>JACSVZ010000005.1:10962153-12283619 GCA_014706295.1 Lycocorax pyrrhopterus obiensis
GGTGTTATGGGATCCCTAAAAAACTGGAACAGCAAAGAATTATTCATTCATTAGAGAAAGGTTAAAGGCCAAAAGCTCCTGTGGCACAGTGTCCTGCAGCCTCTGAGAGCTCCCGTGAGCTTCCTGCAGGGGAAACGCAGCCACATCCTTACTCCACCTTAGGGAATACTGTGTATTCAGGAAATACAGGAATATTTATTCTGCCGGCTCTTCCAAAGCGCCACGGACAGGCACAAACCAGGGGATGCTGCTCACCTGTAAACACACAGAGCTTTGGGAGCAGAATTCCAGGGAAGACTGCAGAAAACAGAGCATCCCACCTGCAGAGAGCACAGCACCAACATCCTCTGCCCGGAGCAGCAAACTGGGCAAAGTTCATGCAGAAATAAAGAGAAAACAAGATAAAAGACAAGCCTGGCATCCCAGAGGAGGAAACATCCCAGTGCCACAGAATTCTGATGTGCTGTGATCATCTCTCAGCTTAAACCAAGAAGTGCTTTATATTTTCAGACACAGATAAAAGTCCAGCTACAGAAAAACATCCCTGCTGCTGGATTTTGGGACTTCTCTCTAGGTCTGGCACAAACACTCTGCCACCCCCCAGACATCAGGAAACATCAGCTGTAAACAACTGCCAGGTGTCCTCTTTATCCACAGGGGTTTGTATTCCCCGAAACTCCCCAATAACAGTGCATTTGTCACACTGGCCCAAAAACAACCTTGAAAATATGCAAAGAGTTATGATTTCTGACCTTCAAAATATTGTAGCTGTGACATTTCAGTTTGTTATTCCAGCCATGGACAAATGATTTCTGGTAAACTATCTGTCACCAAGTAGTCCCCTATGCCCAGACCACAATCATCTTTTTTAGCAACTAAAAAGGTTCTGCTAAACCATTATGAACTTAACTCCAGCCAGGAAAGAAATGGAAGAGCTTGGAGCACCAAGGCAGCAGCTATTCTTGTTAAATTGGTCTCAATTTTTCAAGGATCCTGTTGAACATTATAGAGGTCACAGCCTGTGCCGCTGTGAAAACCTAAGAAGTCTCTAAAACCCACGGAGTTTAATAAGGAATGCTATATTCCCAAATTGCCTCAAATGTTTTACAGGGTATTATGACTTTCACTTTTATAGGTCCAAAACACTAACCAAAATAAAAAGTCTATTTCTTCCAGATTTTCAAGGTTCAATTTTTAAAAGGCCAGAGGCACAAACTGTTCCTGTGAGCCAGGGAAGTCTCGGCCATCAGCCTCTATCACAGATCCAGCCGTCCTTCCCAGCTCCCAGGCTTTGTCCTCCCTGTGCACAAGAGCTGATTCCCATATTAACCTGGTGCCATTTACTTTTTTCAGCTTTCCTAATCACAGAATCATGGAACGGTTTGGGTTCGAAGGGACCTTAAAGCTCATCTTGCTCAGGCCGTGGGCAGGGATGCTTTCCACTGGAACAGGTTGCTCCAACCCAGCCTTGGACACTTCCAGGGATGGGGCAGCCACAGCTTCTCTGGGCAACAGTGTTCTAAATTCTAATGTCCTAAGCTCTTTTTGCATTTTTGAGATAAAACTTGTACTGAAAATCTGAAATCACCTGTCATGGGCTGAACAGCAACAGATGACGACCTTCAGCACCCCATGGGACCATGGTGCCCGCTTCCCTGGGCTGCACAGTTTCCCTGAATCTCCCCCACGTAGATCCCAATTTCCCATAAGCGTGGTCTGAACGGACTGAAGTGATTCATCTTTTTCTCCCTCCTCCTGCCCTCACGGCCACGCTTGTTCTTCCCCAGCAGCCCGAAGCCCTGCCCGAGGCTGTGCCACACCAGTTTGCTGATGGATCCCGCAGGCACTCCCTGGGCTCAAGGCAGCTCCATCCCTTGACAAATACCTTCCAACAGGGGCAGGAATTATGGCAGTGATGGTGCTGGTGGCTCCTGTCCAGCTGGACTGAAGCTGTGACATTCCTTGGGGTCAAACAGTGGCTTTCCAGGCACTACCAGTGGATTTACACTTCTCATCTACTCAATGTTGGGGCTGTAAAATTTCATCTTTCTTTCTGTGTTGCCTTTCCCACCCAGATTAATTTATTAACAGCTCTTTTTATGGGCACTATAAAGCACCATTCCACATTTGGGCCCTGTTTCAGAGGATAAATTTCTACAGGGACCTTCTGGGATCCGAGGGTGACTCTTCAAGCACACTGCTGGTTTTCCTCACTGGATTCACATCCTCTTTGTCCCCTTCAAAGGAGGTCTGACCAATGACACACCCAGTCAGCTACTGAAATATTGCAGCTGCTTTCTCTAGGGTGCAGATACTGAACAGAACCACCCCCAAAATGCAAGCAAGGATGCTCAGGACCTATGGCCCTCAGGTCCTTTGGGTCAGCTCAAATCAGCTGCTGGCAAACCTATGCAAATGCTGCTTCTCTGGGATTTCTACTTTACTTTCCCCCCTCGTGTTTCCCAAATAAAGCCCAATGTCTCATTTCCCACTGACTGACAGCACTGCGGTTCAGCAAATTAACAAACCCATGCACGGCTCTGTGCCTTGATTACTCCCTCTCCTTTACTATGGAAAAAAATGTCAAATGCTTTCATTTGACTCTTTCAGGAGCCTTTGAGCAGCTCAGGAGCAGTTTCTCACCTCGGAAGGAAGCGGCTCGCAGGGGCTGCTCCACACGCAGCCCCAGATCCGACTGCTGATCCCATCAGAGCTGCAATCCAAATCCTGCCAGGCTGACTCCTCCAGCAGCGAGGCCAAATCTTTGCTGCCTGGAACTGAAATTCTTATCAGATACAGAGACTTTCAGCTGGATTTTCATCTTGATGCTGAGCTGCAAACACCAGCCCTGGCTAAGCCGAGCTCTCCAGAGCCACCCATCCAGCTCAGGGGCCGTGGGTCACTGCCATCGTGCCACCTCAGATTAATCTGTCACCGCAGGCCACCCTTAAGCACCTGCCTCCCCCCTCATGTTAGAGTCCCTACACATTTTTTGCTCTCTCTGATCCAGCCTGGTCCACCCTGTCCCTGTGCTGGTGTTCCCAGCAGGCTGCACGCAGCCGTGTGGCTCCAACACAACATATTAATGAACTTTTGATGGAGCACTCGGCTCCTGCCAAGTCCCAGGGGATGTTTTCCAGGGAGCAAGTGAGCCCACGCTGGGGGCTGGGGCTGGGGGGGCAGCCCAGCCCTGGTGCTCAGCCCTGCCAAGAAAGCAGAGCCGGCAGCACAGTCCTGGAGTGTCACTGCTCCATCCATCCCACACACAGAGAAACATCCTCTATGATCCCTGGACAGGGATAAAGCGCTGCTCTCCTCACTTCCCGAGCTCTGTTTCGCTGGAGTGCTGCACGTTTGCTCCAGCCACAGCCATGCTCGCTGCTAAATGCTGAGCGTCTCGCTCCCTCCTCCTCTCCCTCGGAATTCTTCCTCCCCTGTTCCAGCCAATCGTGCAGGGGAAAATTCCAGCCTGAGCTTCATTAGTATAAGATATAAAAATAGAAGTGCATTATCTTTCGTAGTTCTCTCAGTCGATTCAGCAGCAGCATGAAGGTAAAATAATTAAATGTTTGTCTGGTGATAAAAACAAACCCAACAGGAGAGACTGGGCTGGGCTTTTCTGGAAGCCGAGCGTGGAGATCTGGGGGCTCTTGTGCTCCACAGACTCTGCCCTCCCCGCTCTCCATAGCTACCAAGAGGATGATGATGCCTCCCTCCCTCCTTCCCTCCTCCTCAGCTCCAAAATAAACACAGGATGGAGGCTTCGGGAGAAGCTGGCAAATGCCTCTGCTGCAAAGCACAGACCTCCCGCAACAACTTTTGCTGCCATCTCCCCAAATCCTGCCTGGCAATTCCCTCAGCACCTCCAGAAGCTCTCCCGGAGCCAGGAGAGCTGCGGGAGCGGGCGGGTGTCTGTGCGGACCAAGGTCAACACAGGAGATGTTCAAAAAACATCAGTGAGTTGACTTGATCCTTCATCAAAATACTTTTTGCTTTTCCTTCCTAACACTTCACTGCCCACGACGTGGCAGGCTGAGCCGATGTGACAAACTGTCGAAACACATTTTTTTTAACAGAAAAAAAATTAAACCTCGACTTTAAAGGTAAAAGTGGCCCCTTTGAGTCCCTCTATCATATGTGACGTTCCTGCTGGAAAGAAAAAGGGCTCTGAGAGCAACTTGCTGGGAAAAGGCTCCAATGAACTGGTAAGAGCTCCAGCCTGCAGGGATCTCCTGGGCTTCACCTTGTCCTTTAAGCTCCCATTAGTTAATAAAAGCAACCACAGAGGTGCAAAAGCACCTGAGCATTTGTCAATCCCCAGACACAAACCTACCCTAAGATGCTGCTCATCAATTCCACATTGAAGCAAATATTCCCCAAATCATTCTGCTGGCACCAGCAAAAATACCTGCTACCGGAGGGAAAGGAGCACAAACACCATCACTCCTCCCTCCCCAAATTCCCACTCTGTGCTTTATTACTGCTGTTGTTTGCTAATGACCTATTTACCACCAGGCTACGGAGGGTGGCAAATCCCGGCCACCCCCGAGTTCCCTGCTGGAGCCTGAGATTGCTATTGATGAGCTCCGTGGTTTGATGTAAAGGAAATGAGTTGAGTTTAAGGGCTGCTGGCACTCTCTCTGGAGAAATGCCAGGGAATTTTTAGACAGTCTTCAACCCAACAATAAAATGCCATGGATGTGAGTCACAGTGGATGTGAGCATCTCCGTGGGAATCTGGGAGCAGCCAGCTCCGTCTGGACGTGCGACATCCCTGCCCAAAGGAACCACCTGAGAGCCCAGGCATCCAAATCCACTAATTCGGGGCTCTGGAGCTGCACACAGCTCAACACTCCCTGCCTGCACAGGGGGTCACCCCTACACTGAGATCCCACAGGATCCCCCAGCGCCTGGGTAGGTCATTTCTGATGTGTGGGGCTGCAAATCCATGTCTTGCTCACGCTGTGTGTGTCTGCAACATGCAGCAGCCTAGAGAATTTTTATGTTCTTAGCTTATAAGTACACCAGGGAGTAAGAACCAGCCTTTTCTTGGGGTGGATGGGCAGTGAGTGCGTGTAGAAAGCACCTTACAAATGCTTGGCCATACTCATTAATACAGACTCCAAAGAGACTAAACCTCTTATGTTTGTCTCCAAAAACTGGTTACATATTTACTTTTATTCCAAAATGATTCTCCTGGAAGTGGAGTGGTTTAAATTATTGGTATCTTATGCCAATGCATGAAAGTGCAGGACAAAAAAAATTAAAACCTGACAGCTGCAAAAATCTTGTGACTTCCTAACACACTGGAAAGCTCTGAAGTCTCAGCTAACCAAGAATCTAGTTCATGATTTTAAAGGTCTTGGGCTCATGTCCAAAGTCCCAGAATCTCCCCAGTGTACTCCACTTTTAGGTCCATCAGGATGAGCAAGATCCCTGGAGTTCCAGCTCAGAGTTTTAAAATGGCTGGAGCTCCTGTAGGGAAAGAAAATGGGGGGAAAGTCTGTCCTGTCTTTATGCACCAACATCAGGTGGGGAGAGTTTCTGAATAAGCAGCACAGGATGCAACAGAATTATCTAAGAATTAAGGCCTATTTTACACTGGAAGAACCCAGTGCTCTTGGTGATGGATACAGGAGCCTTTCTGACAAGCAGCCCTTGAAGCTGCTGGACACAGATAAGGCTCCATGGCCTCATCTCTGCAGCGCCCCAGCTCACCCAGCACTGCCTGTGCTTTCTAAGGTCAGCCATAAATCCAGAGCCCTTCTGGCTCCACCACGCACACCAGGAAGGCTCGGGGTAGGCTACTGGACTGCCAAGATGAATCCTGCTCCTGCAGCCAACTTCACCTCTATCAATCTTCTCAAGAGCAGTCATCAAAACACTGACTTGCAGGATCTCACTCGTTTCTCCTTCTTTAGGACCAGTGCCAAGCCCAAGACTTATGTGCAGCTCCTGGCACCCCTAACCACAGTCTCCACCAAATCACCACCAAATCAAACCCTGACCTTTCAATCCAGCAGCCCTTCCAGGTTCCCAAAGCACTGGTGGCCATGGGACACTGCAGCCAGGGATGGAGGGAGGGATGGCTCCACCGCCCAGCTTTCCAGCACAGTCAAACTGGCAAATCCTCCCATCTGTTAAAGGCTTGGATCCACTCCAGGTAATAACAATAAAACCCTGCCTTCCCGTGCTCCAGCCTTACCCACGGCCCATTTGCAGAGCCCTTCTACTCCTGAATCCATCTGGCCTGGGGAGGTTTGCTGCTCCTCTCCGCAATTATCATCAGAATAAACTCTATTTTGGGCACGTCCTGCTGGTGCTGCCCCTCCATTAAGCTGTGCTGCCCAGAGGTGCCTGCAGGAAAAGCTGTGCTCCTCAGAATTTAGGGGGCTCTGGGCTCCAAAAACCAGACTTGAATCCTCTGTTGTACTCACAAGCCAAAGGAAGACTGGCCCTTTGAGAACCTGTTCTGGTATTTTCTCCAATCCCATGAGAACTGCCCCACGTGAAGACACTTCAGTTATTTTCCAGAAATACAAATCCATGGCCTGGTGGAGTACATTTTCTGCGTGTTCTAATTTGTTCTGACCTCCAGCCCCAGATTTCCCTTTATAACACACTCCTCTATTCTTAGTTTTACCTCCTGCATTGTATCCTTCCCCCTCTTCCAGCTGCACTCTCCCGATTTGGAAAAGCCTGAATCTCTCCTTCCCCTGCCTCCTTCCCTGACTGTGGATGGTTCCTTTGCATGCAATCCCATCAGATTCATCCCAGCTCATCCTGGTCTGCTGCAAACTCTCTTTTCCCATTTCTGCCTGCTGCTCTAAGCCAGTATTCTGAACATGAGCACATTTAACACCCTGCAGTGCCAGTCTCAGAGCGACACGGCGAGGGGGACACGCCTGGAAGCCAGGAGGGAGGTCAGGGGAGATACTCCATACCTGGAGTGCACTGCTTGTGTTTTGGGCCATTCTGTTGGGAAGGCGAGTGTCTGGCTGGCAGGAGGGTCAGCAGTTTCCATGGATTCCTGTCTCAAAGCCTCACCTGTCTGTGAAGCTGATGTGGGATCTCTGAGGAGCCTGGCTGCCTCCTGGGTAACGCTGTCCTTGCCTCACTGCCCGAGTCCATCTCCGGGAGCAGAGCAGGGCTAAGGGACACCCCAAAGGCCATGGCAGCACAGCCTCCCTCCTCCAGGAGCACAAGGATCCTCCTGCAGCCCCAGCTCTGCCCAGACACATCCCTGCTTCAGTCTCCACACGGCCCTTGCCAGAACTGGATTCAAAGCAAGGCACCCTCAGCAGCCCCGAACGCTGAGGATGGACCAGAGACGAGGTAAAACCTCCCTCACAAATGCCACCAAACACAAGAGAAATGTCATGCTGGCCTTTCAGGAGACTGCTGGGAATGACATGGATGACATCTGTTAGAGCCAGGACTTAATTCTGCCAAATTACCAGAAGCCTGGAGCATTGATGGACTTTCACCGGTCTCTTAAGCTGGGAATCCGTACAGTGAAAGGAACTTCCAGGTGATAAGGCAGCTCTAATGCCTGTGCTGCACCACCTCATCTCAGGGATTTAATCGGGTGATCAGAGTGAGGGGCACAGCACAGCCCCAGCTCTACCACTCACACAGAATTCCTGCCCAGGGAAAACTCCCTGTGAGGGGACAAAGCCCCCCCAACCCCTCAGCCAAACCTGGGAGATGTGGGGTGATCCTACAGAAACCCCGGGGCTTCCACCTTCCAACACCCGTTCTCACCACCAAAACCACCTCCTGGTGCTCCTCAAGACACAACAAGAGGCGAATTCAGAGCAGAAAGCCCCAGGACACCCCTCACTGCCCACCTGCCACACATCAGGGGACATCTTTCCACGGCCACTGCAAGGAAGGAAGGACTCAAATAAACTGTGGGAGGAAGCTGAAAATAACAATCCAGAAAGCTGCAAACATCTGGAAGGCCAATGCTTTGCTCTACAATTCTGCATTGATTTCTTGCCTCAAATAGATTTCTAGATGGATTGCAATTAAAATGAGTTACACAATGCTGGAAAAACATCACTCATTTCCACTTCAGATTTTATTTTTGCATCTTTGCTTTCTAGATCCTTTTGCATTTCAACAGCCACTCCTTGGATCTTAGCTGTCTTTTTCTTTCCACTCTTCTTCTGGCCAAACTGCTCTGCATCCATTTTTACCTTTTATTCCAGCAAAGATGGTGCTGGTGGTGGGTAACACAGCCCTGGAACAATTCCCTGGCCAGTGGTAAAAATCCCCACTGTGAGCCCTGACTGCAGCTGCTGAGCAAACCCACAGAAACCTCTGAGCATTTATCAGAGGCAATTCTTCTGCGAGCTGCCCTGAGCCCCAGGATCCCCTTGTCATCAATTTCCATCTCCTGTCCTGATTCCTGCTCAGAAGCCACGGGGAAGGAGGAAAATGCTGAGGAAGGCTGGGCTACAGGAAAAGAGATCCACTTTGCTGAAAACCTTGTAAAGCCAGGCCAGCTCCCACTGACAAGGGCAGTGCTGCCATAGCCCTGCCCCAGCCCTTTGCTGCCCATTCCTGCACTGGGATGAACGAGAAAATAAGGTGACAAAACATGGGATTTCCAGCCAGCCAGCAGCAGCAATGCCAGATACCAAGCCCAGCCCTCCTGAGCACCAAGGCTGAGTTTTACAGAGCAGCTGGGAGAGATTAACTAGAGACCAACGAGAGAGAGCAGGTTTAGATGGGATATTGGGAAGAAATCCAAAACTCTTCCCTGTGAGGGCGGTGAAGCCCTGGCACAGGTTGCCCAAGACAAGGTGTGGCTGTCCCTGGATCCCTGGAAATGCCCCCTGGACAGGGCTTGCAGCAATGTGGGATAGTGGAACGTGTCTCTGCCCATGGCAGGGGTGGGATGGGATGAGCTTTAAGGTCCCTTCCAACCCAAACCATTCCATCATTCCATCATTCCATCATTACGAGCACAGCAGCCCCTTCACACTTATCCAATACAACCTCAGTCTCGAGCTGCTGTGAATAACACATAAAACTGCTGGTATTCCCAAGCCTTTGATCTTCATTTGACTTTTGAGGGTTTTCAGGCACCATTTTCATTTAAAAATAGAAGAAGTACTCAAGTATTTATACAGCACAAAGGCTTTAAAGGCTTTAAAACTTCAGAAAAGATTTTTAAGATGCCGGAATGAAGAATGTCAAGTATTATTATCACTTGAATTTCAACCTGAGTTGGAAAAACCCTGCAAAGGTAAAAGTGTCTGCTGAGAAACAGAGAGGGAAAAAAGGCAGTAAAACCCACTGCAGTGATGGAGAGATGCTTTCAGCTGTGGGAGACCTGTTCAAAGGAGGAGGAGAAGTGTTCCCTGACCAGCTGAGAAAATCACTGCAGACATGTCCTCCTTTTGGGGAGAGGATGGCCAAACACAGCAGAGGGAATTAAGATGTGAGTTTGTGTCACTCAGTCGGAGACAGCACTTCCAGGCCATGCCAGCATCCAGAGCCGGGCTGGGCTGCCTTGGGTGGCTTTTGTGCCATTCCTTTGTGCTCCACGAGCCTCTCCTGGCTCTTTCTGCTGGCTCTGGGGTGGGAATTGTGGATACCCTGAGTGGTTCTACCCCAGAGCTCACGCCACAAGAGGCTGAACAGCTACTCCAAAGCTCCTGGTTCTACTGAGGTATTTCCACTTAATGCAGATTAATTTCTTGACAGCACAGAAAAACCACGAAAGGCTTAAAGAAACAAAAAAAAAGCCTCATTTAGATCAATTAAAAACAGAGAGCAAGTGTATTATTAGAGAAGGCTCTAACGAGGTGCAGAGCCCTTCTCGAGCTGCAAAAACATAAGGCTGAGCTCTGATGCTGCATATGCAAAATATCTGAGGGCAAATGAATCTTTGGTGGAGCCCTGCTGACATCACTGTCGGGATCTCGGGTGGAATTCAAGCTGTTGCTTTAAATTAAAGCAGGGAGCTCCCGGGTGGGAGCTCTGCTCTGCCAGGGGCCCCCGCAAAGCCACAGAGGGTGAGAGGCATTCTTCATCCATCTGCTGCAGTCCCACCTGCCTCCAGTACAGCACTTTTCATCCCCACTTGCCAAACCCTCGAACAGGAAAGGGCAATTTCCTTCTGTGCATTTTACAGAAAGAGAAACAAAGACGTCGAAAGATGGAACAGCCCCTGCAGCATCACCCTGGCTGTAAGAGGTGGGGAATGGGAGGCAGTTCCCCCAAATCCCAGCCCTTGGAGGGCCCCATCATTCCCCAACTGCTTCAAACACAGCTCAAAGCAGACTTTTGAACACAATATGGAGAGCCCTGATGGGTGGTGGACAGAAAAGCACATCCCCTCTGCTGAGCTCACGAGAATTTCTGGTTGTAACAGAGACTTCTGTGGTTTTAAAAATACAGAAGATTTAAATTCTCCTGTCTCCAAACAGCAGAAACTCGGGAGCTAATGGGGGTGAAGACAGAGTGCTCCGGATAAACAGGATATTCCATCACCATCAATTATTGTGTCTCTCTCAATTTGCTCTGCAGCGAGTGTCTCAGACACTGTCCCAGACAGGGCACGGAGCTGCCTGCACTCCTGCTCTCAGCCAGCGTGGCAATTTACTGCCTCCTCGGGAAGGCTTTGATATTGGAAAACCACAACAGAGCTTTCTCTTTGCTTGAAAGGCACCCAGGGGCTCAGCCACAGCGGAAGCGTTTGCACTGCCCCGAGAGATCAAAGTGGCTCAAAACCTCTCGCTTTTATTGGGCAAATTAAAAACAAACAAACCCTTTCCTTCCTTTCCTTTCACTCTGCTAATGCCCATTCCCCTCCTAGGCTTTCCAGGCATCCTGCAGGAATTCAGGGATTCGATGAGCAGCCTGGAATTGAGCCTGGCATTAGAGACGGAGGAACAGAGAACCAGCACCGTGGAGAGCTGAGAGCACCCACCCACCGCGCAGGGCTCCGTGCCCGCCGCTCCCACCCCTGCCCGTGCCAACGCTCGCAAGGCACATGGATGTGCCCAGGATGGAGGATTCAAACCCCTGACATCCCTGCTGTCTGACTTCCTTGGATTTTTGTCTGTGCTCCTCTGTGTGTCCCTAATTCCTGCTGCTCCCCGCTCCCTGCCTGGCCGGCACGGGGCAAACCGCGCATCCGCTCTCATCCCTGATGCTCCGGCACACGATCCCCGAGTGCCAGCGGGACCAGACAAGTGCTCATCCAGCTGCAGGAGCCCTAAAATGGTGATGAACCCCGTCTGAATCCTGCGTGGGCAGGGCAGGCACGGCGAGGGAGAGGGGGAGAGCCGAGGAGCAGCAGCCCGGGGCTAAAAGTGGCTGTTGACTTCACTCTCCCATTTGGGAGTAGGTGGAGAAGGTGGGTGGCCGTGAGCAGAGGGGAGGCGGAGGGGGCAGCAGCTATTTCCAGCTGCACTCATGTGCCATTTCTCTCAGCGCTGAGATCTGAGAGAAAACAGCAGGAGGTGGGGAGTGGGGGGAACCAAAAAGGAAAATCACAGACTCTGTGCAGGAGAACATGTTAAGGAACAAGAGAAAAGTCGTTACCATCAGCACAGCCCTGAGATTCCACCAGTACCGGGGGGTTTAAAAATATAACAAAACCCAAGGCTGCTGGGACTGCTTTCCTGCTCTGGACACGAGAGGATATGATGGAAATGAGGCCACTTGACCGAGGGGCTCAGGCCAGTGTGTGGCCCCAAAATGACGGGAAAAGCTGCTGCTTGCAGAAAGCCTCCCTCCTAATAAACTGCGAGGTTTTCTTGGCTCCCAGAGATTATGTAATATGTTCCTGCCTGCTGCTGCTGCTGCTGCTGCTGCTGCTGACTCATATTTTCCAAAATACATCTGGGAAGGGAAACATATGCACATGTGTTTGAATCCATAGGTTTCCCTGCCCATGCACAGAGCAATCCATAGGAGGTGCAGCGCTGCCTGCACACGCGTGTACACACGTGTGCGCTGACGTGTGCGGGGAGGAGAGGCAGGGACAGCCTGGCAGCTGCTTGGAAAACAGAGATTAAACCAGCTCTGCTTTCTGGGGCAAAGCACAGCAACTCTGTGACACGGTGCAGGAGGGGAGCAGGGAACCGGGAAGCCACGGAGGGAGATGGCAAAGGGAGAAGCACCGAGCGCACGCTGCCGACGACCTCCAGCCAAACCTGGGCTCTGGGGACCAGACACAGACTCGTCCTGAGCTTCAAACCCAGCTGGGAAAACGGGGTTTGTGACAGCTGGGGCCACTGTGACAATCTGCAAATGGCAGTGGGCTGAGAGGGACATCGGGGTGGCCTCAGCACGTGGCTCAGCAGCACCCACCCCTGCAGAGGGGTGCTGGGGGCAGCAGGGCCAGTGCTCCCTGAATTCCACAAATCCACAGTCTCGCTCCTGTTAATGCCTGGAAATGCACTCCCCAGGCTCTGGGTGTGCACTGAAGAAGTCAGGCTTCTGCTGGCTGAAGATTTCTGATTCTAAGGCAGCCTGTTAATCTTAAGTAAATTTGTTCCCAGCCTGCAGGTTTGGAAGGTTCAGCTCCTCTGCTCTGTGCCCAGGTGCACTTTTAATTCCTTAGGAAAGACTTTTTGACAATTCTGCAAAACCCTCAGTATCCAGGAGATAGGATCGATCTGCTGCTGGGCATTGGAAGACAGATTCATCTCCCCTGGACCAGAGGAGACTGAAAATCTATCCAGATGTCAGCTCCTGATCACCAAATCAAGGCAGTCGCTCTGCGCCGATGACAGCCCGGTTTCCTTGCACTGTCTGCTCCTCGTGCCCGTGTGCTCGAGGGGACAAAAGCAGGGGACAATGCTCCACACAGGGACAGGTGACAGTGCCCCTGCCCCTCCTCACCTTACACACCCCTCTGGAGAGGGAACAGGCCCTCTCCTTCTTCCCTGCATCATCCTCATCCAAGGGCACTGTTGATATTCCCTGCCTTAAGCATCCAGCACCAGAGTTTAAACAATTCTATTTTAACACCTAAAACTTCGCCAGAGCCAACTGCTCTTTCTTGTTTCACAGCAACTTTAAAATGTTTCATCTGCATTCAAAACCGGTTCTATAATTGTTACTTTTTAACTTAATTCTCCTAGAACTTCACAAAAGAGCGAACATCCAGCGTGCCTAAAAGGCTTTGGAATAAACCTTAAAAACAAACATTAAAGATTGATCACACTTTCTCAAGATTATACTAAAACTGACTGAAGCTCAACTAGATAAGGAAAGAGTTGCATTAAATTAATCAGCACCTTATCAAGCCAGGAAGAAAGAATTGCAGATAACAAGCCTTCCCTAAATTTGGTATCAGAACAGAAACTTCAGTGCACAACGTACTGAGAGAACCTTGTCAGATTTACTGAACACAATACAGGGGAGTGGAGCAGCAGAAATAGCAGGGGAATGTGGTCCATAGAAATGCTTTGAAAAAAAAAACCTGTTTTCTGATAATGCCAGCAAGAGCCTGATGCTTTTGTCAAATGGAACAATTTTACTTGACAAAACTTTTCCCCAGATATGCCCAGCAAATTAACCCACTGCTTATTGGGGTAAAAGACAGATCCTTAGGGGTTTGCTCTCCACTCCTGCTTGTGTAGCTGAGGCCAGATTGCATTTGCTCAATTACAAGGGAACAATTCCATACACAGTTCCGTCCTTCCTGCTTTCCACGCCCTGGGAGTGGGGCCGATTCCTCTCCCGGCGTCTCTCAGCGTGAGCTGCAGCCGCTCTCACAGCTCTGAGCTCCCATGTAGGGGCTCAAAACCCCCAAAACCGGCACCAGGAGCAGCTTAACCCTTTGGAAACTTCGGGGCCAACATCCTGAGTACTGAGAGTGAACAAACCCAGCCAGCAACATCCAGGGATTTTCCCGGATGCCTGGCGAGGCTGTGGGCTCTCTGCGGCACAGGGCACAGCCCGGGCGCTCCGGGACATCCCTGCAAACCAGACAACTGTCCTCAGCATTCCAGGCGGGACAGGAGGGGAGCAGGGCTGGGGACAGAGGCCTCGGGAGGCAGTAGGACAGCCAGGCACGCTGCTTTCCCAAGCAGGAGCAGCGGGAAGGACATTCCAGCCTCAGTCCCCCCCGGCAAAGCGCAGAGCCCCGGGCACGCCGGGCAGTGACAGCCCCACTCCAGAAGGACACTGGAGCACACACGGCTCATCCCAGCACAGTGACCAGCCCAGAAATCCACTTGGGGCTTTATCCAGGGAAAAAAAAGGGAAAACAAAGAGCCGGGCTGCTTTAAGCGGGGTGATGCTACTTATTGAGACTGCTCTGCCTCCCTGGCACCCAGGGCAGCGCTGCCGGCTGTCCCCAGCACCCGCAGGGGTCAGTGCCTGCCCTGCCCATCCCGGACAGGTCCTGGAGGAGGGGAAGGGGCTGGGGACCAGCTCATCCCTGGAGACTGAGCCCAGCCCGGCGAGCGGGGCGGGCTCAGCGCAGCCCCGGCTCGGCTGAGGCGCAGATGCAGCCGAAAATAGCCCCACGCCGGCTGCCAGCAGCCCATACGTTGTGTTATATATGTCTCAGCTGATGCAAAGGAAGGGGCAGGCGCTGAACCACATGGCCCTTCACACGGGCACGGCCACACGCGGCTGCTCCCGGCTCCCAAATCCCCCAAACGCGTCCTCCCCCACGGGGCAGCAGCTCAGCCCACGGCGCCCGCACCAGCCTGGCCCTCTGACATCTCCCCACAGCAAGGTCTGCATGAAAACGAACCAGCCAGACCCCAAACACGGTGCCAAACACCCTCCCCCAGAGATGGGCCCTGCATCCTGCTCCTAGCCCCACTAACCCCCATCCCAAAATGTGCTGCTCTCCAAGCACCACGTGCCTCAGTTTCCCCAGCTCTGTGATAGCACGAGGGGTAGCTCCCCAAAGCAGCACACTCCTGTGAAATGATACCCTTAGGGATAAACTAGAGTCAGTTGAAATCCAGACCTAATTCTTTAAATCCTTGCATGCACTCACTCCCTTCATGCCCCAAAGTTCTCTTTAACTCCAGTGGCGAAGCTTCCAGGCTGCCCGACACAGTCCCCACCGGGGGCTTCCTGCCCTGAGCTCAGGTGCCCTTGCGCACACCCCATCAGGGTGGTGTTT
Organism: Lycocorax pyrrhopterus obiensis; assembly: GCA_014706295.1. NCBI lineage: Eukaryota > Metazoa > Chordata > Aves > Passeriformes > Paradisaeidae > Lycocorax > Lycocorax pyrrhopterus. Next base: position 10,977,268 of record JACSVZ010000005.1, read on the forward strand.
CCAACAATGCCACAGTAATTCCCAGTAAAACCAGGAATCAGGAGCGGAGGCCACGTGGCCCTTTGCTGGTTAGAGCCAACCCAGCCGTCTGTGGGTGCTCACAGATTAAGACTCATTTCCGCTCAGGAAAGAAATTCAACCACAACTAATAAAATAAAGACAATAAATCACGGTTCCTCCAGCAGCTCTTCCTCCAGGAGCATCTATTTTTAGTGGGAAGCATCAATCACTACAGCTCTTGCTGTCTGCAACAGCTCCAACAGGCAAAAGCCAGGCAGGCAGAGCTGGGCCAAGGTGGGCACACACACGTCCCCCACCTGCACTGCCACTGTCCCCCAGCCAGCCAGGACAGCACCACAGAAAGGGGACAGACAGGACAACAGCAGGCACGGCTACACCTCAGCACTGCACGGTATTCCTCTATCCCAGATGGAAAAGAAGAGGCACAACGCAATAAAGGAACAAAGGAACGCGCCCAAGGCCATACAGGAATCAGTGGCAAAGCCAGGACCCGGCAGAATGATCCTCTGCCAGGAACCCCTGCACAAGCATCCTCTTCAACCAGGACAGTTCTTACATAATTATTAACATTTGGGAGTTTTCCTCAAGCTTCCCAACTTCTCCTCACTGGAGACTCCGCAGCTCTGAGACAAATCCCTGCGTTTTACCAAAATAGCTCTGCCGGCATTTCGCTGGGAGAGACACACTGAGCACAATTATCACACCGAGACGAGAAAATCCACGTTGGAAATGTAAAACCCAGGCGGCTCCCCGGGAGAGAGGCATCATTCCAACACGGAGCACACGGGCACGGCACGGCAGCACACACGGACACACATGCAGGCAGGCACGGCACACGGAGCACCGGCTCCCAGCACGACCAGCACTCACTGAACACACAAACCAAGCACCACAACAGAATGAAATGACAACACAGACGGGGGTTCTAGGCACAAACTGAAACTAAAGCAACCAAAAAACAACCCCAAAAAACTAAAAAAACTTACATGGATTTTTGGCAATTTTCCTTCAGACATTATACACAGCAGCTGGGCTGTGCACTGAATACCTGATCCAAAAAGAAATATAACCACATTATGCAAACAGACGGGGGCAGGAGTCAGGTGAACATGCAGCTCTTAACAACAGTCATCTACGGGCTGAGAAAGCACCTCTGCATCTCCCCAGAAGGGCTCGCATCGGGGCACATCTTCACTCACTACTCAGCAAAAGCCAGGGCTGTGCTGCTGCCATCCCGGGGGAAAAGCCAAATGGCAGGACAGGGCAGAGCCGCCGCGTCACAGACCTCGGAGCTGTCCCATCCCCTTTCACTTGTCATGTGAGGTTTTAAACAGAGGTGGGAAATAGCCAGGGTGGGGGAGGAAGCCTTTAGAAACCCGAAAGGAAAGCACTTTATCTGTCTTAAAGAGCATTAAAATCGCCGTGCGGGCAGGACAAGCCGGGATCAGCCCGACACTTCAGCTTTCTGGGAAGCACTCAGAGAGGGGGGCATCACCCTTTCCCCACGCCGAAGAGGGAGCCTGAATCTTTAAGACGGCGGATTGTTGCTCGGGAGGAACGGACTTTTTATGGACTGTGGGAAACAGGGTTGCTATGATACAGGCAGAGGCATTTTCATGAATCCTGTGGCAAATAACATTGAATCCTGCTTAAGCAGACAACAGCAAGGCAGGTCTCCCATCACCCAGCCTCAGCAAACACACGGCAGCAAGCACGGAAAGAGATTTTATGCATCACAAATACGCTTTTTGCAGACAAATTCGTATTTTTTTCTTTGGGGCCGTGTTTTCCAGAGGGTCAGAGCTTTGATTCCTTTAAAGGAACGATCCCTCTGCCTCATCCCTGGGTTTGAGCATCCCCACAAACGTGAAGAAACCCAAGGGAGTGACGGGGCCGAAGCACCCCCAGGGACCCGAGCGTGACCCGGACGGTCCCACGGAGCTCCGGGACAAGGAAAGCTCCGATCCCAGGGATATTCCACAGCGGGCAAACGACACCTGGAACGTTGCAGGCACAGTCACTTACGGGCACTACCGGGGATCTAGCGGGGCCTGGGAGCGCTGTCACCCCAGAAAGCTCCCAGTGCTCGCCACGGGCTGAGCCGCCGCGCGCCAGCTCGGCAGGATGGAGCCGTGCGCCGGGCTCGGGGCTCCCGCACGCCTGGGGAAAGCCAAACTACACACCTGGGGCTGGGGCAGGGGCTGCAGAGGTGCTCACTGAGGCCTGGAGTGGGAAACAGAGAGCAAGCTAAACCAGCAGCAAGCCCAGCCCTCGCTCACTCTTTGGGCCCTCGTTTGCTCCTCTCTTTCGCCCCCAAATTCCAAGAGGAAGCCCGAGATAACAAGAACGGTGCTGCTACAATAACAAAGTTTGTTGCTGCCAACTTTCCTATTGCTCTGCGTTAGCTTTCCTTCTTTAACTCCACCAGCCTTCAGGAGGATAAAAGGCAAAAAGTTGTCAAAAAACCACATGAATCCTCCCAAGAAACTCACGTTCGGTGACGGGAAAACCTCGGCTCCCGGCGCTCCCTCCCAGCAGCTGAGCGTGCACAACCCCTCGTCCTCCCCATGCACCGCCAGCACACCCCACCCCAGGGATGGACCCAGAGGGGCATCGCAGGAATATCTGCCACCCAACACACACAATTCCCAAATATCTCCCCAGGAGTACAAGCTCTGGATCAAGGAATGCACCCAGGAAACCGTGTCAGGTACTGGGCATTCCTCGCAGAAATCATATTGAAAGGTAAACCTTAGTGCCAGAGAGCCCTGAGAAAATAAACATTCAGGCACAGCCACATCCCGTTTGAACTCGCTGGTCAGTTTTGGGGTTGGGTTTTTGCTCATTTTTCCACCCTTTCTCCTCCAAATCCCTTTGTCGCTCATGGCTGTTCCCCTGAAAGGATGATTTGGCTGCTGTTTGATCGATTCCCTCTCCACGGTGATCTCAGCTCATTTATTACATTGCCAGGAGATTCTGCAACCTATAAAACTATTGACACAGGATGGCCAACAGGCAAACAGAGCAAAGCTGAGCTGTTTAACAACCCAAACCATCCTCAGCAGCAATTTTATTTACTTGGGGTTTTTTTTAGAGAAGAAGATTGACTCAGTCTCCTGCGAAGTGAAGCAGGTCCCTCTTGCAGATAGCTACAAGTGAAGAGGGGAAATGGATCCAGCAGGCACCGGAGCACCTTCCTGGGCTTGTATCCCTGACTTCTGCCTTTCCTCCCCACTAAAACGGGCTACTGCCCCAGAACACTTTTGGGGACGATTGTTCCCACCCTGGGACTCAGGGAAAATTTCATTTTTCTTTTATTTAGAGCTAAAAGCACTTCGAAAGCACCAAATTTGCCGGATTTAACTCCGTTTCCAATCATGCCACCATCGAAAAGCCATCGGCTCCCGAGCCCAGCTCAGCATTTAACTCCCAGCACACACACCCTCACTGGGAAATAACTCCATGTCTCCATCTGGAACCTCCAGCTTTGTCTTTAGACATCAGTTACGTGGTTATATCTTTTTAGAGGACATCAAATAAAAAAACAGACAGCTGGAATGAGCATGAATTAGTTAAATTATCACAGCAATAAAAATTCTGGTGACCATCAACAAAGATAAAAACATTTTCAAACTGATATTTTTGTTTGTTTTAAGCAATTCTGATTTTTCTGGAGGGGGAAATAATATACCAAAAAAAAAAAAAAAAACCATCCATAAGACCTCTATCAGAAGCACAGAACAGAGACATATTTTCCAGTGGAAAAGGCATTGCTCTTTCCAGACATTCCCTTCGTATTCTCTCCAAACTCCTCGTGCTGCCACTGGAGCCCCCAGCCAGCCCTGCTTCCCAGCTGTAAACATTGCAATTTCGGGCTAGAAGCACCTCTTAACTACTGGACACCTTTCCAGCAAGCCCATAATACACAACTTAGCACTTCATTTTCTAGAAAATCAATGTAAATAAAGTCACGCCGAGCAACCCATCTCAACAGCTCGTTATCCTTGAGGTGGGCAAAGATTTTTCTTAGATACATTCCCCAAAATTTGATATACACACACACGAGAGAAAGAAAAGAAAGCCAAAACCAGATTTCTAGAAAATCAAAGCAAAACCCAACCCCTCCATATCTGTTGGTTTAGCAAAGAAAAACAAAGCTTGCATTGCCCTTTTTCCCTTTGATCTTTCCTTCCCAATTTGCAGAGACAGAAACCACGCACGACCAGAATAAAAACCCAGCAGGTTATGTTTCGGTCCCTCTCACATCTCTAAAAAAAGGAGCTGGGTTACATCACTGTGGACACAGAATTTGGAGGCTTTGGGGCTGAATATTAAGAAATCAAATCAGACCATCAAGGCAACACAGATAAATACAGTAAGTAGAATTTCTTTTTTTTTTTTTTTTTGTGGCTGAATGTTATTTTAGCCAAGATTTAATCCTTTAATAGGATTTCTTAAACACACACACACCCCCACCCCTTAAAAATGTCCATAGCTCAATTCCATTGCACACACCAGCACCTCTCACCTGGCACCTGCATGGTTACTCTCACAGACATTGCACATTAACTGCTCGCCAGAAATCGCACACAAAATCACTTATTATTAACTTGAGCCTCTATTTCAAAGGAAAGCAAAACAACACAGCCAGTGCTCACCACAGACAGATCATTTTCACTCTGCTGCTGCCTAAAGAAGCACAGCTCTATCTCGCCAGCACAGCACCACAGAGCACTGGATCACTGTTATTATTCATCACATTTAAAACCCCGGCAAAAGCATCTACACTTACAGGCATACTTAAAAGACAAGACATGACAAAAGATTTAGGGAGAGATAATAATACCAACGTCATACATATCACAGCGAGGCCATGTTGAAGCTCAACGCGTTTCCCCCCTCAGTAAGAAATCTCTCTCTCTCTTTCTCTCTCTCTCTCGCCTTTCTGTCTCTCTCTCTCCCGCTCGTGCTCTCTTGTTGAATTGCTAGTGGTAGTAGTAGCCCCCAACAGCTCAGGAGAAAAAATCCATTTAACGAGTGCCCAGGAAGAACATGAGTATGACATTCACAAGCAATAGCACCACAATCACTGCAAAAACGACCACCGTTTGAACATCCAAGGTCATGGTGCAATGCAGAACACTGTAGTGTTCGAGGTGTGGGGCTGGCAGATTTGGAGAAGTCAACCTCTGCTCTGTAAGACTGTCCATACATCCACCATGCTAGAATAGAGGAGAAAACTGTTCCTGGTTTTGGGTTGGTTCGTAATGCTTTGTGCTCTGCCTTTAGTTTCTCCCCTATCTGCTGTCTCTAGCTCATTCTGAGCCCGCTAAGTGAAGCATCATCACAACCAGTGAGCACTCGGGATGCAAAATCCTTCCTTTAGGAAAAGAGCGAGCGCTGTCTGCGAGCTTCTCTCTCTGTCTCGTCCCCCCTCTCTCTCCCGGTCTCTCTCTCGCTGGCTGGCTCGCTTTTTAATTCGTCAAGCCAGTGCAGATACGGAGCCCGTGTGAGTGTGACAGCTCTGCAAGCTGCTGCGGCTGCATCCCTCGGAGCGAGGCGGACCCTGGCGCATACTAATCAGCTCCAGTGACCAGGCAGCGACGGCATCCTGGCTGTCACTCAAACGCAGAAGGAAGCGCTGGCTCCATAAATACGCGAGGCTTCCGCCCGCCGTGACAGCGAGCGCACGCAGCCGCGGCTCTGCCCGCGCTCCCGAGGCGGCTCGGATGCTCCAGCCAGGCGTTCCCGAGGTGGCTCGGATGCTCCAGCCAGGCGGCTCCGAGGCGGCTCGGATGCTCCAGCCAGGCGGCTCCGAGGCGGCTCGGATGCTCCAGCCAGGCGTTCCCGAGGCGGCTCGGATGCTCCAGCCAGGCGGCTCCGAGGCGGCTCGGATGCTCCAGCCAGGCGTTCCCGAGGCGGCTCGGATGCTCCAGCCCGGCGGCTCCGAGGCGGCTCCCGAGGCGGCTCCCAGCGCTCCGAGCAGCGCAGATGCCGCTCCGCACCGCCCCGGGATGCGGCTGCCCCGGAAAACGGGAGCCCCGAGAGCCGGTGCTGCTGGGAGCCCGCTCGGAGCAGGGAGGGGAGCAGGAGCGAAGCAGCCAAAAAATAACAAAAAGGCAACTCGTGGTAACCTGGAAATTCGCTGTGAGCCTGAAATGTGGGAATTGGGCAGGGGGAATCACGTCTTAGCTCTGTACAATCATCCTGCCATCACAAATCCTATAGCCTCTCCCCTCAGCACTGCACCGGTTGTCTCCATCTAAGAGTTAAACTGAATTCTGAGTCTACAGACAGACATCTATAAAAGGGGGGGCAGGACAGATGGAGTGTCTTTATTCCTTCTGCAGCAGCCAGAAATGCTCATTCCTACATTAAAATCACACACACACTCAGGGTTTATGGCCCAGGTGCCAGGTGCTATCCCAAACCTCAGTCTCAGATCCCAGAACCAGCAGTTACCTCAGAGAGGCATCACGATGCACACAAACCACATACACTCAGCTGGAAAAAGCAAATGGTTTTCCAGACAAAGACAAATATAGAAATGCTGCCAATGCATATGCATAATGCACTAAAATGTGCATCCGGGGGCTGAGCACGGCACCTTCCAGGAAACCTGCGCCTCCGAACGCTCCCGCACAGACACGAGGCCAGCAGGCACCAAACAAGCACCTCGCCTGTTCTCCTGCAGCAAACAGTGAGAGACGGGGAGGACTTTCATGTTTAAACCTGGCCAGCCTCACGTTTTAACCTCACCAGCACGGGGCAGCCTGTCCTGCCAGCAGCGTCCTTCCAGGGCACCAGCATTCGGGCAAGGGGCAGGGGGTTACACAAACACTAACCCAGCTGTTTACTGCAAGGCTTATTTTCATTTTCTTCCTTTGCCAGAGGGCTCCCTCAAAAACAGGAGGGTCCTGTATCCACCCCAAACACCATCAAAGGAGAGACCGTGTCAGGCCTGGGTCTCCACAGGGTCTCCGTCCCTGGCCTCCACTCACACCCACCGGTTTGTGCCAGCCCAACACTCAGCCAGCACCATCCTGCTCGTTTCTAACCAGCTCTGGAGCACGTGTGGGCCGGGATGAGTTTGTACATGCAGGGGGTGGGTTGTGTCGAGCAGCATTAAGAACAGTTTGGGTTGCTTAGGCGGTTTATTTTGGGTGGTAAGTGCCAGCCAGAGGCTCTCTCCAGCATCTGAGGCCCCTGCTCTGTCCAGGCAGGGAGTTTCTCATTCAGGAGGACAGTGAAAAGCCCTTTTTTCACTATATATTCACAAGACGCTGCTGTAAAGCTGCCCCAGGCTGCCCCCTTAGCACACATGCCAGGCTGTATCCAGCTGATGGATCTGCCTCATCCCCCGCTTCCAAACCTGCATTTTCTATCAAGGATCCATTTTTAGGATAGCCAGTCTGTCTGATGTAATTTCAGACTAATCAGAATAGCAAACATAGAATGATTCAGGTTGGAAGGGACCTTGGAGATCGTTTACTTCCAACACGTAATAGATGTGGAATATTTATTATTATTGCTACCATCCTTTCCCAAAACAACACAGGCAATTTTCCAAAACATAAACCTGAACTTACAAAAACAGCCAGGAAATTCCAGTTTCAGTCTCAGAAGCAACAACGACTTCCCCAAAACATACAACCAGCCTGAATTTAGAGGGATTTTATGGCCAGTTTATCTTTTCCTCTAAACTGCAGTGAGCACAGAGGGAGCCTGGGTGTGGAGCCCAGAGGAGGTGTCAGAGGAAGCCCAGTGGAGATGTTCTGCTGGTCCACACACCCCCAGGGGCTGGGGACCCTCAGCAGGCACAGCCCATCCCTGGCTCTGTCTCCTCTCCACGCCCAGACTGGGAAATGCCAGCGGGGTTTCAAGGCAGCCTCCCTGAGCCTTGCACAGAGCCAGGGGAGCAAAAGCAGGGCAGGGGGAGCAGCAGAAGGCTGGGAAACCTCCAGAACAAAGGTGCACACATCACACATGCTCACTGGCCACTTCCGGAGCCGAGCGGGAGGGTTTCATTGCCAGCACGGAGCCTGGCAGGGCTGGGGCTGGCATTCTGCAGGAGCTGAGCCACTCAGAGCGCAGGGGAGGGCACGGATCGTCAACAGAGCCACAGAGCCAGCCCCTCCGAGCTGCCGGCTGCCGGCGGGGGTCCCCAAAACCCCCACCACGGGGCTGTCAGGAGCCACGGGAGGCTGTGGGGACCCCACTGCTGTGCCCCATCCCCTGAGGAGCCCGGGGGATGCTCCATGCCGGGGAACGCTGCATCCTGAGAGGCTCGGCTGCAGCATCCCCTTCCCCAGGTCTCTCTCAGAGCAAACACCCCCTAAAAGATCAGGCAGGAAAGCACCGGGTGCCTCACCTCGCCCAGGGACAGCTTTGGGGTCCAGAGGAGGCTGTGTGTGTAACAGCAGCACAAACAGATTCACTGCAGAGAAGCTTCTGTTTAAATGATATTCACAGTATTCCCAACAGGACTTGCTGCTTTATATAATTTCCCGTCCCTTCTGCGTGCACTAAATGTTAATTTTACTATGAAAATTGATGGTACCTTCTCTTAGAAGCCTTTCTGATAAAGCACACCTACACAGCTGGGGTTTATGTAAAACCACGGTGAAGTTTAACTTCATGGAATGCTTTCTGGGACGCTTGGTCTAACGTTCTGTACAGAGCGAAACGAGGAAGGGGAAGAGAAGATTTGTACCAGTTACATAAAACACCACGTCCCTCACTGCACAGAACATGCCCTGACACTACAGGAGCTTTGGGGAGCACGGTTTGTGATGCGGGATCAGCGAGGGCTTGGGCTGGATGAGAAGGGAGATTGGAATTTCAGCACCTCTCCGGAGGGACAGCAATCAGGGCAGGAGCCAGGGCGCTCCCGTTCCCATCACATCCATCCAGCTTTGTATCTGCATCGATCTGATGGACACACGTGTGGGATGGGGAATTCTGGACACCCAAATAACGAAGAGAGGGGCCCTACACTGACATTAATTACAATGCAGGAATTCTGGAGCGAGCCTAGGAACCGGCTGATGCCAAATCCTCCCGCGCGGAACACGACGGGCTCAGCCTTGTGACCACGTCTCCCTCCAATGGATGTCTCCAGTAATTAGCACATCCCTCTCCTTGCAGCTCAACAAACACAGCTCAGGATTTGGGACTGGAATGCTTACAGGTCCTGGATTCCCCTCGCAAGGACAGGCCCACGGGCCCCACACGAGGTGCCAGGACAGTCCAGGGGCACGTGGCCATACACAGAGTCAGCTGCAGCTCCCTGCCCTGCTGTAGATCCCTGTGCAGAGTAACAACCTCCACTCTCGGACAGGCAGAGGCATCTCTGTTCGCCCAACACATCAGCCCCACCTTCTATTAACTGGGAAAATGAGCCTCTAAACTCTTAACCTCAGTGCAGACCCAGAGAATTCCGGCCATGCCGCTGTAGGAAGCGGTGCGGCAGAGCCCTGGGATGGGACAGGACCCCAGATCTGCTAAGCTTTGGCCAAAGGAGATAAGGCTCTGGGTGAATTTGGGAAAATTTCACACAAATCAGTGCGGCTCGTGATTCTGAGCAGGAATAAAATTGGTCTGGATGGATGAAATCCATGGCCAAGGGGAAAACACTGCTGGTGACTGTCAGTCCCAAACTGCTTTGGCTCCTTTGTATCCCCTCTCAGAGCACAAGCCCCATCCCAGACCTTTATGGCACCATGAGTGAAGTTTAAACCTCCCAGCTGAATTAATACTGCCCCCAAACAGGAACAGGCAGCCATGGTACCCAGGGATGTGTGGGCACTGCTCCTCCATCCCCAGTGCTGGGTGCTCACGGCCGCTGCCGTGATGTGGGACACCATGTGGGGGGTGACTCATGGGCTCCATCAGAGATTATAAGAAAACCATTAAATTATTTTTTTTCCTAAATCTAGGCAGGAATTAAGATCAGGGTTTCAGAGATTAAAGGCCAGTGAGATTATGATTTGCTGTTTCCAAAAAGGAGGATTTCCTTAAGCTGGGAGTTGCCTCTTTTTCCTTTCTCTTCACAGAATGTCTGACAGAGCTCTCTTTTCCATCCTGGGCCAGATGGGAGGCACCAGCCTACGAGCTGCAGAGCTGCTGCAAAGGGCAGATTTTTCCTCAAGAATCTCCAGAATCTTGTATGTTTATGGAATGGCTTCATGGGAAGCTTTAAAAATCACCAAACACCTAAAATTCCTTACTCCAACTGCAAAATGGAGGAATACTCGTAGAGACTTGGACTTGGGCCTGATTTTGGCTGTGAAAAATTAACTTTCCAGTCACCCACAGTTCCTTGCCCGTCCACTCCATCCCTCAAATGGAAAGCTTCCTCACTGTCCACACGAACTCGGGACTTCTTTCCAGTACTTTCCTCTTTCTAAAGGACTGCAGAAATCGAGAGCCAGCAAAGCAGTGAAGTGGGAGAGAAGGAGGATGTGGGAGAGAGCAGGGAAGGACCACATGAAGCAAGATGCCCTTGTGGCAAGGCTGGGAGTGCTGCAAAGAGAAGAAATTAAGTTTCTAAGCCCATTTTGCAATGTTTAGACACACAGGGCATTGCTGGAGGTTGAGTTCAGCTGCACCCTCATGACTACCTGGCCAAGTGTGTTGCACAAAGCTCAGAGGCCATGGGGAAGAACCTGAGCATCTCCAGGTCACTGCTCCAAGTATTCCATGAAAAAAAACCCCACAAGAATTTCACCAAAAGATGGGAAGCTGAGCCACAGTGGTGATGTCCCGGTGGAATCGGTGTCTCAGCTCCTGTAACACTGCACAGACCATGCTGAAATGGCACAGAGAGCCTGTCTGGGGGCATCTGAGCCCATTGTGCTCCCCTGGATTGCAGTGAGAACAACAAATCTCCTATTTTTAAGTTAACATGAACTTAAAGCATTAAGACAGACTAAAATCTCCTGCCCCTGGCAATCGTGCTGTGAGTGCTTTCTGCTCTCCTCGCATCTGCTCCACACTCCAGCCTGCACTCGAGAAGCATCTTCAGATTCCCAGTGTTGAGAAAGAACATAAACCCCCCTCAAACCCACAGAAATCAGATGTGGTAACACCAATTACCCTGGTCACAGAGAAAGACTTCAGGGGCTGAGAAAGTTCTGTTTAAAAGGACCCATCCAATCCAGATGCTCATTTCGACCTTATGTAAGCTCTCCTCTGAAAAAAAATCCAACCCTGGCCTAAAGGAACACAGAGACCTTTACTCCTTAATTTCATTTCTCAGCTTCTGGGCTCACTGTTGAGCCTGGAAAAAGGTAAAGAAAGCAAAGCCCAAACTGCAGAAAAATTCAAGCCAAGTCTCTTCCTTGGAGGAAGACAAGTGCTCCCTCCAGGCACTCTGACATTAAATTGTGGAATCTTCACATCAGCACATGTCTGGACAAAGTGGTGAGTGAAAAAAGATTATCACCTGCTAGAAAATAAAATGAGACCCTTCTGAATTCAGGGTTAGTGTCCCCAGTGGAGTCCCTGAGAAATTCAGCTGCCTGGGCATGGGGAAACTCTTTGGCATGAAAATCAAAGGGTGCATTTCAGCTCTGCCACAACGAGAAAGGTCCTCTGAAATCCAACACGTGACAATTCCTACGCAGTAGAAAAGCAAACCTAACAGAGTATTTCCCTCTGCCCGAGCCCACAGAGGTCCAGCAACGAGCAGTGCAAGGTGCTGGGAAGAATGGGAACAGCACGATCCACGACGCACCCACCAAACAGCAACGCCAGAAACCACACAGAGAACAGCAGAGGAGGAGTTTGAGTTCTGCTCTGTGCCTTTACTGCCTGGCCCTGCACAAGGGGTGGCTTAAGGAGCAGCTCCCCAGCACGAGGGTGACTCCCTGAAAATGTTATCACCACATGGGCAAGGCAGAGCCAGGCCCTGCCCCAGGACTCCAGGGAAACACAGAGGCTCGTGGATTTGAACTCCTGATGCTGAGCACTCCTTGGGACTTGTTATCCGACTCCTTCCTGCTGCTCTGCCAGCCTGAGCTTACTCCGAGGGCAATCTGGAATTACCCACACCAGGCAGGCCGGGCCAGGCACGGTCCCCTGCCTTGGTGGCACAGCTGTGGCAGGGGGGAGCAGGAGCCACAGCCCTGCTTCCTGCAAGGGAATGAGGACGGAAAACAATCGCCCGGAGCTCCCTGCAGCCTCCTCACCCCCCTCCCGCGACACTTGGCTCCGGCTTCCCTGGGCTTCTCCTTGTCAAGACACTGAGAAAAGGAAAAACCATCTCATTAAGAAGCTGACCCATGGGTCTCGTGTTCTTCACACAAATTAACCCAGAGAATTGGATGTGTTTCATACAAATCATTTTCTCCCCCTCTCCCTGCCTCCCAAAAAAAGGAGAGGGAACAGCCTATTGAATCTGGCACTCTTCTAATGAAGAAAACAGTGCAAGCCAACCTAATGAAGTAGGAATTCCAGATGGATAGCAGTAGGTGGATGAATAGAACATAGAGCACTCATTTTTATCAGCAATATCAGCACGAAAAAAGAAGTTTATAGCCTTTTTCTACTTTTTTTTCCCTTTCTCCATGTGAGGCAGGTGAATGCCAGTAGGCTCCATTCCCTCTCCCAGCTCAGTGGGATTCCCTGCAGTGAGAGGGAGCACAGGCTGCTGCCTTCCAGGAACGGCCAGCGCTGCCCTCCTGCAGCTCGTGACAATGGGTGACAGCCACGGGGACCCCGGCTGTGCCAAGGGGACCCCGGCTGTGCCACGGGGACCCCAGCTGTGCCACAGGGACGCCGGCTGTGCCAAGGGGACCCCGGCTGTGCCACGGGGACGCCGGCTGTGCCACGGGGACGCCGGCTGTGCCACAGGGACCCCGGCTGTGCCAAGGGGACCCCGGCTGTGCCAAGGGGACCCCGGCTGTGCCACAGGGACCCCAGCTGTGCCAAGGGGAACCCGGCTGTGCCACAGGGACACCGGCTGTGCCAAGGGGACCCCGGCTGCGTGGGATCACAGGGACAATCCCACCTGCTGTGGGACACAGCTGCACGCAGGGGCACAGGAAGGCACCTGGTGCTGTGCTGGCTGCTCCAAGCAGCACAGTTGGCAGTTCTGTGATGCTGATCAGCAGCACCAATGGGAATATCCAGTGGGATGGAGCTGAGGTTTGTTGTGCTTCCTGGAACACGGCACTGCAGGAGCTGCGAGTGCTTCAGGTGCTGCCTGAGACAGCCACGCACAGAAGGTGTGGTGCGACTCACTGCATGCCCAGCATTATCCTGAGTCACATCCAAGGAATTCTGCAGCGTGGCAGAAAGGGGAGGAAGGTGTTGGGATCCCCTCTGAACACACTTCTGTACAAGAGCACAACTCCTCGGCTTCAGCAGGAGTCAGCAGAGCTCCGGACAAGGAACTCTCTACTTCTCATCCAGCTTAAGCTGGAGATCTCACAGGCTGAACCTGGCTCCTGGATAAGGCACTCCTGCCTTTCCCACATACGGCACTCTGGCCAGTCCCTACCAACACTCATCTTTCCTCTCCCTGCCCACATTACATAATAAGCATCTTTATTTATTTTTTTCCTAAGTCGTCTTTTCATAACAATAGAAACTACTGGAGACCGAGATAACTTGATGAATTTTTCCTATTATCTAAGAGCTTAGTCACTCAGGGAATTAGTCATGTTCAAAATAACAGCCAGGCTCAAAGAGATTCAGAGCAACCATTCCAGAGCAGAAGCAGCTAATGTCATAAATACATTAAGATGTCAGCTTGAAGCACTTCAGAGATTTTTCAAGAAGTGTTTAAAAAAAGAAAAACCCTTTGATGAGTTACAAGGAAATCGGGTTCTCGGCAGTTAAAAAAAATGTTGTGGTTTGCAAAGCCTGCGGTGCTCAAACGCTGAAACCCTGGGCAGGAGGGACAGATGGACGTGGTGACCACATGGGGTGTGTGGCTTCCCAGCCAGCACAGCCTGCTCAGAGCTCCACGAAATCCTGCTTCCCATGCCTGTGGCACCCTCCCAGCACTGCTCTCCCAGGGTTTTCCAGACATCCCTGATATATCTCAGGAGACAGAGAAGTTATCGGCGTGTCCCTGACCCAGCAGGTGGGAACTGGGGCCAGAGCCATGGAAATGGAGCCAGGCCTCCTCCCAGCCCCTCCTGGGACTGACACAAGGAGCAGGGATTTATCCAAATGTTTTTATTTACCACAACATCAACTCTTTCTTAACCCGGACATTTGGCATAGCAGCACTCATAGGAGGCTGTAAGTGAAAGATTAAAGCAGTCCCAGACTGGGAGAGAAATGGAAAACTGAACAGCAACTATGTAAGAAAAACCCCACAAAGAAATGGATTTGGTGGGCTGGACTTTGGGCTTTGGGGGCTCCCTGGCACCACAGCACACCCGGAGTCCTCCAGGGCATGCAGAGCCCAGGCAAGCCAAGCATCACCCTCCAGTGACAGGAGACGTCGGGACGAACAGGAACAAACTTCCAAACTTTCCACTCTCCCGTGGAAAAGCCCTCCCTGCCGAGGCCACAGGGCACAGAGACTGGGCAGCATCCTCTGCAGGACACCCACAGCTTCCCGGGAGCTGCCCTGGGATGAGCTCCAGCAGCAGCCAGCGCTCCCTGCTCCCTTTGATCTCTGCAGGAAAACTGCTCTGGGGCTCTTCAGTCCCATTTTTCCCTAATGCCCGGATACCACAAGCTCCTCTTTCCATCCTGCCCTGGCTTCTCTCCACCAGCTGCATTTGCGTATCCAAACTTTCAAAAACGAAAGTCAAACCCAAACTGCTTTTTTCCACTTCTCTTTTCCAGACTTCACATCGAGATTTTTAGGATTACAGAGTGCAAAGAGTATTTTGTACTTCCAATATCCTGTGATTTGCAGACTGGCAAGTGGGGAAGAATCGGTGAGGAAAAACGTAAGCAAGTCCCTGTCTGCTGACCTGCCCCACTCAGGGACATCCCCACCACTTGCAGCATTTGGCCCTTTGATTCACTGAATTTCTTTTCACCGTATTTTAGGTTGTGATGATTTACAAGAGCTTACTTTTTGTCTGAGAGAGAAATGGAAAATATCAACAGCAGCTTGATTTTAAATATTAGAACAACAGGCAGTGTAAAAATATGACTATTTATGGCTGTAAAAGAAAAAAGACTGGGACTGTATCACTGAAGGGGCTGGCAGCACTCACCTGGACTGCCACAGGCACAACATTAAACCCAGAAGGAGACCCTATGGGAGGAAATACCATGGAAAATTCACACTTGTGTCACTTGTAATACCAGGATTTGGGGAAAAAACTCTGCCCTTGTCAGATAAAAAACTATTCCAGAAGAGGCTGTATTTTGTCCTGAATTAATCCAACTCCTCTGATTACCATGCCGGATCAATACCCTCCGAAGAATGCCAAACCAAATAATCATTGTACTCACACACTGCTCGGATGTGCAGATTGATTCTCATCACTACCAATGACAATCCGTAGGATTTTTCTAGGTTAGGAACAGATACTAGAGAGTTTAGCAACGTGCTACCAATGAAGCATGGAAAACACCCCCGTGGGATGCCAGCATAATTGGCAAAAGATTAATTGTTTAAAAAATGGGAAGCAGCACATGCAAAGGAGGGAGAAAAGAAGCTCCGACAGCTTAATATTATGGAATAATAGCTTGGGTTTAGGGGCTGATTTGGAAATAAAGAGCCACCTGCCACGAGAACAAAAGGTACTATCACTTGTAAAGCATTAGTGACACACTTCCTAAAGATGAGTAACTCTGAAAAGGAGCAGATCTGAGTCTTGAACCCAAGCTGAGAACAACAGAAAACAGCACTTTGAATAAATCAGTGTTGTGCAGAACTTGGGAAAAATCAGGCTGAAATCCAGGTTTTGACCAATGTGCCTGAGCTGAACGAAGTCCAGGGATGCTGCCAGAATAAATGTGTATTGCTGGTCTTTAGCAGACACACGGAAAATAATGCTGGAGTAAAAAATACAGCTGAAAAACCATAACAGACACTCGGTGCCCATGGAAATGGGTCCAGTGACGCTCTGGATGAAAGACTGAGGTTCTGCACGGCACGGGAGGCTGTGTGAACAGAGCAGCCAACCTTCACTCAGGAGCAAACAGAGCTGTTTGGTAGTTCCATAGTACATTTTAGCCAGCAGACTGAGATAATAATATTCCCACCGAGCTGCTGAAATGCAGCTACTCCTGGTGTGGAATAACTCCATTGTTTAGCACAGCCCACCAAATGATCAACATCTGAAGTACTAAAATTTCAAATAGCTTACCAGTGGGGACAGCAAGGAAAATCTGCATTGGAGGGAATATTGCTATCCACGCTGGCACTCGGCCAGGACATCTGGACCAACACGTCTTGCTAAAGGAGCAGAATTCGTAGGGACCAAGCATCAGCTTTAGGCACTCCCAGTATCCCTGTGCTCCAAGGGCAGGAGCCCCTGAACCCTCGGGCCACAGCCACCCATCCCCAGGGAACCAGGCTCCTCACCCACCAGGGACTGCAAACATCTCTGCTGGATTTATCATATTTGGTCCAGTTTTACTTTGCCAGTTTGAAATAATTTTTTATTTTCAGATATCTGGAGATCCGTGGAGTATCTCCAAATACTGCTGAGGCTGTTGAACTGCTGTATAAAACACAGAAACCACAGCTCTCTCTTATTTTCCCCTTGTTAGAAGGAGCAGCATTGGGAAATTCCCTGGTAGAAGCTGCTTTAAAATCAACCACTGGAGTTTTACTTTCCCCAAAAAATTATATTACAGGCTATTCACTACTACAGCAAGCACTGTAATTTCTCTCAAAGAGAAAGCAAAGATTAGACTAATGAGAACAGAATAACCCAGTCTCCCTTACTGCTGGCAGCAAGGAAGGAATCGGGAAGACGAGAGGGCAGTAAAGTGTGAGGTCTTGTGCTGTGTCAATTAGAAAAGCACTTTGTCCTGCACCATCCCCAGCCCTTCCCCACCGGAGCTCAGCAGTCACCTGGGAGAAGAGGGGAAGGAAAGGAGGCAGGAGCCACCTCCAGCTTCCCAGCACCACTTTTCCCAGCGCAGTTATCCCTGACAATGGGAACCGGCACACGGCTGTCGGCGTTGCTTAGACACGGGCGGAGAGGGGCAAAGTGCGGGACAAGGGGCATAGAGGAAGGAATCCCATCCCTCCGGATGCTCCGAGGGTGGGAGGCAGCAGCGAACCCCTCCAAGTGCTGCGGGGTGGCAGACAAGCCTAAACAGGACCCTAAACAAACGCGCTGGGTGCTGCAGGCTGCTGCCTACACCCCACATCGCACCGCCAGCACCGCCCGAGCCTTTCGGGAGCACAAACCCCCCCAGCCCCCGTCTGTGTGAGGATCTGAGAGGGGATGGAGGGCAGAGGGGCTGCACGGGGCGCGACGGGGAGAACGGGCAGCGATCCCTCCCAAAGCCTCCCCGCTGGCAGCAGCATCTGCCGGTGCCCCCGGAGCCGGAACGCGGGGGCTGAGCCAGGTGACGCCAGCTCGGCCCGAGCGGCTCCGGGCCCGGGACCAGCCCGCAGGGACGGCCGAGCCTCCCGCAGGACGGAGAACGCCCAGGGAAGGGCAAATCCGAAAGCACCTGCAAAGCCCAGCCCCGCACGGAGCCGGGGGGGGGAAATGCCATTGCAAAGGCGAGCTGGGCAAGGGGGGCGAGCTGGGGAGGAGGAGGAGGAGGAGGATCTCAGGAACAACCGCAGCGCTTCCCGGGGAAGTTTCTGAATGAGACGGAGGGGCCCTGCTGAGCGGGGGAAACTTCCCCGCTCCCCCCCGGCACACGCAGCCCTCCGAGCCGGCTCGGCTCGGCAGCTGCACAGCGGCAGGATGTGGTTTAGCGGAGCTGCCAGTGTCGAGCCGGCTCTGCCGAAGCCTCGCCACGCCGGAGGAGTGTCTGCCAGGCTGCTGCAGGCGCGGGCAGGGACGCTCGGGCTCGGCAGCGCACTGGGCTCCCCCCGCACCGCAACTCATCATCGGGCGGAGGGGCAGATCTGACAGGTCCCGGCTGCCCCGGCCGGCACCCAGCCCTGTGCCGGCACTCCTCTCCTCCGGTGCTCTCCCACCACACACCCCACACATGCGGGCACCGGGAGAACCCTCTGCTTCCCCCTCCGAACCCACCGGCTCGCCCTACGGAAACCTCCTCCCCAGCCCTGCCGAGCGCCGCTCCCTCCCACGCCCCGAGGCATGCCCACCCTCCTTCCTTCCTTTTAATTTCTTCTTTTGCTCAGCAGTTTGGGGATGCAGAGTCTATAAAATGGCTACAGAGTGATCAATCGTTTCAAGGACAGGGAGTAAAGGAGGAGTCAGGAGATAGGACGGAGGTTCATTTCCCTGTCAAAGTACTGCAATAAGAGGAAAAGAGAAAGACATAGCTACCTGAACTCACCATTCCTGTTCCATCCCTTAGCCACTGCATCTTGCTTCTGATGATGTCCTTATTATCAGGGAGGGGAAGAAAAAAAAAATCCCTACTGCCTGGCGAGAGCTGGCAGGAAAAAAAAGAAGCCCCCCACCCCCACCCTAGCCTGGAGCTTTCAGTCAGCCATCCCTCAGCCCGGCAATCCCGTGCCTGTCAGGAGCACGTTATTAGCAGCCTCCTCACTACCTGGGATTGTGCTTATTTATTTCAGTCACGGACCGAGGGATTTGAGGGGAGGGGGATGGCCTTTTTTTTTTTTTTTTCCCTGCTGTGCTTTGAAACTCTGCAAGAGCGGAGGGGAGTGGAAGGGAGGGGAAGGAGGGGGGATCGATGCGAACTTGGGGAGGGTCCCCGCAGGCGCCCAGCACCCCGGGCACCCTGTGCCCTCCTGCCGGTGGCCGGTCACCCTCGCCCCCAGCGCTGCAGGACGCCAGATCTGCAGAGCCAGCACATGCTCCACGCTCAGCAAGGGGCTGGGGATTTTGCTGACGTTCAGAGGGCAGCAGGTTCTCATTCTGCTCTCCACGTGAAGGATGAGTCCCCTTCCCACTGAAAGCGAAGCTCCCAGCCCAGCCAAGCGCTGCACCTGCCCGGGATGATCCTCCCCCTGCGCCAGTGCCCTGCTCCCCACTCCGGGTGTTCATCCCCTGCCCGCTCCCCTCGCTTCTCCCCAATTTCTGGCCCCAGCAAGGAAACGAGAGCCCCGCTGCGTAGTTAAGCAAATACACTCGCTAAGCGTTCTCATCGATCCGGCCACCCACCACGTCGAGGGAGAGGAGATCGCGGTGTCTGGCGCTGGTGAGAAGAGGCGGCGGCAGCATATGGGATGCGTAGAGCCAACTGGAAACAGGGCTGAATCCTCCCGGATCCTCCAGCTGGGACACGCACGTCGACATGGTTCTCCCCATTGTAGGGACAGGACATGGGGCTGGCAGGAGTTGGCCAAGGCCGCTCACGGCGCCGGTGGCGCGGCCGCCGCAGCCCCTGCCGCCATCCCGGGGCTCGGTGCCCACAGGAAGGGGCAGCCCGGAGCACGACTGACACACCCCTGAGTACAGGAAAATGCCCCACCAATATTCCCAAAATCCCCTCTTTGGCAGCTGAGTCTGCAGCTGGCTTCAGGGACAGGAGAGGGCAGGTACGAATCGCGGAGACAACGTGGGAAGCGGCTGGCAGCGGGCTCTGGGCACAGTCAGGACACTGGGGACACTGGACATGCTGGATCCATGCACAGGATACGCTGCAAAATCTGTGGAGAAGCTACAATCTCCTCAGTTACAGCTGCAGAGGATTTAGGGCTGTGTTTGCATGGGTTTTCTCTCCACGCCTCAAGGGCAGAAGGGCATTTGGATCTCCCGCTCCTGGCCTCTGGAGGAGTCAACATTTTTCCTGCAGCTGGAGATTTTGAGTCAGGGAACAACACGCAGCTCCTCGTGACTGCCACTTTCTGCTGGTCCTGTGCCACTCAGCAGGATCAGAGCTTAGGTGTCTTCACTTATTTATTGAAATGGGCCAGCCCAAAAGTGCAGGCAGGACTGAAGGGATGCTGCCCAGCATCTCTGCACTGCTGGGGCCCCACACAGCCTGCTCCAGTTACATCAAGCCATATTCCATCACCTTTTGTACAGGCACTGACAGTCATCATTATTCCCAGAGATGGCTGACAAAAGAAAGAGTCAGGAGGCAAATGCTTATAGCTGTCCAAACTCTGGAATTCTGCCTAAAATTCGAGTGACAGAAACACCAGGTAAGTTATTTACACCCACAGGAGAGCTCTAGTTGGAAAATCCCACCTCTGACGTGTTGTCAATCAGGGTCCTCTGCAGGGAGAGCCCCATCTCCCACAGCAGGCGATGGCCACGGCTTTGTGCAGCCCCGGAACTCACAGAGCTCACAGGTACTTCACCTGTTCGGGATGTCAGGCAGAGCCAGCACAACCTCACCAACTGATTCAAAAGCTGCAGGGGCGGCGAGAGCAGAACTGACAGACAGACAGACAGACATCCTGAATGGACATTGCTTCCTTCAGAGACTTGGACTAAAACCAGAGCAAGGATCAGGTTATCTCTAACTGAAGGGGAGATATTTTTTCTACCAGGAAATACTAAATGAGATGTGCACTGTTGTCAGCACACACACAGGGAATACAAGAATGACCCTCTCAGGCACAAGATCACCTTTAAAGCATGCACTGCACCATGCCAGTAACTCCGCTCACTTTGGTCAAGGTTACACCCCGGCAGTGCAAATGGAGGGGGATTTGTCTGGCACATCCCACCCTGTTGCTCTAATTGGGAATGTGGATCTGGAGGAGGAGGAGGACAATTTTTGTGGAGGACTGTTACACACGAGCAGAAATGACCCCAGCTTCTCTCCTCCTGCCAGCTGTTGATCAGGCCAGTCATAAGGCTCATATTTCACTGTTTCACTTCCTATTCCTCGTTTCCACTAAGCTGATTTGAGAAGCAAACCAAGAGTTGCCAGGTTAATTCTTCCTCCCTGCGAAGGTGCTGAAAGGCAGGAAAGCCCCAGGATCAGCCAAATCCCTGAATGGGCAGCAGGCTGCACACAAATCCCATCCTGCCCAGAGCAGTGGGGCAGCCGTTCTCTCTGGCACGGGGAACCTCAGAGAGAACCCAGCTGCATCTCCCTGCCAAGAAAATGCACCTCTGCTGCCTCATTGTCAATGCAAAGCACTCTGCAGGCAGCCAGCGGGCAGGGGACCAAGCCCAGAGTCCCTGCCAGAGCAGGGGGAGCAGGGAAAAGCCACCTGTGAGCTTCTTCTGGGTCCTGTGCAGGGCCAGGAGCTGGACTGTGATGATCCTTGTGGGCCCCTTCCAGCCCAGGATATTCAGAGCGATGCTCTGATTCTCCACTTCCCTGGAGGAAAGCGCCTTCCAGGAAAGGGCACCACGTCCTGGCTCCTGTGCCAGGCGTGCCAGGGGACGCTGCAGCCCAGCACACCTGAGGGCACAGTGGGCTGCCTGCCCAGCACATCCCAGCCATGGAATATTCCCAAGCCCACCCTGAGCTGTGTGTGAGTCACCGACACTGTGCAGTTGTGCCAGGGGCACTGCACTGGTAGGAAAACCCACATTGCCCACAGGGAAGCAGAGGCAGCTTTCAGTGGGTGGTGGTTGGGCACAGAGTTTGCACTGCAGGCTCCTGCCCTGGGATTTAGCTGGCAAAAAATGGGATTTCTACCATCTGAGCACGTCCCACTGGAGAGGCACGGATGAGGCTTTGTTCAGGTGGTCTGTCTGGGGGATCACTCCAGAGGAAATCCCCAGGAAGAACTCATGGATTGCTCATCAATAACACAACATCCCAGTCAGTCTCAGCAGAGCTGTGGTTTGGTCACATCTGACCTGTCACAGCCTCCAAATATTTCTCTCTCTACAGAGTAAGGACCAAAATCAGCTGATGTGCTTCACCCTCAGACAGCTGCTTCCCTTCAACAGCCCAGTCCAGTCTGGAGTCTCCTTGTGACTGCCAATGATATCAATAATGGGCAGTAAAGGTGAGCAGAGAAGTGAAGGCGGGGAAGGAAGGGACAGTGTTCACCTGGACACTGCTCTGCAGTAGCAGTGACTGACTAAATTATCTGATTAATGCCACTTTTCCATGTGTAACTTATTTTCTCCTAATTCCCTGCAGCTGGAGAGCGACTCAAAAGCCAAACAACAGAGGATGAGCCCAAGGACACTCAGTATCACATCCCAGTGAAACAGCAAAAATAACCTCCATCCTTGTGCCTCATCCTGCACATCTGGAGTCACGTAAATAACGCACAGGAGACTTTACCAACATTCCCACTGCAATCCAATCTCCACTCCAATTCTCCCAGAACCCACCCTGCTCTCCCACCACTGTTTATGGTATTGCAGGGCTGCTTTTGGGAGCAGATCCCTCGTTTGAGACATGCAGAACACAGCCCTGCGATCCCATAAAAACATGAAGGTTCATTTTCTTGCAGCCTGTGAGAGCAGCACTGCAGGATTTCACCTGCCTCTCCTGTCTTTTCTTCCTGCTATTGTGTTACCACATCACCACTGAAATCTCCTTTAGATCTTCAAGGCCTCCCTTCCTTAATCCCACTGGAAGATTTTTGCTCTAAACCGCTCTCTGGATGTGGGAACTTTTCCCAAGATGCTTTTCCCCCCACCCTGCTGCTGTTTTCATGAGGGGATTTCCCTTCTTTTGCTTTTCACCCACTCCCTTTCCTCCCGAGCTACGATGCTGCATTGGACAACATCCCCCAGCCAGCACCTCCCCATCAAAATTCCAGCCGGGAATTTCCTCACTGAGGCAGGAGAGCCTGGCAGTGCCCTTTGGAGAGCCCTGCCACGCGCTGGTATTTCACTGCTGCAGAAGGCAGATGTTCTTCATTCCATATCAGAGAGCACAAATACGTTCCTGCAGCCATTGTCTCTACTGAACTGCAAAGAACAGGCACCAAATCCTACAGGTTAATTAATGAGAAAGGAGGGCAATTTGTCTAACCTCTGCTAGGAATTATCCAGCCTGGCTTTATAAACCAATCAGCCACGCTACACAGCTATGAAACACGTACCTTCCTGCAGGAAAAAAAGCCCAAACCCCATGGAATACTTTCATAATGGCCCAGTGCCTCTCTGATTAGCACAGCAATAACACAGCGCTTCGGGCTCTTGCAAAGTATTATTATTATTTATGGTACATTACGAGGGAGTTTGTTTGTTCTTTAATGGGAGATGACATATTCAGAAGCCCAGATACGAGTGTCCTCCTGAACTAACTCTGACACAAAGATAGTTTCAGTCATAAATTATAGAATCATAGAACCACAGGACTGGAACAAGCGCCTGAAATGCCTCGCTCTGATGGATGTGGCTGGGATCTGGCTGTTTACCACAGCGAGGCAGAGAGATCAGCACCTGCAAACCAGGGGCTTCCCCTGCCCTCCCAAAGTGACACAGTGGCCACTGGCAGGGACGGCCAGGGAGCCCGAACCTGTCTCCCCCTGCTCCAAAGCCCTTCTCCAGTCTGGATCAGTTGTATGCACGCTCTGCACGCTGGTACAAACTCGAGTTATTGCTAATTTAATTCTGTGCATTGGGCATTATTAATTAATTGCAGTATTTATATTTAGCAGCCACAGTGCAAACAGCCCCCGTGTGGCTCCAGGCAGAGGTGTGTGGCACACACAGCCTGCTCCCTGGGAAAGGAGGGAAGGCATGGATTGGGCATGGCCACACTCCCACAGACTCCCCTCTAAGGGCTTTTTGTGGGATTTCACCAACAAAGTGCCAGCTTCTGTTCTGGAGAGCACCAAAACAAACTGGAGCTTTTATGAGAGCCCTAGTGGGAAACCACAGTTTGAAAACCTGTTTGTAAAAAGCAATTTTTTTATTAAGGAACCTCTTCAGTTCACTGCCCACAGTCTTCCAGACACACAGAGGTTCCTCCCAGCCCTCTCCAGGCCACCCTGCCCTTGGGAAGGCAGGGAAACAGGCAAGTCCTGGATCTGCCTCCTTCCAGAACGTCTCCTTCAAGATACCCCCATGGTTTGCATGTTGTTTACTATTCCTTCTCCTGTCACCCCCGCCTGACTGACAAGACTCCTCATGTCTCAGCCCATTTGATTTGCTAATATCGCTCAAGTTTTTCCATTTGCAAACCTCCCACCTCTGCTTTAATGAACCCAAGGAGTCTGTTGCCAAGGAACGCTCTCTGTTGCCATGCCCTCTGCTTTAGAGGTGAAAATTAACAACCTGCAACCAAATTAAACTCTTTGGGTGAGAAGGAAAGCACCTCAGTTCAGATCCCCAAGCCCACTAAAGTCTCTCCAGCATCCAAGTCTTCTTTATGTCCATCTGTCACCAGCACTGGCCTAGTTCTGCTTATTTAGGGAAAATCCTATGGAGATTAAAAAAAGCAATAAAACTAAATTTGAAACTGAAAGGGCTTTACAAGCAGCACAATGCTCATATATAAATTCATTTCATTTGTGTACTAAGAGATCTGCAGCCAAAAAAGGCTTTTTTTTTTGAAGAAAACTAGAGCTTAGCATTGCTGTTCTCGAGAAGATTGACAGGGAAACAATAAATGCTGCCCTGGGTCCTGCATTTGGAGGTCACAAGGGACTGGCAAATCCATACACCCTGAGGCTGTGCTCCTCCCTGGTGCCTGGAGGGACATTCCAGGCAGGAGCTTGGGATGGAGCCCCCAGGGCCCTCAAGGTGGCCCTGTCTCATGGCCTGGGGGCTCTCACAGCCCGTTCCTGTCCCAAAACCAACAGCCAGACTCACACCCCAGCTCCTGCCCGTTCCTTCTTCCCCACCCCACATCCCATGGGGATCTCACTGGAGCTGGTGCCTTTGGAGGAGCAGCCCAGCCTGGTCCTACCCCCACCAACACACCCAAAGCCCTGAACAGAGCTGGTTTTCGTGCCGTGGGAAGCCCAGCAGTGAGACGGCACGGCCGGACCCAGGCACGGCACGGCTCCCACCCAAAGCCACGGGATCCCTGCCTCAGTAATGACTTCACAGCTTGGCTCTCCACAAGCAAAGCACAAGGGTGGTCCCCCAGGAGCTTCATCTCCATCAAACAGGTGAGGGCTTAACAAGCAGGTCGGGTCTGTGGCCACAGTTCATCAGAACGCACGGAGCCATCGGAGGAGCCTTTCGCATTCGCCCAGCGCTCCTCTCGCTCTGTTGTTTAATTCAAGCTGTGACCCCTGGCCCTGGATGCTGAGCTGAAGCTCCCAGCCCTGTTCCCGTGGCCTCAGTCAGTCTGAGGTACCAGGACATGTTGGGAGACCCAGGGGTGCAGGGAGGAGCACAGAGCAAAGCAGGGACGGCTCCAGGAGCAGCCCAACCTCAGCCCTACGAGCGTGGGGTGTCCAGTGATGGACGCCAGGAGTGTTTTGACCAGGACTGATGCACATTTAGTCCCTACATGCCCATTTTTCCAGCGTGCCTGGGTCACGACAATCTCAGGGTTTCTGGTGCCCTCCTGCACATTTCCCTCCCTGCTTTCCCATGCCTGCCATCAGCTGTGCCAGCCAGGGCACATCTGGGGAAGAGAAACAGGAGGGGAAAGGAGCAGCTGAGACCAGCCCCAGCCTCACCAGGAGAACTTCCTGAGCTGGGGCATCATCTGCATGGATGCTCCATCAGCCTAAGGAAACCTCTTTGCTGAGCGTCTCTATTAACTGGAACTATTCACTTTTAGAGTCAGGAAATGTTCATTTTTTCCCAGAGAAATGCTCTCCTTCAATACTTCAGGCTGCTAAAGCATCATGAGGCTCCCCTCCTCAGAGAGCCTTGCCTTGAGTCACCCTCTGGAATCAAAAGCAAAGCAAACAGATTTTCTCTTCCCCACCCACCATGTGCACAGGGATGTGAATTCCCCTGCTAAACAGCACTGCAGGCCGAGGGCTGTGGCTCTCCAAACCACTGAACATGCTGCTTTTATTCCCAGCTACTTTTCCAGACCCCTCCACATCCCACAGTCCCCTCCTCAGACTTCCACGGGTCCTCCCCACTGGGCTCAATCTGCAAAGAAAAAGTTTCGATCTTGTCTCACTTTCAAAAGTGTCTAAAATTCACTTTCTGCCATCGTCTTCTCAAAAGCTCCCATCCTTGCTCCCTCCCCTCAACCCACAACCCCTTGCTGGTGTCCTCTGAAATCGTTAAAACTCATCTGCCTACAATAATTACTGACTCGATGCTTTAATTCCAAATGAAACGAGATCCCTCTTGGGCTTGTTTTATTCCTGCAGAGGAAAAACAGGCCGTAGGCTGCAGGAGTCTTGTGGGCTTGCCAGGAAGAACGGGAAGGGGGTTCGGTGTCCCGCGGTGCCGAGCGGTGCGCTGGGCTGTGGGTAACGCGAGCAGACAGGCGGGTCCAGCGGGAGCCGAAGGTTTCCCCACGAAGCCATCTCACGGCAGGGATGCTCGGCAGGAAGTACAGGGTGTAAAACACGGACAAGGATCACCCAACATCTTCCACGGCGTTTGCAATGTGAGGTCGTGCGCCGGCCAAGGTCTCCGGGAGTCAGATCTCAGGAGCGGTGATAAAACTGCCCCAGGTAAATGAAGGGGTTAAACCCAGCCTGGAAAGCCTTGCTGGGGGAAAGCGGTTCCTTCATCAAACACAGCCCCACGCGCTAACGAAGCCATAAATATGTGGCGTTCTCTCCCTCTAGTGGCTGGAGGCTTGGAAATGAAGGGGATGGAACATGACCCTGCAATTTCTGGGAACAAACGGGGCTGTCCCGGGCTGTCTGTCCCCCAGAGCCCCAGGGAGCCAGCCCAGAAAAGGGATCACGCCCTTTGCCACGGTCACTGCCCATCAGCACTGTGAGGGACAGCACACGACGAGCTGGGGGCTGAAGTTCACCCCTCTTTCAGCAGACACCTGTGGGTTACTGCCCCAGGCACTTCCCTGCCTGTTTTAATTCCCTGCAATGTTCCCACTTCAGGAGACGGCTCCTCGTTCATGGCCCACTGCCAGAACACACAGGAGCCACTCAGGATTAGTGTCACCGTGTCACCCCACACCGGCCAGGCTGCCAGCTCTGCTCGTTCCTTACAACACCCCCGCGCTTGGAGGAAAGCACGAGACGTAAAAAGTCACCCGGAGATGCGCGAAGAGAGCGTCAGTGAGACAAACCAAGGCAGTAACTTGGTATGACACAGGAGGAAAAGCTCCTCAATAAACTGCTCCTGAAGGATTTTAAAGGAACACCAAGCTCTGCACCACGCTTGAGGTTCCCAGGTTCGGTGACGTGGTTACTCCAGTCATGGGAGTGCTGGGACTTGCTTCCACATAACCCTCACCCACCCTCTAAGGACAACTAGAACCTTCATTTGAAATAACGAGCGCTGTTTTTAGGAGGACAGCATCCTTGGAAGGAAGACAACATCATCAAAACCAGTTCAACACAGCTTCCTTCCACTAACTGCAACACACCTCTACCATTTCGTATATTTTAGCTAAAAATCCCAAGACTCTCTGTCAATAATGCACCACTGCATCACCACAAAATTTGTGTGTGGGTATGAATGTGGATGAGTATCCTCAACAACAGCAGAAACGTTCTTACAAAAGGCCAGGAAGAAGGGAAGAAAGAGGAGATTGATGCTGTCCAAGCGAGGTGGTGGGTTTGATACAAAGATAACTCCTGCAAATATTCTTTGCAGTTTTTCCAGGCTGGTGTGGCAGTCAGAAACACACCCGAGCCTTTTCAGCAGCCTCGGGAAAAGAGGGTGAGTTTGAAGTGGGAAGGCCTCAAGCTTGACACAAACAGGAAAAAATTCCAGAAGGAAAAAAACCATCCAGAAGGAAAACCTGTTCTGAACTCACCTGGGAAAGGTTAGCAGAGCTTCCCACGACCCCTCTGGCTCTCTGGCCATCGTTCCAGGCACTGCTCTCCCACCACCCCACGGGCATGGGCTGTGACAAGCCTGGCAGGGGATTCTGTGAGATCAGTCCCCCAGTTTGACCACAGGCACTCGAGTGTGGTTTCTGAAGGGGACGCAAACCAGGGCACCTCCACCCAAGCAGTGCCTGCACGAACCAGAGAGGCAGGCAGGCATTCAAACCCACAATTACGCCCAAATCCCATTAAACCACGTTTCATCCAAATCCCATTAAACTGCGTCGGCCTTTTCCTGCCTCTCCTTCCCCGCTACTCATGATCCGTGAGTCAGGATGCCTCTGGTTTTTGCCTTCCAAAACTGTCCTTCACCATTTGGTCCTTGGACTGGCAGTGGAGCTTGTAATTAGGTCCCAAACGTGCCACCACACCAGGGCTGACTACAGGGATTATACAGAGGTAAAGACTTTAAGAGCCCGTGTGATGTGAAGTCTGAACACCATCCATCGCCTTCTGGAGTGCTAAATATACCCATATTTTACTATTTACTTGTCTGCTTAGCTATCTCAGGAGCAGTCTGTGGCAGTCCCTAAAGAAGGCACTTTGCTATTTATATATAATGTGCTTAGCAATTTTTGCCACTGAAGTTGCACAGATATATTCCACACGGAGCTCTTCATCCTTATAAACTTCACCATGGGAAAAATCTACGCTCTGCTAATCTTCCCGGGTTCTTAGAAAGGGATGCTGGCAGGCAGGATGAGTGTCCCAACGCCTCCGAGACTGCAATTCCTGTAAACTGCCAATTTTAACCATGTTAAGAATATGGCATGAGGAATAAGTGATACAGGCAGCCATTGAAAATTTCCCTGCCTTCCACCTACGAGAATATTTTGTGGTTTACCCTCAATTTGCACAAAATACAGATGGACACGGAGTCCCTCAACAAAGAAATCAAGATTATCTGCACAAACCAGGTAAGGCTGCAAGATCACGTGTGCAGATTTTTCCCCAAAAATAAAGTTTCTGGATACACAACAAGCTCACATGGCGAAAGACAGTCCCTGAGACTCCTTCAAGTCTCAGCTGTGCAAAAACCAAGGCAGAATCAAAGAGGTGCTGAGATAAATGATGGGAGCGTGGCCCTTGCCTGCTCGCACTCTGCCAGCTGGGCCCTGCGATGGCAATTGAAATACACAAAATGCACAGCACGGCTCAGCCGAGCTGCGCCCGAGGCTGCAAACGCAGCCAGAAAATTCCTCTGCCGGCTGCTGATCCAAGCACTCCGCTGCCATTTACCACCTGGAGCTTGCCGGGGTGGGGTTATTTTGGGAGGGAGTGGGTTTGAAATGTACAGAATTGCTTCTAAAACACAGTTTTTCTTAACTAAGCCGTGTTGTGAGGAGATAAAAATAGCCTGTTGGGGAGAGCAGACTAACTGTGGAGGCATCCCAAAAATACCCTGTGTGAAGGGAAAGGTGTGAATGCATGTTCTTAAAAAGAAATGTGTGGCTT
Organism: Lycocorax pyrrhopterus obiensis; assembly: GCA_014706295.1. Classification (NCBI taxonomy): domain Eukaryota; kingdom Metazoa; phylum Chordata; class Aves; order Passeriformes; family Paradisaeidae; genus Lycocorax; species Lycocorax pyrrhopterus. Next base: position 11,006,618 of record JACSVZ010000005.1, read on the forward strand.
TTGCTTTACTCTGCTTCCACTACTCAGCCATATGTTGGCTGCTGGGTTCTATTAATACCCTCAGTTTTATATTAATATCCCACTGGGTGTCTGGCTAAGCACAACTCTGGGTCCAGAAATCCTTGACGCCGGTCCCTCCAATTCACAGGAATGCTCAGGTGTCAGCCCTGCCAGAAAGGGAATTTGATGGAGTCCCCTGCACTGAGAACACGCTGATCCCAGGCAATCCACGGAGAGGAAGGAGGCAGGGGCTTCCTCTGCGCCTCTAAATGACTCTGATCCCTCGCTAATAGATGGGAATTTTCGTCATACAGGCACATAAAACCCATACAGCACTTCCAGCTGGCCCTGTACACCTCTCATTCAGAACAGCATGCCTGGATTTGACATCTTTAGGCTCTACCCTTGTGGCCTGCCAGGTGTTGTTCCACTCACAGCCACGCTCTTTCATTTCTTATTTGATGCTCAGCCTCTCCTTCCTGGTGACACATAAACTTCCCAGAATATTTTGGAACTGATGGCTACAAAAAAACACATGGAGAGAGCAAGTGGCTCATTATGAGCTCTCCCTTCAAAATGAGTTTTTTCTTTTTCTTTTCTGCCCCCTCCCTTCACTTTTCTTGTATTTCAGTGTTATTTTTAACATCATCAACAGCTCTGGTCCCCCACCCCTGATGGGGCCAACCCCTGGGACACCCCAGGAGTTCTCTGCTCCCATTGCCTCTGCGCCCACACAAACCAGCCCAGGCAGAGGGGCTGAGCTTTAGTGCTCTTCAAGCATTCACTTCTTTGTAATATTCTTAATGTTCAATCCTGTAAGAGCTCCAATCATTATCCACTCATTTGCAGGAATTACAATATCCCCTTTCTCTTTCACTGAAACAGAGCTGCTTGTTGAGGGCTGCCATTCTCTGCCAGCCCACAGAAAGCCCTACAAAAGTTTAAGCCCCAAAGTAAAGAGCACTCAAACATCCATTGGACCCCAGCCAGCACGGAGCTGATCACGAAATTGTGGCTTTTGCACAAAACACTCACAGATATTAAAGCTGCCTTTGGTTGGGGGGAGGGAGTATTTTGGTTTTTTGGGTTTTTTAAATGAGCTTTCTGAAGAAAATTTTCACCTGAAAGCGCAGCGTGGAGACTTGATTACAGTTCAGAGCCTTAAAACTTTCTGATTTTTCTATTTGAGCCTTCACCCTCAAAAAGAAGGGAGAAACTTCCAGGTAGCAGAATGAGGACAAAAACTGATTGTACATCTGGTTTTCTGACCAAAAAACACAATGGAGAATGTTCCAACAGCCCTTAAGGGAACCATTCAGCAAAAGCCTGGGTGTCACTGGTGCGTCCCTGCTGTGTTAGTGATGAATAAAGAGCAGAAAATGGGCACATGTCCTGTTGGACACTGTGGTGCCACTGCCTCCAACGGGAGTTTCACATTTGGATTTACTGCAGCCCCCCCAAAATATTCCACTGCTCATCCAGTGGCTCTTGGTTTAGCAATCCAGGATGGGCAGTGGTGCCAGCAGGGACATTCCCTAGGGAATACATGCAGCAGGATTCCCAAATCCCTGGCAGTCTCAATCCCAGAGGATTGTGGCTCTGACCCACCAGGGGAGGCCAAGGCGCCTGCAAAGCTCCCTGAGGATCAGCTCTGGGACTGGAGCTGCTCTGGGCACACTGGCAAGAACAACAGGGCAATCTATCCTTGATCAAATTACAATTTTTTTTTTTTTTTTGCCCACTTGCTTTATTTGTTCCCTGAAGGAGATTAGTGCTTTCCTGAGTTCAGGAAGATTACTGAACCCTGAAAACTCAGCCTATGTGAAGCTTGCTGGGAAAGCACCTCTGGTATATTCATACAGCCTGCTGAAACACAGGCTGGCAGCACATTAAATTGCTTCTCCCCAAAAGCTCTTCTCCCACTGAGTCTGCTAATTGTCTCTGCTTTTAAAAGTTATTAGTGAATTTAGAGCTGGCTAGAGATGCTAATTGAATCACCCCCCAGACTCCAAACCAGGTACTGGGTAAGCACCACCACCAAAAGCCTCGCTGCACCATTCATTAAGCAGGACTTTGAGAGACCATCCCCCATAAAAAGGAAAGCACAACCAGTCCATTCCTCACCCCCGACACTGCCACAGTAACCCCAACCATGGCAGGGCCCCATCCAGCTCCTCCTGAGAGCAAACCCCTCCTCAGGGACCCCAGGACAGCACGTACAGTGCTCCTGGACGTGGAGATGTGCCCTCAAAGCACTCCCAGTCCCCATCTGGGCACAGATACTGGCACTGGGGCATCTGGACAGGAGGCACTACCACTCCCCATCACAGAGCAGCTGCCATCTGTCCCACCTGTGCCACCCCCACTTAGGTTTCCAAGAACAAATCACTGTTCCTTTACCCCTTTGGAAGCATTTTTCCTTAGCGGTGTGGTGCCCAACGCACCCCATTCGCCCTGCCCAGCCCAGTGACACCAGCTGGGAGCTGCTGCTCCCGTTGTGTTGTGCACAGTGGGAAGCCCTGACTGTGATTCCTCACCCAGACCCTCTGCTCTCTCCCCAGAGCCAGTCAGGAAAAGCTCAGCATTTAGTGCCAACCTCCAGTGTTCAACTCGCAGGCTGAAAACACGTCCCACAGTAACACTTCCACACTCTGAGCCAAGCTTTGGGAATCCCAAACCATCCCTGGGCTCTCACTGTCTCTCCCACTCTTATCTGTCTTCTGGAGCTGCTCTTTCAGAGATGAGAGATGCCTTTAACAAGGCACATCCTAACGAAGCAACAAATACTTCTCCTTCAACGAGGCTCTCGCTCTTATTCCCAGACATGCATTCGTGTGCATCTCCTGCCTGCTTTGGAAATCCCACTTGGAACTGCATGCCAGAGCAGTTACAACTCGTAAACTGATACGGTGGGAGGGAAAAAAGCTTTCTTTTTCCATGAAAGCTGCCTGAAAGTCTTTGAGACACTGAAACAGCAGGACAAATACCTCCAAATGCAAACATTTCTTCAGTTTCAAAAAACTGCAGTCTTCAAAAACAAGTGGATGTGGCACTTGGGGACATGGGTTAGTGGTGAACATGGTAGTGCTGGCTGATGGTTGGACTGGACGACCTTAAAGGTCTTTTCCAACCTCAGCAATTCTGTAATTCTATGATTCTATTGATTCTATCCACACCCTGTGCCCCCTCCATGTTCCAAAAAACCAAGGCACTAACACATCCTTGCACAGAAAGCAAAGCAGGTAAACAAAGGAATATGTGCAGCATTTTCCCCTGCCAGTCACGTCTTTCATCCGCCCTCCCTGAGCGAAGTTCAACACCTTTTTTTTTTGTATCTAATAATTAATCCAACCACGCTGAGTAGAAGTTAAAATGACACCTAAAACATGAAAGCCATAAAATGCTTTCCAAATATCCTTCTGCCCTCTCATTTTGCATTTCATTTAGTGTCTGGTGTATCGACTGAGCCCATCTCTCTGTGTTCACTGTTGAAATGAGACTGGCAGCTCCTCGCAGCAAGCACGGGGGCATTTTTAAACAGCCCCAGCCGTGGCATTTAGCCAGCTGGTTTTGGTATTCACAGCAGTATGACCAATCCACTAAAGCAGACTTCAAAGCTTCAAATCAAACAGAGGCTTTAGGAGTGTTGGGTTTGGGGCCTGGGTGGTAAATGTAACACGAAAGCTGACAATACACTTCAATTACTGGTATGTGATGCTGAATTGCCAACATCAAGAGAAGCGGTGCCAGCACAAGTGCAAGGAAATAATTAGCATTTAATATTTCATCAAAATGTTGAATTTTTAAACATTGGAGTTGTGAGGGGTTGTTTTTTTTCATTATTATTATTATTAGTTTTAATTATTTAGCTGGTTTTACAGAGTCTTTGAGAATGGATCGCAGTGCCTCAGGTGGCTCTGATGCCAACTGCTCACCAAGGGATGCCACACACAGAGTTTTTCAAGGTGCCAGCTATCAGGGAGCTGTTTAATTAAAACCTCTGCTCCTGACTGCCACTCATGGTTTATTCATGAGGAGAAGCACCTTCCCCTGAGCTCACACCCTCCTGGGAGAAACCCAGCCCTTCTTCAGACAGCGAGGACAGGGCTGTCCCATGCCTGCCTTGGGTTTGGTGCTCTCTGAGTGCAGGTGGGGGTTCCTTGAACATTCCCTGAGTGTTCCAGCACGGACACCTCCTGATGGAAGCCCATGGCCAGGCTGTGCTCCTGCAGTGCTGCTGCTCCTGCAGTGCCGCTGCTCCAGCCCCACCAGCCCCTGTCACAGCCCATCGGCTCTGAGGAAGGGAAGTCTCACATCAGCCCTCGCTCTCCTTCCCTCAGCCCCAGCACAACACATCCCCCTTCCACACAGAGTCCTTCCCACCTCCCCAAGAGCCAGAGGAAGGCAGAGGCAAAGCACTGCTCGCTGTGCTCGCTCCCCAGCAACACCAGAGCTCCGGGAGAACAGCAGAGTTCACTGTGACCTGGGTCTGGCTGACAAAAAGGCTTTTTTTAACTGTGACGTGCACATGCAGCAGGAGCTCGCTCGCCTGCCAGGTCCCGCTCGGGGCTCGGAGTGGCAGTGAGCAGGATCATCCCTTCCCCGGAGTCGGAGCGGCGCTGCCGTGGGTGTCACCCGGGGAATAAACCCCAGCCTCTGCAATCCATTCCCACACTCGCTCCCCTTCCCTAATCTGCCCTTCAGCATCCCAACACAATGGGATGGGAGCATTAGGACAAGACACGCCGGCAAATCCTGGATAAATATCCTGCCAGAATTCTGACTTTTAGCCTAAAACCTGAGACTAAAACCATCTCAGAACCTGCTTCTGTGCAGCAGAACGAAGGAAGCATGTTCCATGACTATCTGTATCCGGCTGGGGATGGCACGGGAAGTGCCTCCCAAGCAGTCTGTTGCTAGGATTAAACACAGTGCCCAACAATTTTAATCCCTCTCATGCTGCCACTTCCACAAGCGCAGATTTCAATGGCTCCCCACACTGAGAGCTGGTGATGCAAGAGCTTGTGAGGGTTTTCAGAGCCCACTGTACCGAGCAGCCAGCAGTTCACCTGGAAACCAGGACATTCAATCGGATTCTTGTTTTCCCTGCTTCTAAGAAATAGATGGGGGAGCTAATATTAGCTCTTCCAGGAATAGTTAGGTGGCTAAAAAGAGAACAAAGGTGATAAAACAGCCTGTCTGTGCAGCTGCAGGTTTTATTCCTCCAGCCTGTCTGTTGTTAGCCTCGAGAGCCTTCTGCTGTCACCTGATGGAGGGCCTGGACAGAGCCCTTGGGTCAGCCCTGTGACACCCACGGGCAGAGGGGACAGGAGAGATGCACATCAGCCAAAGCTGATCCCACTGGTGGGTTTGGGCCTTCTCCAAACAGATGTTGTTGATAAGGATGGAAGAACCTCTGGCCAGCTCAAGTGGCTCTTCGTAACTCAGCTCATTACTGACCACTCATCACTGCAGGCCAGGTGGGGAGCAATGAGGTGAAACTCTCTGCATTCCCCTGGAAACCCTACCACTGTAAAACCCCGAGGGGTTTCAGGGAACTGAACGTGGATTTGCAGATTCTCTGCTACCCAAAGAGACAGAGGTGGGTTTGACCCAAATCCCCGCAGCCCACACAGCTGCAGTGGGACCCTGAGCTCCAGTGTCATCTCTGGGCAACCAGGGTGTGTCTGTCACACAGCCAAGCTCCTGCCAGCCCCTTCTCCTCATTTCTGGTCCTACCACACAGTCCTGAACAGGGATCCCTGGGATCAAATTACTGCTACCCTTTCTGTGCACTCATTTCTTTAATTCTTAAATGATAAATCACCTGATGGCTCAGTGTTCACTCTTGGCTCGCCTTGGCCAGGAGAGAGAAAGACCCAACTCCACAACAAATGGAAATGAAGTGGGTTAACTCCTGCCTGGAAAAAGCCCTGCTACAACTAGGTTAGAGCATCAAAAACCGCGAGTTAAAATTCCTCCTGGATGTTTCATTTTCAAGGAGCTGGATAACAGTAGGGAACTGCATAATTGCATAATTTGGTTCCATTTTCATGACTGCATTCTGCCTTTTTGGGCCACCACCAGGACTGGCTTTAATGGTTTGCAAATTACACAGCAATAAAGTCTACTGAAGTATTAAAGGACTTCATTTCCCTCTTTCTCAGAAACAAAAGTTGGACTTGATGAACCTGGAGGCCTTTTCTAACCTTAATGATTCCATGAAAGGCTTGACACATTGTGGCCTTATTAAGGCCATCATGAATGTGCCTGCTTGGATGACTGTAATTACAGAACTTTAGGAGGGTGCTTTGTTTTACCAGCTAAAAAACCAGGGAGCTGGAGGAAATGGAAAATGAAAGACCGCTGGACACAAAGAAGCTTTCCAGGAACCACATGAGAGAGTGAGAGGAATTGCTGTTTGTGGAAAGGGGTGTTTGGGACAACGTTAACAGTGACAAAAGTAGTCATTAACCAAAGGACATCCAACAGGGGTACAAGAAAGATTTGGGGATCCTGTTATATGGGAGGTGTGCTCTTGGCTGTGCACCCAGGCAGGATCTGTCCCCTTGTCTGCAGTGCCCAGCTCTATCCCATATCCACTGCCATGCTCCATCCCATATCCACGGCCATGCTCCATCCCATATCCACGGCCATGCTCTATCCCATATCCATGGCCACGCTCCATCCCATATCCATGGCCATGCTCCTGTCCTATATCCATGGCCATGTTCCGTCCTATATCCATGGCCATGTTCCATCCCATATCCATGGCCATGCTCTATCCTATATCCATGGCCATGTTCCATCCCATATCCATGGCCATGCTCTGTCCTATATCCATGCTCCCACAGGGAGCCAGGAGAGGAAGTTCTACCACACTGTGAGCAAGGTGGGCTCACTCCACAGCACATTTGGAATTTCTCAAAGAGTGACCTCCGTGCTGTGTCCCTCATTCCCCCAAAAGCAGCCAAGGAAGGCAACACCCCGGAGCAGAATGTGGATATCACCCCCCAAAAAACCCCCTAACAACCACAGCAGCAGCTTCCAGTGCTTCAGTGTTAATTTATGGAGAGTAACAGCACACCAGCTATGGGATGCTGCCCTGACCTCAGCCTCAGGAAGAGCAGAGGCTCCACAGGCAGTGCTGGCCTTTGGGGAAAGGCAGGTTTGTTCAGGAGCACAAGCCTGGTTTCACTCATTTTTGTATTCCTGCAAACTGCACAATTCTGCAGTGGGAGGATGTGGATTTTCCCAGATGAACCCCAAAACTTAAAATCCACCTCCTGCCCCAAATCCTGCATAACCCTCCCATGCAGGCAGGGAACATCTGCCTGCGCAGGTCCAGGAGCTGATCACTAATGCACAAGAGAACAGCTTCTTTGGGTGGATTTTTCCCTTGCTAATTTGGACAGCTGAGAGCAAATAACAGCTTGTCATTGCTGCATTTCCCCTGCAACGGGAGCAGGCCTGGGAATCCCACAAGAGATGCGTGGGTCTGATCCTGTGATGAGTGTCTGATTTGGATCAGCAATCAGCAAGGTACCTCGGTGCCCTGGTGCACATCACTCCTCCAAACAACTCTCTGCATCTATCAGCAGCATCTGCTGCTAATAAATAAGGAGAAGCCAAGCTATCAGCTCGCTGCTATTTTTGGATGAGAAGCTTGTTTTGAAAGCAGAGGAAATTTCCAGCGTTCACAAAGGCCTTTAACCTTCTTTATGTGGGAAAGTACCTGCTGCCCATCCCCACCGGGCATACGCTCACATACAGAGTCTTTAAATTACCTGAAATGCTATCAGCTGAATTTCCAAACCAGAAGCTAAAGCACGCTGCCAGAGAGAGAAAAGAGGCTGTAAATTAACATTAGCCACAAGTGGGACATAAACCCCACTCATCACCGAGCTGGTCAGAGACAGATGAGCCATCAGCTGGTGGTGCAGAAGGGCACTGAGCAGTGAGGGAAAATCCCTTTCCCCGCGCCACTGGAGGCTGGTGGAGCACAGCCACCCACTTTGGGATGTGGGCAACAAGAGTTTGCCCAGTCCCTGCCGTGCCAGCCCTGTGGAAACAGTAAGCTCCAATAATAAGCAGTGCTAAGGGTCAAAAAATCTGACATCTCCTGCCTTTATGGACAGATGTGCAAGAAAACAGGGAGCTCTCTTTCCCCTAAGAGATGCCCCACAGCCCAGTGGCAAAACCAGCACTTCTGCCACACTCCTCGGGGTCAAAAATAATAGTGACTGCAGACTGGAGCTGAAGGCAGGCAGAGGGATCACTCCTGTGAGAAATACAGCACCTCGCCTTGTGGTACATCTAGCCCTGACACTTTTGTCTGACTAATCCATAAAAGATATCAAGGGCCTCAAGCAAACCCACAGATCTTTAGTGATTCTCTGCCTTGCAATCGAAACCTCAGTCTGGTTATTTGAGTCTTTTATCAGCACAGGGTGTTCCCAGCAGAGCTCTCCCAGCACTAAAATCTCTGCCTGTGGGTCTCAAGGTATGACAGGTTTTGAAGCCTGGCTCAAAGTCATGGATCCCCTAAAACTCCTGTATTCCCCAAGTGCTCATTTATAATTCCTTTCTCTCAAGTGCCACCAGTCTGCATGAACCTGATGTGAACCAAACCCGAGGCAGGGAAGCACAGGACTGAGGCACGTGAGCCAAACCCAACCCAACAGCTCCAGCCCAAAGGCCACTGTGGAGAAAGAACCCCAAACTAACATATTCCTTTTATTTCTGCTCAAAACAAAGATGCAATTTTCCCCCTCAGTGTTATAATTTGGGGGTAGGTGGTGAGGGCAGACTCAGGACTCGTGAATGCTTTGGGCTGGCAGTGCTGCAGGGCTGGGGAAACCACCATGAAATGTCCTTTTTCTCAACTCTGGAGAGCATTCCTGCAACCAGAGAACTGCAGGGCTGCAAGAGCAGCAAGGGACCACCCTAGAGGGGTCTCCAATGACATTCTGCTGTTCCCCCTCACCCAAACTTTCCCACCCACTCCAGTGCCTCCCTCACCCTCCCTCCTCCTGCCTTTGCCGCAGTGAGTACAATCTGGAGCCCTGAATATTCACCCTGAATATTCACCCTATTCCGAAACCATCGGGCTGTGATTAGGGACTGAAACATGCGTCACTGTATCTGCACATCAAAGCCCTCGCAGCCACAGCATCCGCGGGGATGGAGAGGGAAGGAGCACAACAGAGGTGACACAGGCTCTGCTTTGGCATAGGGGGAGCTCCCCACTGAGAATTTTGTCAGACTGTATTTCAAGATCTGGGATGCTGCAGCTCCTGCGAGCTTCCAGAATTCCTGCTCAGCACAAACCCGGCTCCACCAGCCCTCCTCCCTCCCCGTGCAGCCCAGCTCAGTATCCAAAGTGTCAGCCTGAGACTGATGTCAGGCTGAAATCTGCTGGCAGAAGGGGCCGTTTTTGCAGTTTTGTTTTTCCACTTAAGTCTGCATTATCCACAGCAACTCGAATATTCCGATGGCTCAGATAACAGGAATGGATGCCTCCAGTCTGTGTGAAAGGAGACTGTCAGAAAAGAGAAGCCCATCTCTTTCAAATGCCCCGCGATGCTCAGATCTTTCTTGGTTTTCCTCAACAGCCAAGTCCCTTTCCCCCCGGCCCCGCTTCCCACTCCTTTGAGATGATCACCAAAATAAATAAATAACTTGGTCTTTGGGTGCTAATTTCACCACCAGACACATTCTGAACAACCCTTGCAGTCACTTCATGCAGAAAAGGTGCTGGAGTTGTCTCTGCCCTGATCCTGGTGCCACTCTCCCCAAAGCTCCTGCTGCCAGAGGCATGCAGCTGTTTTTAGTTTCATTTTCTCCAGATCTTTCCAGCTGCTGGACTGCTCCACAACGGCCATGCCTGAGCAGGCAGCTCAATTCCAGGTGCCTCACCTCGTGCTACCCAGCCAGATTGGCTTGTAGAGCACTAACAAATTTCCACAGAGAGAAGCACAGGGCAACAGATCACTCCACAATGAATTTAAGCTGCCCATTACTTAGACTCACTTCTCTTGGTTATTGTTTAGAGACCCCTCCAAGGCTGCACAGGGAGCACAGCTCATGAACCACAGCCTGAAATGATTCACCTGAGGCACCAGCTCCTGGAGCTCGGCACATTTCCAGGGCTTGAGGGCAGCAAACCTCAGCTTCAGGAGAGACAGGGAGAGAATGCTGGGGTGACAGAGAAGGATAAAGTTTTAGGCTGTGACCTCTCTTTGAGAAGACACCCTAACTCTCAGGTCAGTTATCTAGGAGTGCTCTGAACCCCTGAGTGAAGAATCCCCCTGCTCCAGGTGTCCATGAGGAAGCCCATCTTCCTGAACAACCCATCCCACCTTCTTCAGACTCCTGCAGGACCATTTCACCCACTCATCCTGCTGGATTTGGTGGAATGTGGATCTGCAGCAGCCGTGCAGAGGTGATGGGGCTGCCCTGCCCTGCCTGAGCCGCCAGGAGCACAATTCCAGCCCCAAATTCCTGTGAAAGCCTTCACAGGGTGTGCTCACCAGTTAGATTCCTTACATAACCAACCAGCAGTTACTGCTGCCTAAACCACAGGCCAGATTTCCCTTTGGGAGAATCCTCCTGCTTTAGGGACAGAGATTCATTCTTTGATGAACACATGACTCCAGGTATTTGTGTGGATACAGGAACAGATCAGAGATCAGAGCAGGGGTGTGCACACACCTTAATCAGCACTTCAGTCTGTTTGCTAATATTTTGTAGATTTTTCCAATCCTTTTCACAGCTCTAGCAAAGAATAACCCATTAGCTGAACTCAAAAATAAACCCCAACAGCTTCAAGCTATAAATAACCAAGTCAGATATGGAGGATTCTGTAAACTCCTATTTTCACCCTCCAAGAAAACAGGAAAGGCAAGGAGAAAGGGTGGAGTTAGATCCTTTTTTTTTTTTTTTTAACAGCATATTGCTGTAACAACAGATGAGAGTTCCACACAAATCCTGTGCAGCGTCAGGATCCCAAACCACCACACTGGGAAAGCCTGGAACAATGTCTCGGACAGAGGAAGGTTGGAACTCCAGGCTTGCAGCAGGAAAGCCACAGCACACAGAGCTGTGTGATGGCAACCACGAGCCTGATTTCCCCAAGCAGCTTTTCCAGGCGTGGAAGGGGCTGTGGAAGTGCAAAGGGCTGTGAGTGGAGCAATGGCAGAGAGTGGAATAAAGAGAAGAAATTCAAGAAAATCCAGCACTGCAACACTGATGGGATCACCTCTCTCCCCACTTTGCCAAGCCTGCACAAATTTCTGTGCAGGGAGCCGGATTTGTGCTAAGCAGGAATTCTGGAAGCTTGGATTATTTCCCCACCTGAACAATTCCATCATGCCCAACAGGCTGGCACACCCCACGAGCCGGGGACTGCAGCCACAGCACTCCAACCCCTCAGGAAGAGGCCATGCAAGTCCCCTGAGGTGTCCTCCTCACAGGACAACATCTCCATGACCAGCGCGGACGGACGCATTTGGAGGGGTGGAATTTGGTCAGCCCCAGCTCCACGAGGCTGCAGAGGATGCTCAGCACCTCTCCTCAGCCAAGGGGGCTGCAGGCTTCCTGGCCTGGCCCCTTAGCAGATCTCCAGGCTCAAGACCCTGTAGGATCCCTTAAAAACCTCAGCACCTTCCTCCAATCCACTCCTATCCCCATTTCTTAACAGGAGCCTGCAAAGCTCGTTTTAAAAGTTATGGTTCTCATCATATTGAGGCAAAACTGGTTTTGTTTATGAATGGAGCAAATAAATGGTACAAATTATGCTGAAGAAAACCCTTTGGCATTTTAACAGGCATTGGGAAGAACCAATTTCAGAACAGTGTCTTCTAATGGATGTCTCCATGGATACCCCTTTGTCAGCACCTCATTAGGTACGAGCTGAGACACGTAAGAGTTCTTCTCCTGCATTTCAGAAGGTACCTCAGAAACACTAATTATGCAAATCTCCATCCTCTGAACTGATGGACACTTGGAAGTTCAGGTGACAAAGTGGATAAGCAGAGCCCGGGCAGGAAAGGAAGGAAAGATATTTCATTTAGAATCTCTTCTTCTTCATGATTGCTGATGCTTCAACAGCTACTGGGGCCACAAAACTGCCTCCACCACACTTCCCCTTTCCCTCTTACCAGCAAGAAAACAGAAAGGACGAGACAAATGGAGATTCCAGGAGCAGCATGTGGGACACCTGTGGTGTTTGAAAGCAGGAGAGTCTGTGTGGCAGAACATCAGCAGGACCAGGCAGGACCTGGCAGCTGGGAGACATGGCCCAGAGGAGCAAAGTACTCACAGAGCAGGGACTGATTAGTCTCCGTAAGGACAAATACTTCCAATAAAACAATAATCCAGCTCTGGGAGGAGCACGGGAACCCCGAGGCTGGCTTGACTTTCAGAATGGTATCAATGGCAGCAGAAAGACAAGAGACAGCCCTGTCAGCTGTGTACTAGACACAGTTAAAAACCTTGGAAATATCAATTGTGGGAGCTGGGTCCCACTGGAACCTTCAATTTATTGTTATTCAGCAGTTACTGCGCTGCTGAGCACAGCAGGTTACAGACACTGCAGTCCCCTGCTCCTGGAGCAGCTGGGAGCCCACTCAGAACCTGGAAAGGCCTGGAGCCACCACAGGGAAGGGGCTTCTCCATCCCTGAGCAGTCCCTGACAGCCTCACCCACAGGAGAAATCCTTTGGGCTGCTCTCAGTTCTGCTGTGCAGCAGCCCCGTGGGATCCCGCACTGCTGGGATTGCTGGCACGCTGCTCCTGGCTGCACTCCTTCCCTGCTTCCAGGTGGGAGCAGAGAAACAGAGCTCCAGAACAGGGAAAACCTCCCACCAGCTTGAGCCCCTTCCCACAGCACCACGACTGAGCCTGCAGGGATGACCTCCAAAGAGAACATCTTACCAAATCCTTAGGGGGATTATCCAAGCCAAGAGTTGCCTACTGGAATTATTTTTACTGGAGACCTTCCTGTGAGGTGTTTCTATTTCGGGCAAGTTACTTTGAAAGCTCAGGAATGAAGTGGAGCCCTGCCAGGTTTCTCACATCCAGAACAAAGATAACTCAGCTGGGAAGCTGCCACGGCAAGGCTTGCACCAGAAATTGGGGTTCAGTTGTAGGACTGGGAAGTTGGGATAAGGCAGAAAGCTGGATCTGCACAGCAGGGTGCACAGGTAAGAGTCAGAGCCTGGGGATGTTGCTGTGTCTCCAGTTGTGAGTGGGACCAGCTCAGATCCAGCATAAAACCGGACTCAGACTAGGAGAGATGGACAGGAACACCGAGAAGTGCCCAGGAAGGGAGCAGAGCTGGGAAATGTCACCTCCAAGCATCATCCTGCTGGCAAGTCCCACTCAAACAAATGGCTGGCTCACACCCTTCTCCAAAGTTCACACAAAGTCCAGCTTACGAGTGTCAGCTTCAAATTTCAGGGTCAGTTCTGAGTGTCCCCATTACCCATGTCCACGTGCCAGGCACACACAGCACCAGTTTATTGTGCTTCGTTTCTTGATGGCCATTCCATGAAAATTCCTCTGCTGCTCACCTACGAAAACCTCCTTCAATCCCTGGGAAGTTCAGAGCGTTGGTGGGAGAGGGGCAGCAAAGCAGGGAGATCTCCCTGTTTTCTCTAATCCATCAATGCCAGGGCTCACCAGCACCACAGCCACCGGACCCACGGCCCTCCTGCCTTCCACACCTGGCTCCACATCCACACCTGGGCTCCACATCCACACCTGGCTCCACATCCACACCTGGGCTCCACATCCAAACTTGGCTCCACATCCAAACCTGGGCTCCACATCCACACCTGGCTCCACATCCACACCTGGCTCCACATCCAAACCTGGCTCAACATCCACACCTGGCTCCACATCCACACCTGGCAGCTCCACATCCACACCTGCGCTCCACATCATGAGAGGAGGGAAGTTTTCCCAACCTGTGACAAGAAGGCAAAAGAAAAAACTTCCTACAGCTTGTTTTTCATCACTGAGACCTTCAGCACAGTCCTCCCACCCCGGCCAGTGCCTCTGGGATGCTGCCAGGCAGACACAGGGGTGGCTCTTCAGAAGCACAGAAAACACAGAAGTTTCCATGCTCTGAATGTGCTGAAAACAGATTTTTTTGGTCAGACCTTCAGGATGGAGCCACAGAGGCAGGGACCCTAAAGTAAACACTGATGTCCTGCAGCTTGAGGCGAGCTCAGAGGAGGTGCAGGCACTGCTCAAACACAGGAAGGAAACGCTGCAATTTACAGAGAGCACCCGGGAGTCTCTAACGCCGCTCATTTTTTAAAGGGCAGACTTACGCAAACCTTGAGTTTTGAGCATTTTTTCTTCCAGCTGCTTTCTCTAGGACTCCTCAGAGAACAAAGCCTTGTTGTGCATGAGAAAGGAGATGTATCCATTCCTGACAAAACCTTCTTCATGTAAGGAAAATTCCCTCAGAGATTTCTGGCTCCCACCTGTGCTCCCCCCTCTCCCAGGAGGCACAAACCAGGGCTCCCAGTTCCAACCAAGCATCACTAAACTGTGACTCCCTGAAGATTCAGTGGCACAATCACACTGTGGCAGCTATTTTGAGCTGAACATCTCCTTTTCAGCAGGTGTGAGGGAGGCGAGTGGCTGGGGTTACCCAGAGCCAGGTTCTCCGGATTGAATGCGACCTCAGAAATGCCAACGCCTGAACAAAAAGGCTCATAACCTACAGAAAGGGCAGGAGTGCAGAGCAGCTAATTCATTTCCCCAAATTCATTTCCTCCATGACCTGGAGGAAATCATCAGGCTTTTCTGAGTTTCATTTGCCTCTTGAGCCTCAGAGGAACGATGGCTCAGAGTCAGTGGGGTGAAAAGCTCTGTGAGAGCAGCCGTGCCAGCCACCCTCCGTGGATATTTCTGTGAGGTGACATCCTTTCTGTCACGGGACTTCTTTTTATTCTCCCTGAATTTCCTCAATAACCACAGCTTTCAGAATACATTTTTTAAGACAAAGATGTGCTTGAATATTAATGCTATCGAAAAATAATGGGAGTTGAAAGTATGTCCTTGATCATGTCTAGACAGGACCAGCTATAATGGATTTCTAGGATCAAGGTAGTAGATATAAATAGATTAATATTACTCAAAGACCTGCAACATCTCTATGCATTATCCAGAGAGGTATGATCCTATAGCCTTTCATGAATATCTGCTGTCTAATGAGGAGTGAAGGAATTGTTCCCTGGGAGGGTGGGCAGGCCCTGGCACAGGGTGCCCAGAGAAGCTGTGGCTGCCCCTGGATCCCTGGAGTGCCCAAAGCAAAGTTGGATGGGGAGTGGAGCCACCTGGGACAATGGAAGGTGTCCCTGCCCATGGCAGGGGGTGCAATCTTTAAGGTCTCTTCCAACCCAAACCATTCTGGGATTCTATGGAAGTACCTGGAGGAAAGTGGCCAGGGGGTGCTGGGCAGTTGCTCAGAGTCCACTCCTGCTCCGGTAAAGGCAGTGACAAACACCATCAGAACCAACAACAAAACTGAAGCTCAGTAAACTTTAAAGATGAGGAAATGGCACCCAAAGACCACAGGCAAAGAGTCCTTCCCCCCTCTGGGTCAGAGAGGAACCTCAGCGCTCAAATCAAATCAGTGGCCAAGAAACCACGATGTGAGGTCAGACCTGGGTCTGATGCCCATGGCCATGCTTCAGAACCCTCAAACACAGCAGGTGAATTCCCAACTCTGAGAGCTCCTAAGAAATTCCTATTCCCATCCTGTTACAGCCCAGCCAGGGCATAGCTGAGTTCCTGCAGCATCTCCCACAGCGCCAGTGGAGGCTGCTGTGCCCAGAGCCCCTTGGAATGCCCGGGGCAGGTCCAAGGACTGCACAGAGCCAAAGGGATTTGGCTTCAGGTGCATCCAAACCAGCGAGGGCAGGAGCAGCATGAAAACTTTGTGTGATTGCTGTTTTCTGTGCTCCTGCCCAGGCAGATTTGATTGAGGGACTCACACTGTGACTGCAATGCTGTCCCTGCAGACTGTCCCTACTTCTTCCCTTGGGAAGGGACAATCTGAGTCCCACAAATGGGCCCCAAACTCCTCCTCACCAGAGCTCAGAGTGATCCTGGCATCAAGCTCACTGTGCCAACCCTCCAAATTCCTCCTTCATTGAGAAAAAGCCTCCATCAGGAACTAGCAGATGTTTTTGGGAAGGCTCAGCTGGCTTTGAGCCATGGGCCAAAGCAGCACTTGCTCCCCACCAAGGCTTGACTCTCGGTGCTGCTGAGTATCCCAAATGCTCACTGAGCAGTAAAAAACAGGGAATTTCGCAGAGATCTGTCTGCAGGAGTCCAGGATCCTTCCCTGTGCTTCAGCCAGGCCCCATTCCCACTGCTCACGTCCACAGGTTTGTTTCCCCAAGAGTAGCACAGAAATGCTCATCTGGACCCAGAATTGGCTGGGCAAAAGCACACAGTGTTGGCTCAAGAAGCATTCACACTTAGCCAGGGTTCAGCAACATGAAGACCACAGTAGGCAAGAAAGAGGAAAAAATGAGAAAGGAAGGGAAAAAAATGAAAGCACAGGAACAGGTTCATCGATGAGTTAAGGCTGTTTTAGGTACAAGCCTGGGGGAATTAGTTTAACACTCCATTTCAGCTTCTTTTTCCCATTTTCTCTTGCACCAACTTGCATCTCTCTCCTGTCAGACTTTGATGGCTTTATGTAACTGTTTAAAAATTGAACAAGCTTCTTAACTTAGGTTTAGAAGAACACACTTTTTTGCTTCTCTGTCTCGAATGCACATTAAGAATAAAGATTTCCGGAGAAAACAAGACCTTTTCCATCCTCTGACATCAGCCACCGGAGTACACAAAGCCAAGTCCTTGAGGAGTGGAGATTTCGTACATTCTGTTCCAGCACAAGCCGGCGCATCTGCGGCCCCTGTGGGTTTTACAACTGGGAGCTGCAGAGGAAGACTCATCCCAGAGAAAATGCACAGGTCACCCATCCCAGCAGCACCTTCAGCACAGTGGGGGGAGAATCCTAGAAAGCAGGAATGAGGGAATAAACCCAAAATTGCCGCAGGGAGGTGTGGCAGCCACAGCCCTGAGTGGCACGAGGGGTCTGCCCCATGGGACAGCCTGAGAAACAGCCTGTGACCTGCTGCTATTGTGAGAATCGTTTTTCTTTTTTTTTTTTACCTTAAAACAAGCTGAAAAAAATTCTGCTCTGTGTGACTGGATGTAAAAGCTTGAGAAGAGCCTCCCTCAAGGCTCAAAAAGCAGAGGCAAATAGCCCCCACCCTTTTCTGCGTGTTTGCATTTCCTAATTACACCAGTTTCTAAGCCAGAGCTGTATTTGTTGATGCTTCAGGTTGGCAATGCTGATGGAAGAGGCTTTCAGGAAAGCCAGTAAAAATATTCAGCAGCAAGATTTGTAATTAAAGCTCCTTTTTCCTTGTGTTTTGTCTGTTACAAAGTGTCTGTGTTTGCAGAGTGGGCTCTTGAGGGCAAATGCTGCTTTCCTTGCTGTTTGCACAAGCTCAGAGCAACAAACCCAGCACCCCAACCGGTGCCACGAGCTTTGTCCAACCAAAAACACAGCAGGGACCCCTCTCCATGGGCTGCTCTGCTCTGAGCCCTCCTTCAGACAGGGACAGTGATAAAATCCCCTTCTCAGCTGTCTCAAAGCCAGTTCTGCTCCTGGTCGTGGCAGTACCACTTCAGCGTCCATCCTCTGCTCCCAGACCATCCTGCAGCAGCCTCTTCCCGCTCCTGGAGCATCCCTGGGCACGCTGATCCCAGCCAGCAGGGCCAGAGTTCCTGCTGCACCCCTCCCCAGCACTGCTGTGCTTCCCTCAAGGCCCAAAAAGTTCCCAAGGGACACGGCTGCCTTGAGCACCACAACGCCAACAGCACGGACCAAATGAAACATCTTGTACCCAACATCTCCCAGCGTGGAAAACTGGGATGAGTGGAGGCCGTGCTGTGCTGCCCCTGCAAGGGATGGAAATGCCAAAGTACAGCAAAGGTGGGAGATCTCCTGTATCACACAGTGACTCAGCACAGTTACACTAAAAACCAGCTCCATTTGCTGTGATTATCGCTGTTTGTGCCGTGCCTCTGGGGAGGCTCGAACCCAGCCCTGCCCACGCCCAGCACCGCTGGGGGGGCTGGCAAACACCAAAAAGGAGCTGCTGGAGAGTCTGCCAGTCACGAGCACCGTGGTGCTTCCCCCTCTGCTGCTTTTGCTGTCACATCCCCCCCAGGATGCTCAGCCCTGCAAGGACCCTGCTCCCCAGGGCTCATCCCTACCAGGAACCTGCTCTCCAGCACAGCCCAGGGCTCATCCCTGCCAGGACCCTGCTTCCCAGGGCTCATCCCTACCAGGAACCTGCTCTCAGCACAGCCTAGTGCTCGTCCCTGCCAGGACCCTGCTTCCCAGGGCTCATCCCTACCAGGAACCTGCTCTCAGCACAGCCTAGGGCTCGTCCCTGCCAGGACCCTGCTCCCAGCTCGGCACAGGCAGCTGCAAACCAGAGCACATCATCTGCCTTCCTGATCAGAGTTTAAAATTGCAAAATCCCACCCTCCAAACCAGGCTGACGTGCTCTCAGCCCCCATTCCTTACCCAGCCTGCACAATTCCCGAGGGATCAGCACCCCAGGACCCCGGCAGAGGTGCTCAGACCTGCAGGACCTTCTAAAGCCATACGGGAGGCAGCTCCCCTGGCACCCCCAGCAGTTCCCTGGTCACCCCCAACCCTCAGCAGCCCCACGGTGCCTCCACCAGCACTGCTCAGCGCTCCGTGCCAAGCCAGAGTTACCCAACTTCTGACCTACTTCTGCCTTGTGTTTCTCCCCCTCCCCGCTCCTGCCCTCAGTCCCCAATTAAATCTGTGTGAGATTTCCTCAATTATCCCCTTCCTGCTAATAGATGTGGAAAGAGGATGCCATAACAATGTATTCCCCTGGCAGTGGTTCAAAATACATCTCCGAGTTAACGTTGGGGAGTGCAGGATGTAGGAACACTTTAATTAAACATAAACGTATAGAAAGCAGCAGTCAGGTTTAAGAAAGCTGATCTTTTGCTGCCACCACAACACTTAATCTCAGCCATGCAGTGAGAATCCTCGTGCTCCTCTTTAATTGGCAGGCCAATAAATCAGCACTAATCTCCCCTCTCCGTGTAGCTGTGCATGCTGATGTTCAGCTGTTTTGGAATAGAGCAACATTCCACTGGCACAACCTGCACGGGAATCCTGCGTGGAAAACACTCCAGGCAAAGCATCCTGATGCTTGAAACCTGTAACAAAACTTGGAGGGGGGTACCTGAGCAATAAAAATCCATGTTTGGGAATGCTGGCAGGAGAAAAACGTTATATACACCTTTGGAAAGAGGAGGAGCAGGAATGGAGAACTCCATTTGGAGACATTAAGATGTTCTGACAGGCACTGGCAATTCTGGATGAATACAGAGATAATTTGAACACGATTTCTAATTGAGACAAAAACTGTCTGTGAGGAATAGGGAATGAGCCTGGAATCACTCTGCCCATTACAGAAGGCATCAAGCCTCTGCTCAACTTTATAGCCCCCTTTCCACTCATCCCAGGAAAGTATTGTGAGATAAGAAATTGCAAGTCTTCATAAAAAGGAGGCTTTAATCCAATGGAAGCTACATCTGCACAGCTACAGCTGCATTTTCCATACCTGAGTTCCTGCTTTATCTCCTCTCTTGGCCCAAAACAATCTCCAAACAGCTCGATAACAAACTGCAATTAAACACCTCACTGCAAAGGGAGCTCGAGGTGGTGATGTTACTGAAGGAAGAAACAAGATTATTTTAAGCCGGGTGGAGAGTAACTTGCAGCACATTAAAGGAAGCCAGACCCCAGCCCTGCTGAAAACTCCGAGGCAGCGAGTCCCTGAGTACACAGCAAACAGCCACTGGGGTGATCTCGAAATTATTTAGGGCACTGCAGTGGATGAGGCTGAAATGAAAAGAGATGAAGACTTAAGCCCAGGCAGCACCTCTGGCTGCGATGTGAACCCAGCCCTCACAGCTCTCAGAATCCCAGGAGAACACAGAAAGGACCAGGTTTTCCCCGTGCTGGAGATGGGCTGAGTAGAGGGAGGAAAGAGAACATTTTTTAACTCTTCTCCAGTATTTCTTCATGCTCTGTGTGGGACCTGGATGTTAAAATTACCAACACCTCTGGGACCAGAGTGCCATCTGTCAAACCCTCAGCCCCTTTATCTGTAAGGAAGGGAGTAACTCCTGCCCCACTGAAATTACAAGCAGCAACACTCTGCTTGTCTCTGGAAAACACACTTGCTCTAAATATCCCTCTAGAGGCTCTAAACAAAAAGCTGCAGCTTCCCCTCTTGCCTCCCTCCCTGTTTGCTCCATGTACACCAAAGGCCTTCATTTCCACCCTACTGCACATGTACTGGAGCTATTTTTGGCCAAGAGTGACGTGGCTTTGTTTGCATAACTGGGTTCCCACCTCATGATCTGCCGCTCTAATAGTTTGCAAAATAATAGCTGGAAAATGCCTGATTCCAGAGAAGTGCCTGCAAAGTTCAGTTTGCCTTCATCTTAAGTCCAAAATTAAAAAAATAAGAGGAAACAAGCATTCCTGCAGCATCACTCATAAAATGCTTCAGCAAGATGTAAAACAAATTATTTAGTGATGACCAGCTGGGATGTGGGGATTTAATTCTGCTTCTGGTTTGGATGAGGGTATCAAACCAGAAAAGACAAGCCCAAAGTCACACAGGAAGAAAACCATTTTGCACAGTGGAGCTTTAACAACTCACGTCAACCCAAAATATCATCCGCAGGAAATGCAAACTTATCACTGATGGCTAAAAACAAAAGCACAGCTCAAAATAGCAGCATTTCAGATGAGGCAAATACGTCGGTTGGACTATTCTCAACTGTCAGAACTGAGCTGCAATCACAGATCTCTCTTGAGGAATATTTGGTAATTTGTCCAGTATTAAAAATAAAATGTGAGATATCTTACAAAAGAAAGAGACGGCTCAAATAAAGAATGTATGGAAATAAATCCTGCATACAGAAGGATCCAACCACTGGTTCTTCTTGTCCAAGCCCCAGCTCCTGGCAAAAGAGAGACAAAACCCATTTCTACAAGAACTCTGTCACTGCAAAGCATTGCAAAGGTGGGATGAATGCTGTCCTGATCTGCACAGCCAACTGAGCCAGGGGAATTGGCCATTTTTGTTTAAGCACATGTGGTTTGGAAAGTGCCAGGTTCTTCCTTCGCTCCCAGGATGGTGCTGCCAGAGCAAGAACTCCACATTCGGGCAGGATTATTGCTCAGTTCCACCTGGGACATCTCCCTTCACTGTTTGCCCCCCTCATCCATCACCCTCAGCCACCCCTGCATCCAACATTAACAGGGCTTGAGGCATTTCACTTCCCACACTCCCTGGCTCCAGGGAAGTCATAGAGTAATGAATGTATGGAGTCACAAGTTCATGATTAATGATGAGAAGTCACACAGGACCACGAGCAGTTCAATCCCTGGCAAAGCCCGGCCACAGTGAAGAGCAGGGACAGAGGCTGTGGTGGGGAACAGCTCTCCCTCCTCATTTCTAGGAAGGAATTTCTCACCTGAACAAATCACTGAGCTGCCAGGGATGGGAGCAGAGCCTAGAAACATCTTTCTTACCCTGCACTGGAAGGACAGCGCTGTCCAACTGTGCTGTATTCCAGGAGGGAACTACAGAGCAGGCACCAGGCAGCGCAGCCACAGGGCAAACACCTCACAGCACACTGTGCAGCAGGTCTGATGGCAATGAAACACCCTACCTGATCACAGACCTCTGGATCAGCGTCTCAACCATTCCACGGGGTCGCTGTGGGGCTGGAAGCCTCCCAGTGCCGAGCCCAGGCCCGTCCCAGGCAGGCAGTGGGGATCTCCAGCGGTGCTGGAGCCAGCAGTGGCACACACAGCTCAGCACCTGCGAGTCCCCGCTCCCAAGGCAAAGGCAACCCCCAGCACAGCTGCTGTCAGCGCTGCCTAGGCTACTGCAGAACACACAGCATGGCCAGGGCACCCCAGTGTGTCATTGCCACAGAGAAGTCTCCAAACACTTCCATTTCCCTTTGTCTCTTTGTTTTCCTGCTTCCTGAGGAGCTCTCCTGGCTGCAGCCCGCTGAGGTGCCTCAAACACAACTGCAGCAAGGCAGGCCTGGCCCTGCTTGCAGTGTGCTGCTCACTATTCAGCTCAGTCCTTCCCAGCACTGCGCTGACACTGATTTGACACATCCACTGCCACACCTGAGCACCTCCGACACACCAAGTACCCCCACAGCACAGCAAGTCTTTAAAAGACAGACAAATCACTTCCTGACTGCAGTGGGACATGTTTGTTTCTCCAGGCAAGGCTAAACTCACCTCAAAATTTGGAAACGTGTCAAGAGACAGAGCTGAGGAGCACCCGTCACACAAAGAGCAGCGGTGGAGTTATTCCTGCTTTTAGCTAAAGTCCTTGCATGAGGAGGAGTGTGAAGGGAGTCATTCCATGGTGACTCATTCCTCCTGGAGGAACCTGCTTCCTGGGCATCCCACTCCAGCTGCGGTTTGCAGCAGCCCCTTGCTGGCTTGCAGCAATTGTTCTGCTTCCCTGTCCCTCCCCAGATCACACACAGCATCCCTGGGGATAGCCCTGCACAGGACTCCAGCAAGGTGTGGCAAAGACAGCCCTGGCTCAGCTTGGAGATGTGCAGGAAAAACAACTTCACCTGGGAAGCAACCCATGCCCAAGCAGCTCCCCACGCCCAGCACGAGTTAAACCCTCTGCTGAGGGCACGAGTGGTCCAAGGCCAGTGGCCAAGGGCCCTCCAAAGGTGGTCCCCTGCTGTGTCCCCAGCAAGGGGGTGATGTCTCTGCTGCTGCTTCCCAGTGGTGCAGTCCCTGCAGCCTTCCCACTCCCCAGAGGAGGCTCCCTGCATGTGCTGGTGCACACAGTGTGTCTTGGTCCTGTGGTGGCAAGCGGCATTTCACGCTGAGAACAGCGGCACTGCAGCCAGTTGTTATTCCAGCTCTTTTCCAGTGGCACAGCGGTGCAATCCCTGATCCCATCACAGCAGAGCTGCCATGAAATGTCTATTCTTGTTCAGATAAGACTGATCTCTCAAGGTTTTTGGACAACAGGATAATATATTTCCCTAGCTATTAGAGACTGAAAGAGATTTATTAGGGGAATTATTCTCTATATTCTGTGCAGTCCATTAAGAGATGAAGCTTTCCCTGCTCCATGGAGGAGCTCATTGCAGGCCATGTGACTGCACTAACAGAATACCCAAGTCCCCTTTGCAGCCTCTTATCCTGTTCATTTTATACTCCAAGTACAAGCACAGTGTTGGGTCAATACCCCAAGCTCAATTCACGTGTCAAAACCTCCATAATTCTGCAGGACAAAACCAGGGACAAAATTAGACCCTTTATTCCTACCTTTGGTACTAGGGACAGCTTGTTACCAAATCCTGCTTCAGCTTCCTGAATGCCAAGTGCAGAGCAAAACCCAGCCAGAGCAGCTGCACCTTCCCTGTGAGCCCAAATTTTCAGGTGCCAGCACCTCAGCAGCGTGGGCAGGTGCTCTGCATTTGGGGTTTATGAACACACCCCCTCCAAACTGCACGAGGATCATCACATTTGAACAGTTTGGAGTGAAGAGCAAAGGGGATGGTCCCAGATGTTCCTTCCGGGTCATCAACAGAACCAAATCAGTGCTCTGGGCACAGTGTGGGATCACACAGCTCCTCACAGGAGCAGGACAGCGCTCCTCCCTCTCCAGGATCCCAAGGGAATTGCCCTTGGCCATGCCGGGCTGGTGATGCAGTGGAGCACTCAGAGCTCACCTCAGAGTCCAGGGATGCACACGAACGGCAACCACTGCCCTTCATCCCCTGATGACTTCCTGGGGGGATCCACCCACCCCACAGCTTCAGCAGCACTTCTGGGATGCATCCCAAACCTGATGCATCTCAGGATCGAACCTCAGCAGCTACAGAAGACATTCTGGAGCTCTGACCTGTGCTTTTACCTGTCCCTCCCAAATTGAGCTCCTCTTCAGCTAAACACTGGTGACACCGCAGTGGCCTTGAATCACGAACGCAGCCAGGGCTTAGGAAGCACTACAAAAGCATTTGTTCCAATATTTACTCAGGGATTTTTCATGCTACACCTACCACGGACTTCAGTTTATTGGGAACACAGTGCACTGGGGAAGGGCAAACCACAGAGTCTATACTGCTGCCAAGCAAAATGTCATTAAGGTTTTAGCAATGCAACACAAATTGAGTTTACATTAAAGCCTCTTTTGTATAAACCATGTCCCAGAGTGAAACACGGTGACAGAGCTGAGTAATGAGTTGAAGCAGAGCAATCAAGGTGGAACTACTGAGCAATAGGAGAAAGGAGCCATTCCAAAGTGCTATTTAAAGTTAGGCTGAGAGCTCCATTTGAAGTACAGAAGTGATTATGTACAGTCACCATTGCACACACATTTAATACCATGTAGGATGCAGTACCTACCACCTGCAGCTGCACAGAGACACCCCGAGGTTCAATGGCACTATAAAAACCATCATGAGCTGGAAGCTGAGATTCTTCTTAATATAGACTTACACATAACTGCTGAAGAGCTGAGAAGCCTGGAACTTCAAATCTCTCTTGTGCTACCCAGCACAACTCAGAGGTGACCATTTGTCATTTCAAACCTCTCCTTGTAAGGATTCAGAGTCACTGAAGCCCTGTTTGTCCCCAGCAGGGCTGGAAAACACCTGTGTTATGGCACTGCTGGAGCATCACCGAAGTCATCAAGGGTTATGTCCCCCCAGCCCTGCTCTGTACAAAACCACAGCACTTCTGAATGTTTTTCTAAATAACCAGAGGTGTTTAGAGTGGTGAGTTTGGAAGTAGCACTCATTTCTAGTTCCAGGCTTCCTGACATGTGCTTTGCACTGCTCCTCATCCCAGTCCCCGGGGAGTGAGCCCAGAGCAGGGCCCGTTCATGCGAGAGGGATGCAAATGGGCTCAGGGCTGACCTGGAGTTCACACCCTCAGCTCTGCGTGCTCTGCCCAGCTCCCAAACCACAGCAGATCACACACAGCACTGCTCAGGTGCTCAAAAGGCTGCGGTGCTGCAAAGCCCAGAGGTGCAGGGACCCTGGCTGGGCACTCCTCACACAGACAGATGGGGCTGCATCACAGCACTGCAATATTTGAGGCTCAGTCCCTGCTCCCCCCTTGAATGAGCAAGCCAATTTTGATTTATTTTAACAACAGCACACAGAGTTTTTCAGAACTTGCAAAAAACATTTATAAATGGCTAAATATAAAAAAAAACTCCATAAAGACTTCAGAGCACTGCTAAGTAGAACAACGTAATAGGTTTATCAAGATATAAAGCAGCCCTCCCCAAAATATATGGCTCAGACATACCCTGCCAGCAGAAGTACTCAATGTTTAAGATGAGGGAAGAGAGATTCAACGAGGATTTGTTTTCCTGGCAGCCCTCCATACGTGCACATAAACCTCTTGTAGCAGCACACTGATATTTAAACTAATTAGCACCAGGAAAGCCATGGGATTGTGCTTTTCTCCCAGCCTATTCCCAGGGACACGAGGGCTCCAAAATGACTGCGATCACATCCCAAGATGCTGCAGGCACAGCCCCCTTCCTGCCCCAGTACACAGGAACACGGGGCAGGACACTCGGCAAAGGGAAAAAATCCCCCCTCTGCCCAAACTGCCCACTCAGCACTCTGTGAGAGGATAAAAATAGCAGGCAGGAGAGCTGGCCCTGAATATCAAGCAGCATTCCCTGCTCGTTGCAGCACAGCGAGAGCAAGAGAGAACCCAAATCAACTTCCCCTTCACTCTGTTCTCCTGGAGGCTGCACGTTGCCTGAATTTCCTATTCCTCATAAACACAGCCAGTGGGGATTTAGCTCTGGGGAGCTGCAGACTGGCACATCCACCATCATCGCTCTGGCAACCCCCCACCAGCCTCTGGAAAGAGCTCCTGACTTCCAGAGGAGTAAGGACAGGCTGGGGGGGTGGGTTCTGTGAATATTCAACACCTCTGCACAGCAGGCCTGCCTATTATTAGTATAGGGGATGTCAAAGAAGCTCCTCTCATGCAAAGTTTCCAGTCTAGCTAATTAACAGTGGCTTCCTCCAGCATATAAATTTGGGCTTTAGTCCCTCGTAGGAGAGCACGCAGGGCAGGAGGGAGGGAAGGAGCAGAGAACAGGAATGGCTGCAGTCAGCTTTAAAGGCTGGAAATGAAGTCTCTCATCACAGGTAAGACAGGGAGAACTAACACACATCCACACGCTGAGAGGAGGCTTCCCATTTTAGGAAGGGCTGAGTCTCCTCCTGGAGCACATCCCCAGAGTATCTGTGGAAAACACTGAGATGATTTTGACTGGGCAGCTAACAAGAAGCAAAGAGTCCCTTCACAAGGGGCAGCAGAGGCCAGTGATTCGGGTCAGGATGGGACTGTCACCTTCTGCTTCTGACATCCAGACCATAAAACATCTCCCAGCACCGCTCTGGGCTGCAGAAAGGAACTCATTGCTCCCCTTGCCCCAAGGACCAGCCACGTCCCAGCTGGCAGGATCTGCCTGAGGGTAAATCAGAGGCATGATAGATGCTGAGGGTCCTGTCAGGGCAGCCTTTCAGGGCACTCTTTGGGATCTCTGCTGCAGCAAAGTCTGCAGTTCGGGGCACCTTGAGGTCTCTTGCAAGTTGGTCTTGATTGTGCCAAACTGCTCCCATAAAAGCAAAGGCTCTGAGGGACCTCAGTGCTAAACCAAAATGCTCTGCACATAAACTGCTTCAACACAGAGTTTTCTCCAGGCTGAAGAGTGTACTCTAAAAAAAAATAAAATACTGAAAGCTTTCAGAAGTCTGACCCTATTTACTTTTTACCTGCTTCTTAAATTAGGAGAGAAATAAAAAAAAATATTGTACGGCTCCACATGTACCACCCTCCAGCACTTCAGTTTTCTTACTCCCACCTACAAAGCGAGAACAATAACTTTATCTACTCCATAAAAAACTTCTCCAGCTCACGCCCAGACTTGCAGACACTCTTGTTAGGACAGCTGGGGAAGGACTGACAGGAGAAGGGAGCCATGAGCAGAGGGAAAAGCCCCAGGCTGTGCCTGCACACCGGCACACACGGGTGGAGAGGAGATGGAACACAGACCCTGCCCTTCTCTCCTGCCACCACCACAGCTGCATTCACCATCCCTGCTCTCTGGACAGATGGATGAAGATGTAGCCAGCTGCCAAATGATGGACACTGGTACCAGATGTGACAAACTGTGGTCTTGACCAAGGGCATTCCTCCCTGGGCTTGGGATCGGCCCCTCAGCCCAGACTTTGGGGTCAGCAGGTAGCTAAGAGCTGCCGTTTCTAACTCACTCATACAGCTACCCAAAACCAAAAAACCCAACACAAAACCACCACCACCACCACCCCTCCCCCCTAAAAAAGAAGGGGAAAGGAATGTTTTTGCCAAAACCTGCACTTTGTACGGAGCAAAGAATAAGCAGCTTCTGAGGGCTCATAGGGCTCTGCAGCTCTGAAGGACTTGCAGTGACACCAGTGCTCTTCTTGCACAACCCCCCTCATCCCTCCGAGGGACTGGTGCCCCCAAGACAAGCCTGATGCTTTGTCAGTCTCCTCCTGCCCTCTCTCCACCTCAAAATTCCCATTCAAGATGGAAATCAGGCACAGCTCCTGCAGAAGCCTGGCCTCTGCTTTGGAAGGATAAATCCCTGCTTTCTGTGCTGCTCTGCCACCTCGCTGGTGTCAGCTGTCAATGAAAGCACCTGACAAGAGACACCCAGGCCCACAAATCTCACCCCAAACTGGTAAATCTCACCCCAAACTGGTAAATCTCGCCGGAGCAGAAACTTCTTTCCGGCCAAGAGGTGATTTGCAGCCCTGTAGATGTTCACTGAGCTTGGGGCAGAGGCGACAGATGAGTTTCCCAGCACTGCTATTGTGAGCCACATTTACGTATCCCGCTCCTGCAGCCCTCACACAGCACCTCTGATTTACAAACCCCAGCGCAGGTTTCAGAGCTGCCTGTTTGCCATAATTTAGCAACAAGCTGCCTTACGAACAGGCCTCCCCAAAAACAATTCTCTGTCTCAGTGGTGCACAAGTCTTTGGCATGGCCATGTCTGAGCCAAACAGCACCCACAGATCTCTGGGATCATGAGCAGCTCATTTCCCTTTCCCAGCTCCACATCCTTCCCAGCTATCACCACAGGAGAAGCAGTTTCTTAGCTGACCTTCCCCAGACTTCAGCAGGGTGTTTGGCTTGCTGAGGTTTCAGTTTTCCACAGCCTCTCTAAGGGTCTCTGCAATCTGAAACAGGCCTGGCTTTATCAGGATGCTCAGGGCTCACATAATTCAGGAGCAATTTTGTGTCAAAACAGCACCTTGGCCTCCAGGACAGCTATGAAAGCTGCAAAGGCCCCTCTAAAAGGATTAATAAAGTGATTAATTAAGGTGTAATAAAGTGATTAATTAAGGTGGACCAAATACATCCATGCACTGGTCAGTACCAGATCCTGGACGTGGACACAGCTAACGGATAACACACCTGAGCCATTCCAAGGCAGGGCTCGCACACTGCACAACAGGATATTTCACTGCTCTATTGCTCTGCAGTCACCTGCCTTTATCCTGGCCTCAAGGACAAACAGCTTTATTGGATCTGGATCATTTTATCTTCCAGGAAAACTTTGTTCAAAGCTTTAGATGTTCAGCTTGTCTAAAACCAGAGCAACCTTCCTGAGTTGAAAGAAGCAGTTCATGTCTGGGCAGCAAGGCAGGACCCAAAGGAAAGGAAGAGAAAAAGAAGGGCTGAGCTCCTTGTCTATCTCTCCTCTGCCTTTGTACCTCAGCCCACAAAAACTCAGCAAAGAAAACAGAAGTGACGCAAGATGGAATTCCAGAAAGCCACAGGCGACCAGAAATCCAGGAGTCCATCCCTGCACGCGTTCCCTGGAAACCAACACCCAACAAGGAGGACGGAGCAGTCAGTCTCACCCACGGCCAACTTACTGCTCCTGGGAGGGAAAAACACACACAGAGGCCAGGGCCCCCCTGGAAATCACATTTCAGGAAGGCAGTTCAGCAGATATCAAAGGGGAAAGGAATACAATAAAGGTCTGGTAAGGAAGGACAGCAGTGGGGTGGGAAAGAGCCACACAGACACAACCACAGAAGGTCAGTTCCCCTCTCCATTCCAGCAGGGAAATTCCTGGCTCTCAGAGCATCCTTTGTTCGTGTGCCCTACAGGAACAACAAGGGCTAAACCTCTTCTGCCATACTCACTAGAAAACTCTGCCTGCATCACACTGCAAGCTGGAAAATCTGCTGGGTTTTGGACAATCCAGATATGTTGGGTACCAGTGAAACCAGACTCAGGAGCACCACAAATCCAAAACACGACCACGAAATAACAAAGGCATCCAGATTTCAAACACAGGGCACAGCAAAAAAAAAACACGACCCCCCACCCAAGCAAGGAAACGTATCAGACAAATTACACAATTTTTGCCATTTTTCTGAATTTTTCCCATAAAAAAAACATGAACATCCCCTGGCCCACAACAGCTTTTACTTCCCCCACTAGAAGCATCATTCACAAAAAAAGAACCAAGTGGATTGTGCCTATATTTGCAAAACACTTTGGGAAAGAAGCAGTGACATGAATTTGTCACCGAGATGGTGCTGGGAGCAGCACCAAACCCAAAGGACACGTGGCTAAAAAGGGAAGGAGAAAAAATAAACCCATCACAACCACGGAGCAGATCTGAAGGCGATGTGAAACGTCACAGCTCCCTCCACCTGCAAGGAACACTCAGCCATAGGCACAGGAGGCCCAGTGACAGCCCAGAAAGCCTCTGCAATACGCTGAAGGGACCCTGATTTGGGGGAAAGGACAATGCATCTTTGCTTTCATTGCTACAAAACAATAACAAACCAAAAAAACCCCCATCTGTGGCTGAAGGACCAGGGATTGAGGAAGCTGTTAGTCAAGCATATTGTTATAAACACAGAGGCCAAAGCAGGCGAATCCCAGCCCTGAAGCAGGCAGAGAGGGATGTTCCACACAGCTCCTTACCCTGCTGATCTGCAGCTTCTCAGCTCCAGGCTTGAAGAGGTTCCATCGGCGGCCACCGTTCCTGCAGTTCCCGCGCACCTTCAGGGTCTTTGAAGCCTGTTCGTTCTCAGCTGCCAGGAGAAAATCCACGGGAACAAAAAAAAAATGGAATGACAAAAGATAAATGCTGTGCTTTAGCTCAGGCTGGGGGCGGAGGCTGTTCTTTTAAATGAAAGAAACAAAATTGTTTGCAAGAGACTCATTCAACCTCTCCTTTAGAAAAAGAGAGCAGAGAGTATATTTAGGTGCTTTATTCAGTGCTCTTGGGATACAAGAGAAATAGTGCAGCTTGGATACTACAGAAAGGCAGAGCTGGGAGCCACATCCCGAGGTGGGGTCAGCCCAGCTGGCTGTGGAGCCAGGATGCTCTGCCAGGAGCTCCAGGAGCAGGAGACCCTCATCAACCTGCACCGGTGTGCACAGGGAGCAGCTCCCTGGGTCACAACTGCTCCAGCAGCAGCACCTGCAGCAATCCCAGCTGCACAGTCACTGTGGTCCACAGGATGCCAGGCCTTGGAAAAGAAACAGCTCCTCGAATTTACACACAAAACAAAAATGGCTAAGTCCATAAAAGCTGTTTTTTTAAGGAAACTGGGCTAGTTCTCAGCCCCAGCGTTTCAGGCCAAGCCCTCACAGATGCAGTTCTGCTCTAGCTTTAACTGACACCGCTCACACCAGACCCCAGGCTGGCCTTGCAGATGGTACTACCCAGGCACAAAGCAGCCTGTGAGAAAGAAGCAAATGAGCTCTACTTTTTCAATCAACCCAAATTTTCAGCTCCACGTCCCATCCCTCTCTTTTTGGGGTGAAGCTGCTATTTCTGTTTGAGACCAGAGTTTTCCCTCCCACATTTGGCAAGCTTAGGCTTTAATCCCTTCTTCCATCAGGCTCTTCACATTCCCTGGCCTGGAGGGAAGGAAGCAGAGCTGAGCATCACTGGTGCCCCCACAGCAGCTGCCAGCACGGGTCCATGTGATCCAGGCAGTGCACATATATGGTACCTGCATCCCCACAGGTGTCTCCAGCACCTGGAGGCTCCTCATCCCAGCCCTGGAACAAGGATCTACAGGAAACAGCCACGTTCTGGAATTCTTCCCTCAAAGGTGCACAACGCTAAATTTCTACCTCCTGACGTACCTCTAACCAGGCAGAGGTTTCAGACTGTGTCAGTCCTGAGGGGTTTGAGACCAGCATAAACAGTTCCAGGCTTTGGGAGAGTGGAGACCCCAAACCAAACAGGTGGGGGCTCTGCCCTGCCCAGAGCGCAGCAGGGCTGGGATGCTGCTGCAGGCTGGCTGGGCAGCCATCCTGATTCTCTTCCAGCGTTGCTGGGAGAGAGATTGCACTGAGACCTATTTCCTCAATGCTGATGCAGGCAGCCTGCTGCTATTTTTAGCAGCCCACATTTCACTTTGGAGACTCTTGGAGAGCCAGGCTGCAGCACGGTGCCGATTATAGCAGGAGGCTGCTCGCGGCTCCGGAGGCGGCGGGCGATGGAGCAGCGCTCGGGAGCGGGATGCAAACAGGGAATGCTCACTCTGAGGGGGGTGTGTGACTCCCCTGTGCTGGGAACGTGTGCACCCCGGCAGCAGAGCCATCAATTAACAGCACAGGCAGCCAATTTGCCTTGTCCTCCCTAGCTCTTCTTAACCCTGATGTGCTGCCACCATCCATCAGCCGCCCGGACCCCCGGAGCGCTCCCGAGCAATGCCAGCACAATCTGGCAGCACTCCCGTGCTTGCCCATCGCTAAATCACAGGATTCTTCATGCCAGCAGTGGCCCTTCAGGAAATAATTCCCTTTCTCTCATTATCAATCTTTTTAATTAGGAGGTTCAAAAAATGATGTCATCTATTCAGCCATCAGCCAATTCACCTGCCAGCACGAGACCCTGCCAGCAAATCCATTCCACAGCGCTCTGTCTGGTGTCACTGCGAGCAGGACAGATGCAGAGAGGTCACCCCAGACTTCGGCTCACGAGATTCCCTCCTTCATCATGAAAAGTACCCAAGTACAAGAGGAAAAATCCCCTCACTTCTTGTGTTTCCGAACAAACATCAGACTTGAGTTGTGATCTCAGTATCCATCATCACTCACCACCTCCAAGGGGTGAGTACTTGGTGAGTACTCACCACAGAGGATTCTTAGAGGACAGAAAACCAACAGAAAACTACCAAATATAAACTCACACAGCAGCTGCTGAACAGCTTTTACACCTCACGTGCCTACCCCTGTTCATCCCCTCATAACCAGATTACGGGGACAGTGTTCAGAGACATTAAAGAGAGAAAACAGCCTTATTCCATAAACACGCTGTGCATAAGAAGATCCTATTAGCCAGCAAGGAACTCCTCAGCATGCGGCTATCGGAGCTCCCTCACCTGGATGTAACCAGCATTGGATGCAAGCCCCATTCCTGACTTTTCCACTCCTGCCCTTGGCCGGCTCTGCAGGATGGGTGACACCCAAAAACAAAGCTGGGAGAGGAGAGCCACTCACCTCGCCTCCGGAGCAGGTGCTGCATGCGCCCTCCCAGCTGGTCCAGCCCCATCGGGGTGCTCTGCGAGAGGGGCTCGGAGCGACAGCGCTCCACCAGCACCTTGAAGGGTGCTGCTTGCGGGGACGGCTGCGAAGGATGAGACGTCGGCTGCCAAGAGAAGGGGCACAGAAGGATTTTACCAACAGCAGTCAAATCTCAGACACAGCAACCACAGGACATACAGTAATACACAGAAGTTCCAAGACAGTGCAGCACAGCTCGCTGCAAGCTGCAGCTGGTGCATTTCTGACTGCAGGACCTGCTGGCCCTGGCGTGCAGCCCCCATTGCACGGGGCTCAGACCTTGCACAGCTTTGAGTCCAACACTTCCAGGGGCACTGAGTGTCCCAGGAACTCCTGGGAGTAACCTTGATGGAGACCCACTTGCTGCTCTGCATTCTGGGGTGAAGCTCCTCTCCCATTCCCAAGTCCCAGCAGGAGCACACACAGGGAAGGAATCAGCTGGTGCTGAGGACCCCGTACCAGCAAGGGCTGGCTGCTTCCAAGGGACAGCAAAGAGCAGCCAAACTGGCTGGCAGCTCACTGATGACAACAGCTAACCAGACATGTCCTTGCATCTGTAGCCTACAAAATATTTACTTGAATAAAACAGTTGCAATCGGCTGAAGCACCCAGAAAATGGTCAAACACCTCAGTTATACCTTAATGCTTGGTAACACTAATCCAAAGAATTGGCACTTACAGCTAAGGGGAGAAAAACGTTGGCGTTTTCCTCACTCCAACTTTTATTATTCTATTCCAGGAGGAAAAGTTCCTGAAAATGACAACTATACCGTGACATTTTGCAGAATGGAATGTTCTTTTTAAAAACATCACAATTCAAACTCCTACTTTTCATTTTATTCTCCGTGACATGTGACACCATGGAAGTCTTGTGTATAATCTTAGAGTCAAGAAATCAGAAGAAAAATCATTTGACAAAGGTCAGGGGAAGCAAATAGGAGGTGTTCCTCTCTGGGAGGTTTCTAGGCTCAATCACAGACACATCTGTCACACTTCAGGAGCCTGCTAATAACTGGGTGCCTGGGATGGTTTTGTGTCTCCATCCTCAAGACTCCAGCGGCTCATTTTCACCGATGTGCTGTTATTTTCATTTACAGATGAAGAACAAAGCAGACAGGCTGTAATTACCCCAGAAGAAAGCTGTGGATGAATTAAGGCTCCATCTCCCAGCACGAGCATCATATCCAGTGAGCCAGTGCACTTCTCTTGGCTGGATAACAGCTGGGAGGAGGTGAAAACCAAAGAAAAGCTTCCTTCCAGGGAAGTTTTGGACACATAATCCCGTTAGCACGAGGCCAGCAATGCCCAGAGGTGCCCCTTCCCACCCCTACTCTGATGCCCTGTTGTAACTATTGAGGCTGGGAATGAGACAAAGGAAAGGCACACCATGTGTTTAAAGAAAACATGTGGAAATCTGAATTATCCATGTGTTCCATGGCTGGTTATATATACAGGCAAAGCCTATCAGCTTTGCAAACTCAACCTGCCTTTCCCTGACAACGTTAAAAATACGTTTCCCAAAAAACCCTACCCCACTACAGACAGCACTAAATATAGGCTTTAATTCAAGATTTTCCTAGCACTTCCTGGTTATTATGAATACAAGAATCTGAGCAGCTTGCAGATAGGCTTTAGAGGTTTTGTCTCCTCTAAAAATAAAATGATTGTCAGACACAACCATATTAAAAGCCATAAATACCCAAAATCTTCATTCCACAAGTAAATTGCACCTCGCTGCAGGCAGGAATACAGCACGCTTTTGGCAACAGCAGGATTTAGAAAGTGAAGTATTGTTTCTTCATTTGGAAGGACTATAAAGTCTTTTGTTACAGCAGGCTGAGACACAACCCAGGAGCTGAATAACCAGGAGGTGAAGAAAGCTCTGAAGATCAACTCTCCCAGATATCATTTCCTGGTCAATGTCATTCAGCAGTGGGAGGGAAGGGATAAATCCACTCAGCAATCCCATCTCTGCAGCTGCTCCCACAATAAAACAATCTCAAGCTAAAGGTCACTATGAACTTGCTGGGCATCACCTGTGATTTCTCAGCAAACACAGAAAAGGGAAGTTGATGGATGTTCCTCTTGTGGAAAGGCATTTGGAGCTGCACTACAGCCAAAGCCCAAAGCTGTGGGAGGATCTGAGCTATGCCCCAGCTATCAGGCAGCAGATCTGCAAACCCATCCCCTGGCATGTGCACACTCAAGCAAATCAGTAATCCTGCACTTCCAGTCGGACCCACCGCGCAGGGAGAGGCTCCTCTTCCCACACACAGCAGCCACGGCACAGAATCCCAAAAAGCCCTAAACTAATGCCCTGACAGCACCCCATGTGCACGTGGGCCACTCAGAGCAGCACCACTCTGCACAGGGACAGCCTTTGTGGCACTGGGACACTTTGGATCCCCAGTCCAGGACTCAGAGGAACAACCTCAGCTGCTCAGGAGAAACATCCGCAGTGACACAGGAGTTTGAGCACGCAGCCCCTTACAGAGCCCTGAAACCAAACAGAGCATCCCATCGGCCTGGCTCCTCATCCTATGGGACACACAGCTTTTGCCAAGGCTCACAAGCCCGTAGAAATCTCATTTTCACACTTCTGGCAATCCTAATTCCCCCAGAGAACCCAGCCACAGCAGCCAGAAGCAAGCTGCAGCCTGCGAACCCTGTGGAGATAAAATTCTGAACTCCAAGGAAAAAAACTAGGCTTTCTGTTCCGTAAAAATAACTTCTTATTTCCCAACAAGCCAGCAGAGGGCACAGAAAGACTGCGGTGAGAGCCCTCTGCTCTGTCATTGCGAGGGTGACAGGAGCCCAGAGGCTCCGAGGTGCTCCCGGTCGTGGCTCTGGGACAAGCAGGGACCTCATCTGCCTGCAATAAACCTGAACCTTGTTTCTGGGTCCTAAAAACTCCAAACTGATACCTGAGATATGCATTCAGGTGCCTGTTTTGCAACCTTTCCTAGTGTCACTCCAAAGGAGGTATCACATCACCCACAACCCCTGTCCATGGATACAGCAGCCACTTTGGAACCCCGATGGAAAGCTGGAATTGCAAATCACACGGTATCAAAGCTGCTTTCCACCTAAGCAGCATCTCAAGCTACTGTAAGTGGTCAAAGACAACCCCTGGGGCTATGCCTGACTTCTTGCAGCAGCAGTTTCCCCGTTGGGATGCTGTGCTGTTTTTAGACGTGGGATGAGGAAAACTCACTTCAGTGGAGACATGGAAAATGGAAACTCTGTCCAAAACCTGGTAAAACCTCCATGCCATCTTTTCCTCCATTTCTCGTATCTCTCAGAGTAAGGATGGCACTTTGATTCCAGAGCTGCGGCAGTGTGAACGGAGTGATGCCCACTGACAATTTGTTTTGACCTTTACTGTTCTTTCAATTCTTCAAAACATTTTATCTCCACTGTTTCACAAGTTCCCAGAACACATGAGAATTTGGGATGGGGTCTGAAAGCAACTATAAGGAATGTGCTTTTCTACTTTTCTACAGCAGCTCTTATTAAATGCTGCTGCAATGCTATTTCCTTTAAAGCACCAGGACCAAATCCTACCCAACTATTTGCCCATAATATCTCTCAGCTCCTGCCCAAAGACATTACAATTTTAAAAGACAAGACCAGGAAGCAAAAAACAGGGGCATTAATTGCAAGAGATTACAGCTAAACAGATTGACTTACTGACAGAACTACTGTACAGATCCCCTAAATCCCACTGCAGCATCCCTTGTGCTACACCAGCCTCAGCCTCTCACACCATCTCCCCACAGGAGCCCCTGTGGGAACAGGCACTTCAATGCTTTTTCTGGAACAATGTTTAAGTTGTTTGGGAAATGCTTTCTGCCCTACACTGCTCACACACTGTAAAGCTGCTGGGGAACTTGCTCACAGCAGCCGGCCTGCCCAAGCCAGCCCGTCCTGGCAGCACCTTCTCCCTGCCTGTGGCTGAGCACTTCCCTTGAAACACAAATCCTACAGTTAACCAGAGCAGCCCGGGCTGGAGGCAGCAGGGCCAACGACTGTCCTGAGGAACAGGTGCCAGCAAAGAGATGGATTGAGCCCTAAAACAATAAAAGAGGCTGGAGTTTGCTGCTACTGTCATGCTCAGGCTGCAGTTACTCCTCTTCCGTGTTTATTTTTGGTAAAGTGTTTCCGAGTGCCGCTCCCTGATGGGAGATAGGCGAGCAAATCCCTGGGGTATCTCAGGTCATTTGTTACTGGAGCTGCTGGCAGACTCTCCAGGGCTCTTCCTGCCCAGGAGATCCCTCCTTTAGCCTCCCTGTGCTCTGGCTTTGATGCCACCACCAGATCGCTGTGCATTTCCAAACCTGCAGCAGGAGTTCCTGGGGTGCTGGAGGTGCCCACAACCCAGCCATCCCTCCCACCCTGCTGCTGCTCCTGCCCAGGAGGCAGCCAGCCCTCCCTGCGAGAGGAAGCCGTGGCAGCCCGGAGGTCGTGTGCTATCGCCACGCTCCACGGGAACTCGGGGGAGGCTTCCTGCCCAGTTATCTCAAGCACCATATTTAAGTTTCTTGGTAATGTTTGTAAGCTGCAACAGCGGAGCTGGGGCTTAGGGCATCTCCTGTTCACACAGCTGAGCTGGGAAAGCGCTGGGATTGTGCCCTGAGCACTGGGATCAGACAGGCAGCCCCTGCCCTCCTAGCAGGGATGTGGCTGCTCTGCGAGAAGAGTGCCAGTATTTCCCTCTGCTCCACTCCATCCTTTCGTGCTTCTCTCACCTTGCTCCCACCCAAGAATACTTTCAGCTTGGTCCCTGTGAAGGGATATCAAACCAGAGCCCTCTCAAGTTCCTCCTAAAAATGTCTCTTCCAGAAACCCCAAGAAGTGACCAAGCACTACTCACTCCTCTGGAGTGCCTGGGATTACACAGAGCGCTTCTGTAGTTCTTTGTATTACACAAAGCAGAACAGAAAAACAAAACCAGGAATAACTAACAATACTACTGCCTGTTTTAGCTGCGAGTCAGAAGTTCAGATTTTTTCCCCCTAGCATTTCTAATCTGCTGCCAATTTTCAAACACTTCCCCTCTTGGCTCAGGAGCTACTGTGACCCCTTTTCCAACAGAGAACAGCGTCACCACCTCTGGAATATCTCTTGTCTCTCCAAACCCAAAAGGAAAAGAGAAAGTTTCTTCACAAATCAACCTAATTTTTCTACCTGGCACCTTGACAAAAGAAAAAGTCCTCATTCTAGCCTCAGCTAACCAGCAGGTACCCGAAAGAACCCTAAAGCTGGGCTTCACACTGGCTCCACAGGACTTCTGAGGTTTCCCAGCAATAAGCTGGACAAGACAGATTTTTAACACCCAGAACCTAGTCCAAAATGCAATGTCCACTGAAATGTTTTAAGGATTTTAAGGGCTTTGAAAGACTTGCTTGTACCAGACAGGAACATCCTACCATGATTGGAGCCATCAGCACTGCCCACCTCGCATTCATCACCCACCCCATCACTCCTACAACTATTTTAGGTAAGAAAACACAGAGGCCAAAGTGCAATTGCTGAATTCTGTTTGCCCACAGAGCACTTAAATCTCAATTTGGCAAAACCCCTCTTCTTAGGAACTTCAAATGAACTTAAATGCAGACAGGAAAAAACTACAGGCAGTGTCTAGAAATACATAAACTGCTACGCCCTCTTCAAGAGACACCGATCCACACAAAGGGTCATGGGAGAAGCAGCTCTGGAGGTTTAACTAAGAGCTCAGACTGATGTAAAAGCTGTGTCTACTGCCACCATTCACAGAACAACCTCCTTAACTGGAAATCCCAGTGAGGGACGGAAAATAATGCTTTCAAGTGCAAACCAGCTTCGTAAGATGTACAACAGCGTGGTCTCACTGCAAACCTTACAGAGTTGCTCATACCTTCCCATTTTTGAGCCGTCCGGACGCAACAATCCTCGAGACGTGCACTTGGAAGGGCCTGCACTCCGTGCTGCAGTTGAACTCTTCCACTCTGTCCATGACCTCCACAGAGTTTTGTTCCACAAATGAAGTGGTTCCCCGTTTTTTAATGCAGCCACCAGGCTTTTCCGAACCCTGCCTTTTCACTGTGGAACACTTTAAAAAAGTCACTACAGAAAAGTCAACGTCGGCAACTGCGGAACAGCCCATGTCCCCAGCATCCAGAATATTCTCAGGAATGTTGTGAGAAGGTGGCAGGTCCCTGCCCATGACCTGACTCTTCTCCAGAGCACTGACAGTGTCTTGGATCTCTTCAGTCAGAGCTGCCTGCGGAAGGTGGATCAGAGCCTCAGCTGCTGCAGAGAAGTCACCATTGGCAGCTGGGGAATGGTCCAAGTCCACAGTATCCAGCTTATTCACAGGAAGATCAGGAGAAGGTGGCACATCCCTGCCCACAACCTGCGATGTCTCTGGAGTACTGCCCGAGCCCTGAATCCCCAGCTCACCTCCTGACAAGTCTTGCAAAGGCAGCTCAGGATTTCTCAAGTCCTGATTATCCAGTTCTGTCCTTGAAATTTCCTGAGCCACAGCTGGAGATGGATCCATGTCTTTAGCAATCGCTGGGGCACACGCCACATCCTCAGTATCAAGTTTAGTCAGTGATGTCTGTGGAAGGTGGGTCTGAGCCTCAGTCACTGCAGGAAAGGCACCATCAGCAGCTGGAGAACAGCCCAGATCTGCAGCATCCAAATTATTGACAGGAAGATCAAGAGAAGGTGGCAGGTCCCTGCCCACGACCCTCTCCAGGGTACTGGCAGTGTCTTGAAACTCCAGCTCACCTCCAGACAAGTCCTGCAAAGGCAGCTCAGGATTTCTCAAGTCCTGATTATCCAGTTCTGTCTCTGAAAGCTCCTGAGCAACTGCTGGAGACAGATCCATGTCTTTAGCAACCACCGGGGCACAAGCCACATGCTGAGTATCAAGTTTAGTTGGTGATGCCTGTGGGAGGTGGGTCTGCATTTCAGTTCCTGCAGAAAAGTCCCCACTGGCAGCTGGAGAACGGCCCAAGTCCACCGTATCCAGACTATTCACAGGAAGATCATGAGACGGTGGCAAGTCCCTGGCCATGACCTGGGTCTTCTCTGGAGTAGTGCCCAAGTCCTGAATTGGTTCAGCCAGAGTTGTCTGTGGAAGTTCAGCCAGATCCTCAGAGGGGTCTTTGCTATTCAGCTCAGAGAAAGAGCCATCTGCAAGCTCTGCCAGGCGGGACATGGATGGTTCTGGCCCAAAGGGGGAAAGCGAGGTTTCATTAAGCCTGTCATTCCCACTGTCCAGGCCACAGGAACCAACGTCCTTCAGCCCTTCCGTGGTTCTGCAGTGCTGCATGGGCTCCTTCCCCGCTAAACTCTCAAAGCTCAGGTTCTCCCACGTGCCCGAATCCGGGGACTGCAGACAGGCTCCCACCGTGCAGAAGGCCTTTGCGCTCTCGTTCTCGATAACCAAGCCCTCTTTGGGGGAGGCAGCATCCTGCCTGCGGCCTCGGAAACTCCGCTGAGGCCTCTTCTCATCGGGGGAAAACGCCCTCGAGGAGCCTCGCAGCCGCCGGGCTGCCTCGGCCACGCTGCTTAGGAACCTCACAACACCCCCAAAGTGAGTGGCTTTGGCGGAACCGTTTGATTTTTTCCGCTGGCCGAGATTCTCCTCACATCTCGTATCAAAGTCAAAGTAAGAAGCGGAATGATCAGTTGTATTTTCTAAGTTC
The DNA here is from genome assembly GCA_014706295.1 of Lycocorax pyrrhopterus obiensis. Lineage (NCBI taxonomy): Eukaryota > Metazoa > Chordata > Aves > Passeriformes > Paradisaeidae > Lycocorax > Lycocorax pyrrhopterus. Next base: position 11,047,111 of record JACSVZ010000005.1, read on the forward strand.
TGGAAATTGGTTTCAGCCCTTTGATCTGGGAGCTTTGAATTATCTTTGCCAGCTAATGAAATTCCTTTCAGATAGCTCCAGACATCAGAGCTCCTTCCTCTCCTGCTCTCCTGTGGCAGCACAGCACACCTCTTTTGATTGTCCCCTTCTGTAATTGCAGGACTCTTAATGTGTTCAAAATTCAAAGACTCGCTCTTCCTGGCTGGTATTCTGTGGCAGTTACCACCATTATCCTCACCGTGTAACCTGCCACTGATATCCCTGAGACATTTGCTTTCAGTGGCATCAAGTTCAGGAATGCTGATGTTCAGCTCTATGTCCTCAAAAGAAGAGTCCAAATCCTCGATGTACCCCGCGTATGAGTGGCGGGAGGGCCTCCGGCCATCGCCCAGCTTCTTAACCCTGTAGACAGCTCTCTGCCCACTGGAATGAAGGTCCTCCTCAGGGTCACACACATCCTGCACCCTGGACGCTCTCAAATCCACGTTCTTGGGCGTCCTGGAGGATCTCCCCTTTTTTGACGACCGTACCCTGTCCATGAAGGATGGCTTTTTTAATTCTGAGGCCTCAGAGGTAACTCCCAGCAGGATCATGGACTGGGGTCTGTCTTTATTCGTAGAGAGTCCTTTCCTTCGCCTGACAAAATTCCAGATCCGGTTGCCCTTGGTTGCCTTCTTATACCTGTGTGTTTCCTCCTGCTCGCTCGGGATTGCGTCACCAGAGGCGCAGTGCTCAGCACCACAGGCCTCCAAGGCGTCCGTGCTCCCTTCCTCCATGTTTGCTTGGAAAATCCTGTTGGCAAATCCATTGGGAATGGTCACGGAAGCCGTACGCTGGCGGCCCTCTAGAACTTCCATCGCCCCGGCTCGCAGGCTGGTACCAGGAGTCACGGATGCATGGTCCTCAGATTGCTTTCTTCACAAGACTTTAAGGAAAAAGAACAAAGGAATGCAATTAGGAGCAGAAAGCTTTTAGAAGACACAGTTCTCAAAGCACCACAAGTCAAATCTTATCCCAGTGGCAGTGGTGGTTTTCCCCATTGATTCCAGGGAGGCTGAAATTTTGCTTCCAAACCATATAAATTTTAAAGCTACTTAAATCTGATTTAAACGACCGAACATTTAGTGACCACAAATAAACTTCCTGCACTAATAAAGTTACCACAAAGTATGCTCAGAATCCCATGAATCACATCGTCGTTTTCCAAGTCACAGAGACTCTAAATGCATCAGAGTTCATGGCAGAGAGGGAGAGAGGAAATTCCAGTGAGTGTCCCTGCACATGTCACTGTCATCTCCACCATCCCCATCTGCCAGGAACCGGCACCATTCTCTCAATAATTCGGTCTCTCCAGGCAGGCATTCAAAGAAAAGTGAGGATGAGCCTTTTCCTGGAAGCAATGCAATTCTGAAATACTACAACATCAGAAAACTCATGGAATATCCAAGCCAGGTTTTTCCTACTGTAGCGATGGCACCAGCACGGGAATCCCTCCTGGAACTGGTCTGCTCAAGGAAAGCTGCTTGGCCACCACTCAACGCTACACAAAACATGTTCCCCTCAAGTGAGTTCCAGTAAACAGGATTAAAAATACAATTCCCCCATACAGAGCAGCAATGGAAACCATTCTGAACCACCTGTGGGAATACAGCTGAACTCCTGCTCAGATCCTAAAGCTTCCCTTCCACTGGAATACATCTGCCCTATCTCGATATTACAGCTTCCTGGGGCTGGATCTGCTGGTCCTGGCTTTGCTGTCTACAAAGCAGAACTACATGCCAGGCACGCAACGGGGTTGAATTCCCTCAATTTCTAATCCTACTCTTAAGAGGAAGAAGGAAGAAATAGTGAGCCCCCAAGACACGGGTCTGACAATGGAGAAACCCTCCACTTTCCCCCGAGCAACGGGAGAGCCACACCAGCACTGAGAACAGTCCCTAGATCCACTGACAACATTTCAGCTTGCTATTTCTATTGAAACCAAGGTTATTAATGCAGCAGCTGCTGCCCTGGGCATCTCATGACCCTTGCGTTCTACCTTGCCACCACATCTGTCTTCAACAAGGGATAACCCGTGAGACCCCCACAGATGGCAGAGGCACCACGGAAGCAGAGCACAGCCAACAGAAACAACCAGCATCCCACTTTTTTATGGACAGCAGTCATCTGGCTTTCCATGAGCCCTGCCACAGGGGCTGTGCCAAGCATTTTTGGCACCAGCGGTGCTTAGGGTAGCAGAAATGAACGCTTGCTGCTATGGTGGGCTGCCAGATGTCCACTCACTGTGCTGCCCAACCGAGGCAAGGCGGGAAAATACGGTGATCCCATTCCAATCACTGTCAATTTGATTAATTGCCAACTGATTTGGATAATGAGAAATAAAGATAAAACTAACACAATGCCTTACCCCCACCCACCACGGCTCAACTTCCCATCTTCTGAGGGCTCTACCTCCCACCAAGGGGTGCAGAAGGATTGGGAACTGGGAGAGGTATGGTTGGGACATAATAGTTGTCCTTCCTCCTCGTACTTGTCCCGTGCTCCCGTGGGGCCTCCACAGGCCACAGCTCCTGTCAGGAGAACCTGCTCCTGTGTGGGGCCTCCACTGGTTACAATTCTTGTCAGGAATCACCTCCCCAGGCTACAATTCCTGCCAGAAACATCCCCCTGCTCCTGTGGGGAGCCTCCGGAGGTCCCATTCCTGCCATGTGGAGCCATCCCAGGTCCCACTCCTGCCAGAAGAACCTGCTCCTGCGTGGGGCCTGCACAGGCCACAGTTCCTGCCGGGGATCGTCCCCCTGTTCCAGCACCGCCTCCTCACCACCTTCACCAACCTCGTGCTCACAGTGCTGTTCCTCACCATTTTTGATCCCCCCATCACTCTTCTTGGCTATTTTTGCCCTTTATTAACCATGTGAGGTGCTGCCAGCGTTGCTGCTGGCTCTGCTCGTGGCTGTGATGGAGCCGCTGGTGGCACCGGCTGTACCCAACACACCCCACAGTGACACAGCCCAAATGTGCCCTGCCAGAGAGACCCCACAGTTACACATCCTGATAGAATACAGCCAAATACACCCCACAGCCACACAGCATCACTGGATACAGCCAAATACACCCCACGGCTACACAGCCTCACTGTGAACTGCCACGTACAACCCACAGTTGCACAACCTAAATGTACCCTACCAAATACACCCCCCACAGTTACACATCCTGATGGTACAGAGCCAAATACACCCCACAATTACACATCCTAAATGTACCCTACCAAATACACCCCACAGTTACACATCCTGATGGAATACAGCCAAATACACCCCACACTCACACATCCTAAATGTACCCTACCAAATACACCCCAGTTACACATCCTGATGGAATACAGGCAAATACAGCCCATAGTTATACATCCTAAATGTACCCTACCAAATACACCCCACAGTTACACATCCTGATGGAATACAGCCAAATACACCCCACACTCACACATCCTAAATGTACCCTACCAAATACACCCCACAGTTACACATCCTGATGGAATACAGCCAAATACACCCCACACTCACACATCCTAAATGTACCCTACCAAATACACCCCACAGTTACACGTCCTGATGGTCCAGAGCCAAATACACCCCACAGCTGCACAGCATCCCTGGATACAGCCAAACACGCCCTACAATTACACATCCTAAACGTGCACTGCCAAATACACCCCACAGTCACCCAGCCCAAGCACACACTGCCAAGCACACCCCACACAGTCTCACAGCCTCAGTGGGTACCTGCAGTTACACCCCAGAGTCACCCAGCCCCAGGACAGCGATGCTGCTCCACACGCTGCCCCGCTCTGCTCTAGCCATCTCTTTATTCAGCCTCTTGTACTCGCCACCAGGGAGGTTTTAATAGAGAACCTCCTTCCCCAGGCACTTTTGGGACCTCAGCACCACCTGCCTCCATTTAAACCCCGTAGCAGACATTCACGCAGGAGCTGCGCTGTCCTGGGTCCCTGCAGAGACCACAGAAGCTTTTGTTCCCAAAAAACCAAGGGCTGAGCAGGACAGTTCCTCCATCTGGTGCCTGAGGAGGAGACCAACTCCTCATTTCTCAGGCTGTCGCTTTGGGATGTGAGTTATTCCCAGACATTCCTGCTGCAACTTAAAGACTAACACATTGGAATGGGTTGGAAGGAGAGGGAAAAAAAAGAAGAGCGCTTTAGTTGTTTCAAGTTGTGCAGCCAACTGGCAGCAAAAGACAGAAATCACAAACGGCCCCTTTTTTTTGTTTGTTTTCTCTTTCCAGTTTTATGTTTTATTGTTTTTGGCTGGGTGGATCCTGCATGAGGAAAGAAGATTCAAAGGGAAGAGGCTTGCCTGTGAAGTCTTTGGAGGGATGCTAGCACAGAGGAGACAGGCTGTTCCTAATGTGTCAGGCAAAAGAGAGCCCATAAAAAGGGACAGATCCTGCACAGCCCTCCCCAGAGAAGCAACGGAATCCAGAATCACAGGGCACACGGGTGGCTTTAAAATTAAATATGGAGGGGTTTAATTATTTTTTCTTAAGCAGCTTTAAACCAGATGTAAATTAGAGCTGCCATCATGGAGCCAGACCCGAGCACTCTAAGCAGAGAGGAGACCCATTCTGTGACCAGGGCTTGATGCCTCCTCTCCATCTTCCCTTCCATCACAGCCTCACCTGAACCTCTCATCTTCAAAACCACCTTGCTGGTGTTTGAATTCCCCCCAGTCACACCTGCAGGACTGCACTCACTGATTGGCAGGAGCCAACTCCCAGCGCAGCTTCCTCTGTGCCCCCCATCCAGCACTGCCCCAAGCCAGCTCCAGCCCCAGGACTGGCACTGCCTCACCCAGAGCAAAGCCTCCCACACCGAGACAAATCCCAGCCAGCTTCCCTCAGCCTTCCCTGAGCAGGAGCCAAAATCTGCTACGCTCCACTGCCTGATGCAGCCGCCGGACGCAGCGTCCGCCGCTGTGCAAACACCTGCAGCAGCTGCCCGGGGAAAACCTGTGCTTGCCATCAGCCAAGCAGGGCAAAGGTGGCTGTACCAACCAAACCACACGGCCTTGGGGGCATTAAGGCCCATCATGACAAAATCAAATTTGAGTATGGAGGAGAACAGCCCTGAGAGTATCTGATGAACCCTTACTCGCCTTTCTGGGGTGCAGGAGAAAGAGGTTTTGAAGAAATGTTTTAAGAAGAGCTATTAGCCAGAAATCTACACCACTTATCAACCACGTGTTTATTTTTCCCCTCCTTGAGCTGCAGTTGCAGATGTCAAGTCGTAGCAAGTTACCACCCAGCAGCTGAGCTGGGACTACCATCACTTAAAGCACGGCTTTAACCACAGAAAACACGAGGTAACACAACTACCTCCACCTCTTCCGCTACACCTCAGACTACCTGAGCCCTAGAAGGGTGGTTCAGCCAGGTTTGGAGACCAAAGGCTTGTGTGTTTGCTCTCCAAAACACACAGAATCTCAGCTGGAGGGGAAGATGGTTTTGTAGAACTCCAGCTATCAACCAAACACTGCCAACAGCTCCAGTGTACAGGGGCTGTGTGGGTCCCTACCTTGCCCTGCTCTTCCTGGCACAAAAGCAGCAGCCCTTCATTCTGAAAATTCACTTTCCTTTTCCAGGTCACTGAGGGGGACAAATAAGCTGAGATTAATAAAATCCCCAGCCAAGGGCGCCAGGTGTGTTACACAAACATCTGTATCTACGGCCATGACTCCCCCTCCAAATTCTTTCCATATTTTTTGCGTTATCCCAACCTCTAAGAAAGAAATAGGTACTCTCTATCTCACTGGTGATTGCACAACATTCCCTTGGCAACAGGCTCTTCCTGCATGATATAGGTGGGAGTAATGGCAATTTTGCTCCTTTTCAGTGTGATTTAGCAGACAGCCAGCAGAAATAACAGCACGGGCCCAGGGAACACCCACTGAAGTTGACAGCTCTCATAGACTTAAAGGACACTGAATCAAGCCCAAGCAATCAAAGCTGTCACAAGCCACCCCTCAGGGAGTGACACTTCCCATGGGCAACCTCCTTCTGCTGAGCTGCCCTATACAAGTTACCCACAAGCAGAGCAAAACCAGGGTGTTAAACCATGACACCAGGTCCCAAGGCAGCAGGGTAGCAAGACCTGCGAGAAAGGAAGCATCAGTTAGGAAAGGTCTGATCCAGGCTGAGTTTTCTCAAGAGACCTCAATGATGGCAAGAAACTGCTCATTTAACACCACACAGTTCATGCTGTTTGCCAGGCAGGCATCACAGAATCCCTGAAATCTTCTTCAGATCACTGCAGGTTTTGGGCAACAAGCACAAGTACCTTTTTTAAAAAAACATTTAGTGCTCTGAAGCACTAGGAGGGCACTGGCAGAGGTTGCCCCATGCTTGGAACTGTCCAAGACCAGATTGGACAGGGTTTAGGAGCAACTTGGGATAGTGGAAGGTGTCCCTGCCCATGGCAGGGGGTGGAACAAGATGATTTCAAAGGTTCTTTCCAACCCAAACCATTCTGTGATTCCAGGATCCCTTGGTGTTGAGGGATTCTGGAGAACACGTATTCCAGGTTTCAGGCAAACTGTAAATCCCTTCTATCAAGTGACCCCAAAGAACTATTTTGACTGAGGCCCTGAGAAACAACAAACCTTTGAAGGGAACAAAGAGGAAATTGGTGGTGGGGTTGCCCTTGGGGCAGCCTAGACAGCATCACGTGCCAGAAACGTGCTCTCCGCCACAGAGCCGCTGGCTCAAAGCACCTGGAGAGACCCAAGGTCATCCTGGAGGGTTTTGGAGCCAGAGGCAGAGAGGGTCTGAGGCTCACTACAGCCCGGCTGCAAAGGAGAAGCTGGGGGGTTCAAATGATGTCACAAAGCTGGTACAATTGCCCAGCTCCCCTGGCACCGTGGCAACCTGTGCTGTGCTGGACGTTCCAAGGACAGATCTGCACTCACTGTGGAGCAGCGACTCCAGACACCCCTCCAAGGCTCTCCATCCCCCTTCTCTCACCTCTCAGCAGTGCTACATCTGCTTCCAAACCCTCTGTCCCCCCCAGCATCACACGGCTGGAGCGAAAGGCCCGGGGCCGGCGCAGCCCAGGCGCCGACAGCCTCGCCGGGCGCTGCCGGAGCTGGAATGCACCGAGGGCCCCCGGGGACACGATCTTCCACTCGGCTCTTCCTCTGCAGGATCCAAAATAACAAACAAGAAGGAGCCTTTGGCCATTGTTTTTCGGGGAAGGGGGGTGACGGGGAGAGGGCACGCGGCGCAGCCTGCCAGAAGGCATGGCTGAGCTAAGGAAGTCCTGCCTGGGCTTCGCTGTATCCGCTCCTCTCCAGGAGGGGCGGGGGGAGGCAGGAAGGAGAGAAAATAGAGAACAAATGATCATATAACCCTTGAGAGAAACCTGTCTGCTCTCGGAGAGCGTATTTAGCCCAAGCATGCAGCGCCTCTTGCTATACAAAAGAAAAAGAGGAAAGAAAACCCCGCCAGTTCTTCCGTTACCATGTTCTACCACTGAAAAAAAATGGGAGGAAACAGATGTTAAGCTCTCCAGCGTCAGGAAATTATCTCTTTCATGGGGGTACAGTTACTTCAGTGTATTTAGGTCAAACAAATAGGGAGAGAATCGTGACTTCTCCCCCTTTCTGTTTATGTCTCCGCAGACATTTCAGCCTCTCTGGGTGCCGCATCCAAGGACCAAGGGCAGAGCTGGATTTGCTTACAGAGCACACCCTGAGGATGCAGCCTGATGATCAAGTCCCTGCCCACCTGGCAAGAGCACTGCCAGCAGATCCCCACCCCACAAACCGCTGCAGCCCCTACAAAAATCCAGCATCCTCTGTTTGTGGGTCAAGGAGGACGGTTTGCTGCTGGGGCCTGGCCAGGCATGGCAGCACTGCAGCATGATCGTTCATTTATTTCAAGAGAGGTGGAAGGAGAGACCCGGGTGAAACATCTGCAAAAGGGATCTCCAGGCCGTCAGCGAGCCCAGTTACGACTTTCCGGCGCTGGGCTCCCCAAGGAGCGCGGGGCCGGTGCCCATAGGAAGCGACCATAGAATTGAACCAGCATTTTACATGCTCTGCAAAATCCCTTCCACAGGAAGCTAAACCCCTTCATTAGGAGCAGGAGGCAGACAGGGGAGCAGTCTGAATCCCTTCCCAGTCAGGAGTGGACAGACATTATCAAAACACTGAGGTTTAGAATCACAGAATCATTAAGGTTGGGTAAGACCTCCAGGATCGATTCCAACCATCAACCCAGCACCACTAAACCACGTCCTCGAGTGTCATATCCACACACTTCTTTATTATTTCCAGGGATGGTGACCACACCACTTGCCAGTGGCAGAAGGGACCCTGCAGCAATGGTCTCCTCCATCACTGAGGGCAGACTCCCAGACAAGCTAACCCCAGGCAAACACGCCGCATTCCCCGTGGCAGCAGCATCTGCCCCACATGGTTTGCACTGGTTTAAGCCAAAGCTTTTACAGTCCTGGATCTGCATTTGTGTTCCTGCTAATTCAATCTGCACCGGGCAGACGGATGGATGCACAGACTGATAGCTCCAGCCCTGTATTTATAAGGACGGAACTCAAAACTTCAGGCTGAGTAAATCAGTTCACTCATGTATAATTTAAACATTACTTCCTTCCCATTTCAGGGAGCTTTAGAGTTTGTGCGGTGGCTAAACACAATGAAATTAGAGCAGGAGACTCATTTTGCCCGCGGCCGAGGCAGAGAGAGAATTGCTCCACTGCATCTGTCAGACAAACTGGGCTGGTGCTACCAGGCAGGGACCAGCTCACTGCAAACACCACAGCTCCACTCTGGGGCTTGGTGGGAGATGGGCTGGCACTGCAGGGGGGTGCCAGGCAGCTGAACAGGGCACCAGTGCCGGGCTCTGCAGCACACGGAGCACTAAAACCCTACAGCAAGCCAGGAACAGCTTTATGCACACCGGGAAGGAGAGAGAGCCAAACCCCATTCCTTGTGCAAAGCTGAGCAGGAGAAGCTCAAGGAAAAAACACAGAGGCACAAAAGCTCTGGAATACAATTGGAATGAAACAATGAACATGTAACAGATCGGTTCTTGCTGAAGGTGGATTTCAGACCGAGCCTCTCACGAAGCCCACACCCCTCTGGCACTGTACCTGTGCTAAATGTTCCTCCAGACTCACCCTGCTGACCCAGGAACTGCAGACACAGACTCACCCTCTGCCCACTGAACTGTGGCAGCATCAGCCCTTGCACACTCCTCCACATCTCCCCTTTTTCACAATTCTAAATTCTTTTGCTCTACAGAAAATAAAACTGAGGTGAGTCCTGAAGAGACCCAGAAGGATCATGTTGGTATTGGCACCCAGGATGGACAGGGACCCCCAGCAAAAGGAGGGAGCCTGAAGAAGGAGTCATGTGCCAGCACGAGGTTGTTTGGATGCACAATAGCTGTTTCCCCAACCTCCCCAGCTATTTGGCACCAACTGCCACCATTCTAATACAGAAATATCTGCCATTACATGTAGATTATTTAAGCTGTTCAGCAGTCAGTTGAAAGTAGTTAATTATATGTAAGAACATTTAATTACTACCCAGTAGCAGCTGTAGGTACTTTAATACCACAGTGATGAGCCAAAACACAACAGAACAGGCAGATTCAGGGGTCTACACCCATCCACACCCCATTAATGTCAGCTGAACAATATTGAACCACTGGTTGCCATCCTTCGGGAGGATGCTGGGAAGCAACAACTTCGTGGTGCTTGGGACATTACTCTGCATTCCCAATTAGTTCATTTAGTAGAGATGCCTCAGGAACTTTACAGCTGTGACATTTCTTAAAAATCCTTGCCTTCTCCACAAGTCCCTAAGCAAGAAATCACGGCTGCCCACGGTCTGAACATCAGAGCAGAAATCAGTAGCCAGCGTTTAATTGTTTATATCTTGAGACAAAGATAGTGTCTAAATAATTGTCTATTGTATCCCAGAGACAGCACAGGAAAGCTCTTCCCCTCGCCGGGAGCCTACAGGTCACACATGCTTCTGCCATAACATTTGCTATAAATAATCCTCGCTGAGCCAAGCTCTGGGCTAGGTACAGCCCAAGACTGTGCTCCTATCGGTGTCAGCCATTAGCCCTCCCCAGAGAGTGCATATCCTACCCTATTGTTCCTGCTCAAATGTTTGAAAGAATTATTTTTTCCTTGCTTCTTTTGTTTGGGGAGTTTATTTATATTTCCTCTTTGACATGGAATTACTACTAGAACAAAAAAGGAGTGCCACCTTACACAGCAGCTCACCGATGCCAGCGTTGAGATGAGGAGAGGAGGGTCACGTTTGTAGGATATTGCCATAGTTACAGACCTCCCAATCTGGGATTCTGTGCTAATGTATGTTCAGCACATTCAGATCAGGATTAGAAACAAAGAGCTGGTGCCAACACCAGCCTCAAATTCACATGCAGAGACTCGGAGCACACGCAGCAACCCGTTCTGCTCAAACATTTCCAAGGATTATTTCAGCAGGTTACTCAGCAACTCCCTGACGTGGCCCTGGTGATGTCAAAGCACACCTTACATCTACTTACATTGTCTCACTTCCAGCCCTATTTTTCCTCCAAACAGATCCCAAGTGACCTGTCTCTCTCAGGCAGCTGCATGGGTGGAATTTCCGCGTTCTCCTTTCCCCTTTTGCTCAGAGCAGTTGGACACAATCACAGGAGCACAGGACTGGACAGGGGCTGGTTGGCTCTCAACTCCCCAGGCACCACATTATGGAAAACCCAACCCATCAAGCACAGCTTTTTGAGTCCAAGGTGAGCCATCTCCCCACCCTGCTTTGAAATTGGTGACAAGTCTCACTTTAGAGCCCCAGGTATCGGGTGTACAAACATCTTTGCCCTCAGCAGAAAACAACTCCTTGAGGAATCTTCTGCACTTCTGCTTTTCAGTAAAATCAACCCAGTTTGTGGGTGTTTGAAGGTTTGATGTCCCAAACGGGCCAATGACACCTGCTGGGCCTCTGTCCATCGCAGCATTCCAGGATATCCAGCTCAGGAAGGCTGCTGACCTTGCACTGAATTGCCTTTAGGCACATGAAAAAACTAATCTGGTGTTTCTAGAAAATCACAGTGACTGCCACATGCCTGGCCTGCTCTCAGGCTGGGGCTTTTCACCCTAGAAAGGCACTTTTAGGGGTCATACAGAACTTTTAGGGGTTTGACACCTGCCTGCACCTTACTTTTCCTTCACAAGGTCGGTGTAGAACCCTCAGGAGTCACAAGGTGCTTCCTAGACAGGCAGACACCTTTCTGCTGCCTTCCCCCTCAACAGCAACAACCAAAAATCACCCTTATCTGCATCCAGAGGCACTGCACACCGACCAGCAGCACACGCTGAGCCCAGGCTGGCACACAGCGATGCTCTGCAGGAACTACAGGTGGGTGGGTGATGTCTGGAGCCCAAACTTGGTGGGAATGTTGCCCTTGATGAGTTATCCTGCATTTGTGCAGCCCAGCCTGGTCCTCATCTTCTAACCCAAGACTTCAAATCCACAGTTTACCAACGCCAGCCTGCCGGGACGATCCCACATGGACACTAAATCAACCACGCCGAGGTGCGGGGACACCGGAGCCCAGCCCCTGTCTGGCCGTGCACGGTGTCCCCAGCGTGGCTTTGCCCTGCAAAAGGGGCTGTCAGCTCCCATTGCTCACGCTCCAGGGCCTGCTCGAGCCGGCCACACTCCGCTGGGCCACGCAGGGAACCAACATCACATCCAATTAGCATCACTGCTGATGAGCTTTTCATCTCCTGCCTCTGCCCCCGCCACGCTCCCCGGCCACAGGGATGGGGCTGTGCAGGCACAGGTGGCCACACAGCCGTGTCTCCTCTGCCTGCCCACCCTGCTCTCCCCAAGCGTGCTCACCCCTTTTTTTAAGGGTTCAAAGCTCAGCAGAGCGGGAGCAGCTAAAGGTTCCCTTTGTCCCTATTTATGGAACAAAACCTGAATCTTTTTTACAAGAGCTGGGGACTGTGTTCTGAGTATGAGGCACCTTTCTATTTCACCCTTTTCTATATTCTCTATAGTCTACAGCCTCTCCAATGATTCCTTTTCAACAGCAAGTGAATTTATTGCCACGTGTGGCAGAGGTCTTTACAAAAGCCACAAGCAGGGGAGGATAGGATCAGTCACCCCGAAAGTGCCCATCCCCTGTGAGGTGCAGATCCAAGGATGAGCCCGGCACACCTGCAACTTCAGCCAGGCTTTAAAACACAAACAGGTTGGGAAACACGTGCAGGCAATATCTAGTTTCTGCAGGAAATTGCATGGCGTGGATATCCAAACATTGCTATCAGGCAAAAAACAACATCTTGATTTGCCAGCTCATGTCACACAAACCTAAATTCTTTATAGGTGACAGTGTTCAGCTAAGGCTGAGCAGCAGTGATACCCTTCCACAGCTCTGGAAAGCCCTGGAGCTCCACAGCAGCCAGGCATGAGGCTGCAAATCCTTGGAAAAGACAAGGATACGAGTTCTGCAGGGATGTGCACCCTGTGGAGGGTGCAGCGAGCCAGGGCACCCCAGCTCGTGCTTCCTCAGTGCTGGGGTTCAAACCCTGCTCAGCGGGTGCAGGAGCTGCAGAACTCCCACGCAGGCTCCACCTGCCTGCCCAGGCAGGGCAGGAGCAGCCCCGGCTCCCAGGAGCTCCCCAGCACCGCCAGCACCCACAGGACCTGCTGAGCTCTCCGCGTGTCCCTCCAGAGCTGCGCCTTTCACTCGGCTGGAGCACCACGGCAAAAGCCCCTTGGCTTCCCGGCCATGCGCTGGCTCTTTGCTACGTGCTGACACATTTCCTTCCTGTAGTGAAATGACCTCCCATCCACAGGCTACAGCACTGCCTGGAAATCAGAATCTTTAAGGAGTCAATCCTTCCTGCCCGTCCCCCTTGAGAAGCACCAAAAGTGCATTCTGAGCTGTGCTCATACCCAACCCTTTGGCACACGGGCTGCAACGCGCCTCAGGACATCGGGATGAAGGCAGCAAATATTCTGACAGGTGACTGGTCCCAGTGACAGCACCTTCCCACAACCACTGTGATTCACTGCGCACGTCAGCAGTGTGGAAAAAGTGACCCCTTCTTCCTTCAGAGAAAACAACAGACGTGCTCAAAAAAAAAAAAAATTAAAGAACATGGGCTTGGCCAGCAGAAAATCTGAGCAAAACTCAATTCCCACAGAACCAGAGGGATCTTCCATTGACTTTAATCCCTCTTTTTCTTGTCTGTCCTTAATTCACTCTCCCTCTTCCCCACAGGAGCAGGCAAACGAGTGCCAGCCCAGCAGTGGCACTTGCAGAACAGCTGCTATTTCACAACTACCTGCAGCAAGAAAATCAAGAAAGCTGACAGAGCGTGCCAGAAATGATCTCCCTGAAGCACACAGCAATTGGGAAGGGCTGGCACGGGGGCAGGTGGGTGCTTCAGTCCTGCCTGTGGACACAGAAACACAGGTCAGGCAGTGACCCTCTGCCCACAGCCCCCAGTGGGTGACAGAACAGGTCCAGGAGGGCAGGAACGGGGCAGGAATGAAGCACCCAAATGAAAATCAATGAAACCCACTGAAATCTTTGTGATCCTCACGTCCAAGGCATTGCCCTTGTTTCATTTGCTTCCAGCCCTGGCAAAAGCCTGTGCTGCACTTCCCTCCCACGCTGCCCCTGGCTCCCAATGGCAGCTGGGTGTACGAGCAGAAAAGGCACAAAGGAAGAGATAAGTTAATTAAGCATCTCACCTGGGAGCTGGGTTACATGGTGATTTTGAGGGTTGTCCTGTGCAGGGCCAGGAGCTGGACTTGTGGGTCCTTTCCAACTCAGGAACACAAAGTTCTGACCCATCTCTCCAGCAATGCAGCTCCACAGCCTCCAGACCAAATCTAGCTGTGATTTATTCAGCTTAAAACGTGCTCTCCCCACACCTCCACAGTTCGAAACCACAATTGCAGCCATGTGAGGCTGAACCCCAGCTCTCTACCACCAGCAAAAGAGCAGACGAACAGCAGGCTCTGAAGGGTACTTGGCTGGACTCTGCAGAAGACCCTGTCCCAGATTGCTGCTTCTCTAGAAACCCTCCTGCATGCTCAGGAAATGCTCCCAGACACCCCTCACCCAGCTCCCTCCCGGGGGGAGAGCTGTGCCTTTAACACCAAAATCAGATTTCCCACTGACACGCTCCAACATGTATTTAGGTGCCTAAACTAAACTCAAATTAGGGATCTCAGTATTCATCCTTGCCATGTGTTATCCTCATGCAGCAGAGGCGATAGAAAGAATGAGGAAGGTCCTCCAACACCACCTAAATCCATGGCTCCTTCCTGCTTCCAGCCAAAGTTGCACCTCCTTTTGTGTGTTTGAGGGAAGACAGGCAATGCTTTGGATCTTCTGCCTCGAGGAGCATCCAGCAATCAATCCATGTTCCATGGATTTGTCCTGCAGCATCCTGCAGTAAAGCTGTTCCCCAAAAAAATTCTTCTTTAAGTTAAGTCTGTCTTATTAAACACACTTCCACTGTAGCTGTAAATAAAGGCGAGACTTTCCAGGAATCAAAGCAAGGTGCCTGAAAAGATTACACAGTAATTATCACTCGTAACATTCCAGCCTGAAATCACAGGAATAGACTCCCTCTGTTTCCTAAAGACCATTTTCATGGCACTGTCCTCATCCTTTATGGGTGCAAAACCCACTGATCACAGAGGAGCTTTAAGGAGTACAAACAAGCCAGCCTGGATCATATAACTTCCACATAACCTGCTGCTTCCTCCTGTGCTCTGGACAAGGGCAAACCCTTCAGAGGAAAGAGGCAAGAACTTCATTAAGGAGCAGTTATGGAATATTCTGTGTCTTGGAGAAAACTGCTTCTAGCTGTGTCAAACATGGGCTGGGTTATGCCCTGAAATGTCATTTATTTACTTCCATTTTATACAAATATTTCTACCTACTGCAACTCATTATCTTCACAAAAGTTTATTTAAACGCTTGGCTTTAATTATTATGGCAAGAAGTCACAATTCTAGACCAGAGAGAAGCCACAGAGGCGTTCCTAGGAAGGAATTCCTTGGACAATTACAGGCACTGCTGCTGCATCTCACAGTGAGAAAACATCAACCACTGAAGAGTCAGAAACAAAGATCTGGCTCTTGCTGCAGCAGATCCCTTCTGCAGGATCCCTGTTCACCAACACCAACCCATCTACACAGCTCCCAGCATCAGACCTGGCCAAAGGTCCCTGTGGACAGCCCAGCTGAGGAATTCAGCTCCCTCCCTGCTGGCAGAGCCCTCATGGCTCAGATGTTTGCATTTACAATGGGCTTTGGGCCCCCATTTCTCTCGCCCTCCAGCCCTGCTCTCCACACCGGAGGAGCTGGGACAGCCCTGCCAGCCTGTGCAGAGGGGCAGCAGCTCGCCCCAGTGACTAACTGCCTTTTTTCCTGTTTTTCCTCCCTCCCAGCAGCCCGCTCTCAGGAACACGAGTGCAGCCTATTCAACCCCGATTGTTCGGCGGCGGCCGGAGCCCTCCCAGCCCTGGCGCTGCGCTTGCCGCCGGGAAACCCGGAATTATCCCTTTATCGTAAGTCACCACAGCTGATCCAGCACTGCCTGGCACAGGCCCACGCTGCAGCCCTGCAAACCTTCCAGAGGAAGGCGTTCCTGCCCGTGGCAGGGCTGGAACAAGATGTTCTTTAAGATCCCTTCCAACCCAAACCATTCTGGGATTCTGTGTTTCTGGTGGCTCCGCTTTAGATTCAGCTTGTTCACTCAAAATGAATTAAAAACCAAGCAGAAGGGAGTTTAAGATCCACTCTCATTCCCATTGGAATATTTAAGATCTGGCCTTAAAAATCTGCGAAATGGTGTGATAAAATGCTGGGACAAGAGGAACCATCAGCTGAAGGCACCAGGGCTGAGCCCTGGGATGGTGACCCAACTCCAGCCCAGATCCAAGCCAAGCCTCACATTGTCCCAGCTTTCATTTCAATACATTTTAACACAAGCCTTGTCTTCAAGGTCTGTACCTTTCATTAACCCCCTCCTTGGGCAACTGATAATTCATGGGAAATATCCCCCAAAGTGAACCAGATCCATCTGGCTGTGGAGAGACCCTACACAGACTATACCGAGACGTTCCTTAATTCATTTAACTAAATCTAACTTGGAAACTCAGCTGAAGGACTAAGGAAAAGCCACCCCAGGAACTGTTGCTCAAAGCTCCCAGCTCAGAGCTGGGAGAAACCAGGTCCCTGCAAAAGGTTCTTATCACTTCTCTAAAACTGGAGCAGCAATAACAGGAAGAAATTGTTTTGGCAGGACTTACACCACATAAAGTCAACTCATCAGCCAGTGGTGCGTAAAATCTCCCTGGAAAACACAGAGAGACAGAGAGCACAGGGTGCAGAGAGCATCCCCCAGGCTCAGGTGGGCTCCCAGGCACCCACCCCAGCCCTGCTGGCATCACCCATAGCATGGGGCACAGAGCACTCTGGAAATGCCAAGACCACCACCTTGAGCCCTGCTGCTTCTTTCTCCCAGCTTTCCCCGCTATCCGTAAGCGGATGCTCCCAGTGTGACTGCAGAGGGGCACAGGGTGTGCTGCTCGCCTGCTCTCCCAGCTGTCAGAGCCTTTTCCCAGCCCCAGCACAGAGTGTGTAGGACGTGCCCTGCACCCAGGAATGCTGTCCAGCTCCCCACAGTGCAAGGGAGGGATGGGAGGATGGTAACAGACTCTGGGGCTGCTTGATGGGAAGCGCCCTTTCAGTGCAAACCCAACACCTTTCACCGCCCAAACACCTGGTGGATGCTCTCCTCCTCCTCCTCCTCTCGCTCTCAGCTGCACTGCTGAGCTCAGGCAGGACCCTGCTGCCACCCCCTGCACCAGCCCGGCCGAAGGAGGCCAGAGGGTGCCGTGGTGAAGCCCAACTGCCCGGCTGAAGCTGTGGAGGTTCCACAGCCACCCCAGCCCAGCAGGACGTGTGACCTCACCCCCCAGTGACACAGCTCCCGTGCCGGGCCAGCCGCTCGCTCGCATCGGTGCCGTTGTTCCCGCACACAATGGGCGCTTCTTACAGCCACGAGCGCCACGGGGCAGCTTTAAACTGATTAATGGCTCTCTCAAACAAGCCCTGAGTGTGCGGGAGGCCCCTGGCAGACAATGCCAGCCCAGCGGCAGCGGGACGGCATCAGCTGGTGCCCTGTGCCAGCGTGAGAGCAGCAGCGGCAGCAGATGAGCTACAGCCACTGCCAGTGTGGCTTGTTCAGCTGAGGGACACAGGACGGCTGCTGCCAGGCTCCCCGTCCCTCTGCCAGGCACGTGGCAGCACGGGCACGGCCCAGAAGCCGCTTGGTTCCCTTTCCCATGCCAGCTCAGCCGCCCTGCTCCACAACCCAGCACAGCCTCACCCCGCAGCCTGTGCGGTGAGCAGCCCAGCGTGCAGCTCCTGGATCCACAGGGCTCACGCCTCCTCCTCACGCTGCATCGGGACAAAATTCCAGCAGCAAACTCCCTGCCGGTGCAGGGCAGCTCCGTGCAGCCTGGGCACAGGGGACTGGCTGCCTGCACAGGCTCCCCAGGGCTCTACTGGGGCAGCAAAAACTCAGGCGAAAGCCCTGGGAGCTTCCAAGCTGAATTCTGCCTCGGCATGCGGCAGCAGAGGAACGTCACACGTGCAGCTTCGCTCTTTACACCTGCCCCGGTTTGGTGCTTTCCCTCTTTTGGGATGGCAGCCAGAAGGGAATGAAAAACCCATGGGGAGTGAGCAGCCATCCCCACACAGTCCGGACAGCAAAGCTCTGGGATCCTCCTCCTCCTGCCGGCAGCCCAAACAACCCAGGCAGCCCTGCCTGAAAGGAGCTGCGGCTCACACGGGTGAGCGAGGAGCGGCTTTTGCAACCCGCAGAGCCCAGCCTGGGAAAGGCAGCTATCACTGCCAACCATCTAAGCCACAAAGATTAGTTAAGGGAAAAAGGCAAAGTGAAAGCAAACACAGGCAGAGCGGCTCACTCCAATGCTCCGATAAGAAACTGAGGCACGGCCAGGTGAACAGGCGGCCTTGGTCACGCCACGAGGCTGTGGCAGGTGAAAACAGAGCTGCCACGTGCTCTGCCTGCCTACACACACGCTGAGATCCAGGCCACGTGTGCTGGCATCTCAAAGGCAGCGCTTGGTGGGGTCTGTATCCCCCAAACTCTGATTCTGCCTCCCTCAAGGTGTGCCTGCTCCACACCACCCCCAGACAGGAGCGAGCTAAGCAGGAGAACGCTGCAAACTGCACCAAGGGACTATGCCCTGCTTCATCTTCACTCCAAGTTTTCCTTAACCCGAGGTTTCCCATAAAAAACCAGAGGGGCGGGTTTGGGCAGAAACACAGGGATCTGGGCTAAGCGTGAACTCTGCACAAAACCAGCTCAGAGCTCCCCGCTCCTCCAGCAGCCCTGGCCACTCCACCACATCCTTTCAGCACAGCAAGACATTGGAGGATGTGAGCAAACCCAAATCCTGCCCTTGCCCCAAACAATAGGCTCCGCAATAATGGTGCAACCAGAATTTCCTGTGCGGCGGCGCGCGCCAGCTCCCGGGAGAAAACACCCTGGGAAAGCTCTGCCACGGGAACGCAGCGCCAGGGCAGCTCCTCCAGCCTCCTGGCCGTGCTGGGATGCTCCTCTGGCAACAGGCAAAGCACCACAACCGAGCCCAGGCTGGGAAGCAGGGAAAAAACCACAGCAGCAGCTCGGGACAGAAGCTATGCAGCCCGGGAAAGGCTGTGGATAATCCATTATCACAGCAGCCTTCTGCAGCACCTGGACCTGGCTTTTTTCTCACGGATGTTTCATATCCTGCAGTGCTTGGGAAAGCAGTACGGAGCAGGCTGGGCTTTGGGAGGCTCCAATCTCCAGGCTGGGGTGAACCTGAGCAGTGCAGGAGCCTCATGGAAATCTCCCCATCTCTCCTGGAAAGATGGCACAGGCGCAGCAAGGACAGGGCAGCCGATGGCATCAGGCACCAGAGGCAGCAACTGCATCCAAAATGCTCCAGTGCTGACCTGCTGGAGCTTCTGCCTGGAACTAGGGATCAACACAGCCCCAAACACTAAGAAAAGCCAAGAACAAGCTCCTACAGCAAAGCAGGAATAGTGGATGATCCCAGGCTGGAGCAGGGGAAGAGTGAAAGGAGTGCCCTGAGAAGGAAGCAGGGGCAGAGGCAAGGTGAGATGAGCTGGCCACAGCCACCACTCTCCATTGCCCTGCACCACCGAGGGGGGGAAAGGGAAGAAACTGGGACAGAAGTTAAGCCTGGGAAGAAGGGAGGAGTGACAGGAAGGTGTTTTTCAAGATTCTGTTTTGTTTCGGCACACCTTCCCCATCACCCTGGATGGGCAGAGAGCTCAGCACTTATTGCAGAAGGAAAAAGCTCAGGAAACAGGCGATGGCACCTGAGCTTGGCTTAGCAGTGATCCTGAACAACTGGGGATGCTCCAGCACCTCCATGAGACCTCCTGGAACGAGCACAACTGGCCAAGTTCAGTCCCTTACTGCTGGATTTAGCACACAAAACTCTAACCCAGCAACTGACACATCAAAGAGGAAACCGGGGAAACAGAAACAAGGTTTTCACCCCATTTCTTGGATCAGCTCGCCCAAACTGTCTCTGCCTTGTTCTCCCCAGGGGTGAGATGGGATGAGGTTCCCATTCACACAGCAGCTCCCACCAGCTGAGGCTGTGGCCAAGCACAGGGCAGGGCTGACCCCAGCAGCCTCTAAAACACCCCCTGCACCTGCAGCAGGTAAATGCTGAAGGGCAGGGAAAGCCAAGCCTCGATCCCAGGATTAAGGAGGGGCTCCGGGTTTGGGATAGGGACAGAAGAGGTGAGGACAGAGGTGGTGAGGCTGGAAAGCACACACTGCCTGAGAGCCCAAATCCAACACACACCCCAGGCAAAAAACCAACCCCGAGAGCCCCAGCACAGCTCCTGGTGTGCCACAGTGAAGGACTGGCTTTACTGGGCAGGACGGGGTCAGGATGAGCAACGGGCAGCTCAGCAACACGTTCTGACAGAGGGGACACAGAGCTGTGGGCTCTAAACCCTCTTTCCCAAAAGGAAGAGTGGAGAAACCTCATGCAAGAACACCAGAGTTCAACCTACAGCAAGAAACAATTACTGGGAGATGACTGGAAAATGCATTTTTAAATGGATTCCTTGGAAAAAAAATAAATCCAAGGCTACTCCACAGTTTCTTATTTTAACAACTGCTTGGAGCCAGCAGGCTGCAGCAGGACTGGGAACTGGTCTCCCTGCACTCAGCCCTCAGCACTAAATGACCCAAAATTCATTTGTTAGTGTTTATTTGCACAAGAATTTTCCCCAAAAGTCCGTGGTTCCCAGACACGCATCGCTGCCCAATTCTCCAGCCCAGCTCACCCTGCCCATCTCCCCGCCACCAAAATCCTTTGTGATGTTTGCAAAATGCCCCCTTCTGGCAAATTCCAGCTCAGGTTTCCAGGTCAGACTGTGCAGATGAAGAAAACTCCAATAAATCTGTCATTTAATGGAAAATTAATACTGTGTGCTAATGTCAGCACCAACCCAGAAATAACCTCCTTCCCACAGTCACTGCGTGCTGGATGCAAGAAAGCCAAATACAACAAACTTTTCATTAAAAACACCCCACAAAAATCAAACTTGGTGATGGTTATGCCCTGAAACAAGGCTGGCAGGGGCCACAGGGCAGCACACGTGGTGACATCCCCGGCTCGTGGTGCCAGTGGGAACCCGGCCCACGGAGGGGGCCAGGCTGGGAGCAGCACCCACCCATCCTGAGGCAGAGGGATTTTATTAAATCAGCTGATATCAGTTCAAAAACTGGGGAAGCCTTTAGGATCACAAGGCACAAAAGAGTTGGAGGAATACAGGCAGAAATGACTGCTCCAAGTATCACTGGGTTGCAGTAATTAACTGCAGGGTTTTCAGCTCCTGGACTCAGCTCCTTGGGATCCTCAAGACCATTTCTGAGGCTTAGTAAGGTAAATCAAAAAGCAAACCCATTCTTGAACTTCACCTGGAAGTTCCACAGGAGCCTGCAAGCTGGGGAGAACAAAAACCCCCTGAACAGGATGGTGAGAGCAATTAGCACTCAGGAAAACGAGCAGGGACAGCAGGCAGCAGCCACCGGTGCTTGGGAACCAGGATGGGAAGAAAAAACGTTTGAAACAGGTGTGGGATGAACCAAAAACGGAGCAAAGGATCAGAAATCAACTTGTTGCACCTGTGGCTTTTAGTACAACTGCAGTTTCCAGACTCATCTTCCCAAAGCAGCCCTTTCTGCAGCACTTCCAGCTGAATTCATCAGGAGGCTCCCCCGAGCAGAGGAGGCATTTTCCCTCCCCTTGTGATGATGCACCTGCCTCTTCCTCCTCCTCACCAGCAGCTTCTTCCCTTGGACCACCCCGTCCCACCTGTGCCAGCGACGGCACCACCCAGAGCTCCTGGAGTCCCACCTGGACAAGCTCCTGGGCTCTGGGACAGCTCCTTGTGCAGGAGGAGAGCAATGGAGCGAGGTCACTGTCACCTCTCTCACCGACAGAGCCCTCCCTGAGGCCACAGGGGTCACAGCAGTGTCACACACCAGGGTTTGCTTTGAGTCCGTAACTTCCCTGGATGCCACGGATGCAGGGCAGCACGGCGTCCCCTCTCCACCCCAACACAAACACCTCATCAGCTCTCCTTGCAATGCACAGAAATCAAATTAACTCCAGGAAAACCAGGTGGCACAGCAGAAATCCAGCACTCCCGGTCCCTGTCTGGTCAATGAGGGACCAAATGCCACTGGAAAGAGCCATCCATCCTCCAGCACTGGGCACCCTCAGCACAGCAGGAGGGCACCCAAACCCTCTGTGCAGGGGCTCCAGCAAAGCATCCACCTGCTCCAGCACTTACAGTAACAGACCTAAATTTGGCACTTTTACTCTCCCCAAAGCCAAGCAGAGCCGATACGGTGGAGGGAGCGAGCAGCATTCCATAAATACTTGATTTAAACATCACAGTACGTTTGGATGCAGCAGAGC
This sequence comes from Lycocorax pyrrhopterus obiensis, assembly GCA_014706295.1. NCBI lineage: Eukaryota > Metazoa > Chordata > Aves > Passeriformes > Paradisaeidae > Lycocorax > Lycocorax pyrrhopterus. The sequence continues at coordinate 11,069,246 of JACSVZ010000005.1, forward strand.
GAGGGTTTAAGAACCTGTTACCGCCCAGCCCGTGGGACCAGCGGTGACCCGGGCACCGCAGCCCGGTCCCCTGAACACGGAGCTGGCACCGGCTCTGCCGTCACTGCGGGGAAGGAGTCGTGCCTTGTTTTATAACAAAACCCGAGGGAGGAGCAGGGAGGGGATACCAGCCCTTAATCCCCGCATTTTGAAATCTCTCATCTCATAAATGTTCGGGTGTAAAACAAACCCACAAAGGTGGAGGTGGGAACAGGAACCTTCCAGCCAGGCTCTGTAAATATCTGAGTAAGGTTTTCTCACCGAGGCTGCCCCATCAGCTTCCCCAAGACCACTAAAACCAGTAAGAAGTGAACACTCCCAACCACGGAACTCCCACCGGAGCCCACAGAAATGTTCCCCTGGAATCAAACACGCCTTGAATCCAAGCCTGGGCGAGCAATGACCCAGTTCTTCGGGAGTTCACACGAGTGTAAACCGGGCTCAAACCGCTCCATTCTGATACACGCGGTGCAAAAAAACCCAGACCCGGGCCCGCGGCAGGAATTGCCCTGCTCAGCTTAGAGCTGGTGCTTCCTCAGCAGCTCCAACACCGCCAAAAAACCCCAACAAAGAAAAGATTCCCACGTGATGTTATATAAAAAAAAGGGGAGTTTGCGAAACTAATCCGAACTTCGCGCTGTGGGACCATGCTGGGGCACAGGAGGGATTGTCCTGCAGGTACCTGCGCGGGGGTGACACGGAGCTATGGGGTCAGAACACAAAGACAAGAGGTGCGACCCTTTGCTCTCATTAAAGTCGCGGCTCCGGGGGCAGCCCCAGCCCCACGCCGGGGCCGGGGGTGGGTCGGGGGTCCCGGTGCCAGCCCTGGTGTCGGTACCAGCCCCGGTGTCGGTACCAGCCCCGCTCTTACCTCGCTCACCGCATGGCCTCGGCGCCGCACGCTCACGCGGTCCCAGCGATCAGGGCAAAACTCTGCGCTGGCGTCGGAAAGTTGAAATGTTAAAAAAAAAAAAAAATCCAGAAAGTTTAAAAACACCGAAAAAAGAATAATAAAATAAAAATTTAAAAAGCGCCTGAAGTTGCGAGCTCCTCCGCGGGACTCAAGTTCAAAAGCAAAAGCAGCCGGGGGAGGGGGTGACCCGCTCCCGCCGCCCTCCCGGCTGTGCCCGGGCGCTCCCCGCCGGCCCCGGCCCGGGAGCCCCGGCAGGGCCGGCGGAGCGCTCAGGGGGCGGCGGCGCGGCCCCCTCCGAGCCGGGCTCGGGCCGCCCCCGGCGCCGGCGGCCGCCCGCGGGCAGCGGGGTTCGGGGGGCGGCCGCCGGGGCCCGGCGCGGGCCGCGCTGCTCCGCCGCCGCCGCGCATCCCCCGCAGCCCCGTCCCGTCGGGGCCCGCCCGGCGCCGCCGCCGCTCGCACACGGCACCGACGGCGAGCGACGCGAGGCAAAGCCGCCGCTCCGTGCGGTGCCGGGCCGGCTGCGCTGCGAGCCCGCGGGGATCGCTGTGGGATCGCTCCGGGATCGCCGTGTGCCCGCCCGCCGGGCCCGGCCTCCCCCGCCCGCCCGCCCGGCGCCGCCCGCCCCGGCCCGGGCCGCGCTGTCCCGCCGGCTCCGCGGGGCTCTGGGGCTGGGGGCGATGCCCGCACGCAGCACCCGGGGGTCGCTGTCCCCGCTCTGTCCCCGCCGTGTCCCGCTGCCCCCGCCCCGCTCCGGCGAGAAGAACAATCGGAGGAAGCGCGGCCCCGGCCCGTCCCACGCACCCCCGGCACCCCCCGGCCTCGGAGGCTGAGCCGCAGGAGGGGACACCGAGGGGCCCCAGGGCTCTGTCCCCCAAAGGTGCCCGGCCGCTCCAGCCCCTGGCAGGGGGGATGACACAAGATCATCCCTAAGGTCCCTTCCGACCTTCCGTGGTGACACGAAGACACCTTGTGTCGGGCACACCCAGACCACCCAACACCGGCTCTTCTATCATTATTGAACATCCCACATGGCGGGAATTAAATTTACCTCCATTGTATCCAGGTTTCTAATTCCCGACTGGAGTTGCTATCACAGGCTGTTATCTTCTTTCCAGCTTCTTTTGTTCCCTGTCTCTGGGAGGAAGAGCCCTTCTTTCCCCTGCTTGGAGAGGAGACCCTCTACACAGCCACAAACCCACCTGGGCCAACCCAGCTCGTTTGGGTCTGACCAGGTGCTTCAAATCACTCCTTTGAAACCACAAACACCTGGAGAAACGGCTCTGAGCTTTACCAGCCCGTTCCCCACAGAACCATGCAATCATTGAGGCTGGAAAAGCCCTCTCAGACCAACGACTCCAACCATTCCCCCAGGCCACCACCAACCCGTGTCCCCAAATGCCACATCCACGCGTTTTTTGAACACTGAAAGCTTAAAACGACAAGGCAGAGCTTTCCCACCCTGACCACGCATCCCCTCTCCATAAATCCCTGCAAACCCAGGCATGCTCTCCATCCTGCTCTCCATCCACATTCCCACATGGATAAATATGAGATCACACAAATAAAAGAATCGCTTTTAAGAAACAGCCTCTATAACATTAAAAATATTAGAGGGAAATGAAATAATTATTTAGACAAGGCTTAGTGGATTTAATTGCTGCTTTTCCATCGCGTGTAATTGGTGTTTTAAGTTATGTTAACAGTGTTTCCCATGGCGAGGCAGGTGTGTGCCGCAGAATGAGGCTGTTATTAATGGGATAACCACAATTAAGCGTAATTGGGAGCATCATATCAATCACTCCGAGGAGCAGCACAAGCTCAGAGCTTTCCACCTGTTTTTCCGATGGTTTCTATTCTATGCACCATTCTATGATGCACCAAAGCCAAAAAAACACTTGACATTCACCAGAGGCAGCAAGAAGCTCCTTAACGCTCTGTGCCATTGGCCCATTCGTGGGGAGTTAATCTGAGGGCCAAAATTCCATCCCAGTTCCCCCCAGGAACCAACATCTGATGGAACAGCGGCGTGGCAGGGCAGCGTTTGAGGCTGAGGAACCTCCCAAGGAAAGCTCAGCGCTGCTGGTGCCACACAGGGTCACATCCAGCCCCCTCCCCATCCCATAAACACCCCAGGAATCACCCACAGAGCTGCCGTCCTGGGGATCAGACACCTGGGACTGGGGAAACAGGGGCTCTGCTCTAAAGTGCATTTAATATTCCCACTTGGAACATTAAGCTGTGTCATCTCCTGTTTTCTTCCTCGTGGGAAGCAGCTAAGAGCTCCCTTTTCCAGGAAAGGTGAAAATCTGAGGGGGTCATGCAGCTGCATAAGCTGGGTTTGAAGAAAACCATCGGCTGCATTAAAAAAAAATAGAAAAAGAAAAATCACAATAAGCACAAAATCCAGGGGCAGCAACACTGACGTGCCCAAAGGGATGAAGGGAACACCTCACAACGCCCAGCCCTTTTTTCCCCCTAAACCCCAGCTTTGATGATGTGTCAACCCTGAAATTTCAAACACAACCCACCAGACAGGGCCCTGGGGTGGCCTCCCCTGTCACCACCCAGTCCCTTCCTCGCTCCTCGCCTCTCCCCCAGCAGATGCTTTGCTCCCAGTGCCATCCAAGGACATAACCTCCCCCAGGGCCATCCAAACGCAACTCCTCAAATATCTCTGAAGTGCGAAAAACACAAAACAAAAGTGATAAGGAATTAGCAGCCTCTTGGAAACCCAAACAACGCTTCTATGGTGATGGAGGAGTCAGAAAACGTGATGAAAGGTGATTAAGGCACAGAGGTGCAGCTGCCTTGCCGAGGAGACCTCAGGCTTCTGCAGGGGTTCAGATTTTCAGCTGGGTGGGTTACAAAACAGCCAGGCTGAGAAGAAGCAGGCCTTGATAAACCTCTCCTGGCAGGTGCCCAGGGGAGGGGCTGCCATGGGGTCACCCCACCCCATAACCTGGAGTCCTTGCCTCTCTCAACCCGCTGTCGATCTCACACCTCTCCAACCGTGATGTGTGCGCTGAAATCCATGAAAACACGAGGTCACGGACTCATCCATCCTCATTCTGAATTCAGACCCCATGACCAGGTGCTACAGGCTCCTTCCCCTGCCCGGAAGGGTTCGGCACTTCCATACTCCCGATTTATTCCTTCGCTTTTACCTTTATCAGGCCCCAGCAGTTTCTCGTCTCCTTTCATTTTCTGTTACATTTAGCTCAAATAGCTCCAGCTGAGACAGGACACCTGGTCCCAGCAGCCTCCCACCACAGCTGGCCAGCAAAGCAGAGAGCTCCCAGGTGGGCACGGGCTGCAGTTTTGCCTGGACAGCAGCTGGTGCCATGCCCTGATCCAGGCAGGGAATCCCAGGAATTCCCCTCGAGCCCTCACCATGGCACGGGGGGCTGCTCGGGGAGAGAAACACCCCCCTGCCCGCCTTGGGAGTCAAACCCAAACGCAGCCTCCTAAAAACAGGCAATTCTCCACCTCGTTGTCTTCCCGGTGCTCCCTCTGGCTCTCAGGATGGACAAACACCTGTGACTGGACAGGGGAGGCTTAAATTCAGGTGATGGTGGTGTGGGGACTCAGACAGGCACTGGGTGGCTTAGCCCAACACTCGCTTTCAGAGCCTACAATTAATTCATTAAGTGGCCCACGGGCGGGTGAGGTGGCCCCAAGGAGCTTGGGGACAGCTGCCCTTTAGCCACCACGGGTGTGATGCCGGGTGAAGGACGGCGGGCCGGACACATCCCAGTGCCCCGCAGCAGATTTACCCCGCGTTTTAAATAAAGCTCAGCCCTTTGGCTCCAGCCCCACTGGAGGGGGTGCAGGGGGAGGTGCCCCCGGCCCGGGCAGGGGATGGGTGCCCTGACCCCGGCATTGGCACCCATCACCCAGGGGTTGCTTTCCCTAAGATAAGATAAGACGGGCCTACCCACAGCAGGAGACAGAGTCTGGTTTTTCCTCCGTTTAACGTTTTGATGGCTGGAGGACGGGGCAGAGAAAAGCTCTGCTCATTACCAAACCACGCTCATTAACGCCTGATTGGTGCTGTAATGAGGGCTCGTTGTGCTCCTTGTCCCCTGCACCCACCCCGTGTTTATTCGGGGGTGACTCCTTGCCCTGGGCCTCGTTTATTCCTTCTCTGCAAGGGTAATTTTTTAGGGAGGAGAAAGAGCCCGGGAGTGCATTCCTGGAGCAACACAGGAGCTCCCTCAGCATCGCCCACACCGCCAGAGCGGGGTCAAACCTCAGCGGGGAACAAATCCAGGGTGGGAAACCTGGAGGATGAACTCCCCAAGGTGAGAGCTGAGCGTGGGGCACATCCCTGGAGCTGCTGTGCTTCCAGGAGATTCTTCCTGCTGCAGTTCCTGGCTGGTTTTCCATAGCTCAGCAGAGAGTTTGCAGGATGTTTCTTGGTGTCCCAATTTCTCTGGCCTGGCTTTGCAGGACTGAAGTGCTGCTCCATCTGTGGAGGTTTCTACACGTGCAGCATCCACTGCAGGGGTCTCCTTCCATCCCAGAGCATGTCCTGCACTCCAGCTCCATCCTTTGGCTCTGCTCCACCCAGGAACGCGTTGAGGAGGATCTTGTCTTGACAAGAAACAAACAGCAAACAACACCAAGAGTTCGCACATCCCCCAAATCTGCCCCACGCCGAGGAGAGACGGAGCCCGTGCTCTGCCCCGCGCCGGGATTTGGGATTTGCGGGAGAAGCTGCTCTGTGCCGAGGTGAAACCTCCAGGTGTGCTTGGGGTCAGAGTCCCGGACAGCAGCATCCCCCGGGACAACATCCACCTGGAGAAGGGCAGGAATAAGGCGGAGAGGTGGGAAGGGGGCTGAGGGGGTTCAGCCCGTGCCGGGGGCTGCAGGAAGGGACTTGCCGGCGTGGGAAGCTGAGTCACGGAGCATCGCTCCGGCCCCGCACAGCCCGGGCTGCTTCTCCAGGCTCCACATCCCGCGCGGGACTGGCCCCAAATCCACAAGGAAAGGTGCCTTTTTCCCCCTTCACCACAAGGAACAGCCTCCTCCCTCTTTCTAAGCAGCTCCAACACACCTGAACTGTCCTTTTCCCTCTTGTATCCCCAGAATTCCCATTCTTTAACAGTTTTTCCCCAATTGGGTTCTCCCAGGAGCACCACCCAGCCCCTGAGCCCAGCCACAGCCCAGGCTGGACGAGAATGACAGGGAGCAGCAGGCCAGCCCCGAGCAGCAAGTGGGAAAACAAGGAAACATTTCCATGTATTAACTTCATTTCCTCCGTTTCCTCCGGCCTGGCAGCCTCACAGGGGGTTATTAATAGCACAGGGTGGATGAGAGCCAGGGCTGGGGCTCCAGGATCCCAGTGCCTGCCCCGACACCCCTCTGTGCCCGGGAGGGATGATCCTGGTGGGATCCACTCTCTAAACTCACAGCAAATCACTCCTCTGTGAGATGCACTCACTAATCCCCATCTCCTGCAGCTGCCCTGCAAACACCTCTCGGGAAAACAGCATTGAGGGAAGGTCAGGGAAACACCCAAACTCTCCCCGTTTCCCCAGCCTGGGATTCTGGGAACTGCGCTTTTACCATCGAACTGCTGCAATCTCGTTAATTTCTGTTCGGGGAGGAGGAAGCTGTGCTCTCCCGCATTTGCAAAGCAAATGGTGCTGGGAGCCAGCAGGGCAGAAGGAGCAGAGAGGGGGCAGCCAGAGTCACCCCGCAGTGCCACGATGGGACCCAAAGCCCCATTTCCCCGCCTCGTGTCCATCCTTTGCCGTCCTCCCTGTGGGGACAAGTTTCTCCAGGGACATCCTCCGGCCACAGCTCATCCCGAAGCCTCCAGGCAGGGGATGGCATCTGTGGGACCACCCCCCTGAGCCGGGCTGGGGATTCGAGCTGGAGAGCCCGAGCAGGAGCCCCCAGGGCTCTCCCCAGCCCCGCTCCCCCGTGCCGGGGGTGCCAAACCATCAACCCGGTTCGGCAGCTCTGCCCGGGCCAGTCCCAGCGTGCTCGCTGCACATGGGCACGGTCTCCAAAGGCAGGAGCCGGCAGCAGCCCCGGGCAGATTTCTGCAGCCTGACTCACGCTCTGCCGCTCTGGAGCGGCTCCGGGGTCCGGGCAGAGCCACCGGGACACCCTGGGACAGCCCCGGCCCGGCCACGGGCACAGCGGGGGCTCGGGACAGGGGCACGGCCAGCTCCAGGGAAGCTGCAGAGAGGGGGGACAGCAGTGGTGACACCAGGGGACATTTGAGGGCAGCAGTGGTGACACCCACAGCTGCGGCCAAGGCTGGGGGCTGGCCCCACGGTACCTGAGCAGGACAAGGGGCAATGCTCGGACATCAAATCCTCGTTATGATTCTCCAGCCCCTCAGTGTCCCCTCCCATCCGTGCCGAGCCCGCCCTGCCTCAGGCGCTCCCTGTCCCAGCCCGCCCTCCTTTGGAAAACAGGAATTTCTCTTTTATTGGCAGCACGGAAAGGGAGGAAACACACGAAAAGCTGGTGCCTGGCAGACGGCAGCTCCTGCCCTGCTTCCGCTCCGCTCCGGGACATCCCAGGGCAGCCGGGGAAGCCAAACGTTCCTGGGTGAAAGTTGGATTATTTCCACATGTGGAAATGATGGGATATCGGGAAGGAATTCCTGGCTGGGAGAGTGGGGAGGCCCTGGCACAGGGTGCCCAGAGCAGCTGTGGCTGCCCCTGGATCCCTGGCAGTGTCCAAGGCCAGGCTGGACGGGGCTTGGAGCAGCCTGGGACAGTGGAAGGTGTCCCTGCCCCAGGATGGGTTTTAAGGTCTGTCTGCCGTTCTGGGATTCCGGGATTCCAGGAGCTGCAATAACGGAGCTCTCCCTTAGAGGTCAGCCCAGCACCAAAACTGGCCCGAAATCCCCCAGAGAGGGATGCAGTCCCTGCAAAGAGCTGGGATTTGGTTACCGAACCCCTTCAGGGTGGGCAGGGGACGGTCCCCAAGGCCTGCAGCCCCTCCCCTTGGTGTTTCCACAGGTTATTCCCAAAAGCTGAGCTCTCCCGGATGCTCTCCTGCTCCTCCCCGTGCACGGACTGCTCTGAGCTCTGTGTCTGCCCCTGCTCAGGGGATCCCCCTGCCTGGGGAAAGCCTGGCCACCTCCAGATTTTGGGGAGCAGGGTGACCGGCTGCTGCTGCTGCTGTGGAATTTTCCGTGCCCAGAACAGCCAGGACAACCCCTCAGAGCTTTTCTTTACGGCTCAATTCCTCCTTCCCTCCTCCCTTCTCAGAGACAAATACGACTCAACAAAGAGACCCAAAAAACAAACAAAAAAACCCCAAAAAACCCTTCACTGACAGCTCCTGCATCAGAAAGAAAATTGCTCCTCTTTCTTTGGTGTTTGTCTTTTTCTTCCCCAAATCCCTCCAGCACTAAACAGATTTCAGCATTGTTCTAAAAATAGAGGGATTAGAAATAATCCTCCAGCATGGAACGACTGCGGGGAAGGGGCACTCGGGGCTGGTGGCTGCCCTGGGGGGTTGGACCTCGGGGCTGAGCTGTGGGGGGACCCAGGAACCCCCAGAAAGGGTGGCTGAGGGGATGTGGGGGCACCGCTGTGTGCCCAGGATGGGTATCCCAGGACTGGAATCCCTGACAGGAATCCCAGGACTGGAATCCCAGAAAGGAATCCCAGGGCTGTCCCTGGCCATGCTGACCCGGTGGGAGCCACCGGCTGGGAACTGACCCCATAAAATCAGGTGGGGATGGGATGGGATGGGATGGGATGGGATGGGATGGGATGGGATGGGATGGGATGGGATGGGATGGGATGGGATGGGATGGGATGGGATGGGATGGGATGGGATGGGATGGGATGGAACAAGCTCCACTTGATCCATGGAAATAGGGAAGGAACTAAACCTGTCTGACTAAACCTAAGCTAAGCTGTCCCAGGGGCGACAGCAAACCAATGGAAGGACTTCAGGTGACAGGAGTTGGGTGCTGCCATCGAGCTGGAGGTGACAGAAAGGCCACCAGGCCCAGCCAGACCCGTTTCCCTGCAGCCTCTGGGCACAGAACCCTGAGGACCCCGGCAGTGCCACCAACCCCTCCGTGTTCCCTCACAAAGTTGTTGTGTCGGCGCTTTTCAAATCACTTTGGAGAAAAAAGGGGCCAAAAACAAGAAACACTTCAAAGTGTGAGAGACATCCCTGTGATGTCAGCTGACTTCCAGCGAGCTTTCTTCAGCGGGAACTCGTGTGCAGCAAACGAGTCAGTTCGTGTTTACAAGGAGGCAATTAGAGCTGAGGGTTTGAAGCCATCCCAGGCACTCTCCTCATCATCAGCGCTCCACTGCCAGGCTTTTCCTGCCCCGTGTGCAGCGGGAAGGTGGTGGGAGAAGGAGGAAACAACCCAGGGATGAGGTGAAATCCATCTCCTGCATCCCTGTGCCAGTCTGGGCTTCCAGCACCCGCTGCTCACCCGCATCCATCCCTGCCAGGGCTGCCCCATCCAGTGGGATGAGGGGGGTTATTCCCAGCTGGAATGCAGCAGAAAACAATATAATGAAATCAATATTAAAAATACTTAAAAACATATATATATAAAATTATAAAATTATATGCATAATTATCTATTTATATAAATATATGTATTTATTATATATAAATAAATAATTAATAAATAATTAAAATATTAAAAAGCAACCTCTGCTCGAGGGGAGAGTTGGGTTGGGCAGCCCTGAGCCCTCTCTGTGGGGTCACAGGGGGAGGAGATTTGCACTGGGATGCTGGAAAAGCTCCTTAAGTGCCTGAAGAGTATCTGAAGGCTCAGGGAGGCTTTTCCAGCTGGTGCTCAGCCACATCTGCTGGGCCAGGAGCAGAAGCCGTGGCCAGGACAGAGCGTGTTTGATTCTAAAATGAAGCAGGGATGGATTCAGGCTGGGAACGGGGAAGTTCTCCACGGTGCAACACTGGGGAAGGCACAGGGAGCAGAGAGGGACCTCTGGTGGAAACTCAGCATTCCCAGAAGAGCCTCCTGCCTGAGGAGGTTTGGGACAGAGGAAGAGCAGCTCGAGGAGGAGGAGAGGCTCACAACCCCCAGGGCAGAGCTTTGCCCGCCCCTCCAGCTTGATGGATGGCCGGGAATCTCCGATGGATGCAGCCGGGAATCTCCGATGGATGCAGCGGGAAAGGACAAAGCCTCCCCAGGGTATCCCCGGCTCACTCGGGGCTCTTAAGGACGCGGCTCATCAGGCTCTAAGATAATTACAGCTTCTCACAAATTCAGTTTCTGCCCGGGGAGGGCAGGAGGGGAGGGCAGGACTCTTCTCCTGGGTCTTCCAGTGCATTTTGAAGTCCTGGGAGGCACTTGAGGAACACATCCAGCAGGATCCCAAATCAAACCATCCCTCCCGGCCCTTCTCTGCCATCCCAAGGGATGTCCCAGCCAGGTGGGGTCCCCTCAATCTCTGCTTCCTGTCACCCACCCCAGCCCTGGCACTGCTGGAGCCCAAAGAGGGAAAATCTGCCTGTGGAGCCTTAAAGGATGGATTTTTCCAGGGCACATTAATGACACGGGGTTTGAGGAGCCTTACCCTGTTCCAAAGGGTCTCTGTTGCCTTCTCCCATGGAAAAATCCACTTCACTGGCAAACAACCAACAGATAGGAGAGGAGGGGAAAGAAAAACATTAAATCAAGGGTAAAATAAGCAGGAAAACACCAAACCATCAGTGAAACCCAATGTTCTCTAAAAATCTGCAGTTTATTCATTAGAATTCAGTGAAAGGAACATTCATTTTAAAACACAATCAATACATTAAAAACTTGAAAGGACTAGTAGCAATGAGACCAGGAAGGAAACAAAAAAACCCCAAATTCAGACAGGTTGGTCACCTGGGAGGAGCTGCCAGCCTGGCAGCGGGATGGGGCAGCCAAGGACAAGGGCTAATTCCTTATTTCCTTACAACTGAGAGGCTTTTTGGGATTTTCATTTCTCACTTCACCCAAATGGAGCTTTAGGGTGACTCAGTGTGGGTGAGAAGAGCAGGAGGCCCCAGCTGGAGAGGAGGCAGCCCAAAATTCCACGGCAGAGGGAATGTGGAAGGTGGGTCTGAGTGCCCCAGGAATGTTTGATGAGAAACCTTCCCATCCATCCCTGTGCTGGGAATGGGGCAAACCCAATCAAGAAAAACTTTTAAAAGCACCATTAGGTGACAAATTATTAGTGAGAAGACATAAAAATCTATGCAGAGACAAATCAGTGACGATTGCCACCTCTGCTGGGGGAAAAAAGGGGGAAAAATCTGGTTTTGGCTGGATTTTAGCATTCCAGCAGCTCTCCTCTCCTCTGATCCCAAAGTTCAAGGCAGTATCATTCCAGGGAGACGCTTTAGTGATGCAGGAGCACAGGGCTGGAGCTCCCTGGAGGAGGGAGGAGGAGAAGCTGGGCAGCCCTGCTCATCCCAGGATTATTTAAGGAGCAATCCTCAGGCACCAGGGTGAAATCCCAGCTCCCAGCCCGCCCAGGGAGCACCAAGGGGAGAGGAAACCTGTCCAAAAGCATTTCCAAGCACCAACCAACAGCATCTCCTGCACAGGGATTTAAGAAAAGCCCCAAATTTGGATAAAATAACATCAGCAGACAGCAGGAAAAGCCTCAGCTGAAACCTGTGAGCCTTTTACAACACTTGGAGGGAGAAATCACCAAAATCCACAAATTCAGATTAAAAACAACACTGAAAAGCAAAGAAGGGACAGCTGAGTGTGACAGAGGAGGGTTAAGGACGTCTCAGGTGTGTGCAAAGTGTGTTGGTGAGGGGCTGGCGGGGCTGGGAAGAGGCCCCAGCACATTCCCGGGAGAGCAGGGTGGGATCCGGGCGTGGCAGCAGCAGGAATGGCCTTTTCTCCATCGGAAAAGCAAACCACACCACTTGGAAAGACAAGACACACGAGTAAAAGAACAGTCTGTAAAATTTCCCCATGATTATAAAATGCAAAACTATACAAAAATAGAGAAAATCGACCGTTTTCTTATGTGTATAAAAACAAACAAAGCAAAGAAAACCCCAAAGTCCCCAGAACGCAACACAGAACCTCTGGGCAGGCTGACCCCAACAGCAGTGGTTTCATCACAACTTCACAGCCCCATTCCTCACTTCAGGCAAGGCCTTCCCTGCAAGGGACAGGTGAATTCCTCGAGTTTTTCCTCAGTATCTTGGCAGGACCATCTGCTGTTCCTGACCTTTCGGACTGGTTTCTGGTTGGGAAGCCCTTTTGCATAAGAAGCCTCAGTGACCACCCCCAAACGTGAGCTCCTCGGGTAAGGCAGTGTTGGACCGATCCAGCTCCAGACCAGGTTTGTTCCTACGGATCCCGAGTGGGGTTTTTTGGGAAGAGTGGCTCATCAGGCAGTGAAATCCAATCCCTACCGCAGCGATCATTTACGGGCTGAGTTACTGCACTGGAAATTCTGATTTCTTTGGGCTAATGGGGCAGAATCTGCCAATGATCCAGCAAATTAGTGACTAAACTGCATTAGGAAAACTCATTTGAATTCCAGAGATATTTGCCTCATTGAATTCCCATTGAATTAAGAGGAGAAACCTTTGGTATAGAGTCAGATTATCAAGCCTTGGCTGTATTGCTCCCACTGAACCTCCCCATCTCGTACCTACACCCAAGCCCAGGATTCCTACGGACACCTTGGAACATTCATTTAGCACCGAGACATTCCCAGCCCTCAGCAGGACTTTGGCTGAACAAAGCTACAGAGCCTGGAACCCAAAGATGCCTTTGGTGAGACGCTGAAAGGAAATAAAACAGGGATTAAACCCGGCCAGGGGTGTGAGGGGGGTGACAACGGCCCCGTGGTGTCCCCAGCAGGGTTTGCCCGTGGTTTGTGTGCTGGGAGTGGGGTGAGATGGGCACAGATCCAACCCTGCCCTTGCTCCAGGGAGGGATATCCAATATTCATTAGCAGCTGTGCTAACGAGGGGAGGCAACCTCCCAGTGAGGGCACCTTCCCCTGTCTCACCACGGTCTCCTCTCCAGGTGTGGCAGTGGCACCAAGAGCCAGGTTTGTCCCAGGAAACCCTCTCTGGTGTCCCAGAAGGATGAGGGAGAAGAACCGTGGCACAGCAGGTTCCTGTGGAACTCCCCACAGCAGGGCTGGCAGGAAAATATGGAAAAATTCAGGTTTGAGCCCATGGATGCACAGATGGATCTGCTCTGCCTCAGCAGGAAAATCACATCACACACAGAGGCTGAACCAAGCCCGGCTCTGCCTCTCCCTGCTCCTTCCCAGATATCCAAGGGCAGGGCAGAAGGAATCTCTTCTCAAAAGGAATATCAAGACCTCATTTTGCCTGGGGAGAAATCCCCATCAAACCCAAACCAGCTCCTTGTGCCTGGAAATCCAGGGATGGCAGGGAGCAGCTGATGGAGCCACATCCATATGGAGAGGGAGAGCAGCAGGGGGTGACCCAGCAGGGCAGGACCCAGCAGAAAAATAGAGTCTGGCCCAGGCAGAGCCATCCCTCACTCCACTAATGTGGTAAAACTCCGGTATTTCCACTTTGGGATGATTTTTTTGAATGCTACAAACTCTGCTGCAACGAAAAATAGAAAAAGGGCAATGGGGGGGGGAACAAAAATCACTGGTAATGGAATTCAATCAGAACACAGAGCTTGGACAGGACACGGAAGCAGCTTTGTGTCATGGATTGGGGGTTTGGGATCACGGAGGACAGGGGGGATCAGCAGCCTGGAACAGATGTCACAGGAGCTTGTAGGGTCCCCTCAGCCTGTGTCCCTCCTCCACGTTCCTTCAAAGAGGCAAAAAAATCCCAAACCTCCAGCAACTCCCAGCTTTTTTGTTCCCTCCAGTCAGGAGGAGGAAGCTGTGAAGCCCAAGGTAGCTGCGGTCCATCCTGAATTCCAACGAACACAAAACTTTGCTCCTGTGGGTTTATGCAAAGAAAACAACTGTAAAATAATAAAATTAAATTAAAAAGCCACAAAGCTTCCTTTTGAGAAAGTAACAGCATCTGCCACTTCACAGCTACAGGCACGATGCAAATTTAGCTTATTTCGAAGGCCTCATCCCTGCCCCATGGCCCTGGAGAGGCCAGGAGCCTGGGACAAAGCACGGGAAAGGTTTCCACCAGGAATTCTGCACCATGAAGACCACAACAAAGAAGGGACCAACACTTTGTTCTTCAAAGGGACACCATGGACAGCACATCTCTCTGAGCAAACTCAAACTAGACCTGGAGAACGTTATCAGCACGCACACAAAAGCTCCTGCTTTCCTTTGGGGCAAGGAAAAAACCAAATAAATAGAAATGTTGCTGCAAAGTTCCCCTTTCCAGCTGCCTCGCCCCATCCTCGCTCTGGAACAAGCGGCACCCTTCCTCCCAGCTCCCCAGACTGAGCCTGAGGTGGAAGACATTCAAAGTGAGTCTGAACCAAAACATTTCACCAAAAAGAGGAAAACAGCCCCATTTCCCTTAAAAGTCTGCCCAAGGCTTGTTCCCCCAGCCTCAATCCTGCACAAACCCGAACCTGCCACACCAGCAACGGGTCCATCCCCAGCTTCTGCCAGGGGCTGCTGCTGCACTTAGAGTTGGAGAGGGCTGGAAAACCAGAAAGTGCCTCAGTGGTGATGGAGGAATCCTGGAGGCAGCTCCAAACCCCACCAGAGCATCCGCAGGGGCGAGGCCATGGATGGCTGCAGGAGAGGAGCAACAGCCCAGCTCAAATAAAGTCCCCCCAAAACTGCTCCCGGTTTTCTCCCTCCCTGCCCTTTGCCCCCCTTTCACCCCTGCCCAGAGCAGCCTCAGCATGGTGACACTGTGACATTCCTGTACCCCTTGGCTTGGTGACAGGGTGACATTCCTGGAGATACTCGGCCTTGGTGACACGGTGACATTCCTGCAGCTACTCGGCGTCGGTGACATTGAGCACAGCGCTGCGGCAGCTGCCGTGCCCCAGGGTGGCCCTGCCCTTGAGGGGCTCGGGGCAGCGCTCCGGGCCCTCGGTGTCCCCGCTGCTCCCGCCGGGATGCTGTGGCACGCCCTGGGCGATGCCCACGGGTTTGCCCTTGGCGCGGTGCTCCGGGGAGCAGGTGAAGGTGAATCTCGGGGGCAGCTCGGCTTCTCCCAGGGGTAACAAGCGGGACAGCTTGGGGACATCCCCGTGGTACCGGTAGGACCCAGCTGCCTCGCAGGCCCGCCTGGCCTCGGGCTGCAGGGGGAGGTTGGAGGGCCGCAGTGGGTGCCTGCTCAGCTCTGGATCTTGGGGCCGCCTCTCCGGAGCCTCCCCGGTGCCACCCCGGGAGAGAGGCAGGAAAGGGGACATGGTGTCCGGCGGCTCCGGTGGCTCCCAGACGCTCTCCACGGCGCCAGCTGGGGCAAAGCCCCAGAGCTCCATCCTGCCGGGAGCTGTGTCGGTGCCGGGCTGGAGGTGCCGCAGGCCCGGCCAGCTCGAGCCGCCCTCGGGAGCCACCAGCTCGCCCTCCTCCTTGCTCCTGCTCCTCCTGGCTCCAGCAGAGTCCTTCCTGCCGGCCTCGCGCCTGGCCCAGAGCCGGCAGGGCTGGGGGCCGCTCCGGGCACCCTGCGGCTCGGCCAGCTCGAACTCCAGGCTCTCCGTGTCCAGCGAGCGGCTCCTCCGGTCCACGGAGAGCGGCGCGGGCATGGAGGGGCTCAGCCCGTGCAGGCGCAGGTGGCGGGGCAGACTGGCCACCCCCCAGTTGCAGCTCTGGAAGGAGCCCGGGGAGAAGCCCGGGGACATTCTCTCGTCACATTCAGCCAACGACTCTTTCTGTCCGTAGCCGTCGTCAAAGGCCTCGGCGATGTCCTCGCCCGCGGTCAGCTCCGGGTGCTGCTCGCACTCCCCTTCCCCGTCCTGCTCCACGTCCACCACGTCGAAGGTGACCATGGTGGGGAGGGCGGGGAGGTTCTGGGTGAAGGATGAGCTGGAGGCCGAGCTCCCCAGGCTCTCCGAGAGGCTGGAGAAGAGGGTCCCGCTGCTGGCGAACTCCACCAGAGCCTGCGAGAAGCTCACGGCGTGCTCAGGCTCGCTGCCCACCTGGGGCTCGCCGGGGCTGGGCTCTGCTCCACCACCGCGCTCCTGCTCCGAGAGCCTGAACCCAGGGAACATCCCTGCCTTGGCTGGGGCCACGCTGCCGTGGATGGAGTCCCCAAACATCCCACAGTCCAGGTCTGCGTTGAACCCCAGGTTGTTCTTTGTGAGCTGAATAAGGCAACTTCCAGGGGCTTTTTGGCTGCTGTAACAGTTTTCCGGACACAGAGTCCCTGGAAAATCCCTCCACTCTGGATTTTCAGCCCTAGCCACTGCAACCCCACCATTGACAGCCCGGGTCGGGGTGTGTGAGGCCACCTGCTCACTCCCAAGGCCACTCTGACTCTTGCCAATGGAGCCGGCTGCTCTACTTTTACATTCAATGCACTGCTTTTCCCGGGGACACTTCTCCTTGCCGGAGACATCCAGGCGTTTCAGGACCGGCTCCCTCTGCAGCTCCCAGTACAGCAGCTCCTTCTGAATGGCCGCAAGCCCCTCTTCTTCAGTTTCCATCAGCCCTCTTTTCTGATCCATCATCTGCTGGATCAGGCTCTTCTCCGCAGGGAGGCAGAAGTCCATGAAGTAGCTGAAGATGCCCTGGCGTGGGACTTTGCCCTCGAACAGGGATTCCTCCCCGTGAGAGGGGCTCATCAGGGCATCAAACTCATAAAGTGCATCTCCGCTGTAGCTGTCCCGAGGCAGTCGGTCCTTCTTGAGCTCCTCTCCAGCCTCATCCTCCGGCCCTGGCGTGGTGGAGTCGTAATACCCCTCGTCACTGTTCGGGGCAGACTCCTGCTGGTCACTCTGGGGCGTCAGGAGGTCAACACCGTCCATGGCATCCCCCATGTAGGGGTGGGCGTCGGCCTCGTGCGAGGCGTGCGTCTCCAGGCTGCTGCTCGACACCTGGGCCCCGTAGCTCCTGTCCCCTGGCACGCCGCTGTCCCACACCTGGTGCAGGTACTCCTCAGCCTCCTCAGGGATGGCCATCTCCTCGCCACCGCCCTGGTAGGTGACCAGGCAGGAGCTGCGTTTGGTGGTGTCCCGGCTGCGCTCCACCGAGATGCTGCTCTCGGCAATGTCGGGCTCAGCGATGTCGTCCCCGCACCCCGTCAGGGAGTCGAAGCTCTTCAGGGAGGTGACGTCGCCCAGGATGAGGCTCAGCAGGTCCCCGGAGTGCAGGGAGGGAGGCTCGTTGTCCACGAAGTCAGGGTGAAAGGCCAGCAGCAAACTCTCATGGTCAAACTCCGCGCAGGCAGCAGCCTCAGCCTCTGATTTTGTATCTGGAATGTCTCCATTCCCTGGCACAGCCATCGTGTCACCCTCGGAGCTGCCTCCATTGGCCACGGGGCAAGCGGGCTCAGCAGCCTCACCACAGCTGGGGTCACCCCCCGAGCCCCCTGGGCAGACTGTGGCCTCAGGGACCGGCCCTGCTCCCCTGCCCTCCGCGGCCCCTCGGCCCTCCACTGCTATTCCAGGAGCATTCCCGGCCTCCTCCGTGTCCCCGTTCCACTCGGGGAGCTCTGCCTTCTCACTCTCGGCAGCCTTGCTCTTCCGGTGGCGTCGGATGCTGTTAAAGAACCCTTTCAGCCCTTTTTTGGGTCTGGGGAAAGAGGATTTCTCCCCGTTGGGCTTTTTGTCACAGCCCTCGATACTGCCGGGGGGAGAGCTGTCCTGCTGGCCCAAATCCCCCCTGGCACCGGAGTCCACGGCCAGCTGAGCGCTGCGGGAGCTGGGCAGGGGGCCGGGATGCCCATCCCTGCTGCCCTCCAAGGGGCTGTCCGGCTGTGTCCCACTGCCCTTGTCACAGGCAGCACTGCTCAGCCCGTCGTGGGTCTTGCACTTGCTGAGCCCCTTCTTGCCGCGGCCGCCGAAGAAGCTGGGCAGGGTGCAGATGCTGCGCTTGCCCCCGAACAGCTTGAAGGCCGTTTTCCTCAGCTTGCCGGGGGGCGGCTGCTGCGGCTCCGCTGTCACCACCGAGCCGTTGGCGCTGTCGGGAGGGGCGTCCCCGCCCTCCTCCCGCCGCTGGTCCCCTCCGTCCCGCTCCTCCGGGCTGCCCGTTTCCATGGCAGCGGGGCGGGTTTGGATCTAGCTGGAAGCGGCGGCTTTGGGAGCACGGCGCTCCGGGAGCAGGGATGGACACATCACCGCCGACCTGAGGCACAGGGAAAGAGCAGAGGTGAGGACACGGCATGGCAAGGGGCAGAGCTGAAGGCACCGGGGTCTCAGGGCTCCATCACCAGCTGGAGGAGCCTCCAAGGTCTCTCTCCACTTCCAAAATCCAGGCACCAAAATGTCGCTTAAATTTACCAGTCTGCCAGAGCAGGAAAACCACTCATCTCCTTTGGGTAGAATCCCTGGGGACAGGCAGGTCTGAGCCCTGCGCCTCCTCGCTCCAAACCCTTCAGCTTCCCAGATTTTTTGCCTCCAGGGTGATGAGGTTTGGCTACCTTTAAGTGAGAGCTAGCACCTCCCAAATGCCCTCCCGGCCCTTATGCCAGGCTCCAAAGAGCATCCTGAGGGAGGCCAAACCAGGACACAGCCCTCCCTACGCACGTGTCCAGGGAAAAACCACTTTGGTTACTATCCTGGCTTTTTTAATACAAGATTTCAGTTGTTTTTAAAATAATCTGTCCAGCAAGAGAGAATCGCATTAAAAACACCCACTGTGAACCCCCTGATCAGATTATCCCGGAAGCAGAGAGGTAGGTTTGAAATTTGACCCTGGATTGCTGTCAGGAACAGGAGAAATAGAACAATTATAATCACATTTCTTTTGCAGAGGTGAGGGTGGAGAAATTAAATGCAATAAAATCCTAATGTGCTCCCAAGCTGTAACGCCCCAGGCTGAGCTCTGACTGACAGGAGGCCAGGAAACCTTCCCGAGGTGTTTAGCCAGAGATCCCAAATTAAAAATACATCCAAACGATGCTCTCTGCTCCCGCAACCCCACAGCAAACCTGCAATTCCAGGTTTATTTTTATTCCTCAGATCTGGGTTGCTTTGCCTCTATATTGATCTGGCAATCGCTGCCCATAGCACACTTGGAACTGGACGGGCTTTAAGGTCCCTCCCAATCCAACGCACTCCATGATTCTGGAATTCTGGGATTGCTGATAACCCCTCACGTTCACCTGTCCCGCTGGAAGCAGCAGCTGGGGCGTAGCCGGCTGGCACAGCCGCCTCCCCACCCGGCAAACTGGGCTCTTCCAGCTCTGCCAGAGCCCACCACGAGTCCCAGGTGTCTCCAAAGCCTCTGGAGAGACCAGGATAGAGGGGCCTGGGAGAAACCCCCACACCTGGATCTGTGCGGGGCTGCTGGAAAATTATGGGGTGAAAGGACCCCAAACCTGCACCTGGACAGGGGCTGCTGGAAAACAGCCGGGGAAGGGCACGAGGCAGAGCCAGGGTTTCAAAAATTCCTTTTGGGAATCATTTCTCTCCAGCTCCACGTCAGCACCAGCACTGCTGCGGAGGGGAGGCTGGAGAAGAATAAAAAATGAAATAAATAAAAATGAAAATAAAGAGAAATAAAGGGCACCGAGGGCAAAGAGCCACGACCAATAAAACATGGAAAATAAGGTTTAAAAGCAACAAAAAGCAGCACCGTAACAATGAAATGCAGCGTCTCACCCGCAGGGGTGACCCTCAGGGACCCCCGGCCCGCCCAGCTCCGCACGGGGACGCTCCCCCAGCCCGGCCCTCCCCGCTCCCCCCGCAGCGCTCCCAAACTTTCGGGAGGATCCGGGAAAACGCGAGGGGCGGGGGGGGGGGGGGTCGGGCCCGGCCGCGGGGAAGCGGCGCGGCGGGCGCGGGGAGCGGCAGCCCCGGGCCCGGCGCTGTGCCCAGCACTTACCGGCGGGGCGGCGGCAGCCCCGGCAGCCCCCGGCCCCGGCCCAGCCCTCAGGCCGCGCGAGGGGCGCGGGGCCGCGGGTCCGCCCGGCGCGGGCGGCAGGGGCGGCGCCGCGTGACGGGCGGGGCGGGGCCTCACGGGCGGGGCGCGGTGATTGACGCGGCGCGGCCTCCGCCGGTGACGGAGGGGCGTGGCCTCTGCGTGAGGGCGCGGTCTCCACAGTGGGCTCACCGTAAAGGGGCGCGGTCACGGTGCCGGGGCGGGGCCGCTGGGCGCGGTCTGCGCGGTGTCCTCCCACGGCCCGCCCACGGTGTCCTCCCCGGTGGCCCGGGGAGCCCGGGGAGCCCGGGAGGCGGAGTGGGGGGGCGTGGCCTCGCCCACGGTATGATTGACATGGGGGCGTGGTCATTTAAGCTACGTCTCGGTTAGAGGGGCGTGGCCTGGGCCCGGGGCGTGGCCTTGGAGCGGCACCCGCGGGACACGCGGGGTCACGGACACGGACACCGACACGGACACGGACACCGACACCGACACGGGGGGGTGCGGGGGGTCTGTGGCACTGCCGGGGGTCAGCGATGTGACATCGGGTGTGATGCCGGGCGGCGGTGACACCGCCGTCCCCGCGAGACGCCGCGCATTTGCCGTGGGACACCTCCCTGCGTGTCACCCGCGCCGCGCCACCGGCAGCCACCCACCCGCTGCACACCTGCTCGCACCCGCAGTCCCACACCCCCCTGGGCAGCCTGGCAGTGAAGACCCGTCCCCATTTTGGGGACTCCCAAATCCCAAAAGCACCTCAAATCACCTCATGGGGTGACAGCAAGGATGCCACGAGTGGGAATCACACCAGAGCGTGGCAGTGTCCCCGCAGGGCAGCCTCTCCCAGCCCCCATCTCCCGCTGTGTTCCCGATGGTGGCTGGGTGGGGAGGGAAGTGGCGCCAGTGTCATCATTCCCATGGAGCAATTCCCAGCGCCTTGTCCAGGCTGCTTCCAAGCCCTAATGCTCCCCTTGGGAGAGGCCCCACAGCCTAATTAATAGATAGTGGTTAACAGATCCCACAGCCCCTGACACAAGCCCATAAATCCTGCAGGAAGGTGCCTGTGTTTGGCCAAGAGCGACCCTTGGAGCTGCTGACGTGGAGCTCTGACCCCGTGCCTCGGCCTGGGAGCGCTTCCCTCTGGGATGCCACAGGGCAGGAAGGAGTGAACCATGGGACACGTCCTGCTGCATCCCAAAAGTGGTCCAGAGCATCACCTGTGGGTGGGCGCCGAGCTGCTGAGGAGCAGCGCCATTTATCCACCAGCTCCTGGCTGTGGGAAGAGCCAGGAAGGCACCTCCAGCCCCCACGGTGAGGGCGATCCCGGTGTTCAAGGCGGGAGAGATGGAGGGACACAAAGGTGATGCTGGGATGCCCCGCTCCAGGCTGAAATTCCCCATCTGCAGCGATTCCCTCGTCCCTTCCCAGCGATCCTGGCAGGGCTGCCAGGCGCTCCCAAACACGGGACATCTCACCAGACAGGCCACAACAGCTTAAAACCAGTAACAGAACACTTTTAATTCTGCCCCCAACCCTGCCCAATCCCAAAGGACCCTCATCCACAACATGAAGCACTTTTGGGGCGAGAAGATGATGTTTAGGGTCAGAGCTGGGGCAGGGAGACCAGTGGGGATGCTGGGACTCTGGATACAGCCCCTGCCTGTGCTGCCACTGGGGCGGGCACACACGGCTGGGGCCAGCCCCAATCTTGCCCCTCCTGCGTGGAGGAGGCACTTGGGAACTTCTCTGGGAATCGTGGAATCATGAGGGACCTTCAAAATATCTTGTTCCACCCTTTGCCACGGGCAGGGACACCTTCCACTGTCCCAGGCTGCTCCAACCTGGCCTTGGGCACTGCCAGGGATCCAGGGGCAGCCACAGCTGCTCTGGGCACCCTGTGCCAGGGCCTGCCCACCCTGGGAAAGGGGGTTCAGAGACAGCCAAGGCCGTGCTGTGAAGAAACCCACAGACACCGGGGGGGCCTGGTCCTGTCCCCAGGAAGGGATGAGAGAAAAGCTCCTCTCCCTCTGCCCTCCACACCCTTTCCCAGCCCCTTCTCCAACCAACATCACCTAAAGGTGTAAAATCCCTCAGGAAAGAGGCAAACCCAGGGAAATCAAATCCTGCTCTGTCCTCGCTTTGCTGCAAACCAGGAGCAGAGGTGTCCTGTTCTCTCCCCTTTCCCTTCCCAACTTTCCACACGGGCACCACTTTCTGGAGACGGCTCATTGGCAAAAATGAACTCGTGACCGCGAATTCCCAGCGGTGTCACAGATTTCAGGGATTCACTCCCAGGGGTCGGAGGAGGTTTTAATTGGGGTGCTCGGAGTCGTGTCCCTGAGGGCCGGCTGGGAATCACGGCTGGTGCTGGAGGTATTTGGCCAGGACTGTTGGGATCTCCAGCTCTCCGAGGGCGGCCGGGCGGCCGGGCTGCTTCAGGAGACGCCTCATGGCCAGCCGGGATTGGGACAGCAGGGATTTGGGATGAGCTGTGGAAGGAAGATCACACGGTCACCTTCAAGTCACACAACCCTGCTGCCCTCCAACCCGGCGTTACCCAAAGGAAAGGGCATGGATTGACCAAAACAGAGAGGGTTGGGACTAAATGATCTTTAAGGTCTCTTCCAACCCAAACCATTCCGCGATCCTATGAAAACTCAGCCTCAGGGCTGGGGCTGTGGCTGTGGACTCGGGCACAAGCCCCCACGGGAGCTGGGCATGGGGAGGAAATCTTCCATCCTCACATGGAAATAAGTGCAGGATTTCAGACTTGGGCAGTACAGGAGAGCCCAAACGGAGCAGCAGAAAGGAGAGGAAGGGTGAAAAGTAGCCTGTAACCCAGTGAGTGAGTGGAAACCCAGGCTGTGGGAATCATGGAATCACAGAATGGTTTGGGTTGGAAGGGACCTAAAGATCATCTTATTCCGTGAGCAAGGACACCTTCCACTATCCCAGGTTGCTCCAAGCCCCATCCAGCCTGGCCTGGGACACTTCCAGGGATCCAGGGGCAGGGCTGGGGTGGCCACAGACCCACACAGCCAAGCGATGCTGCAAGGGGAAGTGAGGCTGAAGGAAAACCTGGGTAAGGCTGTTGGGAAGCAGAGGGAGAGGGAATCAGAGCCGAGCTGTGCCCATTCCATCCCGGGGCGCGCAGCCACGTCACCTCTGGCCTGCAGCAGCAGCTCCAGCCCCTCGCTGCGCGGGGCCGCCCCGTCCCGGGGAAGGCTGGGCAGGTACACGTTGGCCCCGAAGTCGATGAGCAGCCTGATGAAGTCGCTGTGGCAGCCGTGCCTCAGGCACGTCTCCAGCAGGGTCTTGGGCTCGCGGATCTGGGCCAGGACGCCCTGCTCGGTGCAGTTGTAGTCGGGGTCGGCGCCGTGCAGCAGCAGCAGGCGGAAGCACTCCAGGTGCCCGTAGGCGGCCGCCAGGTACAGGGGCCCCGAGCAGGCCACCGAGTTGGCCGCCCACTCGGGCAGCCGGGCCTGGACGTTGGCCTCGGCGCCGTGCTCCAGCAGCTGCCGCAGGATGTCCACGTGGCCGTCCCTGGCGGCCAGCAGCAGCGGCGAGCAGTTGTTGTAGACGCTGCCCACGGGGCTGGCGCCGGCCTCCAGCAGCACCCGCACGCACTCGCGGTGGCCGTTGCTGACCGCCACGAAGAGCGGGGTCTGAGCCTTCACGTCCAGGCTGTCCACCTCGGCCCCGTGGGCCAGCAGCACCCGCAGGCTCCGCACGCAGCCCCAGGTGGCCGCCAGGCGCAGGGGGGTGCTGGGGACGCCCCAGCCGCTCCTGCGGTTGATGAGCCTCTTGTACCTGTCCTGGGACAGGAGCCTGTCCAGGGTTTCGTGATCGTCCTCGCACACGGCCCGGCTCAGCTCCTCGCTCTCCCCGCTGTCCTCCTCGTCATCCCTGGGCTGCAGCAGGGAGAACATTTTGTTGATGTCCATGAGGCTCATTTTGTCGGGTCTGCGCTCCATGTGCCGCTTGCATGGTAAAGGATGAGGCCAAAGATCTACAGGACAGCAGAACCAGCACCACCCCCGGGTTAGAAGCAGCCCCTGACACCAACAGCTGCATTTTAGTGTAAGGTTATACTCAGCATAAGGAAGATTCTCCAAAAAATGGACAAAGAACATTGGATGAGGATGCTGCTGATGTGCTCATGGCCCTGGCACCACGGTGAGGAAATCCACGTGGGCAAAGGGCTGAGGGAACAATGGAGCTCAGTGTTGTAGTGGGTACATGGGTCATGATCCCCTAAAATCCTGGAATGGATTTGGGTTGGGAGGACCTTAAAGCCCATCCAGTGCCACCCCTGCCATGGCAGAGACACCTCCCACTGTCCCAGGCTGCTCCAAGCCCCAATGTCCAGCCTGGCCTTGGACACTTCCAGGGATCCAGGGGCAGCCACAGCTTCTCTGGGAATTCTATTCCAGGGCGTCCCAACCCTCCCAGGGAACAATTCCTTCCCAATATCCCATCCATCCCTGCCCTCTGGCAGTGGGAAGCCATTCCCTGTGTCCTGTCCCTCCAGCCCTTGTCCCCAGTCCCTCTCCAGCTCTCCTGGAGCCCCTTTAGGCCCTGCCAGGGGCTCTGAGCTCTCCCTGGAGCCTTCCCTTCTCCAGGTGAGCACCCCCAGCCCTCCCAGCCTGGCTCCAGAGGGGCTCCAGCCCTGGAGCAGCTCCGTGGCCTCCTCTGGGCTGGCTCCAACAGCTCCACATCGTTGTGAGGGATGGGTCTAGTGAGGGATTTGGGGGGAGGAAGGCTGGGAATGCCGAGCTGGTCACACCGGGTGGGACTGAACCCTGACAGCTTTGCTGGGCTCCGGCCACGGGATGCGGCCCGGGGGCCGAGGGACAGCGGGGACAGGGATGGGATGTCCCGGCTGGCACCTGAGCAGCTGGAAACGCTCGGGATGGGCACAGGAATTCCTCGGCAGCCCTGAGGCATCTCGGGTTTCCTTGCGAGAGGCAGAGCTGGGTCTGACCTGCCCGGGGAGGAGCCAAGGCGCTGCACGGAGCGATTAATTAGCAAAGGAAACAGTTAATGAGCCGAGGAGCTGCACGGAGCGATTGGCCTCGTTCCGCAGCGGAGCCCGACGGCGCCGGGGCAGTCCCGGGGGACCTGTCCCACATCACCCACGGGGACACGGCCACCAGCTCCGGGGGACCCCAGCCAGGCCACCGGCACAGCTGGGGGAAGCGGGGCAAGTGCGACGGCAGCAAAGCTCTGCCGGGCTGCCACCCCTGAGCCCGATTTATAGAGAAATGGGGGAAATTCTAACGCTGCTGCTCTTCATTAGGCACTGCTAATGAGCTTTGGGATCACGCCACCCACATGGATAATGGGGTGGGGGTTTAGTGCAGATTTGAGTCCAAAAGAGAGTTATGTTCCCAGTTATTTCCCAAGGAAATGGTGTGGAAAAGTGAAAGAGCAGCTGCAGCATTTCCTGAACACACAAACGGCATCTCCAAAGGGAGGTTCCTTGGTCAGCCCGAGCTCTTGTGTGGGGACCTGAGGGAGGTTCCTCAGCCAGAAGAGCCCAAAGCAAAATTCATGGGCTCACAAAATGTTTTTTGGCTTGGAAGAGAACTTAAAACTCATCCCATCCCACGCCTGCCATGAGCAGGGACACCTTCCACTGTCCCAGGCTGCTCCAAGCCCCGTCCAGCCTGGCCTTGGGCACTTCCAGAGCCCCAAAAAGAGGCTGTGCAGAGCACACAGAGCACACGTTTGTCCCCCTGGGTCCCAGTCCCCTTCCCTCGCCCGCCCAGGTCCCGGTGCTGCTGCCTTACCTGGGGCGTGGGGGATGCTCAGAGCACCTGAGGTCTGGGGGGTCCCATGGGGAGTCCTCTCGTGGTTTAACCCAAAAATGAGGAGTGAAGGAGAGGATCTGGCAGGGCTGGGATGGACAGGGCTGTGTGGGGCTGGAGCTGTGGAGCTCACAGCTGAAATGCCACGGTGGGCCCAGGCCGGGGCTAATTTTAGCCCCTCTGGGGTTTTATCTTACCACTTCCATTCTTGGAAAGCTCCCCTGGGTAAATATAGAGAGGGCAGAGGGGTGGGGGGAGGCTGGGACAGGTGCTGGAGGCTGCTCGACCCCTCTGAGCACACACAAAGCTTTTTCTCCACTGTTTCCTCGCAGGAATTGCAGGGAACAGGACGGTGTGGGGTCCCTGCCAGGGCAGCACCGGCCTCTACCTCACCTTGGCTGCTGCCAGGCACTCAAATTCCCTCTCAACCCCTCTCCTGCCCTCCTTCCCCTTTTCAGAGTGACACAAATGGCCATTTGCAACCTCCAAAATGATTTATTCAACACCAGAAGGACAAAAGGTGCTGAAGATGGTCCGGATTTCCCTCCTGAGCCGCTCTCAGCTGCACCTGCCAGAAGGAACCACAGCCACGGCTTCCCAGAGCTAAACAGGACCCAGGAAGGCAGGAAAGCTCCCAGGGCAAACAAAAGGAGTGGGGAGCAGCACTGGGGCTTTATCAAAAGCTGTCAGCTGGGAAGTGCAATCCTATTTTATCCAGCTCCCTTTAAACCTTTCCAAAGTCCTCGGTGGCGGAGCAGGAATGGGCTGGCGGTCTGAGACAGCCTTATCACGGTATGAGATAACAACAGAGACCCAAATTATCCAGCAGGAAAGTCCCCACTGCTGTGAGAAGTGAAATCAGGGTGCTCTGTGAAATGTGCGCTTGTCCCTGTGTCACCAGCACAGTCCTGGCCTGGAGCCTCGCCTTGGAAAGCCTGGAACCCAGGAAAATGGTCAATATTGATTTGGCTTCAACTTCTGGCTTCCTCAGAGTTTCCCCCTCCAAATTCAGTCAAAAAGAGATTATTGCTTCACATAGGTCAGTTCCCCAGAGGCAGCAGCAGGAATGGAGTGGTGGATGTGGATGAACCCTGGAGCAGGAGTGGGGGGTTCGGAGTTATTTTCACCGAGAGTCAGGAAGCTGCGACCACAACGGGGACACTGCAGCCACAAAAGCCAAGCCTGGCTGGAAAGCCCTTCCACAAAACGCAGAAATCAAAGCAGCCATTAAAAAGACAGAGTGTTACAAAGGGAAAAAAGGGAATGCAGACAACAGAAGTGTTAGAAAATGTGAAATGTAGGAAACTTGGAGATGAAAGGGAAATCCTTGGATGGCAAATTAATGATAAACTGCGTATTCTTTTGTTGCTGCTGCTTAGTTGTTAACCAAGGAAGATCTGAGGAACAAGAGCAGCTCTGTGGTGAGGAGCAGATTGAACCCAGTCCTAACAGGGCAAACCCGAGAACCCCCGAGCTGGAATCCCACAGGGACACGCTCCCGGAGCTCCCGCTGCAGGAACCTGTTCCAGCCATCCCACAGGGATATTTCCAGCAGCAGAGCCAGATCAGCCCCACCAGGAGCCCAGGGAGCGGTGACAGACCAGCCTGACCCGTTCGGGATAAGCTTCCCAATGCTTCAAACTCCAGGGAAGGACGAGGAGTCGGGAAAAGCTTCCACCGTCTGCCTGAGCTCAGGGCCCGAGCCAGGGGCTGACCTGGCCTCTGCTCCGGGGAAAGCAGCTCCTGATCAGCTCCCTGTTAATTGGGGAAGAATTAGAGGGCAGAAGGGTGTTTAATGCCAGTCAATGAGGGTTTTTGGGGAGGTAAATCCTGTCCGGAGTTGCTTCCATTAAAGAGATTATCGTTATTAACGCAGCTGAAGGGAGCTAATGAGCTTGTGGAGTTAGCAGCACTAAGCACTTAAAAGTTTAGAGCCAAACAGTCCCAAAGAAATGATTTTGCAGGGATTAGGGATTTACTAACAGTGCTCAAGGTCGGGAAAGCAGAGCTGGGCAGTGGGGCTGTTGTGCCTCCTGCCTTAGGGCCGGGAGTCCCTGCCCCAGCACAGCTCTGGGCTCTGGAATCGCCCTCTGTGCCATCACATCTGCTCCCAGCATTCCAAAACTCAGCCCTGGGCGTTCTCCCTGCTCACCAGCAGCGTGGAAGCGGCTCCAGCAGCACCGTGATCCAGGTGTTATCCAGGAATTATCCAGGAGAGGGCCCGGACGCCAGCTCAGCATCCCTTGGCTGCACCGCACATCCCTCCCGGGGCCCTGCTGATGGGAATTCCCCACTTGTTTGGTGCATCAGCACTCAAAATACGGAGTTAGAAAGGAAGGAGGAATCCAGAAATGTTTCTTCTCCTCCATGAGCCATTCCTTGAGGAATTCTGGCAGTACTGGAGCCCCAGGAGTTCAGCTCTCTGCTTCCACTGCCTTCGGGGAGCCCCTTCCCTTTTGGAAAATGGGATAAAAGGATGGTGTGGGTTGGGAGGAACCTTAAAATCCATCCTCTCCCACCCCTGCCACGGGCAGGGACACCTCCCACTGTCCCAGGCTGCTCCAAGCCCCATCCAGCCCGGCCTTGGACACTGCCAGGGATCCAGGAGCAGCATCCCACAACTCTGCAGGTCCATCCATGGGGTTTTTGGTTATTTATAGATTTTTATCAATTCCATTCACACTGGATCCCTTCCCTCTCTCCCACAGCTCCAAGATCTGTTGTTGAGAGAGAGGTTTTGTATCCCCTCCATGCCCCCAAAGGGAAGGAAAACACAAATTCCAGAACACTGGAATCCATGAGCTGTTTGCAGGCAGGAGAAACTCCAATTACCACACGTTTTGTCCAAATTTCCCCCAAATTAAATTGCAGTTTTATCAATCCTAGCCAGTGTTAATGCTAATAATCCAATTAAATGCAAGGCGAGTCTAATTGAGTAAATGAAGGATTTCACTGGCAGCATGAAGAACATTTAAAATTAGCAAGAAGCCTGTGGAACACCCAGGGACTGAGGACACCCCAGTGCCAGGCCCATTTTATTGCCTTAAAGCATAGAAAATACCCATTTTTAAGGTGGAAAATCTTCATCAGGGGCTGGCTAATGGCTCTGGAGTCTGTTCCTGGTGTTCACAGGGAAGTTTTGTACCTGGAATCTCCCTCCTGAGCATCCTCCCATCTCAGCTGAGTTTGTCTGCACTTACAAAATTTAACACCTCTCTATCCATGATGAAAAAGAATGGGATAAAAGAGGATTTTTTCCAGGACACCATCAGCAGTTGGGCTGTGGGTTCTTCACTCTGAAGCCATCAGAAAAAATCTCTTCACTGGACCCACGAAGGTTGGACTCAGCTCCTTCCAGAAGCTCTGGATGCTCCTCAGAAAGCTTTGGGAGTCAGCCTGGAGACAGCTGTGGCCAGGTGAGTGAGGGACAGACAGCTCTCCAGGAGCAAGGAAACACTGAGGAGAGACTTGGGTTTAATATAGAAAGGAAAATCTAAATAAAAACCCTTCCAGAGCAGCACAGTTTGCAGAAGACACCAAGATTTAACACAGTTCCAGTGGTTAGATTCCATTTTTGCCATTGGTTAGATTCCTTTTTTCCCTCGTAGTTATATTCCTTTTTTCCATTGGTTAGATTCCTTTTTTTCCATTGGTTAGATTCCATTTTTGCCATTGGTTAGATTCCTTTTTTCCCCATTGGTTATATTCCCTTTTTTCCATTGGTTATATTCCTTTTCCCCCCTCAGTTATATTCCCTTTTTGCCATTGGTTAGATTCCTTTTTTTGCCATTGGTTAGATTCCCTTTTTCCCCCCTTAGTTATATTCCCTTTTTTCCACTGGTTATATTCCTTTTTGGGTTGTTTTTAAGACCCTGCACCCCCCAAACCAGGGGGATCACCCCATTTCTGTGCTGTGGAGGGGAAGTGGCTCCACACTCACTTTATTAATTAAGATCCTTTCACCGACTTCACCTTTCCAAGTTTTCCTGAGTTAATTCCCAATAAACAGAGCAGCCAGTTCCTTTAAAAAGGCAAGGTGTTTATTTGTGTAGGGAATAAAAATACCTGCAATCCAAGTGAGACTCGGTGGGACAAACACAGAGAACAGACACAATTCTCCTCTAGACAAGACGGGGTTCAAGCAGTGCAGGGACTGAACTGCCCCCAGAGCCATCGGGGCACGTTCCACACAGGGCTTCATCGCCCACAAATGTCCCTCACCAGTGACACGGACAAGAACAGCCACAGGGACACTCCCAGCCAGCACTACACACGGTTTTAGGGACATTCCTACAAGGATCAGCTTGGGGATGACAAGGAAAATCCAGCTGGAGGATGGGATCCAGTGCTGAGTTACTCCAGTAGTTTCTGCTACATGAACGAGATGGAAACACAGAGAAATGACAGAAGAACAACCCCTTGGCCCTGCCCTGCTCCTGCAGCTCCCAGCAGGACACATTAATTAATGTCATTAGCAAACCTGCCCTAACGAATGGCCCACCTGCCTGCCTGGCCCCAAACACAGGCTTGAACATCCCCTGCTTCCTCAGCTAATTAATCAAGTGCTGGCTGATAATTAAAACATAAATAGGACATTCAGAGCAGGTTCTTCCCCCAGGGAATGCCTGGATGTGCGTGAGGGATGGATGGAAACCAGGAATAGCTGGGATAGGTCCCTATGAAAACAACCCCAGCCCTGAGCACGGAGCAGAGGGGATGGGGAGCAGAGGAAAACGCATTTGGAATTCTCCTGGTCACCCCTGGCTATCCAGCCAGGAAATTCCTTCAGGGTCTGAGGCTGCCCAGGCCTGCCGGGAGCTGAAGAGCAGCAGTGCCTGCAACAGGAGCTCTTCCCTTTCCAACGCTTTTCCTGGGGTGCCTCAGCTTTGGGGGCACTTCCCAGGGCTCACTGCTTCCAGAGGTGATGGAAACAGCAGCCACAGGGCTGCTCCACACCAACATTCCCACCTGGAGCCCCACAGCTGCACCTGCAGATCCTGTGGAGCTCTGGGCACCTGCAGCTCCTGACAAATCCCACTCTGCAGGACCGGGGAAGCTTCCTGAAGCTTCCCAAAGCTTCCCAGCTCCCTCCAAGCCCATCTCCTCCTCCATCCCCGTCAGGGGGGCTCTGGATCAGAGCAGGCGGATTTTTATTCCAAGGAATTAACTTGGAAAGGCAATCACTAAGCACAGGAACAGACCAGGAATAAATCAGACCTAAAAGCTTTCCCAAACTGCTTTTCCTCACCCTTAAGAGGCCATGGCGAACTAAAACTATGGACAACCCAATTATTCCCACTTTTTCCCTGCAGAGCAAACAGCAACAATTGGATTTTCTCTCCCACAGGTGACAACTGCAAAAGAAAACCCAACTTAATAACCCACAGAATGAAATTCACATTAAAAACATTTCAAATGAAGCTCCACGAGTCCCTCTTGAGCTTCTGAGTATGACAGGCACTGGCCCACCACAAGGTTACACCTGGTTGTAGCACAGGAGACTCTGGGAACAGGCAGGAAGCCATGGAATGTCCTGGTAAAGCCATGGAATGTCCTGGAGAAGCAGGAGAGTTTCACACAAGCAGAGCCCATCTGCAGCACATCAGATCCCTCTTCCCTCCCAGTTCTCCCAGTCACAGGAATCCAAATGGAAAGAAGTTGCACTGCTCCAGACAAAAGCAGGATTTCTGACCTCACAAAGCAGGGGTGCTCCCCTAGGAACAAATAAGTTGCAGTAACTTTGCCCAGAAGCAGCAGATTCCCACGTAACAGCTTCTGCACTCCTTTCACACTTCCAGGGAGCAGAGAATCCGGGCCCTGCTGCCTGCAGGACACTCCAGGAGCAGGGAACACGGCTTTCCTGGGAAGCAGATCCCACCTGAGCTCAGGACACACTGCAGTGCTCTGAGCAGCTCCTCATTTTTGCTCTTCAAACAGCCCAGAGTCACCAGCAAAACCAAAAAGCTTCTTGTTCCTTGGTTTTCAATCCATGAGCTCATGGAAAGAGAGGAAACCCTGGAATCTTTTCCAGCTCCTAAATTACAGCACCAGCATGAAAGACCTTTAACACACTGCAGCCTTTGCCTGAGCCTGTACACACGAAATCCAAGAGGTTTAAAGGACATTAATTTTTGGCTCTGGCTCTGTTTTGCCACTGGAGTTAAAAGCAGCAAGGTTACTCCAAGCTTACACCACCTGCAGTGTCTGAGTAAGCTGCTGGTGGTTGTACACACCTGTAGTAACACTGGAGTTTTGTGGAGACATCAGTGTTGGGAACAAGGAAAGATTGTTCAACTCCTCCACTGGCCAATTCCAAAGGCAAAGCGACACATGAACATTTACAGGAGCCTTCTGCAAGCTGGATTTGTACAATAATTGACCATGGCATCTTTAAATCCTTCAGTAGCCAGTCAAAACCCTCTCCAGTTCTGTATCTCTAGTGAAAATTAAGGAATATATTAAAAATATTAAAAGAACTGATGATCCATAGAATAACTGGTCCTAAGAAATGCCTGTCCTTGCCTCATGTCCCATTTTCTCTCAGAATTTGGGGATGGATATTGCCCAGCACCCCCTGGAAAGGAAAGACAGGGCCGATCCATCAGTCACACCTGGGTCAGTATTCGGAGTGATCAGGAAATTAATTTTTGATCCATCACCTCTTGTGGCTCCCACTCCTCCCTTGGCAACGACTCTATTTTAGTCTGACAAACCCTCAGTATCAAAAAGCTTCCTCTTGGCCATTCCAGGCAGTGGAGAAACTCTGTGCTCTCTTTGTCCTTGGGCCTTTGATGTGCTTAATAAAACAGGCATTTTCTTACCCAAAACGAGCCACTTAGGGAGGTTTTGGGTGGTTTCTGGACACTGGACTAACCCAGTGATTTCACCGTGGGTTAAAAGCACATGAGCACAGCTATTGAACTTTCTGGTGTTATTTTGGAATGTTTCTACTTTTACTGGAGATTGGGAAAGCTCAAATATTTTCAGTTGGCTTCCAAGTTTTTTATAAAAGAGAAAAACTGATTGGAAAACTTAATGGCAGCACCTAATTTAAACAACAGATAGAAAAGAGAGCAGAGCAGCACCCTGAATGGAGCTGCACAGGGGGATTCTGTGCAATTTAGCACAGAACAAGGACCGTGGCACAGCTTTCCTTGGGGGGTGAATCCTCCAAGCCCCCAAGGCCACACCGTGATCTCAGAAATGTCCTCAGGCCCTGACCTTGATAAGCAGCACCCTGAGCTTATCAGGAACACTGGCTGCTCCCAGGGCTGGATAACAAATCCTGGCTTTACCCAACAGCCCTGCAATCTGATTTTTCTTGCCTGAATAACCCAAGTGGAACATTTTTGTTATTGACCTTACAAAGGAAGATATTGCCCTAAATTGCAGCCAGGCTGGAAAGTGACTCTGACTAAAACCAACTCTCTTAGGACTCTATAAACAGGGAACTCGAGGGGAATTTTTCTCAGGGCTACACCTGGACATGGTCCTTGGGGCTATGCCAGAGCCAAAGCACTGGGAATGCTGCTCTCCTGGACTCTGGAGTACTTTAGATGTGTAAGTTCAGCCTCTAAGGGAGCTCCTGTTGTGCTTGTAGGAAACTCTCCATAAAACCCTTGTTCCCTGCTGATTCTCTGCTGTTAAGTGCTGCTTAAACTGACTCTCTGATTCTAGCAACCTTTAGGCCTGACCTGTTGGTAATTCCAGGGCTCAGTCTGGCAGGTTGGTCCACTCTGAGCCTCGTGACTCAACAGCAGGATCTCCCTCATTCCTTTTCATGCCCAGCCTCCACACTGGTTGATTTTAGTTTTAGATTGCTTGATTTTCCATTTTAGCTTTTCTCTGTGTGCTTTAACCATTTAGTAAGTAACAGAGTGAACCTTGCCAATGAATTTGGTCACACTTTTTGATATCAAACCTGCTTATGTTGATGGCTCTCCCAAGGATTCTTTGGGTGACCTTCAAACATTCATTTGTGACACCCAGTTCCTGGGGATTGAAGTCCTTGTTTCTTCTGTTTCTTCCCAAGTTCATTGCCATGACAGATACTGCTCATGAGACAGACAAAACATCCCTAAAGTTCCAGGAATTTGGACATTCCCTCGAATTGCTCAGCAAGTGATTTCATCATTTTAGGCCCTATTTCAATAACAGAACACAGCCCATCTGTAATTGCTGTCTCATCAATGATTCCAGCTTGGAACAGTTACTCTCTTGCTTCAGTTTAAACAATTTCATAAAATAAGAGAGAAAAATTCCACACAAGTGTTCTCCTGTCTTTCCTCATTTCCAATCCTGCCTCTTATCACAAATCCATGTGTTCCAGGCTGCCTCTGTGGCTTGCTGCACTCCTGGCAATAATGGAAGTCCATAAAAGCTGATTCTTCAAGAGGTGAGCTTGGAAAGAAGCTACTGAACTCAGGGGATCAGCAAAAACCCTGGAGAAGCTGCAGCAGGAGAAAACCTCCTCAAAAACACTGACTACAGGCAGGAGCCAACAGCACACTCCAAACTCCAACACAAAAACAGCAATGGCCTGGCTGGACACTGACACAGTCTCAGAAAAGGCACAGGGGGTTTGGTTTTGTGTAACAAATATGCATAGGAAACAAAACATGAATCAGTTCTGCTACAAGGCAAAGGTCCATGCAGAGATTCATTCACAGCTAAGAAAGGTTGGGTTTTTTTTTTTTACCATTTGAAGACAGACTGAGATTTTTTCTCGTTTTAAGATGACCTTGGACCACCACTGAGAACAGAGGGATTTGCATCCTTCCTCCTGCAGTTACAAACACTGCCCAGCTCCTCACGGAACTGGCCGGGATTTCTTCCAGCCTCAAACACCAGTGCTGGCAGGCAGCCCAGACCCTCAGAAATACACGTGTTCCCACTGAAAGCCAAGTTCTCAGGAATGCCAGGCAGTCTCCTGGCAGCTCTGCATCACCTGAGCTGCAGGAGCTGTGCCCCACAGCAGCTGCTCCCCCAGCCCTGCTCACCCCTACTCACACTCAGCTGCAAATGGGGGCTGCAGCAGCTCCCCAGAGCTTCACCCAGCAGCTCCCAGAGCTCATCCCTGCTGCTGAGCCTGCCCGTCCCCCACGGAGGCTCTGAGATCCCGGGGCAGGGCTGGGCTCTCCTTGTGCTCCTGCTGGCCCAGGGAGGGGCCGTTGCTCAGCACAGGGGCTGCTCCCTCTCCACAGTCCTGAGGAGGAGTTGGGGCTTTGGCAGCAGCAGGTCCTGCCTTGGGTGAGGAGCAGCCTTCGCTGGGCAAGGGGCCGTCAAGGAAAGGGAGTTTCTGCACAAATAGAAAGGCATAAAACAAATAATTAATACCCAGATGCCAGAGATGGACAAAAAACCAGGTGTCAGCACAACAGCCCTGTGGCAGGGCCTCTTTTCCAGCCCTGCATTCCAGCACTGAAGTACCTGGACACAGATCCTGCCATGCCTGACACAAACATCAGGAATACCGGGTCACAGATCCTCCCATGTCCAACGCCACCATCAGAAATGCCTGGACATAGATCCCCACATACCTGATCCAAACATCAGTGTTTAATTAATAAAGCTGAAGTTTTCAGCATTCACATTACTCCAGCAAAGGACACTGATACTCTTCTCG
The DNA here is from genome assembly GCA_014706295.1 of Lycocorax pyrrhopterus obiensis. NCBI lineage: Eukaryota > Metazoa > Chordata > Aves > Passeriformes > Paradisaeidae > Lycocorax > Lycocorax pyrrhopterus. The sequence goes on from JACSVZ010000005.1 coordinate 11,104,550, forward strand.
CTGGTGTATTTTAGGTATTGTATTTTAATTTGTCTGAGGCTGTTTTGGGGTTTTCAACACACAGAGCTTTGTCACTGAATCCCTCACTTTTACCCAGCTGGTTGCAACACCTCCTCAGCGTCCCAGTTTAATCCCAGTTCCACTTTCCAAACCCACCAGGGGATTTGGAACCCTGTGTGCCTCACGTTTTCCAGCTCGGATGCGTTGTCCTCCAGTGTCACCTTGTGGCTTACGCAGCTCAGCAGCTGATCCAGCACACACTGCTTCGGGTGCATGCCCTTGTCAAAGCGATTGTACATCCCACACCAGAACCTCGGGAACACGGGAAAACGGGAACCAGCTGTGCGTTATTGCCAACAAACAGAGGCTGGCTAATATTTTTAATAAATTGAGATCGGTAATTGATTTTAAAACCTGCCACAACCCCGGACTATAAAATTCAGTAGCAACGGGCAACTTTTCTTAAAGTTAAAAAACCTGGCAGTAAATATTAGAATAGGATGAAAATACATTTTTATTTTTTATAGCAGATTTACTGGAAGCTTGGGCAGTTTATCTTCCAGTCCTTGGTTTGCCCAACCTCCCAACTTTTATTTGCACACAAAGCACTTAAAATCACATTTTCATCCCCCTCTCTCTCAGCAGGGCCCAGGAGAGAGGCACAAACAAAGCAAAACTCCCCAGATCTGTCGTGACACCCTGGGCAATGAAACAGACCTGGCAACCCGAGCCTGCTCTGGGAAAAACCCTGAACTGGGCACCGAAATTCCTGCTTGAAAGACTTCCTTAACATACATTGAAAAGGAGGAAAAGAGGAACTTTTTCAAACATTTAATGTGACAGAGCAAGCAGTCAGGGGGTGTGTGTGGTTCTCTCTGAAGTTCTGCTTTTCCTTGCCTTTCCCCACCCTCTTTCTCAACACCAAATTAAAAATATTATTTTAAATTACAGCGCCTGAATTTATTTAACCTTTGCACTGCTCCTCGTAGTTTACGCCTGAGGAATGGAGGGGAAAGGTAAAATAAACCAAGCTAATCAGTGCAAATTCATTTGATTAACATGAATTATCAATCTAGATTACAATGAAAGAAACGTCCCCCTCCTTCCCCTTCTTAACTGAGCAACTTACTGGAAACTGAAAGGTAGAGTGTTTGGCTGGAGCTCTTTGTAGGCTGTAAACCCTCTGTACAAAGGATTTCTCAACTCCTGCTTCCTCTGCAAGAGGAAAGGCCACAGAGAATGGGTCTTCTCAAAGATTCTGGCAAGCACAAAGAACATCTGATCACTAAAAAAAGCAGCAAGTGGGTTAATAACTGCAGGTGTTAGGAGCAGAATTAGATTAAGGGAGCTGCGAATTATTTTAATGCTGGCTATGATTGATTCCATGAGGATACATCAGTGAGGAATTAAAATGGACACTCTCCTGTCCAGAAGGGATATCTACAAGTTATTATGGTGATCCAAACTAAAGCATCATTTTTGGGATATAATTCACTTTCTTTTGGGATATAATTCACCTTCTTTTGGGATATAATTCACCTTCTTTTGGGATATAATTCACCTTCTTTTCTCACGCTGGTTCAGGGTAACCTTGTCTTGATAGATGGTTATGTTCTACAATCTCCAATTCCATAAAACACACCCATCCTGCCCCTTTTCCAGACATTCCAAGGGATTTGTGGCCTGGTGGCTCCACAGGCTCCCAGCTCACCTGAGCTCCTCCCGCTCCTTGTGGCAGGTGCCCAGGAAGTTGCCAAACTGGCAGGAATAGACGTGGTCGTGGACCTCGAGCAGGAAGCGCTCGTTGAACTCGAAGGAGCAGGGGAACTGCTGCATCAGCTGCCACACACACTCCACAAACTGGGTGAACACAGGGGACACCTCTTTGGGGTCCCCATCCAGGTGGCCACACCTAGAGAGGTGCAAAAACCAGGGTAAATCCTCTGTCACCCACCACAAAAGAGCCCCTCGCCAGAAGTTTTCTTCCAGGTCAAGTTTATGCTTTGAACTTGGGAAAAGTCCTGACAAAGTGGCTGAGATCTCCTTCCAGGAGATGGCTGCAGAATTAACAGGTCTCGTTGGAGCATTCTGGATGGGACAGGCTGCCCAGAGCGGGGTCACCATCCCTGCAAGTGCTCAAGAGATGTGTGGATGTGGCACTTGGGGACATGGGTTAGTGCTGGTGCTGGTTGATGGTTGAGCTTTATGATCCTGGAAGTCTTCTCCAACCTCCATGATTCTGTGATTCCATGATTAGCACTCCTCAAATAATACAATTTTGCAGGTGGGAAAACACCCAGAATTCAAACAATGGTTTTGTAAAGCAATAAAAACACAGTGATGAAATAACAGCCTTAGCAGATACTAACTTTATGCCAACAACGCCAATATTTTCCAAATGTTCTCTCCTTTTCAGTTTTCCATGGGATCCCCTAAACCTGCAGACACTGTTTTAGTTTCATTCTCCCCAGGGGAACGTGCCCCTCTCACCTGTGTGAAAACTTGTGGCCCATTGCAATCCACTCCTTTTCTATCAGGACCTGCATGTTCAGAACAGGGATTAAGAAAAGAGCATTACTTTGGTTAAAAAAGCAAAATGAAGCCTTTGATGTTAAAGCCTAAAAAGCTGACAACCTGCTGACCCTATTGCTATGAATATATCCCCAGAAATCAATGGAAACAGGAATTGTGATTTATAGATTATCCAGTTACCAAGGCAATGGCACTGCTGGAATCAGAACTCATTTCCAAAGTACCATTTTGAGGGAGTTTCCATATCATTAAAATCATAATATATAAATATATTGAGCTCAAAGAATTAACAGCTTAATATTACACTGTGCTATTTAATTTGGGAGAGTACTGTGATATTCAGCAAAATAAATCAGCAACTGGAGTTCAACAAACGTTTAACAGACAAAAAGAAATATATGAAGTACAGCTGTGTAATGAGGAGGTCAGGATGAAATCAGAACAACTATGTGGCATTTTTTCTTTTAAATAGATGCCTGTAGTAATAGAAAATTATAAGGAAGCAGTGTTTTCCTTACAGATGTCTCACATGACTGAAGCTGCATCCATTATCACTTTGCTGGATCACATCTAAAGATAATTCCTGCTGTCATCATCCAGATTAAGAGAAGGAAGGCAGAAACCCACAACAGTTCTTAGAAAACCTCATTTATATTGCTTCTTGAATTTTTCCATTCCTTGCACTGCCGATGAATTCATTTAGGAACAACCCTGTCAGGGGGGTTGTGCCTACAAACCATTGTCTCAGAGGACAGACAAGGATGTGTCTGTGTCACTGCTCCTAAGATAAATCCTGGTTCAGAGACAAAGCCCAGGCAGATGTTTCATGTGCTGATGGAATTTTAACTGTTAAGAGGCTGCAGTATAATCCAGAAACAAAAACAGAAACAATAAAACCAGCACGGGATGCAAGGAAACAGTCCTGGCACTGGAAGAGGCAAAATCTGCATTGTTCTGATTTCAGGGATTCTTTCAAGGAACTCTCCTGAGACAGAGCAGCTCTTCAGGTATTTAACAAGAGATGACTGGAAAGAAACATCACAGACTGCCCTGAATTCATGCAGGGATGGCTGCAAATGAAGAAAAAGCCTGCACTAGAAGCAAACAGCCAAATTAAAGTGAAATGGCTTTAAAAAGGTGTGAAATAATGCAGATTTAACTGATGGGCAGGGGACAGGACTGAGTTCATCCAATTTCAAATCCCAGCAGATGAGAAAACTCCAGGACAAACTCCTCCACCACTTTTTGGTGGATTGCTGCCAGAGCTGCATCCTTTGCTGAAATCTCTCATTAGTGGCTCCCATGTAGAGGTTGCAGGATACAAGGATTTGGGAATCGTCAATCAGCTGCTGCTGTGCTGTTCACAGCAATTACAGCTCGTTACAGAATCAAAGCTGCTTTATATAGGTCACCACTGCTTGGCCCAGGAAACGGCCTGAGCCACTTCAGCAGGGCCTGTTTGCACTGGAAGTGCAGTCCTTACCATGAAGCCTTTGAAGGTCCTGTAGAAGGGGTCCAGGAGGAGGCCAGCCAGGGAGCAGACCTGGGCCGTGCGGTCCCAGCCGTCGGAGCAGTGCACCAGCACGCTGGTCCTCTCCTCCCTCACAGCCTGCCAGGGACACAGCACAGAGCTCAGGGAAACGCTGTCCTTCACCTGCATCGCCCCAAAACCCCGGGGGAATGCTTGTCATCTCTCCTCTGGCCCATAGGAATGCACCATTCCACCCAGAGAAGCCCTAGCTAGAACAAAGTGCTGCAGCAGGCTGGGAAAAAACAGCCCCGGTGATCTCAAATCCTTTGGAAGGCCAAGGATTCCCAGGCTCTTCCTCTGAGGAAAAAATTTGGTGGATGAGTAAAGAATAATAGTTGGACACCCAGGGATTAGAACTTCCAGATAAATTACAAGAGTTGATCCCAACTTCCCCCCATCCCATCCCTCAGGGCAGGAGAGAAACACAAAAGAGTTTCTTGCTTGTGACATGGGAAAATTGTGAGAGAAAACCAACAATTACTACTCACTACCCTCACCACAAACTTCCTGCACACCCTTTACCACTCCTTAGTGACTTCCTTCCTTCTGCCTGACCTGCAAAGCCACCACCTCTGCAGAAACGAGGACTCTGTTGAATAATCAAAATTACAGCGTGTACCTCACACAGAACCAGGAGAAAACCAACTGGCCCAAACCATCCCTCAATTAAAGCAGAGCAGCGGATGAATAACGAGCACAGGGTTAGGAGTTGTTTGCACTGCTACATAGAAAGGTTTATAAAGGTAATTTATTCACATTTTGCGATTTTATGTGTTTCAAATGAGTTCTAATAAAGCCCAGTTACAATACAGGACACAGGACCTGTATTGGCCCAGCAGCTGCATGACCCACTTATGTTCTCCAACATTTTTGGAGAGCTGAGGCCAAGCTGAACAACACCTTCTCCCCAGAGCCACCTTCCCAGCCTTGCAGCAGTCCCTAACACACCAGGAGGCATTTCTGAATCGAGCTGCAGCTGGAGAGCAGCTTTACCTTGGCCAGAAAGACACCTGCATCCATCACAGCCTTGATGTGCCGTAACCAGCCCGAGTTCTCCAGCCCCGTCAGGAAATCGCTCATGGAGGGAGACTTCATCTCACACACTGGGAACAAACACAGAGCAATCAGCTGGCACCCCAGAGCAGCATCCCTTGCACCTCCTCATTATCTCTCCGAAAGTTTTAAGTGCTAGCAGCAATATCCTGTCTTAAGGACACACTAATGGTTGCGTATCTAAAATTCATAATTAAAAAATGGCTGGTTTTGTGAGAATTTGAGGCTCTGGAAATCTCCTCCTGCTCTTTGTTTAAAGGGTAACTCATTATTTATTCAGCTGTGTTTTTTCCAGCAGTGAGCTGTTACTTCGCTCTAAATCCCCATCACATCTACAACCACTCACTCACTCCACAAAGATTTGAAGTTATTTCTCTAATTTAGAGACAGAAATAACAAGTCTAACCTTGAAGGCAACTCAGCTGCTCTAATGAAACCCAGCACAGAAAATACTGAGAGTAATAAAGTTCAGAACACTCCATAAGCCCCAGTGAATGAGATTTTATCACTGCTGGAGAAGAACATGGGAGCAAAAACAAGTATTTATTCTGCCTCTTCTCCCACCACAAAATCACTCTGCCAGGAAGAGGCAATTGAGGACTCAGAGTTGTGATCAGGCCACTCTTTTGGGTGTGAACAGCCCCATTTTTGTCCAAGGTCACCATGGATCCTGCAGGGCCACCTGGGAGCATCAATTACCCAACTATTTTGAAACAAGAGGAGCATTATGGTGGTGACTAAAGTATTAAACTCCTATTTTGGATGACAGCACTGGCATTGCATCGTAGAAAACGAAGCACAGGCACCAAGCAGAAGGATTTGCAGCGTCCCCTCTGCCCCATTCCACAAGGAATGGCAGCACAAGGATGGCAGCAGTGCTGGAAACCAGGGAGCAGAGCTCTGCCATCACCTTTATGGGACTTCTCCAAAATTCTATCAGTGAAACTCTGGGCCTCATTCCCCTCTTAACCCCAATGGCTCAGGTGATCCTTTTGCCCTGCTTTGCATTCTTCCCTATGATCACAATGAGCTTAATTACTCTACATTTTAATATATTTATGTATTAAAACATTCATTTAATACATTTTAAAGAAGTTTGGTTCAAAGGAAACAGAAATAAACGAAAAGTTAGAACAATGTATGCATGAGATTCAAGTCTTTGGAAGATCATGCCAAAATTGTATTTCAAATCAGAAATACTGTTAATACTCCAAATATGGCAAACCCCAAAAAGTATTTCTGAACAACCTCTGTTGGTTTTCTTTCAATAAGTCAAGAAGCAACCACGAGACTGTCTTAGCTGTAAAATGTAATATTTCTCTAACCTTTTTCTATCAATTTGGCACATTCATTAAGGAATGTTGTCAGTATTAGTTGCTATTTTTGAACCACAATAAAACCAAGAACAAATGAAATGTCAAGCATTTTAACAGCATTGATACTTTCAGCCACTTGAACGCAGCAAACAAAGCAAGATGCTGACTTTGCTTCCCTCCCAGCACATTTGTGCATGGAACATCTGGATATTCAGCAGGAGGTTCTGTCCAAGAGGGGTAAGAAAGACAAGCCCTTCTCAGGGCTGTACCCACCTTCCAGCAGTTTCTGCAGGCTGCTCCTCATCACATGGATGTTCTCTATGCCAATGAATTTAAAACGAATGTTTTCATAATTATCCTCATTCTCGTAGCCCTTCCCAGCAGCTCTGTTGGCCATGGCATTCAACTGGCAAATTCAAGGGACAGGAAAGAAAAGAGAAAAAATCACAACACAATTCAGAGAGGCTGCTTTGCAAGCCCTTTTTTTAAAATCTCCCAGAAAATGTACTGGACAAAGCTGTTACTCAGCTGTACTTCCCCACCTCCCAGACAGTTCTTGCAGCTGTTTCATTAAAATTACTGCAGTTCATTAGTCAGAGGCTCATTAAGACCCTACTTAGGGCAGTATCAACCCCCAATTTCTGCTGTCATCAGAGACATTGAGCCTGCCCTAACTGTGAAGTTACCTAAGGAAATTCAGAGAGAGGCACAAGGAAGCAGAACTAGGAAAGCCATTTTTAACAGGGACATACATACATGGTGGTACAGAAATAGCAAGAGAATTCCCAAGCTTTTCACAGACATACATGCACAGAGGAAATAAAGCCACCTGAGGGAAACATAGAAACATTCAAGTTGAGCACCAAGAACAGCAACTGCAGGAAAGAAGTAGAAAAGAAGCCAGTTGCTTTAACAATCCCCCAGACCAGTTCAAGAGCTACCAGGACATCTTTGGTGGAGCAGAAAATAGAGCAGCTCAACCCCCCCTTATCAATTCAGGCAGATTTTCGGAGAGGGGAGAAGAGTCAGATACGGTACAGACACCTTTAGAACTGTAAAATAACCCCAGTGCTTCAGTTCTGCCAGAGTGGGACAGGTTGGGTTAGAAGGAGAAATGTCACCAATTGTAAATTCTCCCCTGGTCACCAAATGCTTTAGCACAAAACTGCCCCCAGTGATGGATTTGGGTGGCACATCTCAGCCACTGGAAGCTGTCTGTGCCAAAGGAACACGCAGTGCCTGCTGTAAATGCACATGTCATTACAGAACAGGTGATCTCTAGGAAATGTCACACTAAAAGCCAAGATACACACCGGAACAAGATGTGAAACACTCCCTATTTTCCCCAAAAAACCTTTTGCTTTCTTGCCCCTGCCATGGTTTAATTAAACTTGTAGTTTATAAAAAATAACTGCAAGATCTGAACAGTGAAGCAGGTTCTCAGAAAGCTCCATTTTCAAATACTCAGAGCAATTTAAATCTTTGCATTTAAATAATTGTGTGCTGTGAAAACCCTTATGTTCTAATTGGCTTCTACCAGCACTCCTAATCCATATCCTTACAAGAGAACCATTGGAATTGGTTTCTAAACTCAGTTCCTCAAGATGACAGTCATTAAAAATTTCATTTTGCAAATATTTCCTCTCACATAAACCCCTCAGCTCTTGAGTTCTAGCCCCAAAGAGTGGGACTGAGTTGTATTAAACTCCATCATGAGAACATCATGAGTGCTATTTTTAAAAGGGGAAAAAAAAAAAAGGGAGGGATTGCTTTTCCCAGTCCCACTTCCTCCCAGATCTGCCAACAAAAGCACTTCAGCCTCGTGGAACTGAATCCTGAGGCGTCTCTCCAACTCCACTTCCAGTTCTCTCCTCCATCCTTTAGGACTCTGCAGGAAAATGCTTCACTGTCCCAGCCAGTTCCATCAGGTCACCCTGAACACAAACCTCAACCCAGGATACTGCAGGAGGGCAAGATCCTTAGGAGCACTTCACGTTCCAGTTGTATACCCTGACCCAGGAGCTGATCCCACATTCCTGCTGCAGGACCGCCCCAGAACTGTGACAGAATGAACTGGAAACAGCACTGCTCATTCAGACAAGAGATTTACAAGCAGCCCCAAGCCCATGGAGGTACCTTTGGCCTTGTGTCTACAACATACATGAAGGGGCTGCCGGGGTTGGCCTCTCGGATGGCCTGGAGCATCTGCTCGTCCTCCAGGCAGCGCGCGCTGAACCCGGCCAGGGGCTGGCTGCAGCGGCACAGGGCGGCCTGCAACACACACAGCGTCAGCCCTGCTGCCACGGCCCCCCCTCCCGCCCCAAACCCCTCCGGGGTCACGGTTTAATTGTCCTGTGGGCTCCTTCCGAAAAGCTGCTGCTGAGGTGGACACACAGGAATGCTACTGGGCCATTCCACAGAGCAAGAACTTTGGGAAACTGGAAGTGGTGAGGCTGAGGAGGCTCAAACTGCTCTGCCTGATGGCCACTGCCCCAAATGTCAGCAGTTCATGGAATCCCAGAATGGCTGGGTGGAAGGGACCTTCAAAATATCTCATTCTACCCTCTGCCATGGGCAGGGACACCTTCCACCATCCCAGGGTGCTCCAACCTGGCCTGGGACACTTCAGGGATCCAGGGGCAGCCACAGCTGCTCTGGGCACCCTGTGCCAGGGCCTCCCCACCCTCACAGGGAACAATTCCCTCCCAATATCCCATCTGATCCTGCTCTCTGGCAGTTTAAAACCATTTCCACTTGCCCTCACTGTGCCCACATAAAAGTCCCTCTCCTTCCTTTCCATGAGCTTCCTGAAGGTACTGGAAGGCAGCAATTCCTCATGTTTTCCATTTGGTTTCTATTTCCAAACCATTCTTTTGAGCTTTCCTTCTCAGCTGTTGCTGTTGCACACTCAGAGCAGCACTGGGTATATTTTAAGGAAATTTCATTCGTTTCCAGCACAACTCCAGGCAGTGCCCAGGTCAAGGCACGCTTCCTCAGGAAAACAACAATTTGGCTGTGACAGAATTTTCCTAACATCAGCATCTAAAACACTGCTGAAGCAGCAAAGTTACAAATTTACATTCTGGTCTTCAGTGGAAAAAAAAAAATGAAACCTTCACTTATTCTGAGCTAGTGGGGATTTATTTCAGGGTGGTTCCTCCTCTTCAATATTAAGAAAATCCAGCCAAGTCAACATATAACTTGATAAAACATTATTCAATATAGCTAAACAGGAGATTAAAAAACCCCACATCAGAAGGAATTGCTGAAAGCTGATTAAGAAAAAATTCCCAACAGGAAGCTTGGAAATTGTGTGCTTTTTGCAGAGCTCTGGATGCATTCCAAGTGTTTGCCTTCAGCTCATTCTGTGACTCAGAACGAAAGCCATTAAGAGAAGCACAGTTCTCAAAGGCCTCAAATCTAATAATTATCTTATTTTTTCCTTTCATTAGAGGGGAACTGGACAAAAAGGGGAACCCTTCCTCCCCCCCAAGGCAGCAGGCAGAGAAGCACTAACATTGTTTTCCTTGTATAAGTAAGAAAGCACCGGAATCCGCCCTCGGCTCCTGAACCTTGAACTTCCCATCACCACTGCCTTGGTGGCAGCTCGAGGCACCACGATTTCAGGAGGGTACGTGCTGCAAACCTGAGGGAGAAGAGAGAAAAAAACCCCAGATATTGCTACTGAGCACTTCAAAATTCATGAAAAATTCATCTTTAGCTTATTAGGTTATGAGGTATTCAGGAAAATAATGCAGGAAACAATCAACTTTGCAGCTGAACCTAAAAACTGACCGCACAATGCAGAGTAAAAGGAAGATCTTTAAATCCAGAAATTTGATGGAAGTTTCTAATTTAGATTCACAGAATGGTTTGGGTTGGAAGGGACCTTAAAGCTCATCCTACCCCACCCCTGCCACGGGCAGGGACACCTTCCACTGTCCCAGGCTGCTCCAAGCCCCATCCAGCCTGGCCTTGGACACTGCCAGGGATCCAGGGGCAGCCACAGCTTCTCTGGGCACCCTGTGCCAGGCCCTGCCCGCCCTCCCAGGGAACAATTCCTTTCCACAAAAAGAGAGAATAAGAACAACTATACTTAAGAAGTTCTCTCTAAATCTTATGCAACTTGAAAGGCACTTCCAGCACTCAGGTGGAATCCTCAGAGAGCACCTTCATCCCTTCTCCTCAAACAAGCACAGTCTTTACAGCATGGACTTCACAGATAAGCTGCTCTCCAAGCCAGGCTTGACAATTTTAAAACACAGGCTGGAAACCCTGAGGAAATTCTAAAGCACTGGGGAGTTCCACTGCAGCAAGCAAAGCCTCAGAGTGATTAATGATTTGAGATGGCCACGTTCAGGTGCCCTCAGCAGCTACTGGAAACAGCACCTCTCACATCACATCTCAATTCAGGCCTCCACAGGCACAGGCAGGTGAAACTGGCAGTCACCTCTGATAGCACAGGCTTGTATCTCTTCAACCCAAAGCTTAAAGTGAAGAAAGCTACCAGGGCAAGGGAGTGGAGAGCTGGGGGAAGAGATTCAGGAGTGAATATGTTGGTGTCTTCCTTGCAGTTTCTTGCTTTGCCTTTTCAACAGCCAGGTCTGACTGTACACAGCCCCAGAGGAAATAAAAAGGGAAATAATGTGCAGCAGGATTTTGAACAAGCTTGCTGACAAATGCTTTTGTTTAATGTTGTTTAGATGCAAGTTGGCCTTTCAGGGAAAATAACAGCAGCAGGCACTTCAGACTGAAATGACAGAGAGCCCTTAGATAGCAGAAGATCCAACTGAGAAAGCAAAAAAAGGTCTGTTTCCCACTGCTGTTTTTTCCTTCCTTCCTTCCTTCCCTAGTCCCTCTCCACTCTGCCTCATTCCCCACCCATCCAAACTGCTGCCATTTCCTTCTCTCCTCCACATCCGTCACCAGCCAGGTGGAACAGCCTTTGGAAATACCAAAAGCAGCTCAGGGTACTTGAGGCTTTGCCCGACAGATGGGTTGACATTTCTGCAGGAAAACAAGGCTCTGGTCCCTTGCCAGGGGGATCAAAGCACAACAAGGTGACTCCGCAGCTCTCCTGGAGCATCATTATCTGCAACTCCACATCAAGATGAAGTGCTGTGACTCAAACCAAGTGAGCTCCTTGCTCCCCAGAGGCAGCAGCAGGGCTGTCATTAATAACAACAAGGAGATAGTGCAGTAAGCGGCTCCTTTGGGCAGGAATTACCTCATAGTCCTTATTAATATCCGTTATTTCCCAGTAGTCGTTGGGAATTCCCATGCGCTGGTAATCCAGTTTCAAATCAATCACTTTCCATCCCATTTCCCGGTTCTCTTTGGACATTTTAGGATTGTAAGAGAAAGCATAAAGTTCTTCAGGTTTCACTGGGAAGCAGAAGGAAAAAAATCAACAAGTTAGAGATGCAAAGACACCCAGAGAGCCCAAAACTTCTGGAAATCAGTAACTGAGTGCTACAGACGAGTACTGGAGATATTTAAAACTTCTTAACCTCATATTTATAGTGTTTTGGCTGGGGTAGTACCAAGTGCTGACAACTCATCCTGAAATCCTCGGAATTTCCAATACTCAGTTCCCAAATGCGGGGAGATACATTAATTCTAACAAAGTGTTGTAGCCCAGGTTGGAAGAAGTAATTTCTCCTAAACCAATGATTTCCTCCTGAACTCACTGCAGTAAGCATGTTAAATGAGATTTATATCATAACCATTAATTCCCCACATGAAAACTTGGATTAAAAGATCTGTTTTCTGTGGAGAGTTCATACAACAGCTCCTGCACACCTCTAAGGCCATCGCTCACCCAGAAATTCTGAGACTGGAAGACTTAAGGGATGTGTGGAATATTGCTGTCAGCCCAACAAAGGCTTCAGGCTGGCTCTGACAAATGCCCATTTACCATCCCAATCTCCTTCCCTCTCTTCACAAAACCCAAATCCAACCAATAACTCATCCAGCTGATTCCCAAGGCAGCTCCAGAGACAGAGGGAAACCTGTCAGAGGCTGATAAAGCAGCTGGTTACTGGGCAGGTAACCCAGAGCTGTCCATCACACCTGTGCAAATCATCAGTAATGATGTGCTCTGCCAAAAATCCGTGAAGGGAGCACACTCGCAGGCATCTTAAACAAAAAAAAAAAGCACTGCTAAAATCCAGAAGCAAAGAAAGAGCTACAGCATTTACACTGTTAAGTAGAGAACAAAGGAAACTGGTGTGAGCCCCTGCAGCTACACCTCCCATGCTTCAGGCACTACCCAAACCTCTAATTTTTAAAACCTCAAAGAGCAGTGACAGCTTTTAAATGTAACACCACAAACCCACCAGCTACAGCATCAGAGGGAGAACTTCAGAACTAAGAAAACTCCAAAGAGCACAAGGGGGATGCTGGGAATAGACACAAGCCTTAATATAAATTAAAATAAAATCCAAACTCAGCAAAACCCGTTTCTCCTACAGGATTTCCAGCCCAGTCCTGTGTGAAGGCCAGCAAGAAGCTGCCTGGTGCCATTAACTCCCCTCCCTCAGCCTGGTGACACCAACACAAGTTGCAATTACAAATGACATCCTTGTAATAACACAACTCCAAATACTGGTTCTAGCACCCCAAAACCAGAGGCTGCCACAGGCAGAAGCCAGGTAGGAACTCAGTGGAATGCTGTCCTGCAAGAAGAGCCTGAAAATTCATCCATGCTGGAATAAAAAGCTGGAGCTAGAAGAGAGCAGAGGCTTTTGAGGGTGTCTGGCTCACACTCTAAGACGACTCCGAGTCAGTGCAGGGTGAAGCACAGGCTTTCACAACTGAGCAAACACTGCAGAGCAGCCTAAGTGTGCTGCTGGAAACACAGCGAAGATGCCAATTTGTGGGATTCTGGAATTCTGTGAATGCCTGGATCAGCTGGAAAGGGCAGAAGTGCACACAGCCAACAGCTGGGTGACACGAGTGACTGACAGTGGTCGGGTTCGGGATATGAACTTTGCACAGCTTTCCCAGGGCTCGGCTCAGAGCATTGCCAGACTCCCATCCCCAGTACCTGGCTGGGAGAGCTTGAGCAGGGAGGTGAACACGTCGTGGCAGTCCCTCTCCTGCCCTATGACAAAGTGAGCCACGTGGAAGTTCTTGCAGTGGATGAGCAGGGGGTACCCGGCCGTGGTCAGGGGCAGCTTCTCCACGCTGGAGATGTGGTGATGCAGGATCTGGAGAACAGGGAATAAACATCAGTTGTCACTGATAAAGCTGTGAGTGGTACAAGCAGATATGAAACCTTTGTAATACAATCAGTTGTTTGTGCTTCCTGCAGCTAAGGAGCAGCAGAAAATGAGTTTATTTGTGATATTTATCAAATATGAACTGCACCCAAAACCCAGGGAACTAAAGCAGGACTGAAAAAACACAGATGTACATAAATTACTTTCAGAAGCGGATGTGCAGCTCAGTTTATCTGGTGCACTTTGCTTTCCTTCCACCCCCATATGAAATAAATCCTGTCATTCCCCTTTTACCTTAGCATTAATAAAATAGGCTCGTTTCAGTGCTAATTCTGCACTTCTAAAAGCTGCAAATTCATGTTTAGTGGTTTTGTATATTGAGTTTGAGACAGGAAATTACACAAGTTTTTCACATTCCTTGAATTGACACTAATTCCATGAGTGAACTCTATCAGGTCACATCACCATTGTGTTCATTTCCTTCCCAACCAGCTGCTTCAGGGAAGCATTTGGTATCAAAATGTCATAAAAGACCACTACAGCTTTAGAATTCCCAAACCTGTTTATTCTGGAAATGAGAACATTACACTCCAGGACACAGGGAATGGCTTCCCACTGCCAGAGGGCAAGGATAGATAGGATATTGGGAAGGAATTGTTCCCTGGGAGGGTGGGGAGGCCCTGGCACAGATTTCCCAGAGCAGCTGTGGCTGCCCCATCCCTGGAAATGTCCAAGGCCAGGTTGGAGCAACCTGGGACAGTGAAAGGTGTCCCTGCCCATGGCAGGGGTGGAATGGGATGATCCTTCAACTCCCTCCACATCGAATCCACTCTGTGATCTGAAGTAACCCTTACAGGTGTGTTTCCACCCCACCATACCCATGTTTCCTTCCTGACTTCAGCAGAGGCATCCACGTAGATCAGGTGCGTGGCTGTCAGGTACAAGGTCCCAGTCGCTGCCCTCCTGTTGGCGTAGCGATCCAGCAGCTTCACATTTTCAACCTGCAGCAGGAACACAGCACGAAAACACTTCAGAATCCCAGAACTGCTGAGGCTGGAAAAGTCCTCCGGGATCATCGGGTCCAGCCTGTGCCCAATTCCCACCTTGTCACCCAACCCACGTCCAGTTGTTCCTCGGACACCTCCAGGGATGGGGACTCCAAACCTCCCTGGCAGCCCCTTCCAAGGCCTGACCACCCATTCCATGCAGAAATTCCTCCAAGTCCAGCTTTGATGGAAGAACTACCCAAGCACCTATTCAACTCCATCCATTCAACTTCTAATACACAACTCATAAAGCAAGACAGAAAAATACAAGAATTTAAGTCCCCCCTGCAACACCAACTCAGCTTTACACCATAAACTCAAATTATTTCCTCATGAATTAAAGCCATAAAGGTTAAGCAAACAGCCATGGCTCAGCACCAGCAAATCCTAACAGGATTACTGGATTTGCAGCCAAGATGATCCCAGTTTGTTACTGTGCAAGGCTGCAGAAATAACAAGACAAAGAACTGCAAAGGAAAGACTTGTCTGTGCTCAGGGTGATCAACATGTTGCTTTGAAAGGAAGAGCCCTCTCCAGTCAGGCTTCCCACTGCTCATTCCCTGTCAGTAGCTACTTCTTGTAACTCCCCTCCTGGCCTCCAAGTGCATTTCATAAGCCACACCAAGCTAATTAATAAAAAACAGCTTTAAAAAACATCAGTGCAGACATAATAAAATATGTTACAACTCTGGATTGATTTTCTCCCGGCCTATTTGCTGCCTAATGAACGCAGATGGAATTCTTTTTTCGCCATTAAGAAGGAATAATGGGAAAAAATAATTGGATGGACGACAAAAACAAATGTTTTAGCAGTAGGTGATAGATTAGTTCTGGGTATTGAATGTGTGAGCTTCCTTATGCTGGTCTCAAGTAAATAATGGAAAAGCTCAGGAAATAAACTTGGAGAGCAGAGGCCTAGGCTCAGTGTCCTCTTAGCAGGTCATGTTTTTCAGCAGATATAACTATTAAATATAATATTGCCCTTTTCAGGGCACTAGAGACATGCAGGACCAGCAGAACGCTGCAGGGCAGGGGGTCAAGAGCATCCCCAAACTAATGTCCTAGAGAATAAAACGAATAGCAATAACCTTCCTAGCAGTAAAAGATAAAATTAAATTATCAACTGCTGCCTGAATAAATGCAATTCCTTTCACCATAGCGTTCCCAGAGCTCCTGTCTGACTTAATTCAATGGGGAAAAAAAGCACATTTTGGTTCACTCATTGGGACTGAGAGTAATCCCCGCGCTTTGCAATAAACGAAACACTCCGGAATCACCCCCGAACCGCCTCGGCATCAGCCCCCCACTGAAAGCCCCCTCCCCACAAAGCGCCGGAGCCACGAACACCTTGGCACCGCGGCTGTGACCCCCCCATCCCCCCGCAGCCCTGAGGGCGCAAGGGCCGTTCCGCGGCGGGGGAGCAGAGGCGGCAGGGAGCGGGCCGGAGCCCCGGGCGGGGTTACCTTGGGGGTGCTGATGTGCTCCATGGCCGCCCGGCCCCGCCGTCAGCGGCCGCCCCGCCGCCATGAGGGGCCGCGCGCCGCGCCCCGCCCCGCCCCGCCCGCCTCGCGAGAGCCGCGCGCCGCCGCCATCTTGGCTGAGGGCACCGCTGAGGGCAGCGCCCGGAGCCCCCGGGATGTGCCCGGAGCCCTCGGGGTGTGCCTGGAACCCGGGATGTGCCCGGAGCCCCCGGGGTGTGCCTGGAACCCGAGATGTACCCGGAGCCCCCGGGGTGTGCCTGGAACCTGGGATGAGCCCGGAGCCCCCGGGATGAGCCCGGAGCCCCCGGGATGTACCCGGAGCCCCCGGGATGAGCCCGGAGCCCCCGGGGTGTGCCTGGAGCCCTCGGGATGAGCCCGGAGCCCCCGGGGTGTGCCTGGAGCCCTCGGGATGTGCCCGGAGCCCCCCGGGATGAGCCCGGAGCCCTCGGGGTGTGCCTGGAACCCGGGGTGAACCCGGGGTGTGCCCGGAGCCCTCGAGGTGTGCCTGGAACCCGGGATGTACCCGGAGCCCTCGGGGTGTGCCTGGAACCTGGGATGTGCCTGGAGCCCCCGGGATGTACCCGGAGCCCTCGGGGTGTGCCTGGAACCTGGGATGTGCCCGGGGCCCGAGATGAGCCCGGAGCCCCCGGGATGCGCCCCGGGACAGCGCTGGGAGCCCCCTCATCCTCCGCAGGATGGAGCCTCTTCGTCCTCCGCTCCATCCTCCTCCGCCCCGTCCTGCTGCGGTCCCACTACCTCCCCGTGTCTTTTCCCCTCCCAGCACCGGCGTTCGCGAAGCTCTCAGGGAATATTTCAGGAAAAAACTCCTTTTTCCCCTCAAAGTGTGCGGCCATCAGCTGTGCCGTCTCGATGGGCAGCAGGCTGACAGCATCCTCCCCTTAAGAAAGGGGCTGGAGGCACATTTGTCACGTTAATACTCGTCACACTTCCCACAGCTAGTAACACCTGTTCGTCCTGTTTGCCGTGTATTTTAAATTCCAAGCACGATGCTGGATGCCCAGCTCGGATCCCGGGGAACTGCTGGAATTGCTGTTCACAGTGTTGGTGTCTCACAGCCCCAAGGGCAGCAGCTTCCCAGGGGTTTGTTCCAACACAAACCTTGAATTCCCGAGAAATTCCCTTCAGGATCCTCAGAATGTACAGGTTTTAATTGTCGGTGATCTTGTATCGAACCTGAAAATGTACATGTTTTAATTATTGGTAATCTTGTGCCCAGCCTGAGAATTGACAGCTATAAATTATAACATAATCAGAATCCCAGACTGGTTCAGGTTGGAAGGGACAGTAAAGCTCATCCAGTTCCAATCCCTGCCACGGGAAGGGACACCTTCCATGGGTGTTATTCCATACTCTATAATTTCTACCACTCGTACAAACCCACACAGCCTCAGATCAAGGAAAGAGGAGACACACGGGCTGTAATTCCCTGTATGGAGCAGCACGAGCCCCTCCTCTGCAATTAGTGGGGGCAGTGCTCGTTAATTAAGGCTTTGTGTTTGTGCTCCACGTGATCCAAAGTAGTTTTTCTCCTGGTAGCTTCTCCTGGGGTTTGCAGAAGGATGGGGATGGTTCATAAGGTTAATAATAAACGGGGTGGGGATCACTGAGGGGACTTTGCAGCACTGCACAAAACGTACCTGTGGAATAGCAATGCTGCTTCCTCCTCTTCCCGAAGGAAAGTGCAAAAACACAAGGCAGAAATAAAAAATGAGGGAAGAAATAAGGATATGGAGATGAGAAGAGCTGGAGGAACAGCTGCATTGCTCAGCCAGGCACTACCACCATCATAGCTTCCTCCCAAACTACGGTGCCACAGGGATCAGTCTGAGCAGGAATCTCCAGGAATAAAGAGAGATGAATTCTTCCAGCGAGCTTTTCCCAAGTCACAGATGGGTTGTGCCCAACTTCTGTCTGAAATCTGCATTTACCGAGCCTGAGGACATGAGGCAAAGGGAGGTGTCAGAACAAAATAAACAGAGAACGAGGCCAGGGTGTCAAGCTTAGAGAATGCATTTTGAATGTATTTGTTGAAGGTGAACTCATAAAAACCCACCCAGAACAGGACTTAAAAGGGGCTATTCCATCTGTCCTCCAGCTGCTATGGATGGATGGATGGATGGGTGGATGGATGGATGGATGGATGGATGACAGAACTGGCACAGTGCAGGGAGTGTCCTGTACAAAGCCAGCAAGGCACTGCCCCATCCTTGACTGAACTGGTGAGTACAGCTCACAGCATCTTCAGGATACACATTTTTGCTGTCATTTGAAGCCACATTTATTCCAGAATTTCCCCTGTACTACAGGAATCTGTAACTCTTTTGATCTTGCTCTGAGTTCCTTACATTGACTTTGATTCTGCCATTCACCCTCACGCTGGACAGGCTTTGTACTGACAGAAAAGTGATTTTCTAAATTTATTTTGCAATGTGCAGATCAGTTTGAAGTTCCTCAGCTTGCAGGAACAAGTGAGCTAAATTGTAGGTCTGGTCTGTTCCCCACCAAGCAATTCCTGTAATCTCATTTTTATTACTCATTCCTCACTTAGGAAGTGTTTAACAGGCAGATAAAATCTAACACAATAAATCCCTATCAACAAAGCAGCGAAATCTCGTGTGATGTGGATGAAAATGACATTTTTGGGGGAGATGTCTGAGAAAAGAACAACTTATTGTGCTATTTTTACTGTGAGAAGGGTGGGAGGGGGCATTAGCAGACACCCACACTGAGTGCCAGAGGGGCTGTTGCAGAGCCTTGTCTACAAACGTTATCAAGAGAATGCTGCCAAAAATACCCTGAGATGATGGGTTTAGATACAATCCCACCCCCAGCGCCTGCCCAAACACTGGCTCCTGTCATTTGGGAAGCAGAGAGCACAAGGAATGTGCACGGGGTGCCAAGGCCAGCTGAAACATCAGCGGGAATTTGGCCTTCGGAGTTTGTTTTCCCCACTTGAGTGATAGTCAAGAAAGAGCTGTCTCAAAAAGAGCCTCGGGGAGAACAGATCCTGTGCATATTTTAGAGTTTTGACTGTCACAAAATGATTGTGAAGTATCTTCCCAGAGAGGAAAAATATACAAGGAGCTTAATTTGGAGAATATGAGGCTGCTGAGAGGAATGAAAGCAGAGCTGGGCAGGGGCTCCGGCAGAGTTTAACCCTTGGAACCATCCTTATCCTCAAGGGATTTTTAAGTGAGTTTTGTTCCCTGAGGTGGTGTCAGGGTCCTTGTGTCAGGAGTTGCACATCCCTGCGTAACCTGGGCTAGGGAAGGAGTCCCTACCCACAGCAGGGGCTTGGATGAGCTTTAAGGTCCCTCCCAACCCCAACCAGACGGGGATTCCGTGATTGTAATTGCAGCCTGTGCTGACCGACCTGGAATTATGCAAGTGGAGGTTTTGAAAGTAGCTCGTGATACAAATCTGTGCTGTTTCCTCCACCTTTTCCTGCTGACATCCCTGGGCAGTGATGATTTTAGTGCCACAGGTCTGGGGCAGTGCAGTGGTTGTTGATGTTGTACTTCCATGCCACGGGACATCCAGGGATCTGCTGGACCAAACACAATCAGCTCATCCCTTGTGCTGCTGAAGGAGTCCCACAGGTGCTGCCTCTGAGCTGATCCTGCTGCAATAACTCAAAATTCCAGCCCTTGCTCTCCGTTCCAGAGGTTTTACACCAGGCAGGAGGCTGTGATTGCACCAGCCCCGAGCACTCAGCATGCAGAGCCCATCCCTCTCCTCCTCTCAATTCCCTACAATCAGGTGGAGCAATCAGGTGTCCTGGGTATTTTTAGCTCCCGGGTTGTGTTGCTTTGTTTTGGATTAATGACCTGCTCGCCACGCTGTGCTGGGGCTCTAGGACAGGCCCCCATCCTGCTCCCAGGCAGGAGATTTCATTAATTAAAGCAGCACTCGCAGAGATGGAAAATCACTGAGGAGCTGTGAGGGAAGCAAAGGTTTGGAAGAGTTGGGTTTTTTCCCTTTGAAGTTGCTGTGGCTGGATGGTTTTAATGGCAAGAAAAGAAAATGTCATCTTAGTGAGTGTGACGGAATCACCTGACACTGATGTCCACTTCCAGCAGAGTCCAGGAAGGGAAGTGAAGAACACAGAGTTTCACTGTCACTCTGGGGGCTGAACTCAATGGATGAACAAACAGCTCACACAGGGACTTCCTTCTCTTTTACAGTGAGCAGCCAGGAGCAGGTTGTGAAGATCCTCAGTTTCAAAATTATTCTACAAGATTCTTCTTGTTTATGGTCTTGCAATTTGAGCTGCACTTCTTGTTTTTAACAGTCTTAGATTCAGTGGCATGGTTTGCACCCCCTGAATGGCAGCAGCCTCCTGAACATCCCAAGGCACGCTCACAGAAATTCTCCTTGCTGTCTAAACCTGAGCAAACAGACATAAATCTGCCTTTCCCAACGAGACAGCTTCCTGAGAACTGCCTGGCATGAGCATTCATGGATTGGGAGCGGGAGGGAGGGCTGGGCAAGGCCAGAGCAGATGTGTTTACAGTTCCAGACAAATCTCTGCAGCTTGGGCAGTGCAGCGTGTCTGTCACTGCTGCAGAACACAGCCCGTCAGTCTCCAGCCCTCCCGGATCCCCCAGGACACGGAGCTGCTCTCCTCGCCCCGCTGCCAGGTGGCAAAGTTGTCTCCTGAACTCTTTTTTACCAGCTCCCATTGCACACTGGGCTCCCAGTTGGATTTAAGCCCTGCATGGATGAATGAGCCAATGACAGAGCTGGGAATAATTGTCTTCCCCTTGGCACTGTGCTGAATTTGGTGTCTTCTGTCTGCCACTGACACCTCAAAAAAACCCAGATCGTGGTGAAGCAGCTCCAGAGCAGAGCAGGTGCCCTGTAAGGGTCTGATCTTCCTCCAGTGCGAGACCTGAACTACAAACCACAAGTGATCCAGTGCATTCCCGAGACTGAATGGAATTTCCTCTGCAATCCAAACATGTTCCAGGGTCTTAAACTCTTTGTTCTCTGACCCAGTCAAGCTTGTTAGCAGCGGTGAATTTATTCCTAACTGCTTTTCTTTGATGCAATGGAGTTGTTCTTTTTTTTGAGACAGGCATCAATCCCTAGTGACAAAGGGTGAATTATCTGCCTCCCAGCAAGCCATTGAAACCCATCCCAGGGAATTCGGATGTGGGCTTGGGAAAGCTGTGGAAAACATGCCAAGAACTGCATCATCCAGGAAGGAGAGCAGGGATGGGACTGAAACGCAACATGGTTTGAGGATGTTCACGGCATCTGCAGAGCTGAGCTGGTGTTTGGCAAGTGCCAGAGAGGGACAGAATTCAGGACTGGAGCCAGACTCCAGCTTTACTTGGCTGCAGACAGAATCTCCTCTGGGCTTTTCCCCTGTCATGCTTAGGAAATTGTTTTTTCCCCTTTGTAATGAAGCTCAGATTTCAGGATCTCTGCATGCTCTCTGTGTGCAGGATATTTTAGTGAGAAAATTGGCTCGGCCTTTTCCTCAGGCCCAGCTTTTATTCCTAGGTAAACAGAAGGGCTTTTGGGCAGAGCTTCTTGTTAGACAGCAAATTAAGGAGAGGTGTCCCTGGGGCTTGCAGTGGGAAAAATACTTCAGGATTCAGGATGCTGTCTCTCCAAGAGCCTCCTTCTCCATGTTGTGCCAATCTGAGGGTTTGACTCTCTTGTTTAATTACAGTTCTAATCATCTTACTCATGCTTCATTTCCCACTGTAAATAAAAGGAATTTTAGGCTGCGTTTCCCTTTTTTCTTCCAAGTGGCTGAGTAAATTTGCCCCTTTTTGAGAAGTGACTGATGATTTTATTGTGAAATTGTGCTCATCCAGTGCCCATGGCTGGGCTGAGTCAGCCCAGTGTCAGGGGAGCCTGACCCAGGGGGACAGAGGGACAAGTGCAGGGTGTTTGTCACCAGCTGCGTGTGGAGGGCTCAGACTCTTGAGTGACAAAGGGCAGCAAGGTGACTTTGTACTTACACAGAAAAATCAAACACACTCTGGTGAAACCTGAGCACATGAGGGCTGCCTCGTCAGTCCTGCAGTTCTGCTGTGTCTGCCATGGCTCCCTGTCTCTGTCCCCCCAGCCTGTCACTGCTGCAGGTGATTCCTGCCTGACATTCCAGCAGAGCTCAGGGATTTGTTACACACCAAACGGGAGCGCTGCTGTGCAAAGGGACTCTGTAAAATAAACGGGGAAATAAAATCTCATCCCAGAGTTCCAGCTCCGTTATGTGCCAGTAAATCCCTATCCCAGCACGTATGGACTCATCCCATGGATGTTTGTCCATGCTCAGCCCACACTTTGATAATTAAAAATTTGCAGACCAAACACTGCCCTTCATCTTGCTGCTGTCAGGGGATGTTTCAGTGGGAACAGGATCTGAAAACAAGGGAATTTCACTTCTGGGTTTGTAGATGAAGTTCCTGTCATCCACATGCTGGTACCAGGCAAGGCAAAATGAGCTCCAGCCTGGTGTTTTCTGGCCTTGGTCTTTCTAGGGAGCTGACAGGAGAAAAAGGGAGTAAATTTGCCATTGCTGGGACAGGTGAAAATACATGAACAGAAAAGAACGAGTTATTTTTATCTTCTCTGCCAAAGAAATGGAAGATTTTAGACCAAACCTTCAGCTGACAATTAATCAAATTTAAATGTTTCATTTCAGGTGAGGAACTGTCCTTTCAATTTTCCCTTTGCTTGGGACCGGGGTTTGTTCTGGACTTGGCAGTGCTGGGGGAACACTCGGACTCCATGGTCTGGAAGGGCTTTTCCAGCCCAAACAATTCCATGGTTCTGAGAAAGGCCTTACAAGACTCTTGGTGTTGATGCTGGTTAAGAATACAGAGAGGTGCTTTACAAGCTGTGCACTCTGAAAACACCTGGAGGTGGATCCCTTCCCACCACCTTGGAGCACGGATACAGATGGAAAATGGGGCTGGAGCTGGCTGCTCCCCTGGAAAACCTCTGTGCCAGTGCTGCGGCTTGGTGTCCAGCTCTCCTGAACTCTGCCAAGGTCCAACATCTCCCCTTCCAAGGAGGGAGCTAAAAACAAAAGCCGATTTTCTCATCTCTGTGTATTCCCCTGTGCTCAGGAGCACTGAGATCTGTGAAATCGATGTTTCCCAGTGCCTGGCACCCTCTGGTGTCAGAGGGCTCCCAGGGAGGATTTTATTGCTCAGGCACAAGGGCAGGGTTGGGTTCTTTGAGAGGAGTTTCTTTTGGCCCGGAAGTCCCTGCTTGAATCTGTCCTGGCCCCCTCGGGCTTTTGCTGGGTCTTGGCCAGATCCTGGAAACCAAAAAGGTCTGATATCTGTTCAGAGCATGGCAAAGCCTCCCCAGGCAGGGTGAAATCAGACACATATCCTGGTGAAAGTGCAAATTCCGATTCCTGGAGTATTCCCTGATGGAATGCAGGGATCTGAGTTAACCCTTCAGGACAGACACCCCTCAGAGGGCTGGAGAGGGAAGGGCCACAGCCCAGAACATGGGATAGACTTCAAAGCCACACTTAATCCCTCCCCTTCTTTGCTGATTACTTTGCATTATATCAGAGATCAGTGGGAAGAGGAGAAGGGCTTTGAGCAGGGGAATAAAGTAACACATGACAACTGTTCAATTACTTCATCTTTGGGGATTCAGTCCCTTATCTCTGGGGCCAGCTGGGAAGAATAACACACTTTTCTTGGCTTTAGATGAAAATTAAAACATCACTTATAAGTAATAATGGCCAAGCTGAAAGAGGCTCAGAGGCTGAGGTTTGCCTCTGATCAAGTTTCCTGAAATGTCCATGCTCTGAACCTCTTGGTAATGAACAGGGCAGGAAGGACACTTTGGTTTTCCAACATTTTCTGTTGTTCCCTGGGCATAGGAATATAATGAACTGTGGCCATTTTGCTTCCTTTTCTACTCAGAATCAGAGAGGCTCTTATTTTAAAGGCCATGGAGCAAAAAAAAAAAATACAGTAAAAAGTACCAAGTGAACTGAACTTTTCTAAATTTCTCACAATATTTGTGGGCACAGTTTGGTGAACTCTTGGTCTTAAATATTTCCCTTTGCCTAAATTCCATGTGCTCAGTTTCACTGGACATGCCAGAGCTTGTGGTTCAGTGACTTCCCAGCTGCTTTTCCTTCCCATGCCCATTGCTTTGTGTTCACATGGGTCTTGTCAGGACATTTTAGATCTCCAGATCCAAATTCATCCCTGGTTGAACTTTGAGGGAAAAGGACACAGTGGCATCAGGAAAAGATTTGATCCCTGTGGTATCCCAGGGGTTTGTAGCCTGTTGAGCCCTGCTTTTATTCCAGCCGGGGTGGTGGAGCTGGAATGTGAAACAACATCCACATTCCCAGGGTTTGCCAGCACTTTGTTCTGGGAGAAATCAGGATAAACAGCCGGAAGGGAGGGGTCTGCAGCCCCTCAAGGCCCAGTTCCATGGTTTAGCACCAGAGCCATCCCCACTGGTCATTGCACACCGAGAGTTTTATTCAGAACTGCTCTCTGCTGCTTTGCCTGTTTTCTGTGTGTCTGTCGTGCAGCCCTGGGGTTCCAAATCTCCATTTGTGGCATCACCTCGTTCCTTGTTTAAAAAGAAAAGCAATTCAGCAAAGCTCCTCTGTTATCCCATCTTCTTTTCTTAATATAACTGTGAAGGATGTGTTCCTGCATGAAATTAGCTGGTAATTTTCTTGTCTTGATTTTCAGTGTTTCAAGTGTTCTTAGGAGCAGCACTGCCAGACTTCCAACATATTGTTATGGTTGTCACCTTGATAAATATAACCCGGTTCTGTCTGCTCCCCCCTCTCTCTGAGTCTTCCCTGCTGACTTTTTCCCATCAAGCATAAGTTTCTTTTCTTTATTTCCAGCATCTCCACGGCCTTTTCCTCAACCAGTTTCCAAAATCTTTATGATTGCTCTTCACCTTTTGCTCTGAGGATGCTCGTTGCAGTTCCCTGCCAGCCCACAGAAAGCCTCCAGCTTGTTAAAGCTTCAGTGAAATTGGGTTTTTCTGCACTTTCCATTGCCCTGATTGAGCGAAGGTGCCTGTAACAACTCCCAGATCCTCCTCCAAGGCACCTCTGCTGTGCTGGCAGCTGCAGCTCACACTGAGCTGATCCGTGTGCCACTGTCCCATGGCACAGCTCCTCACAGGAAATCATTCCTGGCTTATTTTACAGCACCTTGCACAGCTCTCCTGTCTGTCAGGGAATGCACCCACAGAAATACAAATGAATTTGCTCTTCCCCAGCCTAACACACCCCCAGCCATGCTCTGGAGAGCCCCAGTGCTGCAGAGAGCTGGAGTTCAGCACAATTTGAGCTGTCATGGTCCTTGTCAGAGCCTTGACTGCAGCTGTAAATCCAAGCAGTGGCAGCAGTGTTTGACACTCAGCTGAGCAACGCCTGCTGCAGGAAAATTCAACAGAAAATAATAAGAGCCCAAGGGTCAGAGACTCAGCCAATTCAGAGCTGGAGATTTTAAGAGCAGGTTTTCCTGGGAGATTTGCAGCGTTTCAGGCTTCTAATCCTTTAAATTCTGGAGCAGCTGCATCTCATAAAAGGAAAGAAAAACTTACAACTGCCTAACTAGAGAAAATCTCCAGCCTTGTTTGAAGTCCAAAGATGTTGTGGCAGCAAAGGTTTGGTTCAGCTCTTGCTGGGTTTGATTTTTGGTTCCACCTGCAATGTTCAGCACCACCTGGGCCAGAGCTTTCCATGGATGGAGCTCCCCTGAGCTTTCCATGGACGTTACCAAAATCCTCTGAAAACACTGAGAAAAATAAGACTTTCTCTAATTTTAGATGTCTTTTTTACTGACTGCATGTCAGGCCTTACTTTGTTCTTGGCCTAGGTTTGTGTGTGGCTGACAAAGTTCCAGCCTCCTCACAGACCCCGATACAGAACTTTTTCACTTCCTTATACATTTCTAGCAAAGAAATGAATGTTCATTGGTTCTAAGTCACATAATTCTCTTCATTAATCAGTATTCTGTCCTCTGTTGGTTACTGATTCCTCTCTCCTCATGCTAAGCTGGGCCACACACTTTAGTCCTTTTGTCATCTTTTGCTCAGACAAGGATTTTCCAGCTTTCCAGGCCTCAATCTCCTGTATCTTCTGGTTATTCCAACATCCTTGAAGTGTCATAAATTTAATATCCCAGATGTCCAACCTTCACCTTCCTTTGGTTCTGTTCATTGAAGCTTGGCAGGGTTAGTTTTAGCAGATTTAAGGTTTTGGTGATTTAATGATCAATGTAACAATAAGAGCCTGGGAAGAAACTTAACTGGTGCTGGCTAAAAGTGGGCACGGCTTACAATTAATTAGAACAAGTCATTAAAATTTAGTTAATTTCCAGCACGGACAGAGCTCACCTGGTCCTTACACAGAGTTCCAGCAGCTCCTGCTGCCTCCCAATGAAGCCACCTCCTGAAAATCAGGTTTATTGTGTCTGAACAACCATTCCCAAATTCCCCCTGGGGAAATCTCCCCCTGCATCGGCTCTGCCATCTCCTTTTCCAGCCACCGCCTGGGAGAGGTGTGGGGCTCCTCAGGAGAGGAGCCCATGGGGCTGGGCAGCCTTTGGGAAGAGCCCAGCAGGGAGCACAGGAACCCCTGGTGGGGTTAAATCCATGGATTTGAGCCAGCTCTGTCCTCTTCTCTTTGCTGAGGATGAGCCCCCCACCTCCAGCTCATTCCCTGTTCCCTGCTTAGCCAGGTCTGATTCTCTCTTCACCTTTGAGCCTCTCTGCACTCAACAATTCCACTGTAAATTCCTGATTCCAGACCCTGGTCCTGCAGGGAAGGCAGAGCAGCTGCACATCAGCAAGTTTCCAGTTTGTGCTCAGAGAATAACAGGAATTTTTAATTGCCTTCCTGCCTACACAAAATTGACAGGGGCGAATGTGCATTTCCCTAAAAAAGAGAAACAATCCTCACATGGAAAAAAGGTTTCTCTCTAAGGGCTGTTTCCATGGCAACGGGTAAATTCCAAGCTCCAGCTGTTTTGGCTGCAGGGGTACTGGCAAAGGTACCAAGGTTGTTGTTAATTATGAAACCATTACTGTCCTCTCATGCAAATCAGGCTGGGTCACTTTGGTTCAAAACCTCCCTAAAGCTGGCAGAGGACAAGTCTGCAAAACGCCACCCTGGCAGCTGAAAGCCTGAGAAAGCTGAGAGTGACAGAACAAAAGGAATTAGGAAAAAATTGGGAAAACCATTCCTGATTGCACCTCGTAGGCCAAATATATCCATGCTGCCCTTTTGATCCTGCCAGAACTTGGAGTCCCAAGTTATGTAAGGATACATGATTTTATACACAATTCTATGTGATTTTATACAATTTTACACTCAATTATACATCTGCTCCTGCAGTGGTTAAATGGACATTGCAGCACAAAACAGTCCATGGCAAAATAAAGGTTAAATATTTCGAAATGGGGAAAAATGCCCCCTGAAACACACACAGGAACCTCTCACAATCCTACCCAAACACACTCACAATGCACGCCCTGAACAGGAACTCTCCATTTAGTTTCCAGGGTTTTATCCCTGCAAAGTGAGGCAGGATAATCCCATGGAGGGAAAATAATCCACATTGTTGTGTATGCAGGGAGAGGGAATCAGCCAGGGCAGGCAGCGAAGTGTTAATGGAATTCACCTTCAGGAATCTCCTGCATTTGAATCCCTGCCTGAGCAGGAGGCTTTAAACTCCTTTAACCCGGAAAATGGGAGGCAATAATTGCATCCTGTTATCTTCACTGAGGTCCATTTTCTTCTGAACTCTGCCCGGTTCTGAGCACTTGGTGGAGCCTGGCTGAGGCTGCTTTTTCCCACAACAACAAATAATGAAAGTTGGTTTTTAGTCTGGGCTCAGAGAGCTGAGCTTGGGTGTGTGAGGGAACCAGAATTCACCTGAAGGCAGACGGAGCTTTGGACTTGCAGCATCACTTCAGTGATTTGATATCACATCACTCACCCCTGGCTGCCTGGAAATCCTCCGGGGCTGCTCAGGATTTCCTGAATCATTCCCAGGGATTTACAGGATCAGGTCCCACGCAGGCAGCCAGCCTTATAGCAGGACAAAGGCACATCCCTATGTGTCTCTGCTTCCAAACATTTAACCGTTCTGAATCCAAGGATCTCTTTAATGAGGGTTGCCAAAAAACCCATTAAAAATGATGCACAAGAGGTGATGAGCAACTGGTGTCTCAAGCAGGTTGAATTATGGCTCAACTTTATTAACTACAGAAATAAAGCAGAAATGCACGAACTGTTATCAAATATTAAACCAAAAACCCATGAGAAAGGAGATAATTTTGTGCAAATCGTTCTGAATTTGGCATCACTGGGCAGCTTCCCTTTACAATCAATAGCAACACTCCTAAAAAAAATCCTGTGGGACCAGCTTTTGTGTACATTCAATGTTTGGGTGTCTTCAAGGGAGCCTCCAGACAAGGATCCTGGGAATACAGCAGCACTTGGGCTTGGAAGAGGACTGTGAAAGACCCCAAATGGTCTGGGTTTGATTTTAGTTCAAAGCTGAACAGGTCACCATCACTCTCGTGCTGCCAGGGGGTTCTATGGAATATCTTCAGATTTTCCTGTGTAGATGAAACTTCTGGAGATCCTTAAACAGACACTTTGTTCCTTGAAGCACGGGATTTAACTCATGGATGGCACCGTGTGTAGGCAAAGCAGAAGTGTCAAAGACCCTTTCAAATTTTCAGCCTCCACTTCTTCAACTTCAGACACAGAAACCAGACCAACCTAAAGCTTTCAAGATTATTTTTCCTACCTTTTCAGATGAAAATCTTTGTATGTATGTAATGGATTATCCATGTTAACCGGGTAAAAATCACCTTGATAGCAGTTTGAGTCAGTTACACCTCAGAGCCTGCTGGAGCTGGTCATCCCTGGCTTTTATTCCTGCTCTAGAAATTTGATTCCTCACTTGTCACCATGTGTTGGCCCCAGTTTTCCCAGTCTGACACTTCGGCCACTAAAGAGACCCTGAAGGAAGGAAATTTGGGTGCTGGGGTTTTCCACATCCCAGTTCCCTACAAGTGGAAATGCCCAAGTAGTTCTGTGCCACTTCCAGCGGGAATCGGTGGTGGGAATGAAGGAGGGAAATGAGGAAGGTGGAGCTGGAGGAGCTGCGAATGGCTTTCAATTAGCGGGTCCTTTTTGTTGTTGCAAAGAGGGGATTAGGACAGGTCCCAGGCCAGGGGATAAAACCTCCTGCCCCAGAGCTCAGGCGGTGCCTCGGGCTCTGCGCTTCCCAAAAATCACCGGGAAAATCCGAAGGGCAGCCGGAGGTGACTCCCCATGGCTGTTGGCTGCGCCCTGGTGCTGCTGCTGGCCCTGGGCTGTGCCCGGGCAGGGGAGTTTTGCCACGGCTGGGCCGGCGGTGCCCGGCGCTGGCACCGCGGCTTCCAGTGCCCCGAGCGCTGGGACGGCCCCGCGGCCACGCTGTGCTGCGGCTCCTGTGCCCTGCGCTACTGCTGTGCCAGCCCTGCCGCCCGCCTGGACCAGGGGCACTGCCCCGGGGCACTGCCCACGCCCGGGCCGCCCGCGCCAGGTAAGCGCCTCCAGCCCTGGGCACCGCCACCCGAGCTCCCCCGGGCATCCTTCCCCGCTGGCACCGGCCACATCCCGCACCTCCACCCTGAGCACCGCCACCCGAGCTCCCCCGGGCATCCTTCCCCGCTGGCACCGGCCACATCCCGCACCTCCAGCCGCGGGCACTGCCTGCCACCTGTGCTTACCCCGGTGGCCTTCCCCGCCTGACACGGCGTTGGTTTGTGGCCAGAGCTGCTCTGGTCCCTCCTTTAGGAACAGGGAATAACCTGGGGGGTTCACTCAGTTTTCTGTCAGTTCTCCTGGAAAAGCCTCAGAGCTGCCCCGTGGGAATGGGAATATAACCTGGAACCCTCACAGGAATGGGAATATAACCTGGAATCCCCAAGGGAATGGGAATATAACCTGGAACCCTCACAGGAATGGGAATATAACCTGGAACCCCACGGGAATGGGAATATAATCTGGAACCCCCGTGGGGATGGGAATATAACCTGGAACCCTCACAGGAATGGGAATATATCCCGTGGGGATGGGAATATAACCTGGAACCCTCACAGGAATGGGAATATATCCCGTGGGGATGGGAATATAACCTGGAACCCTCACAGGAATGGGAATATATCCTGTGGGGATGGGAATATAACCTGGAACCCTCACAGGAATGGGAATATATCCCGTGGGGATGGGATATAACCTGGAAGCCCACGGGAATGTCTGGCTGATGTCCCTTTCCCCCGCAGTGCCCGGGTACCTGCCCTTCCTCCTGGTCGGCTCCGTGTTTGTGGCGTTCGTTGTTGGCGGTGCCTGCGTTGGAATTTGCTGCTGCAAATGCCTCAAATCCCGGGACGAGGGGCAGCCGGGAGGACTCGCAGCTGGCCAGACGTGGCTCCTGGAAGCCGATGTTCCCTGTCCCCTGCCCGGCTCCGTGGGCACTGCCCCCCACAGCAGCGGCCCCCGCCCGGCCCTGGCCCCGGCCCCTCCTGTCCCGGGGCTGGCTGCAGACCCTCGGTTCCTAACGCCAGCTCCCAGCTCTGCACAGCTCTCACACCCCGGCCGTGGCCCCCACAGGATCCCCCGTGACCACACCGCCCTCGGGGCTCCTCTTTTCCCCCCAAGAACAGCCCACGGGCACAGGGCCGGCGCTGGCGCCGCTGGGGCCGCACCGGGTGAGCCGGGGCTGTTCGCCCCTCACGTCTGAGGGTGCCTCAGCGGCCGGCTCCTCCCTCAGCGTTCTCACGAGTTCTTTGGGACTGTAAGGAAGACTTCCAGTTCGGCAGCAATTTTTTTGCCTCAATGTCGGCTTTTTACAGCTCTGAAGGTGCCATTTTAGAACTTACTGTAGCTTCTTTGGCTTTTTAACTTGGATTATTTTAATGCGAGATTCTGAGGCCTGCACACCTGCTCAAGGACTGACTGAAGCTGTAAAAACGAGCCCCAGCGTCCCCTGGTCCTTTCACGCTGCCATGCTGTGTTCTGGGGACATTTCAGAGGATTTGGGCTCAATTTCTGTGGCTGTCACTGCTCAGCAGCTCGGGGCAGGGCCGTGCCTCAGTGGGGTTTTTAATTGTGGGGTTGTAAAGCACAGGAGGACCGGACTCAACCCCTGACTTCCAGCAGTAAATTGATGGTGAAACACTGCCCTGCCCCTCACGGACTCCCAGTGCTGCTAAAGGAGCAACTTTCATCCCTGATCTCACTGAAATGTAATTCAGTACAGATGCCACATGAAGATAATAAACAACAAATGTGTTGCTTCCTCTCTTCCAGTGGCTTAGTGGTTTTTTTTCCCTTTCTTTCCATAACTGGACACTCCAAATGGCTGAAGAATTAAAGGGTGAGGGAAAAACAAAGCGAGATTCCAGGCAGTTTTCCTGAGGAGAAGCTCCTGGCTGCAGCCATGCCCTTCCCAGCGGGACGCTGATGGGAAGAAATTGTCAAAATCCACAAGTCGCTGCTGGAGTGTTTTAACAGCTCCTGCCAGCTCGGAATCCTGAGGGATTGGGCTGTTAAAAGGACTCCACAGGTGTCACCAGTAGGAGCAGAGGCCAAAAAAAATCTTATCTGTATAGAAGGAAATGCTGGAGCTTTCCCCTTCCAGTGCTGCCTCTCCAACAGCAGATTGGAAAATCAAAAAGTTTGGAAATGTCTCCTGTAATTCTCTGGGATTCGCAGACTCTGGATAAACAAATACGGCCTTATACTGATTTATTTTGCATCAGAATGTTACATCAGGGTTGTGGAGAGCAGAAAGTCCTACGGTCATGCTCATGTTACATCCAAGTGGCCTCATTTGTAGGGAGAAAGTCACATAATTGATAATTCCTGGCTCTTTCAGGGGGGTGAATCAGGAATTTCACAGATTTTAGCTGACCCAGGGCAGTGCCTTGCATTTCCTTGGCCAGTTCCTCTAAGAATATAACCAGGAAAATAGAACAGCCTAAAAAGAAGAGCTTCCCCAAAATACTGACTCCTATGGGGCACTTATTTTAGTCCTGAAAAGTAATAAGGTTTCCAGAAAAATAGCAGCTGGAACCTCAAAGCGTTGTTACAGTCAGGGGAAGGTCTCTGGGATTTATGGATGACTGCCCCTGGAATGCTGGGCTTTCAAGTCAGGTTTTAAACTGGGATTGCTGAAAGCAAATAGAAAATAATTCCTTTTTATGAAGTAATTTGCAGTTGGCTGAGGGAAATCTGTAGCTGAGGGGAGGATTTATCTTGTTCGATGTCCAACTTTGACAGCCCATCATGGGAAAGCCTCGTGTCACTTCAGAGACAAAGGGACAAAGTGGATAAAATCTTTCCTGTTTTTTTTGTGGTTTTTTTTTTTTTTGTTTTGTTTTGTTTTGTTTTGGTTTTTTTTTTGTTCTGGGAAACACAACAACTCTCATCTCATTTATGGTGTTGGGAAGATATATTTTATGCTCGGGCAGTAGAAATGGAGAATTTGTGGGTTTATCCGCTGCCCTCTGCTCTACTAAAACCTGATTATTATCTGCTTTAGACTTCCTGAACTAGAAAGGTAAAGGACTCCCTGAGCTGACACTTAAACCCAGGTCTGTGGTGCACAAAAAGCTCCTGTAGCTGCAACAGAAATGGAAAATTCTCCAGGAGGCAGCTGCAGGATAAGCTTTGAATTTAAATAAGAAACCAGAGCAGGGCCAAGAGGTGTAACCCTAAGGAATGAAAAGGGAAAGAGTTGAGCAGAAATGAGGAACAGAAAAGTTGAATGGTTTGGTGAGTGCTGCTTTAATTGCTCTCTGGGGAGGATTAGCAGATGAAGGCAACACATCTTCCTCCTTCCCCACCTTCCTCTGGCTATCTCCTCACTGGAAAACTGAGGGAAAAAATATGCCCCAAAACCACAGACAAAAACAAAAGAAAACAAATCCCGACCAAAACAAATTAAAAAAAAAAAAAGAAAGAAAGAAAAATCAAACCCTCCCAACAAACAAATAAACAACCCCCTCTCAAAAAAAAACCCCAAACCACCACAACCAAACCAAAAAACCCGAACGGGCCCTGCTCCCGGGTTTGGCACATCTTTAGCCGGATGGGATGTGTTCATGCTAAATCCCTTTTCCCCCTAAAGCGCTTTTCCCGGCTGGAGCCGGAGCAGGAGCGCTCAGCAGGGACCGAGAGCCCGTTTGGCACCCACTGTCCTGGGACTGGCTTTGTTTGCCCAGTGCTGCCCCATCGCATCCCCTCTGCCTTTCATTAACAACTGATTTACCCTCTGTGCTCCTCAAGCCGCGGGAATGACACCGGCGATGGGAATTTTCTCAGTGTATTCCCTCGGGATTCAGGAAGAAAGGAGAGTTAAGGGTTGAAAAGATGAAGGAGCAGCTGTAGCTCTCCAAAGCTTGTTACAAGGCTCAAGAAAAGGTGTCCATGTGGCTTCTTATGTGCTATGAACAAGGATTTTAATTATCTTTAGCTTCAATTGGTTCCTCATTGAGCTGAGAGAAACCAAAATGTGTTTGTCCAGATGTTTTAGGACAGATTTACCCGAACTGGTTTAAAGCATGGCTTTAACCAGGTTTCAGTTGCACAGAACTGTGTCTCCAGAATATTCCCGCTCTGCTCCTTTTCTTTTGCACTGAGTTAATGTAGAGCACTGACCAATCCACCCTGGGCCAGCAGAAAACAAACCCAGAGCAATTTAAAGAGCTTTTACTGCCATGCAGTCAGGATGTTCTGAAGTGCTGAATAAAAAGCAACCTCCCTTTCTGAACAGGTAAACCAAGCAAAATTAGTCAAGGCTTTTTGCCTCTTTCACTTTTTACCTCTTCCAAGGCCACCTGGCAGAACTGAGGAGAGAGTCCAGCAACCCTGGCTCCATAAGTTGGATGAATCCAGGACTGGTATTAGCAGCATCCATTCAGAACTGTATCTCAGTGATCCAGGCATTTTCCTTTTCTTATGAACTTTCTGTTGATAAAATTCAATGTCATGAACTTGTGCCACCGTGCACACTGTAATTTACACAGGAGAAGTGGGAATAGGGTGCTTTTACATGGAAAAATCTATCCAGGTGTATTCAGGAAGAGGAAAGGCCCTCTGGAGGAGCTGCCAAGGGAAGGGGAGGAGGCTGGGCAGCGTCTCCCCTGCCACACACCAGACAGAATCTGCTGTGCCTAACAGATAACAGTATTCTCCTCTGAAATCTCCTCTTTCTCTATCATTCAGATTCAGATTTGGTGTTCAAGGCATCCACTCTGGTGTCACAAAGAACAAAACCTGAAAAACAAGGGCTGTTTAAAACATTTCTTTTTAGCAGCCCAGAGGTACCCCCAAAATCACCGCCGCAGGAGAGCCCTGGTGCCAATGCTTGTGGGATTTCTGCTTTCCTTGGATCCTGGTGAGGAATTTATAAGCAGATGCAGGCAACTCAACAGCCCTTCTCTTTTTATCTCACCTGTTCTTATTCAGATAATTGTCTAATTCTTATTTGAAACTCCCTAAGCTCTTTGCCTCAATAATTGAAGTTTTAGTCGTACTCTGGGGTTTGAAGAAGCAGAGCACGGCGTGTCCTGCAAGACAAATCCAACGGATGTTCCTTTGTGGCTGGAATTCAATCTGTTCTAAGTGGGGCTTCTGCTCCCTGGTGCCCTGCTTACTGTGGCAACAGGAGAGATTTCAGCATTCATGTACAAGGTGTGCATGCAGGAATGCAAATGTGGCAAAGCTCCAGGGTTCATCTGAAATGCTGATGGAATTGCAGAGCTGGAGCCCGAAGGACACGCAGTGCTCACCACTCCTTCCCACACATAAAGAATGTCCCATTTGCCACAGGTCAGCAGGGAGGGCTCCTCACTTTTCGCTGTTACATGGAGAAAATGGCCTTGAGTTTTATTGAGGTGAGGATGTTGGTCAGTCTCGTTCTCCAGGGGTGTTAATTCCAGGTGTGGGGCAGTCACTGAGCGCTTTGCAAGCATTTCTCATTCTGCTCAGGTGGAACCTGCTCTAACAGGCAGAGCTTCCTTCAGATCCCAAAGGGAAAGAGCAAAACACGTTACAGTGAGCAGAGAGGGAAATGGGGGGAATCCACCACAGCTTCCATCAAAGAAGGTTTTTCCTGAATCTCCTCCCCACTCAGGTGAGCAGGGACAACCATCCAGGCAGTTTAACCAAGTCACATTTTAAAGTAAAATAATTGTAAATCCCTTGCTAAGAGATCCTGGAAGTCTCCCAGAGTGAAATGCTCTGCATTTCTTGGCTGTTTCCACAACAGGGACACTTCCCACTATCCCAGGTTGCTCCAAGTCCTGTCCAGCCTGGCCTTGGACACCTCTCCTGAGCCAGAGAGGTGTTAAAGCACCTGAGCTCCTGTAGAGAAGGATAAGGAAAGGAAAGGAAAGGAAAGGAAAGGAAAGGAAAGGAAAGGAAAGGAAAGGAAAGGAAAGGAAAGGAAAGGAAAGGAAAGGAAAGGAAAGGAAAGGAAAGGAAAGGAAAGGAAAGGAAAGGAAAGGAAAGGAAAGGAAAGGAAAGGAAAGGAAAGGAAAGGAAAGGAAAGGAAAGGAAAGGAAAGGAAAGGAAAGGAAAGGAAAGGAAAGGAAAGGAAAGGAAAGGAAAGGAAAGGAAAGGAAAGGAAAGGAAAGGAAAGGAAAGGAAAGGAAAGGAAAGGAAAGGAAAGGAAAGGAAAGGAAAGGAAAGGAAAGGAAAGGAAAGGAAAGGAAAGGAAAGGAAAGGAAAGGAAAGGAAAGGAAAGGAAAGGAAAGGAAAGGAAAGGAAAGGAAAGGAAAGGAAAGGAAAGGAAAGGAAAGGAAAGGAAAGGAAAGGAAAGGAAAGGAAAGGAAAGGAAAGGAAAGGAAAGGAAAGGGCTGAGAAATTTGTTGACTGAATCACAGTCTGAGGTGAGTTTTAGCTCTCTCAGGAGGCTCCAGCCACATAATTGCAAATAGTTATTTTAGCTGAACTTCATAACTCGAAGTTGCAGTGATTAAACTGAAATTCCCATCCCAGACCTGCAGGAAGACGAGGCCTAATAACAACTGTTAAATCTCAAACTCGCATTCAGCCACCTCAGTAATTTGTTTAAAAAAGCAAACATCTGCAATCCCGTTATCAAGCAGCCCAGGGGCTGAAATCTCCCAAGTGGATATGTTGGGGAAGAGAGAAATTTTGCTTTAAAAAGGAAGCTTCTATCAGCAGGATGAAAAACCTCAAGCAAGGAAAGCAAAATGTGCTGTAAAACATAACCACGACCTTTTTTGTCTCTCCTCAATGTCTGAGCAATTAAAATTCCCCAGTGGATTCTCCCCCTCTGAAATGCAGGCCCAGCCCATCTTTTAAAACAATGGCTTCGGGTTTATCACAAGGAGCGTGGAGTTGTTTCTTCGTGGCAAGCACAGCTGATACAACAAACAGCCTCACATTTTTAGGGGGTTCTGGTACGTAAATAAAAGCAATTCCTACCACCACCAAAACCCCATATTTCACTGTGATAACAATGCTCTGGAGCATCTCATCCCTGCAGTCATCATCCATCCGAGGCAGCCAGGGCAGGTTTTCTCCTTTCATGAATCGAGAGAGAAAACCAAATGTTGAAGCTGAGCTTGCTGAATGTTTTCAGGTGGCTGTGCAGAACCCTGGCTGCATTATGATACATCTATTAAAAAATCCAGAGGCAGACTGGGTTTCACATGGCTCACAGTACTGCTGGTGCTTCAGGTTCTCCTGGAAGACAAAGTTTCTTGGGAAGGATGACAAAAAATATCATTGCACTCATTAACTCTACCACGTTTCTGTAAATGTAAAGGATTACAGAGATGTGGACGATCAGAGGGTTAACCAGGACTGCAAAGCACATTTTTAAGCACTAAATTTTACCTCTTCAGTTCTCTATTGTTTTTCTGTGAAATACAGAATGAGGGGGCTCTACCTCAAGGAAGCAATTGAAGCCTTAAATGCTGCATTTGACTGAGTAAATTACCCAGCAACTCCTCTGAGCATCCAGCTGGAGACAGGCAGAGATGAAGCTCGGGGAGAAGCACAGCAATAGGTTTTATGTAACGGAATTCAACTCTCCTGGTGGGAAGCAGGATGCTGACAGCTTTGGAAGCACTCTGACATCCCTGATTTCCTTCACATCAGAACTGCTCTGGCTTTAGAAGGGGTGCTTCCAATTAAACTGTTGTTAATATGTTGTAGTTAATAAATACATGTGGATTCAGGCCCCAGCATTAAAATGTGAACATGAGAAAATGTGGGGTTGTTTGGATCTGGGGGTTTGTTTTGGCAGGCTGTAAAAGACAGATCGGAACCCATTCTGGCTTTCAAACATGGAATTTCTACCCATGGAAAAACGATAAACGATGGAGAGATGCCCTGTCAGCAGAGGACGGGGTGAGGAGCATTGTAAATCATATTTTGTTACAAACTTTCCTTGAACTGGGGAAATTCCCTTCCCCTCCCCAGCCCAGTCCATAGCTCTGCAAATGAGGGATGTGCTGCTGTTCTAGACCTTGCACTTAAACACTAATCTCCTTATGCTCCTGAGATCTAAGCTGCCTATTTTAGCCCTAGGACTGGCCCAGGAACAGCCTGACACAACATCTTTGCTCCTGTACCAATTTTGTCTCAGTGGCCCAAGCACAGGCACCCCCTGAGCCTCATGAAACCAGAATAATGAACATTTTACTGGCACTGCACAGGGTTTGTGACCAATGCCCAGCCCAGGCCATCAGCTCTGTCTGTGGCTGGGGTTAGGGGACAGCAAAGCAGATTCTAAATAGGAACACCAGGAGCTTTCCCTGCCAGACCTCCCACGCCAAGCCATGCCTCTTACACAAGATTTACATTAAAAATCAGAAATCATTGCAAAAACATTGGTTAAAGGGCTGGCCAGGGAGCGTTTCAATA
Organism: Lycocorax pyrrhopterus obiensis; assembly: GCA_014706295.1. Lineage (NCBI taxonomy): Eukaryota > Metazoa > Chordata > Aves > Passeriformes > Paradisaeidae > Lycocorax > Lycocorax pyrrhopterus. Next base: position 11,142,687 of record JACSVZ010000005.1, read on the forward strand.
ACTTCTGTTTATAAACATCACATGCTCCGGCTCAGCTCCAGCTCTGCTTTGCCATAAGAACAGAAAAGCCAAGTGGGTAATTTTTAAATGACTTTTTTGCCATTAGGACAGTGTCTTTTATCCCAAAGATGAACACAGATGGCTCTCAAGACACCTGTAATTCTTCCTCTTCAATAACAAACATGCAAAATGAATAATGAAGAGCCAGAAAGGCAGCACTCCATGGAGGTGCCCTCAGCTGGCCCTGTCACACACAGATTTTGTCAGTATTTCCTTTATTTGGGGAGGGAAGAGAATAAAGTTTAAACAACAGCCTTGCTTTGAAGTTTTAATAAAACTCCAGCAACTCCTGGGATTCTCCCAGCCTAGATCAAGGTCACCTTATCTGGACTTCAGAGTTTTTAGACACAAGCCTGGTGTTTGGTGCTCCCTGCTGCTGCCAGGGCCCACAGCGAAGAGGCCCTGCTGTAAGGACAAGCAGTTTTATTGGGGCAGAATGCATTTCACCACCCAGGCCAGCTCCTGTTCCATGCTAATGGTGCCACAGCTTCGCTGGCTCATCCGACTCTGTCAGCTTGGGGGCTGAATTATGGTTTTAATATCTCGCTCTCTGCTCTGGCTGTGATTTGTTCTTTGTTGTGTTTCTGATCTGTACTTCAGGGTAATCCGTTGTTGGAGGCACTGGGGCTGCTTGTCACAGAGCTCTGCAAACAGAACAGCTCCTCACTCTACAAATTGTGTGTATCTGTGGCTGTACATGATGGGAACGTGTTCAGGACCTGTGAAGCTTCCAGAACATTTGAGCAGCAATTCCTGACAGAATAGAAATACATCTTCACACTTCATTTCTTAATTAAAACAATCAGCACATTCCAGTGTGTGTTTTCCCCATTTCCATATTTCCATTACAACCTTCATCAAAATGCATCTTCATACGTTCTTTACAAGTATTTTACTTCAGACATTTAATGAACAATTAAATGTTCAAACATTCAATACTTCAAATATTTAATGAACAGAAAATGTAACATTGAATCAATTTGGCTTTTCTTTAATCAACTGTTCCCAAGGCGCTACACATATGGATACACCTTAACACATAAATAAGTATGCAGTGGATCAGAGTCTGGATTATTACTATTCATAACTAAGAGAGGACTGTAAATGTATTTTGCTTTTCAAAATTCAGGAACAATCCAGCAGAGGCTTTTGAGTTATCACAGGAGTCAGCAGGTGTTCTGTGAATGAGGAATTGGAAAGCTCAAGGCCTCAGAGCTGTAAGCATTCCTGAGTTTGAAGAATTCAGAAAGGTAAATAGGTGCAAGAAATAATAATGGGAAATTCCATTTAATGCAGGACAAAGGCAGGGGGATGTAGATATACCCTTAATGAAGGGAATAAAGCTTGACAAGGAGCTCAAAGCAGGCCAAACCTTCAGACAACTGTCCCCAGCTGAATCCATCGGTGGATTGTGCAAATCACAGGGGGGGAAGAAGTGAAGATCCCTAATCCAATTCTAATCCAGCTGTGGAGAGCGAAATTTTTACAAGTTAAAAAGGAAAACAACTGAGGCTACAAGTTTTGATAGCTCTGCAGCTCAGGTGTAATTTTTGACGGCATTTTTGGTTCAGGTAACCAAAACTGAATGTTACTTTAATGACACTTCCCCTATGAGGTCATTAAGATCAGTCCATTTGTCTCCCTTGTTTTTAATTATCTTCTGTGGAGTCATCCTGGTTTTATACTGGTGTAAACACATCCCATCCCATGCTGTTTAATTGCCTTCAAAATTCTGTTTGCCCATTTCTGGTTTTATGGGGACTTTAACTTGCAGGTGTTTAAATCAGCAAGGAAACAAAAAGATCATCTTAGAAGGAAATGGAGTCAACTCGAACTATATTTTAATTTTATGACTGTTCATTTTCTTCCACTGGCAATTCCCAGTCAACAACCTCAGGTGCAAGAACGTGACATTTTAACCATCTAAATCCCATCATTTTGAAGTAACTATGGGCTTCTGCTTGTTATTGCTTAAGATTCAACAGAGGCTGCAGCATAAATGAGCCTTTGAGGAAACCAAGTCTATTATTCCTGCTAGCTGGGGCAATGGCAACCATCGTGAAAGTAAAATTACTGCCATTAAATCAAGAAACTAATTAGAATCAGATCATCAAGTTCTTTTTCTGCTGGAGCCTTGGTCTCCTGGCATGGGATAGGAGGATTTACTCCAGAGTACACGCCTGGGCTGAGCCAAGTCTGTTGGTTTAGCGCTTTTCTGGTGCTTCCAGAAATTCAATAAACAGCTCAAGAAGGTTCAGTGGCACTTGTGGATGTGGACCTGGGCTGGCAGCTCTCAGAGAGGAAGGCTGGGAACACAGAAATTAGGAAATCTGGCTCATGCCTATGGATGGAGGCAGAAGGAATCAGCCTCTGCTCTCCCTGCACGGCCCCAAGCGGAGCAGGAGCTCAGCTGAATGTCTCAAACCCAAAAAGCCTGGGCTTGATTTCTTTCCTTGTTCCTTCTGGAAAGCGCTCCCTCTCCCAGCTCTGCCAGCAGAGATCAACATGACATCAGATGGAAAGGATTATGAGCATGGCTGTGCCCAGGCATCTCAGAGAGGAGGGATCTCTGTGGTTCCCACAAGGAGACGATAACCGGGTCTGACAGCGTTTGTGAGGCTCTGCACTCTGAAATCCCCTTTCATCCTCACACTCTGGGGATCTCCTGGGCATGGCAGCATTTCACCTGCCTGCCAAACTCAGTGGCAGCTTCCTCCTGTCAATCCTCTCCCTCTGTGGGTGGTTCAGCAACTCAAATGGAGCACAATTATTTCATAAATATCCACCAGTGAGCTTAGGAACCTTGGGGGAAAAGCACAGGACTTGTGAAGTTCTCATCTTGAGGATGCCATGGAAAGGTGATTCACTCCAAAGGATAACACAAGCAATTAGACCATTTTACATTATCAAAGGTTAATAATGAGAAAGGTAATGAATAACAAGATGCATCTGTCACAGCAAGAAGTGCCACAATGCGAATCCAGGCTGTCACTCTGTCTGACCTTACAGGAGTCATTTGCTTGCTGTGCCTTTGATTTCCCAGCACTAATCCTTATTTTACCTGTCTTTGGAGAGTAATCAATGTTTTAAATGTTCTTCAAAATTATATGAGTCAGTACAAACTGTGTTCCCATATGTACCCTTAATTGGCTTTTAAGGACATTTTAGGCATATGCATGTTCATAAGTCTAATAGGAACTCTTAAAAGCCCGAAATAATTTGGGACCAAAATTGACACCTGAGGGCCATTCTATTAATGGGAGTTGAGAGTTAATGATTTTACAGTTGTTTTGTTTATAACCAGAGGGAAGGACATATTTACTCAGTAGCTGCAGCATTACTCAGCACAGAGAACTGAGGAATGTTCCAGAAAGCACCAAGGGGTTCGTCTGGCCCACAGGTAAAATCACTATTTAAGATTATAGGGGCTACATTTATTGAGGAGATCTGCCTTAGATTAGGACACTGGAGTCCTCAAATATCTATACACAAAAGTGGTACAAACTGGTTGCCCAACTTCAAATTAATGTTTGTTTTCTGGGTTACCGAACAGTCCCAGAAAATGAAGCGAGAAGTTTTCTGCCCAAAAAATACAATCACTCAAAACAACTCACCTCCTTCCCAGAAGGGAAGTGCTCAGAGCAACATTGATGTTCCTTCCTCCAGGACCATGAGATTTCTCAGAAATGAGCTTAAGAACAGAACAGATTATAAAGGTCCTCTGAACTACAAAATCAATCCACCTTCTCCAGTAGAAATAATATTCCACCAGCAAAGGACTGGAAAGGAAAACAGAAAATGCCGTGCTAATATGACAGCATGTGTGGGGCACTTCAAAACTGCAACAAATTGGCTGCGGAACAAATAAATTCTGGGTTTTTATACCATGAAGCACAGTGGCAGTATGAAAAGCTGCAATTTCTAAATTAAAGCATTTGCTGAACTGTCAAAATAACTCATCAGTTTGAAGTCAATCCTGAAAGATTCCCAAAAGAGTCAACCTATTACCAAAGCAAATGGATTAATAAGTGCAGTATTGATCTGCCAAGAGCATGGGGGTGAGCCTTTGCTGATCCCTTTGGAAGCTCTTCCCACAGCAATGCACTGGGAATTCAGCAGGATGGGCCACAGGGAAATCATTAAGCAAAACTAATAAAGGGAGAGAAGAAAATGAAGGAAATCTCAAGCCTTCACTCGATGGGTTTCTGATTCTCCTCTTTCCCATGAATTAATGTCATGTTCAGGCTGTCCATCCAGGGGAATGCAACGTTCCTTGGAAAAACAACAGTAACTCTGCATGGGGGAAAGTTAAAAAGAACTGATGCAAACCTGCACACAAGAAACCAAACTGAGCTAGAAAGCAACCCCTCTGTGTGTCCCTGGAAGCAGGAGGACCTGGGGATTTTCCCAGGTTGCTGCTGTAAAGCAGCACTGATTTATTCAGACACAAAAGATTAAGGCTGTTGGGGAAGATGTGATTTGGAAATTCAGTGTCTGGTGAGGATCTGGATGCTTCCATATAAATGGATATCTATCCCTGTGAATGGATATTGGATAATGCTGCCTAATGGAACTTTATTGCATTTTCAGATGTTTTCCCATCAGGTTATTGAAATTCTTGTTACTGTAAGAAGAGACGACTCACGAGGAAATCTGCAGTTTGCAGGCACCAAAGGAGGAAGATGAAAATTTGCTCTTTACCACCTCCTTAGGACAAGGTGAGGAAGGATATTTATCCAGCTGAATGCACAAGGAAAATCAGGAAGGCAGAGCATGGCCTTGCTGACTGGAATGTTGTTTCCTACACCAAACCCAAAGCAAAATTAACAACAGCTGCCTACAAATACGGATTTTTTTTTTCCTGTCTGAAACTCAGTGGACACGTTCACCACCTCATTTGGATGCAGAGCTCTGATCTGCCAGGGACACCTGCCAGTCTCCAGCAACTTTAGGCAAAGATCAATCCATTTTCTAATTAGAGATGGGAGTTAATGGCAGCCGAAATGACCATTTTAAATACAGCAGGCCCTAAACAATGACTTCCCAGGATGCTGCCTGCCCCAGAGCATTTCCTTTGTAATCTTCCCAGCCTCTCCACTCTCCTGGATGATTTATGGTGTCTGGGGGCTCCTTGGCAGTACTTTCTGTGCTGATAAAGAGGAAAACCTTGACTGTATCTTAAATTGTCAACAAATGCTTTCAAATTTCCTAAGAGTTCTTGCATTTGTTCTTCATATTTGCAGAGTTAAAAAAGATGCTCCAGCCTCAAACTGCTTTTTCCAACAGAGCAATGCCCATGAGCATCTCATTATTGAGCTCCATGAACTTTCCCCGCCATCAGCTTAATTCCACTGGCCTCACCCCGTAATTCCCAACTGGATACCCAACCTCGTGGTGACAGCCCAATTAATTCTGCTGGCATCATTAATGAGAGGCTGGTTATTTGAGAAACGCACCTGGCAAGCGGGAGTTCCATGCAGCCCTCTGGCTAAAACGGATGTTACAACTTTAATAGAAGGAGACATCAGAAAGCGTTTGCCCACACCAAGGAATTCAACAATTGTGTTTAAATTTAATATAACATATGATAAAGAGTTGAGCTGGAGTAAAAGTCTGTCACTGGCTCTCACACAATATTATTTATGGCTCTATATAGGCCCAGCTCCATGACATTAGCAGGCAGAAACCTTAATACCTTGTGACACAACCGGGCTGAGCCATCCAATATCACCCCCAAATCCTTGAAAAACAAATACTCCTTCAAATAATTATGCTGTTTCAACATATTAACTTCCCAGGCACCAGCAGGGGAGCAGCGATGAAATGTCCTGTTTTAGGGAAGACCACTGAAAAGCCTTGTCTGTATCCTGGGCTTCAAATCAAAAACCTTTAATATTAGGATCACACTCTGCACTGAATAAATGTCAGAGAAATAAACTTGACGGAACAATATATTTTTCATGCTCTAAAATGAATTTTAAAAAGGACCTGGAACAGGAAACTACAAAGTCTTTAACCTCCAGGGAAAAAAAAGATCAAATAGCACCCAGGTCACTAATAATCTAATGTCAACTGTTTCCATAAAAAATGGGCAATGATAAATAATCAAAGCATTTAGTGGGAGCTGTGGGGATCTGTGTTATTCTCAGCTATTCTGTTATTCTCTGTGCATGATGATTAGAATTTTAAAGAAAAGGTAATGTTTCTCCCAGCCCTGTTTCCCCACGGTTTATAACCCAGAGCATGAAATCTCTGACGTTATCTCCTGGATCCTTCCAGAAGCTCATCTCCCTCAGCCTGGCTGCTGGAGAGATGGTTTGCCGCGTTATCTTCCTGACAAGGAAAGCAGCCAATGCAAGGTGAACCTCTGGGCTGGAGAGGCACAAGGCAGGTTTGGCTGATCTAAACTGCACGTAATTCCATAATTCCAGATTCCCGCCTCCGTGGGGTTGGCATTCAGCTGACTCCCACCTCCCGCAGTGGGGTAATTCCCCTTCCACTCACACACCTCTCTGATCACTGCTCTCATTTGTGTGCACAGAAAAGGTAAAAGAAATGTTTATCCCATGTAAATTATTTTAATTTCTTGCTGCAAACCAGAAGAAAAGGGCCAGCCCCAAGCAGCCCATTCAGCAAACAACAGAATCCTAAAACTTGTACAATGGGTAGGCAGAGCTGTTTCTTCCACTCTGCTTTACACTCCACTGCATCAATGCATTTATTACTCTCCTGCATCCATCTCATGCTGGCCTATCCTTCTTTATATGAAATGCATAGATCAGCACAGAGTTCTCTGTTCCAAGAGACACAGGATCACTTGAGCTGCACTTCACCAAACGTGAGAGAAGACGAGATCTCTGTCCTTTGGCCAGGCAGTCCAAACTCAGCATGAGGATAAAACCCCAGTGACAGACAACACACTCTGCATCCCAGGACTGAAGAATCAGCTTTTCTTGCTGAAAAAGGCTTCGCTGAAAGAAAAAAAAGTGGTATTAGCTAACCTGAAATAGCTAAAATTTTAAAGCATGACCCAGGGATACAGAAGAGCTGCTTTTATCATGGTATACCCTATGGAAATTGCACCTGAAAATATGGGAAGATTTCACGCTCTGGAATACTTTTTGCATCTTATTTCCATGAAGTGTCACATCCAAGGCCATCTGCGTTCATCTTCTTGAATGTAATACACAGTCCTAAAGGTAAAAAAAGTCTTTTTAAAAAATCACCTAGTGTTTCCCTTGGCTTTTCTGTCCTTATGGCAACGCAGAGCTGTAGCTGACCTGCAGAATGCGACGTTTTTAACAGAAGTCAGTGTTAACACCCCCAGCAGCCCTTTAACCAGTGTTTTTGCTGTCTTTGCTCAGATCTTCCTCACGATTAAACAAACCCAGCTCCCTCAGCCGTTCTCACACATCTCTCCCAGCCCTTTCACAAATCGCTGGGCACGCTCCAGCTCCTCCGTGTCCTTTTCAAAGCGAGGGGGCTACACCTGGAATCGATGTGAAACATAACTGGGGCTCCATGCGGGGCACAACAACAATCCCATAAACCCGGACTATTTTAGGGCAGGATTTTCCGCCTCAGCCGCGGCCGGCCCGGCCCGGCCTCCCCGCCCCGCTCCGCCCTCAGCGCCTGGGGCCGCCCCTTCCCGCCCGGGGAGCCGGGCCGGGGTAAGGACCGAGTTCCTGAGGCCGAGAGGAGGGAAAAACACCTCTTAGAGCCCGTCCCTGAGGGCTGTGAGGAGCGAGTGGAGGGCGGAGCAGCTCCCGGAGCCCGTGAGGGGCGGACACGGGCCGGGCTGCGGGGAGTTCCCGGGCACGGAGCTGCTGGAGCGGGGCTGGAGGCGGCCACGGAGCTGCTCCAGGGCTGGAGCCCCTCCTGGAGCCAGGCTGGGAGAGCTGGGGGTGCTCACCTGGAGAAGGGAAGGCTCCAGGGAGAGCTCAGAGCCCCTTGCAGAGCCTAAAGGGGCTCCAGGAGAGCTGGAGAGGGACTGGGGACAAGGGCTGGAGGGACAGGACACAGGGAATGGCTTCCCACTGCCAGAGGGCAGGGATAGATGGGATATTGGGAAGGAATTGTTCCCTGGGAGGGTGGGCAGGCCCTGGAATAGAATTCCCAGAGAAGCTGTGGCTGCCCCTGGATCCCTGGCAGTGTCCAAGGCCAGGCTGGACAGGGCTTGGAGCAGCCTGGGATAGTGGGAGGTTTCTTCCCACTATCTCATCTAACCATGCTCTCTTTCCATTACCACTCATTCCCCCTTGTCCTGTCACTACCTGCTGTTGTAAATAGTCTTACCTCATCTTTCCTGTAAGTTCCTTCTAGATAATAGAACGGGAAGATTTGCATTTAATTTTTTAAAAATGAATAATTTTATCCAAGCATTACCGTAATCCACTACAGATTTGAAAGGAATGCTGCTCAGAATTCATGGCTAATGCTCAGTGCTAATTGTTGCTGTGCATTTACCCTGTGGATCTGAACGTGTGCTGCTCTAATCAGTGCTTTGGCTTGATCACAATTGAGTTGAGGTTTTACCCACCTGTTGTGGATGTTAAATCAGGTGTGATCTGACTATGACAGCCCTCTGTATATCCCATGTCACTGTGATTAATCCAGTCGTCGTCCTTGTGAAACTGACCTTATTTTTGTTTTTATTTGCAGAGCTGCCCCATGGCAACTGCCCTGGCAGAGAGCTCTGGGAGTCATGGAAAGGGGCTGGAGTTGAGCCAGAGTCACAGCAGCTCTGCTTTGGACTATGCAGGAGACACCTTTGAGTCCTTCAGCGAGGAGGAGGAGAGCGAAGCACCTGGATCGTGGTGTTCCACAGAGGATTTGGAGGGGTCAGCTGTGTCAGAGGCGTTGGAAAGCACATCATCACATGGCCAAAGCCATGCAGGTATGCAGAGCTCTCTCTGTTTGAGGCCTGTGTTTCACAGCTTCAGTCACTGCACTGGGGCCTTCAAACAGCAAAAATAAAGGTGAAAATTGCATACAGTGTCCTTGCTGTGCAAAGTGCCGACCAGATCCGTGCTTCAGACAGCTCCGTGGGAAGGACTTGGCCATGGAAATGCTTCCTTAGTAATCTTGTGATGCTGAAATTCTGTTGGCACCTTAAAGTCCCCTAAAACTGAGTAGAGAAGTCAGGTGCTCCTTCAAACTGGGGCCGTTCATTTTCATCTTGCTTTCAGTGGCTCCTCAGCCCTCTGAAGTATTTTGTCTTTTCACATCTTTGTGGTTTCCTCAGTCCCTGCAGAACTAGAGTTCAGAATATTCAGAACTGGAAGGGACTCACAAGGACCATCAAACCCATCTGGAACAAACTGGAGAGCAGGGAGCTGATACAGAATTTTTATTCCCTCTGTGCCACATTGTTTTCCCCTTGGATCAATATCCTGAGAGAGCTCCCAAGAGCACTTGAGCAGCCACAAATGAAGGGCTGGAAATCCGCGATGGGGCTGCAGCAGGGAGGAGGCACTGGGGGTTAAGTTGGCATTTCAGATCAAATTGAATGTACCAGCAGCTCTCATTTTTTCAGGGAATCCCATACTGTGGTTCAGGGGTGATTAGAAATGAGCAATGTGAGGTATTTTGTGGGACAGAAGCTGAAATCTGTGGCCTCATCTGTGTATTCCTGTGGCTCAGGGTTTCTTCTCCCTCAGCAGGGAGAACTGGCACATTCAAGTGCAGGATTATTTGCCTCCCACTTTGCTTTCCTCACAGTGTATGTTCAAAGTTGCCTTTTTTTCTTGCAGAGGAGGAGTCTGAAGCAGTGGATTCTGCAGCTGTGGAAAGAGCTGCCATAGGGAAATGGATTGATGCCATGGGAAAATGGGTTGGTCTGAAAAATAAAGACACTGGGATTCAGCCAGACAAATCTGTTATCAGAACTGCTGGTGAGTGTGGTAACTTCAGCAGAGCTTATGATTGTTTCTTTTGGAAGGGGATGTAAACTTGACTTAAATTTTCTACACAGGCTGTTAAGTTAAGCCAGCTAATTAGCCTGGCTTAATTAGCCAGGTAATTAAGTACAAAGTTTCTCTTTTATGCTTTCTTGGAGAGCAGTTTGTCTCCCATATCACACGTGGCCTTGATGCTCCCCCCCCCGTGTAGTGACATTATCCTGGTGATGCATTACCACAAAACCTGGGAAAGGACATTGAAAAATGTCCCCACATTTTAAATTTAACTGTAATCCTCACATTTTTACTGGACTGTTCAGGTTTTTTCTCTCCAGCTGTACAGGTACTAAGAAATTTGGGGATTTTTCCCTCCAAAATAAACATGACTTCAGAATTTATTGTGTGAAATGGTTTTTACCCCCTTGTTAATCAACTGTGTTGATTATTGAATTATTTGTTTGCCCTGTTTTAGTTCCTTTCCCAAGCTGAGGGAGGCAGCAGGGCACCAATTTTGGCAGGAACAATGGAGCAGCTTTAACCAAATAACGATGGAGTGTAGGGAGGAGGAGAAGGGAAAGGAGGAAGGAAGGATCCATTTCCATGTACTGGTTATGCAAGGAACTGTGAGAGCAGATGGTGGGATGCAAGCCCTGCTAAAGTCTGTCAAAAAGTGGGTCAGAGATGCTATTTTTAATTAAGAAAAAAGAGCAAGAAAGCTGTAATTGAGCAAAAAATAATGGGAGCAGACGGGGAATCTTCCTCAATCTGCATCCCATGTTCATGGGAAGTGAGCAAACTTGGAGTTTTGTGGGTCACTGTAAGACTGATTAACCAGGATATCTTCCTGGGCACTTCATGGCATGGAATTGTGTGCAGGCATCCTCAAAGCACCCATCTGTCCTAGAAAAGCAGGAGCTGAGGTCACTTGTAGGCTATTCTGAATTGCAGAGCTCCTTCCCCACAGTGGTGAGTCAATGTTGTGGGTTCCTGACTCATCTCCTGCAGTTCTCTGTTCCTGCAGTTCAGTGGAAGGTGGCTTGTGTGGAGCAGCTCATCTGTAGTAGGGAGGCTTCTCCTGGCCTGCTCCTCCAAGATAATCTTCCTAAAATACATCAGAATCCTGTGACTGATTCCTGGAGAAATTGAAAGGGACCTGATGAGTTCAGAGGCACTGAATGAATGATGAACCACAGCTGAAGGCTGAGGATGTTTTCCATCTCCACAGGGTTCTCCCTTGAAAGTTGCACTCGGAGGATTTTATTCATAGAATCACTGTCAGATTCTTGTAGTTGTGCACCAGGGAATGCTCTGCCTTTGGGTGATGGATGTTGATGGCAGGGAGAGTCAGAGTGGTCCCTGAGGCTTGAGCAGCAAGTTCTGTTCCATTATCTTGGGCTGATGTAGCAGACCTGGCTTGTCTCCTGCTTGTCCTGTCACTGTAGCAGCCCAGCCCTTCTCAGCTGCATTTGTGCTTCCAATGATCAATATGAAGAGCACAAAATGGGGTTCATGCTTATCTTTCTTTGATGCAAACACAGTACCCAGCCATGTTACCCCCAAATCAATCATAATTAGCCATGCACTGCATTTTTTATTGCTGAATGTTATCATAAAATAAGCGCAGCAACTTTTGTCTTTTGATATATAAAAATGCTTCTCTTGGGTTTGATCATTCAGCACTTGGTAGCCCCCAAATCTTGTATTGTTTTAGCAAAATCTTGTATTGTTTTAGCAGCTTGGAGATATATATATATTTTTTTTTAAATGCAGTATATGAGCTCACCTAGAACTGGGTTGCTGCACAGTGAGTTCCCTCAGAACACTCAGCTCAGTGAATCGTGTGCACTGAGCACACAGGCTACTCTGAATCTGGGTTTGTTTTATTGCCTCAAGACTTTCTCTCTCATCTGACTACAAATAGGGTTAAATGTGATGGGGGAGCAAAAGGTTCTGGTTTGCCTATGGGAACACTCTGGAATGTCATTTTTATTTTTCATGGTTTTCTTTGTGGGCTGAAAGAAGATAAAGATGCTGGCCTCAGGAGAAGTGAGAAATTTTCGTCACAGTTGTCTTTGTCCCTCCACCCCAGTGTGGTAGCACGAGCTGTTATTAGGCAAATACATCACAGCCATGACTATAAATTCTCAGTTCCACAGAGATTATTCCATGTTAGTCATCTTTAAAATGTACTTAGGAAACTGCAGTCCTTCAACTTGGATGTATCTGAAAATTCAGGTGGGGCTCTTTAGCCCCCGGCTGGTGCTGTGTTCACAAGTTGCCTCTCACCTTTGTAATGTGTCTCCATTAAATGCTTGGCCTGTTCATCTTCCTGCACTGTTGGCACTGCACTGCTGCTGCAATTGTTCCCTGGGAGGGTGGGCAGGCCCTGGCACACATTCCCAGAGCAGCTGTGGCTGCCCCTGGATCCCTGGCAGTGCCCAAGGCCAGGCTGGACGGGGCTTGGAGCAGCCTGGGACAGTGGAAGGTGTCCCTGCCATGGCAGGGGTGGCACTGGCTGGGCTTTAAGGTCCTTCCAGCCCAGGTCATTGTGTGACTCTGTGATGATTCAGTGTGCTGGAGGAGTTTTACTCACTTTAAATTCCTATTTGTGATAAACAGCCTGACATTTCAGCCTGTTTCTCTCACTCCTGTGTTACCTGCAGGGACCTCTCTCATGCTCTTTGCTGGTCAGGCTGTCAGCGTGTTCATCTGAGCTGTAAAATCAATTTAGGTAATTATGAAGACGTTATCTGGAGCTGCAGAGGTAAAACCTTACTGAAGAGCAGCTATTGATTATTGCCTTTCACAGTTACCTCTTTTTACTTTTTATCTTCTTAGAGTATTAGTAGAGAATAATAACAACAAAATGCCTGCCAATTTCCCTATTAAATCAAAGACACCAAAGGAAAAGGAAACTCATAAAGACTTTCCTATTTTACTCCGTCCTCATGGATTTCAAATGTCACACTTAAGGCTGGAGTTGTACACAGACAGCAAAACCTACGTAGGTCACTGAGTTACAGCCCCTCAGCGGGGTTTGGGATGTAGACATGGGGATTAGCTTCTCTCTCCTGGGCTTCTGGGATCACAGCAGCTTCTTGGTGCACTTTGTGGGGCTTTACTTCCTAAATATTCCATGTTTTGTGACCTTCCTGCTGGGTGAGACGTGGCTCTGGTCGATGCCTGTGCTGGTGTCACTTGGGCTGCTCTTGTCACCTGTTCTGCCTTACTGCTCTCCAACGAACAGAGGGAACACTGGGTTTGGAGCAACCAAACATCAGAAAATATCCTTCTGGAGCAGACATTGGCACTGGCGGGGATTCTCTGCACTGACCTTCAGATCTGCCACCACAGATGGAGAAGGAGCCTTCCAGCATGTCTGGATCACACATGGAAAGGAGGGAATATGTGAGAGACATGGAATAAACCCAACCCCCAAAGCAAGAGCTGAGACCCCCTGGACAGGTGAACCTCCCACAGCTGGGGGAAATCTGAATGCGTAAATAATTCAGTTAAAAGGCAAACTTTTCTCACAATTTTTTGGGTTTGTTTCCGTGAAATTCTAGTCCTTGATCCCTAATTTATATTCTTTCTGAGCTTCCTGTTAAGCATGAGTTAATATGAAAAAGTAACTCCAGCACTGAGTCGTGCAGTGAGGTTTAAAAATTGCTGTTCCCTTTGCCAGTGTTTCTTCTGAAGTCTGGAGGTGCAGATGAGCAGATGGGTGGGTGTGTGGCAGCACAGGATTTATGCATTATTAGAAACCAATTCTTAATAAAATTGCACTTGTGGATGTCAGAAGAGCGTTAAGTGAATTAATCAGGCTGGTATTAAACTGTCACTAAATGCTCAGTGGACCTGATGTGTTTTACTTCTCCCTTTGAGTACTCAAATGCTTTTGTTCTGGGTTTCCCCCCCCTCACAATGGTAACTTTTTAATCTTTTTATTCATTCTATGTTCAGCATAAATGAACCTGCCAGGAATATTTTATTAGTGTGATTAAACCCAGTAGTGGCACATGATTTCCACTTTTTTTACAGGATTCTACATTGAAATTGTAAGGAAAATCACCTGGTGACTGAAATGGTTTGCACTCAGATATTTATGATGCTCCCCCAGATTTTTTTTTTCATTAAATTGCATTTTAAGGTATTGCTTATTCTTATTTATCTGTCTATAAATTGTCACCACGTCTTTGCTTTTAATCATTTTGATACATCATCTCCTTCGGAGGAGTAAATTGCTCTGTGATGCTCAATTCTGAACTGTAGCAGTTGCACTTAAACACATTCTCCATGTTGTCCATGAAGCCACAAAATTCCTGCTTTGCTTAGTTCTAATTATGGATCCCCTTATCCTTCATAAACATTGGATTTCTGAAGAGGTGCTCAGTTTCTTTGCAGATTTCCACAACTGTGTCTTGTGTCCTTGGGACTAAACTATTCACAGGGAATTTAGAGGGAGTTTTATATTCACATTGTTCAGTATTTTGAGGATCTGTGTTGTGGTTATGCCAAGATATCCCATGGGACTGGAATGCCAAGGCATTGGCAGTGCCTGTCTGGAAATTGAATTTAGTCCTGAAAAAACAGCCAGTGTGGAGGGTTTGTTTAAATGATATAATCCAGCCTTCCAGCAGGAATTCGTGTGTGAATCCTTGGAGTTAAACTGGCCACACCTCTGGAGTCATCCCCTGCCTGCCTTTGGGCTGGCAGGGGGAAATGTGGGCATTGAAACCTTGAGAGCTGTGGTGTCTCCCACCTCACACAGCCCCATCCTGTGCTCATGCCCATGAAATACTGCATTGATTGTGCTCTAAGCCTCTGGAAAATCTCCCCAGAAGCCCTGAGTGAAGTTGTAAATCCATCCTAACCTGCCCATCTGAAGTCTAATCTCTATTTTATTTATTTTTACGTGCCACTGGGAAGGATAAGAGAAGATGAAAGAGGGAACGATATTTTTTAAACAAGATCTTATAAAGAATTTAGGAAATGATTGTTGAAGCTTTAGAGGAAAAGTGTTTTCTAATGTAATTGCATTTCCTCAAAAAAAAATTGCCTAGTGTAGGTTGTGGAATATATTGGAGGTGTTTCCAGAGTGACTTCAGTGGACACTGCCTCTAATTTTTCTTACAAATTACTCCTTAGAGTTATTGATGAAGAGCTGTCTTGAAATATTAATTAATTTTGGCTTAGCAAGCTGCAGTTTCAGGTAGGGAGATGCTAAATCTGTATTATTGACAGTCAGTTTATTTAATGTCATCGTGTTTAACTGCTGGCTTTGCTAATCTGTTTATCCTGTACCATTAACCTTTTGTCTTTTTATTTCCTCCCACCTTTGGAGCCTATTTTAGAGCCATTTATTGTGCCAGTTCCTCCAATTCCCATCCACATTTGTATTTAAATTCTGCTCTGCTGTTGCTGCAGGCAGGGCCTGACCCTGGGTTTGGGTTTTCCTTGGATAACACGAGGTCACACAGATAAAGAGCAGCAGTTCTTCTTTCCCTGACGCAGCAATTGATGCTCTTGTCCTGTTGATTTCTGCCTGGCAGGAATTCCCGAATTATCCCGTGGAGAACTGGATGCTCTCAGGTCTTTCTGCACCAGGAAGATCAGCGGGATGCAGCAGGAGCAGGCAGGGAGTGGGAAGTGCAGGAAGCTGCAGTGTGGAGTCCCAGCGAGGAGAACTGAGACAGGAGATTCCTGCGCCGTTCCTGCCCGGCTGATGAACAGGATCCTGCTGGAAAACACCAGGGAGGCTGTGAAACAGGTACTGAGGGACAGAGAGGGAGATTTTCCCCTAAATTCTGGGAGAAGCACTGGAGAAAAAAGCCATAATATCAGGAGCAAGTCAGGCAGACCTTACTGATGCCAGGCTCAGGCCTCTGAGAGATGTTTTGGGTTGATATCCCGAGATTTATCTTTCTCATTTCTTAGACAGCACTGTAGAACTGTTGCTAGCAAACAATCATCATAAAATATTTTCTGGTGATAAAATCCTGATTTGTGTGCTTGAGCAAGGCTGGGATCATCAGTTATTGCTGTCCATGAGAAGCCCTGGATCAGCTGAAGGAAAAAACCTTTTTCTCTGGTTATGTTTGCATCAACTATTGATCAAATTATTCTGCATGTTATTTGTTGTGAAGTCTTTGTGACTCTGGGATTAGAAGAATTCCAAAGGCAAAACCACCCCGTGCTCCCAGCTTTCTCAGGCATTAGATAATATTAATAAAAACAGTTCCAATGAAATCTTGCTGACCTCAGTCCCCTGATTAAGAAACATCTGTCTCATCTTTACCCAATTCAAAGCTCTTTTTTTTGTCCCCAGCCCGGTGGCGTTTTCCCACCAGGGGATGGGTTTTATGCCCCAGCTCCTCCCCTCAGCCCTACCCCTAAAAATAATACTTTAAAGTCAGTCCTGGTGTGATAATTATTTCAGGCTTCCTGTCTTTTAAAATGATTTTGACATTTCAGCCATCTGCATTTTTAATTTCTATTCATGTTAACCCACCCTCCCAATTTTGTGGAATTTTTATTTCCTCTTTATTTGGCTGACATTGTGGGAATACATTCCCTAAGAAAAGGAACTTTATCTGCTCTTTTGCTTGGTTCTGTCTGTAGCTCCACACAACAACATTTTTATACAGAGAAGTCAGGGAAGAGGGGACAGAGGGGCCTGGGATGGGACTTTGTAGGGTTGATTCCCCTGCTTTTGCAGCAGCTCACTGTGTTTATGGAGCCAGATGGAATCTGTGTCAATTAAATCAGATAAAGCCATTGATATTTCATAAAAGCACAAACCCTGGGATTTGTGTAATGCTGTTAAATAAGCTTAAGATTTCATGGTGGATAAACTACCCCAGGAATCACTGAGTAGCACCGTTCATCCCACAAGCAGAACTGCACAATCTGGGTTGGATTCTGGCTCAGAGCTGCATGTTTGAGCTAATTGCTCCAGAGTTTATTTGCCTCTTAATTTATTTATAAAATGTATAAATATAATTTAAAATCATAACCCCTCAGGTTGGTGTCTAAAGCCTTGTACACACTGCCAGCATAGGAACAGTTAGAGATGATGGAATTATGACTATGAATTATTTTACTACTGCCTAAGAAGCCAATTTTTGTCTTTAGACAGTGTCTGTATGTGTATTTTTATTGATTGTTCTCAAAGTGCCCCCCTTGCCAGGCCAGACATTGCTCATGGCATCAAAGTCTCCTCTTCCAGGTGGCAGAAGCTCAAATCCACGAGGCTTCAGCGTGTCCTGACTGCCAGCAGAAGGAAGCAGAGCTGGCCAAGGTTGCCTTTCTCAGGCGAAAAAAGACTCTGCTGGAAGGGGCTTTAATCCGAGAGAAACTGGAAGGACACTTTTACTCCAGAGTAAGCAAATGTTGTTTA
The DNA here is from genome assembly GCA_014706295.1 of Lycocorax pyrrhopterus obiensis. NCBI lineage: Eukaryota > Metazoa > Chordata > Aves > Passeriformes > Paradisaeidae > Lycocorax > Lycocorax pyrrhopterus. The sequence continues at coordinate 11,160,045 of JACSVZ010000005.1, forward strand.
AAAAAATTCATGCTCCATTTTATAGGTGCTGTAACTAAAAAATCTCTAAGGCAGATTCCCCCTGATTTATGGCAGTGAGATCAGTGCAAACCAAAATAGAATTTGGGTCCTATGTCATTAATAAAAAGCTGGGGACCAACATTCTCCTCAAGTCATTTGAGCTGCCTGATTTATGGAAGCTGAACGTCATTCCCAGAATCTCCTGGAACTGGTTTTGGGTCCCTTTTGATTTATTTCTCCCCACTTTGTTTTCTGCTGGGCTGTCCAAGATGAAATGGCAAATGAAATGATGTGGTGGGAGGTAACTGTGCCCACACTGGGCTTCCTTGCTCATCCTTTGCCATAGGAATCGTGGAATTCCTGTCTCTCTCTGTGCCAGTGTCCCAAAGATTGAAGCTTTGCTGTTAGGAGGTGCCTCTGGAGCAGCTGAGTGGGCAATGAAATGTGCAGAATTAGAATTCCTTGGGTCAGCTGTGGCTGTTCCTCAGGATGATCTTCCTGAAGGAAGAGCTCTTCTCTCCATCTTGGGAGGGGGTCACACTGAAGGCAGGTGCCTTCCTGAAGCCCCCAGATCTCTTTCCATGTTGATGAGCAGGGTGGGAGTTTGTGTTGTACCACACATCCCTTTTTCCCCTAATAATTCCAGTCTCCAGAGTTTTGATTCTTCTAACTCCATACCTAAAATTTGAGAATTTCAGTCTCAAGTGAGGCTTCACTTTTTCCCACTTTTCCCCCCTGCTTCCCTGAAAGGCCAGCTGCTTTTCCCTGTGCCTCCGTAGGGAGGAATCCTGCTTTATGGGCCATGCTGTTTGACAGAGTTACTAAACAGAATCCTTTTGAATCCACCAAATTGTGTGGGTGAGTGCTGCCCACCTGGCTGGGTTTGAGGGACTGGGTGTGTGATACAGGCCATGAGAAATGGCAGGAATGCAAACCTGAGTAATTCCCTGTGTCCTTTCTATTTCAGGACATGCTCACACTTCTAGGAGAAGCGCTCAGAAGCTTTCCCAAACCTTCAGAGGATCCCAAGGACTTGTGGCAAAGGCTGAAGGATCAGGAAATGGAAAGCCTGAAAGTAACCATAACTCCAGTGGGTAAAGAACTGGGAGAGCCTCCTGTGGGCAGCCACCTCCAGAATTCCAGTGATTATGGATCTGAGCTGCTCTGGCAGTGATGGATTGGGTGCTGGTTTAATATTCCTGCAGGTGGAACCAGATCTGCCTGTGTGGGGTGTGAGTCAGCCCTTCCTCCTTCCTCAATGCAAATGTTGCAATATATTGTAATCCATCTCCATAGGTTTTTCAAATTCCAGAAGCCAACAGTTTCCATTATTAATCTGGCAAGCCGTAAGTATTGTTTTTTGTGGGATTGCTGTGGGATTGCAGAGCAGCTCCCAGCTGCTTCCATCCATAAGGAAAATAAATCATTCAGTTTTCCAGGGCAGGGAGGTGTAATTACTGCATTTCAGCTCAGTCTTTGCCCACTGTCTCGTGGTAAATTGAAAGTGAGAGCCCCAGGTGGAGGACAAAAAGCAAAGTTAACTATAGAAAGCAGTAAAATGAAATGCAGTATTTATAGAAGGGAAATAATGAGGTTATAAGAGAAATTAATCAGCAGGACTGGGGATGCCAACAGGATGAGAGATGATAATAAATTAATCATGGAATCTATACGGGATAGGTGCCTAGGAGAAAAAACCAACAGATTAAAGCTGGAATAAGAATTATAAGAAAATACTTTGGGATTTGTTGTAATTTTTCAAGATGACAAAGCCACTTTTGTTCAAAGACTGGATCTGGGGTTCAGTACACATCCAACTAAAATGGAATTATGCTGGGAATCTCTGAAATCATCCTCACTGTGGCCTCCAACGCCTGGTGCTGCTCTGTGGGCACCTCTGCACCCCTCTGCGATCAGAGCTGACAGTGAGGGCTCAGCCCTGTGCTCCAGCCGTGGCCTTGTGGCCTTGGCTGAGTCCTGAAGGGACTGACTCTCCTCAGCCTCCCAATTTCTCATTTCTGGGCATTCAGATCCCTGTGGAAATCTTGGAGGAATATCCCTATCTACGAACCCACACTGCATTTTTGTGACAAAGCAGAGGGGATTAAATCTCCCTCTTGCATTTTCTTCCCCCATTTTGGGACAAGAGCACTCACTGCTGAAGTGGGATTTGTGTTTCCCACCCGTGTGGCTGTTCCCTCCTCGTGCACTCTGTTGTTTATAAGAGTCCTCCAGGGCTGTTTGGCCTCTTGTCCTCACTTCCCACAAACCAATGGAAAACCTGGAGGGAAATGCTGGGATATGAACAGAAGTGTTAGCAAAGCTCTGCCTTCTGCTGCTTAAAAATCTGCTGGGAGCGATTTCCCTGGGAGCTGATCCTGAGTAGATCAAGCCCCAGGTGGAAACCCAGCCCAGCCCTGAGTTATTCCATGCTGGTTCTGGTTTCTTGCAAACAGCTTTGATAGTCCGTCAACAATATTCCCCTAAAAACATTCCTGTTTGAACTGTCCCTGCAGAGCACCTGGATAATGAATAAACTCTGCTTGTTCCTTCCTGTTGCTCTGGAATCCTTAGAAATGTTGAAATCCTTTAAATCTCCTGCCTTCCAATCTCTTTTTGGATACTCCGCCTCTGTTCCTTGTTTTGGTCTGCCCTCCCTGGTTCTCTGAGCCTCTGGAAGTCTCTGCAATCTGCAAACACCGGGAAAGGCACCCAGAGTTCCACGTGGAGCCTTGTCAGGGCTGTCAGGTGTACAAGAGGTGGTCAGGAACCGAACCCTTTGAAAATGTCATTTTGTAGCACAGATTTCAGCCCTTACAGACCCACAAGAAGTGACTTCCAGGACTCTCCTTAAGCAATAATCTGTACATGTTGATACTTTTGCTTTCAGAACATAGAAGCTTTCTAGAGCTGCTGAAACGTTTCTTTGCAGCTGCTGTCAAGCCTTCCTGTAAATCCTGAACTGTGAGTTATTTGGGTTATGTGTCTGACAGTGTTTGTCTGTGGAACAGCATCCTGCTCACACACAGCGCCTGCACAGCTCTTGTTTGTTTGCATAAATGTTACAAAGAGAACTCGGTAACTCCTCAGGAAAATCAAAGCAGGTTTTGCTGATGGCTGTTGGACGCGTTTTCCTGCTGCTCACTACAGTTGTTTCGTTCTTTTATCAGCAATGACTCTGAGATCTGAGTGTTTTTCTTGAGCAGCTCTTAGAGATACGTGATGGAATGAATGATTCCGTCCCTAAATAATTTATTTTCTAATCCTGCAGTTTTTGAGGCTGCAGATCCAAAACTCTGACAGGGAGGATGTGGGAGAGAGGGTGGGTGATGTCTCTTCCTTTTTGCCCTTCCAGGAGCTCCTCCCCCCAGCAGCAGATTTTTCTTTCGATCCAAAGAACCCCCAAAACTCTGATCAAGGAATATTGATTAATCTGCTGCCTGGTTTGTGCTTGCTGGGGCATAAAAGGAGCAGGGTGGCTCAAGAGGGAAAAGCAGCTGTGGCTGTGAAACAAATCACTGTGCCTCTTCAAAGTGCTCTGCAGCCTTGGCTTTGTGGCTTTCATGCCACCCAGGGTTGCATGATTTAATCTTCTGAATGATTGCTGACGTGGTGGAGATCATTGCTCTGAACTCTGTGCTAGCAGAGGAGGTTTCTCCCATCTCAGTTGGTTTATGCTCTGTATATGCTGATATCCACTTTTGGGATGTTGGATTTTATAACTGACCCCCTTTGGATAAACTTAAATTCCTCAAATTATCATTAAAATCAGTTTCCTGTGGACCACAGCACTGTAACTTTCATTTGCTCCAGCTTTCTCTATAAAAAATACCCCGCATTCCAGGCTCCCTCATCCCTAATCTCCTTTCCATCCATCTCTTGGGCTGTGGGAATTTGGATCTCTGGGATAAACTTCCCTGTCAATCCCAACAGGCTGCTGGCACAGCTCTGAGTGGGAATGAAGTTTTAGTGTCACGAACTTCCTGGATATGAGCTGGGAACAAAGATAAACATTCAGAAATGAGCTGTTCTGGTGGGAGGTGGCCCTGTCTGTGCCAAGGGGGTGGCACTGGATGAGCTTCAAGGTCCCTTCCAGCCCAAGCCATTCCATGATTGTGGGATATTTGAATTAGGATTTCCAGCTACTGAGGAAATCTGGTGTGGTCCCACTGGTCCAGTGCAGGATCATAGAAAAGTTTGAGTGTGAAGAGACCTTCCCAAGGCCACCTAACCCACTGCCATGGGCAGGGACACCATCCCCTGTCCCAGGTGCTCCAAGCCCTGTCCAGCCTGGCCTTGGACACTTCCAGGGATCCAGGGGCAGCCACAGCTGCTCTGGGCACCCTGTGCCAGGGCCTGCCCACCCTCAGTGTGAAAACCCTAAACCAACCCTCCTGCAGGTAAACCATTGTCCCCTGTCCTGAGGGCACAGGGCCTGCTGAGAGCTTTGCTCCATTTTTCTTGTAGGCCCCCTTCAAGTGCAGGAATGTTTCCCTGGAGCCTTCTCTTCTCCAGCTGAACACTCCCAACTCTCAGTTTTTCCTCATGGGAGAGGTGCTCCAGCCCTCAGAGCATCGTTGTGGCCTCTTTCCATTAATCTTGGACCTTTCCTCTGAAGTTACACTAAAATCTGAAATGCTCCAGGCTCCCCTGGGGTCCCTCAGTGCCTCCTCAGAAATTCCCCTCATGGGGTTGGTGTGTGGTGAGACTCAGGTATTTTTTTAGTTTTATTTTTTACCGGAGCCCATTTGCTGAGGTTCCAAGAAGAGGAACTGAACCCATTTATTCGTATTGGGGAACTTGACAAAAATTTTCAGCTGGTGGCACTGAGGATGAGGTTTTGCTGCTGGAAGGGCTCGTGTTCCCCTGTGGAACTGGAGCTCACCCAGCTCTCAGCAAAACCCTGAACTGAGTGCAGTTCCCTCAAACCATCCCCATATCCTCCAGCAAGAGCTGCAGTGCTCCCAGCTCTGTATTTTTCAAGCCTTTTCAAACCTCCTTGCATTCCTCAAGCTGTAATTTTATTACCACTGGATGTGATTTTCAGAGAGTGACTTTTGGTTGTGGCCCCTGAGGGAGGCGCTGGGTGTGTGCAGATCAGCCCTGCCTTCCCCAGGGCTGCTCTTCTGAATCCACTGTGTTTAAATGATGGCAAAACAGATATTAATGCTATAAACACCACATTTGCATTGTTTTCATGCAACTAATTGTTCTTTTTTTTCCTCCACAACTGATTTTGAAGATCTTTGGCAGCACTGACAGCAGCAGGATGTAGATGGGAGATGAGGGGGAGTGGATTCCTTCTGTCAGGGTCCTCCATCTTCCACATTACCTAAAGAATTGATCAGGGTACTTAAAAAAAAAAACCCAAAACCATTTTCCAGCTTCTGGGCATGGATATTCACTGCTTATTTATTCATTTCTTTATTCTGTAATAAAATAGTACTGTTCTCACAGACGAGGCTGTATGATCCATAAATACCCTTGTAAAATAGATTTGTAGCCTGTAACAGAATCCTTTCGAATATTCTGTGAAAATTCCGTTTTTTTCCTTTTTTTTTTCTTTTTTTTTTTTTTGTTGATAGCGCTTTCAGAACATTTACATCCTTCATCCTGACATTTGGAAATAGAACATTTTTTGCCTACAGAGGTAAGTTTACAGCATCATCACAGTATTATAGCTTGTTTAAAAATACATACAGCAGTACTGGTAATTGCAAGCAAGCTGTATACTTGAGCAGGGGATTGGTGGCAACTTCACAGGGTTTCTACTTTATAAAACAATGACATTTATTAATATTACATCCATCACTTGGTTAGAAAAGATTACTTAGATATGCCACTCACAATAACTCTGTCATTTCTCTGTGACATCACAGGACAGGCTATGAAAATAGAAACACGCCGTGGTATGGGTGGTGTAAAAAGGATTAGATGCCTAATTAAAAAAAGGGGGTTAGGCTGTCTCTTCCCTTGGGAATTTGAGTTCCATTAACGCTGGATGTCCTCAATCCACTTGTGGTGGGAAGGCCACGGGCACCTCTCAGCACCGAGCCTTGTGTGAAGGAAACACTGAAATGTCAGGCTGGGCCCCACGAGGAGCTGCTGCCGAAGACACGAGCGCTTCTGCAGGAGCAGCCTGGCAGCACCAGCTGGGAGCTCGTTCAGCGCGGAGCCCAAGGGGATTTCACCACCTTCAGCCCCCGGTGGGCTCAGTGCAGCACAGCTCCCCTGGTTTGGATCAGCTGAGCTGCTTGGTGTCACCCCAAATCTGCCTCTTTACCTTCCAGTGGGTTTTCGAAAGAGTTGAAAGCAACAGGTTTAAATTTACTGGTTCAGTAATACACAGAAAATTGTGGTGAGGGTTGGAAAGGACCTAAAAACTCACCCCATCCCACCCCTGCCATGGCAGGGACACCTTCCACTGTCCCAGGCTGCTCCAGCCTGGCCTTGGACACTTCCAGGGATCCACAGCTGCTCTGGGCACCCTGTGCCAGGGCCTCCCCACCCTCACAGGGAACAGGCACTGCCACGGTTTGCCCAGTGAGGCTTAAAATGACAGAAGAGATTAAAAATACATCATTGCATTGGTTTTACTTTGCACAAATGAGACTAAATGTATAAATATATATGTATAATAAAGCTGTAGGAAATCTCCAAACTGCTAACAACTCTTAGAAATGAGATAAAACAAGGATGTGTTTGCTTGGAAATTTCATAGTTGCAGTTCTTTCGTGATTTTCATTTCCAGGTAATTCAAGAGTACTTCATGGGTGGATCCTGGTTTTCTTTTTTTATGAAACAAGTCCAGGTGTGCTTTGGCAAATGCTCTTTTCTTGGTCTCTCTGATACTCCTCTTGTGCTTTCTGCAGTCTTTTCCCTCTGAGTTTCCACTTGTGAAAGCAGTAGGTGATGAGGGATGTCATTATCAAGGAGAAAATGAGGACCAGCACGATGATCAGGGCGATGGTGGACGAGAGGGACCCCTCCAGCTGCTCACTCTCAGTGTCCCTGGTGGAGTTCAGATCAGCAAAGTTCTCATAGTCTGCTGAGGCCAAAAGTGCAGCTCCAGGAGCCTCCTTGAACTTGGGCCTCATTGGGACTCAGGAGCCGTTCTCACAATCCCTGGAGAAGCAGAACTAGCGCTCCCTTGTCACCCGGGGCACCCAGGGGCCGCTCTTCCCCTCGGGTTCTGCGGGCATAGGGGACGCTCACGGGTGGGGTTTGAAGCCAGGGAGTGCAGGAGCAGCAGCCTGTGGCACAAAGCTTCCAGCACAGGTCACCTTTATCCCAGGTGTTGAGGTCAGGAATGTGTTGCTTTCTTCATCAAGGGGCAGGGAAGGCTCAGCCAGCTGCCAGTTTGGGATTCCTTGTTTTCTGCAAGAGATAATTGGAGAAAATCCAATCAGTTTTCCAGTGGTGGCAGAGCTTGTCCTGGGGCTGAAAGCAAAACAATCACTGCAACAAGTGTACTTTCTATCTTAGGAATTGTCTCAGTGAAAGATTTCTTTTTCTTTCCCAGAATATTCCCAGAAGAAAGTGAAATCAAAGGCCTGGTTTGTGACCTTGGGCAGGCTTGGTTTAGGTAACATCACCCAACATTAACAAAATCAGCTCCAAACAGGAGCTCTCGTGTTAAGAAGGGGTTTCATTTCCCCTCTTTGCTCTCAGAGCGGGCTTGTCTGGAGAGGGTTTGAATTTGGGGTTTTAGTCCTCATTATACTGGAACTGAGGGGGTGTCCTTACTGATTGCAGGTCTGGGATCTGGAAAAAGGACCTGGGAACTGAGGTTTCCTCACTGATGGCAAATCTGGGATATGGAGAAAGGGCCTGGGAATTGAGGTTTCCTCACTGATTGCAAATCTGGGATCTGGAGAAAGGGCCTGGGTGAAAAACCACCCGGGATTATTTGAGAGGTGAGCTCCCTTACAGGCAGGAGCTGTAAACCAGAATTTAGCCCCCCCACCCTTGCACAATTCTGATGGAATTTCAAAGACTTTTAAGTCATTTGCCTTTGATAGGTGCTGTGTGTGACAAAGCCTAAAAAATTCACTCATCTGAGCAGTTCTGAAGTCCAAAGCTGCTCTGCCCTTCCCTCCCCTGATCCAAATCCCATTTTGGAATTAAATCTGAGGAACAAGGCTGCTCTGCTCTTGATTCCTGCTTCCAGTCGGGCCAGGAGAATTTGGCCCCGGGGTATTTTCCTTGAGGAGCTGTAAGTACGTTCGGGGCTATTTATTTCAGGTAACAGCTTGCTCCAAACCCCCTCCACCCTCCTCCCAAATGCTTGGAGGCCAAAATTAGGTTTCAGAGATCTTGGAGCCTCATTGTTTGGAGATGCTCTGTTTGATAGGATGCAGTTCATCCTCTTTATAGAAATAAAGTTCATCCCACTCAGGCTCACAGAGAGCTGGGGGTCTCTTTTACTAATTAACAGCACATTCTGATTAGTAATAACCACTGTTTATGTAGCTCAGCATTCTGTTGATGCTAAAAGATGTAAATAACAGTTCCTGCCAGTTTGGAACAATATGTTCATGGAGTCAGGGAGAAATGGGGATTTGGAAGGAAGTTTAGAACTCAGATTCGGCTGTAGTTGAGGGAGGGCTGATTGAAGGCTCATCTCACACCCGGGACCAAGTGCAGCGTGGCCCATCTTTGATGGATGCCTACAAGTGGCACTGCTGGCAAGCCATGCATCAGGGGGGGATGGCAGCAGAATATTTTAGTGCTCCTCAGCCGTGTATTCAACAACCTTCTCAAGTAGCCTCAAGAAAGAAACTGCAATAAAAGCACTTGAGAAGCTGAGAAATGCCCCTCTGATTTATGGAGCAGCCGAGTGTCCACCTCCCACGTGGAAGGCCGGGAGGGGGGAATGTCTCAGCACCGCGAGAAATCGGATTCTGTCATACTTGCCTTAACCTGGATCTCATCTCATCTGTATCCACAGCTGTCACACTCCTGTGGGGAGAAGGAAACAAAAGATACGGAGTCAGAATGCAGCTGGTTCTGTGCTGCTCCAGGAAGGTGCAGGGATGTTGTTGAGGTGGGATTTCAAAACCAAACCAGGAATGCTGTAAGATCTTAAATCTGCAAAGCTCTACTTGTGCTTCAGCTGCATTTTGGGGAAGGAAACTGCTTTTATGGGCAAATGCCTTCAAAACAACCTCTGAGGGTTCTGCTGGTGGCTGTGCTGTGAACGCTTGAGTGACTGTGACCGAACCCATGGGTAACACGGCAGAGCCACCGCTGCTTCCTGAGGGCAAGGAGTGCTCCTTGCTGCTGCTCAGGGATGGATTGGGCAACCAGACCGGAGAGCAATGGGTGAGAGAAACCTCAAAGCTGCCAGGCATGGCTGGAGGCCCCAGCTCGGTCTGCAGGGACGGGAGCGGTGCCAGGGGAGCTGTGAGGGAGAAGCTCTTTCCTGGGAAGCGGCGTGGGAGGGTGTGGATGTGAGGGGTGGTGGCAGAAGGGCTGCTGGGGTGAAGGAGCTGCTCCTGACACAATTCCAGCGGGGAAAGGAAGCAGGCAGGGACAGCAGGGGTGGGTGTGCTCCAGAGGGGCCTCTCCAGGCTGGAGAAGCAGAGAGGAGCCTGGTGAGGTTCAGGCCTTGGAATGATCACGCACAGCTCCCATCCCATCCCGTCCCGTCCCATCCCATCCCATCCCATCCCATCCCATCCCATCCCATCCCATCCCATCCCATCCCATCCCATCCCATCCCATCCCATCCCATCCCATCCCATCCCATCCCATCCCCTGGAATCTCACTGGCAGCACATCCTCAGGGGGACGCTGACCATTGAAATCCCCCAAAAAAACCTTTTCCTTGCCCATGCTTTAATTGAATTCCGACAGCAGAGAATAAATAAAGCTGATATTGTTTGCTTGGGTTTGTGTGAGTCATAAGTCTTCAGCGACTCTGGCCTGAGCATTGCAAATATTCCAGTCAGGATCTCAGGTCTGGGCACATTTAATTCCCATTAAAATATATTAGAAAGATTCAAGTATTGACAAAAATAATGAGATTTTTTAAAATCTGGAAATTTGTTAGAATAAACTTCTCATGCAAGGCACATTAGAATATCTGGAAGTTGAATTCATTTCTAAAGCTTTTACTGAAACAATTGTGTTTTACTCTGGTACTTATGTAAGCTCAGGCTCTTGGTGGAGCACGTCCTTGCCTTGGGATGGATTTCCCTACCCTGGCTCATGTTCCTTTGTCTTTTTTTACCAACCTATAAAATAAAGTGCAACTCAGTACAAGATGGGGAGGACAAAATCTGCTCCTTGATTTGTAATATCCTTAGGACAGGCACCGTCTTCCCTTTGTTCTCCAAGTTTGACCTCTGAGAACCTCAGAGAGAAATAGATTTTTGAAGGTTTTTTTATAGTTTTTGAGGGTGGAAAGTAAGAGAGGGTTGGATGCAATTTATATGAGAGGAGCAAAGCAAATGACAGTTAAAAAACCCCAAGTGTCTCAAGATTAATTCAGGTTATTGGCATCTGTCAAATTCTGAATTACTGAAGAGAGATAAGAATGTTCATCAGCAGCTTTTTGATTTCCCTGAGAGTCCTCCCTTTTATGAGGGCAAACCTTGCCTCTGTTTGCCAGCCGTGCTGATAATGATGTTATCAGTGTTGCATTCAAGACTGAAATGATGATTTGTGTTGCATTCCTAAAAAAAACAAATTAAAAAGTCAAAATACCGTGTGGGAGATCAGAGTTTTGTTTTATTGGATATGGATTGGGGCTTTTATATTGTTAGGATAAGTGGTTTTTTATTTTAAAGGAGGGACTGAGCTCAGTGAACGTCTGGAATCTCCAGCTTTGTTGGAAGGATGAAGGGCAGGAATCACACCTGAGCTGCTGCAGCTCCCTCGTTCCCACGGGAAGCTGATTGCACATCCCTGACCCTTGGCATAGCTCCGGCTTCCTGGTGGGGTTGATGAAGAATGGCTGATAAGGACACGAACCCAGCAGCAGTGAGGAAAAGGAACAGCCCTGCTCTCAAAGGAGCACAAAAACAGCTTTCCAAAGGAAAGGTGACTGCCCTGAAATACAAACCTGCTCCTTGGGAGTTGATAGAAAAAATCTCTTTGATTTCTCCTGCAGGAGCAGGAGAACCTTGGGTTCTGTCTTTGTGTCTCATGTCCCCATCCCTCCACTCACCGTGCATTTCCCACCGTTGAATTACTCCCGGCATTTATGTAACCCTAAATTTATATTGATTTTTTTAACATAGTTTCAGGCTGGCTTTCATTTTGCCTTCAGCTTTCTCATAAATGTCCCTGCTGCCTTTCAAATTGCCTCTTCCATTTTAATTGCATTAGGGAAGAATGCAGCTCCTCTCTCTCAATTTGCATCTTTTTGATGTGAAAACATTGGTGTGAAAGGTGTCCCTCATGCTTAGACCCGATATGGAAATGGCTCTTTCTCCTCCTCCTCCAGAGCTGGGGAGCCAGACATCAACTCCAACACTTGTGCTGCAGATAAAAGGCACAGTGGGAGTGGGAGCAGTGCAAGGGGGACAAGGAGGAGGAAAGGCGAGGAGGAAGGAATGGGAGACGGCTTTGAAAAACACATAGTGAGATGTTTTCGCCTCGCTGCATCTTCTCTAAACTCATCTAGGAACAAGGGACCGGGATTTAAGAGTATTTAAAATAACCCATACATATATAGGTATTTGGTTTTGGATGCTTAAAGAACTTTTGGGAATCTGCAGGTTTCAAGTCTCCCCGGTGCTGCTCAGTTTCATTCCTGGGAGGTTCTGTATCCTTTGGGGTCTGTGTTGTTCCCATACACTTCGTTTGTAGTGTCAGCAGGTTTGCAGGTGTTAAACACCTCAGAGTTACCTGCAAAGTCCTCACATTAAACCTCTTCACGCCTCTTTCTTCTGCATTGTTAATCTCCAAAGAGGAAACAGGATCTGTATTCAATTTTTCCACCCCTGGAAATGTTATTTGCATAAACCCCTTGTGATTACACCCAGTGCTGGAACTGGCACCTTAGAGAAAGGTTGGAGCAAGCCAATTAATCTTTTAATTAAGTGTACAAAACTCTAGCCCTGCTTTTATCCCAGTGAACAAGAAATCGCTGCTCTCAGTTGTCATTCAGCGTGTTCTGTCTGCGCTATTCCTGAAGTTGTCTTATGCAAGAGGAGAAAAAGGCTGGGAGTTTTGGGATCACTCATTCCAGCACTGGCCAGATCCACGAGCCAGTGGATCCATGAGCCTATAAAAGGATCAATATCCGGTGGGATCCCGATGCTCCTGGGAGCTGCCCTGGGCTCGGATAACTTTGAGGGATGGTTTGTGTGTGACAAAACCAGGTAACTGTAGAGCAGAACCTGACCCCATTTCCCTGTCCCTTGGAAGATCCTGAGCAAAGGTTCCGTGGCTGAGGTGGAAGTTGCAGGCTGTGCCACTGCTCAGGATGCTCCTGGCACCCAGAGGAGCTGCTGTGGCCAGGGCTGTGCTCAGCAGGGCCATACACGCAAGGTGCTGCTTTCCTGGGCATTCTGCTTACAGAGGACCCACGCGAGGCGAATTCTGGTTTTCATTTTAATTGAGTAATCCCTGAAGTGCAGATTAATTGAAGCCACAGCCGTGTCTGGCTTGAGGCTCTCTCCGAAGCTGATTTCCATCCCACTGATTTTATTGGTGACCTCTGCTAGTTTAATGTGTTAATTTAGCCCGAGTGTGATTTGATAAACAGCAGCAGTGTTTGAGGTGTGATCACAGCCTCCCTGGCACTGCCTGTTGTGGCAAATCTGAGCTTTGCTCTGTGCAAAGTCCAAATCCTTCTGGAATGGTTCCTGTTCCCGGGAACAAGCTGCACCTAGGCCACGTGCAGACTGAACACCTGATGGATTCCCTCCCTACACAGTCACTGAGAGCTACCTGAGGCAGATGTTTTAGCCTTCTTGTCCAGGAAACGTGAGGAAAGCTTATTATCCTGAGCATTGGAATCCTCGGATGAGTGGTGTGAGGGAAGTTTTATTATCCTGACCACTGGAATCCTTGGATGCCATTTTTAGGGGAGCTTTAAACCTCCATGAAATGCTCCCCAGAGGTGTGAGGATGGGGCTTGTCTGAGCTGGCACAAACCTGTGAGGAGGAGACACTGGGGCTTATTCCTCTCACAGGAATAATAACAATAATAATAATTATTATTATTATTATTTCTATCTAGGAAAGGGTCTGGATTTTTTTCCTTTTAAGCATGGAGAACAGTGCTGTGTCCAGGTGCTGTTCTCTGAGCACGTTCCTCCCTGGTGTTCCCTTCCTGCCTTTTAAGAGCTCTGTTGAGGTTGTTTTTCTCAAAGCAGCACCACTGCTCCTCTTTTTGGAGGGCGGATTTTCCTGATGAGCCATTCCTGCTACAGGAACAGGCTTCCATCAGCAGCTAAAGAGAACACCCTGCAGAATGGGGATTCTTTGTCCCTTGGAAATGATATTTTGTGGTTCACTCATTGCTGATTTAGTTCAGACTCATTTTTTAGGCTGTTCTTCCCCTCCAGAATCGGGGCCAGTTCCATCCTTGGTTACAGAGGCAGCCTGGGAGTTTTCCCTTGGTCCATATTTTAGCTGTTATTCTGTGAAAACACAAACCCTGGAGTGAGCAGTCCCCAAATCTACACTGAGCTTAAACTGCTCAGTGATTTTTTTTCCCTATTTGCTGTTTTTAGGCTCAATTTGCCCCAAAGTTACAGGATTTTTGGAGCCAGGACAAACAGAGCAGGTACAGGTGGATTAATTGTTGAATTAGAGGGGAAATGAGAACTGAGAGCTGTTTAGAGCTGAATTCAAATGAAAACCCCAAACCTAAGAACCCTCATTAAATATAATTTTAAGCCAATCAATGGCCTTTTTGTTAAATTCCCATTTTGTGTGCAGGTGAAGGAGGGTTCTAATTGTGGCCTAATTGTGAAGGGATGAACAAATTAGGTCTGGTTTTGTGTTCCCCTCCCTATTTAATCTGTCCTTTCCCATTTTCTCCTGCCCTACTGCGAGCAAGGAAAGCCATTAGAGCTGGGACACTGCAGCCTTTCTCTTGGATCTAAAGTCTGACTGAAACTCCCGCAGGGATAGATTTGGGGTTTTTTATTAAAATGTTGCAAAGAGCAAAAGATGGTTTGAACATTCCAGTTTTCATCCATCACCTTCAAAAAGGAAACTCTCCTGCTCTTCATGAACAGGCCCAGTCTAGGACTGCAATGAATTCACTACTCAGGGAATTTCACCTTTAAATTGTGCAGGAAAATAAGAAGTTAAATGGTGGGAGGGAGCAGGGGCTGGGAGGGGGAGTGATGAGTGTCAGTTTAGAGGCAGCTACTTTGTCTGTTCATTTCTGGAATAAAATCACATTTCCCACAGCACAGACTGGGAATAGTTTCTGTGGGATTTGGGAGCTGTAGGTGAGCAGGAGCACCCTTCCCTCCTCTCTCCATCTGCAGCCCAGGGAGCTGAACTGGTGTGCAGTGAACTGGTCCCAGCACCGAGGCTGAAGGAGGGAATGAAGACTTGGAGCATTCAGTGCCCACAGCATTGACTTTCCTTTGAGCTTCCAATCCCATTCCAAACGGGAAAAGCGCTGCGGGATCAGTGGGTGTGGTAGGGATGGCACTGCTGGGGCTGGCAGGGGATGGGGCACCCGAGGGGTTCAGCTGCAGGCGCGGCAGCGGGACAAGCTTGGGGTGCAGGTGTGGGAGGGATGGGAAGGGTCAGGGATCCCTGGAGCCCCGGGGATGGAGAGGAGGAGGGAGAGGAGGGGCAGGTGCGTCCCGGGGGTGCCCGGCACAGCTTTGCTGGGAGCAGGGGGATGCAGCTCCTTGGGAAGGGCGGGGTGCGGGAAGCTCCGGCAGCCGGGGCAGGAGGGTCACACCGAGGGCGAGAGCAGGACCCCCGGAGGGGACCACGAGTGGCCTCGGGCCGGGCTGGGGGCAGCGGGGTGGGCAGGGCAGCCCTGGAGCCTGCCAGGGACCGTGCCAGTCCGGCAGGCTGGTACCGTGCTGTGCCGTGCCAGCCTGGCACATGGCTGTCCTGGTGCTGTGCCAGCCTGCACACCAGTGCCGTGCCGTGCCGGCCTGAACACCGACACTGTGCCGTGCCAGCCTGCACACCGGTCCCACGCTGCCTGGCGCGGGGCTGTGCCAGCCTCACACCCCGGGTATCACCGTGCCGTGCCAGCCTGAACGCTGGTGCCGTGCTGTGCCGTGCCAGGCAGGTACCGTGCTGCCCAGTGCCGTGCCGTGCCAGCCGTGCCGGGACCGTGCAGAGCTGTGCCATTCAGCCCGCGCGTTGGTACCACGCTGCCCGGTGCTGTGCCGTGCCAACCCCGCACGCTGGTACCGTGCTGTGCCGTGCCAGCCTGGCACGCGGGGATCGCGGTGCTGTGCCGTGCCAGCCTGAACGCTGGTACCGTGCTGTGCCAGCCTCGCACGCGGGGATCGCGGTGCTGTGCCGTGCCAGCCCTGCCCGCCGGTGCCAGCCGTGCCGTGTCCCCCGCGGGGGCTGCGGGGCCGGGATGCAGCGGAGCATCCCCGGGCTCTGCCGCAGGCGCTGCCCGTGCCTGGCGATCGCCGCCGCGCCGGGCACCGCGGCTGTGCCGGGAAGCAGCTCCAGAGGCGCATCCCTCCGGGAAGGGGCGCGCAGCGGGAAGGGGCACCGTGCCCTGGGCACAGCGGGAAGGGCTCAGGGCCGGGGCCGGGTCCATCCCAGAGCTGCCCCCGCCGCCCCCTCCCTCCCTCCCTCCCTCCCGCACTCGCAGCGCGCCCGCGGCTCCGCACAAAGGAGCCGCCGCAGCACTCACCTGCTCCGGCCACCTCCTCTCCGGCCACCGGCGGCTGTCTGGGGCTGGCAGCCCGGGCACAGAGCCCCGAGCCCGGCCGGTGGCCCGCGGTGGCCCCGGAGCCGGCGGCGCTGGCCGGGAGCGCGGCGGTGCCGCAGCTGCAGCGAGGGTGGAACCGCTCCACACCCCCTCGGCAGCACCATCTGAGCCCAGGCGAATTTGTCAACTTTATTTAGGGGGAAGAATGGATCACATGGGGAGCTTCACCCAGCTGGGAGGAGCGTGTCAGTGCAGAATCAGGTCACCGGCAGAAAAGCCGAGTTAGTCACGGCCGGCAGCAGCGATAGTGAGAGCACAGCCAGGCAGGGAGAGCAGCCCGAGACAAAGGCAGGGACGCTGATGGGAATTCAGTGCTGCTGCTTCCTTCCCTTCTCTGTGCCATTAAGCGGGGTAATTTCGCGCTCCTTTTATCAGGTGAGTTTTCCTAATCAAGTACGGAATAGAGTGGGATGTGAAAGAAATGTTTTCAGCTTCTGAGTGCTTTTGAGCATATTCATCCTGCCGAGGTTTCTACAGCCTTTTCTGTTCCCATTCCTGTCCGTGTCCTGCTGTATCGATCAGCCCCAGAGAAACGAGTGCTGCAGCCCCATCCCAAAGCATCCACATCCAGCAGTCCAGGTGCAATATTTGCCTCTGTCTCCAATCTTTCATTTGCATCTCCTGCTCAGACAAAGGCTGGAGGCTGCTGCCTGATCCCTGTTGTCCCACTGGCTGAGGAATCCTCGAGGAATTGGGTTTCCACAGCACCTTTCCCTGCTCTTGCTCATTCCTTAATGGCTGGGGAAGCTCCCGAGCACAGGTAACACAAAAGCTGTTCCCTGCTTGCTGCAGCAGGATCCGTGTGACTTTTAATATCATTGTTTATTTAACCACCACACATTCCAAAAAAGCTGTGATGGGTTTAGGTTACTCAGAGGCCAAAATTCGAGCGTGGATTCCGAAGTGTGGATCCCTAAATACACACACTTCTTGTGAAGGAGTGGGCCTGACTTTTATAGGTGCTAAGCAACTGTTCTTGTGCATTTCCATCTGCGCTGAAGTCACATCCCACCCTCTGCCACCTTCCTCACGTCCACACTTTGAGACAGAAATGAGCTTTGGAAAGTGGGCTGGCTCCTTCCTCTGCTGCCAGGAGCTTTCTGCCCAAAGGAAACTCCATCCTGCCCCACGGCAGCTCCATCCTAAAGCAGGACACCCAATGGAAGGGAGCTGGGAGCAGGGGAGCTGCCCCGAGGCAGCGGGGAGGGCTGATGTGTCCAGGGAGGATAAAAACCTAGGGCAGGGTGTTTGCTGCAGCCAAAACCCGCTCGAGCAGCCATGGAACGAGTGGCAGCTGCCTACAGAGGGACTTCCTTCAGCTTGCAGAAAATCACCCAGCCTTGGCACTTAAAGGCTGAAACAGTCAAAATGTTGATTCTTGGCAACTTCTTAATGAAGCCTCTGGATTAGAGACGATGTAAATGAGGATTTCACACCAGGAAAACAACCTCACATGGGAGTGCACCGAGAGGCGAAGCTGAGTCCCTCCGAGTGCAGTGCAGCCCTGGCTGGAGCAGAACTTCCCAGTCCTCGCTTTCCTCTCCCCGGGAAAGGGGGAACCCGGGCCTGTCCCAGAGGAACCAGGGAGTGCAGCTGCTCCTGCTGCAGGGAGAATTCAGCCCCAGCTGCTTCTCTGTGGGTGCACAGAAAGCTCTTGGCATCTCTGCTCCAACACAGCCAGCGCTGCCCTGTGCCTGACCCAGGGCAAACGGGACATTTTCCCAGGAAAACCTGGGCCTTGGTGCCTGGAGACTGAGCTTGGTGTGGAACTTCCCTTTGGGCTGTGCAGAGGCCTGGACTTCAGCACAGGGAGGATCCATCCCTCTGCACAGCAGCTCCAGGTGTTTGGGGTTATTTTGTGACAATCTCTGCACTGCCAGGTAGGGACAAACCTGACAAAGCCCTCATCACCCCTTGTTTACATTTCAACCCCAAGTTCTTTCTTCCTTGCTGGCTGAACTTTTCAGTCTCCTGCATTTCATAAAACTTTCCCTTTATATTTTTATACCCTGCTGCTTGCTGAAGAGTCTGATGTCAACTGAAAAAATCTATATATAACGTGTGTGTCTGAATGCATATTTATATAAATGCATCCATATCCATATGCAAAGACCTGGGAATGCAAATCCCTCCCTGTTTGCATTGGTGCAAGGGGAGTTTTTCCTCTGGTTTTATTCCATTTCACTCTCCCCAACACTTTGCTCATGAGCTGAGCCCATAAGGAACGTCTGAAAAGGTTCTAATGTATTTTTATGCTACATTTAAGCTTTTCTTCAAATGCTTGCTCCTAATGCACCGTGACTAATCCACTCACATTCCTCACACCATCAGATTCGCCACTTCCTCAGTCTCCTCTATTTTAAGGCTTGCAACAGGTCGAGAATTGTATCAATAATTTGGAGATTGTGGCTCTCAGGGGGCTGTGGGACAGGGACAGTGTTGATACAGCACAGCTCTGTCTCCTCCAGGAAAACTTACAATTCCCAGGAAATCAGTGCTTCAGGAAATACCTGACTGCAGTAAGACTTTAGGAAGGTAATTCCTGGCTGTGAGGCCCCAGAATAGAATTCCCAGAGAAGCTGTGGCTGCCCCTGGATGCCTGGAAGTGTCCAAGGCTGGGTTGGAGCACCGTGGGAGAGTGGAAGGGGTCCCTGGCTGCAGGTGGGTGACACAAGGAGATCATTCCCAGGGAAAGGGGGTTTTTTTCCACGCTGCTGTCAAGGGGCTCTCCTCATGCAGAGATTCATCGCCTTTCATGGGTCCCCACCTCCCCCTGGAGCAGAGACCAGGGAATGTGGCTTTTCCCAACCACAGCTGAGCAGGGAGCCACTCAAACCAGAATCACTAAAAGCAAAGTTCCCCATCAACGCCAGGCCACCAAATTCCTCCTCACTGGATAAAGTTATAAATACTGACCGCAGGGGGAGAGCAACATTTAGAGGCAAACGGAGTGAAATGAAAGCTCAAAGTGCAGGAAGTTTGTGTGGGGCTGTTCCCCCCTTCCACCCAAAGCAGAAGGCTCGGCTTTATCAGGAGAGGTAAAATTGACTTAATAAAAAAATCAGTTAAGAGTGTGTCCCTGGGTGAGCTCGTAATGCACAACCAGCACTGCTGATCTGTCAGTCTCACTGAGTTCAATTGCATCCAGCCTGATCCTGAAGCGTGGAATGAGGCCCGAGGTTTCCGAGGCGTTGTTGGAACTCTCAGGCCGCTCCCCTGTCTCTGAGGTGGCTCCCGAGGAAGACTGGCAGCTCCTGAATTCCTTATTCCAGGAAGAAGGCAGGCAAGGGGGGTGTGGTAGGAGCACAGAAAATACACAGACCTGAGGGAGGAAGTCAGAAATTCCGAATTAATCTGCATTTGGGAGAGTAAGGAGCAGTCCAGAGGAACTGAAGGAATTGCAGATAATATTAACGGACAGAACAGCTGCTAGGGCACAGAATTCCCCCGTGGAATTCCTTGCTGCAGGTGTGCTCTGAGGCTGGGAGCCTTGAAGGATTTCTGGGAAGGTGCCGGTGTCCCTGTGGGAATGGGAGCGCCCAGAACTGTCTGCAGTGGCTTTGATTGTGGCCTGGGGCTGTAGCTCAGCACATGGAAAGAGGAAATTCCCTTTGGGGGCAGATTCCCTGGATTCCTTTCCCTCTGTGTGTGTCAAAGCAGCTGGGAGTGGCCGGTGTCAGGAGCTGGGGCAGCATTGACAGCCTTGGATCCTGGACAGCCACGTTTGCTCCTGGCCATGGAACGCTCCTGGTTCCGCAGCTGCTGCGGGAGGAATAAATCCAGCACCACAACAGAAATATAAATCTGGATTTTCCCCTGAGGTCAGCTCCTTCTGTGCCCATCTCCACAAATCCCTCGTCCTGGTGGCTGGAGAGCTGATGTGTTTCCTTTGCCAGATCAAAAACGTCCCGGAACAAGCTCGGAGCAGAGGATGAAGGTTCTGGAAATGTGGGATGCGGCGCAGGTAGGACAGGCAGGTCTTGTTTTACAGCGCTGGACTGCAAAGGTCAGGGCTGCTGGAGAAGCTGAAATGTCCTTTGAGATGACCCTGAGGAATCCAGGACAGATCCCTGCCAGCACCAGCCCTGTCATTTCTGGAATTTCCTTTTATCCCCTGTTGTCCCTGCCCATGGCAGGAGGGACTGGAGGAGCTTTAGGGTCCCTCACAACCCAACCCATTCTGGGACTCTGTGACACCCAAACCCCCGTGTTCTCCCCTCTCCTGTGCATCCCTCCCTGCTCTCTCATCCCGAGCCGAAAGATCCTCATCCCTCCTCCCTCAGCTCTCATTCCCACTGCCAGTGTCCCTCATTCTGTCCTGCTGTCCCCATTCCTGCCGAGGCCAAAGTGGATATCCCAAATTAATGAGCACTTGCACAGCACAGCAACTTTCTAATAATTTCCTCGCCAGTTTGGTCGAGATAAAATTGGGACAACGAGTTAATCAAAAACGCATTTGTAATGTGAACCTTGGAAAAACCGGGAATAAATTAACAACGTGTGCTCAGAGCAGAGCCTGAGTTTGGTGAAGCAAAGTGGGTTAAACTAAGCAGAGAGGAAATGATCTTGTTGTGCAGCAAGACATTCAGTCAGGGAGCTGCTCGGCTGTTTCTGAGGAAGCCCTGAGAGGGGAAGGCACCGGGGATGGGCTGAACAACGAGAGAAAACAGAGGTGAGATCGCTGCTCGTTAATTTAGAACCCTCCACCCTCCCCACCGAGGCAGGCAAGGGTCCTGCAGGAAAAGCTGTGGGTGAGTGGAGGTGGCACTGGAGATTCCAGCCAGGACTGCACCTCAATCCTGGAATTCCTGCCCTCTGGGATACCCGCCGGAGAGTTTTCGATGGAGGGGGGCCCTTTGAAGCTGCAGCGCTGAGTGTGAGGTGCAGAACGGAGGGTTTGGAGTGGAGCTGGGTGGGCTCCAAGCGGCGGCGTTCTGGCGCTGCTGCTGCTGCCAGGGCTCTGCGGGAGGAGCAGCTGGTGCGCTAAAACAAGGGATGGACTTTGGAACGCGCCAGGTTAGGGACTGCGGGGCTGCAGGCAGCGATTCACACAAATGTCATCCTTCCCGGCCGCTCCTCTCCTCCCACTGCTCCCCCCACTCTGTTTTCTGGAGCAAAGTGTAAACACGTGCTGGGAGCTGTTCGGTGGCTCTGCTGTCAGTGGTCCTGCAGAAGCTCCGTGGCTTCTCTCTCTGATGTTCTTCCTAAATACAAATTCGGGGTCTCCAGTGTCCTACTTGGACATGAAAGAACCACGCAGACCCAGCTTAGTTCAGGACAGAAAAGAAGCCAGGAAAAGCCTCAGGCTGTTTATTTTACTTCATATATATATGTTTTTAGGAATGACCGTGGATTGGAGGATGAGGTTACCCCCTCTCCAAACACACCGGTCAGACGAAAAGTCCATCAAACTTCTCCGCCTCAGGAGAAGGAATGAAAACAAAAAGGAACGGTTGGCCAAACATAACTGTGTTTATAGAAAGTGCGTGAGAACTCCATCACACAAATGAAAACACCAAAAACTGCAAATCTCAGGGCGACACTCCCGTTGCCAGCTCCGAGCTCAGCGTGGGGCTGAGGGTCAGGCTGAGCTCCACTGGCGGAACTGGGGAGCAGGACTGGGTGAACTGGGCCCTGCCCGTCGTGTGTGGGCCAGGGCAGAGCCCTGAGAGCCCTGTGGGGCTGAATAAAGGCAAACCACGAGTATTGGGGGATCATCATTGATGTGGGCAGTGCATGTTGGGCTGCAGGGAATGGGGCTGGTAAATAGGAACTTGTGGGGCTTCATTATTTACTTCGAAACAAATGAGGTTTTAACCCATCTCTTTAGTTAAGGAAATTGTTGTCTGAGAGTCCTTCTGTTGTGTTCACTCGGAGTGTAAATGAAAAGTGATTCTTTTCTCTTAATCTCTGAATCTTGACACAAAAGCAAGAGCAAGGTTTGACTCCCTGAGGAGGAGCAGGAGATCTGACACTGCAGCAAGGCCTGGGAATCAATGACTGATGCTGTTGGGTTTTTAGTGAATCTCCCATTTAATAACGGGGGATCAGCAGTCAGAGAGCTTCCCCAGGCAGGGGAATGCAGGCTGATCAGGAGTGGGAACAGCCAAGGAGGAATGTTTTGCCCAGCGCCCAGCACTGGTTGTCTGGCTGAATCTGTGGGGTCACAAAAGCACCGGGGTCACCTCCATGATATTGTGTGGGCTGCTCCTGAGAGCTGTTAATGTGGAGATATTCCATTATCATTAATTATGACTCCTACTGATAATCGTAACTGAAATATACATTAATGTGATAAGACTGGGATAAATCCTTTCCAAAGGCTTTCTCTGTTACAGGCCAGAGTGGACCTCGAGAGGACAAATCTCCTTTTTCAGAGTATTTTTGGGACGAGAAGCGATGCTGAGGAATTCCCCCCGAACGTGTCAGGATGCAGATCCAGCACTTTGCCGGGAAAGCTCCAGCAAACAAAAGTTAATAGTTCAGAAAAAAATTCCTGTCAAAATGCCACTTCCCAGGAGGCTGCTGTGCCAACCTTGTGGTTCGAGGTTTATGAGGAGCTAAGGAGTGCTTTGAGATTTATTGGGAGCTGAGGAAGGCTCCATCCCGGCAGAGCAGCTGGGGCTGCACGTGCAGAGATCACGGCCAGCATCTGCTGAGCACCCCAAATCAACCATCTCCAAATTCACCTCGGCACCCTAAAGCAGCCCAGCTGAGCAGCTCAGGTGCTCCCTGGATTCCCAGTGCGGGAGGAACAGGCCTTGGAGCAGTTTACAGTCCTGCTCCCGCCCACCCCTCTCCAAATTAACTGCCCTGGCACTAATTGGCACCTCCTCAGCGCCTGCAGCTGCTTCCAAGGAGCTCCAAACAAATTAACTCTTAAACAAGGCAGGGAGCAGCTCGGGGAGAGCTGGTGCCTGGAAGCAGAGCAGCAAAGCACAGAGCTGGGAAAAACTGAAGTGCAAACAACTCCTAATGCCTCTGAAAGGAGAGAATTGAACGGTGGAGAGAATTAAAGTGTGGAGAGAGCAGCCCTGCCGATGTTCTGATTGTCTAACGAGAGGGAGGTGCGGCTGTTTGGGTTCCACAGAGGAAAACGGTGGGAAAGGCTGGGACTGGCTGGGGAGGCTTAAGGAAGTTCCAGCCCGAAGCTGAGACAGAACCAGGTGGGGTGGACCTGGAAAACTCAATCCTGCTTTTCCTTTCCCGGCAGGAAAGGGGCAGCACCACGCAGGGAGCTGGGATTTGGGATTTGGCGTTTCCAGAGGGGCGGCTGAGCCTGGGCAGAGCCATCCCCACACCCTGGCTGGGGTCAGGTGTGCCCCGAGGGACCTGGATCACCTGTGCCCAAGGAGATTCCAGCCGGTGCCTCCTGTCCTGCTCATCCCTGTCAGACACATCCCTTTGCTGCTGTGCTCCCGGAATCTGAGGCACGGGAAGGGCTTCCTTCCCCTTCCCCTGGAAGCCATCTCAGAAGCCCGAGTGGCTTCTCCTTTCCTGCCTTCCTCTTGTCCTGCTCCTTGTCTCTGCTCCCTCTAGTGTTCCCAGGCAGCTGCTGGCTCTTCCGATCCAGGTCTGAGCTTTGGATTTATTCTCCCTGCATTTCCCACGAGCTGGGAATGCCCTCAGCCTGCCTGGCCCCTCTGGAGAGGAGCCAGTGCAGCCTCCACCTCCCCTCCTCGTGTCACCCCTGTGCCAGCTCCGAACCCGTCTGACTTCCAACCCTCACACTTTCCCCTCTCCGATCATTTCCAAGTCATTAACTCGTTCTCAGTTCATGGTTCGGGGATTTCTTTTCCAACCATTAAAGCTCCTTTCTAGTTCAGGGAGCTGGAAGTTCGGGAGGATGTGGCACCTGGGATTAGAGCCCCCACCCCAGCAGCATCCATTGTGCCTGAACGTTGTGCTCGAGTTCACTTTAGGCTCAGTCCAGGTTTGATTAAGTCTGCCAAAGCTTTTGAGGCCATGAGATGTTGCCTGGAAATCAGAAAATGCCAAAGGGGACTGGAGATCCGTGTTGGAATCACGGGATGGCTGCTGCAGAGGGAAGGTGGAATTCAAAACACCTCATAAAGAGATTATTTGCAGACGTTTGACTGAAATTTAACTGTTTAACGAGCTCTAAATTGTGTGTTTTATAATATAAACATTCCATTTGCAGGAGAATATCTGGAAAGGACCTTTGGGATCGTCAAGTCCAACCCTCAACCAGCACTACCAGCACGCTCACCACCCACCCCTGTCCTCCAGCGCCACATCCACGTTTGTTGAAGCCCTGTAGGGATGGTGACTCCACCCCTGCCCTGGGCTTGGTCATCCAGGGACAAGGATTCCTCTGCTTTTGCAGGAAGAGGGAAGGGGAAGCGTTTCCCTCGCAGATGGGACAGGAGTGGGTGAGTGACAGCTGAAGGCTGAGCCATGGTGAGCAGCAGAGCTAATTACCACCTTCCCCCACTGCTCTAATTACCACCTTCCCCCGGTGCTCTAATTAGCACCTCCCTCAGCTCACCCCTGCACCCAGCCACTTCCCCGAGTCTGTTTTTCAGAGTTTCTGTCACCCAGCATTCGGCTGCAGCACAGCTTTGTCCTGCAGATGCTCCTCCTGCCCGGAATTGGACCCAGGGGGATGGAAAACGCCGCGGTTCCAGTGGGATTTGGGTTTCCAGCACATCCCTCCCGCTGTGCCCTCGGCCCGGTGCCCCCAGCCCAGGGAAATGGAGCAGGTGGTGTAATCCCCCACCTAATCCTGAAGATTTCTCTCCAGGAACGCTGGGACCTCCCAGCTCGGTGGAGCTTTCCCTGGTGGCAGACGCTTCCTCACACGCAGGGAAAAGGTGGAAACCCAACGCTTTCTCCAAAAGCCCAAAATATTCCCCCATCTGGCAGCCGGGAGCTGAGGGAACGGGCACCTTCCCCTTCTGTCTGGGTGCCTGTGGCAGCTCCGAGGTGTTGCTGGGGGATTTTCAGTGCTGGGGTTCCTGCAGGGCCAGGAAAGTGTTCTGTGCCCCGTCATCCAAAAGCAGACATTCCATTAACCCCTCAGAGACCACTGCAGGAGCTTCCTGTGAGGAACTGGGAATGGGGATCCGTAGGGGGATTGATTCCCAATTTATGCTGGCAGAAACCCTTCAGCCACCCCAACCCACCCCAAACCTTCCACAAACAAACGTGGAGGAGAATCCAAGGCCCCCTTGTGCCCTGGCAGTGCCACACCCTGGCAGTGCCACTCTGCTTCCCCTTCTTTGGGCCAGAATTGTTCCCAGAGTGATAAACCCGGAGGGAAGTGCTTCCACCTGGGAAAGTGAGGCTGTTCCCACATCACCCTCCTATTTGTTTCATGAGGAATTTCAAAATTTTGGTCTTCTGCTCTAGCCAGGGACAGAGGAAAGTTTGGGCAGCAAAAAAAAAAATCGGAATTTGAATCAAATCTTAAGCCTGGATTTAAAATGGATCACATTAAAAGCACCAAAAAAATCCAGAAAAGAAAGAAAGATTTCCTAATTCTCCTCCTGATCTCTCTCTGCTGCATCCCTGTCCTCCCATCCACTCTTCTCAGCTCCAATTATAGATCCCTCCAGGCAGAGCCCTGCCAGTGTTTCTGTCAGGGAAGTGCCAAGCCCATCCACGATGCTTTACAAATAATCACAGGGAACACAGATTTTGTGAAATATTGAAGCCTTTGCTGTTAAAAAAACTGAAATCTCTCTGCCATATCAGCCACGATGAAATGTCAGTGTGCCATCCTTCCCGAATTAACATCCTTCCCTCTGTCGCTCTCACTCTGGCACATGGCAGGCCGGGATCCATCTCCTCCTTCCCACAGGGAAGGATTTGGGTTTCAATTCGAGACACAAACTTGTACAAAATTGAATGTCTGAGGTGTGTAAGAATAAGGGAAAATCATCTTCAGCTGCCTTTGTTTCCTGTCCTTTAACTCTTCACTCCCTGAAATGACTCAGAATCCTGGAGGATGAGGCACCATGTTGAAGGCTGCAGAATTCTCTCTGTTTTCCCTCAACTTCTCCAGGACCTGAGCACGTCAGGAGCCTTGCAGCCCATTCCAGTGCTTGACAGCCCTTTCCATGAAGGAATTTTCCCAGTGTCCACCCTGAGCCTTCCCTGGCCCAGGCTGAGGCCGTTCCCTCTTCTCCTGTCCCTGTTCCCTGGGAGCAGAGCCCGACCCCCACTCCTGTCTGGGAATTCCAGAGAGGGAAAAGGTCCCTCTGGAGCCTCCTTTTCTCCCGGCTGAGCCCCTGGGAGAGCAGGGATTGAGCAGGTGTGGTGGCCGAGGTGCTCCAGCTTTAAGGTCTCGCTCTGAGAGCATTCCGAGTTTATTTCCAGGCTGGAAATGGTGCCTGGACTTTGCGTGGCCAATGCGGATCTCGAGGATTTGAGGTGACAGCTGGGAGAGAAACCTGCTGCTCCAATCGCACTGGAGGTTATTTCCCTCTCTCTGCCATCTCTGTCACTCCATTAAGAGCCCAACCTTCTCCGGGGCTGCAATTGAATTATTTGCTTTCACCTCTGATCTGCCCGAGGTGGAGTGAACTCCTCTGGAGCTGGCAAACACCTACAGATCCCATCTCCGCAGGGTTAAGGGATGGAATTGTATTTCCCTTAACCTCTTTTGACTGGAAAGTTGGGATTTCCCCCCTCTGCCTGGTCCCTGGTGCTCCTCTCTCGAGTCCTGAATTGTTTTGGGGAGCAGAAGGTTCAGGGCTGTGCCCCCGAAGCAGCTCTGTCTGTGTGAACACAGCAGCTTTCTGCAAGTTAAATCTGCTGCTATTTCTGTGTTTGAAAAGGAGCTGAAATGCCAGTGGTGATGTAATGTTCATTTACATTTAGGGTCTGTTTCTATTTATTTTTGCTCCTATTAACTGCATCTTGATTCCAACAGTTTGGGGTGGTTTTTTTTACCCGCTGAGGCTCTCTTTGCTGTGAACAGCTCATTTTTTACTTCAAGCCTGCCAGATTTCCTGCCTTATCGAGCCCATAAATGAAGAAGAATGACAGGTAGAAGGGGAAATGGATGTCTCCTCCCCAAGGGAAGGCTTCTAAATTTGATAGGAGCCGTTTCTCTAGGAACTGCTGCCTCTGATTGCTGCTGGAATGGCTCTGGAAGGAGCTTAGAGGGGATCATTCACCTCGGGTTTGTCCTGGATGTGCAGAGCTGGGGAGATGCTTTGGGGCTGAGAGATTTCCTGTGCCCTCTTCCAGGAACATGAAGAGAGATGGATTCAAAGTGCCTGCAGAGCTCTGGTGTGCAGCCTGTGGCTCCCTGCTCCCAGTGCTGCTCCACTCAAGGAGTTTCTCAGCCCCAGAGCAGGAGAAAAAGGCAGAAAATCATGGAATCCCAGGGTTGTTGAGGCTGGAAAAGGCCTGTAGGATCATCAAGTCCAAATATCAACCACTACCATGGTCACATTAACCCATGACCTCAAGTGCCATGTATTTATCCATATATATTTATCCATATATATTTTTCCATGAATTTATCCATATATATTTATCCCTGTATTTATCCATGGATTTATCCCTATATATTTATCCATGGATTTATCAATACATATTTATCCATGTATTTATCTATGTATTTATCCATACATTAATCCGTGTATTTATCCATATATATTTATCCATATATATTTATCCCTGTATTTATCCATGTATTTATCCCTATATATTTATCCATGGATTTATCAATACATATTTATCCATGTATTTATCTACGTATTTATCTATGTATTTATCCATACATTTATCCATGTATTTATCCATATATATTTATCCCTATATTTATCCCTATATTTATCCATGGATTTACCCATGTATTTATTCCTATATTTACCCATGTATTTATCCATATATTTATCCCTGTATTTATCCCTATGTTGTTCCTTCCCTGTTCCACTGGAAACATTCCCAAGGGGAACCAGCTGCACTTCCCATCAGCACTTCCCTGCTTTTAGGGGTGGCTGAGGCATGAAGGATGCAACAAATGGAGTTGGCTCCAAAGGGATTAAATGCTCCCCCTGGGGCTGCTCAGAGAGCTGGAGCTGAGGAATCCAGGTGGGAATCCCTCCAGGAAGGGAGAGCAGAGGAGCGGGGATGCAATTCCAGCCTCTCCAAGGACTGGATGGGCACATTCACCATCAGCATTTAATCTAGACATGGTTTCTTCTTTGGCTCTGGCTGCCAGGAGCAGGATGAGAGGTTTAATTAGTTTAAATAGTGAATAGTTTAATTAGCTGGAAGAGACCGGATTAATAGCTGCTTAAACAAACAATTGAATCCCTGTTTCCAAGCTTGGATGTAGTTTTGGAAGGTTCCTGGCAATTTGGCAAGGATTAGTGATGCTGAGAATGTGCTTTTGTGTGGGTTTGGGGCTTTTACTCCTGTTCACGTGGCTGCTTTCTCTTGTTGAATGGAAAACAGGAGGGAAAGAGCGACCACAGAAGGAATTCCACTCCTGCTGCTCAAAGACATGGATCAGGAAGGGAACAGGCTGCAGGGGATTTGGAGGGGAAACTGAGGTATCTCAGATATTTTAGGCTCAATGAGTCCCTCAGTGCTCGGTAGCTGTCTAGGCCACGTGGAAGGTGAATGATGGTGCACATCACAAAGCTGCTGGTGGCTCCTTGCCCTGCCTGGCTGTCACCCCGCAGGGTGCAGGAGCAGCGTGCCAGAGGCCATGGATCCCACAGATCCCATGGATCACAGGGATGTGATCAGGAGCCTGAGCCTGCTGGCCACTCCTTGCTCTCTCTTGTCCTGATTTTTCAGCTCTTCAGCAAATCCAGCTCGAGTTTTTTCAGCCCTTAGAAACCCAGGGAACTCTCACGTCTGCTCTCAGATCTGGGATTTAAATCCAGCCCTTATCAAAGCACCCTGTGACCAGGCAGGCCCTGAATCCCAGCAGGGATCTGATAAAGAGGGACCTGACATCCTAAAGAAACCCTTTGAAATCCTGCTGGGATTGATTTGTGTTCATAATGGAGCCCAGAGCTCTCTGCCAGGGAGAGATGAAGCTGCTCCTTTGCTTTATCATCCTCAGGCCCTTCCCAGCTTCGAGGGAAATTCACTCCCTCCTCAAGCTCCAAAATAATGGAAAAATTCCTTTGTATCCTTCTCTCCACAGCCCCTACGTTGATTAATCAACTTTTCTGAGCTGATTAATGGTTTGACAGAAGAACTGCCTGGAGAGCAGCTGAATTCCCACAGCAAAATTCCTGACTGAGGGAAACGACCTTGGCTTCCTCCCCTTCCCATAAAACCTGGGAAATCTGGGAAAATCACAGCTCCAAAGGAGCTGCTCCCCTCGCCCCTGGATTCAAAGAGAAATGGAGAAACACTCGAGGAAGTTCTGAGATAAAAACACTGCAGATAAAATTGAAATGAGCCCTTCAGCCCTTTCTTTGTGTGGTATTTTGGATGCAAGGGAAGGAAGGGCTGGGTAATCCCTGGGATTAGGGAACAGCATGGCTGAGGTCCCAAATTTTGAGGTCAGGTAATGGCCAGAACAAAACATTAATATGGACTTTGTCTTTAAAAGCAAAAGCTTTGGAAATTTGGAATAGAACAGAAACTCTCATTAATTCAGGACTTTACAGAGCCTAAAGCCTCGTTAGGTTTTCAGCTCAAAGCAACTTTCTTTTTCCTGGGGCCATAAAGAGATTTTTTCTGGCTTTTTAAAGCTGTTTCCTCTACGAAAATCCATTCAGTTGTCAATCCATCCTCCCTCAGAAGGTGTCAGTGCAATCTACCTTAAATTTAAAAAAAAGCCCTGGGAAGAAGATCTTGTCTCCCAGATGGATAATGGGATGGAGGAATAATAAAAGTGAAAGTGATTCACCAGGACTGGTGATGAAAATCCGTGATGGAATCGAGATTAGGATCTTAATCTGCTTCCTTCTTTCCACCTTGCCCCAGATCTGGGGCAGCTCTGGCTGGGCTGGATCCAGGATCACTGAAAGCAAAGTGCCAAAGGCTTCCAGGAGCTTCAAATGCAGCAAAAATTCCCCTGGCTCTGCCCGAAATAGGAATATTGGGTTTAAAATGGGCCTTTTGTTACAGGGCTGGAATTAGGGAGCCACCTGACAGCGACTGAGAACACATCTGAGGATCAGCAGAGGAAAAAGCAGCTTTTTCCTGCTGCCTGCAGGTCAGAGCTCTTTAAATTGGGGCTGTTAAACGTCCCTGGCCACAGGAGACTGGGGGAGCAGAGGTGAAGGGAAAAATCCTCTTTCTTCCCTGACTGATCCCTGAGCTTGGGCTGCTCCAAAATGCAGCCCCAAAAAGAGAAGGAGCAGAGAGGGGGAATTTGTGCCTGCAGGGAGGGGCTTTGCAAAGGGCTGGGTGGCAGCAGCTTTAATACTTTAATTAATTCTTTAATTGGTGTATTAATGTCTCGATGCCCAGCCCCATAAGATGTTTTTAGGGTGAAGGATATGATGAGGGCATAAGAAGGATGGTGGATCCATGATCTCCATCCCAGCAGAGAAGCCTGAGTTATTCCTTGATAATCCCAGCACTAACCAAGCCAAGGATTTTCCAGTATATTGATATTCCAATATATGGATGGGAAGTGTCTGTTTTCCCTGCAGCAGCTGTTGGAGAGTCTGGAACAGTCCCTGGACCGGCAGGGGAGAAACCTCCCTCTGGAAAATCCAGGCGGGATGTTGGAGTGGCCCATCCCTGGCCAGGCAGCACTAGGTACAGGTAAGAAGGGAAAAAAAAAAAATCACAAAATCCTGGAATTTTTAAGGTTGGAAAAGCACTTTAAGGTCATCAAGTCCAACCCTCAGCCAGCACCGCCATGTCCCCAAGTGCCACATCCCTGGGTTTTGGGAAGACTTCCAGGGATTGGGGCTCCACCACTCTGGTGTGCTCCAATGCTTTACAAGCCTCTCCACGGTCCAGCTGCAGCGTTTTGGCACCTGCTGCTGTGAAAGGGCTTTACGGATGATCCCACCTGGAATCCCACCCGGAGCCCTCTGGCACAGAGCCCACAGCACCTGGGGACGTGTCACAGGTAAGCAGCATCTCCCAGCATTTTTGCTCCCCAAGAATTCCAAGGTTCAACCCCTAAACAATGCACCCTACAAATCTAATCCTAAAATGACAGAGGCAGATGGTGGCAGGAGGATTACTGCACGGGGAGATCCCAACACACACCTGCGGGATCCCCGCAGCCTCTGGGAGCTGCTCCAGGCGCTTTCCCGGGTGTTTTATTGCATTGCAGGGGGGTTCTGCTGTGCTGCCCCTTCTCGAGCGGAATTCTGGGCTGCCCTGGACATTGTGTGTATTTGGCAATTGCAGTCAATAGCTCAGTAAAAATGCACCTGCTCTTCCCAGCCTTCAAACTCGCTTGTATTCCGTGTTTTCCCATCCTGAGCTGTCCACAAAAGCTGCGTCTTAAATTTCATTCCAGATCTTTAATAACCTGGACTTAGTGAGAGAAACAAACTGCCCAAGGAAGCAATTCACTTAAATTTACCTGAATCCAAAACCTTCCCCAATGACATGAACGAATTCCAGGTGGTTCATGCCTGGGAAGGGGTTTCAGCACGTGTGGATCAAGTTTATTTCCAGCCTGGGTGTTCCTGATTTCCCTGTCCAAGAATCAAAGCTTAAACACGGAATTTACTGCTTCCACAAACTTTTGAGTTGTGCATTAAATGGCAATCGGTGTGCTAAGATATTTCCTTAAGGAAAAGGAAAAATAAATGGAAAAAGGAAAAAGAGGAGAGAGAAAGAGAAAGGGAAAGAAAGAGATGGAAAAGAGAAAGGAAAAGTGAAGGAAAAGAGAAAGGGAAAGAAAGAGCTGGAAAAGAGAAAGGAAAAGTGAAGGAAAAGAGATGGAAAAGAGAAAGGAAAAGTGAAGGAAAAGAGAAAGGGAAAGAAAGAGATGGAAAAGAGAAAGGAAAAGTGAAGGAAAAGAGAAAGGGAAAGAAAGAGATGGAAAAGAGAAAGGAAAAGTGAAGGAAAAGAGAAAGGGAAAGAAAGAGATGGAAAAGAGAAAGGAAAAGTGAAGGAAAAGAGAAAGGGAAAGAAAGAGATGGAAAAGAGAAAGGAAAAGTGAAGGAAAAGAGAAAGGGAAAGAAAGAGATGGAAAAGAGAAAGGAAAAGTGAAGGAAAAGAGAAAGGGAAAGAAAGAGATGGAAAAGAGAAAGGAAAAGTGAAGGAAAAGAGAAAGGGAAAGAAAGAGATGGAAAAGAGAAAGGAAAGTGAAGGAAAAGAGAAAGGGAAAGAAAGAGATGGAAAAGAGAAAGGAAAAGTGAAGGAAAGAGAAAGGGAAAGAAAGAGATGGAAAAGAGAAAGGAAAAGTGAAGGAAAAGAGAAAGGGGAAAGATGGAAAGAAAGGAAAGTGAAGGAAAAGAGAAGGGAAAGAAAGAGAAAAAGAGAAAGGAAAGTGAAGGAAAAGAGAAAGGGAAAGAAAGAGATGGAAAAGAGAAAGGAAAAGTGAAGGAAAAGAGAAAGGGAAAGAAAGAGATGGAAAAGAGAAAGGAAAAGTGAAGGAAAAGAGAAAGGGAAAGAAAGAGATGGAAAAGGAAAAGAGAAAGGAAAAGTGAAGGAAAAGAGAAAGGGAAAGAAAGAGATGGAAAAGAGAAAGGAAAAGTGAAGGAAAAGAGAAAGGGAAAGAAAGAGATGGAAAAGAGAAAGGAAAAGTGAAGGAAAAGAGAAAGGGAAAGAAAGAGATGGAAAAGAGAAAGGAAAAGTGAAGGAAAAGAGAAAGGGAAAGAAAGAGATGGAAAAGAGAAAGGAAAAGTGAAGGAAAAGAGAAAGGGAAAGAAAGAGATGGAAAAGAGAAAGGAAAAGTGAAGGAAAAGAGAAAGGGAAAGAAAGAGATGGAAAAGAGAAAGGAAAAGTGAAGGGAAAGAGATGGAAAAGAGAAAGGAAAAGTGAAGGAAAAGAGAAAGGGAAAGAAAGAGATGGAAAAGAGAAAGGAAAAGTGAAGGAAAAGAGAAAGGGAAAGAAAAATTAGACATGAAAATAAAATTAAACCCAAAAAGAAATATAAAAACAGAAAAGGAAAGACACAGAAAAGGAAAAACAGAAAGAAGAAAGAAAAATGAACATAAAAAGAGAAAGAGAGAAAATAGGGAAAGGAAAAGAAAAAAGTGAGGAAAAGGAAAAGGCAGGTGGTAAAAATTGATGCTTAAATGTTATAGAATCTCATTTAAATTAAAGTAGAAGTTTATGTTTGCTCTAGAGATGGAACCAAGGATAACAAATGGTGCCAGGTGACATGAGGGGAACAGGATTTTCTGAGTGGTCCCAAATGAACTGGATAAAATAATGGAGCAGGAAGGCATTGAGGGGATCCTTGATACCACCAGAAACTCCTCCAGAAGGAGGAAAAAATCCTGACTGAATCAGCCATGGGATGTTCTGGGGCGTTCCCGCCTCAGCTCTGTCCCACTGCTCTGCTCTGGGCTGTGGGATTGGACACAACCAGCCCTGCAGCGCCTGGGGACTCACTGAAAAAGGGGCTTTTTCACTAAAAACCACGAAATGCCTCTTTTGGTGAGGCGCTGTGCCACCCCCAGGCCAGCTGTGGCCAGCTCCTGCAAATCTTCTTCCTTCTGCTGCCTGTGCTCATTCCTGGCTTGGAAAAACCCTTCCCGGACCCAGCAACCTCCTCCCAGGCCTGATCCCTGCTGCTTTTCCCGGAGACAGGAACGGAAATTGTCCATTTTTGCCGCTTAGGGCTCGGCAGTCACAAAAACGTCCGTGTCACCGCCGGCCTGTGAGGGTGCCACGCTCAGCACCGCCTGCAGCACGGGGACCTCTGGCTGCCGCTCCACGCATTCCTGCTCTTCCCGGGATGGATGGATGGATGGATGGATGGATGGATGGATGGATGGATGGATGGATCTGAGCGCTGATCCCTGTGCCGACAGCCGTGCCTGCGAGGTGCAGCCTGCTCCAGCACAGCATTTGGACACGTGAGGGGTTTGCCTGAGCTCTCCTACCTCTCCCAAATATTCTGTTTCACACGTGCAGGGAGTTAATTCTCTCTCTGTGTCTGATTTTCCGTTCTGATTTTGCTATTTCCAGCAACACGTGTTGGAGTTACACATTTCCCTGTCCCTGGGCCAGGAGCTGGGTTGTTTCTTCTGAGCATCCTCTGTGGTTTTTCCCGATGCTTTTCCTTTTTTCAGGCTGTTCTCTGGGATGGAATTTTGCCTCCGTGCCTCATTCCAGCACTCCCAGGGTGCTGCTGTGCTGGAAAAGCTGCAGCCCATGGACAGGCTCACTTGGGCAGGGTCAGAAACTGGCTGATGGCCAGCCCAGGGAGCGGTGGGAATGGTGGGAATGGTGGGAATGGTGCCATGTCCAGTTG
Organism: Lycocorax pyrrhopterus obiensis; assembly: GCA_014706295.1. Lineage (NCBI taxonomy): Eukaryota > Metazoa > Chordata > Aves > Passeriformes > Paradisaeidae > Lycocorax > Lycocorax pyrrhopterus. The sequence continues at coordinate 11,194,283 of JACSVZ010000005.1, forward strand.
GGACCAGCCTGGCGTCCACCAGGGATCAGTGCTGGGCCCAGTCCTGTTCAATGTCTTTATTGATGATCTGAGGTGAGGTGAGGGCACCCTCAGTAAATTCACAGATGGCATCGAGTCGGGTGGGATGTGGATCTGCTGGAGGGCACGGAGGCTCTGCAGAGGGATTGGGACAGGCCGGATCCATGGGGTGAGACCAGCAGTGTGAGGGTCAACAAGGCCAAGTGCCCAGTCCTGCCCTTGGGTCACCACGGAACACTCCAGGCTGGGGGAAGAGGGGCTGGAAAACTGGGAAAGGCTCTGGGGGTGCTGGTGACAGCGGCTGGACACGAGTCCAGGTGTGCCCAGGTGGGCAAAGCCAAGGGCACCTGGGCTGTGCCAGCTCTGGGGTGGCAGCAGGAGCAGGGCAGTGCCCGTCCCTGTGCTGGCACTGCTGGGGCACCTCCAGCGCCGGGGACAGCTCTGGGACACTCATGAAAGGACATGGAGGGGCTGGAGCGCGTCCAGGGAAGGGAACGGAGCTGGGAAGGGGCTGGAGAATTCCTGAGGGAGCTGGGAAAGGGGCTCAGCCTGGAGAAAAGGAGCTCAGAGGGGACCTCGTGGCTCTGCACAACTCCCTGACAGGAGGGGGCAGCCGGGGGGGTTCGGGCTCTGCTCCCAGGGAACGGGGACAGGAGGAGAGGGAACGGCCTCAGGGTGGACACCAGGAGGAATTTCCCCACGGAAAGGGCGCTCAGGCCTTGGCAGGGGCTGCCCAGGGAGGTTTGGAGTGCCCATCCCTGGAGGTGTCCCGGGAAGGGCTGGAGGTGGCACTCAGCGCTCCGGGCTGGGGACAAGGTGGGGATGGGTCACAGGCTGGATTTGACGATCCCGAAGGGCTTCTCCAGCCCCAGCGATCCCTTGGGGGAGGTGAGGGGAGGTGAGGGGATGTGAGGGGATGTGAGGGGATGTGAGGGGCCCGCGGGGTCCCGGGGCCGCTCCCGCCCCGCGCCTGACGGGTACCGACCGCGGCCGCCAGGGGGCGCCAGGAGCCGCGCCTCACGCACGCGCTGCGCCCGCTCCCGTGTCCCGCGCCCCGCCCGCCCTTCCCGGCCCGCCCGGGCCGCCTCACACACGGCGCGGGCGGCGGAGGGGCTGCGCTGCCCGACCGGGAACACCGCGGGCACCGGGAACACCGCGGGCACCGGGAGCGGTGGTGCCGGCCCCCAGCAGCCCGGAAGCAGCGCTGCTCCAGCCGCGGCAGTGCGCAGGCACGGGGACGGAAGCGACCAATGCCAGCCGGCGGCGCGGCGGTGTCGTCACAGGCGCCGTGAGGGGGCTTCGCTCCGGGCAGAGGAGCCGAAGGAACCGGGAGCGGTTTTGGGGTCCGGGAGCGGTTTTGGGTTCGGGACTGGGCTCGGGGGGGTCTCGTGGGTCACAAGGTGGCTTTGGTGGCCTTTAGGAGGGTCAAAGGAAAGAGTCTCCGGTTGTGGGTGAAAAATCTCCGGTGAGGGACACGCCGTGGAAGAGGCTGGCGCTGTGCTGGTGCCGGGTGAGTTTTCCAGGCTGGATCTGGTTGAGGGACGTGGGAGAGGCGGCTGCGGTCCGGTCCGTGTCCTGGAGCTGGAGGCAGCAGGAGAAGGGCAGAGACCCTGTCCCAGGTCCTCTCCAAAGGAAGAGTTGGAGGTGGTCAAGAGAAGGAGCTGCTCCAGGCTGTGATTTATCCACGGATGAGCTTCCCCACATCGTTGGAGCCGTGTTCTGCTGCTGGCTGGCAGCTGCTGTCACACTCCCCGCACATCCCAGGATGGAGAGGAGGAATCTCCAGCCCTGCCCCTGGGTTGGGGTGAATATTGTGCTGAATGCACGCTGAGGGTTAAACCAGACACTCCCGGCTGGCATCCAGAGCTCGCCAAGCTCATTAGCTCATTGCTCTTCGTGCAAGCTCCGCTTGCGCTGTGTAATCCTGACAGCTTTTCGAAAGGATTCTGTAGCCTTCAAAGCGGGAGATAAGACAGGAATGTTGTAGGAAACAAGGATGGTTAGGGCTGGGGAGACAGGCAGCAAAGGCATGCCCGGCTTTCCGAGCAGAGCTGGGAATAGAAGAGGAATCTCCGTGTGCAGCTGGAGGATCCCTCTGACAAGGCTCCCTTCCTGTGCAGACACCTCTGATCATTCCCTGGGTTCCTCCTTTTTCCCTGCACATGCTGCTCGATCATTTGGAATTACCGCAGACCAGACATGAAACAGCTGAAAAGGGGATTACAGAGACTCTGAAGCAGCAGAGGAGTCTCTGTCAGCCTGAGCTCCGTGCACAGCTCTGTGACATCCACATATTCTTAGGGAATCACAACAGTCTTGGTGTCTGCTGAGCCCTGAGTACAACTTTTATCAGAGAGCAGCGAACCCCAGGCTGCTTTTTGTACACATTGCACACAAAACGTTTGGTCTTCGAGTGTTGGCAGCTCAGTTTGGGGTTTTTTCTCATCAACAGTGGCGATTCTGTGGAGTCACTGATTTATTTCAGTGCAGTGCTGAAGCCAATTAAACAATACCTGGCGATGAAGCTATTTTTGTCTTGTGGGCTGAATTGGGAAAGTCTGGATATTTTTGGGAGTGAGCAAATCTTCCTGCCTGCTTTCCTGTGCTGCTGCTAAAGATGATGGGAGTGCCTTTATCTTTTTATCTCTGTGCAAACAGCCCTGAATCCGAAATGCAGGGCGGTCTGTCAAGGGAAGAGTGGAGCTCCACCTCTCTTAGCTCTTTGTGGTCTGCCACAGTCATAAAAACAAAGAGTTTGGAGTGCTCAGTGCTCGTTCAGGGGTTGCAGTTGGCTCCTGGAGCGTGGGGTTATCTCTGCGCAGCCCCTGGGCTGCACTCTTTACAGCTTTTGGGTTGTTAAGTGAAAATTTGTCCAATAAAACTTCAAAATTGAACAACTTGAGTGTAGAGGATCTGTGAGCAGAAGGCTCTTGCTGAACAAGGACAGCTCAGAGCAGCTGCTGGCAGCAAGTGAATGTTGTCATTGTGCAGCTCAGTTATAAACTGAGTTCCAAAACTGGAGACAAGTTACTCTCCCACAAGAACATCAGGGAATTAGACAGATTTTATCACAATATTCTGACTTTGTACCATTTTCTTCCAAAATCTGCTTTAAAAATAGAGGAGAGGTCCAGAAGGAAGGAGAGGTGGGAGAGAAAAAACCATTATATTCTCTTCCCCCTGCACAGCTAATCAGACTTTGAATTTTTTTCTGTTTAATTGGGATATCTGAGAGTTCAGCAAGAGGAACAAAGAGGTGAAACGGCTCCAAATTCTCGTGGGCCTTGGCACAGTTTTAGGGGACACAAAGTCATTGTCACAGCTGCTCCTGGGATGTGTTTTGTATGAATGCAAAATGAACATACCCAGAGTCAGACAGAACTCTGCCATTTGGGGCTCAGGCTCTGACGAGGAACTTGTGCTGATGTTTGAGATACAAAGAGAAAACGTTTGTAAAAATCAAATACGAAAAGGAAGGGGGGGTGGGTGTTTTCCTGACATCTTTCTCAGGTTTTGAAGGAGAAATCGAAACCCATTTTTATGTCCGTGTTGGCTTTAAAATCCTTAAGGAATGAGGGAAAAAAAGCTTGAAAACCTGGAATCCTGTGGGAGAAGCACTGCCATGAACATTAAATAGTTCAAGGTCTGCCAGGCTGGAATTTCCTTGGAGCTGAAACGTTCCGGGTGCCAAGGGATGGAGGGGATACGTGAGGGACCAGAGCTCTGGAAGGGGGTGACAAGACTTTGACGCGGGACACATGAGGTGACAAGGCTCTGAGAGGGACACATGAGGGGACTGATGGCTCTGGGAGGGATGACAAGGCTCAGAGGGGACACACAAGGTGACAAAGCTCAGGGGGAACACATGAGGTGGTGGCTCTGAGAGGGGCGATGAGGCTCAGAGGTGACACCCAAGGGGCGGCTCTAAGGGGGCACACGAGGTGATTGATGGCTCTGGGAGGGATGACAAGGCTCAGAGGGGACACACAAGATGACAAAGCTCAGAGGTGACACCCAAGGGGCGGCTCTAAGGGGGCACACGAGGGGATTGATGGCTCTGGGAGGGGACACCCAAGGTGATGGCTCTGTCTCAGTGGCAGCAGCTCGGGAGCTGCCGAGGAGCTCCCAGGATCTCTGGCACCCAGGAAACCCCAGCAGATCTCTCCAGATCTCCGAGTCCTGCAGGTTTGGAGGAGCTCCCAGGAATCCCCTCAGCAACGAGCCCCACGCATGTATAAATCTATATATTATGTATGGATTCTGTGTATGTATCTTCAGATTTTTGCTGCTGGAGTTGCAGCACAATCCTATTTGCCTTGAGCGAGTCAGGGCGGTTTAAAAAACACCATGGGACACAAGCAGGAATTTTCTTGCTTGCGTTGGGGAAGAAGCCCATTAACAGTATGGTAATTAGCTGGGGACTCTGTGCTGCAATGTACTTGAGCATTCGAACAGGTGGGAGGCTGCGTTTGCAGTGGCAAAGCGCTTCCTACGGCTTCAGGAGGCTCCTGGCGCTGAGAAATTTTACCACAGAGGTGCAAAAAACAGGGTCGGGAGGAGTTTTGAGGGACAATGTGCGGAAAAATGGGAGAGCAGGGCGGGGAGTTTCCCTATCCGGTAAGGAAAAGACGAAGCTTCCCATACCGGGAGTCGAACCCGGGCCGCCTGGGTGAAAACCAGGAATCCTAACCGCTAGACCATATGGGAGGCGCTGATAGCAGTTTTGCCCGCGCGCCTCAAAGCACTGCTGCCCCGCCCCACTGATCCCCGCGGCGGCTCCGCCGAGCTCCGCTCCGCCGCCCCGCGGGACTCACCGGGAAACACCAGGAGCCACCGGGAATAGCCGGGACTCACCGGGACCCCCGCCATAAACTCCCCCTCCCTGCCAGAAAGGCCCTGCCCTCATCCAAGATGGCGGCCGGGGGCTTCAGTGACGGCGGGGGACGCGCGCGCGCGGGGCGGGCGGGGCGCGCGCTCACGTGACCGGCGGCGGCCGCGGAGCGCTGGGTCCCGTGAGCGCGGGGGGCGGGACGGGGGCACCGCCACAGGCCCGGGACAGGCCCGCGCCACCGCCCCCCAGCCCCGCCGAGCCGGGGCACCGCCGCCGACCCCCGAGCCGCGCCGGCATCGCCCCCCGACCGCCCCGAGCCGCCCGACCTGCCGGGGGTCACACCGGCATCGCCCCCCGAGCCGCCCTGAGCCGCCGGGGTCGCACCGGCAGCGTCCCCCGAGCCGCCGGACGTGCCGGGGGTCCCACCGGCATCGCCCCCCAGCCGGCCCCGAGCCGCCCATCGCCGCCGGAGGTAGCGGGGCGCGGCCCGGCCCGGGGGGCGCGGGAGCCGGGGGCGGCTGCGGAGCTTCCCGGGGGAATCGCGGGGAAGGGGCTGCGGAGCATCCTGGGGAAAGGGTTTGGGGGCCATACCGGGGAGAGGGGCTGCGGAACATCCCGGGGGATGGGGCTGCGGGGAATCCCGGGGCAATGGAAGGACATCCCGGGAGAAGGGGCTGCGGGGCCATCCCGGGGGAGGGGGCTGCGGGGGGACTCCCGGCCCGGCCGCAGCGATCGCGCCCGGGCCGGGTGATTTCGGGAACGCCGGAGGTTTCCCGGCGGCAGCGGGAGTTCCCCATGGCCCGGAGCAGGGGGAGGGGAGCCGAGGCTGTGTCAGAGCTTCCCCAGTGCCGGGGGCGGGATCGGGATTGGGAGGAAAGCAGCGATCCAAGGTGGGCTTCTCTCGGCAGGTGTGTGATGCCAAGCACAGCCATGAAGAAAAAGGTAAGGACGGGAAGGAGGATCCTGTGTTTTCCTTCCCCATCCCCATCCATGAACGCCGTTTGTTGTATCCATCCCTCGGGCTGGGGCTCCGGTGCCTCTCGGAGGCAGCGCTGCATCCTCTGCTCAAAGTGCCAGGCGTTAAAACCGGGCTTAATCCTGGCCTGGGCGTGGGCTGGGTTCTTGCAGAGCCTTCCCCGGCAGTTGCTGTTCCCCGGGCGCTGCTGGGGCTGTTGCAAAACCCTCTGCGAAACCCTCTGTAAATGCCCTGCTCAGGGAGGAGGATCTGCTCCGACCCCTTCCCTGTCCCTGGGCCACCCTCCCGAGGTGTCCCAGGAGCCCCGAATTCGCTCAGGGCTCCCAGGAGGATGAAATTTAACCCAGCAGCAGCTCTGGGAATCGCAGGGGTGGGTGTACCCCAGCAGGAGCGTATCCAGAGCTCTTAAAGGAATATCTGGCTGCTTTTCCATGGTGAGGTGGGATTGGGTTCCCTGCCTGGCCCTCGGCGCTGCTGTCTGACCCCTCTGCAAGGCCTCCGCAGCCCAAACTGTGGGAATTGGGGCTGGTTCGGGCTGTGCCTTGGAGTGGGATCGAGTTCCTGCCTGGGATTTTGTGCTGGTGCTGTGAAATAAGAGCTTGGCTGTTCTCTGGGATCAGCTCCGGGGACAGGACAGGACAGGGCAGCTTCTGGGGTGGCCTCCCCCGCCTGCCTGCATGTGAAACAGCCAGGAACAGGATTTTGTTGCCAAACCCTGGAGCCTGTGGGCACCTTCCCTCTGGCCAGGGCGCTCCCAGCCCGGAGCTGCTGCAGGAATGACCTGAGCAAGCAGGATCGGGGAATTCTGCCTTTGTGTTGTCCCGAGGCTGTGACAGCTCCTCTCTGCTGTCACGGGGTGAGGGTGGGAGGCTGGGCAGGTGCTCACTGGCCTGTTCTCCTGAAATCCCTCCTGGATGGGAGACTGGCAGGGCTGCTGCCAAAAGCTGGGTTTGGCTTTGTAGCTGGAACTTGTTTAACAGCTGGGTTTTGTGAGCAAGGCTGTGTTGGCTGCCACTGATGGATTTGTTTTGTTTAATTTTTATTTTTAGATCACAATGTAAAGCCTTGCCTGGTGTGACTGTCTCTGGTGTGACTGTCTCCCCTCATCCCCAACCCCCAGCATTCCCTCTGCTTTTTGGCTGCCTCTCCTTTCCCCTGAGGTCTGCAGGGATGGGACATCATGGAGCCAAGTGTCTCCTCTGGAGAGGAGTCACTGGAGCCGTGAAGAGTCTCCCCTGCTCTGGGGACCCTGACCTGGGCTGTCTTGTCTGCTTTTCCCTTTTCTTCTGGTCTTCTGGCACCTGAAACTGGAAATGTCCCTGGCATTTGGGGAAAAGAAAACCAAGCATGTTGTGGGCAGAGCAGGATTAGATCTTTAAGGTCCCTCCCAACCCAAACCACTCTGTGGTTAGGAGAGAGTGTTTGGGGTAGAAAACCAGGGGGTGAGGGGTTGAGACAAAGGCGTTGCTCGTCTTTAATGTCCTTTTGGTGCCACCAGAGCCGTCAGGTGGGAGGGGCTGGGAATGAAGAAGCCGCTCCTGATCTTCCCGAGTCCTGTCCACGTTTTTTGGGAAGAGTGTTCAATCTGACCATGGACAGCAGGAGCTGGGATGACCACGGCCCAGTGACCATGGACAGCAGGGGTTGGGATGTGTCTCCTGCTTCCCACGTGCTCCTCTCTCCTGGTGCATTCCCAGCTGGAATTCCTGTCCTGTGTTTAGTGGCTTTGGCAGTCAGATGCCAGCCCGAGGGAGCTGGGAAGGACTCGGTGCTCTGTGGGAGCTCATTTTTCCTTCTTTCCCTCTCTGCAGGTGCTGCTGATGGGTAAAAGTGGGTCTGGGAAGACCAGCATGAGATCCATTATCTTTGCCAACTACATCGCCCGGGACACGCGGCGCCTGGGGGCCACGAGTAAGGAATTCCCGGCTGAATTCCCAGATCCCAGGGCTCTAACCCCCTCATTAGAGGGGCGGGGCCGTTCCCTGCAGCGATCCCCGGGTCGGGTGTGCCCCTGCAGGCCCTCCCAGCTGCCACACCTCACTGGGAGCTTCACTCCTGGGATCAGCCAGGGACAGGCAGGAAGGGGAGGGAAGGGAAAGGCAGCCCTGGGATCGGCTTTGCTGCTTTATTATTCAACTTTTATCCTTAACTCCTGTTTTTTGGGATCAGGGAGCAGCCTTTGGTGCAGCTACACCTGTCAGAGCCTTCTCAGTGCTGGGGGAACATTCCTGCTGTATCCAGGGATCTCCAGCACAGGGATCCTGCGGTGCCCCCGTGGTTTTGGCAGGATGATGCACTGGGCTTAATGAGAGCCTTTCCTTTTTCCCTTTCCAAAGCCTTTGTTGGGAAAGAGCAAGAAGGGATTCCTCTGGAAGAGGGGGATGAGTTGTTGGGATCTGGTGCTTCTCGCTGGGAAGGGGCTGTGAAGATTTAGTGTCAGGGATTGGTGTAAATTTCCTCTTTGCCATAAATTTGGCCTCTTCCTGAAGTTTGCATTCCCTGTGTTCCTGGTTTATTTTGTTAAGGAGGGTTTAAAGCCCTGCAGAGTCATTCCTACAATATCCCAGGGATCAGGGAATGTGCGCTTGAAAGGGAACACTCACTGCACTTCCCAGGAGAGCAGTGGGCTCTGAATTCCTCTGGGAAATGCTGTTTTGGTGGGATTTACAAACTGGGGCTGCTTTGTGAGGAATGGCCCATCCCTGGCAGTGTCCAAGGCCAGGCTGGACAGGACTTGGAGCACCCTGGAATAGTGGAAAGTGCCCTTGCCCATATCTGGGGCTGGAGTGAGAGCTTTAATCCCTTCCAGCGCAAACCGTTCCATGGTTTTATGCGGATTTCCATGATTTTTGGCTGCCCGAGCTCTGCCCTGGGTGCGTGGTGCAGTCAGTGAACTCCTGCTGTCTCTTTGCAGTTGATGTGGAGCATTCCCATGTCAGATTCCTGGGAAACCTGGTGCTGAACCTGTGGGACTGCGGAGGGTAGGTACTGATTATTCCTGTCCTTTCCAACCTCTGGGGGAGGCTGTGGGGAATCAGGGATGGAGCAGAGTGGATTCTCCTCCCCCTGGGATGAGGTGTGCCAAGGGAAAGCCCCTTCTCCTGCTGTCCTGAGGTGCTGGAGTTGCTCATCTCCAGCTCCATCCAGGAGGGATTTGTGCAGAGAGGCCACGCTGGAGGTTGATCCCGTGGCTCCTGGAGGCAGCTTTTTTCAAGGAATGCTGTCCCCTCTTCAGCTCCATGGCCTCTGGATCATCTCAGCCGTATTCAGCCAGAGTTAAAGGAGCTTTAAATGCTGGGATTTAAGGCTGAGCTGGTGCTTTGGGTCACATTTCACCTGTTGCTGCTGCTGTGGGGTTTCACAAACAGCTGCTAAAGCCCGCCTGGGGCCAGGAGCAGAGGACACGAGGGAAGCTTCAGCTTCACGGGAGGCTGATGCTTTCCAGGAGCATCCAGCTTTCCTTGGGAATGCTCAGGGGATGCAGCTCCAGCCTGGCCTCCTGAGTGGGAGCTGCAGCTCCAAATCCCAGCCTTGCCTTCCTGGCAGGAGGAGTTTCTCACAAATCCAGTGGGCCAGGCAAGAGCTGCTCTGAGGATGATCTTTGCTACAAAAATCCTGTGCTTGATTTAAGTGCAATGGCGACTCCTTCAAAAACTCCTCCCTTTTTTTTTTTGATATATTTAAACATTCCCAGGACTCTCTTCTCTTGAAGGGAAATCTCCCTGCGTGAATCTCTTTGGGAAAGGTTCCTCTGAAAACCTCATTCTGAAATTGTGTCTAAATTGTAGCGAAAAAACCTCATGGGCTCTAACGGGAGTGTCCCTGTTTTCCTGCCCTGCTCCCTCAGGCAGGACACCTTCATGGAGAACTACTTCACCAGCCAGAGGGACAACATCTTCCGCAACGTGGAGGTGCTGATCTACGTGTTCGACGTGGAGAGCAGGGAGCTGGAGAAGGACATGCACTACTACCAGTCCTGCCTGGAGGCCATTCTCCAGAACTCCCCCGATGCCAAGATCTTCTGCCTGGTGCACAAGATGGACTTGGTGCAGGAGGACCAGCGGGATCTGGTGAGGAGCTGGGAGTTGCCATGGAAATGCTCCCACACGGAGCATCCCCTGTGCCATGTGGGTCACACTTCAAAGGCAGCCCCTCAGGGCTCTTCCTCGAAGGCTTTCTCAGATGTTCTCAGAGCTTTTCCTGCCTTCTTTTAAAGTGTGTCATCCCAGAATCCAGTGGAGAACAGCAGCGGTGGTTTTTAGGGACAAAAAAAGCCCTTCCTGCCTGCTTCCAGAGCTCCCAGCACACCTTGGCTCCAGGAGGGAGCAGAACTGGAGGGAATCCAGCTCCTTCAGCCCCCTGCTCACAGTTTGGATGGGGGTGACAGTGACAGTTGTTTTCAGCTCAGCTGCTTCTTTCAGTCCAGCCCAGGCTTTGTGCTTAAACACCCCCGAAATCCAGGAGGTGAAACTTCCCCAGTTAATCAGGAGATGGTTTCTGTGGATTGATCCTGCTCTACCTTCCCAGAAATCCTCTTAAGCCCTTGACCATCCTGGGAGAGCTGGGGATCAACCTTTCAGAGGTGTTTGGTGCCTTTTGTATGCTTTTGAAAGGTCACAGAGAGGTGGGAAAATACTGAGTTCCTACAACCACAGCACAGGCAGGAATATTTGCACTCAACCCCCAAACTCTCTTTGTTTCCCAGATTTTTAAGGAGCGCGAGGAAGACTTGAAGCGCCTTTCCCGGCCCTTGGAATGCGTTTGTTTTAGAACTTCCATCTGGGATGAGACACTCTACAAGGTTGGTGCAGCTTCCTCTCCAGACCTGCCTTCCCACTTGGAACAGGAGCAGGAGCTCCTATCCTACAGCTATCCCTGTAGCTGCTGCTGGTGTGTCAGTGATTGGCCACGTTCAGCTTCTTCTGGAGGGTGTAAATTAAACCCAAATTAATCCTGGGTTTAATCAGTGAATTAAAAAAAGTCAGGAGTGTGTGGTAGCTATCAGGAACTTGGCAGACAGGCATCCCAAATATCCCCTGGCTCTCAGGAAGGATGAGCTTGGGCACTGCCCCACACCTGGGGCAGCAGCTGGGCACGGAGGGGAGGCTTGGAAAATCCGAGTCTTGAGAGCAGATGTTGATCCCAGCACCCCCAGTGCCTGCTGGGCTTGTTCCTGGCTTGTTGGGATAAGGTGGAACTTTGTTTGGATCAGGGATGAGCTGCCAAGTGTCCCTCTGCACGCTGACCTTGCTCAGGATTAAAACTCTCTGGAAACTCGAGTGGGAGAAAGAGACAGAAGCATTCCCAACTAAAACCAGGGATGATTTAAGCCTGTTCAGCAGCACTGTGGTTTCTCTGCCTGGTGGGGCAGAACCTGAGGCAGGGAAGAGTCTCCTCAGCTCTGGGCTCCCTCTGGGACCTGGGCACAGAGGGGGGAGAAGCTTCTCAGCCTTGCCCAGGCTGTCACCAGCCAGAAGTGCCACAAATCCCTGTGGGAGCACATTTATCAGGAGGGGCTGAGGAGGGAAGAGTTGATGGGACCTTTCTGTGTCTCCACGTCCAGGCCTGGTCCAGCATTGTCTATCAGCTGATCCCCAATGTGCAGCAGCTCGAGATGAACCTGAGGAACTTTGCTCAGATCATCGAGGCAGACGAGGTGCTGCTGTTCGAGAGAGCCACGTTCCTGGTGAGTTCCTGGGATGGATTCCCTGGACGGAGCCTCCCTTTCCCTCCCCTCTGCTCTGGAGCCAGGCTGGGAGGGCTGGGGGTGCTCACCTGGAGAAGGGAAGGCTCCAGGGAGAGCTCAAAGCCCCTTGCAGGGCCTAAAGGGGCTCCAGGAGAGCTGGAGAGGGACTGGGGACAAGGGCTGGAGGGACAGGACACAGGGAATGGCTTCCCAGTACCAGAGGGCAGGGATGGATGGGATCTTGGGAAGGAATTGTTCCCTGGGAGGGTGGGGAGGGGCTGGGCTGGAATTCCCAGAGCAGCTGTGGCTGCCCCTGGATCCCTGGCAGTGTCCAAGGCCAGGCTGGACATTGGGGCTTGGAGCAGCCTGGGACAGTGGAAGGTGTCGGGGTTGGAATTGGATGGGCTTTGAGGTCCTTCCAAGCCAGCCCACTGTGGGATTCCATGGAGGTTGGGAGGTGCAGAATGCCCTGATGCAGCCCTTGAGACACTGAAAGCAGCCACTGGGACCCCGTGGCTCACGGGACCATCCCGAAATCCCCCCTGCAGCAGCTGAGCTGAGGTTTGGTTGGGGTTTCCTCCTCCAGCCTCTGGAGTGTTTCATGTCCCCATTGTGGTGGGAGCGCTCCGAGAATCCCTCTCTGCACGGGGCAGGAACCTTTTGTAGCTTCAAAACCAAACCTTTCCACTTCCTCCTGCTGGGGCATTTGAGCTGCACCTGATTTCTTCTGATTTTTGATGTTCTGCAAACCCAGAGCAGGGATAGAGGATCAGCCATGGGATTGGGATGCTTTTCCAGGGTATTCTGCTCCCAATCCCTCTGCAAAGGTGCTGGATAAAACCACCCCTGGTGCTTGTCCATATTCCTGATTTCTGGGCTGGGCTCTTCACACTTTGCACCAAACTCCTGCTGAGCTGAAGGAAATACTTGAATTTTTCGGAGTGTTTTCCTTGCTGGTGATTTGGAAATGATGGAGGGAATTTGGGAAAGGAGCCACAACTTTTCTTCCTCCTTCAACTATCAGAAACAAACACTTGCCATGCTGGGCAAGTTCTGCTTTTTGACCTTTTGGAGATAATAAACAGTTCCACCTTGGGGTGTATGACAGTGTGATTGTTACAAGGACATTTTTAACTGAAAAAGGATGATCTTTGCTACAAAAATTCTGTGCTTGATTTAAGTGCAATGGTGACTCCTTCAAAAACTCCTCCCCTTTTTTCATATATTTAAACATTCCCAGGATTCTCTTCTCTTGAAGGGAAATCTCCCTGTGTGAGTCTCTTTGGGAAATGTTCTTCTGAAAACCTCATTCCAAAATTATGTTGAAATTGTAGCGAAAAAACCTCATCTGAGAAGTTCAGGAAGGAAATTGAACATTGGGAATTGCAAGCCTTGGATGTGACTAAAGCTGTGCTTGTGGGAATAATTGGGCAAGTTTAAAAGTGATGGGTTTAAGGTGGTTAAGGGAAAAAAAACCCAAAAAAACCTGTTAGATGTGACTCCCTGGGTAGAGCAGAGCTTCACATCCCTGTGCCAGGGCTCCTGGCACATCCAGTGAGAGCAGATTTGGGGATTCTGAAGAGTTCAAAGCAGCTGGCCTGAGGTTTTTAAGAGATTCCTGTTAGGTCTGCACTGGGGAGGGAGCTGTTGGTGCAGGAAATGCAGCTCTCACTGGACGTGGCTGAGGAGGGAAGGGCTGGGGCCACCAGCCTGGTGGAAATGTTTCTGGAGATGTTCTCAAGGATTCCTAAAGCCCTTCAGATCCTCTGGGTGTTGGCATCCCGGCACTCCTGGCTGCTGGATCTCCGGGGAGGGAGAGGAGGGAACTGCTCTGAGCTCCCTCTGCTCTGACTGGAGTCGTGGAGAGGGAATTCCCAAGGATCCGGCTGCCTTTGAGCTGCTTTTCTTAGAGAGGAACAGCTTGATTTGGCTTTGGGATCACAGCCTGTGCAGGATGGGCAATGTCCCAGCAGCACCTTAGGAGAGAAAAGCTGTCCCAGCACTTGGCCCATTCCTGAGGTGATGGACACCTTTTTTTCTCTGTTTCCACCTATTTTTGGATCAGGATTTAAATGGCTGCTGAGGTGGAGCCCTCAGCCCTCAGGGGGACAGTGGTGTCACGTGGCACATCTTTGTGTGCTGATCCTGTCACTGGGTCTCCTTTCTCCACGAGAGCCCCACAAGAATTGCTGTAAACACTTCCCAAGATCCAATCAGCCAAAAAGGGAATCCCTGGCCCTGTTCCCCAGCCGTTCCCAGAATTGCTGCTGGGAAGCTGTGCTGGGATCCCTGACTGGCTGTGCTCCTTCTCCAGGTGATTTCCCACTATCAGTGCAAGGAGCAGCGGGACGTGCACAGGTTTGAGAAGATCAGCAACATCATCAAACAGTTCAAGCTGAGCTGCAGGTGAGCTGCTCTCATCAGCGCTGGGGAGATCAGGGCTATTCCAGCTTTTTCCAGAGGGCTCTCCAGAGAATCCCAGTTTGACTCCGCAGCAGCTGGAATGCCAGGGTGGAATTGCTGGAACACAAATAATTAAATGTTAATTTAACTCCTCCTTTGCTGATGGTGGGAGAGCTTTGGTGCTGTTTTATTCCAGCCCTCCTTTTCCTGGATCAAGGCAGAGGAATTCCAGGGCTGCCCTGATCTTGGAAACTGGGAATGTCAGCTGGAGAGCTCTGCTCCAGCCGTGTCCCTCAGGGCTGGCTGGGGAGCACGGGGCTTGCAGACACTGTTATCCCTATTTCCAGTGGAAAAGTGGGAAGCTTGGCTTTGCAGAGCCCCCAGGCTCCACAGTCAGGGTAACGCTGGGGGTGTGTGGAGCTGGAGAGGATGGAGAAGTTTCTGGGTGGCTTGGAGATGTCCAGATGTTTCCAGATATTCCCATTTTATGCTTATTTCTGCTGCTCATCCAGAGTGTCCAGCTGGGAATGGCTGAGCCCCGGTGTCCACGGGGAGCAGGCCTGGTCAGTGGGGTTGTGTCTGGAATTTCCTTCATTCAATGCACGAATCAGCTGATATTGTTCTCATTTGGCCCAAAACTGAGGAATTTTGTCTCTAAAACCAAACCCAGCCAAAGCCCTGCTGTAACCACACCTTGCCAAGCGGGAATTCCAGCTCCTCCTTGTTCCCAGCAGCTCAGATCAGGGAGATTTTGGCCATGTGGGCACAAAAGCTCTTCATTCACTCTTTTTTTTCCCCTTGATTTCCTTGTGTTTCAGTAAGCTGGCAGCTTCTTTCCAGAGCATGGAGGTCAGGAACTCCAACTTTGCTGCTTTCATTGACATCTTCACATCCAACACATACGTGATGGTGGTCATGTCAGACCCCTCTATACGTAAGTCAGAGAAACCTGTTTGGGCCAAAAACAATCCCAAAAAAACACAAAGAAAAAGTCAAAAAAAGGTGAAATTAGTCCAGTTAAAACCGTTGGGAAATGAGTTGTTAATTACAGAACTGATTGTAATTAAGAGAGAGGGGTTGAGTGTGAGCAGGGTGGGGAGGTCATGTGATGGTGGTCATGTCAGACCCCTCCATACATCAGAGCCAAGAGAAACCCAGTTTTGGGACAAAAAGCCCCCGAGAAAAACCTCTAAAAAGGTGAAATTAGTCCAGTTTAAACTGTTGGAAAATGAGTTTTTAATTACAGAACTGATTGTAATGAAGAGAGAGGGATTGAGGTGAGCAGGACCCTGCAGAGGTGGTGGCACAGCTGAGCTGCTGCTGCTGTCCCAGGGAGCCACCAAAGCAGACCTGGCTGAGCAGGTCGTGCCTCAAACCTATTTTGGGCAGCTGGGAGCTGGCAGCCCCGGTGATTTTTGGGGAGGAAGCAGGGCTGGCTCATGTCTGGGTGTTGCTCTGGCTGCCTGGGCTGTCTCTGGTGGACAGGCTCTAATTTTAGCAGCATCTATTTATCCCAAGGAGGAGCTGCAGCAGTGCCAGCCCACAGCCCCTGGGAGCAGCTCCCTGTTTACACAGCTCTTGGAATTCCTGCTGGGAGCTGAGGGGCTCCAGGGCCGCTGCCCAGCACTCCTCGGGCCTGCTGCTGTGATTGCTCTGCCCTCCTCACTTAGGGAGTTTGGGACAGCGAGGGGTCCCTGGGAGTGAGGCACGGCTGGGCATTGCTGGGCTGGGGAGCAGCTGTGGGATGAGCAGCTCTCCCTGGGAGAGGCTTTTCCTTTTTCCCTGGGATCAGCCAACAGCCCTGACCATCCCACATTAAATCTTGCCCAGACCTTCCCACATTAAATTTTGCCCAGACCTTCCTGTGCTTAATTTTTACCCATCCCACATTAAATGTTGCCCAGACCATCCCACTCTGGATTTTGCCTGGCTTGGGAGCAGCAGGATGCACCCAGACCTTGCAGACGGGGCTGCTGAAGCCAGGCAGCCCTGAGGACGTGGTGATTCTCACCCTTTTTAACTTCTTTTTATCTCCCCTGTCCCTTTTCCGTCTCAGCTTCCGCGGCCACTCTGATCAACATCCGGAATGCCAGGAAACACTTTGAGAAGCTGGAGAGGGTGGATGGACCAAAGCACAGCCTGCTCATGCGCTGATCCCAGGCACTGGGGCTTTGGGGGGAGAACAGATCGGGACTACTTCTTTTTAGGAGAATCTAACACTGTCCATGTCTTTGTTGGGCTTTGAAATGAGTGTGCTGCTTGTTTTTTTCCTCATCACGTTGGACACTAGAGCTGGAGGCCGGCTGGATCCACTTCCCGGAATTCCCTGGCACGGGAGGGGTCGGGAAGGAGGCAGGACAGGTGATGTGTGCCCCGCAGGGGTGTGGCAGAGCCCGCGTGGATGTGTGGCTGCCGGGTGATGGGACATTTACTGTTTCCTTGGATGGTTGCTAGAATAAGTTTATAAATTTCTCCTCGTCTTCAGTCATGGAAATAAATTTTTGCTACCAGGGATTTCAGATCCGAGAGCTTTGCAACGTGGGTTTGCTTTCTCCCAGATCCTGGGGCAGCTTTGGGAAGCAGAGCTGTAGGAGCTGCATGGCTCCCTTCGTGTTTTTGGGGGGATTTGGCTGAAAGCCATTCCAGAGTTTCACTGGGAATCGCTTGGCAGCATCTCCCTCCCTTTTTTCTCTCTTGCTGCATCAAATTACTGTGTAAAAAAGGGTGTGGTGCTCCGTGCCTGGCTCTTCCCTGTGTCCCTGCCCACACACCCGCTGGGAGGGGAGAAATCCACCGGGGCGAGTCCAGGGAGTGAGAGCGGGAAGCTAAAAGGGCTGGAGAACCAGGGGGCTCCGCACAAAAGCTCCCAGCCCTGCTCCATCCTCCTGGAATTCAACACCCGCGTCTCGCACCGCCCACCCGGCAGCTGCCGTGCCTCGGGCTGGGGGAGTTCCAATGGGAATCGTCCCCGTGGGAGAGGAGCTGTTCCCAACAGGAGCCTCTGGAGAGCTGTGAATGGGCTGGGCACGTGGCGGAGTTTGTGCTCGCCGGGATGCAGGTGTGGAATACCTGGAGTGGGAATCGTGGGACGAGCCCCGACCCAACCCCGGTTCCCCCTGGAGCTGCCCCGTGGTTGGGCTCAGGGCAGACCCTGGTGGGAATGTCACAGCTTCCCACACTCCAACCCTGCCCTCGGAGCAAGAGGATGATCCGGGTGTCGAAGCCTCTGGAATATCCCCTCCAGCTGGGAAGGGCTTCAGGAGAGCAGGAGAGGGCTCCTGGTGGCAATTCCAGGAGATCGAGGCCCCCTTGTGCTGGGAGCCGTTCCTGCCGGAGGCGCGGGGAGGAAGGACGGTGGGAACGCTGCCTCATTGCCATGGTGACGAGGAGGTGCCAGTGGGTTTCCTTAGGGATTAAACTGCAGCGCATGGAAGTGGGATGATGGCAAAGGGGAATGTGGGGTGGGGGGCAGGTGACAAGGGGCTGTGAGGGACGAGCGGGGTGGAGCTGCCAGGAGCCAAATCCCGGCCTGGCTGGAGCCTCCCGGGGCAGTGACCAAGGAGGGGTTGGGGTAAAGTTCTGCTCTCCTGCTTCAAATCCCTTTTCCCGAAGTGCATGGATTTGGGGGCTCTTTGGGAATCAGCCCTGTCCTTTTGCTGTGGCCAAGGTGCTGGTGGTGCCACTCTGTGCTCATTGAGTGACAGCCTGTGACAAACATGGGGGGCTGTGTCAGGGCACCTGCCCTGCCTGCTCCGATGGCACCGTGCTGTGTCCTTTGTCCCTTCCCAAAGCACATCCCAGCCATTTTTGGGAGCCTGGGGTTGGTGGCTGCACTGGCTCCTTCCATTCCAAGCAGGGAGGTTTGGGAGATCAGGCTCAGCACCCTCATCCCACCTTCTGGAAGACTCTTTCCACTTTCTCTGGCAGCTCTTGCCATCAGAAAAAAAAAAAAAATGACGTCTGCTCCAGATGTTTCTCACACAAATATCATCCCAAACCTGGATGAGGTGGCCGTCATCCGGCCTTTTCCTTCAGCACTTGACCTTGGAATGAGGAGAAACTCGATGCCATGTGTCACCGAGATGCTGAATAAATCCCCCCTTGGCCCTGTTCCTTTCCCCTCGGAGCTGCTGTGGGGCGGGCCTGGGATGAGTTCCCTGGGGCAGGCTGTGCTCCCTGGGCTCGTCTTGGAGCTAATTCCAGGTTTTTTGACCATTTCTTTCTTGCGTTGGAGCATGGATGGTTCCACTGGGGTCAGCTCCAGGCTGTTTCCCCCAGGATGAGCTGTGTAGGGTCAGCCTGACTCCTGAGGGTCTCCCTGGGGATGCTCCCACTTGTTTTTCCTCCTTAGTGGCACAGAATTGTCCCCAGGAACTGCTCTGGGGGGGTGGACACGGGGCTGTGGTGGCCACACGCTGCTGTCCAGCCGGAGCCAGCTCCTCCAGCACATCCAGGGGGTCATGGATTCTCCAAAGTCACCCTGAATTGTCACTGCTGAATCGTGGGCACCTCATGAGGAGCATCCGCACCATTCCCTGCCCAGGCTCCAACCCCTCCTGCCCAAATCCATCCTGGGGGATGTGCAGCTGCCAGGGAGAGCGGAGAGGGGGGACCTTGGGGGACCCCCTGCCCTGTTCCCCCTTTTCTTCTGCGTTTTTTGGGAGCTCACCTGGGCCTGCAGCTGGTCCTTCAGCTCGGTGATGTTGGGGTGGGGGTCCCTTTGGGTGCGGGGCCCACTCATCCCCCAAAAGCTCCCCAGGGGAGGTCGGTCCCTACCCGAGCTCATCCTGGTGCCTCCCGGGGTGTTGCCTGAGGAGGGGAAGGGGTTTTTGCCAAAAAAGGGTCGGTTTGGTCCTGGTTGAGGTGTGGGGGCTTGGCAGAAGTGGGGGGCCATGGGGGTCCCCTCCTCACCCCGGGTGAGCTCCGTGTGTGCCTGGAGCAGCTGCAGCTTCTCCTCCTCAGCCAAGGTCACCGCCCTGGTGGCCGTGACCAGCTTGAGTCACCCCTGGCGGGGACATCGTGAGTAGGGGACACCCGGCTGTGAGTCCCCACCCCCAGGATATCCCATCCCTGGGGATGAGCTGGGTCAGGGCTGGGGGGGGGTCCTGCATTTTGGGGGGTTATGGGGTGATTTACCCAGCCTGGGCCTGCCCCTGGCAAACTCAGTGCAGGGTGGGGACCTGGGGAGACCTCAAAGCTGGGGACATAGTGCTGGGAGCAGCCAGGTCCCCTTGGGACAAGAGGCTGGAAAACCAGTGGGGTCCAGTGAGCATGGGGTGAGTGGGGGGTGGATTCCCACTGGCAGCTCCACCCCTGCCCAGGGGCTCCCCGAGACCCTCTGACCCCCCCCAGGACGGGGCCCGGGGACCCCCAGACCCCCCCATGGCTGCAGCCCCTCGGAGGGGCTCCCCCAGCTGTGCCAGGACCCCGACACCCCAGGGGACCCCGCTGTGGGTACAAAGGGGGTACCCCACACATTTGGGGGCCTTACCTGTGTGGTGGGGGGGCTCGGGAGGCAGAGATTGGGTGGGGGGTTCAGGCAGTGCCCCCCAGGACACCCGTGGGTGCTCAGATTTGGGGGTGCTCCGAGTCCCTGTGGATGGGGGTGCAGGGGGATGCTCCCCCCCACTGATGGGTGCAGGGGGACACAGGACCCCAAATGGGGGGGGGTCTCTGCTCCCCCCATCACTGCCACGAGTTCTCCAGGTCTGAGCCCTCCAGCAGCACCCCCCACCCCGATTTTGGGGTGCCCTCCGTGGGGGGGTGGTGGGAGCGAGTTGGGGTTCACCCCCCCTCCCCCAAATCGTGCGCGTTCCCATGGCAACGCCGGATGCGAGGGGAGCCGCGCATTGGCTGCCGATGATGTCACCTCAAGGGCGGGGCACCCCCACCCCAAAAAAAAGAGGGTGGGGGAGGGGAGCTCCGCCCCACGCGGCCCCTCCCCGCCCGTGGGGGCCCCACCCCGCCCCACCCGGCACCGCCCCGGGGGCAGCGGCGGCGGCGGCGGCCGGGGATGCGCTCGGAGGAGGTGCGGGGGACGGTGCGTGGGGCCGGGGGCGCGGGGGGGCCCGCGTGGGGGGCTGAGGGGGCGGGGGGGGTGGGAGAGCAGGGTCCGGCGGGGGGGGGAGGGGAGCGGAGGGGAGGGAAAAGGAGGGGGAGGGGGAGGGTCCCGCCCCCCCCGCGCCCCCTCAGGCCTCCCCTCCCCCCTCGCCCCCTCACGCGGGGGTCGCGCGTGGGGTGTCCCCCCCCTCACGCGCCGCGCGCGCTTCCGGGCAGGGCGCCCCCCCGCGGCTGGGAGGTCACACCGGGCGGCGGCCCCGCCCTTCCCTCCCCCTCCCACGCCCTTTGCTCTTAAAGGGCCAGACCCTGTTTGGGCTCGAGCCCCCCCGCGGCCCCCCCCGAGACGAGATCCCCCCCTCTGCGTTCCCTCCGTGCCCCCCCCGCCGTGTCCCGAGCGGCCGCTGGCGGAGGGTGGAGCGCGGAGGAAATTCCACGGGGGGGTGTGGCGGCGGCGGCGGGGTGTGACCCCCCCACGCCCACGGGTGGGGGACACGCAGCGGGGGGAGGGGGTGGGGACACGCAGGGGACAAAGCGGGGGGGGGGCTGTGGAAGGCGTTTTCCCACGCTCCCCCCCCCCCGCCCCAAGGTCACCCGAAATCCCTCCTTAAGCTGTTTAGGGCTAAAAAGGGGGGGCACTCATTATTCCCGGGGGGTTGGGGACATAAAGTGTTGGGAGGGGGGTGCACAGCACCCCCAGATATGTGGTTTTGAGGGGGGGCCCCCCCGAACCCGCACTCCCCACGCCTGGCTGGGTTTGGGGTGCGCCAGGCTGAGGACGGAGGAATTCGGTTCACCCATGAAGGAGGGGGGGGTCAGCAATGGTGGAATTTGGGGGGCAACGAGCCCCCCCCCACTCAGCTGCCCCATCCCGCGCCCCCCACCCCCGCGGGGCTTTGGTGTGCAAGGGACCCCCAAATTTGGGTAGGGGAGGGTCCCCCAGGGGAGGATGGGGCGCCCCTTTGTGCCCCCCCCTCAATGAGCCTGTTTGTGGGGACCCCCCGGCTGTGAGGGGCTGGTCCTGGGGGGCTCTGAGGGGGCATTTTGGGGTCCCCAGTTTCGGGGGGCAGTTGTGTGTCTGTCTGGGGGTGTCCCCTGGTGTGTTTTTGGGGGGTCTGGCTGGACGGGATGTTTTGGGCACCTGGGGATGTGTTGGGGGGGCCCCTGACTGAGCGTGGGGTGTTTGAGGGGCGTCTCTCCTTGCTGGGGGGGTGTTTTGGGAGTCCCTAGATTTGGGGGGGGGGGGGGTCTGTGGGGGTCCCTACCTGAGAGTGGAAGTGTTTTGGGGGTGCTGGTAGTTTGTGAGTGTTTGAGGGGGGTGTTTTGGGGGTCCTTGGCTGATTATGGGGGTGTTTGGGGGGATCCCTGGCTGCGGGTGTGTGTTGGGGGGGGTCCCCAGCTGAAATGTGGGTACTGGGGGGGTCTCTGTCTCTGTTTGGGGGTGAAACGTGTGTTTGAGGGGGTCCGTGGCTCTGTGTGCTGGGGGTCCCCGGGCGAATAGGTGAGTTCTGGGGGGGGATGTCTCTGGCTCATTTTGGGGTGTGTATAGGGGGGCTCTCGGCTGTGTCTGGGTAGTGCATGGGGGGCTGTGTTTGGGGGTTCCGTGGCTCTGTGCGTGTGTTGGGGGGGGGTCCCTGGCTGGGGGGGGGGACGGGCCGCGGGGGGTCCCTGCTTTGAGTGTGGAGGTGCTTTGGGGGGAGTCCGGTGTTTTGGGGACGGCGAATTCGCGGCTCCGTGCCGGTGGTGGGGAGTTCGGTGCGTGTGTCGGGGGCTCCGTGACGGTGTCGGGAGAGTTCGGTGCCGGGAGCCCGGTGTCGGTGTCGGGGGGCTCCGTGACGGTGCCGGGGGGGTTCGGTGCTGGTGCCAGGAGGATTCGGTGCCGGTGCCAGGAGGATTCGGCGCCGGGGGGATTCGGTGCCGGTGCCCAGGGGGTTCGGTGCTGGTGCCGGGGGATTCGGTGCCGGGGGCCCGGTGCCGGGGGGGTTCGCTGCCGGGGGCCTGGTGTCGGTGTTGGGGGGCTCCGTGACGGTGCCGGGGAGGTTCGGTGCCGGTGCCAGGAGGATTCGGCGCCGGGGGGATTCGGCGCCGGGGGGATTCGGTGCCGGTGCCCAGGGGGTTCGGTGCGGGTGTCGGGGACCCGGTGTCGGGGGGGTTTGGTGTCGGTGCCGGGGGCCCGGTGCCGGTGTCGGGGGGGTTCGGTGCCGGTGTCTGGGGGGTTCGGTGCCGGTGCCGGGGGCCCGGTGCCGGTGCCGGGGGTGTGCTGTAGCCGCCGCCCCCCCGGGCGGGGCCGGGCCGTGTGCGCGGGGCGCGGCGCTGGGTGTGGCGGGGCGGGGCCGCCGCGCGAGGCCGGTGCGTGGGGGCTCCGCGGGCGGGGACGGTCCCTGCGTGGGCAGGTACGTGCGGGGGGCTCGGGGCAGGGCCGGGGGGTCCCGGGGCAGCGCGGGGGGTGACGAGGAGCTGCTTTGGGCAGGGGGTCCCCCGTGCCGGGCACCCCCACGCGTGCTCCGGGACCCAGCGCAGGGGTGCGGTGGGGGCGGGGGTCCCGGTTGTCCCCCGGTTGTGTCGCGGTGCCGCGTGTGCGCAGCGCTGGGGGTGCCGCGGGTGGGGCCGTGCCCGGTGCCTCCCGCGGGGGCCGGGCCGGGCCCTTTAAGAAGCTCCACCCGCGGCCGAGCCCAGGTGGAGCCGCGGGGCCCTTCGCACCTCGGCCGGCGCGGCCCGGGAGATGGTGCTTCGGGCGGCGGGGGGGGAGCTGCGAGCCCGGCGGACACGCGTGGGAGCCCCGCGGGTCAGTGCGTGAGTGACCCCGGGCGGGGGAGCGCGGGCCGGGGGGGGCGCGGCCCCTTTAAGGCGCGGGGGGAAGGAGCGGGGCGGGGCCGCCACCGCCCCGCGCGCGGGACACGCCCCCGCCACGCCCCGCCCGCGGGGGGCGGGGCCGGGCCGGCACAAAGGCGCGCGCGGGCGGGGGGGCGGGGCCTGCGGTTCCCGCCCTCGGCGCGCGCCGCGGCCGCCGTGAGGGGTCGGGCGGGTCCGTGAGGGACGGGCGGGCCCGGCCCCGCCTCAGGGCACGGACGGGCCCCGCCATGCCCGGCCCGGCGACCCGCGGGTGGCCCCACGCCCCGCCGGAGCCGCCCCGAGGCGCCGCCCCGGTCGGTTGGTTGGTGAGAGCCCGTTAAAAAAACCTCTTCGCCCCCGCCCCGTGCCTCAGTTTCCCTGGCTCCTCACGGACTGCAGGTCTCTTGCAGGGCCAGGGGAAGGCGACGCCCGCCATGAGCTCGTCGGCGCTGCTGGCTGAGGGCCCCCTCGACCCCCCGGTGCTGCTGGCTGACATCAAGACGGAGCCCCCCGAGGAGCTGCTGGCCAGCGACTGCAGCCAGCCCCAGGCTGAGCCCGTCGATCTCTCCCTCAACAAATCCAAGGTGGCTCCGGCCTCGGCCCCGCCGCCTCCACCCCCCACCTCGGTCCAGTCTTCCCCCATGCTGGTGGCTCCCCCGCTTCCCGCTCCCACCACCGTGTCCGTCCCGCCCTCCGGCCTCAGCTCCACCTCGGCCATCCCGGCTGTCCTCTCACCCGGCTCCATCCTGGCCTCCACGCAGGGCAGCAGCGGGCAGCAGATCCTCCACGTCATCCACACCATCCCCTCCGTCAACCTGCCCAGCAAGATGGGCAACCTGCAGACCATCCCCGTGGTGGTGCAGTCCCTCCCTGTTGTCTACACCACCGTGCCCACGGACGGCGTCACTGCCATTACCGTGCCCCTCATCGGGGGGGACGGCAAGAACGCTGGGTCTGGTAAGGGCACCGGAGGGGAACCCTGCAATTTGGGGTTGCGGGGGTATCTGTCCTGCCTGATGGAGGGGCAGCCTTGAAGGGGATCTCATTTTTCACTGTGGAGTGTCCCTGCCACCACCACATGCCACTTTCATACAAAGCCCCTCAGCCCCCAGCCTGTGCCCCCCAGGGGACATGGGGAGGGCAGGGACACACAGGGCATGGCACTGCCTGTCCTCCACCCATCCTGCTGCTGGCAGCCTGCCCTGCCCTTCCCACTGGCTGCCTGCTGCCAGCAGCTCTGGTTTCAGCTCAGCTGCTCCCTGTGCCCCCCACAATCCCCTTTCCCAGGACATTCCCAGCTTCCCACCTTATCCGGGCTGGGGGGCCTGCATCTGCCCTGCTCTGGGCAGGAGCAGGCAGCCAAAAGCAGTGCCCCCCAAGTTGTTTCCTCCCTTTTGTGGTTCTCCATCTGCCCGGCTGGATTGGATTCTCTGGAAGGATTGGATTCTCTGGAAGGACGTGCAGCGCTCAGAGCGCTGCAGGAGCAGGGGGAAGGCCGAACCCCTGATGTGGGCTGGGTGTTTTGGGGGACGTCTCCGTTCTGTGCTCACCCCTTCCCTCTTTGTGCCCCAAAGCTTTCCTTTCCCGGACCCCTCCAGTGAAAATGGACCCTGGCTCCGTGTACCCCATGGACATGAACAGCGACAGCGAGGACAGCGCCTCCGAGAGCGGCCCAGCGCCTTTCCAGGACCTGCAGAGAGAGTGAGTCTCCTCCTGCCTGTGCCTCCCCACCCTTTATCCCCTGAGCCCCCCGGGGGCTCCGTGGGCTCCGGGGCCGTGGCTCCAGCTCTCCCTGCTCCCGGCAGGCCGGCGGCGCGGGGGCCCAGAGCTGATTCCCCGGATCTGAAGAAGCGGCGCATCCACCAGTGCGACTTCGAGGGCTGCAATAAGGTCTACACCAAAAGCTCCCACCTCAAAGCCCACCGGAGGATACACACAGGTAGGGGTGGGATTGCTGTCCCTGGATGCCCCGTGGGCTGGGGGAGCGATGATGCTGTGTCCCTGGGCAGAGGGGTGGCCCTTTGGGAGTGCTGGGTGGAGGTGCCGAGGGATTCCCCATTTGGAATTTCTGTGTGGGATGTGGGGGCTCGTTGTGGCAGCGCTGACCCCTCGGTGCTCCCCGGCACAGGCGAGAAGCCCTACAAATGCACGTGGGAAGGCTGCACCTGGAAGTTCGCCCGCTCGGACGAGCTCACCCGGCACTTCCGCAAGCACACGGGCATCAAACCCTTCCGCTGCTCGGACTGCGACCGCAGCTTCTCCCGCTCCGACCACCTGGCCCTGCACCGCCGGCGGCACGTCATGATGTGAGCGGTGCCCGCCGGGCTGGGCCGCGCCGGGAGCGCCTCCCTCCCTCCATCCCTCCATCCATCCATGCCTGCCGCTCCTGCGGGGCGGGGCGGGGACTGCGGGAGCGCCGGGGCCGAGCCGTGCCCGCTGCTGGAGCCCCGCCGGCACGGGACGGCGAACAATGGATTCTGGACTGCTGCCCCTTCTCTCCTGTCCCCAGTTGTTTTTATTCCTGAGTTTGCCCTCGCCTGGAGGCGCCTTGACTCCTCACCTGGACTTCAGCCAGCAGCTGCCTCAGGCTCTTCAGTCTCCTGCCCGTTTGCCCCTCTGTGCTCCCTGTGCCCTGCCCCTCCCAGTGTCCGTGGGCAAAATGTGGGAGCCGTGGCAAGGACAGGGGCAGGGGGTGATGGCCCCCGTGGAGGAGCTGCTGGCCATTCCCTCTCCATCCCCAGACTCTGTCCCAGCGGGAGAAGGGACATCACCTCTCTGTGTGTCCCTCCGCACGTGCTGGGCTTCATGGGAAGTGCTGGGGGCACGGAGAGCCAGGAGGAAAAGAGGAATCAAGAAGGGGGGGAAACACAACCCAACAGTGACCCACAAACTAGACCATCACCACCACAAAAAGGGAAACTTTGTGGAACATGGAACTTTTATTTTATGGAATTCTATGAGGGGGTGGGATGGGGGGGGGTTGGGATGAGGGCTAGCAGCTCTCGGGTTTTTTGGAAGACTCTGGGCCACTTGAAGTGTTTCTAAGTTAAACCAGCGGCTGTGGCCACACGCTTTGCTTTTTAATAATGGTTTTTGTGGAGTGTTTCTTCCATCCCCCACCCCAGCCAACCCTCCTGGTTGCTGGGAGGGTGTCAGGATTTGGGGTTGGATGCTCTGAGCTGTCGGGTGGTGGGAAGGGTGATGGGGGCAGTGACCACCCCCATGCTCAGGGCAGTCCCTGCGGGGGCTGGTTGGGAGGAGGAGCTTCCCAGACTCCCTCTGAGCTGGTGCTTCTGCCCTGGCTGTGTGGGCATGGGGGAACTGGTGTGAGGAGGGTGTGGGGGGCATTTCAGGGACCTGTGGCCCCTGGAAACAGCTCTCAGCTGCTTGGGAAGGTGGTTTTCCTCAGCCAGGGTGTGCCGTGGGCAGAGCTTGTCTGTGCCCCGAGGTGGTCCCTGACCACCACGGCCTGAGGGAGAGTCTGGTTGCCACAGGTGAAGTGCTGGGACCTGCACTTGGCCACAGCCACCCCACCCGAGCTGCAGGCCTGGGGCAGAGGGGCTGGGAAGCTGCCAGGTGGGCAATGTTTGTTCAAATCTATTAATGGCAAGAGGCAGTGTAGAAATACCATGGATTGGCCTGTTCAGGATGAGGATGTCACCTCCCAAGGAGGACAGGGACAAGGCAGAGCTGTTCAGGGCATTCTGTGCCTCCACCTTCGACACAGAGCATGGACCAAGGGGGTCCCGGTGCCCTGAGCTGGACGAGCAGGAGTACAACAATGATCAGCTCCCTGAACTTGTGTGGGATCTGCTGCTCCAGCTGGATCCCTCCAAACCCCTATGGGACCTGGTGGGATTCATCCGAGAATCGTCCAAGGGCTGCTGATACCATCCCAAACCCTCCCTTGATAATTTTGAGAGGTCTTGGGAATCCAAGAGATCCCAGCTGGCTGGAAACTGGTGAAATTTGTCCTGATTTTCCAGAAGGGCAAGAAGGAGGACCCCGGAACCCACAGGCCTGTCAGTCTCACTTCAGTGGCCACTAAAATAATGGAGAACATTCTGGGAGGTATTGAAAAACATCTGGAGGACAACGCAGTCACTGATCACAGCCAGCACAGCTCCATGAGGGGAAAGTCCTGCTTGTCCGGCCCAGGTTCCCTCTACAACAGGGTATCCCATCTGGCTGGCCAAGGGAAGACAGGAGATAGAATCTTTTTGGACTTCAGCAAAGCTTTTGATGCTGTCCCTCCGAGGATCCTTCTGGACAAACTGTCCAGGCCACAGCTGGATAAACACACATCGTGGGATGGGCAAGCAGCTGGCTCATGGGTCGGGCACAGAGGGTGACAGAGACGGGGGTGACATCAGCCTAGCACTTGTCATTAGTGGGGTTTCACATGGCTCCAGCCTCATCCCAGTTCTCTTCAACATCCTCATCAACAACACAGATGTAGGACTCAAAGGAATACTAAGGAAAAAAAACCCTCTAAATTCTTCAATTGAAGCTTTTTGGGGATTTTGCATGAAAGATGTCCTATTCCAGGGAGAAAAATAATCAAGAAAAGATATAAATACTCCTTACAGAAATGAAAAATCAAACTTTTGGAGGATTTGGGAATTCTGTCACCTTTTGAAGGGCCCCGCGGCTCCGCCTGGGCTCGGCCGCGGGTGGAGCTTCTTAAAGGTCCCGGCCCCACCCGCGGGAGGCACCGGGCACGGCCCCACCCGCGGCACCGCGACACAACCGGGGGACAACCGGGACCCCCAAATCTACCGCACCCTGCGCTGGGTCCCGGAGCACGCGTGGGGTACCCGGCACGGGGGACCCCCTGCCCAAAGCAGCTCCTCGTCACCCCCGGGACTGGCTCACACTGACCCTCGGGACCCCTGGAGCTCTCCTGCACGTACCTGTGGGTACCCTCAGGGGTGTCACTGGGGTGCTGGCACCCTGTATCAGGGACTGGGGGTCCCTTCGGGGCGCAGGGTGCCGGCACGGTGTGTCAGGGCTGGGGAGTTTCCTCTGGGGGAATGGGGGGGCTCTTGGGAGGTGCCCTTTGGGGGGACAGGGAGGTCTTTGGGGGTGCTGTCACCCTCTGTCAGGGTTCAGGGCGGTAGTTTGGGGCACTTGGGCTCTGTGCTCGCCATTTTGGGGGTGCTGGTAGCCAAAGCCATGCTCGGGGGGACCCTCCGGCCGCCCACCCCCCAGTCTGGTTATGGGGCGGCCCTGCTGAGGCTCCCCCTCCTCCGCACCCCCAGCGCCTCGGGGTCCGTGTGTGGGGCTGGGACCCCCGGCCGTGGCTGGGGGGCGGCTGAGGCGGGTCCCAGCGGGTGCTGCAGTCGCCCCTCGCACCCCAAACCCCGCCGGGCCGGCTGCTGTGCCCCGCTGGCAGCGCTCGGGCACCCGGTGGCGCCAGCGGCCCGCGCTGGGCGAGGGCTGGCGGAGGAGCCGAGGGATTCCCGTTCTTTGGGAATTTCCCTGAGCGCCTGGGGGCCGCCGTGGCAGCGCTGACCCCTCGGTGCTCCCCGGCACAGGCGAGAAGCCCTACAAATGCACGTGGGAAGGCTGCACCTGGAAGTTCGCCCGCTCGGACGAGCTCACCCGGCACTTCCGCAAGCACACGGGCATCAAACCCTTCCGCTGCTCGGACTGCGACCGCAGCTTCTCCCGCTCCGACCACCTGGCCCTGCACCGCCGGCGGCACGTCATGATGTGAGCGGTGCCTGCGGCTGGAGAAGATGCCGAGGTCCTGCTGCACGGGCAGCAGGTGCCAACCCCTCCCCGGGGCTGGAATCATCATCATCATCATCCTCATCATCCTCATCATCATCATCATCATCATCATCATCATCATCATCATCATCATCCCAGGAGGTCCAGCCTGTGCTCCCTCCCAGCCCCCTCTCCTGGGTGAAGGCCTGAGGGCTTTTAATTGCTCTGAGCAGCCCCACTTGAGACCCCCACCCACATCCCTGGGCCCATTTAAGCTCAGCCTGGGGCCTCCAGTTCCTCCCTGTGGCCACGGACCCCCCTGGCTCTCACCTTGGACCTGCCCCATCCCTGTGATCCTGGGACTGTCCTCCAGCTTGTGCCAAGGGCAAGGTGACCCCCAGGGAGGGCTGTGCCACCCCCATTCTGGGGACAGGGTGTCCCTGAGCTTCAGCAAAGCCCCTCAGTGGCTGCCAGACCCTGTGGCACGCTGAGGACATCCAGCT
The DNA here is from genome assembly GCA_014706295.1 of Lycocorax pyrrhopterus obiensis. Taxonomy (NCBI): domain Eukaryota; kingdom Metazoa; phylum Chordata; class Aves; order Passeriformes; family Paradisaeidae; genus Lycocorax; species Lycocorax pyrrhopterus. The sequence goes on from JACSVZ010000005.1 coordinate 11,223,304, forward strand.
CCACATCCCCTGGGAATTCTCCAGTGCCTGGGGTTGTGCTGAGCTTGGCTGTTTCCTCGCTGGGCGCTGCAGGGTGTCCCTGTGCAGTGGGAGCCCAGAAAATCCTCCCGGTTGTTTTCCAGGCTTGGCAGAGGTCCAAGGCTGGGTTTTGGGAGGAACAAAAGCCGATACCATCCCCTTCCTCCCACCCTGCCTCATCTCAGCCTCACTCTTCTGCTTCCTCACCTCCCTCCTCCTCTCCCAGGAATGTCTGGAGGAGCTGCTCGATCTCCCTGCTGGGGGTTGTGATGCCTCCCAGTGCTCCCCCATTGCCCGACTGGGGTTACTGGGGGTCTCCCCAGCTCCTCGGGGCGCTCTCCCCATCACCTGCCTGCCCTTTCCCGTGGCTGGGGGAAGAATTTAGCAATCCCAAAACTGCTTCCCTGCTGGATGAGCAGTGACTGGGAGGGTCCTGCAGCCTGCCGGGGGGTCCTGCTGGCTGGTGGCACCCCCGTGTCCCCGGGGTGGGCAGTGGGGTGGCGGTGCCCTGGCTCTGGGGTCACCCGAGGTCTCTGCGGACGGTTCCTTGTCCCTGTCCCTGTCGGGGTGCCGGGGCCTCTCCCGCCTGCCCGCCCGGTACTGCTCAGACTGGTTTAGCAAGTGGATGGGATGGGGCGGCCGCTTTTCCTTTGAAGGGCTCCCGGGAAGCATTCGATGGCTGGAAACCTCCCGAGGAGGAGAAAGGGAAAGACAAAAATAGGTGGTTTTGGGTTTCGGTGGGGGAGCGGGGGAGGCGCGGGGCTGCTCCGGCAGCTCTGCAGACCTTTGTGTGCCGGGCGTGGGGACAGGCGGGCGGGGTGCCCTCCTGCCCAGAGGGATCCGAGCAGCACCCGGCCCAACCAGGAGCTCCTGGCCCGAATCCGGGGTGGGCTCGCCGCAGGGAGGCAGAGCCAGAGCGCACCGGGGATGTCCACCACGGCCCAGAGAGAGGTGGGTGCTCCGGCATCGCTCTGGGGTGGGTTTGGGGTGGCAGAAGGGTGGGGAAGAGCTGCTGCAGGAGGAAAGCAGGGCCAGGGACCCCCAGCCGGGGCCTGGCCCCTTCCCCGGCCCCCACCTCCCAGGTGGGATGTGCTGTGGGACCCGGCAGGGCTGGGACCCTGAGCGGTGGCTCTTGGGGGTCCCTTGGGAGCCAGCCCCTGAGGGTGGCTGTGGAGATGCTGCGGGCAGGCTGGGGTTGCCTCTGGCTGTGCCTGGGGTGATTTGGGAACTGGGAGCTGAGGTTTGCTTCCCAACCTGATCCAGCTTTCCTCAAAATTTGGCACCTTTCTTGCCTTTTAGCTCAAGTCTGTAACTCGGGGCTTCACCTCCTGCCTCCCTCTCCCTCGTGAGAGGAGGACCTGGCTGTCCTTCCTCACCATTCCCATGGACCCAGAGTGCTGGGATCAGGGATCAGGAGCTGGCTCCCCAGTTCTCCCCCACCGACCCCCAGCAGCCCCAGCCCCTGGGCTGGGACCCCCTTTCAGCTCCCTGCGGCCCCTCCATCCCTCCCTGCACAGGGTCCCCCTTCCCAAACTCCCTTCAGCCTCTCGGTGCCGGCTTTTCAGAAGGGAATTCGGCGTGGAACAATGGAGGAAAACGTGAGGAACGTCGGGAGGGGAGCGCGTTGGTGGCCGGGTCACGGGGAGCCGCTGTTATCTCGGTGCCATCGTGGGCGGCACGTGGGGACACAACGGGACCGGCGGGGCCCCCCGGGGCAAAGTGCCGGTGGCAGAGATGGGCTCAAGGCCGTTCTCCCGGGGCAGATAAGGGCACAGGGATTCGGCCCATCCCCGCAAGGAGAGGCAGCTCCGCCTTGGGAAACCGTGGATTGATCCGTGCTGGGCGGGTGCAGCCTGGCGTGAGCCCTGCTCCAGGAATGGGATTCACCCAGCCCCGGTGCTGCGCGTGGGATGGAGAGAAAGGGAACTCTTTTGGTTTGTATAATTTATCTTGGAATCGTGGAATGGTTTGGGTTTAAAGGACCTTAAAGCTCATCCCATTCCACCCCCTGCCACAGACAAGGACACCTTCCACTATCCCAGGCTGCTCCAAGCCCTGTCCAGCCTGGCCCTGGACACTTCCAGGGATCCAGGACAGCTTCTCTGGGCAACCTCCCCACCCTCACTGTAAACTTCCTTCTTTCCGTGCGTGGTCCCGCAGGGTTGGTGACACATCCCCTGTCCCTGGCATCCCCCGGGAGCCCTGGGGAGTGCTCCAGCAGCAGCACAGCTTCCCTGGAAAACAAAACCCTGCAAGGCCTGAGCTGTTCCCGTGTTTCCCAAGGGCTGCACAAGCTCCACACTCCGGGATGCTCAGCCCCCCCCCCCAGCTGTTTTCGGTCCCTGGTGTGGGGGTGGCAGCTGTGACACCAAACCTCTGCCGTGGCTCCTGCTTTGAGCGGTCACAGGTCTCAGTGGCTGCTGTGAAGGCCCTGGAGTGGCAGGAATCCCATGGGAACAGGCATTCCCCTTCCCTGGCAGCACTCCAGCTGCTTTCCCTTTGGCCAGAGGGGTAGGGCAGCCTTGGCCCCCCCACTTCCTTTCCCTGCTGCTGTGGTCCCCTGGAGGTGCTGGGATGTCCCCAAGGCGGTGACAGCAGCATCCCTGTGTGGGATCCAGCCTGGGAGACACAGGGAAGAGGGGAATCCAGGGCTGGTTTGGGATGCGTGAACACAGAGAGGGAGAGGATCCAGGCTCCTCGTTGGGGATGGGCTTGGGACAGTCGGGGCTGGATTAACTGGAGCAGGATGGCTTTTTTTTTAGTTCTTTGCCAGAAAGGTGGTTTTTATTCCCTTATCTCTCTGGATTTTTACACTCCTTCCTTTCCAAAGATGAAACCCAAACACAGTTGCCTGGTGTCTCCATATGAGCCCTGTGCCCTCCTCCCTGTCTGTGCTTTTCCAACTGCTGCTTTTCTTTTCCTTCGGGGTTTGTCCCTTTTATTTTTGTTCCTTCCCTTTTTCTCCCTGGGAATGAGAAGTGTGAGCAAGCAGGAATCTCCTCTCAAAATTAGATTTGGTGCAAAATGTGACCCATTCATGGAAAAAATGGCATTTTCTCATGGAAGAGTACCCACATCTGTAAAAAAAAAACTGGAATACCCTCCTTGTTTCAGTGCAGGGGACTCAGTTTGGGGACAGTGGCCCAGGTGGGGGGTGTTTCAGGCCTCACGGTTGGGGACTGATCCCTCCATCCCGGTGCTGGAGCTGCCCGAGTGCCGTGGCTGCTGAGGCTCCTGGAAGGGCTCAGGGGTTGGGATTGGGATTGAATCCTGGGGTGCTGGAGCTTCCTGAGCTCTGTGTGGGGGCACAGCTGGTGACGGAGTTTGGGCTTGGGATTGGGGATCAAATCCTGGGGTGCTGAGCTCCCTGTGGGATCACAGCTGGTGACGGAGCTCCTGGGCACCCACTCAGGTTTGGGATTGGGGTAAATCCTGGGCTGCCGGAGTTTCCCGAGCTCCCTGTCAGAGCACACCTTGTGACGGAGCTCCCGGTTTAGGGTCGGGATTAAATCCCGGGGTGCTGGCGCTTCCCGGGCTCCCTGCCGGAGCTCCCGGCCACTCTGTCGCCCTTTTATGTGCGGGTGTCCCGCTGGAGCCGCGGCGGGGCCACCGCCGGGAGCCTGATTGGCTCCACACCCCTGCGCCGCTTCCAGGTTGGCGTTTCCTCCTCCCGCGGCCAGGTAAAGCCTTCCCGACCCGGCACCGGCCTCCCACCCGCGCAACTCGCTCCGGCTCGCCTCAGGGGTTTTTTTTTTCCCCCTTTCCCTTCCTTGTTTTCCCTGCCTTTTTTCCCCCTTCTCCCCTGTTTCCCGGGCCGGGCCCGTCCCCGCGCGGGGGGATGAGCAGCGGGCTGGTGGACGCCGCGGTGCTGGCGCCGCTCAAACCCGTCACCATGTCCGGGGACCCCCACGAGGACACCCCGGTCTTCGAGGACATCAAAGCCCCTTCCCGGCCCCTGGAGAACCCCCCCGACCTGGCGCAGGTAAGCGTTGGGAAGGGGCCGCTTCCGCCCGCTCAGGTGCGCGGAGCCTCCCGAAAAACCCCCTGGATTTGGGCTGAATTCTGCTTTGTTTTTCCCGTCGTTGCTGCGACACCTCCGTGGCTTTGTCGGCTCCCGCTTCCCCCTCCGCCGGCTTTCCTCCTGGGCGTGTTGGGTTTCGTTTGGGAGTTTTGGGTTGGGTTTTTTGCCTCCTGTCTGCCTTCAAAACTCCCCGTCGTCCGTCTGGGCTTTGCTCCCACCCCAGGGTTCAATGCCTGTTCCCTGGGATTGGCAGGTGAGGGGTGTCCAGGGGCTCTCCCGCTGGGAAGGACGTGGGCCCTGGGATTGCCGTGCCCGCGTGTGCCGGACGGGAAACGGGACCTTCTTTTCCATTTTATTTTATTCTCTGTGTTTTTCCGCCGCCACGGCGGGGAAGGAATGCTCCTCGAGATTCCCTGGCAGCATTCCCCCTAGATAAAGACCTGGATAAGTGGCTTTGGGATGTTCCTGCAGGCCCAGCCCTATCCTTGGCCCTGCTGCCCACCCCAGCCAGGGGGACGCGGCTCCGTGTCCCACCACAGAGCCTCCGGCCGCTCTTCCCGGTGGGAAGGAGGCTGAGGCAGGCCCGGCCCCACCCTGGAGCCGAGGTTTCCCCCTTTTCCCGCTCCGTGGGGTGCGGGGTGCCCGGGGTAATGATTAACCCCGAGCCCCACGGCCCCAGCGCCATTTTGATCCGGGCGGGAACGCTCCGGCCCCCGGCTCCAGGGACACGCGGGGACCCCCACCCCAGTTCTGCTCCTCCGGAGAGCCCCGGGAGGGCACTGCCAGGACGGGTGGCACCAGCCAGGGCTTGGGGCTCTGTGTCCTTCCCTTGTCCCCACGGCACCGATGTTCCAAGGGCCATTTTGGGGCTCTGGCCCTCAGAGGGAGGCGAAGGCCAGGTGTCCATCTCTGGATTTCCTGGGGATCCGGGATCCACAGGAGCTGCCTCACGGGTGTGGGGTCAAACAGGGGACCATTCCTCCTTCCCCTGCGGTGTTCCTGCCCCTCCGTGCCAGGGTTGGGATTACCTGGATCAGAAGCAGGGTGGTGGCTCTTGGGGATTATCTCCGGGGCCTTCCTGGAGGGAAAAGCTGTCAGCTCCCTCCAAACCTCCCCCAGAATGGGCTGGGGAGGCTGAGCTTGGCTTTTTTCCTTTTCCCATCTGGGTGGGACGAGGCAGTGGGGCCGTGACCAGTGGGGCAGCGTGGCCATGGCCAGCCCCGAGCCACCTCTTGTCCCCCTCGTGGGGACACCGTGGTTGGAGACACCTTCCCCCCCCACCCCATCCTGGCTGCTCTTCCAAGGGAAAGGAGGTTTGGTCTCGCTTTGCTCCGGGGTGGTGGCAGCTGAGGGGTGGCCTTGGAGGTGTCACCCCTTTGCCATTGACACCCCTGTGACCCTTTAGGGACAGTGGGATCCTGGGACTGTGGGGCTGAGCAGATCCCATGGATCCCCAAACCCACCCAGGGAGCGGGACCGTGGGTGGGACACCCCGAGAGCCCTGAGCTGGACCCCACATCCCCAGGGAGGAGTTTTCCATGCCCTGGCCCCTTTCTCCCAGCGGATTCCAGAGGCTGTGGCGCTGTGGGAGCTGTGGCTGGAGGGCAGAAAAGCTGGAAGGCCGCAGGGCTGGGAAGCCTTTGCTCCAGAGGGTTTTTATCAGTTTGACGAGGCTGGTGCCAAAGGCTGTGACCTGTCAGGCTCCGGCTCGGGGCAATTCCTGCTGCTCCGGCTGCCCGGGCTCGGGAAAAGGCAGAGCAAATGATCCCTGTGGTTTCGAAGTCCCAGTGCCAAATATCCCCCTAAAATTGCTTTTCAGCTGGGATCTCTTTGCTGTCGAAAATTTTACTGGATCTGACTCAGGTGGAAACAGATCCTCTGTGGAATTTCCAGTCAGTTTTTCCCTTTCCTTGGCTTTTCCAACTACCCGGCCCCGAGTTAAAAAAGCAGAGAAAAGAGGAGGGAAAAGGGCCTGTGAGAGGAAAGGACTTTTCCTTCCTGATTTGAGTCAGATCAGCCAGAAAAAGCATTTTCCTCTTGAAATCTCCAGAGACTGATGCTGGAGGGAATAATAATAATAATAATAATAATAATAATAATAATAATAATAAACCAAATACAAATAATAATAATATTAATAATATTAATCATAGTAATAATATTAATAGTAATAATAATAATAATAATAATAATAATAATAAGCAAGGCACGTCCAAGGAACGTTTCAGGAGAGGAGGAGCCGATCCCTTTGTGTGGCTCTCGGGTTCCCGGGATGAGTGAGGGGCTCTGTGGGATTTATTCATGCTCCTGCCTGGTTGCCACAGCATTCCCGGGCACCTGGGGCTGGAGGAAGCATCCCGGGATCACGCAGGGCCTGGAAGGACAGGGCAGGAATTGGCTCCTCCAGGCTTCCCTGCAGCTGTGGGGAGGTGGCTCTGAGGATCCTCGAGGATTTGGGAAGGCAATCCGTGTCTCCGTGGCTCCGAGATGGACAGACCCCGAGCCTGGCCCTTGGTTTAACCCCTTCCTGCCTGTGCCAAGCGCCGGGGCGGTTGTGGTGAGGCTGGGGAGCTCCCAGTGGGGCTGAGGCTGCCGCGGGAGACAGGGAAGGTCCTGCTGAGTGTGGAAAGGGATTTTCCTTGGGTGCAGGCTGAGGAACAGCAGCAAAGGGCTCCCTCTGTGCCCCCTGATCCCAATTCCTGCCCCACGGGCACTTCCTCACCCTGTCCTTGGCTCTCTCGGGGCTGGGTGGGGGGCTCAGGAGGAATAAAACACCTCCAGCACCTGGGAGGTGCCTGGACACATCGGATGGCATCAGGAGAGTGCCATTCCCAGAGCTTTTCCTGGCACTTGCCATCCTCAGTGCCAGGAAGGCCCTTCCCAGACCCTTCCAGCAGTGTGGAAGAACGGTGGGACAGGGTGGAACTGCTGTGGTGCTCCTCTGACTTCATCTTGGCAGGGATTTTGCTGCTGGATCACAGGAGGAGCTGGATCCAGCATTTTTAGGAATGCTCCGGCTTTCAGGAGCCGTTTCAGTCCTGCCCTGTCCCTGTGCCACGTCCTGCACCTCCTTTGGCCACGTCCTTGTCGTGAACGTGGCTGTGGTGGCCTGAGGGTGGCTGTCCCTTGGAGCAGGGATGGTTTTTCCTGCTCCTTGGTGCTCCAGCCCCTTGCACAGCCCAGCTGGAACCAGGGTGGTGGGTCCTGGTCAGGGCCAGGAGAGTCCTGCCTGCCACAAATAAACCTCCTTTATTTATTAGGAGAGGTGTTGGAGTGCCCAGCACAGCTCCCAGGGAATGATTCATTTCCTTGGGCTCCCAGGAGCTGCTGGCAGGGAATAAATTTGACTTTTCTGCGGGGAAAGGGGAGATGGCGGCTTTGGAATTTTTGCTCTGGACCCGGAATGAGATGCTGGGGGGAGAATCATGGGTGTTCTGCCCTTGGGGATCCTCCTGGCTTTGGGGAAGGGTTCAGGAATTCCATGGAAGTGTGGAAAATCCATTTCCCAAGGGTGCTGGCAGCCCCGGCAGGCTCCAGGGTGTGCAGGAACGGGGTGGGAGAGATGGGAAGCTAAACCCGGACAAGGAGGAATGGGCACAGCTGATCCCTCCAGCACGAGGACGGGTTTGGGAGCTGGTGGGGCTGAGCCTTGCATGAGGGATCTCCAGAGGGAGGGATCCTTCCCTCTGCTTTGCTTTGGGATCAGCTGATCCTGGTGTTTTCGGGACCAGCCCGTGGATTTGCAGGTCTGATGGGCTTTGTGCCTGGCAGGTGTCTGCAGGGCCGCAGGGAATCGGGGTAGATTCCCAGAAAGGATCCATTTATCCCTCTGGTTTTGCAGGAAGACCCTCAGGAGAATCCCCAGCCCACCCTTGTGTCAGGGGTTGGTCCCTTGGCTGAGCAGCTCCAGAGGCAGCGGGAAGCTTTGGATAAACCCAGTGAGCCAAAACCCGGGAAATTCGGGGGGTTCATCCTCAATATTCGTTACTTTCTTTTTCTGGAGTTCCCCGGGCGGGTGCAGGAGGGAGCGAGGAGCGGGATGGGAGGAGGAGCAGCGTGGAACAGCTCCGTGGAACTGCTCGGCCGGACTTTGAGCCGCGGAGCGCCGCGGCTTTGTGCCGGTGGGACAAAGGCTGATTGTTCTCCTGCGGGAAGTCTGGCTCGGGAAGGAGGGGAGCGAGGCAAGGGGACGGGGGTTCCAGGTGTGCCGCGCTCATCCTCCTCCCCGCAACCTGCCCTCCGCTGGAAAAGCGCTGGTGACTCGGTGTCCACTGGGATCAGCTGGAAAAGCGCCTGGTGCCTCGGTGGGTTTGCCTTTTTGGAAACCTGGGAAAGGAGGGGATGAGCGGGGCGCTCCGACCCAGCAGGAACCAGCGCATTTCCCTTCACCGCTCCTCCTGTGTGGGGAGCGAACCCCGTCACCTGAACTCCCTGCCCGGGCTTTGGGGAATGCAGTTCTGGCCCGTGCATCACCGCCCGGGAGTTTTCCCCCTCTCAAACCTGTTCGGTCACCTCCCGGCGCTGTTTTGTTCTCCTTCCCTGCTCCACTGAGTTCTTTTATCCAACCCATCCACTGCAAATAATCGCACTTACGAGCGTCTTGTGAGCTCGATTGCAGTGTTTGCTTTCCTCGTGCTCCATTGGCGAATTCCCGGAGTCACAGGGTCCCGCCGCGCTCTGGGGATTGGAGAGCTCGTGTTTACAATTCAGATGTTCTCAGAACTTGAGCTAGCATGAAAACCCTCCAAAAAAACCCCACGGGCTGTTTACCACATCAAAGAGCTTCAGCCCCGTTCGAGCTCGGCTTGAAACTCAAACAAAGAATCTTTCACCGAGTTCAGAAATGCTGCGAGAATTCTTGGAAAATTATTGTTTTCTCAGTGTGGTGGGGAGGGACCTTCAAGTTCCCACCCAGAGCAGGATTTGCGAGTATTAAAATGCATTTGAGGAGCTCGCTGTTTGTAGGATTTCCAGTGCAAGCGGGAGAAGGGAGTGGCAGGGAATTCACCCCAGTGTAGCTGCTCTGAAAACACAGGTTTGTCCCAAACCCCAGGATCGTATCCATCCCTTATCACATCCCTCACACCTGAGGCGCTTTGTCTCATGGATCTGAACCCATCCTGGAGAGGCCAGAGGATGTGGATGCTCTCCAGCCCATCCAGCCACGGGGGTTTTTTTGTTGTGTATTTATTTACCCCGAATATTTTAATGTTGTCTCTACGAAATCCTCATTTTGCTGCTCCTCAGGGATGTTTCAGGGAGCTGAACCCGGGAATGGCTGGATATACTAAAATTCCTCACCATGAGCAGTTTGGTGTCCTCTAAACTGCAGAAAAGCCAAAATTTGTTGGGAAAACCAGGGCATCTCCCCAGCTGCTCATCCAAAACGTTTCCGAACGTTTCGTTCCGGGCAGCTTCCAACATCTGGGGGTTCTGTGGTTCTGCGGCGTGGGAGGAACTCAAAGCCATTAGCTGGGGGTTTGTCATCCCCTCGGGGAGCCCAGGAGTGTCCCAGTCCTTGTGTTTCCCAGGGCTGGCATTGCCCAGACTCCCAAATGCTCCCGCTGGAGCCTCTCCAGGGCTCGGAGCCTTCTCCTGGGAGCTGTTATTGGCTATAATCAGCCTCCCTTAATTAACAGCAGATTCCTTTATACACAGGGAAAGCGTGGAGAGGGAGGGTTTGGGTGGGAGGCCCTGGATCCAGAGGAAACTCCGGATTGCTGCTCCCAGGCCAACACCAGGAGCACAGAGGCCCCTGCTCGTGGCAGGGGAGGGAATGAGGGGATGGTTAAGGTCCCTTCCAACCCAAACCATTCCATCATCCCATGAAATACTCAGGATGGGCCACGTGGCTGTAGGAGTGGGGGCTGCAGGAATGGATCTGCTCCAGCGTCCCCCTCGGTCCCTGTTTTGGCAGAATCTTCTCGGCCTGGGGAAGTTCAAGCTTGGAAGAAGAGTTGGCCCAACCCAGCGTTCCCACCTGCCTCGGGGTTTGTTTTGTGTTCCCAGCTGCTCTGGGAGGAAGCTGGGGCCGCAGGGATGGTGAGATCTGCACGTGAAACCTGACCTTGCCTGGGGTCTGCCCCGTGTTTTCCTGGGAAGAGCAGGATTTGTGGCTGGTTTTGGTGGGATGTGGATGCCAGCAGGGCTCCACAAGCCCCGGCAAGCAGCCGGTGACTCATTCCATTGTCAGTCCTCTGGAATGTGCTGCCTTGGAGAGGAGCTGAGCTTCCACAGGGACTGAGGGAGGCAGAGTGAATCCCACCAGCCGGGGAGGATCCCTGGGAGATCCAAAGCCTCTCCCATGGCACGTTCAGGATTCAGGGCAGAGTTGTGTAACTGGGGGAACTGGAAAGCTCAAAGACAATCCCGGTGTCCCGTGGCCAGGAACAGGTGGATAAATTTGTCCTGGTGACATCCAAGAGTCAGGGAGAGGGTGGCCTGGGATGGAGCTGAGTCCAGACGGAGCAATGCAGCTGCAGGGAGGGCCCTGCTCCAGGCTGATTCCAAATCCAGCGCTGATTTGTGCCCGTGTAACTCAGGGTTCCTTGAGTTCCGCCGTGTTTTGGCTGGGGCTGGAGCAGCTCCAAGCCTCCCGATCTTCCAGGAGTTGAAATGACCTTAAATAATTTCATTTTTCCCAAAAAACCATCCAAGGGGCTGTAGCAGCTCACACCAGGAGTCAGCCCAGCTCGGCCTCCAGGAGCTTTGATGGAAAACCTCCCCTTGGCTTTCGGGGGCTCCACCTCAGCCTTTGCTGAGCAGGAGCAGCTCAGAGATCATGGAGTGTGAATATCCTGGAAGCTGTGGAGGTCCAACTCCCTTAAATCCTGATGTCCTCCCTTCCCACGCTTTGAGACTTGTCCTCACACCGGGTTGGAGCAGTGGGGAGAGGCCATCCCTGATTCCCACCTTCCTTCCGGCTCCATCCGGTGCTGGGGCGGCTCTTGGTGGTTCTGCGGAAGTGGGATCAACCCCAAAAATGTGGCTCAACCCCAATGCCAACATGGGACCCCCCACCCTCACATCTGGAGAAGCTCCTTTGGTTTTCCCTTCCCTCTCCGGGCTCCGTGTCTCCAAGGTTTTGTTCTTTTTCAATCCAATTATGGATTCAAACCTTTGTTTTTGGCAAGGTTTCTGCTTGCTGCTGGAGCCTGGCTGTTCCCAGCTGCTCCTCTTCCAGCCCCTTGGCCTTGGAGTTGGCTGAGGGTGTTTTCCCTGGCTCCCTTGGCCTTTGGGATTGTCGCATGATCCCAGTGATAAATACCTGAGCTGGATTGCCTTGGAGGGAGCCTTTATCAGCTGCCGGAGGGAAGGGACTGCAAACACAGTCAGTAAGTCTGGGAATGGGGCTGCCTGGATGGAGATTCCCGGCCTCCCTGGTTCCTGGGAAGGCATTATCAGCTCAGGGAGTTCCAACACGAGGGCAGGAAGGAGCCCTGGGATAACCCTCAGGAGGTCCTGGGCCATCCATGGGCACAGACCTGGAGAAGGGAGGATCCATGTCCTGCTCCAGGAGCTGGAGAGTTTGGGGATGGACACCTCTGCCAGGCTCCTCCATGGGCTCCAGGGAGAGCTCACACAGGGATTTCAGCGTGGATCCCAACTTCCCAGGTGGCCAAAACTTTGGAATTTTAAACACCCCAACACCCCTTGGGGACAGCTGTGACCCCAGGGGGCTGAGCACCCCCAGCAGCCTCCGTGTGCAGGGACAGTGAGGGGGTGGATTCTGCTCCCAAAGGGATTTGGGGTGTCCCCATCCCCCTGTGCTCCTGGGGGGATTTCACAGCAGGTAAAGGTGGCTTTGGGACACCCCCAGCACCCCGAACCCCCACGTCTGGACAGGATGAGGAGCTCACACCCTTTATCCATGGCCTGGCAGGGAACTGCTGCAGGAAAAGGGGGAATTATTGGGCTGGATGATGTAAAGGTTGGATTTGATCACCTTAGAGATGTTTTCCAACCCAGATAATCCTAGGATTCCCTGAATGCTTTGGGGGCAGCCCCAAATCTTGGAGTTGCTCCGAACCCCCAGGTCTGGGCAGGATGAGGAGCTCACATCCTTTATCCATGGCCTGGCAGGGAATTGCTGCAGGAAAAGGGGAAATGTCTGGAGTGGAGGATGTAAACCTTGGACTTGATCACCTCCGAGGTCTTTTCCAACCCAAACAATCCATGAATGCTTCGAGGGCAGCCCCTCATCCTGGAGTTGCTCTGGGCGAGCAGGGGAGCTCATCCAGGGCCTTCCTGGGCCCAGCACATTCCCACGGGAGCTCGGATTCCGTCTGGGGCACGGCTTTGTTGTTTACGGCAGCCAAACGTTGGGCACTTGAAAGGAAGAGTCCCGGGGCTTTCTTTGCTAATCCCGTTTTACAGAGAGTTCCAGGAGACTTGAGGAACAAACAGAAAATAACGTCGATCCAGGTCGGTATCAAACCCAAATGATCAGAGGGACAAATATTTACCCAGGTCAATATTTAACCAGGAGACAATAAATGCTGATATTGAACCAAATCTGGATATAAATACAGGCTATTTATAAAGCGAGCCTGCACAGGGGCACTGCCAGGGCCGTGCCAGGGGGGTTGATTGATGATTATCCTGCCCATTGTTTGCCAATTCCCCCGGAGGCTGCAGTTTCGTGCAGGTGCACGGAGGAGAAAGAGCCCGGGCTGGGTCGTGGCACGACCGTTGTGCCACACCTGCGCTCCCGGGGTCCCTCATCCCGGGACAGGCCCCCCTTCCCGCTGGAGCCGTGTCTGGCTGTTCCCCCATTCCCTGAACCCCCAGCTCAGAACGGTTTGGGTTGGGAGGGACATCAAAGATCACCGAGGTCCAACCCCAGCACCTCCCACTGTCCCAGGTGGCCCCAAGCCCCAAAGTGCCTTGGGCACTGCCAGAGATCCAGGGGCAGCCACAGCTGCTCTGGGCACCCTGTGCCAGGGCCTCCCCACCCTCACAGGGAACAATTCCTTCCCAATATCCCATCCATCCCTGCCCTCTGGCAGTGGGAAGCCATTCCCTGTGTCCTGTCCCTCCAGCCCTTGTCCCCAGTCCCTCTCCAGCTCTCCTGGAGCCCCTTTAGGCTCTGCAAGGGGCTCTGAGCTCTCCCTGGAGCCTTCCCTTCTCCAGGTGAGCACCCCCAGCTCTCCCAGCCTGGCTCCAGAGCCCTTGGAGCAGCTCCGTGGCCTCCTCTGGATTTATTCCAGCAGTTCCACATCCTCCTGATGTTGAACCCCGGGGCTGGATGCTCGTGGCTGCCCTGCCTGGACACAGGTGACATTTTTATTGCCCCCCTGTCCCCAAAGCTCTTTGCAGCAGTGACAGCAGCATAGCGGGGGCTGGCGGTGAGCAGGAGCCTGGGGTCCGGCTGAGAAGGAATCTCCCGTCTGGGAGATGGAATGGGAGCTCTGGCCGGGCAGGAGCGACCTCAGGGCTGATGAAACCTCCCTGCCACCCCCCAGCCCCTCCCTGTGCCACCTCCAGAGCTCGTTGCCTGTTTAGCAAACACTGATTCCCCTCCTCGTCCCCTGGCGCTGCCCGGGTGGTGACAACACCTGATGTTCCTCTGGCCGTTCGTCATTTATCACCCGCGGATTAGGAGGTGTTTAACCAGGGACAGCCACGTCCCGCCCCCGCCCCCGCCCCGCCAGCCCCAGCCCGGCTCTCCGTGCTCGTGGTTAATCTGGGTTTATCTGGGCCCTGCCAACAAATGTTTGTGTTGGACTCTGCTTGAATCGATCTCAGTGCTGATAACAGCTCCCCCGGCCTGGGACATCTGATCCAGGGATAGAGGGCTCCCAGGCTCCTGCAGGATTTATGGGAACGGGCAGGGGTGGAGGGGCTCATGCCCACCCTGTGAGCCACTGGAGAGTCCACCCTGGAGAGGTGGGATGGCATTGCTCTCGTCATCGAGCCACTGGTTTCACTGGGCTGGGGGCTTCACATCCTCCAGCTCTCCCAGGGGCTGCTCCCAAGGTTATCCCATCCTCCAGGGAATTCTGGTCACCAGGTTTGGGTGTGCTGAGTGTAGCACTGCTGGTCCAGTGACACAAACTGGTGCCCAGTGGCCTTACTGGAGTGGACAAAGTGCTGGTTTGTGCCTTTTCCTTCTCGTTTCTATTTTGGTTTCTTTTCCCTGGCAAGTTGAGGAGATGCTTCTCCAGGGACGAACTCGTGTGACTTTGGGGGGAAAATCCCCCTGGAATTCAGTGCTTTGGCTGTGTGAGAGGAGTTTCGTGTTGGCTTTCCCTTCCTGGCCACATAAAGATGGCTTCAAATCTAAGAGAATGGGTTTGGATGGGATATTGGGAAGGAATTCCTGGCTGTGGGGGTGGAGAGGCCCTGGAAGAGGTTTCCCAGAGCACCTGTGGCTGCCCCGGGATGCCTGGAAGTGTCCAAGGCCAGGCTGGACGGAGCTTGGAGACAGCCGGCAGAGCAGAGGCTTTGTTGGTCTCCTGTTGAGGTTCATCCCAAAGAGAGGATCCAGCACCTGGAACACCCCTGCAGGCTCGGGATTCCCTGTGGAAGAGCTCGGCTGGAGGACGCAGGAGCTTCTGAAGGTGGCTCTTCCAGTGACGGGACACAGCTTTCAACCCCAGACCCCAGGAGATTTCTTGTTTAAGCATCTCCTCGTGCTTCCATGGGCACGTGGAGCCCGTGGATCTCCAGGGATGGCAGCTCTCAGCATTCCCAGCCTGCTGACATCCCTCCTCTGGGGATCTCTGGTCTGTCGTGGCCTTGCAAGGAACATTCTCCATTTAGCTGCAGTCCCGGGATATGAACGCCTCAAGAAATGGGAAAACTCAGTCCACTGAGTTGGTTTTCCTGGTTTTCTGTGTGACAGAGGGAAACCTGTGCTGGTTTTGGGCCCATGCTGGTCTCAGTGACCATCCCAACGTGTGTGTGTGGCCCCAAACTGGGAGGGGACAGGAGGCTTTCCCAGAGTCTTGTTGGACTGGAGGAATGGGAGAGGTTTGGGTGAAACCAGGTGGTTGTGGAGAAGATGGACACACTGGAAGTGAGCAGGAGAAGGATGTGGAGTGAGAAGGAGCCCACAGGAGGCTGGTAAATGCTGGTTGGGGATTTGGAGAAATTCCAGATCTCTTCCCCTCTGCTTGGTGCTGGAGGGCTGTGGCCTGTTTGGAGCACTGACCTTGGAGAGAGGATCTGGGTCTGAGGGATCTGGGAAGAGCCCTCAGCCCTCTGTGGGAATCGGGGAGAGGTGGAGGCAGGAGAAGGGAGAGGTGCGGGACATTTGTGAGCACATCGTCATCTGTACGGGGGCGACAAAGGGGATTTAAGGTGCCGTGCCTCAGTTTCCTCGGGAGAGTTCTGTACTTCCCATTTGTCTCTTCTTTCCGAAGAGGCTTCCCTGTTCCTCCTTGGACAAGCTCCAACCCATGGTGGACAATCACCAACCCCTGGTGGGCAACCACCAGCTGCTTCCATGTCATGGGGTGTGGGGTGGGAGGAGACACCGGTGGCAGGGGGGACACCTGGAGGCCCTGGGGGGCTCTGGAAGGCTGTGGGAGGCTCTGGGGGGTGCTGCCCTCCTTGGCCAGGGGTTTTGGAGGGGTCTTTGGGGTGGCCAAGCTGGGGAGGACACCCCACTAACCCAGCCCTGCCTCCCGCAGCTGCACCCCATGAGGATGGACCAGCGGATGCCACCGCTCATCCTGGAGGTGAGTGGCCTCCCCCGTTCCTTCCCCTGCATCCTCCTGCTCCCGTTGGTGACAGGAACCACAGAAGTCTCCAAGAGGTTGAGCTGGGACATTCCCCACTCCCCATTCCCACTCCTCTCCACTCCCTCCTTCCATCCCCGCTGCCAGCTGGGACACGTCCCTCCGTCTCTGCCCGTCCCCTGTGTCGGTGTGTCACTGTCACCTCCATGGCTTGTGTGTCCCCACAGGAGCCAGGAGTGACAGCCAGGGGCACCCGAGTGCTGGTGTGGCACTGGGTCACCTCAGCTGTGCTGGTCCTGGGCTGAGGACTTTGTAGGATCATGGAATGGTTTAATTTGGGAAAGCCCTCTAAGACCATCCAGCCCAACCATTCCCCCAGCACTGCCAAGGCCACCACTGGCCCCTGTCCCCAAGTGCCACATCCACTTGGGGATGGCTGTTAAATCCCTCCAGGGATGGGGACTCCAGCCAGGGCTAGACAGCCCTTTTTGGAGAAGACTTTCCCCATATCCTCCCTGCCCCTCCCCTGGCCCAGCCTGAGGCCGTTCCCTCTCCTCCTGTCCCTGTTCCCTGGGAGCAGAGCCCGACCCCCCCGGCTGCCCCCTCCTGTCAGGGAGTTGTGCAGAGCCACAAGGTCCCCCCTGAGCCTCCTTTTCTCCAGGCTGAGCCCCTTTCCCAGCTCCCTCAGCCGCTGGATTTGGATGGGGCACTGGTTGGGAAGTGCTTTGGGGTCAGAGGTGCCAGCACCTGGCCGGGCAGTGTTTTCCAGGTGTTTCTGGGCCACGAACAAAAAATTCCTGTTTCTCCCTCTGAGAACAAGGCTGGAGCCTGGAATTCCTGCAGAGCTGTGGCGTAGTGGAGAATTCCGTGGGGTGGAACTGTTGCTGTCCAGGTCCTGCACACACACACAGAGCAGTGGGGCAGGGCTGGTGTCCTGTGTCAAGTACCTGTGACCTGGTGACAGCCACTGGTGTCCCTCACCACCCCCTTCTCCAGGAGCCTGAAGGGGAATTACTGTGGGTTTTTAATGGAAAAACCGGGAAAAGGCTGTGCTCTGCAGGGAGGGCTGGTCATGGAGGAAGGGAGGTTGGGTGACGCCAAACACGGCACAGGACAGGGAGTCTCCAGCTGAGAATGCAGCTTTGGGATCTGAGATTCAGGCCCTGCATGGAATCCTTTAGTTTGGAAAGGCCCTCTGAGCTCCACGCCTTTCCACATTTGTATTCCTGCTGTCCCCTGCGGCAGAAGGACCTTCCCTGGGGAACTGGAGGTGAGAAAGTGAAATGCCTGAGATAAGGGAAGTGTGGAAGGAAAAGGCACCCAGCGCCTTGCCCTGCCCCTGCTCCTGCCAAGTGGGGCCGTTCACTGCTCAGGAATGTGCGGCATCCCGAGGCGCCCGGGGTGAGCTGATTCCCAAGGGAACCCGGCCTGTGCCAGCCTGGGTGCCAGGAGCGCCCAGGGCTCGGCTCCAAGGCTTTGGTTCTCCCGAGGGAGGGAACCCGCGCTGGGCACCGCGGGGAGCAGGGAGGGAATCGGGGCTGGAGCTCTCCATGGGGATGGAATGGAGGTGAGGGTATCTGGGTCCTTTCCCCACCTCCTGCTGATGCCTCGGGGTAAAGAGGGAGGGCAGGCACCAGGGACAGGAGCCAGGGAACGGCTGGAGCTGTGCCAGGGAGGGTCAGGTTGGGTATCAGGAAAGGTTCTTCCCCCAGAGGGTGCTGGGCACTGCCCATGCTCCCCAGGGAATGGGCACGGCCCCGAGGCTGCCAGAGCTCCAGGAGTGTTTGGACAATCAGGGTGGGGTTGTTGGGGGGTCTGTGCAGGGCCAGGGGCTGGACTGGATGATCCCTGTGGGTCCCTTCCAGCTTGGGATATTCTGTGACTCCATGAGTAGCTTTGGGCTCTGCCTGAGTGAGAGTTCCCTCTCCAGAGGAGCTGCTTGAGCTTCCTTTAACCAGGACAGGAACTTGCAGGACCTCCACGTCTGACGAGAACAGACGTGTCACGGTTGCACTCGATGACCTTAGAGATCTTTTCCAAGCACAACAATTCCCTGATTCCATAGGGTTCCCAGCACGCTGTGTACACACAGCAGTCCCAGCACGGCCCTTCCCAGCCCGGCCTCCCTGAGCTCCTTCCCGAGTGGCACAGGGTGGATTTGTGGCTGTCCCCGTGCCTGGGTGACAGCCAGCTCAGCCATGTGTCGCCAGCACGGCTCCCAGAGGTGCAAAGGCTCTTTGAAGGAGCTGGAAGCTCCGTGATCCTTTCCCTGGAAAGGGCGAGGAAATCGCTTGGCTCCCGCCCAGCTTTGTTAAGAGCCCTGAGGTGGCAGCAGGGCTGACTTTGGCCCATGGCACTCTGGTGACACAGTTCAGGGCTGGAAACCTCGGCTCAGGGCGTGGGCTGAGCTCAGCTCCTGCTCCTGGAGTGCGTTCCGGGCTCTGCCAGGGAAACCTGGTGGTTTTCCAGCTGCTCTCCATTGGAATGAGGCTCCGAGGGCTTTGACACTTGGAGAACCACGTAATTAAGGGCTGGAGCTCTGCACAAGAGCTTTAGTGCTGGGATCTGCCACCGCAATGAGCAGAACCTGAGTCATCCAGTGCCAGCGGATGAATTTCCTCAAGGATTTCTCCATCGGGTTGCTGGGTTGTTGGGCCTGGATCCAGTGGGATGCCACAGCAGGCAGGAGCCAGGAGGGGAAGGAACCAGAGCCAGAGGTTCTGGTAGCTTGGAGGAGCCAGGCTTGTAAAAACAGCTCTGTAAAACCAGAACTAACCCAAAGGTTAGGCCAGGGCTGAGTCACTGCCCAGGTGAGGCAGGAAGGCAGGAACTGTTCCCATTTTAGGCTCAGAACGCACTGAATAAGTGGCAACACCACTTAGATTTCTACGCCCAAATTATTCCCAATTAATTAAAGATATTGTCCTAGAATTCCTCAGTTCATTAAAGAGACGGGCCCAGAATAAAACACTCCTCAGGCTGCTGAGCTTAAAGGAGACCAGAGCCAGCATGTCCAAGGTGGGCTGCAGATCCAGCCTGAGGTGTGATCCTGGCTGGATTCATCCCGTTCCCGGTGCTCAGTCCTGCTGTTTGTGTGGCCAAAGCTTCGTACCCAAAGCTTGCTTCCCCTTTATCAGGTTTGCTTTGTGTCCTACCTGCATCCTCTCCCTGGCTGCCCGCTGTTATCAGGGAGATAGGGAGGGGGGAAGTGGGGCAGAGGCCGCTGATTCAGCCCTGAGGAGTCTGGCTGAGTCAGACCCAGAGCTAAATCACCTCAGCTCGGGTTCCTGGGCCGTTCCTGCTGCTCCCTCCATTTCCTGCTTGCTCAAATCCCCGCTGGACGTCGGCCTCCCCCCACTGGGTGTCAAGGTCACCTTTCCCAGCCCCCGTGTCCGTGTTTTTGCCACAGGCACGCTCGGAGATGGACAAGTACCTGTCCAGCGAGGTGCCGCCCATGCCGATGCTCCCGGACAAGAAGTACCGCCGGGAGAGCGCCTCGGTGGTGGACGAGTTCTTCTCCACGGAGAAGCCCAGCTCCACGCCCTACAGCGTGAACATCAACGTCATCCTGCCGGACACCACCCACCTGCGCACGGGGCTCTACCGGCCCCCCAAATCCATGGCCCCCTTCCCACAGATCAAAACCGAGCCCGGCACCGGCTTCTCCCAGCCCTGCTCGTCCGCCTCCGGCCCCACGCAGACGCTGCCCGACTTCACCAGCGTGTTCAGCATGCCCCAGTCGGTGGCGGTCAACAACATCTTCATCAAGCAGGAGATGCCCGCGGAGATCCCGTTATCCGCCCACCCGCAGCAGTCCCAGCTCTTCCAGCTGCCCCTGGGCGGTGCCGGCGCCGACATTCCCACCCTGGCGTCCTCCTCCAGCAGCACCACGGCCATCAGCTGCCTCAGCGGGGTCACCATGTCCACGGGCTCCGTGGCCAGCATGGCCCACAGACCTGTGCAGCCAGCAGGGCCCCTCAAGCAGTACCCGCATGTGGCCCAGGGACAGGGAAGCTTCGGGAACATCCCCGGGCAGTTCTACCCGGCCCCAGGGGTGACTCTGCCCCCCTCGCCCCCCAACTCGCAGCCCGGCAGCCCCGAGAACCAGCCCGAGCTCATCAACACCATCTCTCCCCCGCCGTCCTACGAGGCCACCTTTGGACTGAAGCTGGTCCAGTCGGCCCAGATCCCCCCGGTCCCCAACGGCGTCGGGGGCCTCTCCCAGGGGCACCTCGTGATGCAGCCCCCCAAGTACAACCGGCGCAACAACCCCGAGCTGGAGAAGAGGAGGATCCACCACTGTGACTACCCAGGTGTGCTCATGGGGGGCTCTGGGGGGGGGCTCTTGGCACCCCGAGGATGGGTGGGGGCCTCCAGGGAGGAAAATCTGAGATCCTTTTGGGATGAAGCTGCGGATGGAGCCCCAGGGAAGCGGGAGGGAGTAGAAGAGGTTGGTCCCACCAGCACGGTGCGGTTCCTGTTTTGTCCCCTTCCCTCTCCCTTTACACTCTGGGAAAAGCAGCTCAGAGAGGCAGAGAGCTCCTGCAAAGCCAGGGATGCTCCTGGGAATCTGCTCCTGAGCTGCTGCTTTGCTCTGTTCTCTCCCAACCCCGAGCAGCCACGTGAAGCCACTCTGCCATTCCCACTGACCCTTCCTTTCCCTCTCTCTCACAGCGGGTGGAAAACCAGCAGGGAATTCCCACAAGGAGACCCGATGGCTCTCTGTAGCCCCAGCTCTGATCTCCCACAGGCAATGAGCTGAATATCCCGGTGTTGTCCTGCCATGGCTCCATGGCTGCATCAGGAGCTGTGGAAGGGCAGCCATGGAATGGTTTGGGTTGGAAGGGACATTTAGAGGCCATCTCATCCCACCTCCCGCCATGGGCAGGGACACCTTCCACTATCCCAGGCTGATCCAAGCCCTCAAGATGGGGATCAGCCCACAGCAGCTCTGGCTGCCCCTGGATCCCTGGCAGTGTCCAAGGCCAGGCTGGACAGGGCTTGGAGCAGCCTGGGACAGTGGAAGGTGTCCCTGCCATGGCAGGAGGTGGCACTGGATGATCTTTCCTTCCAACCCAAACCATCTGGGATTCCATGATGCACACCAGGGAAGCAAATCCCACTGGGAGATCCCAGTGAGAGCAGCCTGAGGGCTTGGAAATCGCCACTCCTGGAGCCAGGACACACCTCCCACTTCCTGGGCTGATCTCCAGTGCTGACCAGTTGTGGTTTAGCAAACAGTTTTCCCATGGGGGTGTGTGAGTGAGGAAAGTCACTTCCTAACTGCCTCCTGTGAGATTTATGGGCTCTTTCCATGGCATGGGAGTGGCTGGAGGTCAGCCCAGAGGCTCTGCCTGCTCCCGGTCCTGTCTCCAGCCATGATCCCAGGAGGGGAAAAGCAGCTCCTGCCCCAGCTGAGCAGGACAGGCCCAAGGGCTGGTCCCGGGCAAGAGGCTCCTCTGGGCTGGGTGCAAAGGCTGGGATGAAAAATGTACCCGTGCTGCTTGTGCAGGTCATAAAAATTCAAATTCTCATTTGAATGTCCTCATCAAAACACAAAGCAGCAGGGCCAGAAAGGGCAGCAGAGGCTTCCTTAAACTTTATCCAACTGAAACCTGGGAGCAATTAAACCCGACTTGTTTTGAGACACCTGCTGTTGGAACTTTTCCCCAGCCGTGGTGTTTCTGTTAAACTCTGCCTTTGATTAAACCTGTTCTTGCTGATCTTGTGAAAACACTTCCCCCTGGCTCTGTCCTGGCACCTGGAAGCCAAGCTGTGACTGTCCCAGGCTCTTTCCTCCTTCCTGGAACATTTGTACCACGTCTGCTGGGCCGGGGCTGTTACAAAACCCAGCCTCGCAAAGTGATATCAGCTATGACTGGAATCCAGGGAGACAAAGGGCAGCACAAAACCAGAAATGGGGGGGGAAATCGAGGGTTTTCATCCTGCTGGTGGAAGGAGGAGTCTGAACCTCTGTGCTTGACCCTTCTCCCCCTAATTCCCAGCACAACTCCCATGGGCAGCAGGAGAAGGTGTTCAAGTCTGTCTGCCTCACAGCAAACCCTCTTTAGCTCATGCTGTGCCCAAGCCAGGCTTATTTGCATGGCCCAGCTCTGTCCCTCACCTCAAACATCAGAGTTTGTTTGAGCAAGGGCCCCTTTCTCACGGGGAAATTGTGGTTTTTTTCTGTCCTTGCAGGTTGCTCAAAGGTTTACACCAAGAGCTCCCACCTGAAGGCGCATCAGAGGACTCACACAGGTAAGAGCAGCTCCAGGAAATGCTGCCAGCCTCAGGTACCAAACACCCCCCTAGAAAGGGCAGGGATGGATGGGATATTGGGAAGGAATTCCTGGCTGGGAGGGTGGGCAGGCCCTGGCACAGGGTGCCCAGAGCAGCTGTGGCTGCCCCTGGATCCCTGGCAGTGTCCATGGCCAGGTTGGATGGGGCTTGGAGCAGCCTGGGACAGTGGGAGTCACCGTGGTGCAAGCTGAGCTTTAAGGTCCCTCCCAACCCGATCTGTTCCTTGATTCTGTGATTTTCTGTCACTCTGAGCTCTTCCCTTGAGATGTCCCAAATCCTACCCAGGGCTGATCCTGCTGATCCTACAGGAGGGTTGCGTAAGGCCTGTGTTGCACGTTTGGGACCTCTGAGGAGACCGGGGCATCTCTTTTGTGTCAGATCTCCCGAGGAGAGGGAGGAACCCCTCGTGTCTCCTTGGGCACCACTCCCTCCAAACCCACCCAGAGAAGGGCTCCCAATCCGTGCAGGGCTGGGCTGTGCCCTCGTTCCCGAGGGTGCTGTGGTGCAAACAGGGACCCCAGCACGGAGCAGCTCCCAGCACAGCTCCCCTGGGCCGATCCCAGCTCCGTGACACTCGTGCATTCAAGCCCCGGCGCCCTCATTAAGGCATTTATTATACCTGAAACCTTATCAGATCCCCAGGTAGTCCAGGAACCATCAGTGCCCTCATAAATCTCTTTTATAGGAGGGCTGATCTTTACTGAGAGCAATTAAGCCGGGCCCAGAGTTCACTTCTCTTTTTTATGAACAACGACCAAACCCCGTTCTGCGGCTGGGAATTGGTTCTTGCTCTTGGCTCCGTTCCTTCCTCCCCTTATCAGCCCTTCAAACAAAGAATTTCGCTTTGTGGGTGAGCCACGATATTTTTTTGGCAGGGGCTGGGGAGGAGGGGGCTGGAAAAGAGCACGGAAGGGGTGGAAGAAAGGAACAGGAAGGTTGTTGTCCCAGAGCTGGGTGCCGATAGGGATTTATCACAGTCTGGAATCAGGGCTTTAAAATTAAATTAAATGTCTCTTGTCCCTTCTGGTTGGGAGCACAGGGTTTAGCTCTGTGCCCAGGACGTGATCCATGAGTTGGGCACCTCCTTACCCATCACATATAAAGATGTACCCAGGAAAACTTGGGTGGGTTTGAAATCCAGTAAAACTCAGTGGTTTTTCCAGGTTTCTCAGTAATCAGGCAGGAAATCCAAGTGGCTTTGCCTCCTTCCCTTCCCCTCCTGTGAGAGGGAAGGGTGGAGAGGTGAGGGAGGATGTGAGCTGAGGGGTCGGGGGAACTGGTGGTGGTGTGGGATGAGCAAAAAGCAGGGAATCCAATCCAGAGCCATCCTACAGCCCAGGCCCGGGATCTCCGCATCCAATGTTTTTAAGCCTCATGTTTTGCTTCGCCTCGCTGAGCTCATCACCAGAGCTGCAGGAGCAAGGACTCACCCCAAACCCTGCCTCAACTCCATCACCCGAAGGGTTAAAAATGTCCCTTCTCCCATTCCCTGCCTGCGAAGTCCATGATCTGGGAGCTCTTTCCTTGTGGTTTCCCGTTGCCATGGGCCGGGTGTTTTCCTCTCCTGGAGCCACCATTCGTTTCCTGGGTGCCACTGTGAGATTAAATATAAACCCTCGGGGCCGGGAATGCCGCCTTGGATCCTTTGTTTGAGCCCGCCCTGCCGTGCTGTCCTGGGAGAGACAGCCAGCTCCCGGGACAATGGAAAACCTGGGACAATGGGAAACCTTGGGCTTCTGTCCTGGAGATCAACCTGGCATTGTTTGGGAGCAAAGGGACAATGGAAAACCTGGGACAATGGGAAACCTTGGGCTTCTGTCCTGGAGATCAACCTGGCATTGTTTGGGAGCAAAGGGCCTCGATGGGGCTGACCCAGCCAGGTGACCTGGAGGGGACAAGGCTGCAAGGGGCAAATCCTGCTTTTGGGAAAATCCTGCCTTTGGGAAAATCCTGCCTTTGGGCAAACCCTACCTTTGCCTTGGCATGTCCCAAGTCCCATAAAACCCCCACCAAGTCCTTGTAAATCCTCTGCGAGTGCTGTGTTTACCTGAGCCGTAAAAATACCCCTCCCTTTCCCACGGAGCAGTGTCCAGGGGCTTTTGGAGGAGCAGGATGTGCTCGTGCTGCTCTGCCTCCTCCGGGTTCTCCCATCCATGTTTTTGTGCTTTTCCTGCTCTGGGCAAAGCACTGGAGATCTTGCTGTGGCTGATTTCACTTCCCTGGCCAAACGTGGCGTTCTCAGCCCTGGAATTATCCAAGGCCAGGTTGGATAGGACTTGGATCTAGTGGAAGGTGGAACCCGGTCTAGTGGGACCTGGCCTGAGGAAAATGAGCTTTAAGGTCCCTTCCAAGCCAAGACATTCCAGGATTCCCTGGTTCCGCTGAGCAGCGTGTGGGAGGAAGGGCTCCTTGGGAAGCAGGGAAAGGAAGGAATCCCTGTAAGCTGGTGTAGTCCCTGGAAGTTGGTGTAGGAATCCCTGGAAGTTGGTGGAACGTGGTCTGGGCAGGGTGGAACGTGAAGGGCTTTAAGGTCCCTTCCAAGCCGAGCTGTTCCAGGATTCCCTGGTTCCATGGAGCAGCCTGGGAGAGGAAGGGCTCCCTGGGCAGCATGGGGAGGAAGGAATCCCTGGAAGCTGGTGTAGGAACCCCTGGATGTCAGTGGAATGTGAGAGGCTTCCAAGCCGAGGCATTCCAGGATTCCCTGGATCTTCGGAGCAGCCTGTGGGAGGAAGAGCTCCCTGGAAGCATGGGGAGGTCTCCCTGGAAGCACGGGCAGGAAGGAATCCCTGGAGGCACGTCAGGGCAGGGCACACATGCCCGTGCACGCGTGCTGCGTGCGGACGTGCGCTCCCGCTGCGCCGCTGCGCCCGGCAATTGGCCCGGGAAAGGGTAAATATTTGAGGTCGGGGATGTCAGCACATTCCCTGAACTCTGCCTGCTTGTTCAGGCTGTTAAGAGCAGCACTAATATTTGAGAGCACCACGCCCTGCGTGGGGACAGGGCCGCAGCCAGGGTTCAGCCCCGCGGCCCCGCTGGAAGCGGCCGCCGGCTTTTCCGGCCCAGTTCCCAGCTGGCTGGGAAGGTGCCCGGTTGAATGGATTTGGGTTGGGAATGGGTGTGTTTGGGAGGGAGGGGGAGAGGGCACAGGGATGACATCACCTGAAGGCTCTGAGGGAAACACAATGCGTTGTGTACAGAGCTGCTGGCGGGGAACTTGGCGGCGCGGAGCGTTAGGTCATGGAATCCTGGAATGGTTTGGCTTGGGAGGGGTCTTTAAAGGCTCTCTGATCCTTTAAGGACGCCTTCCACCGGACCAGGTTGCTCCAAACCCCATCCAGCCTGGCCTTGAGCACTTCCAGGGATGGGGCAGCCACCAAAATTGGATGGCAATTTCAAAAAAATTTAGATTTTTCGGATTGAAATTTAGATTTAGAGCCCTTGTCTTCCTCGTGGTGCCTCCCACCACCCACACCTTCCTTAGGAATTTTGGCTTTTTATTTAAAGAAAAACCCAACTAATTCAAAAGTTGTTTTTAGCCAGAAATGCTCCAAAATCCCACAGGAACTTGAAGAGCACTGGAAGGCAAAGCGGGAGGGGGTGAAGAGGGACGAGACCTGGGCGGTGCAGCTCCGTCTGTGGTCCCTCGTTGCTCTGGGCTGTGTGCTCTGGGGAGCCCTGGCAGTGCCAAGGACCTTGGGTGTGTCCCAGAGGCCGGGGGGCGTTTTTGGGAGGCTGGGCACACGTGTGACCTGTGGCTGTCCCCTGGCCAGGCGAGAAGCCCTACAAGTGCACGTGGGAAGGCTGTGACTGGCGCTTCGCCCGCTCGGACGAGCTCACCCGGCACTACCGCAAGCACACGGGGGCCAAGCCCTTCAAGTGCGTGGCCTGCGGCCGCTGCTTCTCCCGCTCCGACCACTTGGCCCTGCACATGAAGAGGCACCAGAATTAGGAGCCGCCTCCCTTCCCACTTCTCCGAGGGCAGCTCAAACTCTTCCCTCCTCCCAGGGAAGAACCTGTACATAGGAACGACCCCGCGCCGCGATCAACCGAGGCGGCAGGAGAGCCCCTGCCAGCCTGGCCCTGACTCTGTCTGGTTTCACAAGAGACTGAAACCCACCCAACTCATTTCAAACGAGCCCTGATTGCAGACTGATCTCCTGACGAGGCTCCTGGTGGCACCGGGATTCCCAAGGGCTTTCTTCCGGCAGTCCTGCTATTTATTTGTCACTCAGGAGCGACTTCGTGTCTCAAGGCCTTTTGGGATGGTTTTTGGCCTTTGGTGAGGCCCAGGAGGATGTGATAGCTTGGCTGTGACAGGTCTCACTTGGACCCTCTTGGACTGTCCCATGGCATGGCCATGGATGTGACACTGTGTGACCATGGATGTGGCACCTTGTCCCATGGTGTGACCATGGATGTGGCACCGCTGCCATGGTGTGACCACGGGTGTGACAGTGGTGCCATGGTGTGACCATGGATGTGACTCCTGTTCCGTGGTGTGACCATGGATGTGACACCGTGTCCCATGGTGTGACCATGGATGTGGCACTGCTGCCATGGTGTAACCATGGATGTGACACCGTGTCCCATGGTGTGACCATGGATGTGACACCGTGTCCCATGGTGTAACCATGGATGTGACACCGGTGCCATGGTGTGACCATGGATGTGACCCTGTCCCTTGGTGTGACCATGGATGTGACACCGTGTCCCTTGGTGTGACCATGGGTGTGACCCCTGTCCCTTGGTGTGACCATGGGTGTGGCACCGGTGCCGTGCCAGAACAGGAGCCGTGCCCAGGGCTCTTGGGGGTGACAATCCCAGTCTCTGTGGGGGCATAGAAGAACAGACCTGTGACAAACTCACCCTTCAAACAAGGGACAGCGCAAAAGCAGGTGACAGAAGCGTCACCTGTGTCCCACTGAGCCCGTTCCTGGCAGCCACCTCACGCGGGACTGCCAACGCCTGCCCTGCCTGGCCAGGTTTTTACGGTTGTGTCCTTAGCATTTCTGCTTCCAAGAGGAATTTGGACTTCAGGTGTCTCTGGGGGGACCAGCCTGGGTTTGAAGCCACCCAGGGGGCAGCAAAAGAGCCACTGCTGAAGGTCTGGTGTCCCAGAATCCACCAGTGGTGCCCTTCCCAAAAGTCCTCCCACAAGGACTCGGTGGCCACTGGTCACACGGGGCCTGTGCTGTTGCCATTCCATCAGATGGGGGAAAAATAAAAGGGAAAAAAGCATCTTGGAACCAAATTCCAATAAATCCTACTGTTCAGAGTGGAATCACATGACTACCTCACAGGTTCACGGCCTCCGGCTCCCTAAGCTCCTTCCCCCCATCCCGTGGGATGCACATCCCTGTTCTCCAAAGCCTTCCAGGGGTTAAATTTGGGCACAACAAGAGCCAGTTTCAAGAGCAGCTGTGAGGGTTGTAAATAAATCAGGAACAAATAATGGGCCTGCCGTGTCCAACAGAATATTGATTTCTTCCACACCCTCCTCCTCTCTTGTTTTTCCTTGGATAAATTCGGGTGGCGCACGGATCGATGTGTGGCATGAAAGGCCACGCTGGACCATGGCATGTCCAGGTGGCTGGAATTTGGAGGCCGCTCCTCTCTGCTGTTGCCAAAGCCACTGCTGGGTCCCTGGTTGTTCTATTCCTTGGAGAAACAGAACCAATCCCAGTCCTGCCTTTGGCAGGAGAGGAGGGCAGGGAGGATTTGGGGTCGATGTTGTGCTGTAGGCTTTGGGATGGACGATGGTCCAGCTCTGCGGTGACTCCTCCCTGTGGCTCTTCGGCCAGGAGCCTCCCGTGCCACCAGGGAGGGTGGAAGTGGAGGGGTGACAGGCCATGGAATTGCTGGGTGGTTTTCCCAACAGTGGGAGCAGTTTTCCAGCCCTCAGCACCACCCTCCACGCCCCAGGGTGGTTTTTTGGGGCACCTCTTGGGGTTGAACCTTCCCAGCGCGGGTCCCTGCGCCACCCTCAGCCCCACCCACGGCCCTCTCAGAGGGGTCTCCTCACCCCCCTCTGCCTCTGGAGAAGGAAACTTCCTCTTCCCATCCCTAATTCCCCTCTCTCCCCACCCTGTGATGCTGATGGAGCCCAAAACCAGTTTGCTGAAAACCAGTACAAAGCCAAACCCACCACCAGGCAGCTTGAAATCCGAGGGGAATTGGACACGATTTTCCTGCTAATCTTGGGAATTTTTTTCCCTACAGCCTCTGCTTGTCCTCCCCTGGACTCTGTGTGTGTAAATATATAAATACATATTTTTTTTTTTAATTTGATGAGAGGCAGAAGTGTTTTAGCACCCAGCCACTGCTCTGCGTGCAAACTCCTCACGTGCAAATGCTTCTTTGTTTTTAAAAACGAAAATCATGGCAAATCCTCGGCTTTTATTCCTTTATTTTTCTATGGACAGAGTGGACAGCTCTGGGTTTGCGCTGGTGGCCGAGGGCAGCTGTTTTTGGGGAGAAATCCGGGGAGATGGGGAGTGGTGCTGGTGGAGCCTTGTGACACTCGTGACAAGTGAAGGTCCCTCCATCCCCGGTCCCCTGGGACACTTTGGAAAAGCTTTGCAAGGAGTGGACCAAACGCTGGAATGTGGGTGCCTCACCTCTGTTTGATAATGGGGACAAAATCGCTGTAAATAGGCCAAAAGTGCTGTGTGACTCCGTGGGTTCTTCCAGGTGATCCTTTATTATCCAAGATGAACGCAATGGGAAAGAAATTGGGACCTGGAAAACGTGGGGAGGGAAGATTTCTTTTCCTGGGATGCTGTGTTTGCTACAGAGCCCCTCTCCCCCACCGAACTCCCCCAGGAATATTGATCCATCTCCTATTTTGTAATAAAATTTTATCACCTGCAGACCTGGTCTGGCTTCTGGTCCTTCCTGCTCCAAGGGCTTTTCTTCCCTTCACCCGCTGCTTTTCCAGGCTTAGGGAAAAGGGAGAATAAAGCTCTTTTCATTGGGAAAGTGGGTGTCCAGGCAGGGAAGGATCCATGAACGGTGTGAGCCTGGAGTTGTCCCTGTCCCAGTGCTGCGGGAAGGGAAAGGAGGGACAGACCCCTTGTTTTTAATCCCCTCACCTTTATGTGCTCCCACTCTTTATCCCGAGGAGGGAAATGGGGCATCCACAGATCCAGGAGGGAGCTGGAGCAGAGCCAGGACGGGGAGAGGGACAAGACAGGGACAAGACACCTGAACATTCCGTGACCCCCTCCTGTCCTTGGGGACACGGCTGCTCCACCAGGCTGATCCTGGTGAGGTCACCAGGATGGTGAGTAACGGGGATGTCGGGGAGGTTTAGAGGGTGGCTGATTCCTTGATAACCTGAGGGACCCTTCCAAAGTGAGGGAAACCCCGGAGATCATCACTGGAGAGACGTCAGACCTGGCTGAGGTCCCTTTGGGCCAGCTCCTCCCTGGAGCATCCCCTTTGAGCAGTGGCAGATCTGGGGCAGGGCTCAGAGCGGAGATGGAAGTTCAGGCTCATCCCTCAGCGGGTTCTCAGCAGAGCAGGATCCCAAAAAGTCCTTCTCCCCTTCCCACCCCATGGCTCTCACTCCCTGCAGTGTCCCCCAGCACCGTCCCCGTCCTGGCCTTGTTTGTGCCGACGGTGAAGCAACGGCTGTAAAAGCTGGGTCGATGCATGGACTGTTCCTGCCGGGCTGCTAAAGGCCCAGGAATGCCAGGATCCAGCTGGTCAAGGACAGGGAGGGAAGCAGGAGGCAGAGGGAGGGATAAAATCCCGGGGGAAGCCTGGAGGAGGCCACTCAGTCTCACAGGGCACGGCCAGGAGGTGACGGCACCAACGGGAGCCTCCTCTCAGGTTTTTTTCTTGGAATTCAGAAGGAAGTGATGCTGATGCCACCACACCGTGTCCAGCACCTGGAAAACACATGGAAGGAGGGTGGGGATGGGAAACTCCCTGGGGGATGCTCAGCGAGGCTCTGTCCTTCTTCTGCCTGCCGGGGCGGTTCCAGAGGGGGAAGGTCCTGCTCAGTGTCACCCTGTGCCCAAGGTCTGGTGGGACCGCTGGGAGAAAACCCAGCCCAGCTTCCCTGGGGATCTGGAAGGACGCTGGAGGTGCCTCCCCAGCCTGGCAGTGACTTTGAGGGTGGCTTTAGTTGTGAACTTTGCTGTCCCTCCCCCCGGCCGATCGCTGCCCCCCCGGGGCTGCTCTGTTTGATGTGTCCATGGCCCGGCTGTAAAGTTATCCATTGACTCGGGAAAACACAATTAAAGGGAGAAGGAGCCGCCGGGCGGGTTCTTCAGGCATCTCCGGAGCTCAGCAGAGGGTTGGTGGTGGCACTGGGACACTCATGTGGCCGCTGGTGGCTGTGGCAAAGCCACCCGCGGGCTGCGACCGGGGGGGACAAATCCTGGCTCCCAGCACTGCTGGAAAACACAAGGGAATGCCCCAGCGGGGTGAATTTTGGGGAAGGTGGTGGAGAATGTTCCTGGTGGGAACCGGCCGTGCTCGCCGTGACAGCAGCCACGAGCGCTGCCCTTCAAACCCTGCCCTTATCTCCTTCGTCCCGAGGACTATCAGCCCCTCGAGCCTCCCGCTGCAGCCCGAGCCATTAAAGTTAACCATTACCCAAAGCGAGTGTTTATTTGGGATAATCCAGGCCCGGGGGAAAGTGAGGGATGGGGGGGAGGAAGGCTCTCGGTTCTTTTCTGCGAGATACGGCCCGTCCTGCAGCGCTGGAGTGGTGCTTGAACAAGATGAATGCTCAAACAACACACGGCAAACAGAGCTGGGGTGGGAGAGCTCCGGCCACCGGGACACTCGGCGTTCCCGTTCCATGGGGACACTCCCCCATTCCATGGGGACACTCGGCGTTCCCGTTCCGTGGGGACACTCCCCCATTCCATGGGGACACTCGGCTTTCCCATCCCAAGGGGAGACCCCCCCTCTCATGGAGAGCCTCGGTGCTCCCCAGCCCCCGGGGGGCTTTGTCTCCTGCCAGTGTCCGTACAAGCTTTCCCAGGATTTTTGGCATCTTTGGGGAGAAATCCTCTCCTTTCCCGATGATTTTTCCACTCAGTTTCTCCAGCCCTGTTCTATCTCCAGCCTGACCCGCTCCCTGCTCCCATCGGCCACGCAGAGGCAGCAGTGGGAGCCAGGACAGGGAATATCCACATCCAGACCCTTCCTTGGGTCCTAGAGGGGCCTCACCCACCTCCAGCCCCAAAGCCGAGGGATCCCAAATCCCAATCCTCCTCCAGACAAATCACTGTTCCCAGAGTAAAACTCCTTTTTTCCCACTCCCAAACTTTTTTCCTCTCCCTGGAGGTGGGGAAGGACAGGGACACCCCAAAGCTTTTCAGCACCAGGATCTGAGCCCCGAACTGACCCCAGCACTGGGCAGTGGGACAAACCCTTCCCTGTCCCAGAGCGTGCCAGGAAGGAGCATTCCCGGAGCCATGCCCGGAGCCGTTCCGGGAAGGAGCCGTTCCCGGGAGTCACCGGATCGCGTGCGGAGAGCTCACCTGAGCCCTCTAATCCCCTAATCCATCACCAAGGAGACCCAGCGTTACCTGGCATGTGCGAGCGGAGGGGCCCCGCAGAGGGAGAGCCGCTCCTGCCGCCCGCGCCAAGCCCCGTTTGGGCTCATCCCGGTGTTCCGGGGCTGGGGGATGGAGCAGGGAGCAAACCCCTCCTCGCCGCCCATTCCCACACCAGTCCCCCCAGTGCGGGACCACTGGGATTCATCCATCCCCGCTGTCCTGAGCACCTTTGTCCGGCACCGCCAGGGTGGGGGGGTGTCCCCTGGGCGCGTCCGGAGAACGTGGGGACCCCAAACTGCTGCTTAGGGCGTGTCTGCTCTGCCCCAACCCCACCGAGGGTGGGCTGGAGAGACACGCGGGTGGGCGCAACCAAACTGGGTGAAATCGGGATGAAAATTCCCTTTCTGGCAGCAGGGAGCGCCTGAGCGCTCTGAGCCAGGCGGAGAATTGTCCCAGCGAGGCTCCGACCTGTCCCAGGCACCGCAAAGATGGGGACAAACCCCGAGCTGGAGAGGACCAGAAGGCACAGGACACTCGGGGTGGGGGGTGCTGGCTTCCCTACAGCCACCTGGAGGGGCGTGTGGAGACCAGGATCGTCACCGAGGGTCCCTGTGGGGCCAGGAGGGGACAATCCAACCCCGCGTGGCCCTCTGCTGAACAGAGCATGACTGGGAAGGGTGAGGAGAGCAAGGAGTTTCTGTGGGAAAGGGGGAATTCCCGCAGGGAACATCCTTCCTGCTCCGAGCATCTCCCGGAGGAGAGGGCACTCTGGCCCCTGCCTGGGCATCCTCAGGGGTGTCCGTGGCAGCTCCCATCGCCTCCCAGTGGACTCCGGTTCGGCTGAGACCTCGCAACTCATGGCACGTGTGGATGGAATTTTTCCAGCGGTGCCATCCATCCGTGCCCGTGCCGCTCCCTCCCGCTGGCCCGGGCCCGCATCCCCCGGGACTGCATCCCCGTGCCCGCCCCGAGCGCGGGATGCGGCTGCGGGACACCGGGAATGCGGGGACATCCTCGGTCCGGGGACATCCCCGCTCCAGGACCATCCCCGCTCCAGGGTAATCCCGGCTCCAGGGCCGCCCGATCTGGCGGCAGGGCGTGTTCCTGCGGGGATGTCACCTCCTGCACCCAGGACAAGGACTCTGAGCAGCCTGGTCCAGTGGGAGGTGTCCTTGCCCATGGCAGAAGGCTTGGAATAAATCGCCTTTGGAGGTCACTTCCAACCCAAAAAATCTGGGAATCTACAAACTGTCTTATCCTAAAAACTATTCCGTGACTCTCCGACAGCTCAGGAGGAGCCGATGCATCTGCCAAGGCGTGAGGAAGAGCAGGGAGAATCTTCCTCCTTCCCACGCCTCCACCCAGCCCCGGGGACGAGCCAGACCTTCCCCCCTGGATCCTTCGCTTTCCCGAAACTCCTCCGGCTCCATCCCGCATGTCTTCCCGCTCCATCCCGGCTCCCTCGGCTCCAGCTGCCGGCGCCGTTCGCCCGCGCAGCGCTTGGGGCAGCAGAGCCCCGCGCTTGGCCGGAGCCTCGTCCTGCCCAGGCTGAGCTTTACCCGCCCGGGCTGGGCTTTACCCGCCCGGGCTGGGCTTTACCAGCCCGGGCTGAGCTGAATTTGCGGCCCCTCCCACCCCGTCATCAGGTGTTTATCCATCCCGGAGCCCCAGGAAATGTCCCTGTTTCCAGTGCCGAACATCCCGGAGTTGCCGTGCCAGGGCCACGCGTGGCCCCTGTGACTCTTCCCGGTGCTCCCGGCTCCAGGATTTTTGGGCAGGAAGGATTTGTATCCTCTCTTAGTGCTGGGACGAGCCTTGCCCTGGGCTGGCCCTGCTGTGATTACCCCGATCCATCAGGAGCAGGGACAGGATTCCTCGGGAAGCGCCATTCCATGGCACTGCTCCTCAGGGGGGTGTCCCCGCTGAAAAATAGCCCCGTCCTCGGATCCGGGCATTAACTGGACACTGACCCTGTGGAAAATCCTTTCATGGATCTCTCCAGACCTTTCACACATTTGCCCTGTGCCAGCACCACCATCCCACAAACCCAAACTCAGATCCCAGAATCCCAAATTCAGATCCCACAATCCCGAATTCAGAGCCCACAATCTCGAACTCAGATCCCACCTGGACACCAGGAGGGCTCGCAGATGTCTCACCCTGGGCACAGGGAGGGTCCAGCACTCTCTGAGCTGTGGCATCACATCCCCTGAGGATAAAAGAGCTGCATTGGGAACGCCGGCTGGCTTTCACTAACGCTGAAATATCGGAGCAATCTGGCTTTTATTTGGGAATTTGTATTGGATTTGCCAGGCTCGGGAAGCCGCGGTGGCAAACAGACCCGACAGAATCCCATCAGCCCCGTCAATCACCGTTAAGTGCTGCTGTCTGTGCTCTCCCTGCTCGCAGGCATCAATGAGCGCAGCCAGAGGAGGGCAGAGCTCCAGCCCCGACCCTGGAGGAGCCCTCAGCATTCCCGGGAAGGGGCTGGGACCGCTCCAAGCTCCCAGAAAATCTTCCATCAGCACCAGTCTAAAATGTCCCCCACTCTGGATATCCATCCCCAAATCCCAGAGGCAAATTCCGGTGCCTCTCCTCTCCCGCCTCCGGAGGCAGCTCCAGCAGCTGGAATAGCGGCTGTGTATTCCCGGGATTCGCTCTGCCTCCTGCAGCAAGGATGGAGCATCCCACAAGGAGAACCCTCTGGAGACCCCTTCCCCCCCAAGGTGTTTTGGGGTTTTTTTGGGGTGTAGAACCACAATTCCCAACCCCACCCAGCCCAGGCAGCTTTTCCCACGGTGTGGGGACAGAGCTGTGCTGTTCCCAGGAATTGGCAGCATCCTGGGAATATAATCAGTGTGGATGTGGCACTTGGGGACATGGTGGCCTTGGCAGTGCTGGGGGAGAGGCTGGCCTCGATGATACCAGAGGCCTTTTCCAGCTTCAATAATTCCATGGTTTTATAAGGTCCCTTAGAGGCTCTGAGCAGCTCCAGCTTTTCCCTGGAGAGCTTCCCACTGGAGAGAGGAGACACTGGAGGCTCCAGCCTGCGGGTTTGGAGATCAAAGCCTTCCCAAACCTTTATCCCAGTGGGAAGGGGAGCAGGGAGGGCGCACGGAGCAGCAGCAATAGCTGTGGTGACCTTTGCATCCCGGGCAGGGAAATGCCAGCCCCGGCAGGAGGGATGGATTGCATCCCGACCTTCCCCGCAGCAGGAATTGCATCCCGACCTTCCCTGTGCCAGCCCCCAGGAATTACATCCCAATCTTCCCTGTGCCAGCCCCACAGCAGGGATTGCATCCCGACCTTCCCAGCAGCAGGAATTGCATCCCGACCTTCCCTGGCTCCTGCTGCTCCTCAGAGGTGCCAGGAGCCGGCCTTGATCCGATCCCGCTCCTGGCTTCGTTTGATTTATTTCTGGATTTGTGCAGAGGGAGAGAGCGAGGAATAAATAAATAAATAATTAAATAAATTAACGAACAAATCAATCAATCAACAAATCACCTCCCAGCCCCGGCATCCCAGCTCCTGCCAGCTCCGCGGGGGGATGGAAATCAGCTCCATCCTTCCTGCTCCTCCCTCTCCAGCCCATCCATCACTCCCTTCCCCAGCCCGGGAGCAGGAGCTGTGGGGACAGAGCCGCCCCCTCCTTCCTCTTGTCCTGCTGATCCCGGACATCCCTGGGCTGGCTGGGTGCTGGGTGGGAGCGCTGTTCCATGGGGCTGTGCTCCAGATGGGGAGGGAGAGTTATCCATAGCCTTGGCAGTGTCCAAGGCCAGGCTGGACGGGGCTTGGAGCAGCCTGGGGCAGTGAGAACTGTCCCTGCCCATGGCAGGGGTGGGACGGGATGAGTTTTCCTTCCCTTCCCAGCCCAGCCATTCCAGGTTTGCCCTCAGAGGCTCCTGGCACTGCCCCAGGCCCGGTGCAGCCCCTCGGCTCAGAGAGCCTCAGGCAGCTGCTGCCGGGAGCACAGAGGGAGCTGGCCTGGGCAAGGAGGCAGCTCCATAAATCAGGGACTGCGGATCATTCCCGCGGCGTTTACGGCTCCGCCTGGGAGTGCTGCCGAGCCCAGCCCAGCCCGGCTCTGCTCCCGGAGCATTCCGGCACCTCCCGGCCCTGCTGCTGCTGCTCCTCATCCCAAAGCTCCCGTTCTGCCTTGGGAAGTGCCCCCTGTGCCGTGCCCTCGCTCCTGCCTGGCGCAGGGTGCAATTCCCGGTGCCTCACCGTGGGCACGGGTGGCTCCCGAGGGGGAATCCGGGGGTTCCCAGCCAGCTCTGGTGGGAGCAACACTGATTTCAGCAGGACAGAGGAGATATCCTGGTAAACGAGAGGAATATTGGCTGTGGGAAAGGTGGTACCAGGATAAATGAGACAATATTTGCTGAGGGAAAGGCTTGGAACGTGCCCAGAGCTGTCAGAGATCCAGGAAAGATACGGACACAGCCCGGGGTTAATTGGTGTTCCCTGGAGTTATTAAATCCACGAAAATCCCTGTTGGGTGGCGAGCTGTGACTGGGGCTTCCCATTTTTCGGGGACAGGGATCTGTCAGGTGTTCACAGACTGATAAATTCCAGAGCTTTTCCTTTGGTTTACAGCTACCCTGTCCAGATTCCCCCTCGGGAGCCATCCATGTCCGTGGATTCTGGAAGTGGAAGGTGTCCCTGCCCATGGACATGGATGGGCTTTAAGGTCTCTCCCAATCCACCCCACTCTGGGATTCTGGGATTCTCCAGAGCTGTGGATGTCCCAGGGAAAGGGCCAGGGCAGACTGAGCCATTTCCTACAGGAGCTCAGTCTCATCCTTCAACGAATCCACTCCAGTTTTCCATCCTCCACAAAGATCCTCAGAGCCAGACAGAGGGAAAAAAAATCTGCCAACATTTCCACGGCAGAAATTGGATTTTTGGGAGTTTTTGCACCTCTGGGATGGGGAGGTTTTATTGTTCAGTGGGATGTCTGTGCACAGGGAGCATTCCCCGCACACAAATCCATCGTTTTGGGGCTCCCAGCGCATTCCTTGGAGAAAAATCCCTTCCCAGGGAAAGAGAGGAGCAGAAGACAGGAGAACATTTTGAAGGATAAAATAAAGCTCAGCCAGTCAGGGACCCTCCTGATCCCGACTCCGGCTGCATTTTGGATGAGCTGCTGTTTTATGGATGGGCTGGGACGTGCTGGAGCCCTGGAGCGTGAGGACGGAGCGGCTCCGGGATGGATTTGAACGTGGATCCCACGGTGTCCAACGGAGCGAATGATTGAATCCATCCCATCAATCTTTCAGTGCCACCAGAGGAGCGTTCCTGCCTGGAGAATCAGTGCCTTGGAACAGCAGGGAACGCGTTATCCTGGGATGGCTCCCGCCTGGAGACAGCCAGCAGCACAAGAAGCCTCTTTGCTGCCCAGCTGTGGGTGTTTCACCCTGGAATTCAGGATGTGCAGGACCCACACCTCCCAAAAAATTTGTCTCCGACCTGCAGGAACAGCCGTGCTCATCCTGTGCTCCAGATGGAGAGGGAGAGGTATCCACAGCCCTGGGAGTGCCCCAGGCCAGGCTGGACGGGGCTTGGAGCAGCCTGGGACAGTGGAAGGTGTCCCTGCCCATGGCAGGGGTGGGATGGGATGAGCTTTGAGGTCTCTTCCCACCCAAACCATTCCATGATTCCATGACATCCCATCTCTCTCCTGTGGGGAGACTGATCCCATCTTTGGAGCCCCAACATTCCCAGTGCCTCCCGCAGGTCCTTCCACCGCACGATCCCGCAGATCCTGTCCCCAGCACGACAAACCAGGGCAGCTCCCGAGCCGCAGCAGAGCTCTGGAATATTTGCAGGGAATGCTTTCCCATGGATGATGAATGTCCCCGAGGTTTGTCTGCTCTGAAGGGCATCTATAAAGGATTTAATAGAGGAATTTTATCTCTCCTGATAAAGTTCCCAGATGGGCTCCACATTCCGGCAACTCCTTGCGTCCTTCCCACGCCGTGACTTTCCCAAAGACCTTTGCTGGGGACACTTTTGGCTCTTTCATCCCAAATTCCTGTGCCCTGTCCCACTACCCTGGATGGCCCGGGTGGCCCCACTGCTGCCCCGTATCTCCAGACACCCCAATCCCAAATCCATCCTCTCCAGGTATCCCAGCTCTGCTCCCCAGTGGCTGGGAGTGTGCGATTCCATCTGCCAGGATCATCCCAACCCCTGGAGCATCAGCTTTGTCCCCACCCCAATCGGTTTTTTCTCCTGACATAAAACCCAACCTTTTTTTCTCCTGAAAATCCTCTCTGTGCCTTTTCCCTGCTTCCCAGAGGATTCTCCGTGGGGCTCCTCTCTTGTTCCTGCTCCCACCATCTGCTCCGTGCCCTTGCCAGGGCAGCTTCCCACCAGAAAGCCGAAGGCAGCGCCAGGATCTTGGCTCTGGATCCTTCCCTGGCACACTCAGGGCTCCCTGTTCAGGACCCGAGCTCAGACATTCCCTGTTCCAACATTTCCCTTCAGTGTCTGTTTTGCAGAACATTGGGAGATTTCCTTTTTTATCTTTAAAAAAAAAACCCCGAAAAAAACGATTTTCATTTCCCAGGAGACTGAAATTCCATCTTTTCTTCATCTTTGAGTCCTGTGGTTTCAGGGATGATCCAGAGCGTGGTGGGGGTTTTTTTTTGGGGAGCTGCTCCAGACTCCTGGTCTCAGTTTTCCTGCCAAACAGAGAGTTCTTTATCACTTTTGCCTGGATTTTGGTTTCTTTGGATCATGGGATGAGTTTCCACCTTGGGAGCTTCCCCCTGGGCTGATTTCTGGTGCCGAAAACTTCCTGGCAAGTTTTCCCGAGGCCCCGTGGCTGCTCCAGAAATGCTTCCTCGTCTTTCGGGAGCGTTATTTAATTGCTCTGCAGCCACGGCGCGGGGCTGCTCCCGCATTTTAGCGGCAGCTGGATCCCTCTGCACCTCCTCATCCTGATTTTCCTGCTTGTTTCCTGTGGGAGATGTGGAATTGCTGCAGAATTACGCAGCGTTGAGCAGGAAAGCAGCGAGCTTTAACCAGGATCTGGGATCTCTGTCCGTCCTCAGTGGCTCTGTGGCCAAGCTCTTCCCTCTGCAGGGATTTTTCCAGTGAGGAAACTCCTGAGGAGCAGCCGTGGGAAACTGGGATGAGGTTCCAAGGCTGGTGCCCCAGAGACGGGGAAATGAGGTGAAAATGGGCTGGTTTGCCGCAGCTCAGTCCGGGATTCCCTTTGGGAGAACCTCGGGATCAGTTCAATCACGGGATGTATTAACCCAGAGCAGGGATCCTTCTGTCCTCGCTGGCTGCACAGGGAATGACTCTGATCCCATTCTCTGTTTGGAAGTGGAAATAACCTTTCCAAGCTGCTGGGTCCTGAACATTCCAGAGGTTCCCTCTTAAACCATTCCTGCTGTGGCTCAGGTGGCACTGGAGAGAGGGATCATGGAATGGTTTGGGTGGGAAGGGATCTCAGAGCTCTTCCCATTCCACCCCTGCCATGGGCAGGGACACCTCCCACTGTCCCGGGGTGTTCCAGCCTGGCCTTGGACACTGCCAGGGATCCAGGGGCAGCCACAGCTGCTCCGGGAATTCCAGCCCAGCCCCTCCCCACCCTCCCAGGGAACAATTCCTTCCCAATATCCCATCCATCCCTGCCCTCTGGCACTGGGAAGCCATTCCTGTGTCCTGTCCCTCCATCCCTTGTCCCCAGTCCCTCTCCAGCTCTCCTGGAGCCCCTTTAGGCCCTGCAAGGGGCTCTGAGCTCTCCCTGGATCCTTCCCTTCTCCAGGTGAAGATCCTTCCCTTCTCCAGCTCTCCCAGCCTGGCTCCAGAGCAGAGAAGGACCCAAACAAACCCAATTTTTCCTTCTGTCACCTCCACGTCCTTCCCAGCCCTGCTGCCTTGGGCAGATTCCAGCGATCCAGGGAAAACCATCCCTGGGGAACAGTCTGAGTGGGATAAAACGCTGTGAACCCCAAACTGCTCTCCCCGAGCCCCATCCCCAACTTTTCCTTTCCATGGATTGATTTTCCTGGGAGCAGCAGGAGCTTTTTGGAGCCTGGAGAAGGGACGGGAATCCACAAGCAGCCCTAAAACAGAGATAAGAGATAAGAGGCAGGGCTTGGCTCTGACCAAGGTGTTTAGGAAATATTTATCCGGGGGATCATTCGGGAAGATCAGTATTCCTTTTTCCCATTCCGTGTGCCGGTGCCTCCCCTCTCTGGAGCCGCTCCTGCCTTTCCTGCCGCTTTCAAATAAAATCGAATCCATTTCCAGTCCGCTCCCGGCCATTAAGGCTCCCTGAGCACGGCTGTTATCGCGCTTGGCTGGCAGAGCATCCCGAAGGATTTAACTCCTGCCGGGCTGCGCGGGAGCATCCCGCTTCCCAGATCCTTGGAAAAGCTGTGGCCAGAAGCTGCAGGACCCCAGGGATGTCCTGTCCCCTCTCCCCGGCTTTGTCCCAGTGCTGCCGTGAGCTGGGAGGCTGCAAATTTGAGGTTTTGTCCCTAAATGCCCCCCAAAAAGGAAAAATTGGGTTTTGTTCCAGCTGGAAAAGCAGAGTTCCTAAAGAGAGCAGAGGATCCAGCCCGTGGTGGTTTGGGGGGTTTTGCCCCAAACCAGCAGATTGGGAAGCCCAGATCTGCTCCTGAAACTCATTCAGATCGGGAAGAAATTGAAAAAATTTTCCATTTTCCTGCATGAAAACTCCACGAAGTCTGAACACTGCACAGCCAAGTGAGGCAACCACTTCTTTCCCCATGGAATATCCCAATTCCTTTGTGGGATATCCCAATTCCTTTGTGGGATATCCCAGTTCCTCTGTTCCTTTTTTTTCCCCCCACAAATCCCAAGGGAAACAAAATCCTTCTTGTTTCCTTTGCTGGACAATTCCTGCTTATTTTTATTTGGGCCAGGTTTGAATCATCCTGTCCCCAGCAGCCGATGGCATTTGCTGCGTGTCATGCAATGTTCCAGGTAATTAATTGGCGTTTAATTAATTAAGGGATAATGACATTCAGTTAAGGGAGGGCTGTCTCTGGGTAATCAATGGCTTCCCGCTGCTCCAGGAAAGCCGAGGCATTTGTGGGAAATCAGCCCGGGGGGGGAGCTGAGGGGTTTATTCCCTTGGCAAGGAGCTGTGTGCTGGTGATCTCCAACTCCTGCCCCTTCCCGGGACCAAATTCATGGAAGGAAGCCCTGCATGGACCCGTCAGGAGCTGTTCCCACACCTTCAGCAGGTGGAAAACGCGATGGGAAAACTCTGGGAAGAGGGAAAAGTGTGCAGAGAGCACCTGATGTTTCCAGCATCACACAGAGGATCAACAGCAGGAATTCCCGATTCCCAGTCCTGCGCAGGGGGAGCCAGGCTCTGTCTAAACTCGGAATTCCTCTCCCTGACATCCAGGATCAAAGTCTGGGATCAAATGGGCCTCAGTGTCCTCTTGGCTTTGGAGGAGAGCACTGGAAAAGGAGGAATTTCCTGGGAGATGGAGATAAATGACAATGAATTCCCCAAATCGAAGGGAGCCGAGCCCTGTTTTGAGCGCAGCAGGACAAACATCGAAGGACAAACAGGAACGAGTCATTCCCGGCTGTTCCTGCCTGTGGAATGAGCCCTGATGGGTGTAA
The DNA here is from genome assembly GCA_014706295.1 of Lycocorax pyrrhopterus obiensis. Lineage (NCBI taxonomy): Eukaryota > Metazoa > Chordata > Aves > Passeriformes > Paradisaeidae > Lycocorax > Lycocorax pyrrhopterus. The sequence continues at coordinate 11,264,466 of JACSVZ010000005.1, forward strand.
ATGTTCCAGGCACCTCTGGCAGCACCTGGAGGGGTTGAACGGGCCCAGGGCCCCGAGGAGGGGCAGCCTGAGGGGATCCTGCTGCTCCTGGAGAGGGGAGGATCATCCCAGAAGGATTCCGGACTATCCCACAGCTCCTCTCCAAGTGCCAGCTCTGTTGGCTGGTGCCCAGTTAAGGAGTTGTTCATTTAATTTTAATTTCCATTGAATTTTTGAGTGCGTGCAGCTCTCAGACAGGAAAATGCTTTTGAGTCCAGCGTTTGTCACCCTCAGGCACCACGGGCACCATCCAGGAAGGAATCAGAAGGAATTCCAAGGCCTTCTGCCAGGAACATCCTCCTCCTCCATCCCAAAATCCGGCCTGCCCCTGCAGAAATGCCCCTTTGTGCAGCTGGAGGCCGATCCGGGCAGGGAGAGCCTGGAGCGTGTCCTTGGGTGGGAGAAGCTTTGATTCCCAAAATCCTGAGGAGAGCAGGGCTGCCTGCAGGTGCTGGATCCGCTCTGGGAATGTTTGCCAGCTCCTCTTGGCACCAGCGGGGTCTCTGCAGCTCCTTCTGCTGAGGAGCCGTGGGCACATTCCAGATCCAGCAGCCTCTGGCTCAGCCCCTGCCTTGCTCTGCTGAGCTCCACGGTGCCTGTCTCCCGGGAACTGGGGATCCTGTGCGGGAATGATGTGGGTGTAGAGCCTTCTGCTGGCTGCCAGCTCTGCCCAGGGTCACCTCAGTGCTCTGGCTCTCCGTGTTCCTGTGAACACTTCCCCAAACACTTCCCGAAACACTTCCCTTAACACTTCCCCGAACGTTTCCCCAAATACTTCCCTGAACACTTCCCCAAACACTTCCCGACACACTTCCCTAAACAGTTCCCTAAACAGTTCCCTAAACATCTCCCCAAATATTTCCCTAAACACTTCCATAACACTTCCCTAAACACTTTCCCGACCTGGCTCCATATAAAAGGGATAAAAATGTGGCTCCAGTCTCCCCTTCTCCAGCCCCAAGGGCCAAGCAATTCAGGAAACTCCATCTCCAAGCCACTCGTGGAGTTCTGAAGAGCCAAATTCCCCCACCTGCCCCCAAGCCACGAGGACACTGGAGTTCATTTCGGACACCAACTCGATTTTATTGTTTGAAGCGCCAGGAAAGTTCAGTCTCAGAAATGCAGGAATTTCTGCTGGCCCTGAACACCCCCTGGACGTCATTCCTTGTCCTACCCCCTCCAGCTGTGCCTGTGCCGCTGAGGACGTGGAGCATCCCCTCGATGATGTGGTGGGAACAGGCTTGTGACCCTTCCGACATCTGGATGGGCTTCACGAGCCACCTGCGCTCCTCATTTTGGGAGCGTGGACAACCTGTGCCACCGCTGGAGCAGCGCTGGAGACACCCAGCAGCCTGGAGAACGTCCTTCCCTCGGATGGGAACGGGGTCTCCTCTCAGAGCTGGTACTTCTTCAGCAGCTCGCTCTGCCACTGCCGTTTTTTGTTGGGAAAGGCGACCGGGATCTTGATCCTGCGGAATTCCTCGATGCACTTGCCCAGCTCGGACTGCAGCGCCCGGCGCTCCTCGCTGGTGGCCGTGGTGGTGGCCGGAGTGGCCTCCACGCCGTTCTCCTTGACCGCCGCGTGGTCACTGCCCCGCCGCTGCCCCTCCTGCTTCACCTCCTCCAGCTTTTTCAGGGATTTGGAGAAGTCCAGGGTGTTGGGGCGGGCTGGGAATTCCTCGGGAGCTTCTGGCCACGGCAGGGAGTTGGTGGGGCTGGGATCCTTCACCTCTGACTGAGCGTCTCTGCCCGGGACGGGCTCGTCCGTGGGTGGAGCCGGGAAGGGCTCGGCGGGGCCGGGGGTTCCTGCGGCGCTCCCACCGCCGGAGTCAGCCGGGTCCTGCCCCATCCCGGGGCTTCCCTTCGGCTGCGCGGCGTCCTCGGGGGCTGGGGAAGGAGAGCAGAGAGGAGCGTGAGGAGCGGGAGATGGGGGAGAGGAGGGAAGTGAGGGTGGTGAGGGAGATGAGGGAGACGAGGGAGCTGAGAGACCTGCTGGGAATCCTTTCAAAACTGCATCCAGTGGCAGAGATACAAAACAAGGAATAAACGATTCCCATTTTAAATTCCCCACCCCACACTTTTCCCCCCGACACGGGAGCAGAAAATGTCAAGGGGGATTTTTCTTTTTCCTTGAAAACTTTGTAAGGACAGAGTTGGATTTTTTTTTCCCCCTTTTCCTTCCTCTTCTTTTTTTTTTTCCATTTTGACATTTGCTGAGCAGCTCCAGCTCTGCCGTTGCTGGAGGTGGGAAGCAGGAATGTCATCCATCAGCGAGCAGAACCCTTGAAGGCTGGATTTGCTCTGGCAAATCTCTCTGGGAAGTTACAGGGAGGAATCTTTGCCCCAAATTCTTTGAGTGATGGGATGAAGCCTCGAAGTTGCTTTAATCATCTTATCTGTAAACCTGGGAGCTGCTTTTGGGAAACATGGAGCTGAGGCTGGGGAATTTAAGCACCCAAATTCCCAGGAGGAGCCTCCGGCTGAGCTGGGGAATGAATTCAAATCCTTCAGTTCCTCTCCAGCATCTCAGCTCCTGGAGCATCCCGTGACTGTGGCAAGTTCAGGATGACATTTATTTTCCAAAGTTTTCAATTTTGCATCCCATTATTCCAGTCTGAGGCACAGAGAACTGTTCAGGTCACCAGGCTGGGAGCAAAGCCAGGTTTTCTGGGAATGGCTCTTGAATATTCCTCCTATCCCACCACCCTGGTGTCCTTTGGGTAAGGTTACAAACCCACAACCTCCATGCTCCTGAAACCTCCCTGCTCTTAATCCCAGAATCCTGGAATGGGTTGGGTTGGGAGGGACCTTAAAGATTATCCCATTTATTTCAAAACTGGAAGGAAAAAGCCTCTGGAATAAAGACATGGAAGAGGAACAGGCTGAGAGGAGCCCAGTTCTGCTTCTGCCCATGGAGGGAACTTTCCTCCAAAGCCCAAATCTTTGTTTGGCCACCTGGGCTGGGCTTGGAGAATTCTTTGGGAAAAAAAAAATTAGGAGACAATCATGGAAAAATGGAATCATGGAACTGAATCATGGAATCGTGGAATGGTTTGGGTTGGGAGGGACCTCAAATCCCATCCAGTGCCACCCCTGCCATGGGCAGGGACACCTCCCACTGTCCCAGGCTGCTCCAAGCCCCAATGTCCAGCCTGGCCTTGGACACTGCCAGGGATCCAGGGGCAGCCACAGCTGCTCTGGGCACCCTGTGCCAGGGCCCCACCACCCTCACAGCCAGGAATTCCTTCCCAATATCCCATCCATCCTTGCCCTCGGGCAGTGGGAGGCCATTCCTTCCAGGACCTCTTAAAAAATCCCTCCCTGGTTATTTTGGGAGAAGTTGGGTCTCTGCAGCAAATGGTGGGAAAGGAACGGAAATCCTGGAGCCCTGTGGAGCGGGAGCTGCAGATCCCTCATTGGGGATCATCCGGGAATGTCCTATTCCCCCTGTCCATGGGACCTTCCGGCACCCCCGGGGATGGAAGCAGCGCCGGAGAGCAGCAAATCCGGTGCCGTGAGCCTGGGCCCGAGCTCCTGTCCCTGTCACCGCCTCTGGAATAACAAAGCGCTGTCCCAGAGCCGCAGGGGTGGGGACAGTGTGTGCTTCCCGCAAAACCAGCGGCAGGAGCCGATAATTGCCCCCAGCGGGATTCCAGCGGCTCCAAGGGGCTGCTCGGAAGTGTCGCTGCTGAGTTTAATTGGAGCTCTAAAGCACAAGCGGCACCAGGGAAGGAAAATCTGTGGGAGAAAGGGTCAGAAAAATCAGCCAGGCTGGTCCCTGTTGCCAGTCCGGCAGCTGGGAGGGGCACTCGGGACTGTGGGGTGTCCTTGGGCCACCCCCTTAATGCCAGACAGGGGCTGGTCCCACAGAGCTCGAAAGGTGAGGAAGGATAAACCTGAGGAAAAACTGGGATGTTTGTCCAAAGCTACAGGAAAGAGGAGGCCACGGAGCTGCTCCAGGGCTGGAGCCCTTCTGGAGCCAGGCTGGGAGAGCCGGGAGTGCTCCCCTGGAGAAGGGAAGGCTCCAGGGGCACCTCAGAGCCTAAAGGGGCTGGTCACAGGACACAGAAGGTGTCCCTGCCTGTGGCAGGGATGGGACTGGATGGGCTTTAAGGTCCTTCTGTCCCAAACCATTCCGTGTTTCTCCTCCATGGCTTTATTTCAGCAGCTCCTTTCCCTCCAGTGTTTAAATGGGAAAACCAGGAGCAGCACGTGGCTTGGAGTGCACCAGGAATGCCTCAGATCCTTTACAAGTTTCTTAAAATTCCTTCCAGCCTCTTAAACTTGGGTGATGTGGGTCAAAAAAAAAGATGGATAAAAGTTTCCAAACGAGCTGGAAGAGCACGTTGGGTTTGGGAAGTGTGGGAAGGGGGTATCCAGGGTGTATCCACAACATCCCAGTACCCAATCCAAACCAGCTGCTCCCATGCCAGCTCCTGGATCCCGTCAGTCTCTGCCTGGATTGATCTGTTTTATGGGATTCATCCAGCCAGGAACAGCACTGGGAGCTTCCCGTGCAGCCGGGTCCCTCTGCTCCGGTACCCAGGCCCTGCCATGGAGCCCTGGCAGTGCCAGTGATCCCTGCTGGATCCCCAGAGAATCCCAGTCCCTCGGCAGGAGGCACCAAGCTCAGGTGCAGAGAGTGGCTGGAGCCCCAAACTCGTGACACAGATGGCAGAAAACCCAGCTCGACTCTCCCTGGATTCCCTTTTTTCCCTGCTGTTGGAAAAGCTCAGCAAGAAGCTGGGGAAAAACAAATCCGAACAGCAAAAAGCACCTCTTGAAAGACCTTAGGAAAGCAATCCAGATTTTCCTCTGTTGTATGGGTGCTGCCAGGAGGAGGCAAGGTGGGAGCAGGGATTTCAGGAATTTTTCTGAGGGCTGAGGTTCCTTGGAGCGAAGGTGCAGCTCCCCAGGGTGGAGGAAAGCTGGACACCGGTACCTGCTGGCGTTGGTTCCGAGTGCTCCATGGATTGTCCACGCCCTGGAGGGTCCCTTGGTGGGCAGGAGCTCTGTTCCCCTGCTCCTGCCAGGTTCTCTGTGAGGAAAAAGTTGGGAACTGTGTAAATGATGGCGATGTCCTCACAAACCTCACCCTGTGGGTATGGAGCTCACAGCTCCATCTTTTATGGGAATCGTGGAATCCTGGAATGATTTGGATTGGGAGGGACCTTAAAACTCATCCCATCCCATCCCATCCCTGCTGTGGGCAGGGACACCTTCCACTGTCCCAGGCTGCTCCAAGCCCTGTCCAGCCTGGCCTTGGACACTTCCAGGGATCCAGGGGCAGCCACAGCTTCTCTGGGAATGTGTGCCGGGATCAAGGTCCGTACAGGGATAATGTGATTGCAGGAAATGCCCTGGAGATCCCTCATCTAAATTAAATCAGTGTTTGCTGAGTGCTTGTGGATATCCACACGCTGCAGGAATGGCTGGAATGTGAGAATGCCTCCAGCCTGGAATCCGCGGCTGCAGTTGCCTCATCCCTGGAAGTGTCCAAGGCCAGGCTGGACAGGGCTTGGAGCAGCCTGGGACAGTGGAAGGTGTCCCTGCCCATGGCAGGAGGGGATTAGGTGACCTTTAAAGTCCCTTCCAACCCGAACCAGCCTGGGATTCTATTCCATGACTCCTGAGCACGGGAGAGCCGCAGCTCGGCGGGATGGGGCGTGGGATGCTGCGTAATTCCAACATTTTTAGCCTTTAAACCTGCGTGTCCGTCAGGACCGACAGATGGAGATCCAGCTCCAGCCACCTTTTGTTCTCCAGGACTTCAATCCCTTGGAGCTGGAACAAACCCGCCCGAGGTTTTTGTGCCTTTAATTCCCGGCCAGCTCCTGCCGGGATCTAAACCAGCCCTGGCCACTCCGCCCCCTGAGCGAGCCGATATCCATCAGCACCTAATTACTGCTCCCGGTTCATCCCGCGGCGCCTTTCATCTCCAGTTCCTACTGGTTTTCCTGATTTCCTGCCCTCCCTGGAGCTGGCAGGGTTCACCCCAAGGGCTGAGGGAGGGGAGCGGTGTTTGGGGCTGGAATTTTGGCTGCCTTCATCGCAGTTGATTCCTGCAATTCAATCCATCCCCTGTGCAGCTGTTCTTGTTTTCCAAACATTCCCTTTTTGGTTTTTTTGGGAGCTCTGCTGTCAGTTTTAGGCTGTTTCCTGTGGGTCTGTGCAGTCCAAGTATTTTTCCCCCTTATTTTTATCCGTGTATATAAAATACACATTTAGCAGTGGATATTCCCTCTCACTGGTTAATTTAACATCTGCTCTAACCTGCTCCAGGTCTGGGCATTCCCAGGAAAACAGGGAAAAGAGCAACAAATCCCACCTCCAGAGGCCTCCCAAATCCCCCCTCCAAAGGCCTCCCAGATCCCCCCTCCAAAGGCCTCCCAGCTCTCGCTGCCTTCTCTCCATGTGCAAGGAGTTTTGTTCTTCCCAGGGCTGGGATGCAGCAGCTCCTTGCCAAGTCCTTCAGGATGACAGGGATGGAATCAGCGGGAGGAGCTGTGGGATGCCTCTGGAAGCGCAGCCAGCTGCGGGGGGCGATGGACAGCAGCTGTCCCACACCAAGACTTTGCGTGACCACTTGACTGCCTCACTCTTTTCCAGAGCAGCCACTCCAGCTTTATGGCCGGGACGGGAATTACGACGGATTCAGACACCAGAGGTCAAATCCCGGTGATGGCGCAGAGCCCCAGGATGATGGGAGCTGCTGGAAGCGGAGCCAAAGGAGCCATCCTGCTTTACATCAGCAAAACATCTGCCTGGGGTGGAGGGCTCGGACCACGTGGAGCAAAAGCAGCTTTCCCTTCTTGCCAAGCCAATCCCTTTGGATAACCCTTTATTCCCCAAAAAGTTTCTCCAGCCCTGGCACAGGGAGTCCCCATTCCTGGAGGGATTTGAAATCCGTGGGGATGTGGCATTTGGGGACGTGGGTTAGTGCCACACTCGGGAATGGTTGGGCAATGGGCTCAGGGGTCTTTTCCCACCTAAATAATTCCATGATTCTAAGACCTGCCTATTTGTTGGGATTAGTGATCAGCAGTGTGGATGGCAAAGCTTTGCCAAGAATTCTTCCAAGAGGAGCAGCTCCTGGTGAGCCTGAGCTGCATCCCACCTGGAAGTGCTGGTTCCCACCTGGAAGTGCTGGTTCCCACCTGGAAGTGCTTCCGCCGTGTCTCCCTTGAGGTCCAGGATGGGCTCGGAAGAGGACATGGGTTTTTTGGGGCTCTGCTCTGGTTCCAAAGGCTCGGGAACAGGCAGGCTGAGCCAGGAGCTTCCTAAAAATCAACACCCAAAGGAGAAAATCTTAGAAGGGAAATGATGCAGAGGGAAGGTGGGAGGAGGTGGTGGATGGGAATAGAACCCAAAGCACCTCGAAGCACCACGCTGGGTCCCCAGGAATGATCAGGAAAACTCCCATTGCTTCCCAAACCCTTCTTGGGGTGATCCTTCAGCTTTGGGCAGTGCCTGTAACCACATCCCACATTTCCCACCAGGTGTTGCTGCTCCTCCTGCTTTGCTCCTGCTCTCCTGCCTTTTTCCTAAGCCTTTCTCTCCCTGGCTTTCCGGAGAGTGCCTCATTTACATGGATTTCCAAACAGGAAGGAATACAAAGTGATTATCCTAAACCGGGATTAGTGCCTCAGCTTCCCATCGTTCTCTTTCCCGACATTTCCACGCAGACACTTCCGTTTGCCACGTGGCCTGGATAAGGCTTTGGATCCAGCTGTGGTTCCTGCCCCATCCAAGGGATTTGCCTCTCCATGACGGAGCTCTGGTAGAGCGGGATCATCCCGCTGGCACAGAGTGCGGTAAATCCCGTGACTGTTCCACTTCCACAGCTCTTCCCAGCAGGCAGAGAGGGAATCACAGAATCATCACCCAGAAAGGTCACCCAGGACACTTCCACTGTCCCAGGCTGCTCCAAGCCCCGTCCAGCCTGGCCTTGGACACTGCCAGGGATCCAGGGGCAGCCACAGCTTCTCTGGGAATTCTATCCCAGCATCTCCCCACCTTCCCAGCCAGGAATTCCCTCCCAGCATCCCATCTAACCCTGCTCTTCCAGAGGTGGACTTTGGCCAAGGCCACCCTGATTCGGGACACAACCAATCCTGCTCCACCCAGCCATGGGAAGGAGGGGTTGGAACGGGGTGCTCAAGCTTCCAAAACCCCCACAGCTCAGCAGGATTCTGTGTTCGGTGGATAAACCAGGATATCAGGAATTTGCCCAGGGACAGCCTGGCCGGGCTGGATCTCCACGATCCATCACGATCCAGAAGAAGCTCCCTCCAGGAGATGGCATCAGGATCCCAGCACACCCCATGCCCAGGGCCTCCCTCATTAACTGTGGTTCCTGAGACAATTCCTGACTCCTCCCAGGCTCTAACCAGGGCCTCCTGCTTCCCGGGACCACCATCTTCATCCAGAGGCTCTGCGGTCACCGCCAGTGCAGCTGGAAACGTTCCATTTCTAATTCCAATCAGTATCTCAGAACTGATTTTGCACCCATTTAAGTCCCAAAGTCCTGGAGGAGGGAGTCTGAGCTGAATTCCATCCCAGTGGGGCATTCCAAAGCCTTTTGGGATGAGAGGGCAGAACAACATCCAGACAGGACACGGGAACGTGGCTTGGAACGGAATTCCTGGCGCACAAGCGGAAGGGGAAAGATTTTCCATGGAATAAGAACGGCGCTGAGGCTCCATCGTTTCATTTTGATGGCTGGGGTTCTCCAGGTATTCCCAAACATTCCAGCAGAGCTCCAAGGCACTGGATTCCTGCTCCCACGTGCTGACCCGCAGCCGGTGCTCATTAAAGATTTAAAGGCCAAGCTGTCAGTGCCGCTCGAGGGACGGGCTTTTCCTCTTTTAGCTCTATCCCTCTAATTCTAATAGGATTGGGAAGAGGAGGCAGAGACTGAAGCGGCGCCAGGAGCCGAGGGAGGGTTTGTTCCTTCCCGAGGCTTTGCACACCTTGGCGGAGCTTTCCGGAAGTTTGTTCGTCTTCCAGCACCTCCCCTCGGCTCTCTGGGATTTTGGGTTAATCCCTGGGAAAGTGGGAGCAGAGGAACCGCTCGTGTCCTGGTTTTCCCTCATCCCAGGGATAACAAAGCACCTTCCATGTGCTGGCTGTCCATGCTCTGCTTCACTGGAAAAACGGCATTAATTCCGTTTTATTTCAAATTCCAGCTGGGCGCTCGCTGCTGTTCCCGTTTTTGTATGGACTTTTTGGGATGGGAAGCCTGGGTTTGGAACACAAAGAGTTCCATCCTCCCCTTCAAAGGAGGATGCTGAAATCAAAATCTGTGCCAGCATCACTTTTCCAGGGATTAAACCTCCTTTTTTAGGGGTGGATCCTATAAAAAAATCCAAAGGCATTTTGCCATGGTGTAAACTGGAATTCCTTCGAAATCTGAGCAAACCCAGGCCAATTTCGGGATACAGTTAAGGTTAAATCCATGGAACTAAAGGCCTGCTTCATCCCAGTTTTTCTTTCCAATTCTACGAGGTATTTCATTCCCTCATGGTCCTCTTTGGTTAAATTACTTAAATTTGGGAATCCTGCAGATCCATGGATGCTGTGCCAGGGCTGGACAACCCTTTCCATAAATAAAATATTCCTAAAATCCACCCTAAACCTCCCCTCAATGCCATCTCTGATCACCTTTGGAGGACGGTAAATCCCAGGATTTGGGAAGATTCCAAAGCCACCACTGGAAGGCGTTGGCTCAGCTCCACTTCTGGCCTCAAATCCACATTGTCCAACAGACACGACAGATTTGGGGATATTCCACGGATGTGGTGAAGGGATGGGAGCCACCGAGGAGCCACCAAGCACTGGGACACTTGGGAATCACTGCTGGAACTCACACCCTTGGGATTCCTCCTTCCCCAGCTCCCAGGTTTTTCCCAGGACATCAGTTCCCATGGATTTACCTGGAAGGCTGCAGTGCCTGGAGAGCTGCCTGGAGAGTTGGCCTCGTGCAACGGGACCTGGAAACAAAGGAGAAGGTTTGGACCTGGATCCACGCTCCAAGACCATGGAATCCTGGTGACCTCCCTCCACACCCACACACCCTCGTGTGGGTCTGGATCCTGCTCCAAAATCGTGGAATTCTGTCGTTCCACATCCACACCCCCTCTGGAGTGGGATGCAAGGAAAATGAGCCCTGTGGTTCTGCCCCACAAAAAATCATTTCCTGGGATTTTCCCCGTGGATGTGCCACGAGCCTGGCCAGGTTTTATGGTGCTTTTCCAAAATATCTGGGCTCCTCCCAACATTTCCTGTCTTTGGAAGTCAGGAGTAACCTGACTCCCTCTTAATCCATGGAAAAGTTCTCCAGCTCAACCCTGTCCCAATTTCAGCGAGAAATGCCCTTGCACCAGCAAAAAACGGGAATTGTTGGAAAGGGATTCTTGATCCAAGATGTCCCGTAGGAGCAGGGACAATGTCCTGGTGCATCCCTTTCCATAGGATAAGGAAGATTTGGGGTCAGATCAAGCCTGGGCATCGCAACAGCCCAAGTTTTTCCCATCGGACCTGGTGCTCCTTGGAAGCCTGAGGAGTATTCCCTGCTTTCCATGCCAGAAAGCCTCAGCTGTAAAATGGGATCAGCAACCTGTTTTCTGCTTGCAGGGAAGGAGGGAAAGTCCAGAGTCGTTCCCAAATGCTTTATTAATTCCACGGCTTTTGTTGGAAGCAAAGGGGGCTGGAATGAGGCGACTCTGCCTGGCTGGAGCCGGTTGCTATTGGAGTTTTCCCTGGAAACCCATTAACACCACGTGGGGCAGGAGGTGAAAATTACACTTAATCCTGAAATGTTGTTGGAAAGGGGGAAATTGGGATGTTCCATTTGGGAGCTGCAGGAATAAACACTTTTTTTTACCAAAAAAAGGGATTTTCTGTGCTATTTCCTGCCTTTCCTGAGAAATTTGCACCTGGTTTTAATTAACCCTCAAGCTTCATTAATGATCAGTTCGGCACCAGTCATAATGAATCCCAAATGTGCATTTTTCCATGGAATAAATGGTTTACCTGAGCACATTTGCGAGTTCCATTTAGGAATCGTGGCCGTGTATTAATTAAATGGAAATCCCAATTAAAAGCAGAATTAAAAACCCCTCTGATAAACATGGAAAAAAATCCCTTGGCTTTATGTCCAGTCCACAAATTCGTGGATAATGGAGAGCAGTTACTCCATTTTCCTGAGGGCTTTTGGATAAAGGCCATCCAAGAGGCTTTTAAGGAAACTCCGGAGCCAAGCGGGGATTGTTGAACTTCCAGCGTGGATTAAAAGCTTATTAAGGGAGAGAAAAGGAGGGATGGAATCAAGATTTTGTTCCCAACTTATAAATCATGGAATAATGCGATGTTCCCGAGAGGCCATCTCGGGATGAAGGGCTTTGTTACCCAGGAAAGGGGGAAAGGAGTGAATGGCCAAGAGGAAAATGGAGGGATTGGAATAATGGGGTGGTGGAGGTTGGTGGGAAACGACCTTGGGATCAGCCCTGATGGAGAATCTTCTGCTGGGATTGATGGAACGACAAACAGGACACAGGAGTGGGCCTTGGGAATGCCGCTTGGGTGTTTCATAAACCTTGGTGGGATTTAAGTCAACTTCAGAGACTCAGGAGAGAGCTGGGAATGTTCACCTGGAGAAGGGAAAGATCCACGGAGAGCTCAGAGCCCCTTGCAGGGCCTAAAGGGGCTCCAGGAGAGCTGGAGAGGGACTGGGGACAAGGGATGGAGGGACAGGACACAGGGAATGGCTTCCCAGTGCCAGAGGGCAGGGATGGATGGGATCTTGGGAAGGAATTGCTCCCTGGGAGGGTGGGCAGGCCCTGGCACAGGGTGCCCGGAGAAGCAACCCTGGATCCCTGGATCACCTGTGCCAGGGCCTGCCCACCCTCCCAGGGAACAACTCCTTCCCAATATCCCATCCATCCCTGCCCTCTGGCACTGGGAAGCCATTCCCTGTGTCCATATTTTTATAGAAAGTTCTATCTTTGAACATGAGCTGAGACAGAAACCACGGCATTCCAGGGAGTTGGACATCACCCAAAGCTGAGGTTATGGGGAATTCTCCTGGAATGGGACTAACTCCAGCCAGAGCAGGGATTTCTTGGTCTGGAATCTCCCCCTGGCACTGCCCAAGTCAGGACACGGAGCCGGACACGTGGATAAATCCTCTCCTGATCTTGTTTCCTAATGGAATAGTTGGAATTTTCAGCCCATGGACCATTTCTAGATTGGCCAGGGCACGAAATCCCTGCTGTTTATTCCTGGTTAGAGAGCTTTCCAGGTGTCCTTTAACACCTCTCGGATCTGATTTCAGGATACATCCAGTGCTGGGATCATATTCCTGAGGAAGGATCAGCAGGAGACACCTGGGACGGGAAAAGGTGGGAGAGGGATAGAAAACTCCATCACCTCAAGGTATCAAAGCCTCTGGATCAGCCTCTGCCCATCCTCAGACTCTCTCTCCCTACAACTCATCCTGATGGGAGCAAGGACAAAACCAGGATGCTTTTTTATCCTTGTTTTTTTTTTTTTTTTTTTTTTGTGGAAGAATTAATCAGGAAATTGCAGGACTCCAGGCTTTAAGGTTGGAGTTAAATCCCTTTAAACCAGTGGCACCGAGCTCCCGTTATTTAAATAATGGCTTGGGATTTTTGTTTCATTTGATTTTGGTCTTCGGAATAAAAAAAGTGAAAAGAAACCCCACAAACTGAATAAACCAACCGAAAAAACCTCCCATGGATCAGCACGGATGAGCTGCTCCGAGCAGTCCTGAGACACTCCAGCTCTTCCCAGCCCCCTCCAATGTTCTCATCCAAGATCCGATTAATTATCTGGGAGTACACGGAGCTGCTGATCTCATCTGGGATGTCCATGAGCACGGCAGGTCGCAGTGACCACTCCGAGCCCCAGATATTGGATACTGGGAAGGAATTCCTGGCTGGGAGGGTGGGGAGGCCCTGGGATGGAATTCCCAGAGCAGCTGTGGCTGCCCCTGGATCCCTGGAAGTGTCCAAGGCCAGGCTGGACGGGGTTTGGAGCACCCTGGGACAGTGGAAGGTGTCCCTGCCCATGGCAGGGGTGGAATGGGATGGGATTTTAGGTCTCTCCCAATCCAAACCATTCCATGATCCCGTTCTGCGCTGCTGCTGCGGGGTTCCGTGGGGAACACGAGCGGGGCAGGTGGGATCAGCCCCAGCTGGAAGGGGCAGATCCCGGGGTGGGAAGGAGGGAATGCCTAGACGGGAACGGGGCTCTCCCGGCAGGAACCAGCCCCGCTGGGATATCAGCAGACCTGGAAGCAAACCTGGGAACGAGGAGAGGATTCCTGGCTCCTGCCAAGCCTCGGGGACGGCAGCGGGGACAGTTCGTCCTTCATTGCCGTGGCACCGCTGGGTGACCTCAGCTCCAGAGGGGGAGGAGGCGAGGGAGGGGAGCCGCTCACGGCGGAGATCCCCGGTGCCAAGACCTCATTCCTCATCCAAATACGAATAAATCCCACTGGAAGGAAGCAGCTGCTCTTTCCAGGGTCTGGAAGAGCGCGGTTTGCTGGGAGGGGGGATTAAAACCACTCCTAAATTTCAGGAATTGGGAGGAGCATTTGGCATCAGCACCTTATCGCAGCCCCGCAGTGCCCGCTCCTGCTCAGCTTTCCAGCCTGCTGGAAGTGCTTTCCCGGCCCCTTTTGCTGCCTTCGGGAAGACCGGGAATCTTTCCAAACAAGGACCTGGGGATTTCAGTTCCCCTGGAGCCAAATTCCAGTTAAAAGGCTGCGGCGTGGGGCTAATGGGGTTTTTTGTGTTCCCCTGGGGGGGTTGAGTTAAATCCCCTCCAGGCACGCGAAGGACAATAATAACAATAATAATTAGGGAATAAAATGGGGAATTTGGCTGTGCCCTCGCTTCCCTCAGGTTTGGAGCTGCTCCATTAAAGGGACTGAAGTCGGACGGGATATTCCGGGGATGAGGAGCTGGGAAAGCGGCTGTGGATTTAAAATGTGCGAGTGCCGCAGGAAAAATCAGGAATCCCCAACGCCAGGGAGGCTCTGCCTGCTCCAAAATCCCTGCTGGGAACTCTTGGAGCGGCGCGAAGCCCGCGGCAGCTCCGTGCGTGCTGTGGGATCGCAGGGAGCAGCCGGGACCCCCTTCCACGGACCAGGTGATTTTTAGGGTGCCAGGTTTGCTGCTGCCACCCCCACACGCCCAGCGGGTCCCGTGGGAGCCGAGGCACCCCGGGATCCAGGGAAACGCCCCTTTCCTGGGAAGCGCTTGGGGTCCGCGGCGGCGGAGGGGAGCAGGGGAAGCTTTGGTGGCGGGAGGTTGCGAAACGATTTCCTGTTTGTTCTCTCTTTCCTCGGTCAGTGCGGACTCTGCTCCTCAAATGTCGCTTCTACCCTGTCCCTGTCCCCTGTCACCCCATTCCTTCAGCCTCAAACCCTCCCCTCTCCACGCACATCCCGGCCCGGCATCCCTGCAGCTGGAAAAGGCCGCTCTCCCGGCTCCTTAATGGCATTTAATCCTTGGAGTTGATTAAAACGCTCCATTAACAGCAAATTAGGGAGTAATGGGAATGAGGGCTGCGCCCAGGGAGCAATTCCAGGGAGAAGGGACGGCACCGAACGAGCTCTAATCCCTCGTTCTGCCCGGGAGGGGAAGGATTTGGGTTTATCCCGGGTTTTTTTTTGGCTGGAAGTCTCAGCCCGGAGGAAGCGACCCCCAGGTGGGGCCAGGCAGAGGAACTCGGGGGGGTTTATTGGTCCTGCCTGGTTCAAAGCGGTCGGAGTGAGAGGGGGAAGTGTTGGATGGGGCTTGGAAAAACCTGGGATAGCAGAGGGGTCCCTGCCCGTGGAGCTGGACGAGCTCTAAGGTCCTTCCCAGCCCAAACCATTCCATGAGTTTGGAACAACGTTCCACGGTTCTCTCCATGCTTGGGGTTCCTGAGGTGGCCAGGCCGAGGATTTCACCGCATCCCAGAGGGCGTGGGAACTCCTGGAATACCCATTCCATGGGAATACCCATTCTGTGGCTCCTGGGAGAGTTCTGCTCTCCAGAACATCCCAGTAAGGACCTCAAAGAGCTCCTTTCCTCGTGCTGTGGCTCGGGAAACTGAGGCAGGGTGAGCTGGGTGAGGCACAAGCCCCCCTTTGGGGTTGTTTCGCTGTCCTTTTGGGTTCTCCAGGCCCCCAAAGCTTCCCTGGCTCCGTGCTCTCCTTACCTGATCCCAATAAATGCTCCCTGTCCAGCTGATCCCAAAGCACAAGGCTGGGCTAAGGAAAACTTGATTTTTTTCCTTTTTTTCCCATTTCCTTTATTTATTCTTTTTGTCTTTGAGCTTTAAACATTTGGGCTTTGTTTGGGTTTTCGGGGCTGGGCCCTCCCTTGTCCCAGAAAGGGCCCCAAACCAAAGCCAAACAAACCTCGATCCCTGTAGGGGCCATTTCTGGAGGCTTGGACTCGATGATCCCTGTGGGTCCTTTCCAGCTTGGAATATTCCGTGGTTCTGAGCGTGTGGGAGCTCAAAAGCTGAATTTTGAGGGGAAAAAATCTGATTTTTCGGGTGGCTTTCCTCGTGAAATGGCCCCAAAACCTGCAGCCCCTCATGGCTGCTCTTCCCTGGGGGAACATGCCAGGAATGCCATGTCCAAGGAACACGGTGCTCCTCCTCCTGCTTCCCACAGGGATCCTCGGAATGATGGGGCAGCACCACGACAAGGCCAGGCCCCACCTCCCTTCAAAACCCCAAATCATGGAATCCCAGAATCCCGGACTGGTTTGGGTGGGAAGGGACCTTAAGTCCATTCCTGATGGGAGTTTTTTGGGGTGTGGGGGGTGAAGGAAGGGTTAATCCTTTAAGGATGCTGTTTGCATCCTGGTGGATTTGTCCTACCGGGATTTATCCTGGAGAAGGGAAAGGAGGGACAGCCAACATTTGGGCTGCAGAGGCTGTGCCGTGACCCCGAAGGGATTTAGATGGGATCTGGTTCGGGTTATTTGCAGGAACATCTTTCCCTCGGATCCTGTCCAGCTCCCCTGGAGCAGGGATGGGGACAGCTCCCAGCCATCCATCACCTGGAATGAAGGAAAACCTTTTGGACTGCCAGAGCCTTTGAAGAAAACCATCTGGACATCCCCAGGTCCCCGAGCCCGGCCTGCTTAAGCTCAGCACAACCTGTCAGCGCAGGCGGAACGAGATTTATTTGGCAAATTCTCCAGCGCCCACCGGGATCCAACACATCCAACGGCTCCCAAAACTTCCCAGAGACCTGGACACTCCCCTGCCTTCCCTCTCCTGCTCCCCAAGCCCCAGGAAGGAGGCCCAGAGGTCTCTCTGTGGTCAGAGCACAGCAGCTGCAGCTGTTAAACTGAGCCTAAACCCCTGTTTTGTTAAACCCCCACCTAGAAGAAGCATCCAGGCTGCGCTTTCCGCACCAGGAATTGGAAAATCCCCCCTCTCTCCGGTGGTTTTTTCCAGAGCTGGATGCCCATGTTGTTACTGGGAGTTTTTGGGGTTTATTTTTATAATTGATAAGATTTTGGCCGGGCTGGAGGGAGCTGGGAGCAGCCTGGGATGGTGGGAGCTGTCCCTGTTTTTGGCAGGGGGTGGGACTGGACTGGGTGAGCTTCAGGGTCCTTTCCAAGCCAAACCATTCCCTGGTTACTTGAGAGAGGAAGAGTTTGGCTCCAGTTTCCAGCTGCTTCTCCCTTTCCCGTGCTCCTTGGTCACCAAATCCTTTCTATTTCAACATTCCAGCAAATCCCTTGGATTTTTGTGGTGGGCTGACCCGGTCTCCCATGGCAGGACGGGATCTGGGGGCTGGGAATGGGATTTTTGTGTCCCCCTCTAACCTCTCTCGTCCCCAGAGGACCCTCCCTGTCCCCTTCCCGGTGCCACGGGATTGAGCTGATCCATCCGGGATGGGGAGAGCTCAGCTCTGGGACTCCTCTGCCACCAAAGGGTCCCCTCGGAGAGGGGCTGGGGGCAGACCGAGGACACAAAGTGTTTCCAGATGTTCTGCAGGGGCGGCAGGAGTCTCTGATGGAGACAGACGGGATCTGGCTTTTCCTCAAGCCCGGTTTTTGCGAGGAGCAACCGGCAATTTGTGGGCAGGAAAGGCAGATCCAGCCCGAGCTCCTGCTCTGCCTCCTTCCCACCAGGGGTTTTATTTTGGGACGGAGGATTTTCCGGGAATCTCGAGGTGAAAGGCTGGGTTCTGTCCCCCCTAGGAGGGAAAACACCCTTGGGAAGCTGGGAGCTCTTTCTGGGAGCGTTCCTTGGTGTGTGCTGGGCTCTGCGGTGGGAGCAGGCGCCTTCCCGAGGGACCCACCCGGGATCTGCCGCCTGGAGACCCCCTCGGGATGTCATTACCTTAAAACCCATCCCAAACCCATCCCAAACCCCATCCCAGCCCCCGGCTCTCGTTCCCAGCAGGATGAGAAAAGCTGCTGAGTGCTCAGTGCAGGGCAGATTAAAATAATCCTGGGGATCCCTCCCGGCCCCGGTTTTCCCGGACAGCGTGGGTAATCCCCCCTGGCACGTGCCAGCCACCCCTGCTCCAGGTGTGCTCTGCCCACGTGCCCGTCCTCAGAGCGCCAGCATTCCCAGGGATGAGCTGGGGCATCCCAAACCTCTCCCAAGCCCTGGAAATGCAGCAGATGGGGAGGATCCCCGGATGGAGCTCCTGGAAAAGAGTGGGATGCTCCCACCGGCAGCTCCAGCAGCACCTGGAGCTCGGCTTAACCCGGTGTGCGCTGGCAGGAGGGTGAAGAGCAGGGTCCTGTCCCCTGGGTGGGAAGGAAAAATCGCCTCCAGGTCCGAATCCAGCAGGGAAGGAGCTGGACAAGGCTGGATTTTCCCAAGGGACAGCCTGGGGGTGGGAGATCCTCAGGGGGAGCACAAGGACGGGACAAGCAGAGCAGGTCTGGGTGCTTTGGACAAGCCCAAGGGACGGCCCAGCAGGAGCTCGAGGTCTGGGAGTCACAGAAATACGGGAATATTCCCAGGAAAACCAGGCAGCATCAGGGAATCGCCTTCTCCACTGTCTCCTTGGGGCCCTGAGAGCTCCCAGCTCACTCCAGCCATTCCCTGCCTGGTTTTTCCCAGCTTGCCAGGATCGTTCAGAGGAGGGGACCTCACTGAGATGCTTTTCCATGCCACCCTTTCCCAGCAAATTTGATCCAAGGTCTTTCCTCGGGATCAAATGAGCCAGGTTCTGCTCCCAGCTGTGACAAGGACACTTTTCCTATAAATAAATACATGCAAGGAAAAGAAAGGGCCCCAAATCGGGCACATTTTTGTGGAGATGGATCTCAACAAAAGGATTTTTCCATGGAGTCTCAGTTCCCAGGCAAACCATCAGGCTCTGAAAGGATGCAGGAATAACCCCTGCTCGTGTTTCCTGTGGGGGACTGGGTGGAACAGCCCCGATCCCAGAACCTGCCACATCAAAACCCCCGGAACGGGGACTCTGCCATTCTGGTCTCTCCCTCAGGAAAAAATTCCTCCTCCCGAGAGATCAATTTTTCAGCCCAGTTCCAGTGGGGAAAAACATCAAAACAGCCCCATTTCCCACAAGGCAGCAATTTCTTTTCCCAATCCTACTTAGGAAAATCTTGAGTCCAAAAAAATAAAGCAAAGATGGGCTGCAGGTCCCCTCCCCCTTTATTTAAAGGTTTTCTTTGTGTGCATGAAGAGCTCAAGTTCCTTTTTCTTGCCTTTTTTTAAGCCGGTTGTCATTTCCTCTTCCAGAGGTTGTTGGAATGAGGAACAGGACCATGAAAAAATGTCAAAACACCGTTTTTGCCTTCCCCTTCTTCAGGAGAGAGGGAGAACCTGGTCTGAAACTTCTGCTGGCCCCAAAGCCCTCCCTCCTCCCCAGGAAGCAGCTGCAAACCTTCCTCCCACACGAATCCCAGCAGGAACGGCCCCTTGGGCACTGTCCAGCTGGGGAGGAGATCCTGCAGCTCCAGGAGCTTCCCAGGGGCTGGGGTGGGTGGTGGGAGCAGGGATGGAGGGTGCAGGAGGAGGGATCGAGGGTGGTGGGATGCCATGGATGGGTGATGGGTGCCAGGGATGGGCGGTGGGTGCCCAGGACGGGTGACAGAGCACCAGGGGACAGGCACAGGCAGCAGATGGGGACATCAGCGTCACCTCCCACCGCTCCTGCAGGCTGAGGCCGTGTGCCAGAGCTGGGGCTGGGCATCACCCAGGGCTGGGCTCGGGGCTGGGCTGCCCTGGGACCCTGCCCAGCAGGGACAGACGAGGCAGAGCAGGGCGCAGAGGCTCCCATAGCTCCGTGTTCCCTCCTTCCTCCTCCTCCTGGAACCCCCCTGTGCCAGCTGGGCACGCAGGCACGCGGCCACTCTGGGCTGTCCCTCCATTCCGCACTGCCCAGCAGGGCAGAGCAGCTGCAGCTCCAGCCCCGCGAGGGCCTGGGGAGCTGGGGCTGGAGACACCGCACAAGAGATCACCAAAATGGCCAAAATCCCCTTTCCCGGGTGAAGCTGTGGCCTGACTGCCACTGGAGCATCCCAGCCTCATCCCAGGGATTCCCGTTGTGCTCCCAGGAAAAAATGGAGGGACTTTTTGGCTGATAAGGCTCCAAGGACCTGGAGAGCTGTATGAGCATTTTACACCCCCGAGCACGTCAAGCCTTCCCCGCTCCCCCCCACCTCCCTCACAGAGCATCTGCCCCTCCCACCCTCCCGAAAATCCCCCCAAAATCTCCCCCGAGGCATCTCGGAGCCGCGGCGATGCCTCAGCTCAGAGCTGCGAGCACAGGGGGAGCCTCTCCCCTTCCCAAGCGCTGCCAGTCTCAGGCTAAGCTGCTTACAGGGCTCCTGCCAATCCAGCCGAGCTGCCAGGCCGCGACTTTCCAGCCTCCACCCCCTCCCCGGCTCTGCTTCCCACCTTTTCCATGAATTTATCCCAGCGATTCCTCTCCCAACCCCCCTGGCAGGTCACAGCGTGTGCAGCAGAATCCCATGGAGCTGCACGGGACAGAGAGCCCAGTTCAGTGTCCAAGCTCATCCAGCTGCAGGAATGCCAGCCCGGAGCAGTGTCCGGCGTGTCCCACCCCTCCCACCCAACCCACGTCCACAGCAGTGTCCGAGTCCACGCATCCAGGGAGGGTTGGGAGCGACCGCAGGAGTCGGAGAGAGGGAGGAAGGTTGGAGGTCGGCAGCTGCTACAAGGAAGAGCTGGGCAGGTTCAACGCGGAGCAAGGAGGAGGGAAAAAAACCCAAGAACCAACGGAAAAGGAGGCAAAGGGAGGACGCCGGGATTCGGGGACGGATCTCTACGTTCTAGGCCACAGCCAGCACGGGACAGGAAAGGGACAGTCGGTGGCTGGTTGGTGGAGGGCTGGTTTTGTGTCACTCACGATAGAAAACGTATTCGGTGTAAGAGGTCCAGATCCTGTCGTCCGTCTGCTCGTGGGCGAAGGCACAGGTGCCCGTGGAGTTGCAGGCCACCATGTGGAAGCCGGCATCGGCCAGTTTATCAAAGGCTTGCTCCAGGAAGGTGAATTTGAGGTAGTACCTGGATGTGTACCTCTCGGGGGGCCTGTCCGGGTCCCTGCTCTCGTTCAAGGTGTCCCCAAAGACCTCCTTGGCCAGTGAGGTCTTGCCGCACACCATGATCCGGGCCACCCTGCGGAACTTGGCGTCCGTCTGGCTGTCCCTGCCCAGCGTGTAGGAGCCGCGGTAGCCGATGGTGATGAACCCCGCCCTGCGGCCCTCAGTGCCGGCAGCGCTGGCACCGCCGAGGCCGCCGGACACGGCGCTGGGCAGCGCGGCCGCGGCTGAGGTCAGGCTGCGGGCGGTGTCCGCGCCGGGGGACAGCTCCTCGGGGTCGCTCTGGCAGGGATCGTCCCCCAGGGAGTTCTGCTCGCTGAGCTTGGGCGCCAGCAGCTTCACCAGCTCGGGCAGCATGAAGTACTCGGCCTCGCGCTGCAGCCGGCCGCGCTCCGGGAAGTGCTCGGGCAGCACCAGCTGCCGGTCCCTCATGTAATCCAGGATGTAGCGGAACAGGAACCCGTCCCGGTCCACGAAGAAGCGGCCCTTGCTGTCGCGGGCCAGCGAGCGCACGTTCTTCTGCGTGAACATCTCCCAGAGCAGCGAGCCGGGCACGCTGACCAGCGTGGGGTGCCGGGTGATGTACACCTGTCCCCCCACGTTCAGCTCGATGATGTCAGGGAAGGGGTTGTTGTCCTCGCTGCCTTTGGCACAGCCCACGGGGTCTGCCAGGGCCATGGTGAGCTCCCGCTGCTCCCACCTGCGGCACAAACGGGTCGAACCCATGTTAAACCTGCCAGAAAACACAGCCCACTGCCCTGATCCCAACCGACCGCAGGAGATCACAAGGGGTGCCAAGCCATTGCCCCAATCCCAAGTGACTGGAAATCCCAAGCCAGATCACACATGGAGTCGTAGAATTATTTGGATTGGAAAAGCTCTCTGAGATCATTGAGCCCGACCCAGCACTGCCAAGCCACCACTAAATGCCTGGTTTGGGTCAGCAGGCAGGGCAGCACCAGATCCTTGTCTCTCCAGGAGTCTGGAAGTCATCCCTCTTCCCCAGTCCCTGCTCTCGGAACAGGCAGCACCATCCAAAGCCGCCTCCCCTTCCGTGGCACGCTGCCCGCGGTCTGACCGTGCCACCTCCACCGGAGCTCTCCAGGCAGGAGAGAGGCTCAGCTGGGCTCAGCGGCTCTGCCGAGGAGGTGCAGGGACGCGGGACTGTTGTCAACAACAGGAAGGGCAGGGCTGTCACACCCCGGGGACCCGCCGGCCCGGCATCCTGCGGGCAGCAGCAGCTGCCAAGGGAGGAGCTCCCGGCCAGGGGCCCCGCAGAGCCGGGGCTGGAGGGGTCGTGGTGCCACGCGAGGAGCACCCCGGAGCTGGGGAAAAGCGGCACCTGCGCCGTGAAGGACAGAGGGACAGAGGGACAGAGGGACGGAGGGACGGAGCCTTTTGTCACTCCCACTCTGTCCTTGCTCCTGGAAAGTGCTCAGCACGGACTCGAAGCCAAGCTGGGAGATGGCAGAACCTCTCCAAGGGGCTGGGACCAAGACAAATCCTGGGCTGCTGCTACAGCCTCGGGCCAGATGCCACGGATTTATACATTTTCCAAAGGCAAGCCGATTCTTGGATATCTCTTGACACTGCAAATCAGCAGCTTACATAAACCTGGCTCAGCAGCCGGAGCTGGATCCGTGCCGTGCTCTGTGCAGGGACTTGGGAGAGCACGGAGAGAAGGAGCTCCCTGGGCTGACCTCCAGCTCTGCCCCTTCCCTGGGTGGTCTCAGTGCTGCCCTGGGTCTGCTCGGAGGCTGGGACCCCCTGGGATTGGTCCCACACCCAAGGAACAGCCCAAAGTCTCGCCCCATCCCCGTGTCCTGCCGCAAAGATTCCCAGGAGCTGCTCCAGAGGATCCCAACACAAATTTCGGAGCAGCTAAAGGACAAAGAGAGAACTCTGTGGGCACTTTTGGGCACGGGGGCAGAGCTGAGCCAGCGTTTCTCGGCCACACTCCTCCTCCCGGCTCATGGGGAGAATCGTCTTTGAACAAGGAGCGACTCGGGCAGGGCAGAGACTGAAGGATGGAAAGGGGATCAGCGCGGTCCCGCTGCCTCCCGGCTCCTCATTCCCCTCCCGCAGTGGCTCTGGGTCCCTGTCCCTGGAGATTCCATGCCCAGGGCACAGCCCAGCGGGCAGGAGCCGCCCGTGCCCGGCGCTCGCATCCCTTTGTCACGGCTGGAGCCCGGGGGGGCTGCCCATGCCGGGCTGGCGGCTCGGGGGGGACAGGGAGGGCGGCCCCGCTGTCCCCGCTGCCCGCCCCAGGCACGGAGCCGGCGGGGACAGCGGCGGGGACATGAGCGGGGACACGAGCGGGGACAGCCCGGCTCAGCCCCGCAGCCGCAGCCGTCCCAGCGCTCCCCGGCCGGGGGACCCCGACCCCGCCGCCCCCGTTACCTCCGCAGGGCGGCCCGGCCGCTTCGCTGCGCTCCCCTCCGAGCCGCTCCCCTCCGTGCCGGTCCCCGCCGTGCCGGTCCCCTCCCAGCCGCTCCCCGCCGCTCCTCTCCGCCCGCCCGGCCCTGGCCCGGCCGTTTTATGGCCGGGAAGGCGGCGAGAGCCGTCCCCCGCTGTCCCCGGGACCGCCTTCCCTCCGCCTTCCCCCCGCCTCCATCCCCCGCCTCCATCCCCCGCCGCCCGACCGGGGCCCCCCGGCCCCGCATCCCCCGTGTCTGCATCCCCCGGCCCCGCATCCCCCCCATGCTGGTGCCAGGCGGGATTGGGGAATTCCAGGGGGACCCTCGCCATCTCCGGGAATGCAGCGGGGCTTGTAAAAAAGGAGGAAGAGGGATTTCTAACAGATGGTGCCAGGACAAGGGGAACGGCTTTAAACCAAAAGAACGAGGATTTAGATGGGATATTGGGAAGGAATTCCTCCCTGGGAGGGCGGGCAGGGCCTGGCACAGGGTGCCCAGAGCAGCTGTGGCTGTCCCTGGATCCCTGGCAGTGTCCAAGGCCAGGCTGGACATTGGGGCTTGGAGCACCCTGGGACAGTGGAAGGTGTCCCTGGCCACGGCAGGGGTGGGATGGGATGAGCTTTAAGGTCCCTTCCAACCCAAACCATTCCAGGATTCCATCCATGATTTGGGTCTAATTCCAAATCCAGCCAGCAAAAACCTTACAGCCGCCAAACTCTTGCTATTCCTTGGATGATTTTATATCCTTGAGCTGGAGGGACTGGAATCCCCTTTCCCAAGGCAGGAATGACACCAGTGGGATCATAAGGAGCTTAGGCTGTTGTGGCACCCTGTTTGTCCAGGCTGGAAAAACCAAGCAAGGAAAGAGAATCCAGCTCTTTTTAGTTTACTCGAAAATTCCAATTTTCTGTAAAACCGGGAAAATATGACAGCTCCAAACAACATCCCAATATTTACACGTTTCCTGGAAGTCTGATGAAGCTTAAATCCCAACATTCTCTGACAGCAGAGCTGGCCTGAGTTCATCCACGGATTTTTGTCCCTGTTAAATTCTGTAAGGGCAGAAGATGCAATTTCTTCTTCTCCTACAAATCAAATCCCTGAGTCTGGGCACTCATACCCAAGGAATTTTTCTGTTTGGGTTTCTCCTTGTTGTTTTCTTGTATCCTAGGGCTGTTTGATTATTCTCCCATAAATTGCATGAACTTTGCCCTGTGGATATTTTGTGGGATGTATTTATAGATGGGGGAATTATAAATGAGACCAATTCCTCCTCATGGGGCTGTTGGGTTTGGACCCAACCAAAGGATGGATGGATGAGGGACGGATGGATGGAGGGAGGATGGATGAGGGATGGATGGATGGATGGATGGATGGATGGATGGAGGGATGGATGGATGGATGGATGAGGGATGGATGGATGGATGGATGGATGGATGGATGGATGGATGGAGGGATGGATGGATGGATGAGGGATGGATGGATGGATGAGGGAGGGATGGATGATGGATGGATGGAGGGATGGATGGATGGATGATGGATGGATGATGGATGGATGGATGGATGGATGGATGGACAATGGATGGATGGATGGATGGATGGATGGATGGATGGATGGATGGAGATTTGCTCAGCTTGACGCATCTTTGAAATTGGCCTGGGGGAAAATGTAGCCGCCATGAGCTTGTTTGGCTGTTGGGATTGGGATGGAATCCAGTGCGGTTTTGTCCCACTTCTCTGGAGGTCTGATCCAACGTAACTCCAAGCTCACCAAAGAATTCCCAGGGAGTTTTCAGCTCTGTTGGCTCACAACTCCCTGGCTCTGGAAGATGCCGTGACCCCGACCGTGATCCAAGTCAATGGTCCAGCCCCCTGCTTCCACCCTGGGCAGCTGTGCCAGGGCTGGACAAACCCTTGGGTGAAGAAATTTTTCCTAAAATCCAATTTAAACCAATTTATCCTGGAGGCTGTGCTGGGAGAGCTGGGATGGGAGCCCAGCACAGGCCCAGTGACAGGAGCAACGATGGCACTTCCCTTTCTTTTCTGCCTTTCCCTTTCCCTTTCCCTTTCCCTTTTCCCAGCTCCCTCTGTGCTTTGTCCTCACATCCCTGAGGCTCATGCAGGACAAAAGTTGCACCCAAATTGGTGCCAGTATTCCCATCAGCTGCTGTGGAAATCATGGGAACCACCCAGGCCAGTCCTGATGTGTCCAGAGGCAGCTGGGAACGGGATCTCCAGGGAAGCGGAAGATGTTTGGCACCATGGAAGCGACCAGGGGGTCTGGAAACTCAGGACAAGTTGCCAAGAGGTTTCATAAAGCCGCTTTTACAAGTTCTTCCAAGAAGAGTGGAGCAGGAATTCGGGTCCCTCTCGGGCTTCTGGAGACTTTTATCAACCACAAGAGTGGAAGATGATTCATCCCCATCCCAAGAGAAGGCAGAGAAGGGTTTAACGAGGGTTTGTTTGTGTCCACTCTGGGATTCCATGGAGTGATTGCAAGCAAGGCCCTGCACTTCCCAGCTTCTATTCCCATGTTCTCCAAGCTTGGACACAAATCCCTTCACCCTGCAGTGCCTCATCCTCCTCATCCCCCTCCAGAGCATCCTGCCCGCTCCCCAGCACTGCTAAAAACCCCTTGTGCCACCCCAAAACTCCTGGAAAGCTCCTTAAATTTGCATTTTTAAGGATCGAGGAGTGTAAGCTGGAAGTGAGACACAAATGTTTCCATTGCCTGGTTTTTCCTCGGCTAAATGATAAAAAATATAAAATAGAATAAATCGATTGTGAACCCTGCTGGGATGAGGATCCCGTGACCCATCACGCTGCAAGGATGTCCCAGAGCACTGCTGCTGCTCCATCCGTTCCTTATCCCAAGATAACAGCAGGAATTGCCTGTGGAGGCAGGAATGTTTAGCAGAGGAAAAATCCCCTAATTCATGGATGTCAGAAGGGTCCACGCAGAGGTTCAGATTCCTCGGTGCCACGGCCGTGATTCACGAGCCGGGGCTGGAGGCAGGAATCTTTCATCCTTAAACAAAGCGGAGCTAAAAAGTCCTAAAAAGGCAACAGAATCCCTGAGTGCCAGACTCCTGTGGGGCACGGAATTATTTTTAGGACATTTGGGGCACTGCATTATTTTTAAGACATTTGGGGCACTGAATTATTTTTAATCCCTTCTGGCTGCATCTCCGTCAGTGGGAAAATCCCCCTTTGCAGCATCCCTGCTCCTCCTGGTGCTCCCAGCTCCGTCTCCCTCTTCCCCATCCTCATTCCTCCTTCATTCCCCCCCCACCCCGGGAAGGGTTTTCCTCCTGCCATTCCCTCTCTGGGGTTCATTAAAATCCCACCCCGGGGTCTGGAGTGAGAGGAGCTCAGGGGTGAAGGGGCTCCCAGCCTGGAATCTCTGACCCCGCGCCAGCTCCCAGATTCCCATAAATCCGCAGGAAACTCCCCCCAGCATCCCTAAACCCCATCTTTTCCTCTTTTCCTTCAGCTCCCTCCTCCTGGAGCCGCCCAGGTCCGCCGGGAGCACGGAGCTCTGAGCACCTGAAGTGAAAGAGAAGCGACAGAAGCGGCGTCCCCTCCTCGGTGGCCGTGCCGGAGCCACCCCCGCGCTCTCCCTGGCTCTCCGCGGGTACCCTGGAAGCTCCAGCCGCTGCCAGCTTCTATAAAAAGGGGTTAATCTGCTTCTGCCCGGAGCTCAGGTGGCTTTGCAGCCCTGGGGACGCAGCGGCCACACCGGTCTGACCCCGGCGGGGCCGGAGACTCCTTCAATAATTCACTGCCGCATCTGACCTGGGCCATTTTTAGCAGCGGCTGCCACCTCGCGCTGTCGCGGGCTTGCGGTGACGGATCGGGTCGGACAAGGCAGGAAAAGGCTCTGGTTAATGGTGCGCTTTAATTGGCTTTTCAGCCCAGGAGAGCGCAGGAGGGTGAGGAAGGGGCCGGGAGCTCCTCCCGGAGTGGGGGAGCAGCTGAGGAGCCGGAGCTTGGCGGCATCGCCACGGGAGGGTTTTCTGGGATCAGAATTGTCACCACAGGGATGATGGGAATGCTGGGACAGGGACCTGCTTCCATCCCGGGCAGGGTTTGCCGAGGGAGTGTCCGCCCGTCCCGTCTCATTCCTGGATGGACGCTTTGGAGCTGCTCGTCCCTGAAGCAGGGGTGTTCAGCCCTGCCCGGGGTGACAGAGTGACATTTCCCACGTGCTGGACATTCCCAAGGGTGTTC
Organism: Lycocorax pyrrhopterus obiensis; assembly: GCA_014706295.1. Taxonomy (NCBI): domain Eukaryota; kingdom Metazoa; phylum Chordata; class Aves; order Passeriformes; family Paradisaeidae; genus Lycocorax; species Lycocorax pyrrhopterus. The sequence goes on from JACSVZ010000005.1 coordinate 11,291,740, forward strand.
CCTGCCAGTTCTCCCTGGCCTTCAGCAGCCTGAGCCTGCCTGGCTCCCCCATCTCTGGTCAGGAGCGTTTGGAAGTGGGGAAAGGAACCATTTTTGGAGAAACATCTCCCAAATTCCCTCCCTCCTGCTTTCCTCCAGCCCAGGAGGAGCCTTGGACAAGAGCACAGCAGGGATTTGGGATCTTGGTGGCCTTGGTGGATGTGAAGAACACCCCTGGTCTTTCCAAGGGCTTTCATTCCCAACAGAGCTTGGATTTGCTGCTGGATGAGTTTTTCTGGAGGATCTGCAGCATCTCCCCCAGGCAGTGCTCACTGCTCACTTCATCCTGACAAGTGACAAGTGACATCCATGACAAGGGATGGGACAAGAGGAAACGGCCTCAGGTTGTGCCAGGGGAGGTCCAGGTTGGATGTTCGGGAGGATTTCTCCACAGAAAAGCTCCTCCAGCCCTGGCGTCCCCATCCCTGCAGGGGTTTCACAGCCCTGTGGATGTGGCACTTGGGGACACAGCTCAGGGATGGCCTGGACAGAGCTGATGGTCAGAGCTGGAGCCATCATTGCAACTAATCTAAGGAGTCAGGGAGCAAAATCCACGGAATTCCAGCTCCTGTGGGATTCCCAGCTGGCAGGAAAATTCAGACGAGTCCCACTTTTCCCTGTGTCCAATTCTCTCTCCCCCCTCCCCCCCAGACATAATTAAATTCAATTAATCTGATTATCTGTACAGTCTATCAGAAAAAGAAATCTTAATAGCCTGCTCAGCGTGATGAATTAATAGAGATTAATTAGAATTCATTACATTTATCACCATCTCACTGGGCTGGAACTCTGCAAACATGGGGGAAAAGAGGGAAAATTCTTGTTTTTAGTTCGTAATTCATGTTGGATCAAACCTTCATCTCATCTGGACGTGTGTCACACAGAGCTCCACCCGTTGTGACACCTGGCTGGGGACACACACACACACACCAAAAAAAGGCCATAAACGGCGTGGGAGAGGCTCTCAGGGACTGTGGGGTCACCTGGGGCCACCAGAGCCTGGCCTGGGTGTGCCAGGCAGCATCCTCAGCTCAGGATTAACAGGAAAAGCTTTTACAAACCTCCTTGGTGCTGGGTTGGGTTTGGATTTCGGGGTGGTTCCTTCACCCATCACCCACCAGCCCCGGAACTGCAGCTCCCAGCACTTCCCAGTTCTCTGGAGGTCCCTGGGGTGGGGAAGGGACCCCTCCGTGGGTGGTGCTGGATTTGGGAACATCCCAGCCTGTGATCCCCATCCCTCGCCTGGGCTCACTCCATTTGTTGGCTGTGTTTACTCGAGGGGAAAGAGGAAAAAAAGACGAACTGGGGCCATAAACCAAAACCGGTTCAGAGCTGTGGCGGCTCCGGCTGTGCTGGACATAAATCAGGAGCGAGGGGAGGGAATGAGGCCGCAGGACCTCACAGGGACGGCCCGGGAGCAGGCAGAGCCTTTCGGTGATTCCCAGCACCCTCTAGTGGGATCTCCGCCTCTGGAGCATCCCAAAAAACCGCCGAGCGTCCCAAAAACCTGGCACGCAGCGGAGGATGAGGGCGCGCAGCCCTGCCACCCACCAGTGACTCGGGATCCGCTCCAGAGCTCGCCAAGGGCTGCTCACACGGAAAGGGGAAGGTCCCTGTGGCGTCGGGAGCTTTTCCAGAGGGAAGGGATGGCCCTGGAATTGTCCACACTGCAAAAATCAGGTCCCCGCCGTGCCCCAGGAGCTGAGTCCCTCCTGTCCCCTCTGCCTCTGCTCCCTGGGATGGTCAGTGGAGCCGTGGATCAGATCAGAGCACCCCGGGAATGCTCTGGGTTGAAGGAGCCCCCCAAAAATCTGGGATGGAGCCAGGGCTGATCCTCCGGGCAGTACAAGGGATCAGCCACGGGGTTCCAGGGTGGGAGATTCCGGGTGCTGCAGCTTCCCTGCATCCCTGGGTGTGTTCTCTTTCTGGCTGCAAAGGGAGAAACCCGGGGGAATGGAAATTCGTCCTATGGGAATTTGTCATTAAGGGATTTGAGGCAAAAACCATTCCCACTCTTCCCTCTAACAAAGCAGTGCCTTCTTTTTTTGGAATGGAGAATGGAATCAGGGAATGGTGTGGATGGGAAGTGACTTTAGAGCTCATCCCACCCCACCCCTGCCATGGCAGGGACACCTTCCACTGTCCCAGAGTGCTCCAAGCCCTGTCCAGCCTGGCCTTGGACATTCCAGGGATCCAGGGGCAGCCACAGCTGCTCTGTTTTCCTGACTAGACCTGGATGTGATCTTCCAGAGAAGAGGATGTCCATGCCAGGATCAGCAATTCCTGGGTTGTCCTCGGGAACACTCCAACCAGTTTTCCTAAACTGTGGAGCCATTTTTCCAGCTGGAATCCTGAGGCTGTGGCTTCCCCAGGGCAATTCCACGTGACCTCAAACGCTGCTGCTTTGTGTGTTTTGGAGCTTTGCCTCTTCGTTTGCAGAGCGGTTTCTGTCCCCAGGCACTGGGTGGGACCCACAAATAACTCCTGGGGACTTTATGGGATGTGGAACAGAACAAATGGCTTCTCCTAAAATATCTTCTCTCTTCCATAAATCTGGATTCTGCTGCTCTGTCCTTTCCTGACATGGAACAGCTCAGAACCCAGATTAAAACGCTGATTGGTGAGGTTTTGATAATCCCGGGTGTAATTCCTGTGTGGGAAATAGGAGAGGGCAAAGATTTGCATTTCTGGGTCTGCACATCCTGATCCCGCTCAGCTGCTGCCGCCCCCAGCCATCCTCTCTGGGAAGAGGGATGGGATAAGAGCAAGGCCCGGTCATGCCTCATCCATCTCCTGCCGCCCTGCAGGGAGCTGCTTCCCGGCCTGATTCCCCATCCCCAGCTGGCTCCAGGCTGTTGCTCCACAGCCTGCAAGGGATCCCCCACCAGTGGCTTCTCCACAGTCCTGCTCCTAATCCCGGGTGTGGGGAGATGGGCGGGAAAGCTGCGGAGTTTGTGAATCCGGGAGTGTCGGGAGAAGTGGATGGGAGGCTTTGCGCTACGCCGGTGCGAGCTCTTGGATCTCATAGAGCCATGGAACGGTTTGGGTTTGGGAAAGGACCTTAAATACCCTCTACTGAACCTGTTTCCACCCTCCCAGCTTTTCAGAGCTCTCTGCAGGGTGGTTCCACCCAGAAGAGCCCGGAAAAGGCCATTTCTCCATCTTCCCATTGGTTTCACCAGTTCCTCCCCGGAAAACGAAGGGGGAACACCTCCAGCCCCAAACTCAGCTCACTGCCAGCAGGGAAGAGGGGGGGAACCGGCTCTCCTGGGATGCAGCTCCAGCACGGAGCCTGGGTGTGCAGGAAGGCAAATCGAGAGCTAAAGACAAAGAGCGCCCTCGATTTCGGGCGAGACTCGGAGCAGGAGAAGGCTTCATGAAAAATGAACGAGGAGCAGGCGGCTGCAAGGAGCGGCGGAGATGAAGCTCCCGGAGTTATCTGGGGCATGAAGAAACCCAGCAGGCCAGAAAAATGTGAGCGGAGAGCGGCAGCGGAGGTGAAAACACAGAGGGGAAAAAAAGCGAGGCTTGATGTTTAATTAATCACCCTGTTTGCGTCTGAATGGCGGCGTCCTGCTGGGGACAGCGAGAGGGACACGCCAGGCCAGGCTGTGCCACCGGGTCCCCTCCAGCGCCACCGGACCGTGATGTTCCATCCGGTGTTCCCTTTCCCCTGATTTTTTTGGGATGATCTAAATCCGTGGAGCCTGCGCTGCACCAAACCCTTGACGCTGAACATCCACACCAGCACCCACAGGAGGGGGCGTTGCCAGGGCTGGAAGGGTTGGGACATCTGGGATTTTCCTGTCTCTGGCACTGGGAGGTGAATTTTAAAAGGGGGGATAAAGAAGAAAAAATCAAGAAAAGAAAGAAAAATCCCACACAAATCCCCCCTCGAGCTGCAGTTCAGGGGCTGGTGGGTGACAGGTGAGATCAGATGGAGGAACCACTTCTCTCTGGAAAGACTGACTCTTTTTAACCAAAAAATAGGAAATGGAGGTGATTTAACCCCAATTTTGACTCTTTAACCGAACAGAGAGGAAATGGAGGTGATTTGACCCCGATTTTGCCTCTGTGACAAACAAAGAGGAAATGGGGAGCGATCTCGCTTTGCTTTGCTTCGCCCCCTCTGCAGCTCCGATGCTCCTCCTGCACCTGGGGATTTCCTGCCCCGGCCTCACGCTCGGGGCTTCGCTCAGGTCCCTCAGGCTTCCTGTTTTGCTCTCAGGGCTTTCATTTCACCCACAAATCGTTTCCTGTTCTGAGGCTCCTCGGGACGGAACCCCCTCCACTTCTCCCGGTAAATCTTTGCCCACTTTTCCCTTTCCCAGGGCGCTTTCCCTGCCTGCCAGCAGCTGGATGCGTGATGGGCACCTCTCTGGGAATTTCAGGAAGCTTCCCTTGACATCTTTAAGTCTCTCAGGTTGTGTCTGGATGACGGGGGCGGGGGGGGGTGATCCTGCTCTGCTGCCGACAGCTTTTCAATTCCAGCCCCGGGAAGCGTCGTGCTTCCCGAATTAACTCATCCAGCAGCACGGAGCCCTCTATTACTCTGCCTTTCCATCATTTTCCTGGAGTTCAAGTGCTGCTCGAAATGAATTAGTGCTGGGAAATGGGTATGGGGAGGGAAATGCCATTGGAGAGGCTGAAAACCTGTCAGGGATGGAGGAGCCAGGATAAGCCAGAGAGAGCCTTCATTCAGAGGGATGCAGTGGTGACAGAAGCATTTCAGCATGAATTTATTTTTATTTTGGGGGGTCAGAGGTGTGGTAGGAATTTTTAATAATTCGGGATGTGATTCCAAGCTCGTTAAATGTGTGGCTGAGCTGAGGGAGTAACTGGGAGGGAGCTGTTGAGGGGTTCATTGCTTCCAGTTCACCACAGAGCCACAAATTCAACAGCAAATTCCTCCACCAAATTCCCAGTGCCTGCTGTAAATATTATTATTATTATTATTATTATTATTATTATTATTATTATTATTATTACTGTTATTTTCCGGCAGTCTGTATTTTTATTTATCCCTGGTTCTCACTCAAACATTTGCAGAACCCGAGGTTTTAGTTGAGGCCACTTGGGTTTTTTCCCCTCCCCACTCAGCTCAGAGGCTGTGCAAGAGCTGCTGGGTGGTCTCCAAGTGTTCATCCAGGACCTACAGGCCTGGGATTCCCAGGAATCCTGATGTTGCTGGGTCTGCTGGGAGCGGAAAAGCATCCCAATAACATCTCCCATGGCGGGGGTTGGAAGGAGAGAAGCTTTATAGTCCTTTCCAACCCAACCTCCTGAGACCTGGGCGTCAGAGAATTCCAGAGGGATTTGGGTGGGAAGGAACCTTAAAGCCCATCCCATTCCCCCCCTGCCCTGGGCAGGGACACCTTCCGCAGCCCAGGGTGCTCCAACACTTCCAGGGAAGGGGCAGCCACAGCTTTTATGGATCATCTCCCCATCCTGGCCGGGTTTTGCAGGGAGATGCTCCATGTCCAAGAGGTTGAGGGGATGCTGAGGGATTTCCTTCCCTCCTGGATCATCCATCTCTAACTCAGGGAAGTCAGGCTGGCCAAATACCTGACCTGAGCGTGGCTTAGCGCTCACAGCGATGCTCACTCCAAGGCTGGATTGATTTTGGAGTTCTTTTCCAAGCCTGTTCCGTGGTTCCCTGGCGCTGCATGGACACGGCTTCCACGAGAAGCCCAGGACCTCTGGAGCTGTTGGCAGCAGCCCTGGGAGGCTGCAAAGCTCCGCTCTTGTCCGGCCTCCAGCGCCGGCAGGACACAGCCAGGCCCATCTGGCCATGGGGACAAAGCTCCTCGACAGACATTTCCATAAGGGATTTAAGGATTGGATTTACTGAGAGGGGGATTAAGGAGGGCTGGAGTCAGCAGGAATTTGTGCCTTTCGAGTGACATTAAGGTTTTGGGGAAAGACAGCTTGGATGAGATTCTCCCTTTCTGCTGCTGGGGCTGGCAGAGCATCGTTAAGGTTGGGATAATGAGGGTTTTTATTAATGGGAATGTTCCCGGGGCTTTGGCAACACGCCTGGGGCTTCACAAACATGGAAATAAATGGGAAAAAGAGCAGCTTCCTAGTTTTACACCCAGGACAAATGAAGCACAGCGTGGCTGGAAGGAAATATCCCAATGCAGGTACCAGATCTGCTCTGACCCCTCATTCTCTGACATTTCCTGCACTCGAGGAGAGAAGGAGCTCCTGCCACACCTGAGAACTCCTGCAGCAGGGGAGCCTGGCTCCTCCAACCGCTTTGGCTCCTCAGAATTGGGAGGAGAGGATACCTCCAGGATTTTCAGTCTTTCCCCCCTCATCTGCCATCCCATGGGATTAACTGATCATACTGATCTTAAATATTGGGGTATTTTTGCCCCCCTCCTGCTGGGAGGCAAAGAAAGAGTCTGGTTCTCCTTCCTATAGTTCCCAGCCTGTATTCCTGCCCACATAATTCCTGTCATGCCGTGATGTCCTTCAGGCAGCTCTTTGCCTTTCCAGACGTATTTTTAGATTGCAGCCTCCTCCCCATTCACCTTCCTTCGGGCAGGATGAGCGGGATGACCTCTCCACATCCTCCTCTGCTGGTGTCGGGACACAGGGAATGGCTTCCCACTGCCAGAGGGCAGGGATAGGTGGGGTATTGGAAAGAAATCCTTCCCTGTGAGGGTGGGGAAGACCTGGAATGGATTTCCCAGAGCAGCTGTGGCTGCCCCTGGATCCCTGGAAGTGCCCAAGGCCAGGTTGGACATTAGGGCTTGGAGCAGCCTGGGACAGTGGAAGGTGTTGGAACAAAATGGGCTTTAAGGTCCCTTCCATCCCAAGCCATTCCTTGACTCTCTCTTCCCTTCGCCAGCCCTGGAGCCTCTCCCTTGCCCCTTCCCGGCTCCTTGCACGCAGACAGCCAGAATTATCCCTGTCGTGCCCAAGGTGGGACCTGCTCACCAGCTGGAATTCAAACCAGAGTTTCCCTGGCACCAGCAAACACTGACACGGCAGATCCAGCCCTGCTAAACTCCAACTGCCTTGGCCAAAACATCATGAATATTCATGAGGCGATTAATTAACGTCCCCCTGCTTTAATGGCTCCTCACCAGACACTCCATAACCCCGAGTGCCACCGGCTGCTCCCCGTTCTGGCTGGCACATGGGTGGAAGTGTCACTCCAAGGGGTTTTGGAAGAGCCTTGCCAGGGGTGAACAGGTTTGAGGAGCGCGGTGATCCCAGTCAGCTCCCCGAGGCTGTGATGGTGATTAGCGCCCACAATTAGAAATTCTCCAGGAGGATCAGGCTGCACTGCAGAGCTGGGATGGTGCAGGAAGGAATTTCCAGCTGTGGGGTATTCCAAGCCCAGCAGCCTCCATTGTTCTTTCCACTCAGACGAAGCTTAGTGGCCAAACTGCACCTCCTGTGGCTGGAGTTCCCCTCCGGGAGACAGCATCCCTTGGGAACAGGGGGATGGAAACGTTTGTATGGATGGAAACAACGTGGGAAGTGCCAGGGGTGTTTTATTCCCTGTCCGTTCTCCTTCCCCTGCCAGGAAACGGGGCCGCTGGGGGATCCAGGGGATCCCACACTGCTTCCAGAGGGATTCCAGGGCTGAGCTTGTGGAAGCCTTTCTGGGATTTCTCCAGGTATTCCCAGTCTGGAGTGAAGAGAGCTTGGAGATTTCAGCCGGATGGGGATTGCAGAGGGAATGTCTGCAGTGGGGGTGGGGTGGTGCTGGATGTATCCCAAATACTTCCCTCCAGTTGCTCACCCTTTCCCACTCAGCGCTTCCGAGCCCATTCCCACAGGATGCTGGAAGTGCCAACGCTCTGAATAATCCCCAAAAACCGTCAGAGGAGAGCAGGGACAGCAGCTCCTTCAAGGGCTGTTAAACACAGGGCTGTGCATCCAGCCTCCAGCTCGGGGAGCTGCTGGATCATGGGATGCTGGAAGCTGCCAGGGAATCCTGAAGGCACCAGAACTCTGGGCTTGCCCTTGGAATGCTTTTGATCCCAAGCATCTGCCACTGGCCACTGTCAAAACCCGTCACTCATCCCCCAAAAGTGCAGGAAAATATGGAGGGGTTTATAATGTGGAATTAAAGGAGCAGTGCTAGGCCAGGACTGGTTGGACCTCGTTAACTGATGTGTTAATTACCTGTGGACATTTAGGCCAACCTGGACTTTGAGCTGCACTTGGAGAAGCTCTTTGAGTGGGCCACCAGCAGCTTGGAGGAGAAGAAAACCTTCCTCAGGTGCTTGTGGAAGCTGAGCTGGCGCTGTGAACGTCCCCTTGGGTGCAGTGGAAGGTAATTAATGGATTAATTAATTAATGGCCTTGTCACACTCAGAGGGCTCTGGGCTTTTTGCAGTGTCCCCGTGAGTGAAAGGTGAATCAATTCAGGCAGAGGATGAGGGTGGTGGGACAGGGTGAGGTGGTACCAGGGAGAGGGGAGCAGCAGGAGCGGGGTTTGGGTGTCTGGGGGCACAGCCATCGATTTATCCACTGCCCGTGGATACACGGAGCCAGGCTGGGAGCAAAACCACAGTTTGTCTTATTTCCAGGAATCTCTGGGCCCGGTATGGGGGGGTGAGCAAAGTGTTGGTAACACCAGGGCAGGGGCCTGGTGAGACGCCCTCATCAAGAAATAAGTAGATTTGTGGATATAAAATATATTATATATACATATTATTTAGATGTGTATTTAACTCTCCACCACGTGACTTTCAGTCCCTTTCACAGAATCACCAGGGTTTGGGTTGGGAGGGCTGTAAGAACCATGGACAGGGACACCTTCCACGATCCCAGGCTGCTCCAAGCCCCAATGTCCAGCCTGGTCTTGGACACTTCCAGGGATCCAGGGGCAGCCACAGCTGCTCTGGGAATGTGTGCCAGGGCCTGCCCATCCGCATTGTCAAAACCTTCCTCGTGTCTAATTTAAATTAGAGGAGTTTCTAATTTAAATCGAGGAGTTTCTTCACCTCTGGAATTTGTCCCAGCTTTGTGTGGCACATCAGGGTGTCCCAGTACAGAGTCCTGGAGAGGTGAGCGAGGAAAATCCCAACCCAACCCCAGTATCTATCTTGTCCCTCTTACAAAGCTCACCCTTCATCCCACAACCAACTTCCTTTGCCCCACTCCATGATCTTATTCCCACTGTTGGACTCATCACTCGGCCTCAGCAGGCCGGAATTTGAGCAGGGCCGCTAAAACGACCTCACCAAAAGGCTCTGGCCGTTCCCACATCTCCCAGGGATGCAGAGGCCCCAGGAAGCCGGGAAGGAGGCGGCGGGGGCTGAGCGCCGGGAGGAGCCGGGCGCGTACCAGGAGGTGACTCCGGAGGAAGCTGCGGATGTGCTGGAGCTGATGGAGGAGCACGAGCCCCTGCTGGACAACTCCGTGGCTTTCGCAGAGCAGCTGAGCCGGGAGCTCCAGGGGCTGGAGGAGGTACGGAGCCACGGAGGTGCCTGGAATGAGGGACTGAGTCTCTGGGCATCGGCGGATCTTCCCTTCGCTCTGGGAGCGTGATCTGGGAGGAATTCCAGGAGGAAACAAAGGGAAGGGCCTGATGGTGGGGTGGCTCTGGGGCTGAGGGAGGGAAAGGGCCAAAAGGGATCCCTAGAGAAGGAAAAGCAGCATCCAGGGAGAAGGAAAAGCGTGGGAAAATGAAACAGAGCTGGAAGGAGATTGAAAATGAAAATATAAACCAGTGGGAAGGGCCAATGGAAAAGGCACAGGATGTTTCCAGAATTCCCTGTGAGGCTGGGCAGGCCCTGGCACAGGGTGCCCAGAGCAGCTGTGGCTGCCCCTGGATCCCTGGAATTGTCCAAGGCCAGGCTGGACAGGGCTTGGAGCAGCCTGGGACAGTGGAAGGTGTTGGAACCACGTGGTCTCTAAGATCCCTTCCATCCCAAACCATTCCAGGAGTCTGTGCTTTTCCATAGATTTGGAAGGGAAAGGGAGAAAATGAAACCAAGGAGCTCAAGGATCTCCTGCAAGAGGATCCTTCAGCATCCCTGGCTCCCGTCTCTGAGCAGATGGAACTGGATGGGCTTTTAGGTCCTTTCCCACCCCAACCATTCCATGATTTTTGACCACAGAGCTTTGCTGGCTCCAACGGAGCTGCTGTGATTTATTGCATTTCTGCAGAGGAAATATCCCTTTTAAGTGTTGGAACAAAAACCCTGGGAAGGCTGCTTCGAGCATTTATCTTCTGTTGAAATATCTGGGATTTTATGGTTGGTAACCAAGGCAAAAAGGGGAAAAAAATAAGCCAAAGGAAATATCCTAAACCATACAAGAAACCACAAGCCCTAAACCCAACCTCCTTTAGCTGCAGTGTTTGCTGTGTTCCCATATATGACTTATTACACTTGGAAGTTAATCTGGAAGCCCAAACTCCTGAGGTTTGCTCCTGCCAGCTCCTGGCGAGGAATTCAGGCAGTTTGTGACTGTTCCCAGCTGTAAAACACCTTGGGAGAGCAACAAATGCATCTTCGTTAAGTTTTTGGAGATGAAAGGCGCCGCTGAATACATTATTTTAATGCCCTCTAATGAATAAATGTGACTTCCCACTAATACAAATTAATTAATGAACATTTCCATTTCCGAGCCCTAATCTCCGATATTAAATGTTATTAATCCCAGTGAGCTGGACCAGCCCGTGCATCCATTTAAACGTTTCCATTTAAACATCCCAGTGATAGCACCTTGGCTTCCTCTCCCCTATTAATCACCCTCCTCCAGCCCAGCTGTTCTGGGAATCACAGAAATCCCTGCACTGGTAGCAAGGAAAAGTTGATTTCTCCAAAGGGAAGGATGGCACGGCCGGGACACCGGGAGGCCAAAGGCTCTGATTTGGACATTGATATTCCTCCAGAATTCCAGGATCCCAACACATGTGGAACTGCAGGCAGCTCGCAGCAGCTCTGCGCTGCCTGCAGCTGGCTTCTATTCCTGTTCCCGGAGCAGGAGCCTCTGGAGAGCCCCGTCCAGCAGCGTTGTCCCGTCGGTGTCACCGGGGATGCTCCCCCTGGTGACAACCTGAAGGGGTGGCAGGGACAGGCTTGGGGGAGGCCTCTGGCTCTAATTAAAGAACAGTTAATAAATGGGAAGCTCTGGGCAGAGCTGGTGGGACGGGATGGGGGCCCTGGGTGTGCTGGGGAAGCAGAATTCCGGGAGCGGGGCCGTGCAGGTTGGGAGCATCGCTGGTGCTGTGGGAGATGAGTGTCCATGGTCAGAGGGGCTGGGAGAGCTGGGGGTGTCCACCTGGAGAGGGGACCCCAGAGCCCCTTCCAGTGCCCAAAGGGGCTCCAGGAGAGCTGGAGAGGGACTGGGGACAAGGGATGGAGGGACAGGACACAGGGAATGGCTTCCCACTGCTAGAGGGCAGGGCTGGATGGGATATTGGGAAAGAATTCCTGGCTGGGAGGGTGGGGAGGCCCTGGCACAGGGTGCCCAGAGCAGCTGTGGCTGCCCCTGGATCCCTGGCTGTGCCCAAGGCCAGGTTGGACATTGGGGCTTGGAGCAGCCTGGGACAGTGGAAGGTGTCCCTTCCCACATCAGGATGATCTTTAAGACCCCTCCCGACCCAAACCAGCCTAGGGTTTTGTGCCGGTTTGGCCAAAATCTAGCAAGTCACCCCAAGACAGGTTCCATGAAATCTTGTGGGATGGACACTCAGGTCCTCAGGGGACATCACCACTTGTGGAGATGAGGGTTGGCCACTCCCTGAAGTGAGACACTCCTAGTGCACAGAACCAGCAGGGCTTGGTGGCCTCTCCAACAGAGACTTTTCTGCTCATGGCCAGATTTCCCTGGACACTCCACAGGAATTTGCTTGCTGTGGCAGCTGGAAGTGCTCTGAGGGGACACCTCGCCCAGGGGAGGGTTTTGTGTGCCCTAGCCCTGGCGACGTGCGGGTGGCACTTGGCAGAGGTGGGACCGTGGCAATTCCACCAACATCCTGCACCTTACAGCAACGAGGTCTCTGCCATGCCTCAGGAGGGTGAAGGACAGGACATTGGACCCCAGGATGGTGACAATCATCCCCTGCCAAGCTCTGAATCCCTCTGCTCCTGCATCCCACAGGCCAACCTCCGCGCCATCATCTCCTCGGAGCAGCGGGTGGCCCAGCTGATGAGCTCCATCGACGAGGCCCTGGCAGAGGTGGCCAGGGTGGAGGAGACCCTGCAGGTCTACGATGAGCTCCTGGGGAGCGTGAAGCAGCAGATGGATCACATCCACCGGGAAAACTCCCTGCTGCACCGCATCGCGTCCAACAGGGCGAGGCTGATGGATGAGATCCTCTTCCTCACGGTGCGTGGGTTTACGAGGACATCAATCTCCAGCTGGCGGATCTGTTGGGAAAATCTTCCAGCGAATTTTAAACACTGAAAGATCTGGTGGTCTGCGAGGGTTACGGAGCTCCTCTGGCTGGGAAATGAGGGGTGGTGTTGGTAAGATAAGGATGGACACAGGGCTGGGAGGGGCAGGAGCCTCACCGTGGCCCAGGGGGGGTCTCTGGAAGTCCTTTCCCAGGGCAGGATTAGGAATGACAAAGCCAACTAGTAATTTAACAGCCAATAATTGTTACCTGGGAATGCACAAGCACAGCAGTCAATTAATGAATGAATTAATTAGAGGCAGGCAGAGCTTGCAACACCCACCCTTGGTCAAAGCCTGCTCCCACCAGCACTGATCCCTCACGTGCAGAGGGGACTTCGGATGTCCTGAGGGAAAATAAACATTTACCATGGGAGGACTGCCTGCTGCCTTGGAGGGGCTGCTTGTCCAGGGTCCCTATTTCTCCTCTTCCCACTGATGGGAATTTCCCCATTTTTTTCTCTCCTTTTCCCTGTTTTCCCATTTTTCCCTCTCTTGAAGGTAACGTAGCCATTTCACGTGGGCTGGGTGCACATCAGCTCCTCCCCGCTCCCCTGGTGGCACAACTCTGGATAAGCCCTTGGAATATGGGAAAGCAAATTATTTACAATTTAACACAAATGCAAGGACTTATCCCCAATTCCACGGCTTGTGGTGACCTCTGTGCCAGCGACCTCTTCATTTCTCAACTTTAGATTTTCCTTTCATCCTCAGCTTTTCCTTTGATGCCTGCGGTGATTCCAGGGGTTCCAGCCCTTTGGAAACTCGTGCTGAGGTTTGCCAGGCCTTCCTTGGCCACCACTGCAGCTGCTCCTGTGCAGAACTCTGGTTTTCATGGGGATTTTCATGGACTCCATGGCGGACACAGCAGCCGCATTCCCCGTGGGATCAGAAGGGATGGGAAGGGATGAGGAGCTGGCTGAGTTTGCAGCTGTGCTCTCCGGCTTTGTTGCAGACCCAGCTGCACCTGAGCAGGGAGCACCGCGACGCCCTGAGCCGGGCGGATCTGTCCAGCCCCGCAGCACTCGGAGCCTGCACGGCTGCAGCAGAGGCTCTGTCCGCCTGCATGGACGTTCCCGTCCATCCCAGTGAGTCTGGAGCAGGGATTTATCCCACGGGGTCACACCCAGCACCATCCCGTGCTGCCCAGCCCTGCAGTGGCCCTGAGCCGCCGCTGCTGGAGGGGATATTCCCGGGAATTCGCTCCCATGCTGGCGGAGCAGCCCTGCAGGCTGCCTCGGAAAAGCAGGAATATGAGGATTGGATTTGGGAAGCCGACGGGCAGCACAGATCTGAGGGGACCTGGCAGGTGCAGAGTGAACAATATTCCCCTGGAGCTGAGAGCGGGGGAAACAGGCCTGGAGGGTCGGCTTTGGTCTGGAGATCTTGGAATCAGGGAATGGTTTGGGTTGGAAGGACCTTAAAACTCATCCAGTGCCACCCCTGCCATGGCAGGGACACCTCCCACTGTCCCAGGCTGCTCCAAGCCCCAATGTCCAACCTGGCCTTGGGCACTGCCAGGGATCCAGGGCAGCCACAGCTGCTCTGGGCACCCTGTGCCAGGGCCTCCCCACCCTCCCAGGGAACAATTCCTTCCCAATATCCCATCCATCCCTGCCCTCTGGCAGTGGGAAGCCATTCCCTGTGTCCTGTCCCTCCAGCCCTTGTCCCCAGTCCCTCTCCAGCTCTCCTGGAGCCCCTTTAGGCCCTGGAAGGGGCTCTGAGCTCTCCCTGGAGCCTTCTCCAGGTGAGCACCCCCAGCTATCCCAGCCCGGACTGGCTCCATTCCTGGAGAATTCCAATTCATGCTGCCCATGGCCAGGTTGGAGCACCCAGATTCCAGGGGCAGCTCTGCCGTCCAGCGCCACACTGGCCGGTCGTGTTCTCCTTGGACCTGGGGCAAACCCCACCAGCCGTCTCCACAATCCCTCTAAACCCCTGGATGTGAGGCCGTGTGTCCTGCCAGGGGTGGACAACGCCCCTTGGAGCTCGGAGAGGAGCTGGGGAAAGCCGTGGGTGGGAATTGTGGTCTGTGCTGTCTGTGCTCCAGCGTGGAGAAACAGCAATTCATTGTGGCAGGACGTGGGAGTTCTTGGATCCCCGGCAGTGCGCAGGGATTGATCCTGGCAGGAAATTCCAAGTTTTCCTTGTGGTGAGACTGGGCGTGTCTCCTTGGCTGAGGTCGCACCCACGGATTATTTTTGGGTTTTTTAATTTTATTTTCAACTCTTTGTCTGTATTTCCTTGGCACCACAGCAAAGCTTTTCCCCCTTTGTTGGCTTTTGGGTGGATTTATCTCAGGACTTCGGTCTGAGTTCCCAGTTTTCTGAGGGATGTGGGTCTGCAGCCTCCCCAGATCCCCTCAAATCCCAAAATATCCTTTTTTTCCCCCTCGAGGTTACCGGAAGCTGCAGGCGGTGGCTGAGCAGCTGATCCTGTTTGAAACCCTCAAGCAGAACTTTGAGAGCTCCTTCATCAACCACATCACCAACATCTTCGAGCTGCAGGTGGGCTCCGCTCTCCATGGCAGCTCCAAATCCTGGGAAATTGGGATATTCTGGGAAAGTCAGGCCAGTGGTGCAGGAGACGCCACCGTGACAGGATTTTCCCAAAGCGTCTCTCCAAAGAGATCTTCCCACACACCTTCCCCTTGTCACTGTCCTCCAGCCCTCAGGTTAATTTTCCAGGGATGTAGGAGAAATCCATGCTCCCAAAATCCCTCTGGTGAAAGTCCTTAAGTCCTCAGGCCTGCAGATTTTTCCTTTATGTTTTCTTATTTTGTTTTGGGGGTTTTTGATCTGTTTGTAACCTAAAATCCCAGGATACACCCCAATCCTGTGATCCTTTGATTTGCACCTTCAGGTGATGATTTGGCAGTTTAAAAGATTTGGTGGACAAGATCCCTGTGGGCAGAAATCCCACAGATTTCCTTCCGTGAAAAGGAGCAATTCCCAAATCCTTACTTCCTTAAATCTTTGGCGTTTGGTTTCAAGCAGTGGCTCCGGGAAGGGAGCTGGGAGGGAGCTGTGGGATTTCCGTCCTTGGAGATTTGCAGACCTTGGCTGGACACATTCCTGAGGAACCTTTTCCACCTGGATCTGCTCCGAACCTGCCCCACTCCCATCCCACCTGCACAGCTCTGTGTCCCGGCACCACCAGACCCTGGAAAATCCGTCTTTTCCATTGCACCCCACCCCCTGAGGCAGATCCACTTCCCAGTGCTCAGAGGGGCAATTCCCAGCACGATCCTCCACAAGGAGCTTTTCTCCCGTGTTTTCTCCTGATCTCCAGTGCTTATCTGGAGTACCCCACGCGTTACAGATGGGCCAGCCCCGAATTGTTCCAAGATAATGGGATTAAAACTCGAGTTCCAAGTGTTTCAGCTTGGGGTTTGCTTCTCAAGCATGGAACTGGGAACTTCAGAAATGTGGAATTTTCAGAAATTCGGAAACTTCAGAGCTGGAAGTTCAAGGGTGACTATGAAGCTTTTTGAGGTGGTTTTATTTGACTTTTTCTGTCATTTCTGTCCCTTTAGGGTAACTCTCAAGCCTCTGCTCTTGCTCACCCCATTGGCACCGTGGCTGCCCCAAGCCATGGGCCCCACCACGAGGAGCTGCTGCCCTACACCCCCCTCATGGCCTGGCTGAGGAACATCAACCCCGTTCTGTTCTGGGACCTCCCCAAGGTACGGCTGAAACCCTCAGCAAACGCTGCAAACCATTCCCCGGGATCAGACTGGTCCAGCTGGGGAATTCCTGACGGGAGCTGGGTCCCACCAAAGCCATGGAACCCAGGAGCTTCCAGAGTTTGGTCCTTCCGGGAATGTCCGGCCAACTTGGAGCTCCGTGCCCGACAGAAAGCTGGGAGGTGGCAGAGTTGTGTTGAAGGAGAAGGTCTGAAATGCCCAAATTTGGTCTTTTTTGCTCTCACCTGGGCATTTCTCCCCATTCCAGGTTTACTCCCAGAATCTCGGCAGACTCTACCAGCGGGAAATCAAAGCCCTTTTTGAACAAGCCAAGATCTCCCTGTTGGGAAGAAGAAAAGGAAGTGAGTGATTAAAATCTAATTGAAATCCAGCCTTTGTGCTGCTGGGCAGGGTTTGTTTGCACCCAGGTGAGGTGACAGTCACCTCCAGCACGGGTGGCTTCCCCAGGTTTGATCCAGGACTTTATTCCCTGGCTCTGCGGCTGGCAGGATGGGAAAAGCCGACTCTGCTCCATCCCAGGCGGTGTTTGCGGGAGCCTCGGCTCCATGAACTCCCCAATCTTGTTCAGCTGCTCCTCAGAGCCGGAGCTTTTGTTCCCTCCCTTGTGCAGGGCTCAGGAACGACACAGGGGTGGCTGGGATGGTGTCCCGAGGAGCCGTAGGAGAGAGAGGGGGATGTGGAAAAGCCTGGGAAACAAAACCTGTTGTCAGCTCCCTTCTCCCCGGCTCTCAAAGATTCCCAGAGTTCCCACTCCACCATTATCTCCTGGAAAAACCCCACCAAGTTCTCTCTTCCCTTGCCTTCACCTACTCCGAGGGCTGGAGCTCCTCTCCTGTGGGGATGGGCTGAGGGATTTGGGGTTTTTCAGCCTGGAGAAGGCTCCGGGAAGACCCTGTAATTCCTGCATCCCTGGAAGTGTTCCAGACCGTGTCGGACACGGCTTGGAGCAACCTGGGGTAGTGGAAGGTGTCCCTTCCTGAGCAGGGGTGGAATGAGGTAATTTTTCAGTCACTCCCAGCCCAAAGCATTCCATGATTTTATGATTTTATAAAGCCTGGTCCATATTTCACACGGGATTCCTCAGACACTTTTCCCTGCAGGGGGAAGCCTGTCCCAGAAGACAGAGGGAATTCACAGCAGTATTTATGGGATGATTTCACAGTGAGCTGGCTGTGGGGCTGTGTTGTCCCAAGGTGCTCATTTCCACCAAAATCGCTGGATCTGACTCAAAATATTCCAGTCAGGTGTTTCTGAAGACAAAAAGAGAAACTGATCTGTCTCCTCTGGAAATTTTTTATGGCCCGCAAGTCACATTTTCCCTCAGCAAAACAAAGGGCTGTAATGGAAATTTCCAGGCCAGTTTGGCCCAGTTTGAAGGTCAGACTGGTGTGTTTTGTCCATCAGAGTCAGCACTTCCAGCTCTGCACCTCCTTCATCCCCGGTGCCCAGATCCCAAGCCAGGGGATGGAGATGAAGGAAGGGAATGGGGTTGGTGCCTCCCACTTCTGGGGTTCCTCACACCCAAAGCACCCCCACCACCCCCTCCAGCTCCTGCTGCCCAGCACCATTTCCCTTGGGAAAGACACTCAGCCGCTGGGAAAACAGGGGACCTCAAAACCCTGGGATCCAAGCAGGATGGGGAGTGCTGACACAAGCACCTGCACATCAGTCCTGGAGAAACAGGAGGAAAATTTCACCTCAATAGTTCTAACGGCACCTGAATGGCCACCACCGGACCGTTCATGAAAATAACATTGTTGAATTAAACAAAAGGTGGTGTAGGGCACGTGTGGCAGCCAGTCTGCCCCATCCCCTGCCATAAATGTTAAACCTGTGATTTCCTTCCAGTATTTTATCCATCTTTAATTCCTACACGAGTCCATAAGCCAGGAGTGATTAACCCCCAGGAGAAAACCCTTGGGAGGACACCTTGATGGCTGCAAGGTGTTCCTGCTCCGGTACAAATCATCCCAAAGTGTCTGCCCCGTGCTGGGGTTGCTCCAAGGGCAGGACAAGCTGAGTTTTGCTGTCCTGGGATGTCCCTGCTCGGCTCCAGAGGGTGAGGACAGGTCTGGGACAGGCAGGAAGCCCCAGGCTGGGCTGGGCTCGTTCAGCCCGTCCTTGATGCGAGCAGAACATTGGAACAACGTCACCGAGGGAGGTTCGTGACAAAAGGGGGAATTTTTAGCAAGCTGTCCCCACAGAGGTTGTGGCACCTTCCCCGGGGCTGGCGGTGTCACGGCCGAGCTTTCTGTGCCATCTCTGCAGCCCTGGGGCAAAGCAGGGGGACAGCGTCACCCCCTCCCTCTGCAGGGGAAGGTGACCCGTTCCCAGCTCCAGGACACAGCCAGAATTCCCAGTCCAGCTCTCCAGGGTGCTGCACGTGTGTCCTCCTGCAGGAGGCCGGCACCCAGCGGCTCTCCAGCTCCCCGAGCCTCCTGCTGGAATATTCCCGAGGAACTGGCCGGCCCCGGGCTGTGTTTTGTTTGGCTTTGATGAAGTTCTGCAGGAACCTCATCCGAGGTCTCTCCTGCTGTTGGCCCTGCTCATGGATGGAGCCCAGGCTGGGAGGAAACCTGCCCGAAAACATCCCTCATCCCTGCTGTCAAATATCCCTCATCCCTGCTGGAAAATATCCCAGTCCAGGTCTCCAGGCCGCTTCCTTGCTCCTGATTATCCCAGTAAATTTTTTGGGTTGATTCCCTGCCCTCACAAAGGATTTTGTTCATGGCACCACCTGCTGATTTCTTGCCTTGTGCGATGGGAGAGTTTAGAAGGCAACCTCGAGCTGTTTATAATTAATCGGGAGCCGCTAATTAAGTCCTTTCTCATTTTCCCATTCCCTCTTCCACAGGCTTGTAAAATTCTTTCCCATTTGCTGGTGGAATATTTATTTTTTCCTGGTTTTGCCACTTCCCAGCTGGTGAAATTACAATGTGGCGGTGAGAAAAAGATTAGGAAGCAGCTCATTAATTTAGTCCTGGTTTTAGCAAGGCTGAGGTCGAGAGCAGGGCTGGCTCATCCCTCATCCCTGCTCAGCGTGGAGCTCACAAATCCTTCCCAAAGGGAAAACTCTGCAGGGAGAGGCTCAGATAAAGACATTTGGGATGTTATGAGAGGAGGAGAGGTGACCTGACTCCCCAGGAACCTCTGGGATAGGGGAATGATTCCCATTTTTAGAATTAATTAGGAAATAATCCGGATGTTTCCCCACCAGTTTCTTTCAGGGAGTAGAAAAGGATTTTTTAAAGGCATCTCTCAAAGGATTTTTTCAACTTTTCCACTCGACCCAAGCCTCCAGTGGTAAAACTGCCAATGTTGGAGAAACATATTTATTTCTGGGTGAGAGATTTTAATTCTAAAAGGGCATTTTTTGAGAAAAAGCCACTCCCACCTCCCCTGGATATTTTTATGGCAATTTACCATCAAAATCAAGCAGCAAACAATTTTCCTGAGACTTTTGCAGATTTTTGTGCTGATTTATTCTCTCATCCCACGGGATTTTCCACACCCCAGCTCTCAGGGGCAAGCACAAGGCAGCAAAGGGATAAACGCCGCAATCAGTGAAATAAAAAGGCAATTTAATGAAATAACAATAATGAAAAAGAGGGAGAAACAGGTGAGAAGGCAGAGAAAAAATGGGAATTTCATCTGAATTCCCCGTTTATCCGAATGCAACAGGAAAAGGTCCATTCATGCATAAGGTCAGACATAAAAAGAGACATTTAAGAATTTAAATGTCCAGGACTCCAGGAGCTGGAGAATCCAAGAGGGATGGGATTTCTGACATCCCACACCCCGTGCAGGTCTGCAGGAAACTTGGGAGAAGCCGATGGGGAACAGGCAGCAGCCCCGGTGGAGCCTCCCCGGGAGCAGGGAAAGCCGGGAGGACATCCCAGACACGAGGAACATCAGCAAGGTACGGAGCTGAGGGTTCCCGAGGTGCTCCATGTCCCACCCCACCCCGTGGTCCTTCCCTGGAGCAGAGCCGGAGGTGCTCCGTGTGCTGCCCGACGTCCCCTCAGCTGGACACGGCCCTGCTCCAGTGTCCCCAGTGAATTCCAGAGGGTTTCCTGACCAGAGGTGGTTTCCAAGCAGGTGTTGGAGCAGGTGCTGAGAGAGCTGCAGCCGCTTTGCACCTCGGAGCAGCAATTCCTGCAGGAATTCTTCCGGCTGGGCCGCGACTCCGTGGAGCTGCAGGCGCTGGAGGTGAGGGTGAGCACCGTGTCCTCTCCAATCCCATGATCCAGCCTGGCACATCCACGGGGTGCCTGAGCTCTCCTGGGCCTTCATCCTCCAGGAACCAGCAGTGGGGAAGCTCAAGAGGAGAATGAAATGGAATTTAATTCACAGCTCCAGGGAAATCAGGGGTCTCCAAGCATTAAACAGGACTCCAACAAGAGGCAGCAGAAAGAAATCCAGAGCTCGTGTTCCTGGCTGAGGGAGAGCAGAGAAATCATCATTTGGCCGGTTTAGATGGGATATTGGGAAGGAATTCCTCCCTGGGAGGGTGGTGAGGTGCTGAGATGGAATTCCCAGAGAAGCTGTGGCTGCCCCTGGATCCCTGGCAGTGTCCATGGCCAAGCTGGACGAGGCTTGGAGCCGCCTGGGACAGTGGAAGGTGTCCCTGCCCATGGCAGGGGGTTTGGGTTCCATCCCAAACCATTCTGAGATCCTTTGATAATTTCCACTCCAATCCTTTTTCAGGCATCTGCCACTAAGGGAGGAGAGCCCACGGCACCTCCAGAGGATCCTCCTTGCGCCAAGAGCCAGAGCCAGTACGTGGGTGATGGGAGACACTGGGTGCTCTGGCAGGACATGGGCTGAAGTGTCCCTTCCCAGTTAATTCCTGACCTTTCTCGTGGTTTGGTTTGGTTTTTAAGGCCGGAAGAAGCCACAGCCCAACTGCTGAGTGAGATCTTCAGCTGCCTGGAGCCGGAGCTGAGGGCATTTCTGGATATCTGCAACAAGGTCCACCCACTGGGATGCCTGCAGGTCCTGGTGACCTTGAGTGACTCCGTGTTTGGGACCCGAGGCTCCTCCTCAGCTGCCCCCTCATCCTTCCTCCGCACCCTCCTGGGGAATGTGTTGCTCCTGGCCAAGAGCAACTTCAACAAATTCATCGTGAGTGTCAGTAGGAGGAGGCCCAATAGACCTGGGCGATACTTGGCCTCTTCCAGAACCTTCTAAACAGAATCCCAGAATCATGGGGGTCGGAAAAGCCTTCCAGGATCATCAAATCCAACCCATGCTTTATCCCCACCTTGTCCCCAGCCCAGAGCTCTGAGTGCCATGCCCAGGTGTTCCTTGGACACCTCCAGGGGTGGGGAAACCCAAACCTCCCCGGGCAGCCCCTGCCAATGGCACAGCTCCATGTCAGCTTCAGACAAGGAATGTCACATTCCTTGGAATTACAGAAGACACTGTAGATGGAGGCAGTGTTCCCAGATCCAGCTCCTTGCCTTGTTTCCTGGCCTGGGCTCCACCAGGCAAGGTCGGATCTGAGGGTGCCACGTCTTTGTGTCGTTCTCAGGGGACCCTGTGCAAGGAGATGGAGGAGGCCAAGGCTCCCAGCAGGACGAGAGGGGGGATCCTGCCCTGCATCAGCCGCTTCCAGGAGTTCGTGGCCTTCTCCGAGGAGGTGTTCCGGGCATCCCGGCGCCGCGGGGAGCTGGACAAGGCCCAGCTCAGGCTGGCCAGCAGCGTCTTCAGCAGCAGTGAGTGCCAAGGCTGGGTGCTCCAGTCAGGAAATGTCCACCTGCGGCTGCAGGAGTGACCGGCTGGGCCACCAGGGCCGCGTGGGAGCTGCCTGTCCCCTGGGCACTGAAATCTCGCTCCCTGAGCAGGATCCTGGGAGCACCAGGCGAATTCCATGTGCGCAGTGTCTGTGACAGTGGGATGGGCCCGGGGGTGACAGGGATGGGACACATGGGCTCAGCTTTGGATCCAATTCCAACATCTCCTGCCCTACCACGGAGGGAGAGCTCCTCACGGATCAGACTCCTCTTACAAGGTCTTGGGAGCCAAGAAAAACTTCCCCCAAAACGCCAAGGGGTGTTGGCAGGGAGAGAGGGGTTGGGAGAGCGGGGTGGGGAGCTTCCAGTAGATCCCTGTGCTGTCCCAGCTGGATCCCTTAGCTTCCTGTCAGTGGCAGTGTCCTGTTTTCCTGCCTGGAGAGGACCTGAGGGGCTGCAGAAGCCACAGCTCGGACCACAGATCATGAGATGGTGCAGAGGGGCAGCTCCCACCTGTGGGTGAGCCTGGGGTGACCCACTGATAAATCCGTGGGCACGGCCCTGCCAGGCTCCAGGAATGTTTGCAGGGAAGCGGGTGAGGTGGGGATTCATGGACAGGGATGAGGATTTGTGTGGTAATTGCTCTCTCTGAAGTCAGATGGTTCAAACGAGCCCTCCCAGAGGCACATCCCTCCTGACAGCCTGCGGGGGCTTCTCTCCACACCCGATTCTCTCCCTCCTTTCCAGTCGACAGCCTGTCCTCAGCAACCCTGAGGGTGAACACGGACATGGTGATGATGGAAAATTTCCACCACATCCACAACTTCCTGTGCCAAAAGAACGTCCCCTGCCTGGAGGGCAAGAAGAGAGAAGCCAAGCAAAGGTCCAGGGAGCACATGGAGAAATTTGTCACCACGTACCTGGGCCAGCCCCTGGAGGGGCTCAATGTGAGTGCAGGACCCTGGCCTGGGCCTCCAAGGGCAAGGGCTCTCCCCAAAACTCTGGATTCACTGGTGTTCAGATCTCCCTGCCCTGAATCCAGTCTGGGGTTAGGTTACTTTGTTGTCACAGAATATGAGAGCACCTGGATTTCATTCTGCTCAGGGATTCCCAAAATCCTGGCACGGCCTTCTCCAGCTCTCCCAGTCTGAGCACAGACACCAAGGGAAGGTGCAAAGGGGTGTAAATAGAGCAGGAGCCCATTCCTGGTTCTTGGAAACAGTCCATACATTTAGGAACTCAGAATCCTTGGGATTTAGGGTATTTCTCCACAGCCAAGTTGCAGCTGGAATACCCAAACACATTCTTGGGCTGTATGAACAGACAAGGAGGATGAAGGAAGGGATTATTCCCTTGTTTTGCAGCAGGTGTGGAATGTCCTGTCCAGGGTTCCCTTCCCTGACCACTGCTGGGTTTGGCTGTGCAGTCCCACCTCGGCAGCATCCCAGAATCACTGGAAGGGATCCCAAAGGATCATCCAGTCCAAACTTCATCGGGGAGGTTGCCTGGATGAGATTCCTCAGCTCCCTGTCCAGTCACATCCGGCAAGCTCCAGTGGTGGGACTCTACCACATCCCTGGGCAGGTCTGATTGATTATCCCAGCTTGTTCTCGCTGGAAAACATTCCTTATATCCAGACAATGTGACCACCCGGCCAGCAAGGAAGCCTCTGCCACTCCCTCTTCTCCCTGACAATCCAAACAATGTGAGGGATTTTCTCATTTTCCTGCTGCTTCGTCCTCATGCCCATCTCAGGGTGGTGGACCAAGACACACCGGGGGCAGGATTCCAAAGCACTGGTGAGGAGTTCGTTCCCAGTTTGTTCCCAGTTTGTTCCCAGTTTGTTCCCATTCCCACTCCGGTTGCGTGCTGGTGTCTGGCAGATCCCGGTTCTTTTTTCACGGCTGCCTGGGCTGATCCATCCAACGCTTCCCAAGTGGCTGCTTTGTTAACTGAGCTAAGAGCATCTGGCTCTGCTCGCTCAAACAGACATTCCCTCCTTCCCGTGACCGTGGCTCTTCTGCTCCTTCCCTCTTCCTAAAATGTCTCGCAGACGGAGCTCAGCTGGAATTATTTATGGGACCTGTTACTTCCAATTTATTTCCAGTCGTTGCTGTCAAGCATTTGTTGGCTTGGCTGGAGAATCAGCTCTGTGTCTTGTGCTACACGAGCTCTGCCATGGCTTCACATCCTCCCTTTTCCGAGGGAAAGGATCGTTTTATTGCTCACAACAAAGTGAGTGGGATATGAGGGCACCTGGATGTCCCAAAATCCTGGCACGGCCTTCTCCATCTCCCCCAGTTTCCCTTCACAAAGAGAATGTGCAGAGGTGTAAGTAATGCAGGAGCCCATTCCTGGTTCTTGGAAACAGTCCATACATTTAGGAACTCTAAATCCTTGGGATTTAGGGTATTTCTCCACAGCCAAGCTGCAGCCGGAATACTGAAATGGATTCCTGGGCTGTACGAACAGACAGGAGGATGAAGGAAGGGATTATTCCCTTGTTTTGCAGCAGATGTGGAATGTCCTGTCCAGCTGTGGCAGAGATGTCACGAGAACTGAGAAAATTCAGGTTTTGCTTTACGCCTCTCCAGATTCTGGGATCCCCCATCCCCACCTCTGGCTCCAAACCCTCTGTGGGGAGAAAACTGGGAGGAACACCAAGGAACCAGAGAGATTTTTCCAGCAGTCCCATTGCTCCATGGGCCTGGAACCCTTAGAGATGCTTCTTGTTGAGCAGGGAGGAGACAGAACTGTGAAATTCCCTAAACTCTGCTTTCCTGGAGGATGAAAATCTCCAATACTTCATTAAACATTCCCCAATTCTCCATTTCAATGGAATTAGACGTGGGAAGGGAACTGAGGGCAGCAATCAGGTGTCAGCCCTGACACAGGAATCCACCTTAGGGCGGCTCACCATGGAATGTTTCCTTCCCCTTCCAGCATTTCTTTGACGGGGTGAAAGCCCGCCTGGCTCAGGGGGTGAAGGAAGAGGAGGTCAGCTTCCAGCTGGCCTACAGCAAGCAGGAACTCCGGAAAGTCATTGAAAAATATCCTGGCAAGGAGGTCAAAAGAGCCCTGGAGACCCTCCACAGGAAAATCCACAAACATCTGTCCCCAGAGGAAAATCTTCTGCCGGTAACTGGAGTGGGGTGGATGTAATGCTGGGATGGTTTGGGATTCAGGACTGCAGCATCTGTGAGGCTGCAGGGGCTGGGGAAGGAGCTGAGGTCTGCTTTTCCAGGTGGTGTGGCAGCCCATGGAGCTGGAATCCTGGTTTTCCAGGTGGTGTGGCAGCCCATGGAGCTGGAATCCTGGTTTTCCGGGAGGTGTGGCAGCCCATGGAGCTGGAATCCTGGTTTTCCAGGTGGTGTGGCAAGCCATGGAGCAGGAGCTCATCCGGCAGTACCGAGAGTTTGAGGAGCTCATCCAGCGCTGCTATGCGGGATCAGGGATTGCCCTGGACTTCACCATGGAGGACTTGCTGAGCTACTTCAACTCCATCACTGTGTCCAACGTGTAGGGAAATCCCTCCCTGGATGTCTGGAGCAGCTCAGGAACCCTTGGCTGCAGCTCCTTCCAGGAGCTGAACACAAAACCATTCCCAAGTTGGATATTTGGGTTCCTATCCTGAACTTAATCCCAAAGTGCCTCTGACTTATTGGTCCTGGACTAAATCTCCCTTGGGGAAGTGGAGTTGTCAGACCCAAACCACAACTTCCCTGCTCCAAGAGACCATTTTGCCACTAGGAAATGTCCCTCCAAGCCTCAGAGTTCCACCAAAGTGAGCGCTGGTGCTGAGCCTCCTCAGCAGACCATTCCCGATGGAAAAGCATCTTCTCTCCAGGGACCTTCTCCTTCTTTTCTGTGCTCGAACTTCACAGTGAGCCTGCACTAAACCCGAGGGTTAAACCCCATGGAGACGCTCCGTGTGTGAGGTGTTCCCACATCCAGGTATCCCGACAGGCACCGCTGCTCCACAGCTCTCCACTGAACCTTGTCTGGCAGGTGAAAGTCCAGAGCTGTAAATATTAATGGATTTATTGCTTTTAGCTCAGATTTACTCACATCTTGTTTGGAGTGGAGAACATGTACAGTTCTAGAGATCCGAACCAATCCTCAGGGAATTGCCTGTTTTTATCCCATTTTCTTAGGAATCTTCCTGCACCAACTCACCAATATATTGTCATTCCTTAAATGTCATTTCTTGGAATGTTTCTTAAGTTAAATATTTCTTGGGATGATCCTGGGCCCCATGTGATATCCGTCACAACCCTTCACCCTAAACAACTGAAGAGTTTGAACTCCTGGATATTTGCCTCGCAGGGCAAAGATTATTTCATTTATTTGGTGTGCTAGAAAATAATCTTGGAGGCGAGATTCCCTGTCCATTGCCAGGGAGGTGGGAGGCTGCGGTGGCTGCTTGGATAGCCCCTCTTCTCCAGGGAAATCCTTGTTTCTCCAGCGTGAGCTTTAAACCAGCACATAATCCCAGCTTTCCCTTGTAAAGGGAAAAATCCAGACTATTTTTCTGGGATTTTTCAAGCACTTGGCCTTTGGGTCAAGGTCCACCTCTGCAGGGAGCGATGTTTAGAGCTCCTGTTTCCAATCTCGTTATCTCATTATTTCCAATCCCTCCCTTTTTCCCGTGACGTGGCTGCTCCCAGCAGGAAGTGGACGGTCATAGGGAACCATCCAGCGCTGCCTTCCCAGCTCTTCGTCCCTCTGGAGGTAACAGGAATTTTGCAGCCCCGTTTCCTTTCAGTTTTTGGCTCAGGGACTCACCTGGGAGGGGAGGGCAGGAGGCGGGAGCTGTGGGCTGGGACATGAAGGTGCTGCAATTTGGGAGCACCCCAGAGGACGCCAGGGCTGAAAGGATTTGCAGAGGCATGGAGCCGGGTTGCTCCGAGGTTGTTGAACACCAAACACCAGCAAGGAGGGGCAGGGGTTCCTCTGGGTCTGCTGATGGCTCCCCCGTAACTGGTGCGGTCACCAGCACAGTCCAGGCCATGCCATGGAATGGGATAATGGGATCTTGCTCCAAACAGGCTCCTCTGGCTGCAGTGAGCAGAGATCCCGGTGAAACTGCACCTGGCTTTACGCTGACCCTTCTCCTGTGTCAGTGGGGCTGTGGGATCTCTCCTCACCAACCACTTCCCACACAGAATCGTGGAATCATTTAGGATGGAAAAGCCCTCTGAGATCATCGAGTCCAACCATTCCCCCAGCACTGCCAACACCTCCCTAAGCCATGTCCCTAAAAGCCAAGGGCAGTGCCAGGGGACCTGAACCCAACCTAAACCACCAGGAACCTCTGTGACCCCAGGCTGGTGAGTCCCCACACCCTGGTGCTGCATTGCCCTGAGCCCTGGCCTCCCCCTCTGCCTGGTGGTGACGTCTGACAGCCTAAAGACAAATGCCAAGAAATGTCCCCAGATGTTTCCTGCTGCTCTGCCAGGCCCCACTTTGGCTCCACGCTCTGGCTTGGCTCCACCTGGATGAGTGTCCACACCTGGGAGGACCCCAGAGGGGACGGGAGGAAGGGTCACACACACGGTCCCATCCTTGGTGCACACGGGGTTTGTCTGTTGGGAGCCTGGCATCTTGGTGACATCAGCCCTCAGCGAGGTCACCCAGATTGTCCCCCACACCTGGCCCCAGCCAGGGGCTCTGACAGGCTCAGGTGCCACCAGAGGCAGACCAGAGTCTGAGGCTCCTGCAGGGAGGAGGATTTATTGCTTCTGTACTTGTGCCACCTGCAGGACAAAGGAAGACCTGGGCCATCCCCACTCAGCTCTCAGCTCCCTGGACCATTTCCCATTTCCCTGCAGAGCTGGATGCTCCTAACTTCCATATTCTCTGGTTTTCCATGCCAGTTCCCAGCCCTGAGAGCATGTCCTGGAAGGGGGAGGGCACGAGCCCACCTTCATGTTTCATCCAGCGCCTGGACCACCTCGTGCTGACTGTGAAGAGCATTGAGGACACTGTGGCCTTTTATTCCGAAGTCCTGGGCATGGAGGTGGTGACTTTCAAGGTAACTTGGGGAACAGGCTTGGTTTGGGTCTAGAAGAGCTGGAGCTGTGGTTCTGGGCCCAGTGGATCTCTGATGGGTTCTCTGGGAGTGGGGTGGAGATGGTAGGACCAGCACAAGCTGCAGCCCATCAAGCTCTGAATTTCAGGACAGTCAGGCTGAGTCAGAGGTAAGTCCAAACCACACTGAAAGGAGTCACAGTGACAAAAAAACCCCAAAGATTCTCTGAAAAAACAACTTCTAGGACTGAAGGAGAACCTTCAAACCCACACATCCTCTAAAGACATCTAACTGGCTCTTGCTTTGATATTTCCATTGGCAAAGGGAGGAAAGGTTGGTGAATATTTAATAATATTTAATATTCCAACTCACCTCCTGCCCAAGCTTTGAGCCCTTTTGCCTGATGAACGCACAGCACCTTTTTAACTTCTAAGATCTTACTTCTCTGCTGCTCCACCAACTCTCCTAAAATCAAACTCAACTCTGATCTTTGGGTGGTCACTGTCCAGCGTTTCCCTGGGGGCTCAGCTGCCACATGAGCCTGAAGAAAGCTCCTTGAGATCCTGCAAAGAGCCACCAAAACCTCCCTCCTCCCCCTCTTCCCACCTCCTCAGCCTTGTCCCCACTGCAGTGCCAGGCTGGCCATTGGTTGTGTGGCTGGATGGAGAGCCCCCAGTCCTGAAAACCTGCATTCCCTTTGGAAACCCTGCATGTGGCTGTGGGAATTTCTTGGGTCACTCCACACCTCAATGAGTGTCACGGGAGCCTTGCAGTGATCAGTTTTTGGGTTGCCCCAGCAAAGCCCTGAGTTAGCAGGGCTCCACCGGGTCCCCAGGGTTTCCAGGGCTGCTCGGGGGAGTGGGTGCTGAAGGTTTCCAGCCCAGGAAATCTCCCTTACTTTGGTCTTTTCCCTTGGGAACAGGGAAATCGCAAAGCTTTGCGGTTTGGCCAGCAGAAGTTCAACCTGCACGAGGCTGGGCAGGAGTTTGAGCCCAAGGCTCGGCGCCCAGTGCCGGGCTCTGCGGATTTTTGCCTGATCACAGCAGCGCCCCTGGAGAAGCTGATGGAGCACCTGGAGGTGAGGCAGGCCCAGAGTGTCCCCAGGGCCGTGTCATCCCAAGGGACACGAATCCAGAGCCCCCAAATGACGCTTTCCTGGGGAATGCAGGGTTGTCTCATCCAGCAGTTCATGTTTTCAAGGCTGGGGGAGGAGGGCACGGTGATGACGTGACCATCAAACCCCTGCTCTCCTGTGTCCTCCAGGCCTGTGGGGTGCCCATCGAAGAAGGTCCCGTGGCCAGAACTGGTGCTGTGGGTCCAATAACCTCCATCTACTTCCGAGACCCCGACGAGAACCTGGTTGAAGTTTCCAGGTACTGCACAGCTGTGGCTGTGGACACCGAAGGGGAGCCCTGACCACAGCCCACGCTCTGCCTGTGTCCCAGCAGCAGACGGGGTGCAGGGGCCAGGTCTGGCTGGCCCATTTACAGATCCAAGCTTTAATTGTGTAAACCTGGGACAAGCCTCAAACCCCAGCCACAAAGTAGGGCTGCAAGGACATGGGGAGTTTTCCCAAGGCAGCCTGCTCTGCTCTGGGTGTGAATCCTGCTCTTACACATCTCCACCATGGAGGCTTCATGGCCTTCTGGGAAGATCTGTTCTGCTGCTGCTGCTGCTGCTGCACTTGTCAGGACATTTTCCCTAATTCCTGCTCTCCCTTCTGCTGCAGTTGAAGTTCTCATTCCTACACTGTCCACCTGTCACTCCCCTCCTCTTCAGAGTCACTTCTCCACAGTTGGAAATTTCTGTCTTCTCATCCCCCTGCTCCTTGTCTCAAGCTGCCTGGTGCTGGTGGCTCTCCTACCAAGCCAGAGGTTTAAATCCAGCTGTGACTGTCCAAACACACTTCCCACCTGGGATTTGGGAATTTGGCCTCGGTGTGACACTCAAAAACTCCTGAATCTGAAACTCCAATTCTCATCCTCATCTCTGTATCAATAATTGTGAGGTTTCTGTCACCCAGGATTGGAAAAAGCAGGGATGAGGTGCCTACATGGAGGGCAGAGTGTCAGAAGTCCAGGAGTTCACCTGGATTTTTGCAGGGATTGAGGATGGTCTGACACAGAGGAGTCTGACTCTGACGGCACCTGGGTACTTGTGGGGCTGTCCTAAGTTTTCTTCTTTCTTTAGTAATTTTAAAAGCCATTTCAAAGTTATTTTTGAAGTATAAAACAATGAAGGACCTGGCGATTCTCAAGCAGAGCAGTTCCCGGGCTGGCCACACTGAGGTAGCACCGATATCCTCACCGGAACAGCGCTGGAAAGGAGGGAGGACTCTTCCGACCTCTGCAGTCCAAAGCCTCTATAAAATTGAAACAATCTCTGACTCGTACTCATTTTTTCCTTGCTGGAATTTCGTGGGAAACCCAAAACTCTTCATGGTGCGAAAAAAAGCCAAAGTCACAAAACATTCAGTGCTTTGGATGATCAGCGGGGGCGAGCTGCTTTCCACTGAGTCGTTTGTGGGAACTAAAGACAGGAACGTCATGGGAGAAAGCCACGGGCATCTCCTCGCCTTCACCTTGTGAATGGAGACCCGGGGAGGGATCCGGGGGAGGGATCCCAGGGAGGGACCCCCGGGAGCGGAGTCCCCTCGGCCCCGGCGCCCGCGGAGCATCCGGCGGCTGCTCTCCAGGGTGCTGATGGGCCCCGGCCGTGTGCGGCTGCCGCGGGACCCCGCGGGGAGTCCTGCCCACGGGAGAGGGTCAGTCCCCATGGGAGAGGGTCAATGCCCACGGGAGAGGGTCGGTGCCCAGGGGAGGGGGTCAAAGCCCATGGGACAGGGTTTTGTTCCCTCCACTGGAGCCCACCTCGGTTCTGTCCCGCACACTGATCCCTTTAAGCGCTGAGCTGCTGGCTGGCCTGGAGGGCACCGGCTCCGTGGCTTTCCCGTTCACTGGAGTGTGAAACGTGGAGTGACACTTTTGGGGATCTCACACCTGACCCAAAGCTCGGGAACTCGAAACTTGACATGGAAACTTAGCCAGTGTTTGGAATGTGTTGCTGAAGGAGGAACTTCTCTTGGAGTGATGGTGCTGGAGCACAGCAGGCTTTGCTGGCTGATGGTTATTGCTGTCTCCAGGAGAAACAACCTGTGGGGCTCAGTGTTTTTCCCTGGAGAAACCACTGGCCCCATGCCAGCATTCCAGCTCTCTCTGTCCCAACCTCTGCTGGGCTCCCCGTCTATTGGAAAAGCCTCTGTATTATGAGTGTTCTAATTAAAACTGATGGTTTACATGATGCAGCATTTAATCTTTATGAATTTAATTCCGTTCTTTATTCAGCAAGATTCATTGTGAATATTGGACAGTGGGAGAAAGTGGATTAACAGGTGGGGAAAACAGTTTTCTTCTGGATGGTTCATTCCCTGCACAAACCACAACCAGCAAGAGAAAAGGAATTTCCTTCTTGTCTGCTCCCACCTCATCTCTCTTGAACCCCAATTCCCGCAGCAGATTCCACACTTCCATCATGATCACACTGGAAAGGAGCCCTTCGGATCAGCGATCCCAGTGTTTCATGTGGAGGAATGTTGAGTTCTCCACCTCACCGCTCAGGAAGGATGCAGGGGAAGCAGCCTTCCAGGGAATGGCTGCTCAGGAGCACAGGTTTCATCCCAGCTGGAAAGATGAGCTAAGAGCTGAGTCTCAATGAGCTTCCCCTCCTCTTATGGGAGGGAAACAGGAATTTCCCAATGGGAGTCACAGTGTGCGTGCCAAAGTCACCTCCCGGAGATGCCCACGGGCCACCTGGTGAGCCAGCTCTGAACAGGTGACTGGGAAAGCTGGGACAGCCAGGGGGGATGGTGTGGCCCAGCCCTGGGATGAGCAGGGACCACCTCTTGGGGTGTAGGACTGGTGTAGGATTCCTGACCTCCCAACTGCCTTTCCTTCAGTAAAGACATCCAGGTCTCAAGGGTCCTCAAACCATCCTTTGTACACAGAGAAGTGGCAAACACTTCCCAAGGGCTGGGGAAATGGGAGGCTTTCACTGGAAAAGGAAAATAATCCCTCTGTGCCGGAGAGTTCCGCAGGCAGGGCTGTTTGCAGCCGTGATGGACTTTTCCTGCGGCCAGTGGGACTGCCTGACCACGATCCCAAAAGTGCCCAGAGGAGCACTAAGAAAAGCACAGGCTCTGCAGCTGAACTTCCTCCTCTTCCCAGACTCAGCGGTCAGGCGTTCTGCCCAGAAAAAGCTTGGAATCCAGCAGTAAGAAATGCATAGGCACCGTTCCTTCTGGAGAACTGGATGATACCCCAGGACCCTCAGAGATTTCCATGGGAATTCTTTTATATTTGTGGTGGCCTTTCAGCTCCTCAGCCAGCATCAACCAGGAGTTGAAGTTTACTCCGTGTGCTAACCCAGACACACCTCCCGCCTCATGGGTTCCTTTGGAATTATCTACTGGAAGGGGTGGGAACTTCCCTGTCCTTGGGAATCAATAGGAAAGCACCAATGAAGAAAGGAATCGCAGCTTCACCAGGACAAGCCCCTCACCAAGCCCCCCATGCTGTCCCCTCACAGGCTGCAGGCCAGCTGGGAGCTGTCTGACAGGGTCTCCAGGTTGTCCACCAGAGTGATGATGGCTTCTATTTTCTCTTCTGGAAGCACGTGGGAGGCGTTGGATCGAAACTTCTTCAGGAGCGACTCTTTGCTCAGGGGCTTCCTCCAGTGCCCATAGAAAGTGTCACATTTGCCCGTCAGGACGTCCCCGCTGTGCAGGAGCAGGGCCACCTCTCCGTACATCTTGTCAAAGTTGGCCACGTTGTCTTCAGGGTGCTCCACCACCACCTTGTCCAGCAGCTCCCTGAGCTCCTGCCGGTGGATGCTGCTCTCGGAGAAGGAGGCCAGGCCCACCTCTCCATCGAGCAGGGCAGCGCAGGCGTTGAACTGGAAGGAGTGCCTTGCCTGGTGCTCCGAGCTGGGGAAAGGCCGGTTGATGTACTTGGACACCGGGATCTTCAGCATAATGGTGCGGATCAGAGAGGGAGAGAAGGATCCTGCATAGTTGATGAAGAGGTTCCGGACGGACAAGGCAGCGTCCACCACCCAGTGCATCCCCAGGTGGGCTGGGAATCGCTTGAAGGCAATATCCTGCTTTTCCAGGAGGAACTCGTGGTGCTGGCCGGGTGCGGACAGTGGTTTGGGCTGGTAGACGCTGTAGAAGGCGCTGAAGCCGGAGCAGCCGGGGATATCATCCAGGATCAAGGGGTTGGCCTCCATCCCTCGGGCCGCCAGCAGAGCCGCTTCCAGGCCCAGGCGGGTGGCATTCCCGACGTGCAGCGGCTTGGCCTGGGTGGCAGCGTTGGCCATGGGCGCCCCGGCGAGGGACGCGGCGATGCCCAGGGCGTGGCAGCACTGGGCAGAGCTGAGGGACAGCAGCTTGGCGGTGGCCGCAGCACTGCCCAGGGTGCCCACCACCGAGGGAGGGTGGAACCTGCAGGGGGATGGCAGGAATGGACAACCCTGGCTGCCTCACACCGAAGAACCCCTCCCAAGGAAAAACTAATGGAAAATGAGGGGCCCGTCAGCCGGTGGAACTCCTTCATGGTTCTGGAGTGGGTGGGATTCACCTGACTCAAAATTTAACCTTAAACTTTAACTGACAAATTAACTCTAAAATAAGAGTTTAGTTTAACTCTAAATTTAGAGTTAATTAACATAAATTAACTCTAAAAACTGGGTTTCTACTTGAAACCTCCTCAGAGACACCAGGGTGAGCTCAGCATCTCCAGAAGGCAGTTTGAACTTTCTTCAGGAGATGCCATGGCTCATGTCCACACAGCCAAACTTTCTACACCTCAGACAAATAATTTGGCCTCAAATACCCCCAAGGGAACAGTTCCTGGTTGATTCCATCACTTGGATCACACCAGGGCACTGCTGGTGGCAGCAGCTGGCCCAGGGGCTGTGCCCACCACCAACCTCTTCTTGGCTCTGGGATCCTGCCATGGCTGGGTAAGGTGATGGCACTACAGACTCCCTGGGAGGCCTCCTGAGGGTTACTTTTGGGGCAAAATCCCTGGAAATCACCAAATAAATACACGGTGCAATTGCCCCTGGCATTTGGCTCTCAGCAAGGCTTTACACCGTGGTAAAGATAAATTAGACTGGACTTAAACTGGGCTTAACCTAAACTAACATTTTAAAACCCAGGCTCACCAACCCTCTTCCTCCTCGGCGAAGAACAGGAGCTTTACCTTTTGGGAATGTCGTGAGCCTCAGTGGAGAAGTGCATGAGCCTCCCTTGCACTTCCAGGCCCACGTTGAACGCCAGCAGGAAATCCAGGCCGGTGGGCTTGGTGTTTGGAGGGAGCATCTGGGAGGCTGCCAGGAGAGCCGGCAGCACGGCCCCGGAGGGGTGAGTGGCGGGGTGCCAGGTGTCATCAAAATCCATGGAATGAGTCTGCCAGGGAAACAGAGATGAGGGCGTGCTGGATGCTGAGGGAACCAGGGCTGCTTGCTGATATTCCTGAGGAAATTCTGCCAAAGCCTCCACTCAGTGCCCCCACGGGGCGGTCTGGCTCCTCCAAAAGCCAGGAGATTCCCGGCTTTTGTCGCCCATCAGTGACTACACTGCTTCCTGGAATGCTAATTCCTGGCACCACCGGGCACAGATCCCCCGGGAAAAACCAGGAACACAGATTCCCCTAGGAGAGCCGGGAGCACAGATCCCCCTGAAAAAAACAGGAGATCAGATCCTGCTGGAAAAACCAGGATAATAGATCCCCCTGGAAGGGCTGTGAGCACAGGTCCCCCTTGAAAAAGCCGAGAGCACAGATCCTCCTGGAAAAAAACTGGAGCATAGATTCCTCTAAAAGAGCTGTGAGCACAGATTCCGCTTGGAAAACCCGGGAGCACAGATCCTCCCAGAAGTGCCAGGAGCACAGATTCCCCTGGGAAAGCCGGGAGCACAAATTCCCCGGGAAGATCCGGGAGCACAGATCCCTCGGGAAAGCCGGGAGCATAGATTCTCCTGGAAGATCCCGGAGCACAAATTCCCCCGGGAAAGCCGGGAGCACAGATCCCCCGGGAAGACCCGGGAGCACAGATCCCTCGGGAAAGCCGGGAGCACAAATTCCCCGGGAAGATCCGAGAGCAGAGATCCCCCGGGAAGATCCGAGAGCACAGATCCCCCGGGAAGATCCCGGAGCACAAATTCCCCCGGGAGATTCGGGAGCACAGATCCCCCGGGAAGATCCCGGAGCACAAATTCCCCCGGGAGATCCAGCCTTACCGCCACGCCGTTGGTGAAGGCCGCCAGCGTCGGGGAGAGCTTCACTCCCGGCTTTCCATAGACGGAGCTCACGGCCACGGAGGAGTACAGCTCCTGCGGGAAGGGGGGATGTCGGGGGAGGCCCTGGAGGGAGCGGGGACGGGGGCAGCCACCCCCCGGCCCCCGGAGGTGGCGGTGTCGGGGCTGTCCCTACCCGGCAGTAGCGCAGGGCGATGTCGAAGACGCTCGTGGTGCTGCCCACCAGCCCCACGCCGATGCTGTCCAGGATCATCCTCTTGCTCCGCTGCCGCACGGTCTGGGACAGGTGCTCGGGCCGGGCCGCGTGGATGAAGGAGGCGAAGCTGCTGGTCACGGTGTCCTCGGGAGCGCTCCGGGCCACCACTGCAGCGTCGGGACACAGGGAGGGGACAAGGACACCGGTGAGCCCCGCGCTGGCAGCCGCGGCTCCTCGCCCCCGGGGTCGCCAGGCGCGGGGAGCTGCACCGGCCTGAGCCAGGCGGTTCGGATTTAGGAGTCCTGCGAGAGCGGGGAGCTGGAATTCATCGTCCCCACGGCTCCCTCCCAATCGGGGATAACCTCTGATTCCATTTGTCCTGTATATAAAATCCCATATTCTCTGGGCACCTCCTGGGGTGGCTTCCAGGAGGTTCAGGTGAAGCAGCTCCAGAGCTCAGCCCCATCCCCTCACCTTGGGTTTCCAACAGCCATTTTTTGGGAGGTGTCAATGCAAATGATGCCCCTTTATCCAGGGGAAACTGCAGAGCAGGAATGGACCACATAAATTCAAAACTTCCATAGTTTTTTGGAATGCAGGACTCGACCCAAAGCCTGGATTTATCCAGGTGTTTCATCCTACAAGGCACTGAAATGTCTTGACTCAGCCACCAAAGCTCTTAAGCCCTGTGTACTCCAAAGGATGCTAATCCTTAAAAATAAATTAAAATTCTATGGAAAATACCGAGTTTGTGTCTACTGCATGCTTTCATTTCAGTGAGGAATCGCCTTGTTCAGATTATATATAGATCATTATTATATATGTGAATTTATACATATAATATTTTCTATTATTCATATGTTAATTTATAATTTATAAAATTATTTAAAATTTTAGAATTAGAATACAGACTATAATTAATTGAATTGTATTTATAGTTAATAGAATTAAAATTGTTCTGGCCTGTTATAATTGATACTGTTAATTTGAGAGCGCACGGGAGAGCAGGAAAAATAAAATTCCATGTAGCCAACATTTGCAGGGTGGCAAATCCATACATTTACTTATGGACAGGTGCGGGGGCGCACACACAGATGCAGATAAAAGACGAATTAATGTCCAAATTAAATGAATCACAGGTGAAAAAAAAATAAAAATACTTTGCTCCAAGAGGAAAACTCCTCCAGACCGGCAGGTACACAAGAGTCTTTGTTTTAGGAGCAGCAAACACGACAATTAATGAAATGACCGTTCCCTAATTTCCCTAGGTTGGATTCATCCCGAAATGTCACAGCAATGACTCACGGAGCGCTGGCTCGCGTTCGGGCTCACCTCGAGCCCAGGCTGAGCCTCCTGTACACACAGCTGGGAATGCCATCACCGCCTGACTCACCGGGAGAGCATTCCCGCTCCCGGGGAGCGCATTCCTATAGGAATCCCGGCACTCAGCACTTCGGGACCCGCTGCCCACCCCAGCCCGGGGCCTCTGGGAGCATCCCCGGGTGCCCCCGCCGCCTCCCGGGGCGGGAGCGGTGATGTCAGGGCTTGGAGAGGCTGCAGGAAAATCTGCTCCAATCACCCAGCACCCAGAAAAGCTGGATCGGCTCCTTCCCGGCATCAAACGCTCTTTGTCGCCTCGGGAGGCAGCGGGGTTTTTTAACCCTTCAGGTAAAAGCATTCCGTGACTCCGGGGTTTTCCTCCTGGTAGGGCAGGACTTCATTAAAACATTACATTTGATCCAAGACCAAATAAATCCCTGCCGATTATTGTTATTTCTCTTGTCCTCGGGTCTCATTAAGCAACTTTCCTTGAATTTATTGTATTAATAACTCATAATTAATAGATATAATAGACTAAGAATATATTTTAAAGTAAGTTAATAAACTTACAATAAACCAAGAGTCCTTTTAAAAAGAAGTTAATAAAATAAACTTACAATGAACTTATAATAAACCACGAACACTTGTAGAAAGAAGTTAATAAACATAATAGACCCAGAACACATTTTAAGATCAGTTAATAGACAAACTCAGACCACGTTAAGAGACAAAACAGACCAAGAGTCTACACAGCCAAGTTGTGGTTAATTTATCCAAAGCTGGGCAGTGCTGGAGCCACGGAAAGAGACCCATGAATCACCCCAGGCAATGCCCGGAGCAGGATCAGGTGTAGTTAGGAAGCAGTGACAAGTGGAGCAGTTAAGGATCTGAGCCACCCTTTCAACACCCAACACTTGTGGTCAAAGAATTTGGGAAGTCTGGTTCTAAACCAGTTAAAGTTCTGGTTTAGCGCAGGACTGACAATCCGCATTTTTACTCCTTGCTGCTTTTCGCCTGGTCCTTTATCCCCGAGGGCACAAAGCGCCACAGGACCCCCAAACATTTGGAAGCTTTGCCTTCCAAGGGTTTCAGGATTTCTCTCGGCGTGCTCAGCCCGGCACCTTCTTTTCCAGCAACGCCAGGATTATTCAGGGATGCCCGCTAGGAAAGGATGGGGAATGCTGAGAGATACAAACCATGGGCAGCAGTTTTGTGGACTTGCCGAGAGCTTGCCAAGAACTTCTGGGATTTCTAGGGGAGAGACACAGAGAGGGAGTTTGTCACTGGAGCTGCTGGAAGGTTTCTCGGAGCAGTTTTCCTGCTTGTGCCTCTCATCTTGAGGCACTCACAGATCAAACGAGCGTGTAAAAGTAACGACATATTTAAGGGAGGGAAAAAATATTTTCCAGAGCTGCGTCCAGCAGGGATGCCAAGAACATCCAGGGAAATAAAGCCACACAGTGGAAGGGGCAGCAGAGCCTTTGCAGCCCTGCCACGAGATCCTGCAGCGAGCAGGACCAGCTCGGAGCGGGCATGAGGAGCAAAACCCAGGGAGCACATCCCAACAACAACAACAACAACCCCACATGGCACGGTCCAGAGGATGTTTGGGACGCATGAAAGGAGCAGGATGGCAGGAAAAGGTCAGCAGCTGAATCAAGTGACTGTGAAAACCATTGGAGTTTGTTAATTTTGGGGCAGGTTCCCATTTAATGCCACGCTCGGCTGGACCAGTGGAGGAACCGCCCGGAAAGCGGCATTTCCTCCTTAAAGTGCAAAAGGCAAGCTCAGGAATGGGGAGGGATTGCGTGGAAGAGTTTTACCTGGAAGGTGGAGTAGACCATGCTGGTGGCTGCTTTTCCCAGTGCCTTTCCCGGCTCGGTGTGCTCGGCGCGAGGGATGGCAGAGGTGTGTGGCTGAAGGTGCTCGTGGCAGGGTTTATATCTGCGTCCAAAAGGCAATTTGCTTTCTGTTTTTGTGAAACTGGATTTCCAGGGGGATGACATCAGCCCCTGGGGAGCCAGAGGGTGGGGGGAATCCGTGAGGAGGGGTGGTTTGTCCCTGCTGGACAGAAGGGAAACCCACCCCCCCACCCGCCTTCGGGAAATAAAAAAGGACTTCGGACAATCACTGACAAGGTTCAAGGAAACTCCTGTCTCCAAAACACTGCAGGTGCCAATGAGTGAAGCAACTGGCACCAGGCTCCTCCTCCCGAGGAGGACTATAAAAGTGAGATTCACCAGGAAATGAGAGGGACAAGAGCATCCTCCCGTTGAGCCGAAGTGTCACCAAAGCAGGTAAATCCCAGCTGCAGAGGCAGAAGGGAGGCAGTGGTGGTTTTGTTGGTTGCTTTTCTTGAGTACCTCGGTGTTTGGGTGTTTGGCTGAGTCTTTCCCAGCTCTCCTTCTCCATCTCCAGCGCTGCCGGGTCACTGAACCGGGAGCGCACCCTGGAGCTTCCAGGGAACACCGGGAGCCTTCGTTCCCAAAGCAATGTTTGGATCCTGGGGGAATGCCAGGGCTCTTTGGTTTGTCCAGCCTGGGGATATTTATCATTTTGGGCAGAAGAACAGCCTGGTGGGCCACACCTTTATTTAAAATTGGGTTTTTTACTAACCCCCATGCAGACCTTTGTCATTGCAATGTATCCCTGGCAATTCCGTGCTGGTTTGCACCAGAGGAGAGGCAGGGTTGTGATGTGAAATCCAGCTGTGTGCTGTGGCTGTGCACTGTTCCTCTTGCTGTGTGCTTATCCAAAATGAATTTTGTTCTCTTTCCATGTTTATCCGGGGAGAGGCAGCGTTTCCTCAGAGCTCTGTAAATGTTTGTTGCCACTAACAAGGTGGGATGGAAAACTAATGGCAAAATGCCACTGGGGATGAGTGAAAATGGAAAGGTTTGGTGTTTGTAGATGTGTCCCGTGGCGTGGGGAGCCTTGCTCCAGCCACCTGGGGAGGGAATGTCCGTGCCCTGGAATATTCCCGTTAATACTGGTCACGGGGACGCAGCACCGTTGGGTGGGCAGAGTGATTCCTGCAAAGCCTAACAGCCCCGTGGGGGTGGGATGCAGATGGGAATGGCCTTTCCTGGAAGGGGGTGAAGGGAAGTCGCTGTGAGGACAGCAGAGAGTGAAGGAAGTGGTGGGCAGAGCCTGTCCCGTGTGGCTCAGAGGCCGCCGGGGGACAAGAGCCGGGACAAAGGGAGGACCTGACACAGCGTTCCTGCAGCCCGCAGCGTGAGGGATGTCGGGGGCAAGCAGGGCAAGGAAAGCAGGTGGAGGGGGCAGGATGAGGGAGGGTGTGGCTTTGGCTTCGCCCTCGCTGCGCGAGGGATTCGAGCAAGGCAAGGATCATCCCGGGCTGCCCCATCCCTCCGGGCGATGCAGCTCTGGCAGCACCCGCGGTGTCCAGGTGCCTCCTCAGCACGGGGACATCTCCACCCCGTGTTTTCCTGGACAGTGGCTGTGCTGCTGGTGCCCCGGGTGTGCAGAGAGCTGCTGATCCCACCTGGGAGAGAGGGATTTTCCATCTGCTCCCTGCCTCCTGCACAGTCCCACGTTACCCTGTGGCACCAGCAGCGTTCTGTGGTGCATGGGGAGCAGCGGGTCCTTACAGCGACAGCACCCACGGGTGGGGTTATCCCGGGGCCAAACCAGGGCAGATTTGAGCAGAAACCCCCCCCGGGGGTTCCCCTGTAGAGCCTCGTTTTTCCAGGCTCAGTGCAGCCCTCGGCATTCCGGTGCTGCTGCTCCTCAGACATCACCAGGAGGGGTTTCCGTGGTTTGATGGCTCCTCAGACATCACCAGGAGGGTTTCCATGGTTTGATGTGTCCTGACCTCGCAGCAAACAGAGGCAGGGACAATGCCCAGCTGTGGACCGGTCCCAGGGCAGGGACCACGAGTCTGGGCTGGTGTGTGTGGGGGTGGGTGTGAGCAGTGGGTACAACTGCAGTTGGTTCCAGCCCCAAACCCTTCTTCTCCTCCTTTTCCATATCTTGGGCTAAATCCTCTCACATCCTTCCCCTTTACACCTCCTTAGCCTGACACAGCATGTCCTGGTGTTTCTCTTCCTCCCAAATCCCATGTCTGCCCTGGAAGAAGAGGAAAACATCCCTGTGAGCTGTATCTCTCCATCCCTCCCCAGTCCCAGCTCTGTTATGCAGAAAACACCAACAAAACGAGCTCTGGCAAATTAAAAACCACTACCCAGAGCCAAGGAGTTGCCTGGCCAGCCCCTCTCCCTCCTGAATCCCAGATCACCCTCTTCCAGGGACCCACTCCAAGCAGGGGCTCTGAGCGTGCCTTTGAGCCACTGCCTGGGCTGTTTCAGGGCAAAACATCTGCAGGAGCTTCATTTTGTGGCTCATTTCCAAGCACAACCATTGAAACCAAACTGCTTCTTTATATAGAAGTGTCATTTAAAATAACAGAGAAGGCAAACCCATGGGATCCACAGGCTCAGCTCTGCCCTAGGGCACAGCGTTCCTTGGGGCCTCCTTCAAGGCAGAGCCTTGATGGGAAAAGGGAGTATTCCTCCCCTGGAACTGGGATTTGGTGTGTCTCCCTCTCTGAACCCAAAATCCCAGCCTTTAGCACAACCATATAACTGAATAATTCATTGCTCCCCGAGCTTTGCCTGGAAGTTTTTACCCTTTCCTCATTTGATGAGAGCTGATGTTGCCGAAGCAGTTCGGAGCTGCCAGGAGTCGATTTATCCTTCATCCTTCCTCCTTTGGGGAAGCGACATCCTTTAGAATAAATGCAGAGAGGAAAACATGGGGGTTTTCAGCAGAACAAGAGGGTCCAGAGGGTTTACTGATGGTCTCAGAATGTAAATTTGTGCTGAGGATTTGTGTGATCCTGGGATTCAGGTTCATTATCATTCCCATATTATTTTTCTTTGGGTGGTGCTCCTTCCCTCCTCCTCACTCCCCCTAACAATAGCAGAGCTTTCCTCCCTTTCCAAAGGATTCTTTGGAATGGCTGAGAACAGAATACATCACCTTCTCCCTTTCCAGCTTTTTTAGCTCACCAAATATTCTAAAAATACCCAAATAACAAGAACATTGCTGTTTTATTTTCATCTTTGTTTCCCAACAAAACCCTCCAGAGAGAAAACTTCAGCTCCTGGTACCCAGGAGTGCCGAGGAGTGGAAATGTGGGGGCTGCCTGCAAACAGACGAGTTCATGGGAGAAATATGAAGGGTTTGAAAATAGCCTATTTAGTCACTGGGGTTTCAAGAAAGGGATGGAGCTGGAAAATTCCATCTGGAAGGGAGACTGTGTGTGTGTGTGCACCGTGCCTGCCCTGTTTGTCTGCAACAGTGGATAAGAAACGTCCTGGAACGGCTCAAAAATACCTTGTGGGTTTCGTCTGGGTGTTTGTTGGTTTGTGTCGGGCTATTCACGCCTCTCCATCTCCAGCAGCCTGGAGAAGAGGGGACAGCAACCATCACCACCACCTGCAGCGCTTTGGGGCACCTAAACATGTTTTTGCCAGGAATCCTGGTCGCCTAAATAGGTTGTGTGTGTTTTTTCTGGATAGGGCTGCGGAAAGCAGGCACCTCAAGCGGTGCTTTGAATCGAGGCTTTGTCCGCAGCGAGGAGCGGGGAGGAACGTGGAAACACCTGAGCCTGTCACCAGCCTGTCCCTGCTCGGGGCAGGGGCACGGCTCTGGAGGTTGGCCGGGTGCCCGAGCCCTGTCCAGACGCCGCTGCCGGGGAGGCTGTGGGGGCGAGGCCCTACTCTGCTGTTTTGTCTGGAAGGGCCATGGCGAGCGCCGAGGGCTTCGCCGCCGTCTTCTACAGCGAACCGGGGGTGCTGGGGCTGCTCGGCAACGTGGTCAGCGCCTTCCTCCTGTGCCTGCAGAACTTCGCCGTGGCCGCCACGGGCCTCAGGCCTCGGGCAGCAGAGCAGGTCCTGGCAGGTGGGTGCTGCTGCTCAGGGTGGGGCGGGTGGGGCTGAACGTGCCCTGAACTCTTTGAGGGTCGTCCCCATGGGCCAATGGGCACTGCTGGCGGGATGGTGGGGAAACATGGGCTGTGTCCATTGTGCAGGTCTGGGGATGGCTGCTCCTCCTTCCCCAGCCACTGGGACAAGTATTCCGTGTGCCATTCCCTGCTAGATCCAAACTGCCCCTGGGCCTGCTTACCACACCGAGCCAAGGGGCTCAGGGGCCACACACAGACATTGCCCATGAAGGTGGGAAGAGGGGCAGGCAGAGGCCACAGGAAGGCCGTGGGACCTGCCATGGGGTGTGCCCTAGAGCTTCCTGCAGCTCCAGCCTTTTTGTGCTTGGCTTCCCACCTGACCCCTTCCTGCCTCCCTCAGGTGTCCATCTCATCCTGATTGGAGGCTTTGTCCAGCTCCTGGCCGGATTTCTCGCCTTCCGCAAGTATGACCACCTTGGAGGCGCGGCCTTCCTCACCTTCTCTGCTCTGTGGAGCAGCTACGGGGCCACGCGGGTCCTGTCCGCCGCGTATCCCTCCCTGGAGAACACAACGCTTCCCTCCGGGAACACCAGCCAGCTCCCGGCCGCCGGCACAGCCCCGCTCTCGGCCAGTCAGAGCGCCGTGGCCGGGCTGGTGGCCTACATTGCCATCTCCTTCATCCTGTCCTTCTGCTCGGCCACCGTCAACTACATTATGCCCTTCATCTTCGGGGCCATCGCGCTGGCCCTGGGCTTCGAGGCGGTGGCGCTCTTCGGGGACTGGGCCCTGGTGGTGTCCGGAGTCCTGGAGCTGGGCATTGTCCTGGGCGGGCTGTACGGGGCTGTGGCTCTGCTCCTCAAGGGCATCACGCAGAGGTACGTCCTGCCCGGCTTTGGGCACCCCCTCTTCAATGTCCTGCTGCTGGGGTCGGCACAGAAAAGCTCCTCCAAAGCCCTGGGGGACGAAAAGAAGAAGAACACAAAGTACGCGGAGCCGATGGCCCTGGGGAACATCTGCGACACCGTGGCACCTTTTATATTTGCCTTTTACTTCTTTGGGTACATGAAGACCTTCTGTGTGGGGGCAGCGTGGATATCCATCATCTCCAGCTGCCAGCTGCTCTCCAGCTTCTACAGCTACCTCAGAGGGGACAGCTACCACACCACCAAGTTTGGCGTCCACAGCCTCCTCTGGCTGGTGATGGCCTGGGAGGAGTTTGTGGTCACCGCCTTCCTGGGGCTGCCTG
Source organism: Lycocorax pyrrhopterus obiensis (assembly GCA_014706295.1). Classification (NCBI taxonomy): domain Eukaryota; kingdom Metazoa; phylum Chordata; class Aves; order Passeriformes; family Paradisaeidae; genus Lycocorax; species Lycocorax pyrrhopterus. Next base: position 11,335,629 of record JACSVZ010000005.1, read on the forward strand.
CGGCTCAGGAAAGCCGGCTGGGAATGTTTGGAGCGTGGTTCTTCCTGGCCACTGCCTGCCTGCTCTTTCTGATGTCGGCCCACAAAGACACCCTGGAGATGCTGCAGAACGCCTCCTTCATCCTCCTCACCTCCGCCTTCGTCCACCAGATCCTGCTGCCCGGCGCCCGGCCCTTCCTGGGGGCCGCCTGCAGCCTCTGCACCGCGCTGTCCCTGTACGCCACCTTCGCCAGCCTCATCAACTCCATCGGGGAGAAGGTTCTGATTCCCGTGGGCGCCCAGCCCGTGTCCAGCTCAGCTCTCCAAGCTGTGCTGGGTGCTGTCCGCACCCGGCTCTCGAGGTCCAGGGACATCCCCAGTGGCACCGGTGCGGCCGTGCCGGACGCTCTGTTCTACGTCTGCAATGGCCTGGCTGCGGCCGCCGCCGTCCAGGGCAGCGTGGGTGACACCGGGACACAGCAGCTCTCCATCCCCTCCGTGCTCATCCCAGGAGCCCTGGGGCAGCTGTTCGTGTGCCGGATCCAGGTGAGGGGCGGGAAGAGGTTCGGATCCGTGCTCCCGTTCTGCTACGCTGCCTTCTGGGGAGCCTGGGCCTGGCTGCGCCTGGCAGGTAAAGCACGGGAGGGTTCCCGGTTTTAGGGGTGTTCTCAGGGGATTTCAGACTGCTTTCCTCAGTGGAATTCCTTCTTTCAGGAGAGTCAATGACATCAGGTTTACTGATATTCCTCCTTGGAAAAAGATAATTCACAAATCACCCCAGTTTGCACTCAGTTGCCATTGCTGCAGGCACTTGGTGCTCCCAGCTCCAGGAGTCCAAGTTGTCTTCAATAAAAGCCAGGATTTCCCTGCAAAAACATTGTGAGACTCTGAGCTGTTATCTCAGAATAACAACTCAGGAGATGCTTTTAGGCAGTGGGAGACTCCAGGTTCTGTTTTTCTCCTTCGGGAGCCTGGAGAAATCTATTCCAGCTGGTCACAGCCATGGAAGAAGCTGTCAGAAGCTGAGCCTGGCTTTCAAAAGCTGCATTTTGCTCCAGGTGGGCAGAGTGTTCACACAGCCTCCGTGCCAAGCACTCTTAAAATGAGCACCTGCGGGGAAAGTTAAAGCTGTGACTTCAGAGGTGTGGCAGGAGCTGCTGAAGTGTCCAGCCAGGCCCTGAGTATTCCAAGCTGGAGGTAGAATCCAGAGCTTTTCTTGGATAACCATCACCAGTCCCACAGTTAATGCCTCAAATACTTCGCGTGGCAGAAGCGGCGGGTGTTGATGAGGGAGGGTTTTTGGGAGGTCACCATCCATCAGCTGGAGTTGTGGCAGTCCCAGCTGAGGCTCTGCTGCTCTCCGGCCGCTCTCCTGTCACGCCGCTCCTTGTGGTTTGCTCATAACCAGATGTGCTGCTCCTGTTTCAGGCCACTTGCTGGACATCGGGGCGGGGAACACCAAGGGATTCACCGCTGGCTCTGTTGCCTTTTTGGTGCTCAACGCTTTTTTAATCATTTTGGGTAAGTCTCCGAACCACGTGGGATGTTTATTGAGGGGCGTTTGGGGTCACATCATGAATCCTCCTGTGGTTGCTCCGTGGTGGAGGTGCACCAGGGAGGGACGCTCTGCTCTTGCTGTCACTCGGATTAAGCAAGAACAGAGATGTTTTGCCCACAGCCAGTAACAGAAGCTGAGCTGGGCTTAGGAGAAGCAGCCCCAAGGGAATGCAAGAACATTTCAAAGAAAATAAAAGGATCAAATCAGGTGAAAGTGTTCAACGCACTGGCACCAATCCCCAGCCACACTCCAGCCCAGCTGGTGTAAATCAGAGCCTGCCTGGCTGCCAGAGAAGTGTTTTCCATGTGAGCACAGTGTCCTGGCAGATCAAGGGTTTGGCAGCGTGTCCATGGAACCTGAGGGCTGAACAGACCCTGGCTGTGCCTCTTTGTTCCTCCGTGGACAGGGAAATCAGAGCTGGGGCTGCTGGGTTCAATCAAACAAGCCTCAGTTGATTTAGGAACTCTTCTGCTGGTTCATGGACATTTTATGGGCCATGCTTGATGTGGGTCCCTCTTGTTTGTGTTTCTTTCCACAGCTTCCTCTTTTAACGTGGTGCTGCTCTGCCTGACCCTGGCCATGGAGCTGCTGACCATTTGTTTTCTGCTCTTTACACTGGAGAGCCTCCCTTTGCCTTTTGAAAGTGAGTTTTAGGGGAACTTGGACATTAAACCTTCACCCACAGAGTGCAGGGAGCGGGTCCTGGTTGGGGAGCAGTGTGGAAAGCTCAGTGTGGGAAAATCAAGCAGAGTGTTCCTGTTTCCCTGGAAGTCTGGGGTGTGTGCAAGCGTAACTGGAGAAGGAAATCTTTCCTCCTATCATCCCCAGGGCCTTGAGCTTCCAAATAAACCCGATACTGCTGGATCAGGGCACCTTCGGAGGTTCTGTCCAGCTCTACTTCCCAGTGGATGTTCCCCGAGGTGTGGGATGAGCTGAATGTGTCACCACTTTCAGTGGCTGTAGTTCTGCTGAAGCTTTGGCCTTGCTGCAAGTGCCAATTTAAGTGTTAATTCCATGGAGTGCTTCAGCAAGGGGATTAGCGGGAGCTTTTCCACCAGGACTTTGTCACCACAGAATAGAATCACAGCACCATGAAATCCTTTAGGTTGGGAAAGCCCTTCAAGCCTGAGTCCAACTGTTCCTCCAGCACTGCCAAACCCTGTCCCAGGTGCCACATCCACACTGTTAAACCCCTCCAGGAATGGGGATTCAATCACCCTTCCTGCCTCTGACTCTGGGATTTTTTCCAGTTGTGATGTTGAGCATCCTCAGCGTCATCTGTTTCTACGGAGCCACAGCCTCGCTCACCAACTGCATGTTCGGCAAGGACCTCCTGGTGATGGGACCTCCTCTGCTCACAGTAAGAGATGCTTGGCTTGGCTGGGCAGCTTCCTTGCTCAGAGGGGACATTCCGGGGCCTTCAGTGCAGATTCCCATGGAATTTCCCTTCCGCTGGATCCTTTAGTGCCGGTCGAAGTTCCCAGTCACAGGACTTTTGTAGGGAGCTGTGAGCTGGAAATGAGCTCCCTTCCATCAGGAATAACATCGGAGAAAGGGCAGGGATGTTCACAAGACTCCTATCCTGCTCCAAAATGCCCGTCTCCATGGCCCTGTGGAATCAGCCATCTCCAATCTAAGAATTCCTGGTAGATGGAAGTTTTAAAGCCATAACCTGGGGAGCAGGGAGTTAAAAGATTTTCCCAGACTGGACAGCAAGAATTCCCCATCTTTTCTTAGCTTCAGACTCCTTTTGCCATCTGGTGTGTCTGACCAGGGCCATTCCCCCTATCCAGGGTGATGGATCTGACAGCTCCAATTCCTGCTGCAGAGAAACATTTCCATTAAATCAGCATTCCGTGGGAATGCACTTGAAACTCCATCCTCCTCTGTTTTTCGGATTCGCGAACAGTTTCCTTAGGTCACTTTGGAGAGCAGCCATTTCTCCAGGAAGCCATGCTGGGTGGGATTCATCTCCTCTAATTTTAGGCACCAGCAGTTGAAATGTCCACCCTGAGCTGCCCTCTTTCACTCCATTAACTGGAATTCACCTCTCCTGCTTTGGGGGAAGCTTCCCTAGAGGTGCTGCCCCTGCCCTTGGACTGCCAAGGGATCACGGCATGGTGGATCCCTGCATTCGGGTGGATGGAACCCTGCCCTGTGCTCCATGTGTTTGCTTATTCATTGCCTCCTGATTCCTGGCAGGTCCAGAGCTCCAGGAAGGACAGGGAGGATCCCCTGCCCTGTGTCTGCCCCAAGTCCCACCTCACGAGTGGCCTGAGGACCATCGCGGAGCTGCTGAACACGGGGGCCGTGTGTGGGGTGCCCACAGACACCGTGTACGCCCTGGCAGCCTCCTGCAAACACCCTCAAGCCATCGAGAAGGTCTACAGGATCAAGGTGGGAATTCAGGGATGTCACCTGGTGACCTGGCTCTGTGTCCTGCCTGTGAGTTCATGCAGAAGCAGGAAGGCGAGCCCCTGGTTTCAGGTTGTCCCAAGGCTCAGGAGGTGACTCAGGAGTTCATGAGCAGCCACACCAGAACGTCAGGGACCATTTTCTGAGCAACCCGGGGTACAGCCCCTCTGCTCCAGGCTGGAGCACTGGGAATTTGGGCAGCGACATCCCTGGGGATGGACAAAGCACAACCCCAAACAGGAACAGCCGCTCACAGGCGGGTCCAGACCTGTGTTTGTCCTCTGTGCCTTACAAAGTGCTGAATCAGAATCCCAGGGCTACATTCCCCCAGACTTTTGGAGCCATTCAGTGCTGGAACCAGCCCCGGAGTTTGCACCTTCAGTCCAGCTTTTGCAGCCTGGCCCTGTCTGTTGTCCATGAGGCAATTTCCTGGCTAGCCTGGAGAAATAACCATAACAGACGATCTCAGCTGGCCCCGAGCGCGAGCAGCGGCACAAAGGCCGTCTCTTCTGCGCTGCCCCGGTGCCAGTGCTGACCTTCCCTGCCGATGAGGGAATACAAACAGAATGTAAATACATGCCCAGTTCCTGAGTCATTTGGCCCCACTGAAGCTGATGTCAGTTGAGGACTGAAATGGCACCGCTTGGTGAGTTTGTTTTATTTCCCCTCCATCTCCACTGCTGGTTTTACGCCGAACTCATTTCGCCAAGCTTCTTTCAAAGCGCTGGAGGGGTGATAGTGGAGATGTTGGTTTGCAGGGGGTTGAGCTCTCTATCCCTCATCCCATCACGAATTGGTGCATTTGACCTTGGTTTTACACCAGCAGAAGTCGGGGAAAAATCAGGCCCCTGGTGTGTAAGATCCAAAAACCGCTGATACTGAGTGGAGCATCGCTGTCCCTGTGATGGATGTGCCTAAAGAGGGGGATCTGGATGCACCCCAGAGGATCCCAAGGGCAGGCTGCTGCTCTGTCTCCTCTTCAATTTGCACGTGCAGGTCTGAGCTGGGGCATCCATCACAGCTCAGCATTCGTGCAGACACAGCATCTTCCTTGCCTGGAGCTCCTGCACACAAACCGGGATCCCAGCAGGCTTCGAGGGTCTCCAGGCAAACTTTCCCTCCTCATCTCTTTTCCCCCTGTTTTTTCAGGACAGGCCTCAGGAGAAGCCCATCTGCATCTTTATTTCCAACCTGGAGCAGCTGCGAGCAGCTGCTCCTCCCATCAGCCCCCTGCTCTGGGAATTCATGGAAAACGTTTATCCCGGTGGCATCGGCTGCATTATACGGAAGGGAGAGTGGCTGAAGAAGTTGGGTGAGACGAGCAGCACAACCCTTCTGTCCCCCTTTCATGTTTTCAGCACAGCAGGTCTGCAGTCCCAACACCCTTTGGGATGTGATGGGGAGAGATTCTGGTCACTTTATCCCAAGAAATCCCCCTGGAGCTCCCAGATGCTTTGGTAGATGTTTAGCAGAGGGTGCCAATCAGCTGGAATGACTCACTGAGAGTGGGAGCCAGCAGGACGAGTCCTTTGACCAGAAGCAAGAGAGGCTCCTCAGCCTGGGAGGGTCCCCTCTCCCAAGCCCCTCGCTGTTCACTGGGAATGAGCAAACCAGGGTGGAGCATCCAGGAGATGAGAGGGCTCTGATGGTCATCCCTGCCTTCCCACCACATGGACACAGGCAGGCACAGTGAGCACTGGGATGACTCACCTCAACCCTGGCTCCTGGGAATCCATGGAAATAGTGCAGAATGAGGGAACTGGAGAAGTTGGAACACGAGTCCAGTGAGGAGCAGCTGAGGGAGCTGGGAAAGGGGCTCAGCCTGGAGAAAAGGAGGCTCAGGGGGGACCTTGTGGCTCTGCACAACTCCCTGACAGGAGGGGGCAGCCGGGGGGGGTCGGGCTCTGCTCCCAGGGAACAGGGACAGGAGGAGAGGGAACGGCCTTAATCTGCACCAGGGGAGGTTTAGGTTGGACATCAGGAAGAATTTCTTCACAAAAAGAGTGATTGGGCATTGGAAGGGGCTGCCCAGGGAGGTTTGGAATCCCCATCCCTGGAGGTGGTTAAGGAAAGCCTGGACGTGGCAGTCGGTGCCATGGTCTGGGTGACAAGGTGGTGTTGGGTCACAGGTTGGACTCGATGATCTCAAAGGTCTTTTCCAACCCAGCTGAGTCTGTGATTCTGAGTTGCCCGCGTTTAACAGGCAGAGGAAGGTGGTGGAGGATGGGAGGGTGCACAGTGGTCACAGGAAGGCAGACTTTGGGATATAGCGAGATCCTGTGTCCATGGAAACAGCTGGGACATCTCCAGTTGTGAATCATTTCCTTTTTACCCAGTTAGACCCCAAATTGTACCTCTGCTGTCACGGATTTCTGCTCAGGAATGGACATCCACAAGGACACCTTCAGCTGGGTGCATGGAGCAGGGTCACTTCCAAAGGGAGCAGGAGATCCCCCCTGGTGCCACGACAGGGGCTGTGCCTCTGCCAACGTCCTCTGCCTGTCCTTCCAGGGGTCGGAGCAGGATACAGCCGGGTGGGAACCCAGGACAGCATCATGATCCGAGTCCCTGACCTGACGGTCCTGGTGCACCTCATCGACATGACCGGGCCCTTGGCCATCACCTCGGCCAATCCCAGCGGGGAGGTGGACAGCACCCACCACGACATGGTCATCTCGTGAGTACCTGGTCCCTGGCAGTGCCACCCACCTGCTTCAGCGCTGGCAGACCTTGGTTTGGTGTCCTGCACCGAGGGGAGCCTCAGCACGAGGTCACAGCAAGTTCTGTGAAGGGTTGTTGCTATTTTTTGCCCCACAGGCGCCTTGGCCATAAGCTGGAGGGTGTTCTCTGCGATGGAGAGTCTGACGAGGTGGTGGCGTCCACTGTGGTCAACTGCACGAAGATTGACGAAAGTGAGTGTGAGAACCGCCCTTTGTGTCAGCAACTGCGTTTTCCTGGGATGTTTCCATGCCTTTCCCAGTATCAATCTGGCAGCACAGAGTGCTCCAAGAGTAACAGTTCTTGAGTGCCTGGACATTTGCAAACATGTTGATGAAGAGAAGCAAGCAAAAGATGTCCTGGGAGGACCTCTGTGTTGACAGGGAACAAGGCAGGAGGACAAACACAGTTGTGCAAGGAAAATCTGCCTCGTCAGGGCGAAAATGCTGCAAGTGGGAGGGTGAATGCTGCTGGAAGGAGGGCTGGGTGCTGCTGGAAGGAGGGCTGGGTGCTGCCCCGGCCCACCACAAGGAGGGTGGTACAGGAGCTTGCCCGCAGTGACGCAGCAGCACACGCTGAGGTGTCCCCGGTGGCTCTGGGCTGGCATTTGAGAGGGATTCATTAGTGGAAAACCAAACCCTTGAACAAAGTGTGAGGTCAGTGCTCATTGGTGGTTTCACTTTCTGACAAGTTTCTGGTCCCTCCACACAACTTTGTTTTGAGTGGCTTTGCTGGTGCGAGATGTTCCTCTGGAGATCGTCCTGACTTGTTCGTTCTCCCTCTGGGAAGGTGGCATCACCATCGTGCGGGAAGGCTGCATCCCAGCAGGAAAAGTCATGCAGATCTTTGAAAGGGTGAAGAACAGAGTGGTCTGAACCGAAGGAACCTTCCCCGAGCAAAGGAACAATGTCTGCTCTCCCTAAAAACGCGAGGTGTCCCACGTTGTGCTGGAGCACATGGCCTTGGGAGAGCCACTCCTTCTCTGATCCAGCTCTTACCTCCTTGGGAACGGCAGCACTTCCCCACCTGGGGCCTCTCCTGGGAGCTTTCTCCAGTGATTTGTTGTTTATCCCCAGTAAGTGCCTGGAATCTCTGGGAGAGCTGCCCATGGAGCGCCGGCAGGATCAGGAGCTGATGCTTTACTGCTGGAATTCCCAGAGCTCCTGCCTTTCCCAAGTGCATTGGACTGTGAATGCCGCGGCTGCTTGTGCACCCCCCTCCACAACACTCAGATCTGTGTATTTTAAAGTTCCAAAACCCACTAAATAAATCCTCTTTTTGGAACATAAGGAAAGGCTTTGAGTTTCATTTGATCTCCACCGAGCTCTTCATCCTCCCAAAATGGCAAAGCCCCATGACTAAATACCAGAGGAAGGAAAAAATTCTGGGAGGTGTAATTCTGGCAGAGGGTTTGCAGCAAGTAACTCACCCCATTCCTTCCCTGGCATCTTCCCAGCCACTCCCTGCTTGGCCCAGGTGAGTCCCCGGCTCATCCCGGGGCACTCAGCTCCCTGAAAATGCAAAGGAACATCCACAGCCAAGCTGGGAGCTGCCGAGGGTTCGGAGAGTCATGGATTGGCTTGGGTTGGAAGGGATCTTCAGGATCGTCTCGCTCCAACACCTTTCCCCTGGGCTGGGTGCTGCTGCCCCAGGGCTGTCCCCACGCAGGTCCCCAGGGCTGTCCCCACCCCAGCACCCGCTGTCCCCAGGACCCGCATTAAGCACTGTGGAGGGGCAGAAGTTTCTGCCAAGAGCAGGGAACAGAACCTCCCTCTCTCCCAAAGCAAACGAGCCCCAGGGGGAGCAAGGGATGAGGGAATTCACTCACTGACGACAAACCTCAACGAAAGGAAACAATGAGTGAGACCCGAAGGCTTCAAAACACTGCGAGGTGCGTGACAGATTGGAGGTTTTCTGTAATGTTTTTCCCATCCTGGAGGCAGTGTCCAAGTGGGAGATGTCTGCCAGTTCCCTACCGTTGTTCCCTCTCCTCCCTCCTGCTCTGGGCAGGGAGATCATTCCCCTGGCACAGCCATAGTCCCACCACCCAGGGAACAAGAGCTTCCCTTCTCTTCCCTCTTATCATTGTTTTGGAGCATCTTGCTCATGGAATTCTCCCTCAGGCCATGTCCCACCTGCTCACCCGACAAACCTGGGAGCCCTGGGGCTGGATTCCTCCCACTGCTGTGGGAGCTGGGCAGGAAAACCTGGGAGCCCTGGGGCTGGATTCCTCCCACGCCTCGTTGCCGACCTGTCAACACCACCTCCAGCCCTGAGCGCGCTCCACTTGCTTTGGCGCTGCCGCTGTTGTCCGGCTGGTGCTGCCATTCCGTTTGCACTCAGAAGGCACCATAAATAGCAGCTTTTCCTCTTTCTCCAGGTCACGGATGTTGTTTCATTCAAGCAGCTCCCCAAAGTCCCGGTTAAAGATCCTTGGCAGCCGTTCCTGGGATGGAGCACAGGCTCCCCTTCACCCCGCAGCCTCCTGACCCTGCAAACCCACTCGGGCACAGCTGGGCATTCCCAGCCTCCTGTGGTTTCCCAGCCCGTGCCAGCATCTGGAAGTGGAATTTAGTCAGGCTCTCCTCCCTGCACATACCTTAGGAGAGCTAAACAACCTGGGCTGGTGGAAGGTGTCCCTGCCCGTGGAGCGGGATGAGCTTCCAGGTCCCTTCCAAGCCAAACCATTCCATGGTTGTGTGATAAACACTGATTCAATAAATGGATTTAAGTGCCAGCTGAGGTTCATCACCACCCAGCAGAGGCTTAACTTTAAGGCATGTGGTGAAGTCCCACAACACGGGACTCCTCTCATGTTTAAACACCTTAATGCTTGAAAAATGACTTGAACTTCCTGAGCAAGTGAGGTTTGTTAATATTGGCTATAAACTGCTGGAAGAGAAAAAAAAAAAAACCCAAGAAAACAGAAGAGGAGAAGGTCCCTTCTTGACTTATGATCTGGGACTGTGTTAGACCATCTCAATGTTGGTGCCATGGGATGTGGCAGCTCCAGGGAAGGATGTGGAGCTCCCCAGCTGCCCCTTCACTGCTCACACCAAACAGCCAGGATTTGGGAAATCCAGGCAAGGATGGAAAAGTTACCTCTGGAGCCCTGTAGCAGGTAAAGGGAGCCTGGGATGTGTCAGCCCTCGAGGAAAGCACTGGAGTGCACTGTGATGGGAAATCGGGGGTAAAAATAGAAACAGATTCCAGCCAGAGCTATGAAAAATCCAGAATTTATGTTAAAGGTGGAGCAAGATAAGAAAATTACAGGAGTTTACAGCTTCACTTCAGGGAGAACCAGGATTAGCATTTCCTTGTACAATTTTTGTAAAGAGTCCCCTCCCAGCAGAGCACAATGAAATCAATAAACTGTCTGTTATTACGGGCAGCTGAGAGCCAGGGGTGTAAAATTTTATGCACTAATTGAGTTTTTATGATTTACTGAATAAGAAAACAAACAAATTATGTTAGAGGAAAAAAAAACCACCCCAAACATTCACCAGAGTCTGGGCTGCTCACTTTGGCACTCGGGAGTGTTCTGGTGACTCAGGAGTAATTATGGGTCAGAGGTGTTTGCTCTGCACCTGTTTTCCACCATCAGGTGATAAAAAGGAAAAATAGGGGGTTTTATTCAACACAATAAACTGCACAATCAGCTTGTGCCAGGAACAGCCTCCCACCTCTCTTCGCAACAAAGGAAATAAATTTGATTTTTCAGTGTGGCTGCAAAATAAAGGGGAGTATTTCCTCTAAAAAATCATATTTGGGGGAATCTCAGAACTCTAAATGGTTTGGGTCGGGAGGGACCTTAAAGATCACCCTTTTCCCTATCCCTGCCCTGGGACACCTTCCACTGGACCAGGTTATTTGTGTCTCGCACACACAGCTGGGAATTTCTGACCAACACCACTGGAGGTTGCGGAGCAAAGATTTGCTGGTTGAGAGGCCATGATAAATCTCAGATAAACAGCAAAGAACTGATGTTCTTGTGAAATGTAATTCACAGCATTTTAACAAAAAGGCTTTTTCATGGTAGGGATATACCAGAGATGCCCCATCCCTGGCAGTGTCCAAGGCCAGGTTGGATGGGGCTTGGAGCAGCCTGGGATAGTAGAAGGTCTCCTTGCCCATGGCAGGAGATGATCTTCAAGTTCCCTTTCAACCCAAGTAATTCTGGGGTTCTTTGATTATGTTGCTGGTTCTGGCACTTCAGCCAAATATATGATGGGATTTGTTACTGAGCAGTTCCCAGGACAAACCAGGCTGGAAAACGGCTCAGACCCCGTCCCCCACAGGAGTGAGCAGCACCGTGCTGAGGCTCTGACACATAAACCCAGCACAAGAAAGTTGGGAGCTGGAGCAACGTCTCCATTGTCCCATTCCCACAATTCTTCCAAAGCAAATTCCCCAGGTCTCCGCAGCCTCTGCCGGTGTTTCTGCAAGTTTAGAGGGAAACAAACACACCTCCCTTAGATCAACAACAGGAGCCTTCAATTCCTTTAGTCAGGCTCTCCAAACACAGGGGCCTTTCATCAGAGCTATTGCTAATTTTTAACGCCTCTTGTTGTGTTTTCCGTTCTGCTATGCATTGGAGAAGGCTCTCTCCCAATGGGGAAGCAGAAATTCAACCAGAGTTAGGGGTAAAGGATGCAAACCTTGTCATGTTTGTCCTTAAATCTCTCCTGTGGATGGTTTTATTAATTTCCACCCCCCTTTCTCATCTTGGTGTTTGCTCCAAAGTGAGCTGAGCTCCAATGAAATGATTTTCAGGGATGAGGACCAGGTCTGGCAGAGAGGAGCAGCCCCTTGTATGTGCAGGGAGAGGGAAGGAGGTGCAGAGGCAGAGATGGGAGAGGAGGCTTTAGGTAATAGGACATCATTTTATTAATTATTTCATTAAAAGAAATCTTAAAAATGGTGAAAAAAGCTGGTGCAAATCTGAGCATTCACAGCCTGAAGGAATTAAATTGCACCAACGTCAGTGGTGGTGCAGGACACTCCATCTGTGCTCCAGGAGATTGCTGGAGCCTGTGAAGGGAACACTGAGGAGTGACCATCCAGCCCTCCATGGCCAGGCCCGTTCTGGGACCAAGGGACCGAAGCCTGGAGGGTGACAGAACATTCAGGCACCACCAGGGCTCCGATGCCTCTGAGGTGGCTCCTTTCTCAGGAAAGCAGGATTTGGTCTGGAAAGCTCAGCTTCCCAGAAAACTGGATTTCCACCTCTGCCTCAGCACAGAGAACCAACTCATCCTCTTGCCTGGACTCTCTGGTGGCAGCTTTCACCAATTCATGACTTAGTCTAAAAATATTAAAGTCCTTCCCAGGCCAGGAGTTGGTGACGCCCTTCCCGGAGTTGCCCCACGTCAGGGCCATGCTGTCTGGTTTCGGTTCTGCCCTGCCCATACCCATCTCCTTCCTTCTTCTTGCGTTGTTTTCACTGATTGATCAAAGAATTCTGTTTGTCAGATAATTTTATGAGGCAGGAGAATGCACCTTCCTGGAGGCAGTGAGGTCACAGCTCCGTGAATTTGCATTTTATCAATTTAAACGTAATTTTGTGCAGAGTAGCAGGAAAAAGCAACCTGTGAAGACACGTACACAACCACTCCTACCCTTCCACCAGGGATCTGGTGGGACTCACTTCCTCAAGGGACAGGAGGAATTATTCCGGGCAGAGCACGTCCGCAAAGTTCAATAACCTCCAGAAACTGCAGCACCACAGACAAGGCAACCTCGAAGGATCCACCCGCTGCTGTGCAAAACTCATTTCAGTAACCCCGAAACTCCAGACTGGTTTGGACTGGGAGGGACCTTAAAGCCCATCCCATTCCACTCTCATGGGCAGGGACAGCTCCGCTGGACCAGGCTGCTCAGTTATGAACCCCCCAACGCTGCTGTTCCATAACAAGGTTTAGCAAAGAAGAGACCTGGACAAGGCCTCCACCTTCCCTTGACTCACATCTCAGGTCTTTGAGAGCAAGACCTTGGAAGTGAGATGGAGAACAGGATCACCATTAAACGTCTGTGGAAAGCCCAGCTCAGCTGTTTCTGTGGCCAAGGAGCCTGTGTCCCATGTCCCAGCCATCACGGGATCATGGACTCATTGAGGTTGGAGAGATCATCAGTCCAAACACCTGGACTTGGCTTCTTCTTCACTCCCAAAACAACAGCAAGCTTCCATGTCTGCTCCTTCCTTATCCCTTCCTTATTCCTCACTTCTTTTGCCATTTCTAATTCCTACAAGAGACTCCTGTGCTTCCAGCTAGGACTCGGTTGGTATTGCAAGGGAAGGAGGGCCTGGAGCGATTGTAGGGTTGGGAAGGAGGGGCATGGGGGTCTGTGGCACCCCTTGGGTCATGTAGGATCTGATAACCCAGGGTGGGACAACAGGGACCTCGGGAAGGCTGCAGGCACAAGATGCCAGAGGTGGTTTGGGGACTTTTGGGAATTTTGAGGAGATAAGGTGAGTGTGGTCAGGGTGCTGCTGGTACCCACCCCCCCTCCGGGTTCTAAAGAGTTCCTGAAAGGAAACCTGGGCACATTCTGCTCCTTTAGGGAGTTTTGACTGAGTGCACAGGGTCGTGCTGGAGCCCAAACAGTGGGAATGATCACCTGGGTCCGCATAAACTCAGCAGATAAGAGAGTGATTGTGTGGCATAAACCAGCAGGGATACACAGGAGGTCAAATGAGGAAGAGGTTGCAGTACTTCCAGTAAGTGGGGCCACGTCAGGGGAGGAATTTGGACCTGGGTATTTACTGAAACTCCTCATGGAACAAAAACACCTCACAAAAGGCCCATGTCACTTCCTGCTGGGTGGGTCACACGAAAAATGGGGCGTGAGAATGGGGGAGCTCAGGTGGAGAATCTCCCATGACAAGGTGATCACCTGGGTGAGCAAGGGAAGCCAGGGGATGTCTCTAAATTTGGGATGGGACCATAGCCCCCTGTTCCCCTGAGAACTGCACAGAGCCAAGGCAGAGAGATGGTCAAAGAACCTTCTTCTGCAGCAGGATGTGAGAACAAGGTTCCTCAGAGGTGCCCAGGCCCTGGAGAGACCTCAGTGACTCTGTTCCACAGCTGAACCTCTCTCAGGACAACTGTCCCAACCCTGACATCCACCTCATGGCCAGAGCAGAAGAATTTGCTGAAATTCCTGGGTTTTGCTATCTAGAAAGAGATAATAAGATGAGTGAGATCCCCGTCTGTTTTCCAGGAAGGAATGAAAAGTCCTCACAAGAACTGACAATGCCGACCCTTTGACATGAGATTTTCACTCAAGGTATTTATTGGAGCTGCTGAACTGGATGTTCAGGGCAGACCTCCCCACCCAGTCCCACACGACCCTGTGCCCTGACTGCTCTGTTATCTCCTGGGATCCGCTGGCACTGAGGTGACAGCACCCACGGGAACGGAGCAGGGGGATCCAGTGATCCCATAAACCCACCGGTGTCTGCCCAAGGATGCAGCTCCCACAGACCCTTTCCTCCCTCAGGCCCAGCTGGCAGTGTCCTGCAAAAAGAGGGGATGGGAGTCTTCTAGTCAGAGGGGAAGCAGGAAGGAAGAACACGACGCAGTCACAACTGGATTTAATTAATCCTGTTAATTGTTGTTAAGTCTCAAGAAACTCGATTTCCAGAAAGCTTCTTTTTCCTCCAAGATTTTGTTCATAATCCATCTATTTCCTAGGGAGATAAGTTCTCTGCTGCTGCTCCACAGCAGGCAGCTCCAGGAGCACCAGGAATCACGAGGGAGACGCGCGGCAAATGACAAAGTGTCTAAGGCCAGGTTGGACGGGGCTTGGAGCAACCTGGGATAGTGGCATGCGTCCCTGACATGGCAGGGGTGGAACGAGATGAGATGTGAGGTCCTTTCCAACCCCAAACAATCTGGGATTCTGGGATTTAACAGAGTTATTTTCTGCTTTGGTTCAGGGCCCGGTTGCTGTCACCCAGCCATCCTTAAATCCAGTTACCTCTGGCAGGAACGGGGGGACTCCAGGATGGCTCTGGACCAGGCTGTCCAGCTGGGCACCACAACTCAGCCACTCTCAGGTGTTAAATCCCATCTGTTTTGTGGAGCAGCTGAAGATCTGGCCCAGGATTTTGAATTATGGTGTTTGTTGTTGGCAGAGCTGATGATCCGGCGATTTTGCAGAAATAACTCCGGGCTGTTGTTGGGAAAGGGAGGAGCAGCAGGAAGAATGAAACGAGGTAGGTGTGACATGAACCCACTGTGGCCGTGCTTGCAGAAGCTGTGCCCTCAACCCTGCCAAGATCACGAGGCTGGGCTTTGACTGAAGATCACCCAATTAAGCAGGACTTTATTCCTGCCTTTTCCTCCACCCCATACTCCATCCCAAGCCACAGGCAGACTTTGACTCTTCAGGAGAAAGAACCCAAGAGGAGAATCATTGAACCCTAGAATCGCTAAGGTTGGAAAAGATCTCCAAGATCATTGATTCCAATGTTCCCATCCCCCCGGAGCCCCCTGTTCCTGGCGATTCCATAGGTTGGAAGTGGCCAAGGGACATTCCTGCCCATGTCCCAGGGCTTCTGCTGGGCTGGTTTGGCCCCAGCCGTGGTTGGGAAGCCGCCCTTCCCCTCGGAAGTGCTCTGCCCACCCCAAGTCAGGCGCACCCACTCCACCAACACGTCCCGGGCGATGGCACTGAGTCAGTTCCTGTCCCTATGGCACCGCTCTATTCTCGAAGAGTGAGCTGGCTTTTTCCTGCCACTGGAAAATACACTTCTTTTACATCCTTTTTTAATTTTTTTTCCATTGACACGGATGTCTAGACTCCACAAAGGGCAGAAGGAAGGTGGGACAGCCCTTCTTCCCGGGTTGTTTCCAACCCCAGTGGGATTGAAGAGTTGGCTGGTTCACAAAGAGCCCCATTCATGAGGTTGTTTTGTCTCCCAGGGTGACCTTTCAGGCCTAAAGATCTCCGAGACATTGACAATGCAACCAAAATTGGTTCCACAGAAGTCTCTTCTGGTTTTCCTCCTCCTGTGGTGGAGGTCTGAGGACGCCGCATCCCCTTGTGTTCCTCTTATCCGGAACACGGGAATGGAGCGGTTCCTTCCTGTGGAGCAGCACCCGAGGGGCTCAGTGAGGGTCTCCCTTGAGGAGTCCTGGACAACCTTTTTTGACCATAACCTCCAGTTTTAGTGATGAAAATACTCTTGTTGATACCCCAAAATAGATCTGATCTGTGATTTTTCAGCAAACGTACCCAAATATTCAAATGTTTATGTCAGCCCTTTCTGACTGAAGTCTTTTGGATTTGCCGCTTAAAACAGCAACTTCTTTCCTCTCTCCACTTCTCTTCAAAAATGTTCTGCTTCCCCTCAAATCCTGGGAAAACTGTGGAAATAGTAGAAATATTTTTTTGCCTCGATTTAAGTGAAAGATCCCATTTAAATCTCCTTTTCCCTAAACTGTTCCCTTCCGGTTTGCTGCTACACGGGAGAGCTGTGGGTGGGGTAAAATCAAGCCTGAAATGAAACCTCTCCTTGTCTCACTCCAGCAAAGTGAGAAATGCTTCCCCCAGTGTCCTGAGGCTGAAACCAACATTTTCTGCGAGTAAAAACCGAAAAATACGGAGACAAAGAGGAAAAAGGGATCCAGATGAAGCATCAAGTGAAGAACACAATTTTTTGAGCCTCTTTTAATTTGTGCCACACTAAAAAATCGTTATTTGCAGCACAGAGCAGCAGCACGTCTGATATGTTTAAGCCAGGGAAGTTCTCCTTCACCAAAAGGCTTTGTGATGTCTCAGCACCTCTCCAAATTCCCACTTCTTACCACATTCCCTCAGATTTTGGTGTTTAAGGGGTTTTTTTTAGTGATTAAGGGGTGAAATTCAGTCCTGGCATTTTTGAGCTGGTATGAGGAGTTATCTTCTCCCTCCGTCCTCTTCCCCACCCTGCAAGTGTCACAATTTGATTCCTTCTCAAGATCCTGCTTGGATCCTGCATGGCCAGGAACCCCAACATGCAGAACGCGTTGCCCCACAAGGTTTTGTCACGATTGCACAGCCGTGAGTGAGATCCGTTTATTGAAAATATTTTATTGCTTTCTAAAAACCAGTATTAATAAACTCCAAGGAGATACAGGAAGTAGACAGCAAAACTGTTGAGCACACTGAATTCTCTGGAATTTTCTCTGCAGGAAGAGAGACAGCTCTGTGAGGCCAAGCTGAGAAGACCCCACTTTGCCAGAATTCGTGGAGGTTGAGCTCCTCCAACTGCACCACTTTTATCCTTAAATTCCAGCACAAATCAATGATCAATGGATTGGTTTCAGATGGAGTTTGATCAGCACCTTGCACCTGAGTCAGGTAAGAATAAGATCAGCAGTTTTTGGAGGCGGAACAAGCCATAAATGCAGTGTTTGCCAAGGAAAACGCCTCACAAAGGTTTGAGACTCCTTCCCAACTCCTCCTGGTCAGCAGCCACCACTCCACACTGCCCGTCCTTCCTACAAAGTCCGTATCCTCCCATTCCTACACTCCAGGAGCCAGCCCACCATGTTCCAGTGATGCCAGCAGGGTC
This sequence comes from Lycocorax pyrrhopterus obiensis, assembly GCA_014706295.1. Classification (NCBI taxonomy): domain Eukaryota; kingdom Metazoa; phylum Chordata; class Aves; order Passeriformes; family Paradisaeidae; genus Lycocorax; species Lycocorax pyrrhopterus. The sequence continues at coordinate 11,352,859 of JACSVZ010000005.1, forward strand.
ATGGGTGAGCAGGTCTCCAACTCCTTCCCTGTATTTCAGGAGTTTGCAGAAGAGCTGGGCCCCTGGAGAAGACAAATGGCTGCCTGGAGTGGCTGGAATTCCTTCCTCTGTTCCTATGGAATTTGCACTCCGGAGGAAACGTGCCATGAGATGGGAAGAGTTGGGCTGTAAGGCAAGAGACCAGCTCCTGGCATGCTCAAACGCATGGAGATTGCTCTCCTGAAATTCATAATATGGGAAGGGAGGGTCTTCCCTAAAGCTTCAGCACCTCTAAGGATATACTGTTGGAGTCATCCAAATGGGAATTCCACCCTGACTCTGAGCGTGAAATACAGAAATGGCATCCCAGGTCATGGCACTTCTTTGGAGTGTTGGGTTCTCCCAACGGAGGAAGGACCTCCCAGCTGGGGTCAAAAATGGGTGACCTCCATTCTGAAGAAAACACAGCAGGAGACACCCCCAGCTCCCGAGCCCACGCTTTGCCAAGTCCATTGGATCCACCAGCACAGCACCTGGACACATCTCCCCTCCTCCTCTCCCACGTGGCGTGGCGCTCGGGGACACGGGTCAGCGGTGGCCTTGGCAGTGCCGGGGGGACGGCTGGACTCCAGGATCCAAAAGGTCTTTTCCCACCTAAATGATTCTGTGTGATTCAAGTTTCATGCAGTGTTTTTCCCCCCACCACGTAATTCTGCACCACTTCACCTCACTCCATGCCCCAAATCCAAGGAATTCCCTCCCAGTGACAGGGATAAAGCTCTGCAGCTCCGGGGCCAGCCTGTCACCAAAGGAACGCTTTCTTTGATCGTGACTGATCTCCAGGGGAAGCTGGCAGTGTCCCTAAGGGAAAATTTTCCTGCTGGGTGCCTGTGGTTTGTAAGGCAGCGCCGTACTGGGATATTTGAGCAGTGTCCATAGAAAGACGAGTGAATCACCCCTGCAGCTGGGAAGCCTCTCCCGTTCCCCAATTTGGCCGAAAGGGCATTTTCCAGCAGACGATGTCCCGGTGAGCACGGAGCTGCTGGAGCTGCGGGAGTCAGAGGCGGGTGTGACGCTCGCAGCCGGAATCGGGAGTGGGATCCGGCCCCGGCTCCACCAAGGCAGCTCTGCCCACCCCGTTGTGCACAGCATGGCCACGACTCTGGAGCTCTTCCCAGCCTTTTGTGGGGCAAGTGCCACTGGAAGGGACCACCGGGTGTTTCTTCTGCACCTGCTCCAGGATCTGCAGCACCTGGAATGAGTAAACACAGCCAGGAGTGGGTTAGGAATTACGGGAGAGCACTGATTTCTTCTCCAGCTGCAGAAATAATCTAATAATCATAAAATAATGGGTTGGAAGGGACCTTTAAAGGTCCCCTATGGGCAGGAACACCTTCCACAAGATCTTCTCTTTCAAGTGTCTAGCTCGGTTTTGGGATGACACAAATAATTTCTGTGCTCAGAGGTCTCTGGGATGGGTGAACATGGAGACCCTGCCCATGGAGGTCCATGACTTTGGATCTCAGAGCCCTTCCCATGGATGAATCAGCCCCACCTTGCCCATTCCCCAGCTCCACAGAGGTGCTCTGGTTCTCCGGAGCAGGATCAGGACAGAAACATGGAGCTCTGCTCTTGTCCCTCGCACCACTCTGGGATAACTCCTCATGCTACCACAGACTTCTTTGCCTCCTCACTGAATTAGGAAGCCCCAGGTTGAAACTCATTCAATGGAGAAAGGGAATGGAAATTAAATCCATCTGAATTTCACCTGAGACTTGGGGATGATGCCGACTCGGAAGAATCCAATGTTGCCACTGTCGATCTTGGTGCAGTCCACAACGGTGGAAGCAATGTTCTCTGGAGAAGGCCCGCCACAAAGAACTGCATCCACCTAAAAACAACAGATCTCCACACCAAATTCCCCTTGGAAAAAGGGAGTTTCCCCTCTCGACACAGCAAATAATGAATAATAATTCTCATCAAAGGCAATGCTGCTCCTTCCTGCCCCACCGCAGTGACACCAGCGCCGGATTTGGAGTGAATGAACCTCAAAGCAAGGACAGGGAGAGCTCTGTGGGGTGCAGGTCAGCAGCACAGCACAGCACAGACAGGTTTACAGCAGCTGAGCAGCTCTGGAAAAGTCCCATCCACAAAGAAAATGTGCATGAAGTTTTGGTTTCTGAGGAGTTAGAGGGGGAATATTTGTACCACCTCTTGTTTAAAGCTGCCCTCGCATAAAGCTGCCATGATGATATAAAACGTAAAACCCTCAGAATTCAGTAATAAAATCGTAGAATCAGGGAATCATCCTGAGTTTGAAGGATCCACAAGGACCATCAATCCAACCACTGGCCCTACACACACATCCCAACAATTCCATCCTTCCAAACGTTCCTGGAGCTCTGGCAGCCTCAGGGCCATGCCCATTCCCTGGGGAGCCTGGGCAGTGTCCAGCACCCTCTGGGGGAAGAACCTTTCCCTGATATCCAACCTGAACCAACAACACACAATGAAAGGCCATGACCATGGCACTTCCATGGAAACTCTAAAAGCCAGGAATATTTTGGAGCTTGGCACCAGTTTTTGACCAGCCCCAGCTTCGGATGGGAATTCCTGAGTTCTCACAGCCCAGTTCCAGCTCCAGCCCTGGCACGCTCAGGCACCAGGATTGGATTGCTTGTAAGCAAGAAGGAATTTTTTATTGCTCCCATCATCCCATGCTGGAATATGAACCGACTCACGTTGCCAAGCCATAACCACAACATGTAAAGCAGGAGAGTTTTGGTTTCCCCACCAAGTTCTGTGTTTTAAAATTTTCTTTCTCTTTGATAACAGCATGAGGAGCACCCATGAGATTTTTTAAATTAGAGGCTTTCCCAGACTCCTGATACCATCTATTGATTTGCCTTCTGGAAACAAAGCGGTTCCATTTTTCCATCTCTGGGTTACCTTATCTCCCAGCTTGGCATACACTTGGTTGTGGTGGGTCGTGTCGGCCTCTCCCGTTGGGTTGGCTGATGTGACCACAATGGGGCCAACCTGGTGACAGAAAAACGGGAATCAAAGCCCTGAGCAGGATTTTGGGGATAAAACAGGTGACTCAAGCTCTGAACTTCATCTGTGACTCTGAAGAGAGCTCAGTGTGGCTCACCCAGGTGAGGCACCTACTTTGCAGCAACTACAGCCCCACCAAACTGCGTTTGAGTGACCAGCACTGACAAATTTGGGGTTACTGATGGTGGCCATGAAACGACATCTTGTTTTCCAGCAACAGCACTTGCCAAAGACCTACAATGTCTGTCCTAGAACACTCAGGGTGTCACAGTTCCTCTGGCCACTTCCTGCACCTTCTGAAGTTAGTCCAGCCTCAGAGAAGCCCATGCTTCCCACAGTGTTCTATATTGGAAATGAAACTGTGTCTGTTAATGGAATTTTCCTGGTTTCCTGACCTGGTGGTTGCTCCTTTTTCCCTCTTTGCTGCCATAAAATCCCTCCCAGCTGCCTGCAGACCCCAGCCCTTCTCACAGAAGGGGACTGGCCACCGGGGCTGAGGTGCTCTGACTCACCAGGTCGATGAGGTGCGTGGTGACAGAGCAGTCCGGGATGCGGATGGCCACACTCTGAGGGGTTCCAACGTATTTAGCAGAGTCCTTCATTCCCAGGAAATCCACCCATTCACCTGCACCAAGCAGAGTCACTCAGCACTTAGAGATGGACATCAGTCCAGACACGATGATCTTACCAGGAATATCCCCACGGAACATGTGGTGTTGCAGGGGTTCACAGTTTTGGGAATTTCGAACCCCAAGCTCTCCAGAGAGCTTGGAATTAACAGCATTTCCTCACCTCTGGGAATGACCAAGCTGATGGGAGATGGCCAGGCAGCCTCCATGAAGTCCCAGAGGAGGGGAGTGAACAAATGCTTGGCAGGTTCCAGCTGCTTTAGGCTGGAAATCCAGAGGGACATGGGGCGATCCTGAGCTTGGCGCTTGGACCTGGAAAAGAGGGAAGAAAAGACGAGGCTGGAAGTAAGACAGGGGTTTAATTTCAAGGAAAGGAAACTGTTGGTGAGGTCTAGAGCTAAGACAAGGTGTGCAGGCTCTGCCCCAGGTCACCAGTCTGGAGAAAAAGTGGTGCTGTTCAACAACTGACTGGATGGGAAGGGACATTAATGACTATTCCCAATCAGGAATGGAATCAGTCTATTCCAAATCAAGGCTTTAACGTCTCCTGTCATGATGGGTAAAAATCCCAATAGCCCAGGTTCTGAGGAAACCCCACCAACATGAGGGGTACCAGCTCACAGCAAGGGTCTGCTGTCACCAGAGGGGCTTTGTTGTGACAACATGTACCTGCAAGGAACAACAATACCCCCCTGCCCCATCTGCCACTGGTTTGGGTTTCTTGTGGTGTCCAAGTTACCGGCTCCATCAGCCTTCAGCATCCCAGAACACAACTACAGCTCAATTCCCTCCTTTCCTCACCCGGATCTTCTCCCCACCTTGCTGTTCTCACCAAGGCTGAGCTGCCTTGCTCTCAGCAGGTGCTGTAGCCAGCACTCAGCAGCAGCTCTGAGTTCTAGAAGGTTCCTGAGGCCAGCCCAGGTGCCAGGACTCACCGGTGAGCCTTCTCCACGGCGTCAGGCCGGTTGCAGGCGGCCACCAGCACGTACACGGTGTCCGTGGGGATGCCACAGGTGCCACCGTTCCTCAGGATATCTGTTGGCATGGGAACAGGGCACGAGCCCGTGAGTGACAGGAGAGGGCTGTAATTCCCACGGCAGAGCTGTCACAGCCAATTTAGTGCTCTCCTCTCCTTTTCCCAGCTCTGGCAGTGCATTTTCCCTCCTCTAAGGGGATATCTGGCATTTAGGGGGGTTCTGGGCCAGAGGTGGAGAGAGCAAGGACCAAGCATTGGCTCTGCTTTCCCTGTACAAAGCTTTGGGTGGTAGCCCCAGCTTGGAGGATTCCTGGATCTCAGGCTGGATGAGGACACAAGGAAATGACGCAGCAGGGAATTCGCTGTTTGACTCAGCTCGTGACCCCTGTGACTTGGCCCACTTCACCAAAACGTCACCACGTTATCCCGGTTTCCACATCAAGGCCAGGCTGGACAGGGCTTGGAGCAACCTGGTGTAGTGGAAGGTGTCCCTGCCCATGGAACAAGATGGGCTTTAAGGTCCTTTCCCACCCAAACCATTCTGTGATTCTCTGACTGCGATAACGCACTTTTATGAGTGTTCTGCTACAAAACCTCCCAGAATTTCTCCTCCATCCCCACATTCTGCCCTCTGTTTTTCCCTTACCTGCAATTCTCTTGACTGAGGAAGCTTTCCTGGCAGGCAGGTGGAGGCACTTGGTCGCTCCTGCCCCGGCACCGCTGAGCTGCACCACGGGCCCCCCCATGGGCAAGCAGCAACCCTCAAAGGTGCTGCTGGAAAGGGCAGCCAGGAAGCAGTAAAAGCTGACCAGCCCGAAGACGAGGGTGGCAGCGATGTCGTATCCAGCGGGAAGAGCATGGATGGCATCCAGCAGGAAGCTGACAGCAATGAGCATGAACGAGAGCGAGTAGAAGAGCCAGGCCATGTTTAAGAAGAGCGAGCAGAAGACAATGAAGCTGTTGAAGAGCATGAAGGCAACGATGCCCACGGCTGCGTGGAAGCTTCTGGTGGTGCCATAGAGGCCACCATACCTTGTCAGGCCCCAGATGATCCACATGACAGCATAGAGGATGAAGGCGCTGCTCTCCAGGGTTTTACCCCGGGCAAAGGCCACCGAGCCACCAAGAAGCTTCAGGATCCCACCAGCTACCACCACCCACGGAATGACAACAGTGGCAAGGGGAGCCTGGGGGTCTCCTGGGGTTGTTAGAGCAAAAGAAGCCAGGACACTGCAGGCATAGGCAAGGACTTCTGCATCGGCATACTTGGAATAGCCCAGGAAGGGAGCGTGAAGGTCCGGCCCTTCCCGGAGCTTCAGGAGGCTGCTGCGAGCAAGGAGAGCCTTCACAGCACCCTTCCCTGTGGGGATCTTGGCCCTCGCCCTCACATTGTACAGGTGAATCAGAGCCACCAAGGCTGAGGCCACAAAAATGGCCACGGCCACGCCTTGGGGGCCACCTGCAAAAAACCCCCTGGGGCTGCAAGCCAAGGCAATGCAGTAGGTGACAAAAACCAGCAAGTACAGGCCGTCCACAGGGCTCTGAAGGGAGAGGAAAAGAGCCAAGACAGCAAAAAGAATGGAGAAAACCACCAGGAACGGGGTAGGGAAAGACGGCTCCTCCGGCTGCCAGGCGGGGTACAGGAGGCAGTAACCGGCAGCGAACTGGAGGATGGAAGTGAAGCCAAAGGCCGTGGCCATGAGAGCGTCCATCGCACGGTAGGACAGCACACAGATGCCAACCTGGTAGGTGCCAGCCGCCCACAGCCAGGGCACGTGGCCCAGGAACAGCCTGTGGGTGACCCCCAGGAGCCTGCAGCAGAAGACACTGGCTGACAGCATGTTCAGGAGCAGCCCGGGCGCTGCAAAGTGGTTGGTGCCGCCAGCGCTGCCCCGGATCTGCTCCTGGGCCTTCTTCTCAGCGAGATCCGTGCCCGGGAGGGCAACTTTCCCTTTGGTCAGGAAGTAGAGGATCCTCCCCAGAGCAAAGTAGCCCCCGACCAGGCAGACAACGAGGTGACCACAAGCCACGGCCGAGGGGCCGAGCGAGGAGCTGTAGTGCAGGGCCACCTCATGGGCACTGGCCAGGGACACGGCGGCGGCCACCAGGGCCAGGACGGGCTCTCCGCAGAGGAAGCCCACCACGGCCTCCAGGAGCAGTGCCAGGGTGAAGGTGGCCAGGCCGGGCACCAGGGCATCGCGGGAAGCCCCCGGCTCGGCCAGCACTCCCTGCCCTGCCAGGACGAGGATCACTCCATAGCCACACCAGAACGCAGAGAGGGTCAGGCACAGGGACACCAGCAGGGAGGCGTTCCTGAGGCTCCTCCGGATCCCTGGGGAGCAAACGGAGACAGGGCTGTGATTTCAGGCAGCGGGATGTGGGAAGCAGGAGTTAGGAAAGGCGGGAAGCAGCATCACTACGGAGCAAGGATCAGCACAGGTCCTGCCTGATGGTGGATTAGTCCTGGAGAAAAGCAGGCTCAGGGGGGCCTTATCACACTCTACAACTACCTGGAAGGAGGTTGTAGTGAGGGGTCAGGCTCTTCTCCCAGGGAACAAGCAACAGAACAAGAGGAAATGGCCTTAAGTTGCGCCACGGGAGGGTTAGATTGAGTATCAGGGAAAAATTCTTCATGGAAAGAGTTGTCCAGCCCTGGCACAGCTGCCAAGGGCAGTGGCAGAGTCCCCATCCTTGAAAGTGTTCAAAAACCATGTGGATGTGGCACTGGAGGACACGGCTTAGTGGTGACCATGGTGGCGGTGCTGGCTGATGGTTGGACTTGACGATTTTAAGGTCTTTTCCATCCTGAACAATTCTGTGATTTGATGATTCTGTGATTTGATGTTCTCACTGCTACGAGTTACAAAGGATAAATAATTCAACATTCATTCTAGGAAGTGTGGGTTTTGCTCTAGGCAGTGATTGTTTTCTCTCAGATAAGCAGAGGCATTGTCTCTTGGCACTTACCCACGGGCATTTGAACCCATGGATGCTGAAAGCACTCTCAGAAAGCCTGGGAGAGAAATCGTGTACTCAGTGTGCTAAAACTCCAAGATCCTGGCAGAGCGTTTGCTTAAAACAAACACTGATTTCTTTTCTTGCGTATAGAGGAAAAATTTGCTGTGCCATGGAATGGGTTGGGAGAGACCTCAAAGCTCATCCCATCCCACCTCTGCCAGGGGCAGGGACACCTTCCACTGTCCCAGGCTGCTCCAGGCCTCGTCCAACCTGGCCTTGGACACTGCCAGGGATCCAGGGGCAGCCACAGCTGCTCTGGACAACACATTCCTCTGGGAGAAGGGATGAGTGGTCCAGCGAGGCTGCCGTGGTCTGTATCCCGTTGGCGAAGCAAACCTGGACGTGCAAAACTGTGGGAGGGAGGCCTGGGGCCTGGCCACCGCCAGATCTTACCTGCATAGGCCAGAAGAGCCGACAAAATCAGCAGCAGGACCCCGAGAGCTGTGCTGGGGATCAGAGGGGCGGCTCTGGGGGAGCTGTAGAAATGCACGGCCAGCAGGAGAGATCCTGTGGGACACGGAGAGGGGAAGCACAGAGAGCTGGTAAACTTGGCCCAAAACCCAGGAGAGAGTCAGGGTGGACAGAGCAGGGGATAGAGGAAAAATAACAGTGCAAGATCTGCAAACAGGAAAGCCCAAGGAGCTGGGGGAGTGTAACTTGGTTTGTGCCCAGGGTCTCGCTTCTTTCTGGGTGCCTGGTTTGAAAAAACTTGGAATTAATCATTTGAGGTTGCCAGGAGAGGCTGTGGATGCCCCATCCCACCAAGGCCAGGTTGGATGGGGCTGGGAGCAGCCAGCTCGAGGGGAAGGTGTCCCTGCCCACGGCAGGGGGTGGGACTGGATCCTCTTTAAGGTCCCTTCCAACACAAACCATCCTGGGATTGTGTGGAAGAGTCTGGAAGTGCTCCCCTGTTGCCAGCTAAAGGTAAAAATCCACGGTTCCAGCTACACAAAAGGCAGACAGACACACACACCCTGCAGGCGATCCCTCCAGCCCTGTGCCGACGGAAAACCGGCCGAAAAATCCGGGAAGATGGAACACAGAGAAGGAGCAAGTGAAAGGCAGCGAACCCAGAAAACAGAGCTGTGGGGAGAAGGGCTGGAAAGGGAAAGGGGAGGAAACTGCATCCAAATCGAGATGATTTACTACAGTGACCACGAAAAAGTTTGGATTTGCTTCCCACCCGGCGTGGAACGAGTACAAAACTTCAGGCCAGCCCTCGGAAGCCAACACAAATATTTTGTTGGCTCCTGAAGCCGGCGCAGGGATCTCTGGATCGAAAAGCTTTACCCGGGCAGAGAAGCCCGCGGATAAACAGCCTCTTTAGCCCCCCTGGAAAAGGGGGGTGTCCCGGAAAGCTCTTCCCGAGCCCGTGTCCCGCGCCAGGAGCGATCCCTACCTGCGGAAATGCCCAGGAGCCCGATGCAGGAATGCAGTGACTCAGCCCCGCTGCCGCCCATCCCTGCGCGCCGCAGCCCCGGCCAGGGCTGCACTGCTGCCTCTCTTTCCTCCCATGCTCTTTATAACCAAACCATCGCCGCTGCCGCCGGTCCTCCCTGCTCTCCACCCCTTTTCCCTACAAACCTCTTCTGTTCCTGCTGCTCTCTGCATGCGGGAGGAAATGCAAACGAAGCTCTGGCTGCGGTAAATTTGGGGCTGTGAGTCAGCGTGGGCTGCTGGTAGCTCCCTCCAGGGGCCTCTTAATTTTACTGTTGATTAACCCTTGTTGAAAAAGACACTTGAAAAAATAAGGCTGAGGGTTTATTGCTGTTGCTGCCTTTTTTGCTGCTGCCAATGAGGAAATTACACTGGTTAAAACGAAGGTTTTTGCAAGCATCCACCTTGCTGGAGCAAACAAGCACTCTGCAAGCCCAGCAGCTCCTTGGGGACCAGTTGTTTCTCCTCACACTGGCCACGGGCCTGCTGTTTGTCCCTGTCACAGCTCTGAATGCCTGGCACCAGCCCCCTGAGCTGGGCGAGCCCAGGGCACACTCAGTGCCATTCCCTTAAAGGTGACTCCTGTCCGTCTGTCGCTCCACATCCAGCTCAGCCAGCACAGAGGAGCCCTGCTGGCTTTCCAGGTCAGGAGAGAGTGTCAGACACTGCCAGGATTGTATCCCAAAGGGGACGTGAAGGACCTGTGACAGCTTCCTGCTGCTTCCCGTGGGGAACCTGTGGTCAGGGCATTGAGGTGTTTATGGATGGAGGGGAGGCTGCAGAAGGCAGTGGACACCGGCCCTGGGATCAGGGCCTGAGTCAGGTGGGAGCTGTCAGAGAACTGTTCTGAGAGCTCACAGAGCTTTTATCCCTCTGTTGCTGTGTTTGTGGTGAAGGGCCAGTGTAGGGATGGCTCCCATGAGGGACCCAGCTCCAGTTAAAGCAATTCTCACTCTCCTGACAAGATAAAAGGTGCAGAACAGCGAGCAGAGCTTTGCCCTGACATCGCTGGGGTGCCCAGGGATGGCTCTGCAGAGCTCCTCCAGAGCCAGCTCCGATGTTCCCCTCAGCAGATCCTGCTCCGTGATCCCCCATAAATCCTGTGCCACAGCCAGGGCTGGAGGACAGGAAAGCTGCTGGGAATGTGGCTGGGAGCTGCACTGGCTGGAGCTCACGGTCAGGCCTGTGGGATCGTCCAAGAGGTGCTGGAGCTGTGACAGCATCCAGAACAACCCCAGAGCACCAGGTACTGTCAGAGGGCCCTGCTCCTCCGGCTCCCTGAGCCAGCTGGAGCACGACGGCAGCTGGATCCAGCTGGATCCCTATCCCTGCTCCCAAACCTTCCTGTTATCTTGGACTGTGTTCACCCTTCAGGAAGAGGGTCCCTTCCCAGCCCTCCTCAACAGAGTCCTGGTGAGGTTAAACCACGTGTTAACACCAAAGGCCACAACAGATGTGTGCAGACACGGCCACCCAGGCTGGAACAACCCAGCTGAGAAATGTCATTTATCACTCATCTCTTCGGGGCAGAGAGACCTTTAGGGCTCACATGTCTGTGGACAGAGATGTTTTTCCAGGGAGAGGAAACAAGCCTGGCTGGTCCAGTTGCACCAATTATCCCAGTAAGGGGAAAGAGCCCAGCCAGTTTACACCAGGCAGGGGTAACTGATGTGGTTTGCAGCAGGCAGGCTGTGGAAGTCCTCAGCCTCTGGCTACTTTGTCCCATCGCTAACAGGACTGGTCCCAGAGCAGCTGCAGGAAGGAGAAATCACCTGCTCAGGTTGCAACACCACTCAGCTGTTTTTTGATGCAAGAGGAAATAATACAGCCCTAAACCATAGCTAGGGTTCCTCAGATAGCAAAACAAACAGCAGGAGAAAGGCTTTGGGTGTTTTTCATGCATATTTCAATTTAATTCCTGTTCTGGGCAGTGAAAGTAACTGAGGGGCACAGCCTGGGTTGGATTAGTGGGACTGCGAGGCCTCTCACGTGTTTCTTGTTCCTGCTTGTTCAGGTAGCAGCTGGGTGCCTGAAATCGCTCATTTTGGAAGAAACGTGCCATAAATGAAGTCACAAGCAGCAGCAGCAGCAGCAGCGAGCCTCCTCCTCAGGCCTGCCCTGACCGACCACCCTGCCAAGCCACGAGTCCATTACCCACAGGATGTGCTTCACGTCTCTCCCAAAAATGACAGAGCCCCAAGGAACCTGTCTTACAAATTACCCCCGAAGAACACCCCTCAGCCATGTTGAGGGAGTTTTTTGTTCTCTCAGCCTCCACAGGGCACAGTTGTTTCACCGGGGCTGGGCTGAAGTAGGGAGGTACAGGATCATCTCCGTGCGAGCAGAGCCGGGGTGGGAGGAGCGAGCTCCAGACACTGAATCCGGCTGCCAGGGGCCCCTCCAGAGCTCAGGGCTCCACCAGCTCCTGGTGCCACTTCCCTGGAACCAAATAAATGGAGAGGTGGTGCTGTTGATGAAGAATCCCGTTATTCCAGAGATCAGGAAGTGTTTGGGCACGCTCTCAGGCACAGGGCGGGGTTGTTGGGGTGCCCTGTGCAGGGCCAGGAGTTGGACTTTGTGGATCCTTGTGGGTCCCTTCCAACTCTATGACTTTATTAATTTCTAAACTCAGGGTGCAGAGGCCAGAAAACAGCTACAGCAAAGTGTAAAATATCCACTTTTGGGAGATGGGATCTGAGGGAAGGAACATTCCGGATCAGAATGGGAAATGTTGGTATTAAAAGGCTGAAGCCGCCTATGCAGTGCAGGGTTTAAAGAACGGGGCACGGAGGGGAATGCACTGGCTGGAACCCTGGCCCCGGGCAGCCTCCCTTCGACACAATCCCCTGTGCAGAGGTTTTGGTGCTTTCGTCTGAGCTAGAATGGAAAATCAACAGCTGAGGAGGGAAAACACAGCTGCTCTGTTGAGCAGGGCACGTCAGCTGGGGCTGCTCTGGAGACAACGTGCTGGGAAGAAGATCTGTAAGGGAGCAGCCAGTTGAGGAAACAAATAATATTTACATGCCCTGCCTGTGGAGCTGGAAATAAAACCTCCGTGCCAGCAAGAAACCCAGCCCAACCCTGCGGGCCCCACCTGCTCCTGGGGGAGGGCTGCGGCTATAAAGGGCTGCAGGCAGCGAGCGGAGCTCACAGCGGCGCGGGGCTGTGCCGGGAATCCCGCTGCGCCCGGGGGACCATGGCCAAGAGGGTGGCGGTGGTGCTGGCCGGCTGCGGGGTGTTCGACGGCAGCGAGATCCACGAGGCTTCGGCGGTGCTGGTGCACCTCAGCCGGGAGGGGGCACAGGTAAGGGGATCCTGCTGCGGCTCCTTTTCGCGGCTCTGCTCCTCAGCCTCGCCCCTCCCTGTCTCTGGGACAAACTCCCCAAAAGCCAAGCAGCGGTGCCTGGAGTTTTGGGAATGGTGTGGAGAGCTCCCCGCTCCCTGCTCAGCTGTGCTGCTGGGTTGGCGTGCGGCTCTGTATCCAGTGAATCCAACAGACTTTCCTGGATGCTTTCTCTCTCCGCTTTTGCCTTGCACATCCTCTTCTCTCTCCTGCTGTTGCTGTTTAAAAGACAGCTGGGGCTGTTTGAAATTCATCTTTTTAAAACCTCAGAGGGTAGGAGTGAAAATAGAATCAGAGAATCCCAGAACGGTTTGGGTTGGGAAGGGCTCTAAAGCTCCTCCATTCCCACCCCTGTCATGGGCAGGGACACCTTCCACCATCCCAGGGTGCTCCCAGCTCTGGCCAGCCTGGCCCTGGACATTGCACGGAGGAGAGACCAGACAGGGGTGCATGGGTTGAACTCGAGGAGGGGTGAAAAAGGTGCAGCTGCTCGGAGAGTCAGGAGAGCTGCTCAGTGAGGCTGGGAAAGGAAGGAGGGAAGCCTCTGGAATATCACACTCTGGGAATTGCTCTGTGGAACACAGAGGCACGGGGGTGACCCACATGTGCCAGCCCCCCTCAGTTCCAAATCATTCCAACCCTGCCCTCTCTGTCTGGCTCCGGGATGAGCCTTGTCCAGAGGTTTTCTCCACTGTGTGTAATTTTGCCTCTTCCTCTCCTGGAGCTGCTGCAGCCGCTTCCCTCCTGCCGCATCCCAAACCAGCGGGCTCGGAGCCCATCCCTCCCTCATCCCTGGAGCGGCAGGGGCCTCTAGTGGAGGAACCTCGGGCGTCATTCCAATCCCTCCTTTTCGAAGGAAACAGCAGCACGGAACGGAATATTTCAGCTGGAAGGGGGGAGAGCTCAGCACCTCCCTCTCCCACAGGCAGCTGCCACCAGGTTGCCCCTCAACTTCCGTGTCTCCCGTGTAGATAATTCCAAAGTCCTCAGCTGCTCTCACGGGACATTCCTTCCTGCCCTGTCCCCGGCTTTGCCCTCCTCAGGACACCTCGGTGTTCCTGAAACCGTTCTTAAATCGTGGGGCTCAGAACTGCACACGTGGCACAGCCCCAAAATCTGTTCACCGCCCTCCACTCGTGATTCCTGCACGTGAGCTTGAAAGTGCTGAAGGAAGGGGGAGCGTTTTCCAGAAAAAAACACTCTGGCTTTGGGAAAACAGTAGGTGGGGAGAGGAAACCCCAAGTCCTGTCCCTGTGGGACGTGTGGTGGGACAGCAGCTCTCTGGGTGGTCAGCCGGCAGAGGGATTGGTTGGGATATGGATGGAATCTTCAGGCCCCAAACAAGCAGTTCTGGGCACAAACTACTAAAGGTTTCCTTCCCTCCTTCCCTCCCTCCCAGCTCTTTCCCAAGAAAGCCCCTCAGCGTTCCCACTCGCTCCCTGTGCCTTTCCCGTGTTTATCCATCATTCCTGAAGGATAACAGCCCTTTCCCCTCGCTCCAGGCCGAGGTTTATGCCCCCAACATCCCCCAGATGCACGTGGTGGACCACGTGAAGGGGCAGCCGACTCCGGAGCAGCGCAATGTCCTGGTGGAAAGCGCCAGGATCGCCAGAGGCAACATCAAGGACCTGGCTAAGCTGGATGTCAAGGGGCTGGATGCCCTCATCATTCCAGGTAGGATGTGTGGGGTCTGCCTGTCCACAGCTTGGATATTCCGTAAGTCTGGAATGAGAGGGACAGGCTGGAAGCAGGGCTTGGAAGCAGAGCCGTGTTCCATCCCTGCTGGCACTGCCACGCCAGTTTGGAGTTAGACGAGGACGTGGCAAAGCCAAGCTGATCCCAGGAGGACAGGACTGCAAACCGAGTTGTCCTCAGCCCCATCCAGAGCTGTGTTTTCACCGGATGGAAAACCATCCCTTCCCTCAGCAGCACCCTTCCTCCTCACCGGGAGAGCCTGGGCAGGGAGCAGGGCTCAGGAGAGGAAAGCTTGGTCGCTGTGGCATTCCAGTGGGGATGGACGAGGCCTGGAGCGAGGATGGAGGCAAAGGAAAATGTGTCTGTGTTCCACGATAACCCAGGAGAGAACTGTGGGTGGGGCACAGCTCCCACTGGAGCATCGAGGCCGTGCTGCTTCCGTTCGGTGTGGAAGCAAGGAAGGGGCTCGGATGTCTCAGCTCCCAAAGGTTCAGGATCTCGGGTTTTAATTCTTTTATTGACCCAGGACAAATGCTGTCATCCATCCAACCCGCCCGAACATTCCACCCGGCAAAAATCTTGCCCTGGGTATAATCTCCAGCCTAAACTGTTTCTCTTCCCTCAGGTGGCTTCGGGGTGGCAAAAAACCTGAGCACTTGGGCCACGCAGGGCAAGAACTGCAGCGTCTCCAAGGAGGTGGAGGATGTCCTGCGGGCGTTCCACGCTGCCCACAAACCCATCGGGCTGTGCTGCATCTCCCCAGTGCTGGCAGCCAAAATCTTCCCGGGATGCGAGGTGACCGTGGGCCACGACACGGAGTGTGAGCAGTGAGTGACCCAGGGGGGTTGATGGCAATCACACCAGGGCCCCCCCAAGTGCCCAGCAGCCTGGCCAGGGATCCTGGCCAGCTGTTGGCAGCCTCACAAGTGGCTGAACATTATCTCAGAACTCAGCTCTGCTGCCTCCAGGGAGGCCTTTAGGAGCCCCGGCCCTTTCGG
The DNA here is from genome assembly GCA_014706295.1 of Lycocorax pyrrhopterus obiensis. Taxonomy (NCBI): domain Eukaryota; kingdom Metazoa; phylum Chordata; class Aves; order Passeriformes; family Paradisaeidae; genus Lycocorax; species Lycocorax pyrrhopterus. The sequence goes on from JACSVZ010000005.1 coordinate 11,367,988, forward strand.
GGACTGGACAGGGAAAAGCAGAAACTCTGAAAGCCTCATTTTATCATTTCTCAGCAGAGCAGAAGGAATGATCAAACACCAGATCTGTTTGCATTTTTGTGACTTGTTTCCACAACTCTGATGGCTTCAGATAAGATACTTTATTTTAAATTAATTTAAATGGAGTTTATTATTTTGTATTAAATATTTGCCTCCCTGATGCTTCACTGACCCAGGAAGAACTTTTGCTGACTCCAAGTTAAGCAGATCCAAGGCAGGAGCAGGATGGCTGCACAAGGCTTGGGGTGTTAAGAGAGGGAGGGAGTGAAACTCTTCCATCCTCCAAGGAAGCTGTGGCTGGATCCTCCCAAGGGCAGGCAAGGAATGTGATGGCTTTTGCTAGGAAGGGGTTTTATCACCAACTTGTAGGAAGTTGGTGAAAAATTCCCACCCTGAACCTAAATCTAATTGTTGCCAAGAGAAGCTGTGGCTGCTCCGTCCCTGGAAGTGTCCAAGGCCGGGTTGGACGGGGCTTGGAACAACCTGGGATGGTGGAAGGTGTCCCTGCCCATGGCAGGGGTGGAATGGGATGAGGTTTAAGGTCACTTTTCACCCAAACCATCCTGGGATTCTATAAACAGGAACATTGGAGTGGGTAGAATTCGGTAGTGGAACACCCATAGTGGAACTTTAGGTCTTATTTTGGCTTTACTTCAGATTTTTAACTCATTTGAACAGGAGGTTTTCCTGTTGTGTAGTCCTTGAGAAACTCCTCAGGCAGGAAAAGATTTGGATCCTACTGAGCAGATTTTGTGCAGTGACCACTGACTTTTCACTCCAGGCTTTCACCAAACCCCTGTGTGCGGGACACGTTCCCCACTCCGGGTTTTTATTCCCTGTTCCCTTGCAGGTGGCCCTACGCCAAGACTGCTGAGGCCATGAAGGAGCTGGGCTGCAGACACGTGAACAGCCAGGTCACCGAGGTCCACGTGGACGCCAGGAACCGGCTGGTGACCACCAGCGCCTTCATGTGCAACGCCCCCATCCACGACATCCACGACGGCATCGGGAAAATGGTCCGCGAAGTGCTCAGGCTGGCCTGAAAGGCACCCAGCTCCTCTGCCATGGATAACGCCCTTCCCCTTTCCCACAGCAACAGGAAAGTGACACTCAGCAGCTCTGCCCCCACACCTCTGGTGGCTGCTGAGGAGGGAGAATCCTGGAGCTGTTGTGTTCTGCCAAGGACACATCACAAACTGGCAGGAGCTGGCCCTGTGCCAGGGTCTCCCCACCTTCACAGGGAAGGAATTCCATCCCAATATCCCATCCCTCCCTGCCCTCCCTCAGCTTTAGGCCAGGCAGGAGCCAGGCTTGCACAGGGCTCAGATCTGGCTGCTCCCCACACCCCTCCCTCAGAGCACTGAACTGTGGCCGAAGGAAGGAACCCAGTTCTGCTACCAAATAAAACCTGATGCTTCTACTGAATCCTGAATTGTGCTTCTGTCTCTGCCTTGCCCTCTGGGTCAGCTGGGAAAATGATACAGGAAAAAATCCCCAGCACCAACGCCCACCCTTGTTTTGCTGGGATTTGTCAGAACCCAGACTGGAGCAGGAATGTGACATTGGTGAGAGCAGGACCAGCCCCGTGTCCCCAGCCAGCTCTGGTGGAAAGAGGTGACATTCTTCTCCTGCACTAACAGAACCAGGGAATTCCAGGCTGGAAGGACCTCAAGGCTCACCTGGTCCAACCTTTCTTGGTAAAAATGCTGTCTAGACAAGATGGCCCAGCAGCCTGTCCTGATGAATCCTCAAGTGCCCAAACTCGGGGAATCCACCGCTTCCAACAGCTGATTTTGTCACTGTGGAAAGCCCTCGGGTGCTCACTCAGAATCTCCCCAGGAATAACCTGTACCCATTATCCCTTGTCCTTTCCATAATTCCTCATTAAGAGGGAGTTTCCACCTCCTTTGTAGCCACCTTTCAAATACCAAACGTGGCGACAAGGTCTCCCCTAAATCTCATTTTCCCAAAGCTGAACAACCTCATTTCTCCCAGCCTTTCCTCACCTGGGAGCTCCCCAGGCTTTGGCTCATCTCTGTGGCTGGATCCTCTCCAGCCTGGCCACAGCTTTTTTTTTTGGCAAAGTGGGGATCAAAACTCTTTCCACAACTCTGATGGCTTAAAATAAGACACTTTATTTGAAATCCAACCCCATGTGCAGCCTCTGAGCGTTCCTGCGAGCACACAGAGCTCCCAGCAGCAGCACTGGGAATGTCCTTCCGCAACGATTCCTTCAGCCACGTGAACTGAACACAAGGTAAGTTACACCAGTTTATTTTTCTTTTGAGTTTAAAGAATCCCCTAAAAAAAGGGGGAAGGGATAATCCCCATAAAACAGGTTCTAAAAAGCTGGTCCCTGCAAATATGTCATAAAAAGAGTTCACTGTAGGGCCCAAACCAAGACATAAACCCCAAACAGATTTACACTGGGCAATACATTTACACTGGTTTTGAGTCATCTCTTTACCAAACTAGAATCATTTTGACCTATTTTGTCAGTCAGAAAAGGATCTGGATTTGGTCCCACGAATGTGATTTGTGTATTTAAAGCAGTGTAAACATCATCACCAGCAGCCACGCTGCAGCCTGTAAACAGGGTGGTGCAAACTGCTCCCAAACACCTTTAGAAGTTTTAAACAAAAAGCTTCCACCAAAACTGACCCGGATTTTCTGCTGCCTCCAAAGAAACCAAGACACTACAAAAGTGAGGCCCCCACCCAAGGAATAGACACAAGTGGAAGGGAGTAAATCCCACTGGGCTTCAGTAAAGGCTGGTCTTCTTCATGATCCTCAGGAATTCCTGCTCGCTCACTTCCCCGTCCCCATCCCGATCTGCCTCATCAATCATCTCCTGCAAGAGATTTGGGACCAGGAGTTAGGTGGGGGTTTTATTAGGAATTGTTGGGTTCATTCAGAATTCACGCTTTAGCTGTGCTGGAGGGGACAGTGTTGGCTCAGCCTCAGACTAAATATTTCCTAAAATCTGTTTTGCTGGGTGTATTTATGCAGAAACCTGACCAGGAAATATTACAGGAAATGTCCTGGGGGAAACAAAGTGCTGGGAGCAGAGTCATCCCTTTCACATCACTGCAACTCCACAAAACTGCAATTTGATGATCCCAGTCCTGCATCCATGGACCCCAAAACCCACAGACTGCCAGAAATTCCTCCTTTCCTACCAGCACAGAGAGGATTTCCCTCCCAGCTCCAGCACAAAGATCTCCCCAACACCAGGTCCAAACCTGCAGCTCTTCGTCTGTGAGGTTCTCCCCCAGTTCTTTGGCCACACGTTTGAGGTTTTTGAAAGAGATTTTTCCGGTTTCATCATCATCAAAGAGTTTGAAAGCTTTGAGAATCTCCTCTTTGGAATCTTTGTCAGCCTTAAGGAAGAAAGGAGGAGTTTAAGGTAAGAAAGGAGTGGTTGTGTTGTAGGTGGCACTCAAAGTTATAAATTATTTGATGGACTGAGAAACCCTTGGGAACAAATACAGAGGAGCACAGCCAGCAGGAATTACACATAAAAGCTGAAAGGAAATAGAGACACAGCCATAATTCCTGAATTTCAGGCTTTCAGGGATTTTTTTCCATCCTGGCTATCCAGATGTCTTTGGGATTTCACTATCAGGATGTCCTGCTATTAAATACCTGGGTTTTTTGAAAGATTTTTCAAAGCAGATTTAATCTGTAAATTAGAATTCAAGGAAAGAAAACACTCCCATGCCAGACATCAACACTCCAACAGCTTCCTGCAGGCCTGAGGTGGTTTCCATCTGGGAGAAGAACCTTTTCCCCTTTTTTCAAACACAAAAATCCCCTCTGGTTGTTAAAGAAACTTGTTCATGATACCATGATTTTAATTTTTCCCTGAAAAATGAGAGAATCCGGGACAGGGACTACCCCAACTTTTACGTATTTAATTGTTAGGATTAAAATAGTGCTTTAATCTCCCTTTAATGAGATAAAAGGACCTCAGCCACTTCAAAATTCCCTTTGTTTTGACCTGTAAAACATCCATACCATTCTCTGTGTCATCACTGCCAGGAAGTCATGGAAGCTGATTTTTCCTGTCCCTTCCTTATCGATGTCTGAGATCATTTTCTTGATCTCTTCTTTCTTAGGTTCAAACCCCAGGGCCCTCATGGCCACTTGAAAGGACAAAACGAGTTATAAACCCTACAAAATTATCAACAGAACCACGGGAGAGGCGGGGAAAAGGGTGAACTTTCTGCCACATCGTGGTCAAGCGTTCCGTGTCTCCAGGAAAACAGGGGCAGGCTGAGAGTGGGGCTGCTCCGCCCTCAAGGGATGCAGAAAACAGGGATACAAACATTCCCACGCTGGAATTGTCCTCCAGCTAATCCAGGAATCTCCTACACACACTCTCACCATCTTACACCACAGGTCAGCCACAGGGAATTTAAACAGGTTTGTTTTTCAATCTGGGGATAAAAATCTCGTTGGGGGAGACGTTTTCCTGCTCTGGTGAAGGGCCAAGCAGCAGGTCTGAAACCAGATCTCCTCCCTGTGGTCTCAGGGAGCACCCGGGACACCCGGGGGAAGAACGGGAAGCACAAATTCTGGGAGCAAAGTCAGTCCTAATTTATTGGTGACTGATCTCCCCGAAGGGCTGGGCTGGGCAGGGATCAGGAGTGTTTGGCAATGAACAAAAGCATGAAAACACACGAGTAACACTGGTGGATTCCACAGCGGGGATAATTTAATAACAACAATAATGGTAATAACAACAGCAACAACAGTAATAACAATAATAAAGAAGCATTAAATCCTCTACAAGACAAGAGGAGAAACCCCCCACACACCTTTTTAATGTGCACAACCCCTTTTTTGATGTTTTATGAACAGAGAAGGAGTCGGGACAGAAAGCACAGAATTATCCACCAATTTGGGGCAGCCTGGCCCTAAACGCTCTGGGTAAGAGCAGTAAAGAGCTGCAATTAAACAGAGAAATGTGCTTTTTTGCCCACCAGGTTTTAGCTGGAGGAAGGAGGGGGGAAACCCAGGAAACTCCTGTGCTGTTTAAGGTTACTTTGGCATTTATGGCCCTGCTCCCTTATAACCTCGGTCACTCTGTGCTTCCAGGGAAACCCCGACCTTCAGCTCCTTGACATCGATGCTGCCGCTGCCGTCGGTGTCGAAGAGCTCGAAGGCCTCGCGGATCTCCCGCTGCTGCTCCTCCGGCAGCTCCAGCCTGGCACTCGCCTTCTTCCTCTGGGACGCGGCTCCCAGCGACGGCTTCTTAAAGCCGGAGGCCTCGGCACGGTACAACGGGGGGTCAGGGCGGGGGGACCGGCGGTACCGGGGGGGCTCAGCCCCCTCACCGCCCTCACAGCCCCCTCACAACCCCAGCGTTTCCGAGCCCCTTCCCCGCCCCCTCGCAGCCCCCTCGGAGCTTCTGAGGCCCCTCCGCGCCCTCGCCGTCCCCTCAGCGCTGCTGAGCCCCCTCACCGCCCTCACCGCCCTCACCATCCCGCCGCCCTCACTCCCGGCAGCCTCAATATCGCGCCCTCCCATTGGCTGCCGCCCCCACGCCGCTGCTATGGCAACGCGCGCTCCGATTGGCTGCGGCGGGGGCGGAGCCAAGGGGTGAATGACGGCATGGGAAAAAAATCTCCTCCTTCCTTCAACGCGATTGGCGGGAGGGAGGAGGGGTTGGGCCAATCAGCGAGCGGGAGCGGGCTGGCGCGATGCTCGCCTCAGGGAAAGAGGCGGGAACGGCGGGGAGTGGGCGGGGTCTGGCGGGAGGCGCGGCTCTGATTGGTGGAGGGCAGGCAGGGGGCGTGGCCGGAGCGCGGCCGGGGCTCATTGAGGGCGGCGGCGGCGAGCGGGGTCCGGGAGGGTCCTGGCAGCTGTGCAAAGGTGCTGGGAGCGGCGGGGAGCGGTCCTGGGCTGTGGGAGAAGGCCTAGTGTCCGTGGACGAGGCCCTGGGGGAATGTGGGAAGGTCCTGGAGGCACTGGGGAGGGAGCTGGGAGCTGTGGAAACGTGCTGGGAGCAGTGGAGGAGGTCCTGGGGACTGTGGGTGAGGTCCTGAAGGCCGTGGGGGGAAGCATGGGGGGCTCTGGGGTGGGGCTGAAGGAGCTGGGTGGGAGCTGGAGATGCAGCAGTTCATAAACTGCATTTGGGAGATATAAGGATATAGGGATAGGGGGGTAGAAGAGGGAAGAGCTGGAGGGGGGATCGCCCTGTGCCCCTGCTTTCAAAGCAGCTCGGTGTTCCAGGTGGACAGGCACCAATCCTGCCTCTTCCTGGCTTTTTCCTTGGGATTTCAAAGGGGTTTCAGAAAAATAAGAAAGAGCCAGGCCAACACCTGCAGTTGCTGGTTGGGTTCGGAAGAACAGGGAGAATTGACTCCCTCTCCTCATCCTTCTTCAGCATAATGGCTTCAAACCTTGGTTTCTCCAACTGGAAACGTGTTATTTTATTGGGAATAAAACAATATTCTGCCTTTTTTCAAGGATTCTGGCGGATAGTGCCTCACCCCAGCCATGGCCACACGCCTCAGACCGGTGAGTTGGGGCCTTACCTGGTGCTCTGGGAAGATTTGCCTTGCAGAAACAAATTCATAAATATCCTGCACATCACTAGGGGAGACACGAGGCTGATCCCGCATTAATGAGAATTCTGGGGAGAAAACGTGATTTTTCCAAGGTGTAATTTGGATAGGTTGAATTCATACCTTAAAATCAATATGGGCATGCGTAGCTTGGCTTGCTGTAAATATTGTACTGTGCAGTATCAAATTATGGAGAGTTGATAATAAAGTTGTATATAATTGTGGCTGCTCCGTCCCTGGCAGTGTCCAAGGCAGGCTGGGCGGGGTTTGGAGCACCCTGGGATGGAGGAAGTGTCCCTGCCCATGGCAGGGGGTGGAATAAAATGAGCTTTAAGGTCCCCCCAGCCCACACCAGTCTGGGGTTCTGCGATTCCCTTGAAGCCTCGGCAGCGCTCTGAGGCTCAGAGGCAGAGGGCAGCATTCTGCTGCAGTAAAACTTCACTTGAAGCACATCTCGGAGCAGTTTGGGTGCTCTTGGTTCCTGGAGAGTGCACTGGGGTCAGGGAATGCCAGGGAATTCCACCTTTGGGGTGGAAGGGACCCAGTGGGAAAGGCTGCAGGGGAAGGCAAGGGAAAATGGCAGTGGAAGGGAGCGACTGCCGTTTGAGGAGAAGCTGGATCAGTTTCTGTCCCTCAGCAACTGTCCCCCCTCCGACTGAACCCCTCCATCTTCTCCACACCACATCCCCAAGTGCCACATGCGCTCATTTTCTGAGCACTCCAGGGATGGGGACTCCAAACCTCCCTGGGCAGCCCCTGCCAGGGCTTGGCCACTCTTCCAGTGAAGAAATTTCCCCAATATCCAACCCAAACCTCCCCTGGCCCAGCCTGAGGCCGTTCCCTCTCCTCCTGTCCCTGTTCCCTGGGAGCAGAGCCCGAACCCCCCCAGCTGCCCCCTCCTGTCAGGGAGTTGTGCAGAGCCACAAGGTCCCCCCTGAGCCTCCTTTTCTCCAGGCTGAGCCCCTTTCCCAGCTGGGAAATAATAAATAAATAATAAATAAATAATAAATAAATAATAAATAAGTAATAAATCCTCCCAGGATTTGTGCTCCAGACCCCGATCAGGCTGTCCTGTGTGTGGCCCATCCTAAATAACTGTAGGCATTATTTAATTGATGTAGCTCAGGGAACTCCTCGGGTTTCTCCTGTGGATAACCCAACCCTTGGCAGCAGAGCCTTTGCTCAAGGATGTGGCCCTTCACAGCCTGGGGACAGTCGTGGTCCGTGTGTGGCTCCAGGGGGTGCAGGCTCCCTCACAGGTCCCTGCAGGGTGGGGGTTGTGTTACAGCGAGGAGTGAAACTGTTCCCAGCCAGCACAGAGCATCCTTTGTGCACAAGCTCCCTCAGACTCCGGGCCTGGATGTTCTGTGCTGGCAGTGAGGTCTTTGGTCTCAGTCCAGTCAGAAGAGTGGCCAGGCTGAAGTCTGTTAATTAGTGACTCCAACCATTGATTTACAAAGCTGAAAGGAAAAGGAAGGAAGAACTGATGACTCAGAAGGACAGTCCCTGCCTTTACCTGGGCTCTGAGTGTCACAGGTTCTGAGTGGTGATGGTTTTAACACTCTGCATTAGCTGTGCCAGGAGGTGAAGCAAATCCCAGAACCATCCCAGAATCCCAGAGTGGTCTGAGTTGGGAAGGACCTTAAAGCCCATCCAGTGCCACCCCTGCCATGGCAGGGACACCTTCCACTGTCCCAGGCTGCTCCAAGCCCCAATGTCCAGCCTGGCCTTGGGCACTGCCAGGGATCCAGGGGCAGCCACAGCTGCTCTGGGCACCCTGTGCCAGGGCCTCCCCACCCTCACAGGGAGGAATTCCTTCCCAATATCCCATCCATCCCTGCCCTCAGGCGGTGGGAAGCCATTCCCTGTGTCCTGTCCCTCCATGCTCTTGTAAAGAGCCTCTCTCCATCTTTCTTGCCAGCTCCCTTCAAATTCTGTTTGCTTCATCATCCAGGCACAGTTTGTGGGGGCCAATCCTTTTCCTTCCCTCCTCTCTGAGCCTCTTGGTTGTGAGGATGAGGATGAGGATGAGGATTTCCCCTTCCAAAATCCAGTCAGAGTGTCTGCATTCATAACTCCCTGTGACAGCACCGAGCTTTGGTGGCCGAATTCAAACTCCTCCAGTGCAGCTGCTGAGCAGTTGAGCAGAATTGCAGCTCGCTGGGATCCAGGGAAGCTCAGGTCAGTTTGCTCAGTCCCTGCCCGTTGCAGAGCTGTCCCCTGTCCCTGCAGGCTGGCAGGAGCTGCACCGTGATCGGGGGCTCGGGCTTCCTGGGGCAGCACATGGTGGAGCAGCTGCTGGCCAAGGGCTACAGCGTCAACGTCTTCGACATCCACAAGAGGTTTGAGAGTGACCAGGTGACCTTCTTCCTGGGAGACCTGTGTGACAAGGAGGTGAGGGGAGGGCTGGCGGGGGTTAACAGGGGCAAAGGCAGCTCCTGCACCTGGGGGGAACAAGCCTGGGCACCAGGACAGGCTGGGGATGACCTGCTGGCGAAGGCCCTGGGGTCCTGGTGGGCAACAGCCTCTCCGTGACCCAGCAGTGTGGCCTGGGGGCATGAAGGACAGTGGGATCCTGGGGGGTGTCGGGAGGAGCTTTGCCGAGAGGTCGGGGAGGGTGTTTGTGCAAACACTGAGCCTTGCCTGAAGCACTGGAACCCCTGGAGGCCCTGCCCAGGTCGTCAGAGGGATGCAGATGTGTCCCCCCAACCCTTCCCTGTGGTGTATCCCCGGCACTTTTCCTTGGAAGCCTCCGAAGGGAGCAGACCTGGTGTCGGATGTCTGGCTTCTGCTGGAAGCTGAGAAGAACGGGACTGGTTTGTGCCTGATGCTGTGCGTGGCTGTTAGCTGAGACTCACAGGGTAATTACAGCCCCTGCGCTAATTGCAGGGGGCTCTCCCGGCTCTCCTCAGCTCCATGAGAAAGGCACAGCTCACATTCCCAGCAGGCAGGGCAGGAGGAGGGGGAGCCTTGGCCAAGGCCTGTGTTAGCCCTGTGGGAGGTGACTTTGGGACAGTCTCCTGCGCTCAGCCAGCGCCATGGGGAGCCTGGGACCTGCTGCTTCCTCAGTGCCCCAGCTCCAGGTAGTCCTGAGCCTCGTACCTGCACTTGGGAATTGCAGGGAGCTCAGCCTGGGCACCCTCCAGCTCTGGGGGAGCTCCAGGAGCTCTCTGGCAAGAAGGGAGGATGTGGTGTGCAGTGGGGACAGGACACTGTGCAGGTGCTGGGCGCCCATCCCATTCCAGCTGCCCGCCCTTACGGAGGGAACGTGACGGGAAACGCAGCTGTTCCCGTGAAGAAAAGAGCTGTTTTATTCCCCTCCTGTTGATTTTCCCTGGGTATCCTCTGTGGCTGTGGCTGCACTGCCGTGTCCCCGGTGGTTTCCTGCAGGCTCTGCTCCCGGCCCTGCGAGGCGTGGCCGTGGTGTTCCACTGCGCATCGCCGGCACCCGCCAGCGACGACAGGGAGCTGTTCTACAGGGTGAACTTCGTGGGCACCAAGGCAGTCATTGCAGCCTGCAGAGAGGCTGGAGTGCAGGTGATGCCGTGAGGATTTTTTTTGCCTTTTCCTTTTAAACCCTTTTTATGCCTTTTCGCAGCTTCTGTATTCTTTAGTGCTTTTTGCCTACATTCTGACTGCCTCGGGTGTTTGTGGAAATGTTTTAATCTCCTTCAGGTAGCAGTAAATGGTGGGACAGAATGAATTTAAAAGGGGGGTTCTCCTACCTGCAGTTTCTGTTCATCTTCTGCTAGACTCAGCTTATTTTCTGTAGGATCAGTTGGTTAAATATTATTATTATCATCATTATTATCATTATTATCTTTACTCAGCCTTTGTAAATAATGACCCTTTTATTTTAGGCTTTAACCGTTTTCTCCCCTATCTCCTGCAGAAACTGGTGTTAACCAGCAGTGCCAGTGTGGTTTTTGAGGGCACAGACATTAAAAATGGCTCAGAAGATCTCCCCTATGCACAAAAACCTATTGATTACTACACAGAGACCAAGATCCTGCAGGAGAAGGTATTTGGCAATGGTTAAATTGTTATTTTTTGGTGTATTGACTTAATAAAAAGAGAATAAAATCAAGCTGTGACACGATTTGCCAGAGAGGCTGAATGAAATCCTGTGTGACACCGCAGAGGTGGTTCCAGAACTGCCAGAGGTGTCACTGCCATGGAGGAGCCGTGGGATAATCCCAGTTCTTACCTGCCACAGCTTTGGTTTAAGAGCAGCTGAGGGGAGCTTTTTGTCTTCTCCGCTTCTTTTCTTGATTTGCAGCCTGAATTTAGAGTTGGGAATGTGAACGAGGAAATGAGGAAGGAGGAGATGAGGTGGGAGCGTGGCCTGAGCTGAGGGGCACAGGCCATTCCTGAAAATATTAATGCTCAAAAAGATCTCCAAACATCTGAGAGCTCACAGCTTTGGGCGCTTGCCCACCACCACCACCTGCTCATGGTCTTACTGCTGCAGCTTTTGTGGGTTAAATATGGGATAACAATGTTTTCAGTCAAAGGCAGCAGAGCTTTTTTGCATCCCTCTCCCATGGCTTGCATTTCAGTTGTGGGAAGAATCCGTGCTTTTTGTGCCAGGAGAATTTAGAGTCCCTTCCATGCTGCTGCTGACAGTGTGAGAGCCTTGAAGGATTTTCCTCCAGAAGAGCTTAATTAATTTTAATTGTGAAAACATCTGTTCCTTCACCAGCACTTTGCAGTAACTGATAAAGGGGAAGCTGAGGAGCAGCAATCAAGGGTAGCCCGAGTGCTGGTGATTATGGCTTTGTTTTGGGGGAAGCTGAAAGGATTCCGAGGGCTTTTGTCTGTGCCTCCTCCACAGAAATTCCAGCAGCTGTTGGAAATGTGCAGAACACGTTGTTTAGGAGCTCCCAGGAGAATGAAATCTCCTCCAGAGTTGCTGAATGTGCTGCTGGAGCTGCCAGGGAGATGGGATCACCCCCTCCTGAGGCAGATCCGGGGGGGCTGGGGTGGGAATGGCGGCTGGGAGGGACAGAGATGGAATTCCTGAGTGTCCTCCTTTGCTCCAGCTCGTGCACAGGGAGTTCACGGAGTGAAGGAGCTTGGAAAGCTCCTCTGGCAAAGACTTCCCTTCCTTTGTCTGTTCGTTGAGGGCTCAACCATAAAAACTGGTTTTTGTCTGGTTTTCTTACCAAGGAGAAGTGGGAAAGAGACGGGAACAAAGGAAGGATCACTTGGAAAGACAGGAGGGGACAATAATCCTTCCCCAGGTTCCTTCCCAGGGAGATGGGGAGCCCCCAGCCCCTTCAGGGATGATCTTGGGATGCATTGCTGAGCTCTGTTTTCCTTCCTGACTTTGTCCTCCTCTTTCCCTGCAGGAGGTGCTCAGTGCCAATGACCCAGACAACAATTTCTTCACCACTGCAATCCGTCCCCATGGAATTTTCGGTCCCAGAGACCCTCAGCTGGTTCCCATCCTCATCCAGGCAGCTCGGAGTGGCAAAATGAAGTTCATCATTGGGTGAGCAAGGCCCAGGCAGTGCAGAGCTGGGGCAGAACTGATGCTGGATCTACAGAGCCCTTCTGGAAGGGAACAAAAGGAAATCAGTCGTGTTGTTGCTTTTATTTTTCACTTTTGATCCAGTTTTTTTTCCCCCTTAAAAATCCTAAGTTAGGGGCTCATTCCCTGCCATGGTGAGTGTCCATAATGCCAAAGGAATATCCATGAGGAAAGCTGCCATGGCTTGAGCTGTCTGTAGAGCTGTGCTATTAATATGAGGAAGCTCAGATTTTATCATAATTAACTTGCTGTTAATTTAATTAATACACACTTGTGGTACTTGAGGTCCTGGCAATTAAAATCCCTATGAAATATGAAATACTAAAAGTATTGTAATGTTTCTGATCACGAGATCAGAGGTATTTGCCTTCTCACTGAGCCTTAGAGCTTCCAGCGGACCCCTGGAATTTCAGAGCACCGTAACTGAAACCATTCCTTGCTCTGAAATCCCAGTGCTGGAACAAGATGAGCTCTAAGCTCCTTTCCAACCCAAACTGTTCCATGGTTCTCTGATTGACTGAACTCTGGACAGTGATAAGCAGATTAATTTTCCATGCCTGTGTAGAAGTAGATCTCACACAGTGAGTTAAACCTGATCCAGCTGAGGCTGAAGGTGGCTGGTTGGGGGAGTCAGAATTCCTTGGGCCCAGCAATTCCTGACTGGAAGCCTGTCCTTAAGGGACACTGTGTGTGCTTGTCACCCCTCTGCCTCGTTTGTTCTGCTTCCACGGATCGCTGCTGATCCCCAGACCTGCAGGAGCTGCAGCTCCCAGACACTCGGCAGCTTGGGGGGTTTGAAAATGGTGCTGCTGCAGGAATGTCAGCTTTGCTGGGAGCTGGGACACCGGCGACCCTTCCTTCTCCGAAATAGCTGAGGGTAGTCCCACCCTCTGCCAGGGTATGGCCTGGAATGGCAGCCCCAGAGAGCGGGAGAAGGAAAGGGACACGTGGGATAAATTAACCCCGGGTGAAAGTCCTCCCTTTTGCCACGAGCAGATTTTCAGCCCAGCTTGTCTTGGGGCTGAGCTTCCTTTTCTGTGTGCAGGGATGGGAAGAACCTGGTGGACTTCACCTACGTGGAGAACGTGGTCCATGGGCACATCCTGGCTGCAGAGAAGCTGCACAAAGGCTCTGCCCTGTGTGGCAAGGTAAGGAAGGAGGGGAGGGAAGGGATCCCCAGCCTCTGCTGATTCCTGAGTGTCCTGGACATCCATCCTGCAGGGGAGGGGAGCTCCAGGTTTTCCATCTGTGGTGACCACCTGGATGGATATCCTTAATTTCCTGCTGTGAAACTCCTTGTGAGGGGCAATCCAGGCAGAACTGGGGGAACCAAGGGGCACACATGGAAACACAGAAGCTTTTAGGACACACTTCAGAACAGGAGGAGCTTCTTCAGCTTTTCGTGGTCCCGCCGTGCTCTGGGCACGCTGGGGTGTTTTAACCTGTTGGCTCTGTGCTGTGGCAGTCAGTTTGGTTGACACTTTGAGGAATCCTGGAATCCCTCTGGAGTGCTGGAAGTAGCTGGTGTTCCTGGAAAAGCAGGGATTCCCCCCTCTTCACACGGAGGTGGGCAGTGCAAAGCAGTTTGTCAGGACAATGTGCTCCTGCCCGGGCCAGGGGGGTCATGTCCTCTGCACGAGCACGAGATGGGCCATCACTGAGCCAGACCCGGGAAACCCACCAGGATTTTAACCCCTGGCTGCTCCTCTCCCTCTCTTTCCAGGCCTTTCACATCACCAACGACGAACCAATTCCCTTCTGGACGTTCATGTCCCGCATCCTGACGGGCCTGGACTACGACCCTCCCAAGTACCACATTCCCTACTGGCTGGCCTATTACCTGGCCCTGCTGCTGTCCCTGCTGCTGGCCCTGCTCAGGCCCCTGGTGACCATCAAGGCCACCTTCACGCCCATGAGGGTGGCCCTGGCTGGGACCTTCCACTACTACAGCTGTGAGAGGGCCAAGAGGGCCATGGGCTACAGCCCCGTGGTGAGCCTGGACGAGGCCATCGCCAGGACAGTGCAGAGCTACCCCGGCCTGCGCCGGGCCCGGGCCTGACAGCCCTGCCTGCAGCTTCTCCTGCTTCGTTCCCGTCACTACTGACGGCTCAACGTGGAGCAAATGTCACCAGCCCCCAGGAATTTGGAGTTTTCCTGAACTCTCTCCTCCTCCTCGCCGTTCCCTCGTGTGGGAGCTGTGCTAACAGTTTGTTTCTTGGATGTGACTTTTGTTTGGAAACGGCTGCCGAGCTCTCTGGGCTGTGAATAAACGCCCTGCTGTGCCCTCTTCCATCCCAGGCAGGCACACCAGCATTCCTGCTCTCCTCTCCCCACCCTCGTCCCGTGTTTTGTTGCTCTGGTGACAGCAGCCACCCCTTCCCAGAGCTGCAGGCTGGCTAACAAACACTTCCCATGGCTGGCTCCCCTCTGGGCTTTGGCTTTGCTCTCCACAGGAGAGCCCCGTGCCAAAAAGGAGTTCTGCCACCGTCTCTTAACTCATTGCAGCTCCTTTGGCTTTCCCTCCATGATTAGGGGGTGATTTGGCTTCTCCCTGAGGCAGCAGAAGGAACCCATGAGGAGCGGGTTCCTTTGCCCGTGCAGGGTTTATTTCTGTGCCAAAAGAACCCAGACAAGTCCCACAGAGATGACTTCCCAGCTTCGTGCCCCATCTCTGAAAGGGCAGAGATGTCACTCTCAGCACAAACAGGATTTTAATGATTCCCCGTTGGGGGCAGAGATCTTTGGGAGCTGCCTGACAGCAGCCCCAGCACTGTTTCACCACAGCTCCCTTCCCACAGGATCTGCGGTGCTTGGAGGATCCTGCAGCACCAAGCTCCTCCTCCCTGCCCTATTAGTGCTGCTCACGGGGATTTCTGGGGCTTTGACCATTTAGCCCATGAAAAAACCTCTTTTCCACAAGGAAATGGTTACAAAGTGATGGTCCCCGAGCTGTTTCGTGTGACATGTCTGTTAAATGTTCTTTGCCCTCTAATCTGTCTAAGCACTTCAGTTCTGGTTTGGTTTTAAATGAGGAGTTTAGGTCAGAGCTGGAATTTCCCCCCGTGCAAATTCCTGGCTCCCTGGGAGTTCTGGTGTTCCAGATTTCAGAAGGATGGGAAGCGCCTCAGTCACAGAATTAGGGAATCCCGGGATGGTTTGGGTTGGGAGGGACCTTAAAGCCCACCCCATTCCACCCCCATGGACACCTTCCACCATCCCAGGGTGCTCCAAGCTCCGTCCAGCCTGGCCTGGGTTCACTGCTGTGAAGCAGAATTGCCACTATCAAACTTTCCTTCCCAACATCCAGGATCAAACGCAGGTGCAGCCTGTCCTTGTCAGTGACACCCCACAGGAGCTCCCCGGGACTTCAAAGAGTTTCCTGGAGCACTCTCATCAAACTCCTTATCTCCCTCTCTGCTTCCCTGGCTTTTCCTTGCTGCAGCTCCTGATTTTGCTGACCTGAGACTGGTTTTGGCAGTGGGAGAGATAAAGAGAGATCTGCTGCTGCTTATCCTGGAGAAAGGAGAGGGAGGGAAGGGAGAGAGGACTAAGAGTGCTTTTCTAGGTGGAGTTAAGGTCACCAAACCCCCATTTCCCCTCTTGCAGAGATTGCAAAGGGAATTGTCCAAGGAATTCCTTTCAGTCTTGCCCTTGGAGTGTGGGGGAAGCTCTGGTCCAGACACACCTCCAGAGAGGAAAAAGGGTGGTGTAATTCTGGTGTAATTACCAGAAATAGGTAAGAGGAAAAATGGGTAACAGCAGGTCAGAAATGACTCTGTGTGTCCAGGGAGCGAAAAGGCACGGAGGGCACTGCAGTGCAGCCCGAGCTGGGCGTGCAGGAGGTGTCCCAGGCCAAGCTGGACAGGGCTGGGAGCAGCCCGGGATGGTGGAAGGTGTCCCTGCCCACGGGGTGGAACAAGGTGGGCTTTAAGGTCCCTTCCAACCCAAACCACTCCGAGGTTCAGTGGGGTTTGGGAGGAGCGTAACGTCTGCACCCTGCGAGCGCGGTGGGATCTCCAGACACAGGGATCCAGGACACGCTGCGGGGCTCAAATCAGCGTTTTGGGAAGCCGTGGAAGGGGTGGCTTCTACCCCAGCACATGCTGCTACCCAAACGTGCCGATGCCGGGGAGCACCAGGACATTCCCACACCTTCCAGGCGGGACGGGCCGGCCTCTGCTTCCCGGGAGAATTCTCTCCCCAGTTTCGCTGCTGCTTGTGCAAGCCCCGGGCCGGTGCCAGGCCCACGGGGGGGGAAGAGTGGTGCAACCTGGGCCCTGTCAGGGCAGGGGGAAGAGCAGCTTGTTTGCCTCAGAGCCTGCAGGGAGCTCGCAGAGCCGCCGAGGATAAATCAGCATCGCCCTGCTTGCGCCAGAGCGCGTTTGGGGTGTTCTGGTGGCACCGCGGTGTCCCTGCCTCGGCTGGCACTGGGCCACGGCCTCTGCTGACAACAACCTTTCGTGTCAGTGCTGGCACTCCTGAGCTCCAGGAGTGTGCAGGCGTGTCCGTGACCACGGGGAGATGGTCGTATTCCAGCAGGGAATAGTTTGGGATAGACAATTCTGAGCTGCTACCTGCTATTAGGAAGGTGAGGTCTGGCATTCTGGCAGAGCTCTGGAATGACACCTCACGAAAAACCAGTTTGATTCCCTCGTAACAGATGGGTGTAGTGGTTTTACACCCTGCTACTCGTCACGGCTCTGCTGGGGCTCAGCTGGGCTTGGGGCTGGTGGCACCTCTGCAAGGCCCACGGGACTGGCGGGTTACTCACCTGCCCTCCCCCTTCAGCGCCAGGGAGGGGCTGGAGAAAGCGGTATCGGGAAAGCAGGAAACGTTCCGGAGCAGCTCCGTGCTCTGGAGCGGGGTTGGCGGCTTTCTCACAACTAGAAAACACTAAACAATGTTAAAGGATGTTGCAGGAGCTGTTCAAACACAGGCGGGGCTGGCGAGGGTGTCTCTGCAGGAGCCACCGCTGCCACAGCAATGATTTGGAGAAACCCCCTTCCCATAAAAGTGTCTGCTTGGATTTGCAGGGTGGAGCAGGCTCCTTGCAGACGCCCCCGTTCCTGCAGGAAGGAGCTGTGGGGTTACAGCTGCTGGCACCCAGCTCTGCTGGAAGTGAGGCAGAACCCAGGGCACTTGTGCTGCTTCTTTGGAATGATTTTTTTAACCCCAGTGCTCCAAGTCCTGCGAGCCCTTCCCTGGCAGGCGCTCCCTGCGGCCCGGGAGCGGCTTCTGTGGCTGCAGCGTCCTCGTGGGATGGCATTCCCACGTCTCACCCATCCCAGCTGCTCCGCTCTGCAGCCCTGAGGATGGAAGGGAGGCGGAACAGCAGCAGAACGAGGATCAGTCAGTGCCAGCTGTGGGACATCTTCACGAGAAAGGGGCCTTTGTGCTTTTCTTGGAGAGGGGATTCCATGAAAATCCATCTCCTGGTGAAGTCAGATATTCCAGGCTGAAATTTATTTTGTAACAATAATGTTTTTCACTGGAGCTGGGGAAAAAGGCTCATTTTTCCTGCTCTCCCGTGCTGCAGGAGTGTGTGAGTGACCCTGGAGAGGCTGTGGGGTTGGGATGGGAGACAGGACCTCGCTCCTGCTCTGGGCTGGGCTCAGGCACAGCTTTACCTGAACCTCGGCTCGTGGCTGAGGCGGGGGCCAGGCCTCAAGCCTCAAGGTGGGGGTTCAAGCCAGAACCACTTGGTTTTAACCAGATTCAGTGGGAAAATGGAAAAATTCCCCTCTTGGATTCTGCTCAGGTCAGATGAATATAAAGTCAACAAATATTTATATTTGTTGACTTTGGCCCACTCGGGTTTGCTCCAAAGGTGGGCAGGGCACCTGCACTGCTCCAGGTGAGGCTGCTCCTGCCAGGGAGACCGAGGTGGGTGCCTTTTCCTGAGCATCCTGAGTTTGTCAGTATTTAACTTGTCAGTATTTAACTTTCTGTGAACAGAAGTCTGGAGTCTTTATCCCCCAGCCTCTGGTAGAAGCTGTCAGCTCCTTCAGGTCCTGCAAGGCCACAATGAGGTCACCCCAAAGCTTCTCCTCTCCAGGTGAACAATCCCAGCTCTCCCAGCAGAGCTGCTCCATCCCTCTGCTCATCCTGGTGCCTCCTCTGGGCTCTCTCCAGCAGCTCCAGGTCCTCCCTGTGCTGGGACAGGGCTGGGGCAGCTCTGCAGGTGGGGTCCCACTGGACCACAGGGACAGAGAGGCAGAATCCCCCCTTTTCCTGCTGCCCACGCTGTGGGGATGCATCTCCTAAACCACCCCTGACCTGGGGGTGTTGCTCTGGGAGCTCCTCATCCATTTCTCTTGGTGTTTGATATCCAGGTGTTCATAACAGATCCTTTTTTTTTTCCCCAGTTTTTGAACCTTCGGTGTGGAACAGTGTGTTCCCACTGGGAAAAAAACCAGAGCCCTGAGTCCCTGGGTGTCCCTCTCGTGCTCGAGGACCTCTTGTACCTGCAGGGCTGGCCAGGCCGGGTTGTTAGTCACTGCTGTTTCAGGGAAGAACCCGGACAAACCTTCAGCAAACCGCGGGATGACTCAGGGCTTACTGAAAATAAAGCTGCGCTGTCAGCTGGAGCCCCGGAGCGGAGGATGCTCTCCCAGGAAGGGTCCGGGCTGCGTTCTCAGAGCCCGCTTTAAACAGCTCCAGTTTCCCTGAGCCGGACTCCCCGAGCCGCCGGGAGCTCAGGGTGCGGCTCTGCACATCCCGGCTTATCTCAGCCGGGATCGGCGGCGGAGCAAAGCTCAGCTGAGCCCGGCTGCTGCTGAGCCTGAGGAGATCGGAGAGGGAGATCTGGGGCTGGAGTAACGCGTTAATGCCTGAAAATCCCTGATGTCATCCCCGCCGTGCTGCTGCGAGCCAGGGCTGGGTTACCGGCCCTGTTCGAGCACATCCCGCTCGGGAGGGGAGGGGAGGGGAGGGATGGGATGGGATGGGATGGGATGGGATGGGATGGGATGGGATGGGATGGGATGGGATGGGATGGGATGGGATGGAATATTTGCCCATCATCCCACAGCAGCTCCGGGGGGAGACAGCAGGAGCTTTTCTTTCCAGCTGCTACAGGGTCAGCGTTACTTGTGCCTGGATCATGGAGCAGGGGAAAGGGGAAAGGGGGTCCTGGTGGGTGCAGAGGAGGGGAGGGGTCCTGGCAGGTGCTTCGTTGGGGCTTCATCATCTCCAGAGCTGGAGAAGGCTCTGGAGCTGCTCCAGGGCTGGAGCCCCTCTGCTCTGGAGCCAGGCTGGGAGAGCTGGGAATGTTCACCTGGAGAAGGGAAGGCTCCAGGGACACCTCAGAGCCCCTTGCAGGGCCTAAAGGGGCTCCAGGAGAACTGAAGAGGGACTGGGGACAAGGGCTGGAGGGACAGGACACAGGGAATGGCTTCCCACTGCCAGAGGGCAGGGATGGATGGGATATTGGGAAGGAATTGTTCCCTGTGAGGGTGGGGAGGCCCTGGCACAGGGTGCCCAGAGAAGCTGTGGCTGCCCCTGGATCCCTGGCAGTGCCCAAGGCCAGGCTGGACATTGGGGCTTAGAGCAGCCTGGGACAGTGGGAGGTGTCCCTGCCATGGCAGGGGTGGCACTGGATGGGATTTAGGTCCCTCCCAACCCAAACCATTCCAGGATTCTCTGTTTGTTACCCCCCGTGGCAGTGCCAGGCTGAAGCCCTGACTCCTCAGGACAGCTCTAAGCACACATCCCCAGCTGCCAGTCTTTAGGAAGAGGCAAAAAGCGTGTCCCAGGCTCCGGCTGTGCCAGGCTGTCACCACAGCCGGGCCTCGGGGGCCGTGCGGCGACCGGAGCAATTAGAAAGGGAAATAAACTGAGGAAGAGCGGAATGCCCGGCAATTTCCTGTGTGATTATCGCACCTGTGGGCCCCGTTAATGAGTTCGAAGCAGACAATCAGTGTCGAGCGCTAATTACAGTCCCGGTCCGTGATGCTCCCTGGGTACCACGGCCCTGAAGCGGCTCTGAACACCCGAGCAGCAGCGGGACCCTGCTGCCCCTTCCCGGGGACCAAGCCCTGGCAGTGCTTGCCCTGAGGAGAAATTCCATGGGGTGAGAGCTGGGGGGCTGCTCTGGGCCGTGCCGGTGGCCCACAGGGCCGGGGACCGTGGCATCCGCTGGAGAATGCCAGGAATGCAGAGCAGAGCCTACAGGGAGGGGAGCCCGTGCCGCCGAATGGAGAAACCTGTTTGATTCCCCTGAAGGGCGAAACACACCCAAGTCTCCTCCTCAAAACAAGGCTTGGCCTCCCGGAGCCAGCCCCCTCGGCAGGTCAGGGCTCAGGTGTGCCACAGCCGTGCCGGGGCCGCTGGAGCCGCCGCTGCCGGGAGAGCTCCGCGTCGGGACCCGCACCTGGGAGCGTCCGCAGGTACGGCTGGGCTGGGCTGGCACCGGAGCCGGGGGGGCTTCACCCGCTCCCTCTGCCCGGGAGGACTGTGCTGTCCTGATGGGGGACACTCCGAGGGACACCTAAATCCTCCTCCTCCTCCTCCTCCGTGGGGAAGCAGAGTTGGTCAGGGGTGTCTTGGATCAAAGTGTGGATCCGCCGTGGTGTGGGTGCTGCAGGGATGGGGCTCCTACAGGAACGGGAGTGAGGCTGGGGTTTGGCTCTGGGGCTTCGCTGCACCTGTCTGATCTCAAATTCCCTCCCTGCCCACGGCCCCACATCCTCCTAAAATCCTTTCCCCTCTGGATTTCCACGGGGCGCGGCAGTGACCTGCCTGGGACAGGTCTGGGTGTGGGCAGAGACCAGGAAAAATTCAAGCCTGTGACCCCTGACAACCTCTGGAGAGGTTTGTGGGGAGCTCCAGCTCTTTCTGCCTCTCCAGCCCCTCCTTCCCAGGACTCCTGTGGGACACAGGGGGTGCAGGCGGAGATTTCTCCTTCTCCTGCTCTGCCTTGTTTTGTTTCTCCCTGAATTAGTGTGAAATCAGCACCCTGGGAAGGAGTGGCAAAGCTGGCACAGAGGAGCGAGCACCTCCCTGTCCTTGCTTCATCCGAGCCCGGGGAATGTCATCCCCGTTTCCCTGTCCCACCCTCTGCTCCAGGACAGGCCCCTCGCAGGGGGACGAGCTGGGTTCACCTGGGCAGGTTGGGAAGCAGGGGTGTCCTCCCTCCTCAGCTGGATCAGGATGTTTTATTTAGGATATTTCATTTATTTTGTTATAAACCTAGTTTATTTTATCCATCCAGCCAACGATTCAGTACATTTTGTCCCAAAAAAAATTATCAGGACTTAAGTGGAAGTCCCAGTTTCCACAAGTGGCTGATTTTAGTTTTCTTTTACAAAAAAGCTGTGTTTTCTTGGCAAAACCTTGTGGTGTCTCTGTGATGTCATGAGGCTGCAATGAGCTTTTGTCCTGCTCTGTCTGTGGGTCAGTGACACCAAAACAAAGCTCCACCTTTGACACAAACCCCATTTTTCCTTCCTTTTTCCTTTCATCTTTGGGACATCAAGGCTCAAGGTCGGCGGCGCGTGGGTGTGGTGAACGTCCTGCACATCCTTCCTTTTAAACCCAGAAATTAGCTGCGCAATTAGGAATTAATTCCATGTAATTAGAGCAATGAAACTGCACGCCCAGGATGGTGAAAATCCATTTCGAATTTTTGGCAGTGGCAGGGGTGAGTTTTTGTGCTGGGGGTGGTCCTGCTGGCAGCTCCCAGCGCAGCAGAGCCCCGGGATGATCCCTTGGCATGGGCAGGTCTGTGTGCTGCTCCCATGGAGTTTATGCCACACTTCCCTGACTTCAGTGGCTCAAGGCTGTGCCAGCTCCATCTGGATTTGATTTTTTTTTTTTTTGTGGGATGTGTGGTTGGGAGCGAATGAAAGGAAATTCTAATTGTGCTTTTGCAGCTTTTCAGGCGTTGTCTGGAGCACGGCTGGAACGTGTCTGTGTTGCTCCTGTTCATGAGGTCTGGGCAGGATTCCCCACTCCAGCTGCAGGATTTCATCCCTTTTCCCCCTGTTCAGGGAAAAAGAGATGCTCAGTGTCCTCAGGCCATGGAGACAAGATCCCAAAGGGAATGTGGTGCTGGGATGAGGCTCCTCAGAGCTCCTGCACAGTCCCCAGGCTCTGCTGCAGCCACAAATGGGGTCATAGGACAGGCTCAGGACAGAGCTTCAGGATGGACATCAGCAGGAATTTCTGCATGGAAAGGGTGCTCAGGCCTTGGCAGGGGCTGCCCAGGGAGGTTTGGAGTGCCCATCCCTGGAGGTGTCCAAGGAAGGGCTGGAGGTGGCACTCAGTGCTCTGGGCTGGGGACAAGGTGGGCATCAGGCATAGCTTGGACTCGATCCCGGAGGGTTTTTCCAGCCTCAGGGATTCTGGGATTGTGAGGGCTTCTGTGGCTCGTGAACCAGGCAGCCATGAGCTGCTGCGTCGGACAAGCCCAGAAGGGTGGATTTAAGGTTTGATTTAAAGTCATCTGGACTGTTTCAGTTATTGAATTCCTGATTGTTCACAGCTTGACTTTAGAAATCTCCTGGTGCTTCTTAAATATCCCCAAGTGTGCATGGAACAGCATCAGCGTTAAATAGTCACTGCTTGGAAAAAGGGAAAGGGTGGAACAGCATCAGCATTAAATAATCACTGCTTGGAAAAAGGGAAAGGCCCAGGTGCTGCTCCAGCAGGAGCTGCCTGGAGCTGGGATGGATGGCAGGGGTTAACGTGGGTCTGGCAGGGGTTAACGTGGGTCTGGCAGGGCTCATTCCAGCTCGGTGCTGTCCCTTCTCAGCAGATCAGGTGTCGGGTGACATCAGAGCAGGGACAAGGTTTGCATTGTGTGCTCTGGCTGGTGCAGAGAAATTCGAGTCTGTGCCTTGCCAGGAGGCAGTGCTGGGGTCTGGATCCGCCATCCTGCAGCCGGGAAACCTGTGCCAAAGCAAAAAGGAAAAGCCTTTTCCCCCTGCTCTCCTTCTTTCTGTGTTTCCAGAAGCTGGGCTCGATCTGCTGAGCGTCACATCCAATTCCCACCTTCCAGTGGGAGTGGGGACCTGGCCTGGGGTTAGGGCTGGAGGCCAAAACTCTCAGCAGGCTTTAGGAGGCTCAAAGGAAAGAGGTTCAAACCTCTAGCAAGCTTTAAATACATTTTAATTTGAGGCTTGTGAAGGTCAGAACAGGCATCAATTATCCTCAAACCAGGAGATTTTTCCGCATGACTGCCCTGGGTCCTGTTTGCAGCCGAGGGCCTTCGGGTCACGGCAGGACCTGGATCACCACAGGCAGGACAAGATCACTTCGGATCCCTTTGGATCCCAAATGGGCTTTGGGCTGAGGGAAATAACCCTGGTGAGGGCACAGGTTGGCACCTGTGGGTGACCTTTGTGTGAGGCACCCAGAGTTTAACTCCTTGCCCAGGAATCACAGAGTCATCGAGGCTGGAAGGGACCTTCGAGGTCATCCAGTGCCACCAAGGACAGGGACGGCAGCCGTGGGACCTGGGGGGTCCTGTCCCAAAAGGGTCCGACCGGGAGAGCCTTTCCAGGTGCAGAGCTGTGCCGGGTGAGGGATCAGCACGGAAAAGTGAGAGTGGAGCTGTGGGGCTTGGGACAGCCCAGCCCAGGGCCAGGAAGCTAAACACTGGGAGCAGGAGGGCTGGAAGCTGGACTCAGTGGCTGGCCTGGCTGCGTGGACACTTCAGGAGTCTGAAGGCACCCGCGGTGCTCCCAGGAAAGCTGGATTTACGGGATCAAAGCAGCTCCGCTTCCCTTTCCCAGGGCATTCCTTCAGCCCTCAGAACTGGGTCCAAGGTGGGATCCAGCTCATCCCCAAAACACACAGAGAGCAGGGTGCTATTAGGCACAAAGGGGCCATTACCCCGAGTGCCTGGCAAACAGCGGGCTGAAAGCTTGTTATTAACATTTAAAAGTCCCAGTTGAGCCATCTAAAAGGAGGGTGGCTGGCAGGGGAGAGGAGCTCCCTCAGCTTTGAAAGAACAGCGAGTGTTTCATCTCCCGCAGGGTAATTAGTGCTTCCCATGGAAAGCAGGATCCTTCCCAATCAAGGAATGGGCTGCTGATTTCAGGCGCTTGAAGAACGTCTTAGGGAAGGGTTGGTGTGGCTGTGCCTCCTCTCCTCGGGGGATGGGATGAGAGGGCAGGGACAGCTCTGCTCTCCCCCTCCAGGGCCACGGCAGCTCCGTAGCCTTGGGCACAGCTGTGGGCGCTCCCTCGTTCATCCCACGGGCTGTGATCCACAGGGATCGCTCCCTGCCAGGGACAAGAGAGGAGTTTGTGGTGTTGGAGCTGCTTTAAAACTCCAGGGCACGGAAAGGCCAAGGCGGGGCTGGGAGCCCGCGGAGCCCGGAGCGTGCGGAGGGAGAGCTGAGCTGGGCTCTGCCCCCGAGCACTGAACATTGGCATCCAAACAGGGTTCCAGCTCCCTTTTCCTTATTAAATAGCCTGGAATTGCTTTCCTTATTAAATAGGCTGGAATTGCTTTCCTTACGGGACGAGGAGCTCCGGAGCGTCCTCAGTGGGAGCGCCGTGCCCTTCCTGCTGCAGCCAGGCTTGACCCCAAATGAAGGCACCTCGGGCTCTCAGCAAAGCTGCCCGTGAGCCCCAGGGCTTCCCAGAGGTGGGAACAGCCTGTGTGTGTTGTCGGGGTGGTGCTCCATGCCTTTGGAAGCAGGGATTTGGGGTTAGTTACATGGATTCGGGCAGCAGCTCCATTTGAAGGGCGCAGTCTCAGGACATGCTCTGGTAGGATTTTGCCCCTGTGCAGACAGGACGTTTATTTCTTGTGCTGGGTGGCTCATGATGGATGCTTTGTCAGCGGGAATTAAACATTTTTATGGATCTCCTGCCGCCTGGAACATCCCAGTGCTCCATCCCAGAGGCTGGTATCCGAAGCTGAGCACCAGCTGCATTTATCCAGCACACAGGATGAGGGATTTGTTGTACCAGAGACATGAGCTGGGCCATGAATCACGGATTATTCCAAGTATCAGAAGGAATATTGGAACATCAGGTGGCTGTTGTGTGTTTGGATTGCACAGGGATGGGTGCAATGCTTGGGAATGCTTGCAGAGGGAGGAGAGCCCTGGGGAATTGTTCGTGATCTGGATGGGAAGAGGAGGGGATGAGCAGTGGGAGATCCCTGGCTGAGACAAGGCAGGGGAGGAGGCTTTGCCGAGCAGCAATGCCAGTGAGATCAGCACCCAGCATTCCTCCCGGGCGTGTGGCTTCCCGGGAATACTGCAGGGACAGGCCCACTAGCAGGGAATAACAAACTAATTTTAGGTTCTCCCAAATAGGGTTGGGCCTTTTCATTACTGACTGGCAGAGTCATTCCAGAATCCAGGAGAGGATTTTGGCAAGGGAAGACTGGGGGTGGTAAAAGCTGGAAGGTGCCCCTGCCACAGAAGGGTTTGGAACCAGGTGAGATTTAAGGTCCCATCCAACCCAAACCATTCTGGGATTCAATGCCTGATTTTCTCTTCCAAAACAAAAGCTCATCCTGCAGCTTCCATGAAAAAAATTGGGGTGAAAACAGAACAGAACCATTTCTGACAAACATACCCAGGTGCTGAATTAACCTGGGCCCTTCTCATCCCACCTGACTCAAATCCCAGGGATGCTCCAGGAACCTTGGAGTTCTGTAGACTCCAGAAGGTCTGGCCCACCTGAGTAGCTCTGAGCACTTTTGCAAGGTCTCCTCCACCACTTTCTTCCCAGAGCTGGAAAAACACCTCTGGCATGGCTGGATTTGATTTTCCCTGTCCTTGATGCTGCAGGTTCATGGGTGGGGAGCAATCCCAGCTGTGGTACAAGGACAGAGTCCCCCTGTCCTCTGGGCTCTGTGGCCGTGCCACCATGGCTGTGCTCTCCTCTCCACACAGCTGCCAGGCTTTTATACCACAACTCATATTTTGCTTATCCCCTTTTCCATTTCTCCCAGGGCTTCTTGGCTTGGAGCAGTCGCAGAAGGGGAAGGTGCTGCTGAGACCATGATGTCCCTGGGTGTCACCAAAGGTAATTCCTTCCTCTCCTGGTTTTCCTCTGTTTCCTTTGCCCAGCTGGAACTGCTGGAGTGTCCCTGCTGGGACAGGCCACCGGGGAGGTGTTTCACCGAGGTGTGAAAACACTGCCTGACCCTCTGTGATCCAGCGGGGTAAGCCGATCCTGAGGTCTGGATGGCCACGTCTCCATCGTCCGTCAGAGCTGGCGAAAGTCTCCCCCGGTGTCGTGATCTGTGACAGAGAGGAGAGAGCTCCGTGCTGGGACAGATCCCACCTGCCCTGCTGATCCCTTCCCTCCCTCTCCCTGTTCTCCCAGGAGGGCTGATCCCGCCCACGGACGAGGATCGCCGCAGGATCATCCGGCAGATGAAGGTTCGCACCACCCTGCGAGGGGACAAGAGCTGGATCCAGCACCACAACTCCGACTCGGACGAGGAGAAGAGCGGCCCCCAGTAAGTGTGGCCACAGGAACATTCCCTTCTCCTTCCCTTTCCCTCATCAGAATTCCCTGAGTTGGAAGGGACCCTGATCACTGATCCGACCCCTGGCCCTGCACAGGCACCCCAGCAATCCCACGCTGTGCCCGAGGGCATTGTCCAAACACTCCTGGAGCTCTGGGTTCTCCGGGCACTCCCATCTCCAGCTGCACAAGATGTGCTGGGGCAGGTTTTGGGGTCCCCGTGGTGCCAGGCAGTGGCACTGCCAAAGGAGTTGCTGCTCCTGTTTGTTTCTGATAAACGCAGGGTGGGGAGAGGCTTGGACAAATGTCTTCTCCTGGAGCTGGGAATTCAGCAGCACCGACAGGCTGCAAGTGTCAGGAGAGCTCCAAAGTTTTGTGAAGCCAGATTGTGCTTCAGCATCTCGGAGGGACAACCTCAGGGCAGGCCTGGGTGGGAGGGAGGGAGTTCAGGATGGAAGAGGCAGGAGATCAAACAGCTGCCTGGATGTCACACGGTGCCCTGTGCCAGGGAACACCAGGCTGCTCCAGCTCCTCTTTCCTTGGAAACAAACCCAATCCCAAATCCATCTTCTCTTCCCGCTCTCTCCAAACCCATTGTAGCCGTGTTCAGCAAGTTCCTCAGTTAACCAGGTCCTTGTGTTTCCCGTTCCCTCAGGTCTGGACGGGCTGGTGGGGGATCCCCGGCCCCCAAACCCGCTGCTCCCCAGCAGGACAGGTAATTCCAGGGGCCCATCCCGCTCCTTCCCTGCTGCGCTGTCTCCCGGGGTCGGTGCAAGCTCTCGGTGTGTCCCCTGCTCGCCCCTGCTCACGGCAATGTCTGACCTCGGGGAGGGCATGGATTGGCTCCCGAGGGGTCCAGCGGGATGGAGGGATGTCTTTAATCCAGGGGAATGGATGAGCAGTGATCCCACAAGGCTGGGATGGGACACCAGCCCCTGTGCTGGTGCATCCCTGTGCTGGTGCATCCCCTCGGTGCTCCAAGCTCGGGGCAGGGGGAGCCCCGGGTGGGGCCGAACTTGGTTCGGAGCATGAGGAATCTGCAGGAACTCAGGAGTTTGTGGGAATATCCTGAAATACCAAACTGTTGGGAAGGGCCTGGCCCTGTGTGAGAGCTCTGCCCTCTCCTGTGAGCACTTCCCTACTTCCCTTTCCCTGTGCCAGCCCTTCCCACTCCTTGTCCGACAGTGCTCTCCAGAGGAGCCACGCTGTGCTCCCTTCCTGGGAATGCACCCTCGGAGGAGTTGGAGTGGAGCTGTTGCTCTCCAGTGATAAAATAATCAGGATCTCTATCACCTCTGATTTCCCCCTTCTGTGCCACCGACCTGGGGAGTTCATCTGGAGCCAGAGAACGCTGCCAGCATGGCTAATTTTAATTGGCTCGCTCTAAAATTCACTTTTCCTATAAAAAAATCTTTCATAGATCTTGTTCTGATGATTATTGATTTTAAAACATCCCTCCAGGGTCAACCCAGCTGTGGGATCCCTCCAGGCTTGCTTAGCTAGATTTTTGGTTTGACATCCACGCGGACTTTCCCCTTCAGTCCTGGTGCTGCTGCTGTTGTTTTTCCCGTGTTTTTTAACTCACTGGTGTCTGTTCTTGGCACAGGTCCTCTGTCTCCAAGCCCCAGTCCGGATACCTCATCAGGTGGGTGTGGAATGGGAGAGATCGGGGCTGCAGGGGGAGGAGAACGGGATCAGGAGCAACAAGCAGGGAAAGGATTCCCTCTTGGGTTCTGCTGGCTGGGAACATCCCGATGCTCAAGGCGAAGAGCCAGCCCCGCTGTTTCACCGGTGGTTTGAACTTTGCTCCAAACATTTTTCCAACCAAAACTTTAAGATGCCCCTTCCCTCCCCAGGGGGGTGTTCACCAGGACCATCGATAAGAGCTCGTCCGTGCCGGATTCTTCACCTCCCAGTCAAGCACAGAAAAAGTACGTGTGTGTCTCCTCCTCCTCCTCCTTCTCCCTCTTGTCCCCCTTCACAAAAAGGAGATTTTAAACCCTCATTCCCAGCCCTCCTCTTGCTTTGGCTGGTGCTCATGGGCTTCCAGAGCTCCCCTAAATCCCTACAAAATGCTGGAAGGCGTTGCTGCCCATTTTACAGACACGGGAAAAGACCAGGCATCAAATGCCGTGTTTTCCTCACCACAGCTGGCTCTGAAAGCACTCAGGGGCTTGGGGTTAATTTGGGAAATAGTTTGGAGCGGGGTGGAAATCACAGGGAAACCTTGCAAAGCTGGAATGCTTAATTTTGATGGTTTTAATGGGATTTTTGTGGGGGTTTTTTAACCTGTCTCATGCGAGACACTTACATTTGATTCTAATAAGTCAGATCTAAGCGTGGCTCGGATCTGAGCAGGGACCCAGAGAAGTTGTGCCCCATCCCTGGGAGTGTTCCAGGACAGGTTGGAGCACGCTGGGATAGTGGAAGGTGTCCCTGCCCATGGCAGGGGGTGGGATGGAGTGAACTCTTCCCACCCAAACCCTTCTGGGATTCTGTAGGGGCTCTGTAGCGTCTCAAGTGAAACCTTTTGTAACTCCATTTTCCCCCTGGGAAGAAGGATGATGCCCCAAGGTGTCTCCTGCCTTCCTTCCTTCCTTCCCCCTCGCTGATCCCGGGATGGAGCAGCTCCATCCCACAGAAGGGTGCGTCCATATCGGCTCCAGCAACTCCCAGTGGCCGTGGGGAAGCAAAGCAGACCCCGAATCCCAGTCCTAAATCCTAAAAAGGAGGCAAATGCTGCCGTTGAATTGGACAGCAGTCCCTGAAATCACAGTGGGAATTTTTGGGGTGACCCTGTTTTCCCCCTCGCTGTGGAGCTGCCCCAGGGAAGGAGGTGGGGAGGGATGGAAGGTCACATTCCCAGGTGTGGTTTGTGTCCCCTCAGCGCTTCCCTGAAGGGACAGAGCCGCTCCCCCTCCGGATACAGGATGACCACGGAGGACTACAAGAAGCTGTGAGTGTGCAAAGGGAGCAGCTCCTCCTGCCCCTGCTCCGTGGAGCTTCCAGAGCTTCCACTGGAAACTCCAGTGGTTCCCAGGGCTCTGTGGGCCATGAGGTGCTCCTGGAACTGACAGCGGCCTTTGTAGGGAGGGGGTTTTATCACCAGGCAGGGATGGAGGGTGCAGCCTGGGAACTGGGTTTGGAGCATTCCTGAGGCCTGGAAAAGGGGGATCCTTTGGCAGAGCAGCACTGTGGGCATTTCCTGCCCAGCTTTTCGTGTCCCAGCCTGTGGCTCTGACCCAAAATGGGGCTGGGGTCTCTGAGCTTAACCCCTGGACTAAGGAAACAAAATCCTATGGGGACACGTGCACCCCAATGGAAAATGCAGGTGTTTTCCAGGGTCTGAACCATTCCCTGGGATTCACTTGTGTTTGGCTCCTGCCGCCTCTGCCCTGGCCACAGCAGCAATTCCCTGACCCTGGCTCTCCCTTCCCTCCGCACCCCAGAGCTCCGTACAACGTCCGGCAGAAATCCGTGGACGGGGATGAGGAGGATGTGCCTTTTTCTCCGGATGAGCACAAGAAGAGGTGAGGCCCGGAGGTGGCTCCGTGCTCCGCGGGGACAGTGACAAGCGGCCTCGCTCCGGCCAGGCTGCTCCATCCTGGGGGCTTGGTGGATCCGGGCGTGGATCAGGGCTGGTGGCAATCCAAGGATAATCACAGCTCTGGCTGCTCCGAGCCCGGCTCTGCCCACGGGCCACCGCGCTCCCGACAAAACGTAATTAAAATCCTGACGTGATCCAGCCTGACAGCGCGGCCCAATTAACCCGGCAGCCGGGAAGGGCTGCGGGACCCACGGGCTGCCCTGTGTCCATGGGAAAGGATGGAGAGGCACAAACAGCCGGGAGGGAGGAGCCCGGCTCCCCCCACTGCGGGCGCCCTCGGAGCCGGGATCACTCCGGGACTGGCACCCGGGGCCAGATCCAGGCAGGGCTGTCCTTCTCCCATCGGGAATAGAATCAGGGAATCATCCTGGAATGGTTGGGTGGAAGAGACCTCAAAGCCCATCCAGCCCCACCCCTGCCATGGGCAGGGACACCTCCCACTGCCCCAGGCTGCTCCAACCCCAGTGTCCAGCCTGGCCCTGGGCACTGCCAGGGATCCAGGGGCACAGGACAGGGACAGGAATGGGTCTGGTCTCTCTGGCTGCAGCCTCACTGCATTTCATGGAGTTTCTGAGAATTCTTTTCCTCAGCCACAAGATTTGTACAAAGGAAAACTTGGTCACTGTCCCATGGGGTCCAACCCTTAAAGAGCTGGAGAGGGACTGGGGACAAGGGCTGGAGGGACAGGACACAGGGAATGGCTTCCCACTGCCAGAGAGCAGGGCTGGATGGGATATCGGGAAGGAATTGTTCCCTGTGAGGGTGGGCAGGCCCTGGCACAGGGTGCCCAGAGCAGCTGTGGCTGCCCCTGGATCCCTGGCAGTGTCCAGGGCCCTTTCAGGGATTTGCCCTCTCCCTGGGACACGTGGTGGTACCGAGGTTGGTGCAGACACTCCATGGGGTGTGTCAGCCACAGAGCCCACATCCCATTTTTCTTGTTGCATGGAACCCAACACTGCAGCAGCCCAGCTCTGCAATGGATTGTCCAGCCCTGGCACAGCTGCCCAGGGTGGTGCTGGAGTCCCCATCCTGTGGCTGTGGCACGTGAGGCCATGGCTCAGTGGTGACCATGGTGCTGGTGCTGGTTGATGGCTGGACTGGATGACCCCAAAGGCCTTTTCCAACCTCAACCATTCCATGACTCCATGAAATCTGCTCCCCAGAGTGCAGGAGCTCTGTCAGGGTTAGCCCCAGCCTCCAGTGGGTTGTTCCTTACCTGTCCAAGGCTCCAGCCCGCGGGGGGTACTGGGATGAGCAGGATGTGACCCCTTCCCTCCCTCCCTCCCTCCCCTCCAGGACGGAGGCTGCCAACAGCGTCCTGCGGCGCTCGGCCGGCCGGGAGCGCGCCTACGTCCTGTCCGCGGCCAAGAAGAGCAACGGGTGCGTGTCCGTGGGGTGGGGATGGGACAGGAGCCAGGGAAGGGCTGCTGGAGGTGGCACAGGGGAAGGGAATCTCTCCAACACAGCAGCTCCAACACAGGACAGGCCACAAAGATGCTCCCAGGGCTGGAGCTCCTCCCCTGTGACAAAAGGCTGGGAGAGCTGGGGGTGCTCACCTGGAGAAGGATCCAGGGAGAGCTCAGAGCCCCTTGGAAATCCTCCAAGCCTTCCTTATTGAGAGGGATGGAATTTCCTGAAAAGAAAAACCGTGGGAGTCCCTAATTCCCTGAGGCCATCTAGAGTCCCGTTTTCAGCCTCAGCTCTGAGCTGCTCTCTGCAGTTCTGCTGTTATTTCACTGGGAATTTGCCCAGGTGTGACACCCCCGGTCTCAGCTCAGCCCAGAGGGTGACAGGACCTGGCACCCCTTGGGGCAGGGTCCTGGGGGCTCTGCCCCTGCCCAAAGCAAGTCCTTCCCTCCAGTCCTTTAACTGCTCCCTAATCCTTCCTCCACAGCAGCCCAACCCAGGAGTTCCCACCCCTGTTTGCCAAGAGGTAGGTGCTGGAGCTCGGGAAGCGCTGCTGGGGCTGAGTGCCTGTGCCAGGCTGGGATAGCAGATCCCGGGAGTTTCATGGCACGGGAAGAACAATTCCTCAAAAAAGGATACTGGGGGTTGGATCCCACTGGGGTTTTTGGGGGGGAACAGTGTTGGAAACACTGGGAATACAATCCTGATGGTGCTTTGTGTTATGGGCAAGCTGAAACTGCAGAGACTCAGTCACAGCCGTCCTGTTTCCCGGGAAGCTGCTCCAGGAGGATGCTCCTCAGGCATCTCCCTTCTCAGGCTGCAAGTGGGATG
This sequence comes from Lycocorax pyrrhopterus obiensis, assembly GCA_014706295.1. Taxonomy (NCBI): domain Eukaryota; kingdom Metazoa; phylum Chordata; class Aves; order Passeriformes; family Paradisaeidae; genus Lycocorax; species Lycocorax pyrrhopterus. The sequence goes on from JACSVZ010000005.1 coordinate 11,400,415, forward strand.
GGGAAACAGGGCTCCCTCTGGAATCCAAGAACTCACCTGATGCTGTGTGGAAAAATGCCTGGCTGTGTTCAGTCCCTTGGGATGCTCAGCAGGAGCACAGGGAGCCGGAGCAGCAGGAAATTCCTGCCTCGGCGGAAACAGGGAAACACGGCTGGGGGAAAACAGGGATAAACTGCCTGGGAATCGACAGAAAAGAGGGAACCATGTGACATTTGTCTCTTTTTCCCTGTGGAAAGAATTGAGATAGAAGAGGAGGAAGGACAGCAGAGGAGGAGTCCAGCTGTGCCGGGTCCATCCAGGTTTGCCCCGGACAGCAGCAGGTACCCATTCCTCAGGGTGGGATGCCGGGTTCCAGGGCTTGGCCAGCTTGGGGATAAGTGCATTTATCAGCTGTCCAAACACAGCCACACACGGAGGGTTTGCAGAGGAGACTTCCCAGAGAAGCTGTGGCTGCCCCTGGGTTTAAAGCCCATCCAGTGCCACCCCCTGTGGGCAGGGACACCTCCCACTATCCCAGGTTTCTGCAGGCCCCATCCAGCTGAACTCTCTCTTGCCAAACAGGTGTAAGGGAATAATTTTCAGTTGTTTTCCAATATTTTTGACTGAATCCATGCCTGGAGCATAAAAAAGGTGGAATAGTTCTCACTGCAAACAGCACTTTGGCTGCTGCACTGATCCTGGTGCTTTTGTTGGTGTGACACTTCACAAAGTGGCAATTCCTGGCAAAATCAGTGCTTTTAATTTGAAACTTGCTTCTGATAAGATGACTTTGTCAGTGAATGGATTGAGAAGAGTGATGATTCATTCCCACTTTCTCCAGTCCCATTCCAAGCAGGGCACATCTGGCAGCTGCAGTGGGAGCTGGTTTGAGCAGGAATGAGTTTTGTCCTTTGTCCTCTCTCCCAGCCCCAAACCAGGCAGCAGGAGCCAAACATCCCCGTCCCTGGGTGGAACCTCGGGAGAAATCTCCACTCCTGCTGAAATCAGGTGGGTCTGGAGGCCCTGCAGCACCTCGGGATCCCCAAGGGCAGGACGGGGAATTCGGCTCTGCCTGGGGGGATTCCCTGGAGACACAAAACCCTCCAGGACACGGAGCAGCACAGAACAGCAAACACCACAGGGGGAATCCAGGGAAGGGGCAAAAGCCTCTGGGAGGGAACATTCCCAGCTGGAAGCCATGGGCCTCCCACAGTTTGAACATTGTCCAGCCCTGTGCTGGGAATCCGGATCCAGCCCTTTCCATGGGCTCAGCTGATCATTTTCCCTTGGATTTTCCCCCATTCCCGCCCTGTTCGTAGCTCACTTCCAGCCCCTTCCTGTGCAGCTCCCGGCTCCTCATCCCCCTCCCTCACACTCCCGCTGTTTTCCCTGCAGGAACGGTGAGGACAGACAGGCCCCGAATGGGAAATTCTCCTTGGAAGCGGTGTCCCAGCCTGGGGATGGGTAAGGAACGGGCAGGGGCTGGTCTGTGCTGCTGGACCGAGGCCTGACCCTGGATTTGCTGGGGAGCAGCAGCTCCATGCTCCTGGTGTCCCCCAGCCCGGGCTGGGCTGCACTCCCAGAGCATCGTCTGCTGGCAGAGCCGCAGCCCGGCAGAGCCCTCCTCTCTTCCCTCGCTCCCCTGGGATTCTGCTCCCTGCCTCGCTCCCTGAACGCTCCACTCCCTGCGTCTCACTCCGTTTTGCTGCTCCGTTTGCCTCCCACTGCCATTGCCTGGGAGTGTCCCACCTCCGCGGGCTGTGCCTGCTGATGTTGGTCCGTGGTTCCATGATCCCTGATCTGCAGCCAGGCCCACCGGGCTCGGGAATGCGGCCCTGCCTGTCCTGATAGAGAGATTAACCCCGTTTTGTTCCCCACCCAACTAAATACCAGCAGATTTTCTGGGATGATACCCTACAGATGCTGATGGGCCCCATTTTCACTGGGATTTTCCTTTTTCTAGTGACAAAGCTCTGAAGGAAAAGCCTGAGGTGTTCCCATGGGATGAACAGGCCCCCAGAGCCACCGGGGCTTCCACGAATGGAAGGTAGAGTCCCTGTGGGATTCCTGAGCTGGGCACTGCACAGTCCATGAAACGCTGCTCTGGAGCTGGCTGGAATCTGGGAATGGATATTTCCTGCTGGAAATACCCATTCCACCTGGGCTTTGTAGAACTGCTCTGTCCTTTATAAGATGCACGGGAGAGTCACTGTAGAACATTCCTCAAGCTATGTCTCTCTTTTCCAGTTTTCCTGAGCACACAGAAGCGAAGAATGGGTTTTACCCACCGGAGTAAGTGGAAAATTCCCTTTTCCCCTTCATTTTATAGTGGGGGGTGCTCTGACCTGGCACTGCTCTGCAGATGGGTTCTGGGAGCGGCCCTTGCAAAGCGGGGTGGGCTCAAAAGGCCTGGGATCTTCCGGCTGCTTTCCTCACACGAGGACGAGTTGGTTGGATCTGGAGCTCAGCCCTGCAGGAAATTTCCAGAGCTAAGCAGGAGGGAGGAAAAGATGTTCCACTGGAGCCAGGAAAACCTTGTGGCTGATGTTTTTGCTTCTTGATGTTCTCCACCTGCTGAGCTTCCTGCTGGGGCCGTCCCCCTTCTCCCTGCAGGTCCGGCTCCGGCTCCTGGGACAGACCCGCGGATGCTCCGGAGGAGCTGCTCTGCCCGTCCGAGCCCTCTCCCTCCTGGGGTGACACCAGGTGGGTGTCAGGGCCTGGGGCTGGCACCTTCTGCTTCCAGCTGGGCTGGGAATGAGCAACTTGTCCGGAGTAGAGCTGGGATTAGGATCCAAACCAGGCAACAAAGCAACCGGACATGGAAAATCCTGCGTGGGTAGAAGTGGGAACGGCATCTTTCTGTTCACTGGTACACGGCTTCGTCCCAGAGAAGCAGCCTGGGAATTCAGGAGGAATTTCTTCATGGAAAGGGTGGTCAGGCCCTGGAAGGGGCTGCGCAGGGAGGTTTGGCGTGCCCATCCCTGGAGGTGTCCAAGGAATTCCTGGACGTGGCACTCAGTGCTCTGGGCTGGGGACAAGGTGGGCATCGGGCACAGCTTGGACTCGATCCCAGAGGCCTTTTCCAACCTCAGGGACTCCGGGAGCAGATCCAGCAGCTTCAGCATTGCCTTTGGTGCCTTCATCCCACAGGAGTTTAGAGCCTTTGCTCCCCTGCCATTGCCAGGGGTGCAGGGTCAGGACGGAACTGCTGCTGTTGGCAGCAAACGCAGGGATCTCCCTGGAGCTGCTCCCCTCCCTTGTCCATTGTTTTGGGATTCATTTCCATGCATTGGCCCATCAAAGCCCTTGAGGGGAGCAGATTTCAGGGCCAGGTTGGACGGGGCTTGGAGCAACCTGGGATGGTGAGAGGTGTCCCTGCCCATGGCAGGGGGTGGGATTGGATGGTCTTCAAGGTCCTTCTATGCCAAACCTTTCCATGATTCCTGGATTCTATGGAATGAATTCAGCCCTCTGCACTGAGCTGAGGAGGATCCCGAGGCCTGGAGCTGCTGCTGGCGATGTAGGAATATCTTCCCCAAAGTTACTCATGTTGTGCTTTGTCCAGGTGCTCCATCCTGGGACAGGACAGGGAATTCCTGTACGGAGACGTGTGGGAATTGGGCCCCAGTAACCACCTCAGTTCCACCAGCAGCCTCTCCTCCTCTTGGTTAGAGATGGAAAATGGGTTTTTCTGAAGGAAAATCAGTTCTTGGAGACAATTCCTTTGTGTTTCCAGGGCTGATACAAAGTGCAGTGCTGCTGCTCCATACAAATCCCCTGGAAGCCTTTGGAAGCTCTGAATTCCCCCTTTTTTTGCCAGGTCTCACTTGCAGTCCGATGTCCCCTTTCCTCCCACTGAGAGAAGCCCTGTGCACACCAAGGACACAGAATATTCCTTTAAAAGGTAAGAATAGGGTGAATTGAGTGGGTGTAGGAATAATCCTGAGGATCAAGGGAAACTTGAATGGGCAGGCACAGGAAAAGGCTCCTTCTCCAGCTTTTATGCCACAGATGGAGACAACTGAGGTTTAAATAAACCAGGATCTTTGTGTTGCATCCCTCCCCATCTCCTTTGAGACTGGCCAAGCACTCCAGATCTTTCCTCCTCCTGTGTTCTCAGTGGGGTTCAGTCACTCTCTTTCAGTTCCCTGATAACCCAGGGATGCTGGAGCGGCAGCAGGGGGCTGGAAGCAGCTGGAATACAGGGACAGGGACTGTGTAACGTCCGAGAGAAAAGCCCCAGTGCAGGCTGGCACCAGCCTGGCCGGGCGAGCAGAGCAGTGCCAGGATCCAGGTGCCAGTTTTTAGGGATGTGATGGGCCTTGCTCTGCTTGCCAGCTCTGTCCTGGGCTATGAGGAGAGGAGCAGCTCCACGAATCCCGACGGAAAAGCCCAGCACCAGCCCTACTGGGATGACACAAGGTGAGGCCTGGGGGGACTGGGGTGATTGGGGGCTGGTGGGTCTGGGATGTTTGGGGCTGGTGGGTCTGGGATGGTTGGGGTTGGTGGGTCTGGGATGGTTGGGTTTGGTGGTCTGGGACGGTTGGGGTTGGTGGTCTGGGATGGTTGGGTTTGGTGGTCTGGGATGGTGGGGGTTGGTGGTCTGGGATGGTGGGGGTTGGTGGTCTGGGATGGTGGGGGTTGGTGGTCTGGGATGGTTGGGGTTGGTGGGTCTGGGATGGTTGGGTTTGGTGGTCTGGGATGGTGGGGGTTGGTGCTCTGGGATGGTTGGGGTTGGTGGGTCTGGGATGTTTGGGGGTTGGTGGGTCTGGGATGGTTGGGGTTGGTGGTCTGGGATGGTTGGGGTTGGTGCTCTGGGATGGTTGGGGTTGGTGGTCTGGGGTGGTGGGGGTTGGTGGTCTGGGGTGGTTGGAATGGCTCTGGCCACACTGGCTCCTGCTCCTGGCCTGCTGCTCTGCAGGGAATGGGTGTCTGCCCATCCCAGCATGGATTTTCCCGATCGTGGATCTCTGGTTTAGGGTTTTGGACTCAGCCAGCCTCACTGACAGGGGCCAAGGACCCCCTGGCCATGACACCCACCCAGAGCCCCCCAGGCTGGAGGATCCCCCTGAGCCCAGCAGGGCTGGGTAAGGAATGGGATAATCCCCCCCTGCCTTCTCCTGTGGGGTGAGGGGTCATTCCTTGGGCATCTTCCCCCCTCCTGATAAATATTCTCCCAGGTTCTCCTTCTCATAGACCCATGGAATTGTTAAGGTTGGAAAAGACCTCTCGGATCGAGCCCAAGCATCAGCCAGCACCACCACCATGCTCAGCACTAATCCATGTCCTCAAGTGCCACATCCACACCCTCCCTGAACATTTCCAGGCCTTGACAACCCTTTCCATGAAGAAAGTTTTCCCAACATCCAACCTAAACCTCCTCCAGTGCAACTTGAGGCCTTTTTGTGCCTGATTCTAGTGCTGCTTCTCCTGGATGAACCTTTTACCATGGCTTTATAGGAAAACCTGGGAGAAATGATCCTCCTTAGCTGGAGCCATCAAACCCCGTCCAGCTGGACTGCCAGGAGTTGCTTCCTAGGCTCTAAATTTGGGAGCAGAGGGTCTCTAGGGAGAGACAAACTGTAAAGGTCTCGTGTCTTGGCAGGTCCAGCTCTGTTCCTGGAGGAAGCACCATCCCAGCTCCAGAGATTCCACAGGCAAACGAGTCTGACCCACACTGGGACAGGTGCGGAGCGGGGGCACCAGGACGTTCCCTCACACACCTCCAGTTCTCCTTCCTGGCCTGTCCAAAGGCATCCAAATGCTCATTTCTTGGCTCAGGGAATTCAGAAACCAACACAGGCTCTGCCAGTGCCACCTTTCCCCTGGAGCACAGCACTGCAGGGATCTCCCTCAGGGATTGCTGCAGCTCAGCGCCAGAAGGACCTGGAGCTGCTGGAGCGGGGACAGAGGAGGCCACAGAGCTGCTCTGAGGGCTGGGAGGTTCTCCTCTGCTCTGGAGCCGGGCTGGGAGGGCTGGGGGTGCTCACCTGGAGAAGGGAAGGATCCAGGGAGAGATCAGAGCCCCTTCCAGGGCCTAAAGGGGCTCCAGGAGAGCTGGAGAGGGACTGGGGACAAGGGATGGAGGGACAGGACACAGGGAATGGCTTCCCAGTGCCAGAGGGCAGGGATGGATGGGATATTGGGAAGGAATTGTTCCCTGGGAGGGTGGGCAGGCCCTGGCACAGGGTGCCCAGAGCAGCTGTGGCTGCCCCTGGATCCCTGGCAGTGCCCAAGGCCAGGTTGGAGCAGCCTGGGACAGTGGGAGGTGTCCCTGCCATGGCAGGGGGGGCACTGGATGAGTTTTAAGGTCCCTCCCAACCTAAAGCCTCCTAACACTGATCCTGTGACAGTCATGGTGTCCCTGCCTTTACCCCCACGGGGTCAGACACCAGTGCCAAAGCTCCTGACAGCTCTTTCCTCCTCACCAGGACCACTCTGGACTCTGAGGAACAAACCTTTCCCAGCACAGACAGTCCCCATGAGAGCCTGGGGGGCTGGAGGCACAGCGAGCCCGCCCCGGTGCCAGCCAGGTACAGTGGGGACATCCCTGTTTGTGCCATCAGTGGATCTCTCACCCTCATCCTTTGCCCCTTGAAACACTCCCGGCTGAAGGGCTGGACCCAGGAAATTTGCCTAATCCAATGGCACTGACCACAGGAATATTGGGAAGGAATTCCTGGCTGGGAGGGTGGGCAGGCCCTGGCACAGGGTGCCCAGAGCAGCTGTGGCTGCCCCTGGATCCCTGGCAGTGCCCAAGGCCAGGTTGGAGCAGCCTGGGACAGTGGAAGGTGTCCCTGTTCAAGGCAGAGGTGGGATGGGATGGGCTTTAAGGTCCCTTCCAACCCAAAGCAGTCTGGGATTCCAGGATTCCATGATCCTACAGTTCTATTAACCACAGGGTGTCCCAGTTCTCCCTGATCCCTGGAGGAAGAGGCAGGGCCCCACCCTCGGCAGACCCTGAACACTCGTGTGAGCTGCTCAGAGCAAAGACACCCATCGGCTTTGTGGTCAAACTGGTTTTAATTCTTCAGCAGGTCTGACCTCAGCTCCCAAGAGAGCGTCCCCAGTGCCCACGAGTCCCAGCCCCCCGTGTCCCTGTTCCAGGACCGCCAGTCCTTCGGAGGCTCCGTGCCCAGCCACAGGATTCCGGCCTACGTGGACAGCCAGGTGTTCAGCAGGAGGTCAGGATTTGGGGGTGAGGGGTTTGGGGGTGAGGGGTTTAGGATGCAGAGACAGGGGAAGCTGCTGGCATGGAAATATCTGCTAGAAACTCCGCTCCAGGTTGTACAATCACTGGGAAAAGGAGTGAGAGCAGGATTTTGTTCCCAGAGGGGACAAGAGGATTAAATAATAATTAAATATTAATTAATTAATGATTAAATTATTAATTAATTAATTAGTAATTAAATCAGGACCAGGCCTGTCCCAGGACGGAGCACCTGGACTAAGTACAATATGAGTAACTTTGGGGAAGGCATTCCTACATCACCAGGAGCAGCTCTAGGCCTTGGGATTTACACCGTCCTCCCAGGAGCCTTGGGATCCTCCTCGACCATTTCATAGAATCATGGAGTCCTGGACTGGTTTGGGCTGGAAGGGACCTTACAGCTCATCCTGTTCCACCCCTGCCATGTCAGGGACACCTTCCACTGTCCCAGGGAGCTCCCAGCCCCATCCAGCCTGGCCTTGGACACTTCCAGGGATCCAGGGGCAGCCGCAGCTTCTCCAGGCAATCCTTTTGGGAATGCTTTGGCTTTGCTCGAGTGTTGGCTTTGGAGCCTGCTCTCCTGGCTTTGGAGTACAAAATGGGCACAGGAGAAACGGGCAGAGCACTGGGGGAATGTACCATGGAGTCCTCATGGCTGGAAAAGGCCTCTGTGATCACCAGCTGTCAATCCAGTGCTGTCACAAGGTCACCACCAAGCCTCGAGTGCCACATCCACGCGTTTTCTGGACACTTCCAGGGCCGGGGGTTCCACCACTGCCCTGGGAGCTATGCCAGGGCTTGGTAGTGACAGAAGCACGGCAGTGACTGTGAGCCCAGCGTGGGCACTGCAGAGATTCCTGCTGCCACGTGCTCAGGACTTTGTCTCTCCTCAGCAGGCCCAGCCCGGACCCCAAAGGGAGCGTTTATTCCGGGAGCAGCAGCCCCAGGAGCAGCTGGTATGACAGTGCCAGGGGGCATGGGGACTTCAGCCCGCCAGCAGGACGGTGAGTCCAGGGCTGGGATCCCAGCCTGCCAACCCAAGGAACTCCCCAGTGCCACGTTCACTCAGCATCCAGATGTCCTGATCCGTTTGCTGATTCCCTGGATGTGAGCACATGTTGAGTGTGCCTTGGCTGTGGAGCGGGAGGGGTCAGTGCCCAGCAGAGAGATCCCAGCCGAGATTCCCACCCCGTGTGAGGATCCCTCACGTGCCCAGACTCCAAGCTTGAGACTGTTCCACTTCCTCTCCCCAGCCACGAGTCCCTTCCCAGAGATCCCACCATGTCCATGTCCCAGAGAAGCCACAGGGTGCCGTTCTACATGGACAGCTTAAACCATAACAGCTCCAGGTAAACGGGGAGGCACGAGGGCTCTGAGGGAAACTGCCCGGAAATCCATGGAAGAAAAGCCAGCAGGCAGAGCCAAGAGCTGAGAGAGGGAGCATTGGTTTCCAGGGAGTGGATGCGTGATCCAGAGGCACAGAGCAACTCTTAAACCATTCCCAGCTAAAGCTGCCTAGCACAGGGTCTGGGACACATCCAGGAAAACCTCTGGAGATTTTTCACTCGGGCCAGAAGAGAGGGACAGGAGAATGGGGAGCTGGTTCCTGGCCAGGAATTGGCTGCAGGAAAAGAGAGATCACAAGGAGCGATGTTGAGAGGATCCCTGTCCCCAGAATATCAATGGTTAAATGATGGAACTGCTCCCAGAACAAGGCTGCTGGAAGGGGCAGGAGGTATCAAGTATGGAATACCACTATCCTGGGCCCCCTGCAGTCCCTCCTGGCGGTGCCAGCCCATCCAAGTGCTGTCTGACGCTCCATGGAGCCACCAGTGCAGGGCTGAGGGCTGGATCTGTAACAAGGAGTAGGCTGTGGGGGTGAAGAGGAGGCACAAGATCCTTGGGTAGCCTTGGAGTGGCTCCAGGAAAGGCCAGCCTCATTGCAGGTCTCATTGCAGAGCAGATGGACAGAGCTGTTTTCTGTAGTTTTGTTGCATTCTTCCTTCAAATCAGCTGGGGACAGTTCCATTGGCTTTGGGAACGTCCCCATCCCCATCTCCTGAAATTCCTCCTGTGCCATTTCTCGCCGTGGCTGCTCCCATTCAGCCTCTGTGGCTCACTCACCCCGTCCTCATTGGAAGATCTCGTTGGATCTTCCCTCTCACGGCCCTACAAGTGAGACTTTCCCAAATCCCTTGTCCAGGGAAGCAGTCCTGTCCTGTGGCCCCAGAAGGACAAAGGGATTGGTTTGGGCCATGATAAGGTCTGGAAAGGGCTGTGCTATCCATCTGCCCTCCCAGCAGCGGCAGCCGCTCTCTCCTGGCTGCCAGTTTGGATCCTGCCATGGCTCACAGACTTCTCCCTCTCTCCACAGGCTCCTCTCCGGTTCCAGTGAGAGGCTCTCCAGCTCCCAGCACCGCTCTGGGTACCAGCCTGACTCCAGCACTGCCGGGTAAAGATCCAAGCGGGCACAATCCCCTCGCTGCAGGATGGGGCTGGCACGGGGCCATCCTGCTTGGTGAGGAATTCCAGCTGTGGCACCCGGCTGGTGTCACCCGCAGTGTGGCCAGCAGGGTCAGGGCAGGGACTGTCCCCCTGTGCTGGGCACTGGGGAGGTCCCACATGGAATCCGGGGGTCAGTTCTGGGCCCCTCAGGACAAGGCAGACCCTGAGGGGCTGGAGAGTGTCCAGGGCAGGGAATGGAGCTGGGAAGGGGCTGGAGCCCCAGGAGCGGCTGAGGGAGCTGGGGAAGGGGCTCAGCCTGGAGAAAAGGAGGCTCAGGGGGGACCCTGTGGCTCTGCACAACTCCCTGACAGGAGGGGGCAGCCGGGGGGGGGTCGGGCTCTGCTCCCAGGGAACAGGGACAGGAGGAGAGGGAACGGCCTCAGGCTGGGCCAGGGGAAGTTGAGGCTGGTGGTGGAGTCACCATCGCTGGAAGTGTTCAGAAAACGTGTGGATGTGACACTTGGGAACATGCTTTGGTGGTGACCATGGTCGTGGTGCTAATTGATGGTTGGATTTGATGACCTTAAAGGTCTTTTTCAACATTAATGATTCCATGACATAAAAAGAGCCCGTGCTCAGTTTAAAGAAAAAAAAAGAGGTTTCTTTCCTTAGCCATGACAGGGCTTAGTGTAAGAAGGGAGGATTAATCCCAGCTTTTAGGCAGCAGTGGAAATGCACCACGGAAAAAGGCTGATTAGTTCCTGTCAGGGCTGCGGGCAGAGGGCCGGGGGCACAGGGCTTCCCTCGGCCTGCCCGGAGCTGCACCCGGGTGGGGAATGGAGTTCTGAGCTGGGATTGTAAAGAGGCAGGAATATGCAAGGGAGGGAAAAACATCCCCAACCACACCGGCAGCAGTTTGCACTGGCTGAAAACGCTGGAGACGTTCCAGTGGCGGAACAGCCCCTGGAAGCAGCGCTGTGCCACAGGGGTTGGTGGTACCGGGGGAGCCGGGAGCTCTCTCCGTGCCCATTGTGTGCCTAATCCTGACGGGAGCTGGGGCAGATTTATCCTTCCAACCAGCGCATAACTGGATGAAAGGGTTACATTATCCATCCCATTCTTTCCAATTAACTCGATTTGTTTTGGTGGGGTAATTAGAGGAGTTGTTATTTAGCAACAATGCTCGATATCCAGGATTTATTCCGGAACAGCAGCATCCCGCTCCGAGCCTCTCCCGCACGCGTTCCGTGTCCGGGAGCACACGCGGTCCCTGCCCGGCCGTCCCGAGCCGCAGCCGCTCTTTTCTCATGGGAATGCTTCCCGTTTCCCTAGGAGAGGAATCCTCTTTGTGAAGGAGTACGTGAACACCGGCGGCTTCGCAGCCTCCCCGCGCTACGGCAGGTACGGAGCGCTGGGGACACCCTGTGTCCCAGCCGGGTGTCCCAGCCAGGTGTCACAGCCAGGTGTCACACACGCGTGCAGAGCCCAGCCCGAGGCTCTGCCACCTCACACATCCCACCAGGATGGAGCAGCCGGAGCTCCTCAGCCCCGGGGGGTTACTGGGAGGGGGCACAGTTTGCTCTGTGGGGTCCTGGCCTCTCCTGCCGCTGTGGTGGTGACAGGAGGACCCGTGTCCCACTGCTCCCAGGGGACAGGGAAGCTGCTCCTGGAGTGGTTTGGTCTCTGAGGTGGGTGGAAACACCACACTGCAGGTTTGGCACTGCGAGGCTTCACCGTGCAAACAGATGACTGGAATGCGTGAGGAAAATGTGGGGGGTGAGGGCTCTCTCTGGAAAAACTTCATTATGTGGGTCTTAAAAAGTTAAATTACACCATTTTCAAGCTTAAATCTTCAGTCCTTTGTGTTCTGCTCAAGTGAAGCTGCCCCAGTGTGACAAGAGCAGGATTTGGCCCCATGAACATCATCCTCACAGTGATGCGGCACCAGTTCACACCAGTTTGATGCTCCCTGCTGGCATTATCCTCCCTCAGCGCCGTGCTGGCATCCCTGGGGGGGCTGATTACACACTGTAAATCTCCAGCCTGTCCCAGAGCTCAGCAAAGCTGTTGTCAGCAGCCAAAGATAAGCCAAATATCCAGGAAACCCAGGTAGAGAGGGAACACTCAGCTGGGTGAGGCCAGGGATGTGCTCCATGCCTTTTCCTGCATAGCAGTGCAGCATTTGGAGTTCTAGCAGTGAAAAGCTGCTGTTTGTAGGGGCCAGGTGTAAACATGAGGGCCCTGGTGAGGCCAGGGGAGTTTTACCCGGAGAGTCCTCTCTGGGGATACTTAAAGGTTCCTCTTTGTGCCCTGGGAAGGCACTTTGAGGACCTTCACCCCAAGGAACAGGTAGCTGGGATATTCCAAATCACTGGGTTAATGATTCCATGCGAGATTCTCTTCCCACTTATCACTGCCCAGTGCTGATATCTCCTTCCTTCCGCAGTGGCAGCCTTGTGGATTTGAGTGACCTGGAGAGAAGCAGCTACAGCCACCACAGCTACCTGTCCAGTGCTCCCCTGCACAGGTAGGACAGGGCGGGGCTGCCTTGGGGGGGTTCATCAAATTCTTAATCAGAAATGATTTTAAGGGTTTGCTTTTTGAGGACACTGGTGTGTGTTTGGTGGAACAGCAGCACAATAAATGCAAATGCAGTGACATTGACTCCAAGTCAGAGTCCAGAGCAGGCCACCAAGGTGATCAGAGGGATGGAGCCCCTCTCATATGAGGAAAGGCTGAGAGAATTGGGGTTGTTCAGCCTGGAGCTGAGAACCTTTGGGGTGACCTAACTGTGGCCTTCCAGTGCCTGAAGGGAGCCCCCAAGAAAAATGGGATAATTTCCAAGGGCCTGGAGTGACAGGACAAAAGGGAATGCCTTCTCACTGGAAGAGGGCAGGGATAGATGGGATATTGGGAAGGAATTGTTCCCTGGGAGGGTGGGCAGGCCCTGGCACAGGGTGCCCAGAGAAGCTGTGGCTGTCCCTGGATCCCTGGAAGTGTCCAAGGCCAGGCTGGACGGGGCTTGGAGCAGTCTGGGACAGTGGGAGGTGCCCCATGGCAGGGGGTGGCACTGGATGAGCTTTAAGGTCCCTTCCAACCCAAACCATCCCATGATCCCAAGATTCTGAGATCTGTGCTGCCCCCCTGCTGTGCTCTCTGCATCCGTGGGACAGCACAGTCCCTCTGCTCTGTCACTGCGCAGTCACACGAGTGGGAGCAGGCTGCTCATGGAGAGCAGCACTGAGGGCTGGGAAAAACCCCTGGCACCAGTGCTGGGACTGGAACCAGAGCGTCACAGAGGAATCCCCTCCCCTGCTCTTCCCAGGTCCAGTGAGCCCCTGTGCAGTTACTGCAGCCGGGAGATCCGGGACTGCCCCAAGATCATCATCGAGCACCTGAACATCCACTGCCACGAGTACTGCTTCAGGGTAAGCCCCAGTGCTCTGCGCTGCGGGGAACTGCAGGGATCTTCCTGCAAATTCCACCCTCAGGCTTTCAGAGTGGTATATATGGGCTGTGCCAAATCCTTGCCTCACATCAGGACGGAAACAGTCAGACAGTCACAGGTGTCCCCAGAAAGTTTTCAGGTCCTTGAATAAATATTAGAACAAGGAGAATTCTTTATTAATGGCAGCACTGTCAGAACATCCTCATGTCCTTGCCCCACTGTCCTTGGGGCAGACTTGCTGCTTTGTGGTCTTTGTGCTCCAGTGGAGGTGGCTGAATCCTCAAACCCCGCAGGGTTTCCAAGGAAAGTCGGTGGGGATGTGGGGAGGGTGGGAGGAGGAGGGATGGCGAGTGTGGGAGGAAGAGGCCTGCAGGGACTTTTGGCTATTGTAGGAAAGTGCAGCCTCAAAGGTCACATCCTCACCCCTTAATAAAACGATGCAGAGACTGTTCGTCTGCCCCCTCCCTTCTGTTGTCACTGCGTGGGGCTTTGGTCACTGTCCAACCTCCTTGTTTTCCCTTTGGCAGTGCGGAATTTGCCACAAAGCAATGGGAGATCTCCTGGATAAAATATTCATCCACCGGGACATTGTCCACTGTGACAAGTGCTACGAGAAGCTCTTCTAGGTGGGTGTCCAGGGCCCCTTTCCAAAGCTGTTCCCAGGGGGATGGCTGGGTGAGAGCTCAGAGTCCACTGGTGAAGGGCATTTAACCCTCACATTTCCTGGATGAGCAGGCAGGGATCTTCCTGGGGTGTTCAGAGGGAAGCAGTGACCTCGTTGCAGCCTTAGCTGGAAACTCGCTCGAGTTGTCCCGGGGGTGTCGGCTGGAGCCAGAATCTCGGTGACAAAGAGGCTGTGGTGGCTTCCCGGGGCTGACAGACAGAGGCTGTGATGACAGAAATGTCCCTCAGAGGTGGAGAGGCCTCCTGGCAGGCAGTTAAAGGTTCCTCCCCGTGTCCCGGGCTGACCCTCCGCAGGGACTGCGGGCGGTTCGCGGCCGTGACATTCCCCTGACAAGGAGGCAGCTCCTCGGCGGCAGCTGCAGCTACTCCTTTACCTAAAGATCCTTGGAGGTGAAAACCTTTGGGAAGAGGAGAGTTGTTCATTCCCACAGACCGACAGGAGCGGGTTGGACACGGTTTGGTTTTGTCTGGTGATCTGGAAGGAGCGGGAGGCGCCACGGCAGCCACCAGAGCTGCTGTGCTGGGGCTGGCAGACCTCGTGTGCTCCCGCTGCCTCCCGGCACAGAGGAGGAGCAGGAGCAGGGAACGGGGCTCCTGCCTCGCTGCTCCCTGTACCTGGTAATGGGATGTGACTGGTGAGGCTGTGCCCAGCCCCGCACGCTCCCGGCTCCACCGACCTCCAGCGCCGCATTCCAGGCGGGACCCGCCCTGCTCAGCCGCTCCTTGTGTTCTTGCAGGGTCCTGCGGAGCTGGGAAGGTCGCCCGTGCCCGGCAGCACGCCTGGGAATACAGCAGCTCCTCCTGGCTACGATCGCACAACTCCTGCTCCCGCTTCCCTCGAGTTCTTTCCCCTCCCGCTGCCCCGTGGCCGTGAGTGAGTTCAGCACCCGCTGCCTGGTGCTGTCACCTGCACCAGACGAGTGTGATGGGGAGGCGATAAGGCACCCTCATCGTCAAAGATAGCATTTTCCAGAGGTGCTGAGCCCCCCAGCCTGGCCTTAGCTGCACGAAGATTCCGGGTGCTCCCGGAGCTGGGAGTCAGGCACAGCTCCTCAGGTTTACTCCAGCTAATTGCCACAAGTCTCTCCTGATGATATTTGTATTCCTTTCCCTTGTGCAGCCAGGCTGTGTGAGCTGGCACACAGGCACTCGGGAGCCTTAAACACTAAATTTGGATTCTTGGGAGGGTTTGAATTTAGTCCTTAGCGAAAGCCTATTTCTGCTTCTTTCACCCCCAAATTCAGCCTAGAAATAGCTTCTGCCTGATTTCCATTTGCTTTCCCCAGGATTCCAGGAGCACTTGGCAAACTCTATTCTAATTGTGTGTCAGCTTTAATTCCCCTTCCTGCCTCTTCCCTGAGGATGCTGCAGCAGCACTTGTGGCTGCTGCCTGTTTGGGGAGATAACGGTGTCCTTCACTTGGTGTTTAACTCGGGCTCTGAGGGCAGGTGTCCCATGCCAGAGAAGGGGCATCTCCCCTCTCCTGACAAAGAGCTCTGCTCAGCTGAAATCCCAGTTCCCCCCTCACCAGGGCTTTGCCCAGACCTCTCATTGCTGTGAATTATTCACAGCCCAAATGCTCACCAACAGCAGTGAACTTCCAGCAGATGCTGCACTCAGTAAAACCAGAATTGTATCATTTTAGCCCTTAACTCAGAGCTGAGAGGTTGGGAATGCTGAATACTGAAACCTGAAAGTCAGGTGCCTTAAAAGTGTCCAGACTTACTGTTTCCTCATGGGAAGCATTAGGAATCATAGAACCATAGAATCCCAGAATTATTTGGGTTGGAAGGAGTTAAAGTTCATCTGTTCTAAAGTTCATGGGCAGGGACACCTTCCACTGTCCCAGGCTGCTCCAAGCTCCGTCCAACCTGGCCTTGGATGCTTCCAAGGATCCAGGGGCAGCCACAGCTTCTCTGGGCACCCTGTGCCAGGGCCTCCCCACCCTCACAGCCAAGAACTGATGAAAGTGACATCCAGAAGTTCCTTACTGGGCCCAGTTCCAGCAGTAGGAAGGACTGGTACAGCCAGGGCTCGTTCCACCACGGTCAAAGGGCGATGGTTTCAAGTACCAAAGCAGCAGGGCCTGTGCCACAGGGCACTTTGAGATCTTCTGCAGAAATGATGTATTCCCTGACTGCAGAGCCCCTGATGTGTCCATGGCCTCACGGGGAGCTGGATTTGTCTGGGCTCTGCACTGTGTCCCCTCAGCTCTGCCGGTCCTGCAGGAGCTGTCCCACCTCAGTAACAGCTCTAACAAACAGCCTTAGCTCGTGTGTCCCTCCCCCACCCGCGTCACCCCTCCTGCCGTGCCCTCTGCAGAGATTTCAGTCTGCTTGTCCTAAACTCCTGTGATTACCTGCGGAAAAGGGAGCCCTGATCCCCCATGGGCCGTGTTTGAGAGTGGCTGCAGGGGCTCAGCAGCGACCTCCTGGCTCTGCACAACTCCCTGACAGGAGGGGTTTTCTCCCCCTTAAAGACATGTATCACCAGAAAGGAACCTGCAGCTATCATAAAAATGTTATGCTTTATAATTTGTACTGGCCTGAGCTTTGAAGAATTGCTGACCTACCCCCCACGAAGAAAAAACAAATGAATTATTCAGACGTGAATCTTCCTGGTATTTGTGGAGGAGGGTCACCTGCACACAGATTTTTTCCTACGTGATGGATGAGGTCATGCATTTTCTTTCACAGAAAGATCTTATTTCTCTTGGGATTCTGCTGCTTGTGGGGACAAATCTTGACCAGGTTACTTCATGTGAAATTAAATAAATAAATATACATATATATAAAGGCTATGACATGTGCTGGTGGTGACTGAGCAGAGGTGGAGGCAAACCCATCCTGGCACTGCAGCTCCCATGGTGGCACAGGGAACTCTGCTTTTGGAAATCTCGTCTTCTGCACAGACCAAACCTTCCCAGAGCGTCTGAAAATGAACAACAGAGTGATAAAATGAACTCTAGCCCAGCTGAAACCAGGGCAGACCTTGAGGAGGGTCAGTGCTGGACATGGTGTTCAGGCCAGCTGGTACAAAAACGAGATTCTGCTCATAGCACGTGGCCTTGGTGACTGCCAAACATCCAACGCTTCTTATCAGGAGGTGCCAGAGGCTGTGTTTGGGTCCAACACGCACATTTGGGGGGAGGATGTCAAAGAATGGTGCTAGTTTTATTGTTGCCTGATAAAACTGTCTTGAAGAGACGTAACGCTCACCGGAGCTTTGGGAGATCCCGGCTAAGCCGTGTTTTGTGCATTTTTCCGGATCACACGCACAGAGAGAGACCCTTTCCCCCCTCACTCATCCTTTCCCTACTCAGCCCTTTTCCCCTCATTTGCCCTTCTCCCTCTCTCCCTTCCCAACCTTTCTCCCTCCTTACCTTTCCTCCCTCTTATACCCTCTCACTCATCCCTTTCCCCCTCACCTGCTCCATTTCCCTCTAATTCTCTCTTTCCTCCCTCGCCCATTCCATTCCCCTCTAACTCCCCTCTTTCATCCTCACTCGCCCCTTTCCCCCCGCCTTGGCCTCTCCCCTTCACTTGCCCCTTTTTCCCTCATTTACCTCATTTCTGCCATCGCTTACCCCATTCCCTCTCACCCCCTTTTCCCCCTTTTAAACCTTTTCCCACCACTCACCCCTTTCCCCCTCATTGATCACCACTCCCCTCATTCACCCCTTTTCCTCCTCACTCACCTCCTTCCCACCATCACTCCCTTTTCCCCCTTTTAAACCTTTTCCCACCACTCACCCCTTTCCCCCTCATTGATCCCCACTCCCCTCATTCACCCCTTTTCCTCCTCACTCACCTCCTTCCCACCATCACTCCCCCCTTTTCCCCTCACTCCTCCCCTCACTCCCCTTTGCCCCTCACGCCCTGCCTTCCCTCACGCGGGGCTCACCCGGCTCCCTCCCCCGCCCGCCGCCGCCTCGGCCCGGCCCGCGCAGGCGCAGCGCCCCCATCCCCCGTTCCCCACACCGGGGCGGGGGCGGCGCCTCCCGCCGTTCGCGGGCCGGGCTGAGCCGCCGGAGAAAGGCGGCACCGGCACCGACCGACCGGGCGGGCGCCCGCCCTCCGACCGACCGCCGTCCGCCTGCCCGTCCGTCTGTCCATCCATCCATCCAGGTACCGTCCGAGGGGGGGGGTGCCCGCCGCGCTCGGCTCTGCCGCGCTCGGTGCGGACCGGCCGCGCCCGTGCCCCCCGCGGGGGTCGCGTCCGCCGGTGCCGCACAGCGCGCACCCCCATCGTGGCCATCGCAGCCCCCGCAGAGCCTCCCGCAGACCCTCCGCCCGTCCCTCGCCTCACGCCGAGCACCCCCCCCCCGGCTCTTGGAGCTCCTCAGAGCCCCCAGAGCCCCCCGGCCATCACAGCCGCCCGGCCTCTCAGAGCCCTCTCACAGCGCTCGTGGCCATCACAGCCCCCGCAGCCCGCTCACAGCCCCATGGCCATCACTGCCGCTCAGAACCCACCCCCCCAGCCTCACCCCGGCCGTCGCAGCCCCATGGCCATCAGAGCCCCCCACAGCCTCCCCCCTGGTTCTCAGAGCCCCCCCACAGCCCCTCAGAGCCTCCCCGGAGCCTGCACCCCCACAAGCCCCTCACAGCCCCATGGCCATCATTGCCCCTCAGACCACCCCCAACCCCATCGCAGCCTCTCCAGCCCCTTCACAGTCCCTTTCCCCACCCTTCACAGCCCCTCCGGCTCTCAGAGCCCCCCACGGCCCCGTCAGAGCCTTCACAGCCCCCTCGGCTCTCCAAGCCCCCGTGGCCCTTGCGGCCGCCGGGGCCGCGGGGTGAGCGGGACCGTTACCCTCCGTGAGACACCCGGATGTCTGCTCGGCAAACTCCGAATTATTGTCTCCGACCCGCTCACGGCTGCCGCCTTTTTGCCTTCTTCCAAATGCTCCTTATTTCTTCCCCCGTTGCACAATGAAATTAACTTTTGCAGGTTTGTATCTCTCTTCCCCCCGCATGTCTTTGCTGGAGGTTTTTTGGGGTGGTTTTTAGGCTTAGCGGTTGTGGGGAAAGACTGAGTGCATTTTAGCTGCTCTTCCCCCTCACGTGAGGTTTTTTCCCAGCTCCTCACCCTTGGAAAGGAACCGATTTTTGGGTGACCCATCTCCTTAATTCCCCTCCTTGAGCCACTGTTTTGCCTGGACAGTGGAACTCCTAAAACTCCCCACTGGTGCATCCTCAGAGTTCCTGAGCTTTGGGATACCTCTGGATACCACTGTTTGGGATACCTCTTTGGGATACCACTGTTCCCTTACTCCGAGATCTCTTTGGAAGTCACACTGTGCCGTTACCCGACGAGGATCGTGTGGGTTTGTAGGAGTGGGAATCCATGCAAGGAGCTTTTTGAAGCTGGCACATGGGTAGGAATGACATTGCTTGGTAACTCCACACTGAATTTCCTTTTCCCAAGGCAAAATGCCTTCAGCGGTGCTGCTTACAGGCATGGCTTTGGAATATGGGTGGAATGTGTGCTCTGTTCACTCACAGCTCTTCTTAAGGGCTGTTTGTATTTTTTATTAACTCAAGCGGAAGCTGAAAATTTACATCTTGCAGATAGAGGACCAAAATAATAAAAAAATCAGGTAAAAAAGCCCCAACAAAACTGTATTTTTAAAGAAATGCACCCAGCTATTGCTGTGACAAGTGCCTAAATAATAGGGAGATGCTGAGGTACCTCTGGGGGTGTCTGTAACCTTGCTTTGTGTGACACTTAATTTTTGTGGTTTCCTTTGCCCACTGGCACTTAAAAACAGATGATGTTTTCAGGCAGCGAAGGGAGGGGGAAGAACATCCACAGCCACAAAAAGTCTGGGTTTGCTTGCAGTTGTAGTAAGTGCATCAATTTTTAAACTTTGAATTGGCTGTGTTGACTCACTCCCTCTTTCCTCAGTCTGTTTCCCCTCCTTCTGCAAAATAGAGAGGATTTCTGACTTTTAATCCATTTTAGTGCTCCATGGACCGTTAATTAGGGGATTTTCGGTATTAGGGGTTTTCAGTGAAGAGTCAGTTTGGAGATGAACGTGCCCAATGAAACTGAAAATTCACGTAAATCAAGTGGAGGGAAAAAGCAGTGTTTGCTCATGCTGTAAAACTGGTGTGAAATGCACTTCATGGTTTTTTGGGAAGCCTGAGTACCTTGTGCAGTTCAGAGCTGCCTGAGTGACAGTGAGCTGCACGCTCTTCCTTGCTCAGCTACGGAAAAAGCAGAGGGATGGCTTCGTTTTTTAAAACTTAGTGGAATATGTAATCTTACATTGGGATTTTTTTTTTTTTTTTACTGTTTGCACCCCTCTCCTGTCAGTTGTAACAGGAAAATACGCCAGTAAAAACATTATTTAAGCTTATTTTCAGTACCGCAGTAACTGCAGTTCCTGTTGTTACTTTGGTATGAGGTGATACAGATTTTTTTCCAAGCTTTTTCTGCTTTTCCAGGATAAACCTGGTAACGAACAAAGGATGTTTTCACCATTTTCTTGACGCTGTTGTTGTCTGACGTCAGCACCTCATTAATGATGTTTCCTGACTTCGCTCAATCAGTGCTTTTCTCAAGTATTTTGTTGGTAAACAGATGGAAACTAAACTATTGCGGGGGATTAAATCAGCTTCCTTTTATTACACTCATTTACAGCAGAACAGGTGCACATCCTTGCTGTTCAAAAGGAGGAATTTGTGGGCTTTGCAATGTCCAATCCTCATTTCAGTTGTTCCTCTTGGATTTGGATGAAATTCACTCACCTTCCACCCCAGTGTAATTAGCTGATGCTTACAAAGGCCAGAATTTTTGGTGTCTAATTCCATTTGCCTAAAAATCTCGTGCATCCTTGTGGATCTTTGCTGTGTTTTCCATGCCTTGCAGCAGAACCGGGCGCTGTGGAGGATGGTGGTGCCCGGGAACGCCCCGCTCATCCAGCAGGATCCCGCTCTGGAGCCCGCCCTGGGGAGAGACGCCCCGGAGCACTCGGCCATGGGCCCCGGCACGGAGCCGGAGGAGGACGTGGGCCCGGAGGTGCGGAAGCTGCGGGAGCTGGTCAGGAGGCTGGAGCTGGACAATCAGCACGCCAGGAGCAGGAGCAGCAGGAACGTGCTGGGGACAAACGTGCCAGGGGACATCCATGCCGGGGTGGATAACCACGAGCCCGGCCTCAACGGGACGGAGATCAACAACAGCATCAACGCCATCACCGACAAGCAGGAGTTGCAGATCATGGCGGATCTGCACAGCCAGCTGAGCAAGATGAGGCAAGAGGAAGGAGAGAACAACTGCTTCAAAAGAGCCCTCGATGCCCAGATGCAATACAGCTGCAACAGTGCCCCCGGGGAGGTGTCTCCCGACGGGGGGCAGGGCCGTGGCAATGGCCGGTGTCCCTCACCTGTGGATACAAGTAACAGCTCCGAGCTGCTGGGCAGCCTGCTCATGGCAGGGATCCACGCCCCAGCTGGAATCCATGAACAGAATCCCAGTGAAAAGTGTGCAGAGCTAGAGGGGCTTCCGAGTAACGCGGACCTGGATGAAGTCAAAGTGTTAGAACTGGAAAACTGCCCCGAAGAGGAGGATTGCTGGTAGGTATCCCCAGGCTCGGGGGGAGAGGGACTTTCTGTGGTTAGCTGAGCAATTCCTTTTAAAGCTATAAGCTGATTTCTGTACAGGACTTTGATTTTTAGCAGCAAGAATACTGTTCTCATTAGTGACTGTTCTTATTTTTATGTCCATTGTGCCAGACCATTATGTTTTAAAAAATAAGTTTACCTGTAAGCCCTGTTTTTCCCCCTTCCTTCCAGCCACTGCTGCAGCAAGCACAGGAGCTTCCTTTCACCCTAAGTTCAGTTATATATAGCACATGCAGATGAATGAATAATGGAGCTTTTAAACCTTGCACACAACTGTCAAATACCATATTTAAATTAGAATTTTGTCAATAAGAATCCCCAGACCATCTGGAATTTGTGGCTTTTGCTAGGACCTGAGGAGACAAACCATTCACAGTTCCTGAAGGCTGTTTCTTTCCAGTTAAGCACCTCTTTTGTTCAGACATGAACTGAACCAGATCAATGATGTAATCCTTAACTGACCCGACTCTCTGGAACTCTCCCCTCCACCACCAGCCTTGTTTAGGAGTTGTTTCATAAATCAGCAGATTAACAACCTTGGAAGGGCAAGGGAAATGTAAAGTTTGAGGCTGATTCCAGCTCCTGCAATAACTGAGACTTGAGATTTTACCCAGACTTGTTAATTTGTAAGACTTGGGAGGAAAAGCCTCAGGGCTCTGCAAATTGGGTTTCAAATTTGTGTAGGCAGATTAATCTGGCAGCAGGGACAGGGCTGCTGAACACAAACCAAACCTTCAGCTCCAAACATTCATTAGCTGTTAGAAGGGAAGGTAAAGTTTTTGTTAATGGAGTGGAGCTCAATGAGGTCATGGCATCAGCTCCAGCCTGAATTTGAGGTTATATTTAAAACGTGATTTGTTTTTCTTTGCAAGTGTACTTTTAAAACCGAAATCCTGGTTCTAAATTGATCACTGGAACTCTTCAATATACCTAAACAGCATTTTGAGCAGATTTCTTATAAATAAAGGAATGTATTTAACAAGTTGCATGTGGAAGACTGGCTTTATTATTTCCATGTTAATGGAGGCAGCCAGGTTTATATTCACATTTATATAGCCTGTTACAGGGGAGATTCTTCAAATTCTGTTGAGTCTCAGAGGCTGAGATTTACCCAGGCAGGGGATGCTGCCCAGTGAAATCAGGAGAGATTCTGTGCCCTGGAGTTCTGTTCTTTAACCTTTCCTTCAGCTGGTGGCTGGTAAGGTCCTTCTTTCCCAGGTACCCTTCACTCTACACCTTGTAGGATCCTTGTGGGTTTGTTTGCTCTGTTTTCCTGCCGGATTTGGTTGGAACAGGGTAACCTATGACAAAGAGGCCCCTGAGGAGCTGGATGAGGGTCGTGATCCAGAGCACTTGTGCAAGTGCTGGTACCGTAAATCATCTTTGATTGTGCTGCATCACTTCCATCTGTTCCCTTTTCCTTTTGTCAAACAAACCTGCTGAAACAGGAAGCTGTTTTTAGTGGTGGCTTCTTGTTCTAGAGCTTGTTCTGAAAGTGGGGAATGAATCCTATGTGCAGTCAATAGTGCCTGCCTGTGCTTATTGCCAAGTATCCCGAGCTGTCTGCATAAACACATCCCACATGCAGCCCCTGCAGGTGTTTGTGCATTCCCACAGCAAGAACCAGGAAACTGCTTGGAGGGGAGGGAGGGTTTTCTTAAACCAAAAAAAACCAACAACCCCCCCTTAATTCTCTGTGAATTTAGGATCAGCTCTAATAAGGGGGCTTTGCTGATGGGGGGAATTTTGTCCTGCCTGGATTGAGCAAATCCAGAGTGAATAGCTGACTGTATTGTGTATTTGCAATCCTTTTTAAAATGTTGTACATCCTTCTTCCCTGGAAGAAGGATGGAGTGGTCAGAGGGTTTCTTGCTGTTCTCTGCAGGTGCAGGTGGAGTCTCAATTCCTGCTCTGTTTTGAAATTACTCCCTTTATTCAGCTGGAACTTGCAGAAGTTTCTGTGTAGCTCCCCCTGGTTCAGCAGGTCTGAAGTTGTGTTTTGGAGTTGTTTGTAGTGACTGAGCTGTGTGAAACCCGAGGCAGTGCCCACTCACAGCAGCTGTAACTCTGCCCTGGGCTGCCTGGCCTCTGACTGCTCCTGCAGGTCCCTTTCTCAAATAGCTGCTCAAAATTGTAAATATCCTGGAGACCAGTCACATGGAACTGGGCTCTGGCACTGAGGAGCTCAGTGATGCTCACCTTGGACTTCAGCACAGGGCAGCTCCTGAGCTGTTCTGGGAAGCCTGTTACCCAAATTCCCTCTTATCCAGGGAACAAACCACATCTGCTGCTGCTAACATCACATTGGTTGTGTTCCCCAGTGTTTGTCATTCTTGTGTTGTTCCATGGGATGAGGAGGAGAAGGAATCCCTGGCACTCAGGTGAATCCCTGTGTTGCTGCTCTCATTCCCAAAAGTTTCTCTCTCATCTGAAACTGGGTCATGCTGTCTTCACCTCAGTGTTGCTGTGTCCTGCCTGAATCCGTGCTCAGCACAGCAAGTGGGGTGCCCTTGAATTAGTGTTTGTGGGGAGAAGAGTGTGGTTTGCTCTGAGGAATGACAGTGTAGGAGTTTCCTGGGAATGTGATTTTGCAGCCTTAGCTCTGTGTCCAGTGACTGTCTATATTAATGTTTGAGACTTTCAATTCCACATACTGGAGGATATCATTGCTGCTTGTGCTATCAGAGATGGGTAAAGAAATTCTGGAGAAGTTCCACCAAGTGAGGATGTGATGCTGCACAAAATCCAGGAACTATACCAGTGCAGCACCTCGTGCCTCTCATTTGGGGGAGAACTTTACTGACAGACTGTCTCTGTGTAATCAATTTATGCCCTTCACAGGCCATGGCATAGTTTCCTTGTGACCTCTCCTTGTGACAGGATGCTGCTGACAAGATCTGCATGACTTAGAAACAGCAATTTGCAAAGTCTTATTTTCTCAGACTGGTCATTTTGTGAGGTGTTTTTACCACAAGTGACTTCTCCAAACCTTTCGTGACTGGTTTGAGGAGCGCGTTACCTGTTTGTGCTGGCTGCAGATGGCCATGGCCACGGGCTGGGTGACATCTGCCCTGCTGGGACAATCTCTGGGTGCAGGAGCTCCTTCAGAACCCCACTGCAGCTCTGTGGGAGTGTCACCAGCTCCCCCCTCCGTGGCAGAGCCATCTGAAAGGCAGAACCTACCTGGTGGTGACATTGCGTGCAGAGCACAGCCTGTGAGGGGGAGTTGCTTCTGATGGCAGAGCCCGCGAGTGGCCGAGGCCTTGGGAAGTGCTCGGGGCTGCAGCTCCTGTGTGTCACATTTCTGTAAAATGAGGGGTGGGCAGGGGAATGGCTCAGTGTCGGTGCCAGAGAGGTGGGGAACAGCCTGGTCCTGCTGCTGCAGGATTGCTGCAGATGCTGTGAGCACACAGCACCACTCTGGAGCTGGTCGCCCAGGTGCCTTTTGATCGTTGTATGGGCTGTTGGCTGGGTCAGGAGATTAACTTCATGTGAGCTTTAGAGCTGCTCTGACTTGGGGACTGATTTTTGGTGTTTTGTTCAGCAGGATTAGTCCCTAAATAGACATGAGAAAGTGTCTTTGCAGTGTCGTTTTTCTTCTTCTCTGCAATTTCTTAGGAATAAAGCTCAGACCTCTACTTGGGCTAACAGCAGAATGTTTTTGTGTGGAGTGTTCTCCACAGGATTTTTCCCTTTTATGTTTCTATCATTTCAGAACCTGGATAATATTGTTTCACTGTGGCTTTCTACCGCAATCTTGTCTGCGTTGGGATTTCTGTTCAGCAGGAGTGTTTAGATTTGAGATTAGCCCAGCATAAGCAGAGAACTAAACCTGAAAATCAGCTCTCTGAAGTCTGATGTGTAAAGGAAAGGAAAATGAATGTATTCCCTGTTTGAAATACATGCTTTAGAGAAGAATTCAGCTGCCTTTTAGCACTCGAAAGAGGTGTATCTTATAAACCTGAACTGTTCTAAACACTTTCAGCTACTTGAGGTCTCCTTCTCCTTGCCCTGTTGTATATACCTCAAAGCTCTGAAAATCAGTGCAGTGTTTGCCATTTTTGGAGCTGCTGCAGACACTGGTGCCAAGTGCTTTGGAAGATGGATAATAAACCAAGCCTTCAGAAATGGGCTTCGCTTTACGCTCAGTTTCATTTCCTAATGCACTGGTTCTAGAGCCTTCTGCAGCCTGAATTCTGCTCTTATGACTTACAGATTTCTGCTGCAAATACTCTGCATGAGCAGGATCTAAAATTCTCAGGCTTGCGCTCTTAGAACTGCTCTGATCTGTTACTCAGCTGTGAGGATGCTTTTTTTCAGTGCATTGTGCAAGCTGAGAAAGTTGCTGTGTTTCCTACATTCTTGGGGTTTGGGTTTGTTTAAAGCCGGAATTTCAAAATCCAACAACAGTCGCCGTTAACTCCTGTAAATCCTTCTGTGGCATTGATTCCAAAAGGAAAATAGTATCTCTGGAAGAATCCTTGTTTTTAGTGCACTGGATTATGTCAGAATAAAGTGCAGAGAGTATCACAAATTTATTTGTGAATGGCTGCAACTTAATGAAAGAAAAATCTCCCATTGTGCTCATGGCACTGGGTATTTACTGGAGATGTTTGTCACAAACCACTGTTTTACAGAGTAAACACAAACATTAGTAAGCAGAAACTAAAGATACTTTATCTAAGGGTTTCCTCTCAGAAGCTGAAGAAAATCTCATTAGTATTTAATAATTTATACAACAAACCCCCAGTACATCAAACTGGGAACATTTGCCCAAATGTTTACTTTGTGCATTTTGTATGAGGCCTTGTAACTATCTAAATAACCGATTTTCATTTGCAATTTGACAAAAGGAAACATTCAGAGACATTTAAAGAGAACACCCAAACTGCTGAGCTGGTGGAACAAACTGCAGAGTGAGGCTTGGTCTTGATCAGGGCTTTGTTCAGCTTTGCCTGACTCTGGGATGGGTCCTGCTTTTCCAGTGCTTATGGGATTCAGTTAACCTGGCAAAACAAACAGCCTTGGAGGCTGAAACTACCAGAAAGAAAAATTCTGTGTGTTTTTAAACAAAGCCGAGAGTTTGTAGCTTTTCATACCCCCATTTTTCTGAGGAAAGGCTGTTTTAGCTCCCTGGATGTGAGGCTGGGTTAACTCAGCCTCTGGTGGGTGACACTGGTCACTGGGCTTTCCTGAGTCTAGGAAAAGGTGGCTTCTGGCTCTTAATGTCATGTCCAGAGAAATATTCACATCCACATATTTGTGGGGCTGGTGCTTTTGGTTTAGCAGTCAATGCCGTGCCAGCACCTTTGGAGAAGTCAGGGTGCTGAACCCTTCCCCAAGCTCCTGCACAAGGAGGATGGGAACCCTGATGCAGTGAAATCAAACCAGAATTCCTTTTTTTTTTATAAGTTGCCTGTCAGTGCTGTGAAGAATTGAGTTGTGTTCACTTAATTGGGTTTGGGGAAATTGCGAGAGCTTCTCTTGCCAATGGACTTGTCAGCAGAGAAAATCAGAGTCCTCTGGCAGAGTCCAGAGGATGCCACAGCTCTGCTCCGTGTGGGAATGGTTCTGGCAAGCAAACAAGTGTTGCCTCTCTCAGCTGGGATAGTCCTGGGTGGAAGCCGGGTGAGGAGCATGGAAGGAGCTGGGCAGGATTCTCTCCCTTAACCTGGAATATGTTGGGAGCAGCCTGACCTGCCCTAAGGAGGCTGTTGGCCTCTTTTTTGTGTGATGGTTTTGCTGCTCCTTTTGTGGTCTGAACTGTAAAATAAACCCAGAGAGAGGGAGCACTTTGCTTCCTGTGTCTGATTGGATCTGAGTGCTTGCAATGCTCATTTATCCGTGCAGAAACGCAGCAAGATTCGCTGGGGGGTCTTCCCTAAAAGGTACCTTTGGGGAGTCAGGAATATTTGCATTTATTCCTCAATGTTTATTTTGTCAATTACAAATTAGCCTTTGGATTTTTTTTTATTTGCATGTGGATTTGTGTGAAGCTTGGTGTGGAAAAGCTTCTGTGTGAGATGTGACTAAAGAGGCTGAGTCTATTCCCTGCAAATATGGCTCTGGCCAGAGGCAGGGCTGGCAAGTCAGGAGTGGTGTGTCAGGAGGCAAAAAATAGGGAATAATGTCCTTCCCTGGATGACAAACAGCATTTTGAGAGCTGTTGCATGCAGAGATGCTCCATCTCATAGCCCCTGAACTGCCACGTCTGGGGAGTCTTGCTTTCTGCATTCCGTATTATCCCTGCCTGGATCCAGGACAAGAGCCAGGGCAGTAGGTCAGGCAGACCTGTACAATATTTTAAATATCCCAGCTGTTTGTGTTCTGTCTTGGCCAGATGTTGCTGTTATAGACGGGACACCTGAGAGTCCCACAGTGTGTTTCTGTATGTTTTAAACCTGGGTTTTCAGGAATGAATGGGATAACGACCAGCATTCCTGCTGATTTACATCAGTTTTGTTGTGGAAATCAGTATTTTGTGGGTAGGATATGGTCACTTTATGCCTAAATACTGGATTTTGGCCTGATGAAGATGAAATCCTGTGGATACATCAGTGAGGTCAGCTTTGGGAGCACCATAAATGCTCAGCTGTGGCTGTAGCAGTTTGCTGGTGACCAGGAAGGTTCTGTCACCCGGGAGCGGTTCATGAGGTGAAGGAGCACCAGGAGAGGAAGTGCTGGTGGGAAAGCAGCACTTGTGTGATTGTGGGCTTGGAAGAGCTCCTGGCTGGCAGAGGGAGCTCTTGGTGCAGAGGGAGCAGCTGAAGGCTGTGCCAGCAGCTCATCAGAGCCTCAGGAGAGGGGGGACCCGAGAGCCAAACTTGATGTCCACAAATCACAGAATCCCAGAAGGATTTGGGCTGGGAGCGACCTTAAAGACCATCAAGTTCCAGATCTAGGTCGAGGTCTCACTGCTCTCTGCACCAGGGTGTTCTCCAAGTGATGTGCAAGAATTAAAAACAGTTTCACTTTTGGATGTACGAAGGACTGATTTTTCTTTCCCCTTGCAAGTTTTCAATGTGTTGCTGAACAGCAAAAACGTTAAAAAACAGGGACCTGCTTTTTGCTTTTAAAAATACAGATGTGGGATGTGTCAATAAAATATTCGAGTTGCTTTTATAGCAAAGGCTCTCCCAGCTTTGACCTTTCTTCAGAGAAACGTTCTGCTTTGGAAATAGGGTGAAGATGCTGCTTTACACCCAATCCCTTGTAAATAATCCAGGAGTTTAAGATGATTAACTCTGTCTATCCATAAGGCTAATCCTGGGTGTCCATGCAAAGCAGTGGAGGTGTCAGAGATCTGCCAAACACTCAGGCTGGAGGAGACCTTACCTGGCATTCCAAGGCAGATAAGATACAGCCACACTTCCTACCTGTCTGGGAATGTCTAAATCCTCCAATGAAGGGGTTTATTCCTGGAGTCTGGGAATGCACCTTTGGGTGTCTCAGAGCTGCTGTGAGGACACAGCTGTGCCTGCAGTGCTGAACAGGTGGAACATCCAGAGGGTTTTAAACAAAACCTACAACTCCTGGAAGGAGATCACCTTGCAGCTCCAGTTGGGAGCAGCTCACACCCTCCCCGCCTCTGAGGGTGCGGTGTTTTGGAGGAGGGGAGTGGAGGGAGAGACAGGTGAGTATTCCAACAACTTCATTTCCAGCGGTATTGCAGCAGCCCAGGCTGGAACCTTGCCTTGCAGAGCCTGTGGGTTTCTCTGTGAAGCCATTGAATTTTCCTTTGGTGGCAGTAAATTTTCTTTCCGAGCCATAATGTGCAATTTAAACTTGAATTTTTTAATTTGGGCAGCTGTTGGTTACTGATGGCTACACTCTAGCAAATGCTACTTCGGTAGCTGTATGCTTTGAATTAACGAGCATTTCTTCCTGTCTCCTTTGAATCCTTGCAAAGGCTCTATGTGTCTCCAAGGAAATCCATGGATGAGAAAACAGCCTCTCCTCTGAAATGGTGCCGGCAGGTGCTGGATAATCCCAGCCCCGAGATTGAGGCTGCCTGCAGGACCCTCATCAACAGGCTGGACCAAGGTAGGGCAGCTGCAGCCTCACTGCTGGGGGGTCCCTTTCAAACCTCACTCGAAGCAGGGAAATCGAGCTCAGTGTTGTCAGGCTCTTGAATTTTTCAGTTTTGTTAATATTTAAACATTTTTTAATGTAAGAAATGTGTAGAGGAAAAAACTGTGCTGCTGGGGAGTGGGGAGAGAACCATGGAAAACTGTTATTGCAGCTTTCTAAATCAGAACTCCTGGTGCTGAGTGTTCCAATGGTGATTATTGCTCCTCTGGATATCCTAATGGATATTCCTCCTGTGTCTTACCAGCTGCTGTTACCTGGGTGAAAAAGTTGTCTGCTGCTCAAAGCTTACAACAATGAAATACTAAAGAAATGGTGTCACTTGGAAACCAGGTTTTTCTTCCAGTTTATCATCCCCTAAAAGCACTTGGTGGTGGCTGTGGGCTGTGTTAATCCTGAGGGTGGAATGTTGTGTGCAGTGGTGACATCTCTGATCACAGGCAGCGTTCTGAGGTCTGGCTTTGGGGGTTTGCTTTTCCACCTTGGCTTCCAGTGGTGGGAGAGCTCTCAGAATAGATGCAGTCCACAGGACAAAAATGAGTTTATTCTGTTCCTCCCTCTGTCCTGCATCACCTGCAGTGCACCTGGTGCATATCCTGCCTTTGTCAGTTCAGATGGCCTCCAGGTTTGTGTAAAATGGGCTGGAATCCTGACAGCCAGGACACTGAGGGGTGGGAAATGAATCAGTAATGAATTTTTACCTTCTCTAGATTCCCTGTCATCCAACTCTCCTGGTCAGGACTTGCTGCAGGTTTATTGCAGAGATGTGCTGCAGTCTCCTCTGTCCAGGTGGACTCAGGAACCTCCAGACACAAAAGCTGTGTTTGAAAAAGTGCCATTTTTGAGAGAATCAATGTTTTGAAGCTCAGGGATATCCTTGAACTGCTGGAAATCCAACCCCAGCTGGGTCCCTACGTTGGTGTCTGAGGGTTTGTGGTGCCTGGGTTTGTCTCCATGGGAATGCAAGGATTCTGGTTTCAGTTCAGCCAGCAGTTTGACCCCTGTGGTTTGGAGTCTGAGGTCACTGCTCTGGGGGTTGGTTTGGGTTTTTTTTGTTTTCTTTCTAACAGTGTTTGGCAGTGCTTGAGCTCTCCGGCTTGTCTTGAGTTTAACCTTGATTGGAGATAACTGAATATTCTTTGAGAACAAACTTCATTTGCCGTGCTTGAAAATTTGAATGAAATCTATTTGGTTACCTCTTTTCTCTCTGAAGTGTATCAGGCTTTAGTTGTACTTAGTCTGACCTGGTAAAATTTGTGGGAGAAATAAAAAAAGAAAACTTACGAATTTGGTGAATCTTCATTATTTTCTTAGCTGATACTCTGGCAGTAGGGAGAACTGAGCTCTGTGGGCAGTTCAGCAGCCCCTTGAGTATCTCCAGATCATGCTGTGAGTAATTTCCTCAGTGTTGTAGCTGCTCATTTCCACCTCCAGTAAGGATGGGTGCACTTGGTTTTGCCACCTGCCTTATTTTGGTTGGCTTATGAACATGTGAGTGTGTGAGCTGAAGGAATTTAACTCA
Organism: Lycocorax pyrrhopterus obiensis; assembly: GCA_014706295.1. Taxonomy (NCBI): domain Eukaryota; kingdom Metazoa; phylum Chordata; class Aves; order Passeriformes; family Paradisaeidae; genus Lycocorax; species Lycocorax pyrrhopterus. The sequence goes on from JACSVZ010000005.1 coordinate 11,431,416, forward strand.
AAGAGTTGGTTTTTATATTAGATGGCTTTCCTTTAATCTAATGGCAGAGTTTCTGTGGTTTAATACTGTCTTGATTCCATCATAAAAGTTCAGAATAACACACATGTAACATGAAGTTCAGTGAGTTCTTTAAAGTGAAGGGGTGTAGAAGTGGTAGATGCTGATGAAAACAGACATCTGGGAAGCCCAGCACTGGAACTCTATGAAATTTATGGCTTTTTTAAAGCCAGGTTTGTCAGGAGTTACTCTTGGAATTCTTCAGAAGGGACAAAAGCAGTTAAAGGACACGAGTGGGGGACTGGGCACTGCTTTGCTCCCTGCAGTGTGGCACTGGCACCACCCAGAAGTACCTCTGCTACAGAATTTAATCCTGTTTGATACCTCTGTATCTTGTTCTTTATCTTGCTCTCTGTTTCCAAAATAATTTGCTAACCTTTGTGGCTTTTTTTTATTTTTCCTTCTAGCCAGTAGATGGAAAAACCTGTATTGCAGCCCCCTGGCATCTCCCAGCGCACATAACTTGAATTCCGAGGCAGGCTCCTGTAGCAATGCACTAAACTCTCCTGGGCACCTCAAATCGACTAACAAAGCACTACTAACCTGTGGCAGCTCAGGTATGGCATGGCACTGCAGCAGTGGGGTGTTTAAAATGCAAGGAGCGTTAGGAATTGGCAGAGGAAAAGGTTGTCACGGCCACTCGTGGTGTTTTCCCCTTCTGGTTTGCTGCCTTGCTCACCCAGGTTTCGTTTGTGTGGGAGAAAACCTCCTGCCATTCTAAATGTCCTGTAGTTGCTTCTTGGCTTGGGTTTCTCTACTTTCTCTCTCTATATATTTATAAATTGTACTACTTTTAAGTGGCTTAAAATAGAAAACAGCTGTTGGGGCAAAAATATATTGCTCTTGAATAACGTTGTAGATGTGATCTTTATAAAGTTACTTGGATTCCGTTTTCTGGGGAAGGCTTCTCTGGGGAATATTGATTAATGCAGGTAACAGAAAGCTGCCAAAATCTCCAGGGCAAACCCTTCAATTGCCTGAGTGGGCAGCTAAAACAAAATAACAAAAGTTTTCCTTCAGCCTTAATTGTGTTGGAGGAAGATTCCCTACCTTGGAGGCAGCTCAGCCACAACTCTTGTTACAGCCTGATAATGAAGCTCCTCCAAAATGCTTTGGCCTGCAGCCTCCCTGCTGCCTCGGGAGCCAGGAACACCCTTCCCAGAGCTTCATTTGTTATCCTTGGTGCAGTTCCTGCTGTTTCCCAGCATAAATGCTTTGCCTCCTGGCTCTGTTATCAAAGGACTCTTCCTTACTTGTTTGTTTTGTGTGGAAATTGCTAAACCCTGCTTTGCATGTTTCAAAACACAAAGCATGTTTAACAGTCTCTGCCTTCAAACTTGATGTGAAATGAACTTTTTTTCCCTTCTAAAAAAAGGGTTGTCTCTGGATGTTTTCACAGGTGCTGGTTTGTTTTTGAGGTCTGATTTTCTGCTATTAATAGGAATTAACACTTATCTCTGTTTTGCAAACAAAAGGATGCATGTAGGACTGAGGATTTTTGCAAGCTGAGCTCTGCAGGGAAACATCTCTAAGGCAATTTCTTGTTTTTCATATGAGGTGGGGGGCAGTCCAGGTGTCTGAGCACCTTTTCACCCAGAAACACCTCCTGATGAGTCAAACCAAAGTGTCTGAGGCTTCTGGAAGGTTCACTCTGAAAATGTGCTGGGTGGAAGGGCAGGGCCGGGACAGGCTCTGTCCTTTCAGAACACAATGAGAGTTCACTTCATGTCAGGTGCCTCTTCCTTGTGACTTGTGCAAGTGCTAACACAAGTTTAAAGTTTCCTGTCAACCTGACTGACTCAAATCTTATTTTATTTCTAAGAAAAAACAGCTTCAAATGGAAAATGTTAAACAGTGACTTCCCTTGAAAACCGAACCAACCCCTTTGACAAAACCCAGATGTGGTTTCTGTTTGAAAACCATCATCAGCTCAGCTTTACTGATGGAAGAAGGAGCAGTTTTTTCCCCTCCTTGGCTATTTTTAACTAGACCTGCAATTTGAAATGCAACAACCAAACTAAAAAAAAAGCTGGATTGGGAGTTTTGCCTTTCAAAAAGCTGATCTCAAGGTCCAGCTGGATTTTTAATTGGTATTGAAGGTGGTGTAAATTATAGCAGGAAATCTGTGCTTGTTCATTACACCACATCCTACAGGTGCAAGCCCTACTCAGGATGGATTTATTTCAACTCTTGCAGTCTTTTCCTGACACCAGGAGGAAAGAAATGGGATTTAATTGTGGAATATCTTGACTTTGAGTGTGTATTTGTGCAACACACACACAGATGCACCTTTAATTACAGCCACACTTCTGTCACTGTATTATTTAAGCATCCCAAAGCTCACAGTTTTCCTGCCATGTTCTGAGAAGATTTGAAGGCAGGGCACCTCCTGAATACTCAGCAGCGATGTTCAAATAAACCATTTCCCAGCAAAACTGAGCAGCCCTTTCAAACTGTGATCAAATCCAGCCAGGCAGGAAACAGCAGCAGGTTCCCAACGTTATTTCTTCAACCAGCTTGGGAGAGGAGCAGCTGCTGACATGGAAAACACAGGTGTGAAGTCCAGGTGTAAACTGAATTTCTTACATGGGCACTGACCAAGCTGCTTCCTGCCAGTCAGCCTCAACTTCCTTGTTTGTAAAGTACCTGAAAGCTGCAGGTTGAAAACTGAGCGTTGTGATTTCTAAATTCTTCCTTATTTCTCTCAGCTATACCTGAAGCTCCCAGCCACGCTGCTGAATTCCTGGGATAGATCCCTGCTGCTCCTGGTGGTTTGTGGGTGTCTGACTGGGTCTGTGTTCCTCTCCCCCAGGGTACCTGAGCATGCACTCGGCCCTGAGCTCCCAGTCCTCGGTGGACAGCGAGCTGAGCACCTCGGACGACTCCATCTCCATGGGGTACAAACTGCAGGACCTCACCGACGTCCAGGTCATGGCACGGCTGCAGGAAGAGAGTAAGTTTTGTTTGTTTGTTTGTTTGTTTTGGGGGGGTGGGGGTTTTTTTGGGTGGTTTTATTTGGTTTGGGGTTTTTTTTTCCTTTGAGTTGCTTGTGTTTTGTCAGGCAGGAAAGCTTCAATAAAGGCATAGGCTGGGGAGGAGCTGTAAATAACCCAGCTGCCAGTGCAAGGCAGGTGTGTGTTCATGGGGGGCAGACTTCACATCTTTGTCTCCACCTTTGAAATGCTGGTGGGTGCAGAATTAATTAAACTAAAAGGTTCACCCTGTAAATGAGATTCCCATACGTCCTTAAGCTGCTGGAGCTCAATGGCAGTGTATGGTCCTCAGTCTCGGGTGGGATTACGGAGCACTGCAGGTCCCCCAAATGTTAATTGTGCCGTAATTAACCAGTGCTGATGCAGGTGACACTGTTCCAGCTGACAGATTCCGGGGAGAACAGATGTTAACCTGGCTCTCCTTCCAATGTGAAACAAATCACTGTCAAAGCATTGCCTTGGGATTTGGAATGTGCTGTTGGAATTTGCGCTGCCCGTGTCCCCCCGTGTCCCCAGGCCTGCGCCAGGACTGCGCCTCCAGCTCGGCCTCGGTGTCCCGGCGCAGCTCCAGCGCCTCCCTGCACTCGCTGCGCCGCGGCACCTACAGCGACCAGGAGTTCGACACCTACAGCCTGGAGGACGAGGACGACTGCGACTGCTCGCTGTCCTTCCGCAGCGCCCACCGCTACTCGCCGTCCCCGCTGAGCTCCCCGCGCTGCCAGTCCCCCTCCTCGGCCGCGGACCTCGGCAGGGCCTCGGCGTCGCGGCTGCGCGCCCCGCGCAGGGCTGTGCAGAGCCCCATGCAGGAGCGCCTCAAGTACGCCAACAGCGAAGGTGAGGGGTGGGCTGAGCCGGGGAGAGGGGTTCTGGCACACACGGATCCCCCTGCTGGGCTCCAGGCTGGGGGCAGAGTGCTGCAGTGCTGCTCACCGGGAAGGGACCTGGCGGTGCTGGGTATGAGCCAGCACGTGCCCAGGTGGGCAAGGCCAAGGGCAGCAGGGCCTGGAGCGAGAATAGTGTGGCCACAGGACCAGGGCAGGGATTGTGCCCTGTGCTGGGCACAGCTCGAGTGCTGTGTCCGGCTCTGGGCTCCTCACTACAAAAAGGACGTTGAGGGCTGGAGCGTGTCCAGAGAAGGGAATGGGGCTGGAGCACCAGGAGTAGCTGAGGGCGCTGGAGTTGTTTAGTCTGGAGAAGAGCAGGCTCAGAGCAGACCTTACTACTCTCTACATATCCTAACAGGAGGTTGGAGCCAGGTGGGTGTTGATCTCTTCTGCCATGTCCCAGGTGAAAGGACAAGAGGAAATGGCCTCACGTTGCACCAGGGGAGGTCCAGGTTAGGTGTTAGAAGCAATTGTTTCCCTACAGAAGTGGTCAGGCCTTGGAATGAGTTGGGAGGTGGTGGAATCACCATCTCTGGATGTGGCACCTGGGGATGTGGCTTAGGGGTGATTATGGTGGCGCTGGGTTGATGGGATGATCTTGAAGGTCTCTTCCACCCTCCATATCCTGTGATTTCAAAAGCACTGCTGTTTCCTGGAAGCTAGGAGCTAGGTGCAGACTGCTCTGCTGTTAAGTGCATGAGTTTTTCCAGAGAGCCTTACAGCAGCAGCAGGAGGCTGAGGCTGTGTTTGCTTTCAGAGGAGCTGAGGCACAGCATGCCCAACCTGGCGCGGAGCAGCCTGCGCGCGCTCGAGGCCGTGCGGAGCAGCCGCAGCCTGGAGTCCGACCTGCAGGTGCCCAGCAGCCGCATTCCCAGGACTCAGCAGCGGTCAGCAGGTCAGTGCCACGCTGTCCGCGCACTCCATTCGTTCCCTTTCTCTTTAACCGACCTCCAAAGGCCCGCAGGGTGGTTGCAGTCCTGTTGTGTTCCCTGCAGGTCTGACTCCCAGCAAGCTCAGGTATTCCTCGGGGGCCGCGCAGTCCCCGCTCACGGCGCGCCAGCCCGGGAAGGCGGCCTCGGGGAGCAGCTCCCTGCTGTCCGGCAGGCAGGTGGGGAAGCCCTGCAGCTACACGGCTCCTGTGCCCGGGGTCCGGAAGCCACAGCTCCACGCGGGCTCTCCCAGCAGCAGTTGCACTTCCAGAAGCACCACCATGGTCACTGTGGCCAAACCCTCTGCCCTGAAAGCACGGCCGGCCGTGGGAGGGGTGGCCGTGCCCAAGGGAAAGGCAACGCCCCCGTCCAGGAGGTGAGTGGGGCCTCAGACCTCTTTATCCTTTAGTAACCCCATCCAGCAGGGTGAAAGCAGAGGGAGTGGTGTCCCAAAACTTAAATGTGTTTTTCTTGCTGCTGGTTTTTTTACAGCTATTATGCTACAATTCAGACTTTCATGAGGGAGGGAAATTAAATTGATTCAGACTTATTATTATGATATGACTGATATCAGACTCAGAAGCAACCAGTGCTTGTTGATCTTTAATGTCCCATTGGAGCCTTACATTGAAATGTATCTACTTACTTTAAAAACATGAAAAAGGGAAGTTTTAATTTCTTAATTTTTATCAGTACTCTACATACCTGATTATTTTTCATGTGTTCAGTTGTGTTTGCATGGAAAAATATTTCTCTTGGACTCAGTCATAGGCTGAAGTCACAACAGTGTTAATTTGGCAGATATCAGTGTTTAAGCATCCAGTAACAGTCACTGAATTTCCTTAAAGTGCCTCAGATTGGTGCTGCTGGTGCTCAGGGTGTGACAGCAGCACTTCACCCAGGGCAGGGAGGTGTTGGTAACCCAAACCCGTGTGCACCACAGGGCTTTCCCTGAGCTGTCCCTGACGTGTTGTTTTGTCTCCCCCAGGTTCCTCCAGGCAGCACAGACCCCCCAGGCCCCCGAGGATGACTCCTGGAAGGATGGGTGCTACTGACACCCCGAAACACCTCCGTGGAGCGGATCCCAGCTGGCTGGGCATGACCTCACTGGGAAAGGCCCCGAGCTCCTGTCCCTGCAGACTGCTGTACATACCCCTCACTCTGTGCTCTCCACACCAAGCACCTCCCCTCTGCTCTGCCAGGAGCTGGGGCTGGACAGGCAGCTCCTCGCTCCGCTGAACCCTGAGTCTTCCCAGGAAGACAGAAAAAGCCTTATTTCATCCACACCCGCCTGCAGCCCTGGGGAAGGTCTGCCACCATCCCCTCCCAGGGGCGCTGCACAGGCTGGGGGTGTCCTCTGTGCCAGAAGCAGCTCTGAGCTGGTGCTGTGGCAGAGCTCGTGGAGAGTAGAAATAGTGACATAGGTGTTAGAATTGAGACTTTTTAAACCCAACCTGATGTACTCTAATATTTGTCTGGAACTCAACTGGGTTTGGTTTGGTTTTTTTTTTTTTACTTCTGTATAGAATGTATTTCTGCTACTTTTTATTGTTTGGTCTAGAGCTGCAGCAGGTTTTTATAACTGTAGAACACTTTGAGCAGTTGTAGCCAGGTGTCAGCACAGGTCACAGGGAGCAGTACACAATATTTGTGTGGGGTGTGAACAGGCAGGGACAGGGATGCCAGTTACAAACTGCTGGGCACCAGCACCTTCTTACCTCAGCTGAGCGAGTTCAACACCACTTAAGAGTAAACTTTTTAAAAATCACCCTCCCTGACAGCTTTGTCTTGAAGTGTTGGAGCTCTCAGCTGGTTCCCAACTGCCCTGACTTTTGTAGAAGTTTTCTACTGTCTCTTAAGGATTCTGTTCCAGTGTCCTTTTCCTCAGCAAGTGCTGGATGCTACAAATACAGTCTTAGTCCAGGAAATACGCACTGATAGCAATGTTCTCCCTGCCATCAATGTGACTTTGATAGTGTAGTTTAATAAAATGTTATGGTGCTGAAATAGATCTGCTTTATTCCAGCGGTGAGTTTTGTGCCACGAACAAGGCTTTTCCTGACAGAAAAGAGCTCTGCAGGATAAACAGGGCTCCAGTAAAGCGTGGTAGGAAGCAAGGAGTGGGATTTACCTTTAATTCCTCAGAGATCAGAAGGACAAGGTGGGTGCTAGTACATTAAAAATCCCCAGCACTCAGCGTGTGCCATTTCTGAACCATCCACACGTGGCCTGGGCAGGACCAAAGCCAGGAAACAGTGCAGGGGCAGTTCCTGCACTGCAGAGATCACTTGTGCTCCAGGAAAAGAGGAAGAGACAGTTGGGACCACAGTGCTGGAGTGTCCCTGCCACCACAGCCCCTCCCAGGACAGTGCCAGGGCAGGGCTGGCAGCAGCAGCAGTCACAGGGCAGAGAAGGGGCCCAGGAGCCTCAGCTGGAGCTGCTGCTCAGTCCCTGGCTGTAACCCCCTTCCCTCCACAGGGTCAGACACAGCTGAGGTTACAGGGAGGCTTCTCCCAACCCTGCTAAAGCTCAGTGGGGTCCCAGCCCTGCCCCGTTGCCCCCTCCCTCATCCCAATGCATGAGCCTGCTTCCAAAACTACCCCTGCATCAGCACTGGGCATTCCCAAGGTAGGTATCCCACAGAACTGAGGAACTCTGCTCTCTGTACAGGAATTTTATTGAAATCAAGGTCACGTTTTTACACTAATGCCTCAGTGCATCCTCGAGAAGGAAAGAAAGGATTTTCTTTAAAAATTATTTGTACATAAGACAAGAAATCATCCAAATGAACATGGTAACAGCACTATCCCTAAAACATGCACAGCTGGACCTGGGGCTGCAGGAGCAGGAGCTGCAGGGAGGGCTCTCCAAGCTTTACATTCAGAACAGAAAGAGAAGCAGGTGCCAGTGGCCACTGGCACTTTGTGGGCATCAAGATCCACTCACCCTTGGTGAAACTTCAGCCCAGCAGGTGACCAACCCAAAGGAGCTACTGTTCATAGGAGAACTCTTCACCTGGGCCCTGCTGGGAAGCTCCGTGGTCAGTGTCACACGTGGAGGAGCAGCAGAACCACGTCCCCACCCTGCCAGTGTCACCAGGACCCCACAGCACCGACCTCATGCTCCAGCTCAGGCACCAAAAGAAGCCTCCCCTCCCCTCCCCTCCCTCAACCTCCCTGGGCCAAAAGCAGATTCCTTCCCCCACCTGAAGGGTGTTTCCATTTCTTCCCTGGGAAAGGAGCCCATCAGCTCCAGCACAGAAGTGCCACCAGCCCTTGCCCAGGCCCCAGCAGCTCCGGCTCCCTCAGCCAGGCCTGGCTGGGGATGGAGATGTGCAGCTGGGACAGAAACGGCGCCCCTGAGCCTGCATTTGGTTACCAGCCTTGGGTTTGGTTTGAAATCCTTCCAGAGGAGAACATTACCACAGCCTCTGGCAGAGCCCTTCTCCCTCAGACCCTGGAGGAAGTCACCAGCCACCAACGCCAACCCTCCTCTGCCCTCCAGTTCCAGTGCACACCTTCCAGGAGAAGCACAAGCAGCAGCTCCCTGACACCTCAGCAAGCCAGATTGGCCCCAAATTCACCGTAGCCAGTGACAAAATTCTATTCATCGCAGTCCACCCTCCAAAGAGGAGCAGGAGAAATCATCTGTGAGAAAGCAGATCCTGAACTGTGCAACCGTCTCCTTTCCTGTGTCCGTTCAGCCACCAGCCCAGGGGGGAGATGAGGAAGAAGTGAGGATGAAGAGGCAGCCATTGCACACGCTGAGGTGACCCCACAGCCTCCTCCTGCCTGCAGGATCACCTCCAGGAACAGGGAGATGTCCCCAGCAGCAGCACCTCCACCTGTGAGTGCACAAAGCCCAGACCCCATTTGTTGTAGCAGGGTGACACCGTGACCTCCCCGTGGTGCAGCACTGAGAGCCACATGTGGCCAGATGTGCAGGAGAGGCTCTGTGGGACCCCAAACCCGCCTGTGCCCATTAGTTTGGCTCAGCCCACCCCGAACCACCTCCGTGGGACAGCTCCGTCCCAGGTGGGACAGCTGCAGCCACTCTTGTCCCCACCCAGGTGCGAAGCCACACGGACACGGGGCCGGCATGCACGGAACCCTCCGGGAGGGCGGCATTGGGACAGCAAAAGGAACACAAAAATCCTTTCAAGTAATTAACCCAGCCCATTCGTGAGGTCACAGCTGCAGGAGCAGCGACCGGCTGGGTCTGTCTAGGTGATAAGGCAAAAAGTCTGAAGTCCTGGAGGGATGGGAGGTGGGAGGTGGCAGTGGTGACAGGCGGGAGTTTCTCTGGAGGTTCCTTCTTCTCACTCTGCCTCATCTCCGAGTGCCCAGCAGCAGCTCCAGTTACTTCTGCACACAGCTGGGCCAGGCCAGCCCACCACACACGGCCGACAGGATGATGTACAGGATCACCTGGGAGGGACAGCGGGAATGCCGGAGGGAATTAGGGGTTCCAGCATTCACCAACTGCCCCAGCACACGCCTGGAAACCCTGGATTGTCAAAGCACCCTCCTGTCCCTCCACATCCCTGCAGCTGAGAGCTGTCCCCATGGAGGAGGTGACAAAGTGCTTCCCAGCCTGACCCCGCAGTTGCCTTCCAGCCCCCTCACCTTGCTCCATTCAGTCCTTACAGCTGGAGGGGAACTGCCACACCAAAAAAGCCACTTCAGTCACAGAACGAGATCCCACCAGGACTGAGGGCTAAGAAGCCACCCCAGCTGGAGCAGGGCACCTCAGCTGCTGCTGGGGCGAGCAGGGGCAGCTCATGGACTCAGTGCTCCCATCTCTTCTCAGAGGGTCACAAAGGTTGGAAAGGACCTCCAGGATCACCAAGTCCAACCTTTGATCAAATCCCACCATGTCCACTAAACTGCCACATCCATTCGTTTTCTGAACAATCCAGGGTGACCCCAGCACTGACTGGGGTTTAACCTCTCTGTCAGGGAATTCTTCCCAATATCCAACCTGAACCTCCCCAATGCAACCTGGGCCCATTTCTGCAGTTGCCTGGGAGAAGAGGCCAACCCCACCTCACCACGACCTCCTTGAGGTGCTTGGAGAGCGAGAAGGTCCCCCCTGAGCCTCCTCTCCAGGCTGAGCCCCCCAGCCCCTCACTGCAGCACTGATTTCCCAGACCCTTCACCCTCTCCTCACACAGGCCCATCAGGACACTCCTTGCCCTCGTTCTGCCCTCCCAGATCCCAGGATAACAACGTGGGTTTGGTGTTCCCAGGGGCTCAGCCTGGCTCAGCAGCTCCAGGTTCCTGTGCTCCACACTTACAATGGACACGATGATGATGACGATGGTGAGCTTGAGGTTCTTCATACACATGGCTCGGGCAAGGTTCCTGCTGGTGGTTTTGAAAGTGACTGACTGCAAGAGAAAACAAGGAAAATCCCAGGATGGATTGGGTTGGAAGGGACCTAAAGCTCATTCAGTGCCACCCCTGCCATGGGCAGGGGCACCTTCCACTATCCCAGGGTGTTCCAAGCCTCATCCAACCTGGCCTTGGGATCCAGGGGCAGCCACAGCTTCTCTGAGCACCCTGTTATGGAAAGCTCGTGCTTGTCCCATTCCGTGCCTCCTCTCTGTTCCCTGCAATCCCACTCATTCAAAACAGGGTTTGGGCACCGAATGACCCCAAATGCCCCCAGGGCTGGGTCAGTGCAGCCATTCCCACACACATTCCCCACACAGCTCAGGGCAGGAGGCACTACCCCTGGAAGCAGCCATCCCAGCAGCTCATCCCACTGGGATGTGCCAGTTTCTCCTACAAACCTCCCTCCCTGCTGCAGCAGGCAGGCACCACATCCCTGTGAGCTGCAGTTCTGCCCTGAAGCCCATTCCCAAGGTTGGCAATGCCAGCCCTGGGTCTCCGGGGTCGCTCCCTCCTGGGCTGTGGGACATTCCCACTGAAGGATATTCCATCCCTTCATTTCCCTGTGCTTTCCAAAAGCCATCACTCCCTGGGACAGCTCCTCCAGGAACTCAGCCCAGCTGCCAAAGGAATTCTGGTCCCTTTCCCTAAAGCTTTCCCTAAGCTTTCACTCCTGCCACCACCTGAGGACGGGGGAAGGTTTGAACACCTGGGGGCTGCAGGACTGCTCCTGCTGGGTAACTCCGGGCATCTCTGCTGCCCCTCCAAAGCAGGAGGGCTTCGGGACGGCTCCGAGATGTTTGGATCCCCACACAGGAGCTCCTGGCACTCTCCCAGCCTGAGGACTGGATGCCACAGGAGCTGGGCACCGGGCCAGGATGCTGCAGAGGAGGATGCTGAGCCAGGGCCAGGGATTCCCAAAGGAAAGACAAAAAGCTTCCAGAGTGCACAGCACTTTACCAGATAACAGTGCTTTAGAATTACATTAATTTGGGGTTTTTTTCAGTCTGCACTTCCTCAGGAACACTCCAAGAAGCTTCAGAGTCTTTAAAGATTATTTAGATGCAACAACTCAGCTTTTTTAATTTTAAATCAGCCACACTTTCCCTGCTGGGATCAGAACAGCTCCACAGATGCACATTTTCCAGTTTATTTGCATCCAGCTGCCTTCAGCCCAGGCTGCCAGGGAAGTGTAAACTGTGATTTTATCTCTCCTATCACTGCAGATAACGAGTGGCTTTTCCCCACTGTGGGCACAAGGGATGAGGACAGGAATGTGTCACCCTTGGCTGGCACAGGGAGCAAGGGGGAGCTGGATCTTCTCCAGACTGGGATGGATGCAGCTGGGAAACAGCTCGAAGGAGGGGGAAGGATTCCCTGCAGGTCTCGATGCTTGTGTGTCCCTGTGAGTGTCTCCAGGTGCTGTCCCCACCTCCCCACTCCCTCTGGAGCAGAAACACAACTTCCCCACTTCCAGGATCTCCCCAGACTCACCGAATCCACAAGATTCTCTGTTTTATCAATCAGCAGCTCCAGCTTCTCTCCTCTTTGTGCCACGAGGTCTGGAGAAAAGAAACAAGGATCCAGCTCTGAAGGTGAAATCCCAGTGCCAAAAGCTGCTCCCAACACCCAACCCCAAGCCAGGAGCTCCTGGCTGCAGTTCCCAGCCTTCCCGGGATAAGCTGGGACTTAGGGAACAGCCTCACATCACACAGGCTGCATTTTGGGGCTGAATTTGGGTCAATTCCAGATCTAATTCTCTATTTTGAATGGTCAGACTTGTCAATACCCAAACCCAAAATAAAGGAAGCTGCAGAGAGCACTTCCCAAGGGAAGCAGTACCGATGTTCCGGACCATGATCCCTTTGAGTTCATCGATCTGGGCTTGTGTCTCTGCCACCTGGTCTGGGCCTCTGCTCTCCGAGTGGTATTTCTGCAACAGAGAACAGGCAGGGAAAATGGGACCCTCAAAAACCAGGAGTCAGGGAAAACGGGACCCTCAAAAACCAGGAGTCAGGGAAAATGGGACCCTCAGCAAACCAACAGTTTGGGAATGCCACACCAGATGTTGCAGGTGGCCACTGTGAGTGGCCTGACTGCCCTCCCCAAAGGAATGGAGCAGCCAGGAGCCATCCCCCGTCCTGGAGCCATCCCAGAGATCTCCCTGTCCCCTCCTGGGTACAGCTGAGCACCCACTGACAGCTCTGCTGCTCCCAGCCCCTCTGGTGTTATCTTGAGCACCACTCCTGTCATCCCTCCCCCTCAACTCCCTTCACAAGTGACAGGGACCCCTCTCAGACTGCTCCCCCCAGTTTGGGCATCCCAGGGATCCTCTGGTGACTGCCCAGCTCGGGGTGGGCGAGAGCAGCGCGAGCCAATGCCAGGTTAGAGGAGCCTCAGCGTTTGCAGAATCCAAGGCCCGGGCAGCATCAGGGAGCTGAGCTCTGCTATTCCTGCAAGGATTTTAAGTCCCTGCTCCCATCACCACTGCTCTGCTCCATGATCACCCACACAGCTGCTGGAATCCTGATTTTCTCCTGGGTAAGGCTCAGTTTGCATCCCTGACAGCACAGGGAGCCAGAGTCTGACACTGCCACCCCCAGCTGGGCACTCACACTTGTGGTGACAGCACCAAATCCAGCAGCTCCTCCTCTTCCTCCTCCTCCTCCTCAGGGGGAGATTCCCAGGAGGTTTCAGACTGGCCACTGCCAAAGCTGGGCACTGGTTTTAATGGAAGCACAGCCTCCCTTTGCAGGATTATCCGAGTGCTGCAGCTGAGCTGGATCTCTGCCTGCCCCTCAGCCTGACACAGGAACCTCCTGGAGAACACCCCTGCTCCTGCACCCCGGGAATGTCAGCCCTCACAGCCCGTGGAATCGGGGAGGGAAGGGCTCTGTCAGCACCCAGCTCCCCTCAGCTGACACCTGGATCCCAGCAGTGTGGAAAAGCTCGGGCAGGCAGCTCCTGCTGTGCTGGGGGGGATGGAAAGGCTGAGATTTTAGAGGAGTATCAGCCCCGTGGCTCCAAAGACAGCCTGGCTTTTCTGATAAGGCAATTCCAGCTTATTCCAGCCCTGAACAGCTTATCAAGCGATGAGTCAGCACTGTGGGTAGTTTCAGTCCCCACATATCAAAGCCTGGAGAGGAAAAGCTCCTTCCCCTCACACAGGAAGTTAATCCCATTCCTTACGCACTGGCATTGCTGTTCCTCGCTCTCCCTCTGCTGTGGAGGCCAAGGAGCAGCTCCTGGAATGAACTCCCGTGACTCTCCCTGCCCCAAACCACCTTCACAGCCCCAAATTCCAGTGCAAACTCCAGGCAGGAACAGTGCAGGTGCAAATCCTCCCTCAGAGCCCTGGCCCCACCCTGCACCCACCACACAACTGGTACAGCTGGGAGTGTCCCAGAATTCCTTTGTTGTCCCCCTCCTCCTGCAGCTGTGACCCCCTCCAAACCTGGCCCTTCCCATGGGATCAGCAGGAAAAGAGCCAAGCCCTCCCTGGAGAGCAGCAGAGCACTGAGAGCCCCCCACCCCACAGGCACAGGGTGGGGACAGGCCCCACAGCCACCATTCCCAGGACACCCTGGCTTTAACCCAAGGGACACCTCAAACCCCCCCAAGCCAAGCCCAGGAGGATCCCTGGGGGAAGCTGGGCTGGCAGGGAAGGGCCTGGAGCCTCACCAGCTGTGCAGCCAGGACGGAGGAGAACTCGCTGTTCATGGCATAGGGCAGGGCAGTCTGGGCCCGGGAGCCGTACGTGGTCTGGAACCGCTTCTTGATCTCGTTCAGGAACGTGAAGGCTCTGGAGCGCTCGAAGTCCTGGGAAGGGAGAGCAGAGGATGCCAGGAACCCCACAGGGCTGGCGGGGCTGCAGCTCCAGCTCTGACCGGCCTGGCTGGGTGCGACACCGGCACTGCCAGGGCTGGCCCAGCTCCCCTCCTGCTCGCAGGGGAGGTTCTCCTTCAGCACCTCCAGAGTTCAGGAGCACCAGGCAAATTCCACTGGCAGCTGGAACGGTCTCTGCACCACCCACCCGCTGCACCGAGAGAGAAACTGGGCAAAGCCAAGGACTTCACCCCAAAACTCACCATCCACAGGAGGGGAAGGTCCCAGCCCGTGGTGGGGGTTGGAATGGGATGATTTTTAAGGCCCCTCCCAACCCAAACCATGCCATGACTCTGACTGGAGCTCCAGGCTGAGTTCAGAGCTGTAACTGAGGTCAGAGCAGCTCCAGTGGGACAAAAGGCACCTCAGATCAGCCCTCACTAATAACTGCCACACGGATCCCAAAATTGCCCAACTCCCCAGGGCCTGCCTGGCCCCAGCTGTGCCCCAAATACTCACATCATCTGTGATGCACAGGTAGATGATCCTGTCCTGGCAGATGTAGTGGAACAGGTAACTGCAGGGAATCGAAAGGAAGGAACAAAAGGTCATTGCAAGCTGCCACAGGACTCATTTTCCAGGAGCCACTGCTGCCTGTGGGGCCTTTGGGGGCTGGGAAGAGAAAATCCCAGTTTTCCTACGGAGCTGGCACAGATGCCAACATGTGCCAAGTAAATGTCCAGGTGTGGATCTACCCTGTGTCACCCACCCTGGCCCAGGTTTCTGCCCTGGAGGTCTGTTCCCATTAAAAAGCTCCAAAATCCTACAACTCTCCTGGAAGGAGGGAGGTGCAACTGGTCTGGCACCACCTTGGAGTCTCCTCAGAGAGTCCAAGAAGCATCCCAACAGCAGAGAGAGAGCAACCCCAAGAATTCCTGATGCCAGAGGGCTCCTTTTCTCTGGAGATTTATACAAAACACACAGAGGTTCTTCTTAAAACCAAAAAGAACTCATTAAATGAATTTAAGGAGTTCAAAGTTCAAAGTAACTCAAGTTTTTCCTGTTTCAGAACAGGGTAAACTACCTTGGACAGAATGCAGGGAGTTTTTCAGCCTATGGGCTGGAACCCTGGCAAGGCAGAGGATCCCTGGGAGACTCCAGACAGGAGGAACAACTCCAGGTGCACACTGAGCTTCACAACCTTCACATTCTGCCCAGTTACCTCTAAAAATGCACTCCAGCTCTCCTCAAACTCAACCTTTCCGTTGGTTGAACAGCACCCAGGGCAAAGTTATTTCCTTTCACTTACAGGAATAACTGTATCCTGAAAATTCCAGCAGGAGAGAAAAGCTGCAGCATCCCAGGTGTGCCAGACTCCCGAGCAGGCCCTGCCTCCAGAACATCTCCCACAGGGACTGGCTGTGCTCCCGAGGCAGCAGAGGATGTGGGAAGCCCATTCCCATCTCCTGCATCCTCAGAACAGCTCTGACACAACAGCTTGGGCACCACAGAGGATCCAGCCATGCTGCCAATTCCAAAAAAAGAGCTGGAATGGGCTCCAACACCTCTAAATTTGTTTTTTCCATAGTTTTTTTTAGTTTGTTCCCATTGACTCACCCGCTTCCCATGTGCAGGAAGTCACAGGTGGTGAAGGATCCCTGTCCTACCAACACTGACCAAGGGGTCAGAGAGCTGGAAAAATCCCTGGAAAAATCTCTCTGTCCTGCAGACTGGATTTGGGGCAGCTCAGGATGACTCCACATGATCTGTGAGCACAGCTTGTTTCAGAGGCCCCAGGATCCACAAGCAGCCCAAGCAGGGTGACAGTTTTACCCAAAGCCATGTGCAAGCCTCAGAAAATCCAGGGAAAGCTTCCATAAGCCAAACTCCAAAGATTCCACAGCTGGGCACCCTCCAGCTCACTTTGGAATTGTATAAAAAGAGGAAACTTGATTTTGTATCAACTGCCTTGTGCTGCTGCTGGAGCTGAACTCCAGTCCTGGTGATGCTGCAGAGCTCTGGGGGACAAAAGCAGCCACTGAGCCGGTGGCACATTCCATCAAACGGGAATTTGGATGGAAAAAAATTCCAGAACTACAGAAAAACCCCCAAACACACTCAGGTTATTCCTGTCCTCGTGCATCCCCACCGGTGTCCCCCAGAGCCAAAGGAGGGGTCACTCACCTGCCATGGGAATAGGTCAGTTTGTTGTTCTCGGAGGGGATTTTGGCCAGGATCTGCTCCGTCACCTCCAGGAAGTTCCCTCCACACCAGGCGTGCTTGGCCAGGATGGTGGTGCCCCTCGCCACGACAGCGAACAGGATGGCCATGGCTCCTCTCCTGCTGGGGGACAAAGCAGGGCTCAGCTCAGGAGCTGGGCACGGGGTCCTGCAGGGTGGCACGGGGTCCTGCGGGGTGGCACAGGGTCCTGCAGGGTGGCACGGTGTCCTGCAGGGTGTCCCCTGGCACAGGGACCTGCAGGGTGTCCCTCAGCACAGGGACCTGCAGAGTGACCCTCGGCACAGGGAGCAGGACGTGGCCTGGATTCAGACAGGACACCACGACCACAAAGTTCTCTCATTTCCCCTTTTAGGTTCTGCTCACGACGACACAAAACCCTCCAGAAACAGGGGTTTTTATCACCACCGTGCCCTGCACTCGGTGATCCCACCAAGAATTCCCCCTGCCTTGTTCCCGCCTGGATTTCTACCTGTTAGTGCTCTTCTCTCTTGCTCTTCAGCTGACCCTGAAGTTTTTCCCTGCTCAATCCTGGCAAAGCTGCCCATGCCCAGCTCTGGAGCACAAAGGAAGTGACGGTGCCACAGCTGTGACACAGCCCAGGGCTCTGACTGCTCCCAGACTGCCCCAAAATCACTGCCCCGAGCTCAGTCCCACCAGAACGTTCCCTTCCATGATCCAGACGCTCCCAGGGTGTGCTCCCTCGGGATGGCTGTAAAAGCTCACGATCTGCCCAGCTCAAAGCAGGCAGAACCTCTGCAAACTGATCCTTTATCCTCAGCTGCACATGGATCCAGCTGGCCAGGGCAGAGAGCTGGGAAGGACAAGAGAAGGTTGGGTGGACACCTCAGAGCCCCTTCCAGTGCCTGGAGGGGCGGACAAGGAAGCAGGAGATGGACTCTGCATCGGGAACAGCAGTGACAGGACAAGGCAGAACAGCTTCCAACGGAAAGAAGGAAATTCAGGTCGGATATACGGAAGGAATTGTTCCCTGTGAGGGTGGAGAAGCACGGAGGGTGCCCAGAGAAGCTGTGGCTGCCCCTGGATCCCTGGAAGTGTCCAAGGCCAGGCTGGACGGGGCTTGGAGCAGCCTGGGACAGCAGAAGGTGTCGGGGTTGGAACTGGGTGAGCTTTAAGCTCCCTTCCAACCCAAACCCAAACTGTGAGATTCCACCAGTCTCCAGAGCTGGAGAAACATCCCTGCTGCCACAGACAGGGACGCTCTTAATCAGCTCGAGTATCAGCACATTAATCTACTGCCAGAGCCAGATCTAACACATGGAGCACAGGCCAGAGCCCAGCTGGGACAGCTGCCCCGCTCATCCCGCACATCCATAAGCCTCTTTTCTGCTTAGGAAGGGCTTAGCACGACTTTGGACCCTGCAAAACCCAAAAATCTCATTTTTCACTTTGCACTTAGGCCCTGTTTATCGCCTGCTCTGTTCTGTGCCTCGAAACATCTGGAAAGAACCCAGACCTGTCTCGAATCCCCCAGGACACCTCTGGGAACAGCCACAGAGCAGGAGTGCAGGTTGAGCTTCTGGATCCAAGCACAGGCCGTGCCCAGCCAGACTTTCCACCCCGCTGGCACTGCCTGGTGGGAATTAGGGATCTCTTCTGGATTAACGAGGCCGTGAAGGGAGGTCCCACCACCCCCACCCCAGCAGGGCTCACCTGGGCACCCTGAGCTCCACAGACCCAGCACCAACCAGGGCATCCCCAAACCTCCCACAGGCCTGAGCCCGGCATTGGGGGGGAAAAGGACAAGGCCATGGATTTATTCACAGGACAGACTGCACGGAGCACTGCCAAGGGGAACAGAACCATGGAATGGTTTGGGTTGGGAGGGCCCTCCAGACCATCCCCACAGCAGGGACACCTTCCACTGTCCCAGGCTGCTCCAAGCCCTGTCCAGCCTGGCCTTGGACACTGCCAGGGATCCAGGGGCAGCCACAGCTGCTCTGGCTGTTGGGGTTGCCCTTCTGTCTGCTGTGAGCAGCATTTAATGGGACTTATCCAAGGTTTAGTATTCTTTCGTCCTCATAAACTTGCTGGGTCTGGTTTCTGCCGTGGCTGCTCTTCAGGTGGAGGTGGTGGCTCCTGCAGGAAGCTTCCAAGGGATTGCTTATTCCCTTTTGCTTCAGCTCTGAGTAATCTCCCCTTTGGCTCATTTTCAGGTCAAAATGCTCCTGTCTTAAATAATACCATGAGCTAACTATCCCCAGGGAATTCCCTGCACCCTCCTGGCCCTCCAGATCCACTGGACACAGAGGCTTTGGCCAGCCCAGGGCTGCCCCAGGCCCGTGGAGCAACGCCAGGGCACGGCCTGGAATCACAACCACCACTAAGCCTCTTGAGCAACCCGGTGACTGCCCAGCACCAGGAAACCTGTGTCTGCTCCTGCAGCGACAGAAAGGAGCAGCTGTACCAGAAAACACCTCCCCAACCCTCCCCCCTGCCCTGCAAGGCCCAGCTGAACCCCAGGGCTGCAGAGCCCCCCCACACACACAGAGACCTCAGTTCCCTGAGCAGAACGAATGCAGCCTCACGCCGAGCATCGGGAGGTGCTTCAGACAATTCCCACAAGTCTCCGTGCTTTCAATATCGGATATTCACGGAGCTCACACCCCCGAGGGGACTCCTCGGCAGCAGCACGGAGGTGACGCTCGCTGGCACTGCAGGATCCCTGAGTTCATGGCTCTCACCTCCCTGGATTCACAGCCCTCGTCTCCCCAGATTCAGTCCTCAACTCCCCACATTCACGGCCCTCAACTCCCCGAGTTCACAGTCCTAACCCCCCAAACTCCTGGCCCTCGCTGTACTCAGGACACAGGAGCCCCGTGCCCTGCAGGAACACCAGCCCCAGCTCTGAGCAGAACGGGTTAAAGGAAGTAAAAGAGATTAACAAGGAGCATTTTTGTCCCTGAGCAGCCCTGTACCGCTAGTAACGCAAATCTGTTAAACTGCAGGGGAACGCCCCTCCTCAGCAGTTACAGCAGGCAGGAGCGAAACCCATTTAAATCAACCCCTCTGCAGAGCTGTTTGCTACCTAAACGTACAATATTATACAGCTGGAAGTAGCCAAGATCAAACCTCCCAAAAAGACACTGCAAAGATGCACGAGCTGCTGTCTGAGGTCCCTCTGGGGATTTAACTGAAGGATCCTGGAAACACAGAAGGGTTTGGGTTAGAGGGACCTTAAAGCCCATCCAGCACCAGGGAGGGACACCTTCCACTGTCCCAGGCTGCTCCAACCTGGCCTTGGGCACTGCCAGGGATCCAGGGGCAGCCACAGCTGCTCTGGGCACCCTGTGCCAGGGCCTGCCCACCCTCACAGGGAACAATTCCTTCCCAATACAAGGGCACAGAAAAAAGGCCCAGAAAAACCTCTTAAGGAACACCAGAAACACAGGCTCAGTCTCCAACACGATGTTTAAAACTCCTGTAAGGGTGATTTACTGTTTTCCAGTGGCTCTTGTGGCCCAGAAGATTCCCAGCTCGGTGCCACGGAGGAGGGCCCTGCCTGCGCTTCCAGAAATCCTCACAGAAAGCAAAGGGCACCACGCTGCTGTTTAAGCGCGGAACAAGGGGAGGTGTTGCAACCCAGCGAGTTGCAAACTGCTGCAATAAAGAGATCGTTTGAGCAGGGTGAGCTCAGCAGAAAGCAGCCCGGGCTTCCCTTTAACCTCTGCTGGGCAGCTGGAAAAACCATTATTTCATTACTGAATATTCCAGCGTGAAGCCCTGGGGTTCTCCTGTTCGTTTTGAGCCTGCCAACTGTGACATTCGTGCTCCAGCTCATCCCAAGTTCAGCTTCAAGTTCACAGAGTTTACTTCAGGTTCCCCCAGTGCATCACCAAGGAAATTAATCCGTGTGGTCTTCCAGACCCATCACCCTCCCTGGAAGCTTCGTTACAGGGTTTGGAGGGGGGCAAGCACACAGACCACGGCGGCGATTCGGTAAGCAGCTCTCTAGAGAGGGAACACGTGCACCCCAAAGCACGGAATCAGGGAATTGTCAAGGCTGGAAAAGCCCCCCAAGACCATCGAGTCCAACCATTCCCCAGCCCTGCCGAGGCCACCCCAACCCCTGTCCCCAAGTGCCACATCCACGCGGCTTTTAAACCCCTCCAGGGGTGGGCACTCCCCCCTGCCCCGGGCAGCTGTGCCAGGGCTGGACAGCCCTTTCCAGGCCAGAACATTCCCAATATTCCCCCTAAACCTCCCTGGCACAGCTACATCCTGTCATCCTGCCGCTGTTCGCCGGGAGCGGAGCCCAACCCCCTACAGCCTCCTCGCACCCCCGTGATTGATTAATTAATTAATTAACTAATCAAAGCACGCGGTGCTACATCCTCCCCGACACCGTCTACTCCCACATACACCAGTAACACACCAGTAACACGCCGGTAATATATCGGTAACACCCCGGTAATAGGCCAGCAACACACTAAAAACACACCAGTAACACATTAATAACACCCCAGTAACACACTAAAAACACCCCAGTAACACATTAATAACACCCCAGTAACACACTAAAAACACACCAGTAACACATTAATAACACACCAGTAACACGGCAATAACACACCAGTAACAGGCCATCAATAACACACCAGTAACACCCCAGGTAACATGCCAGTAACACATCAATAACGCCCCAATAACACGGCAATAACACACCAGTAACAGGCCAGTAACACATCAATAACGCCCCAATAACACGGCAATAACACACCAGTAACAGGCCAGTAACACATCAATAACGCCCCAATAACACGGCAATAACACACCAGTAACAGGCCAGTAACACATCAATAACGCCCCAATAACACACTAATAACACACCAGTAACAGGCCAGTAATACATTAATAACACCCCAGTAACACACTAATAACACACCAGTAACAGGCCAGTAACACATTAATAACACCCCAGTAACACACTGATAACACACCAGTAACACCCCCGGTAACACGCCGGTAACAAACACAGCAATAACGCCCCACTAACACGGCACTAACACCCCAGTAACAGGCCAGGAACACTCCGGTAACACGGCAATAACACCCCAGTAACCCCCGCAGCCCTGCCGTGTCCCCCGGGCCTGTCCCCCGCTCCCGCTGCCGAGCGCGGCCTCCTCCCGCCGGCAGCGCCTCCCGGGGCCGGGGCTGGAGCTGGGGCCGTGCCCGGCCAGACCCCCAGACCCACCCGCACCCCCCATCCCGTGCCGGGGCCCCGCGGCCGCCCCGAGCCCCCCGCGCTCACCGGCGCTCCCGGGCCCTCCGGCCCCGCTGCGGCCCCGCCCGGCCCGGCCCGGCCCGGCCCCGACGCGTTTCCGGCCGCGGGGCCGCCGGGAGCCCCGAGCGCCGCCATGGCCGGCAGCGGCGGCGGGCCCGCGCTGGAAACCGTGAGGGGCACGGGGGCCGGGGAATGGGAATGGGGTCGGGATCGGGACCGGGATCGGGACCGGGACCGGGACCGGGATCGGGATCGGGATCGGGATCGGGGGCCCGCTCGCTCCCTGACAGGAGATGGAGCGGGGGGCCCGGGCTCTGCTCCCGGCGAGAATCAGCCTCACGTTGTGCCAGGGGAGGGTGAGATGGGGTGTCAGGGAAAATTCCTTCGTGGAAAGGGCTGTCCAGCCCTGGCACAGCTGCCCCGGGCAGGGGGGAGTGCCCACCCCTGGAGGGGTTTAACAGCCGCGTGGATGTGGCACTTTGGGACACGGGTTAGGGGGGCCTCGGCAGGGCTGGGGAATGGTTGTGCTCCGTGGTCTTGGGGGGCTTTTCCAACCTAAATGATTCCGTGCTTCTGCCATTCCCGAGCCTGGCTTAGCGGTAGGGCACCCTCCCGTGTGGTGGGGTGGCATCGGCATCAGCACAAACCGTGTCGGGATGGCTCCAAAGGACACCCAGCTCTGCGGGTCGCCCTTGGCCACATCCCGGGGCTGGTGCCTCATCCCAGCAGTGGGATGATCCCAGATCCCTGTGCTCCCACCCTGGTGCTCCATCCCACCGGCTTTCCCTCCACTCCTGCATCCAAACCCCCCAGGTGTCACCCCAGAGGCCCCCAGCCCACCCTGGGACACCGCGGGGCTTTCCCTGGCATGGAGTGGCCACTCTGCCACAGTGCCCGTGGTCTGCAGGGAATGAGGCTGAGGACAGCAAGTGGTGTCACCTGGAACTGGAGGGACAGCAGGGAACCTTTTGGCTCAATTTAATGAAGTTCAGGGTTTTGAGGTCATCCTGTGGGGAGCAACAGCAGGTGGAGGTCAGGAATAACCTGGTTTAAAACTAGGTGGAATTTTGGAGCTTTCCCTCCTCTCCGAAGGTGTTTTGGTCCCACAGCAGCACCAGAGGTGGCCCAGCCAGACCTCCCAGTTACTCTGGGAAGCTGAGCATGGGAGCTGATCCTCACCCTTGAGGTGTCCCTGACCTCAGGGAAGTTACAGCTTCTCTTGTCTTCCCGCTGGTGACAGATCCAGGCGGATGGGACAGACGGGAATTGTGTCACGTTCGTGCTGCACGACGAGGATCACACCCTGGGCAACTCCTTGCGCTACATGGTCATGAAGAAGTGAGTGTGGCCTCTGAGGGACCTCCGTGCCCTGCTCTGACCTTCTCCTTCCTGATCCACACCTCAGCTGTCACTGGGATGAGGCAAACGATCCCAAATCCCCTCTGTGCACGCCCTTTGAGCCTTTGTGTCAGACATGGAGCCCTGCTCCCATCTGCTGCTCCTCCTTTTCCTTGTGCTGTGTCAGGACCTTGAGAGCACCAGGAGCCCCAGTTAAGCTCAGCCCAGGGCTTTCAGTCCCTCCTGAACTGCTGGAGGAGTAGCTGGGTCATGGACTCCACTTGCTGCCCAGAGGAGCTGTGGATTTCCCACCCCTGGCAGTGTCCCAGGCCAGGCTGGACAGGGCTTGGAGCAGCCTGGGACAGTGGAAGGTGTCCCTGCCATGGCAGGGGTGGAATGAGATGGGCTTTAAGGTCCCTCTGATAAATCACTGTGACAACACAAAAAAAGCTGCTGGCCAGGAAGGGGTTCTTCCTGCTGGGGCCAAAGCTCCAGCACCCAGCTCAGCTGGAGGGAGAGGCCCTGCAAGGCCTTGGGAACTCCTGCAGTGCCCTGGACCACTCAGCCTCTTCCTCCCAGCAGAGCAGCAGCAGGCTGGGTTACAGGGAGAATCCCAAGCACTCAGGATCCTGTGTGTGGATCTGCAGGTCTGGCACTGCTCTGCTGTGGTGCCAGCACGGTGCCAGCCGTGTCTTTGCCCTGCAGAGCTCCAGCTCAGCTCAGAGAGAGATGGGTGTGAGGGAATAAGGTCACACAGGGAGTTTCCCCTCAGCACATCTCTCCCCTCAGTCAATCTAGAAATATCCAGAGCCCCAGCAGGTCTGGAGTGCCCTGAGCCTCTGACTTCCCTGGGATTTGCCATGGATTGGCCTGGGTTTCACTGCTCCCTCTCCTCTCTGCCCTCCTGCAGCCCTGACGTGGAGTTCTGTGGCTACTGCATCACACACCCCTCGGAAAGCAAGATCAACTTCAGGATCCAGACCAGAGGTGAGGCTGGGGCTGTCCTTCCATGTCTGGGGCCCTGTTCTCATGCCAGCTTCCCACCAGGAGTTCGTTAGATAAAGAAAAGCCCTTTCCCCTGCCCTCTGCCAGGCACTGCAGTGCTGAGCCTCACAGGCTGCTCCCAGAATTCTGCTCCAGCAGCTCTGCCTCCAGGCACCTGGGCTGGCTGGGAGCTGTGGGAGCCTGGCACCCCGAGCTGTGGGGCTGGGGAGGGGGCACACCCCATGGGAGGTAAGGACTGCCCTTGGGAAGCCACCTCCCATGTCCCTAATCCGTATTTTCCCATCTTTTCCCAAAGGGGCCCTTCCTGCTGTGGAGCCGTTCCGGAAGGGGCTGAATGACCTGATGGGCGTTTGCCAACACGTGCTCAACACCTTTGAGGTGAGACATTCCTGGGGAGCTCCGGGTCTGTTCTGCCCCTTGATCCCAGAGAGGGGAGGCTGAGCCTGTGTTGGAGACACCTTGGCAGGAAAACCTGGGAGTTTTTTGGGACAGGCTCTGCCTGATCCATGGCGTGGCCTGGCTCCCTTTCCCCCAGTCACTCCCAAAAGCACCTGGAGCTCTGTCAGAGCTCCCCAGGCTCCGGGCAGAGGAGTCCCAGCACAGCAGGGTGGTGGCTCTGTGCTCCACAAGTCACTCAGGGACATGTTGGTGACATTTGTCCTTTGCTCTTGTTTCAGAGGAGCGTGAAGGAGTTCAGGGCACAGAAGGAGGAGGAGATGCAGTAGCCTTTGGGATGTCCATGGATGTGTAACCTCTGTGTGTCGAATTCCCTGTGTCCAAGGGAGTTTTATTTTTGTTGTTGTTTTTTTTTATGACTGATGCAAAATGTATTTTCTTTAATAATAAAGTTTATTAATTTAGACGCTGCAGAGCTGACGCTGTGTCCTGCTCAGCACAGGGATGGAAGGTCATAGAACATGGACACAGATTGCTCCATAGATTGGGAAATTTATGGAAAATGGGCTGGTCTTGATATTCCTCAGTCTCTGTTTTCCTTGAAACCCATTTGTCTTTATGATTTATTTGCAAAACATTTACATTGCAGTGAACATTAAGCTAAAAAATCCACCCCGACACCTGGAAAATGTTTTCATTTCAGTTCTTGTCTCTTCTCCCCTTTTCCTCTCTCCGTTTTTTTTCCATGACAAGGTAGGAGGGGGAAAGAAGGAAAAGAGAGAAAGGGAAAAGAGAGACAGAAAACCCAACAAAAAATGATCAAAAACTTGGTAAATACAACTTTTTCTGTCGTTTTTCTTAAAGTTTTGGCAAGAATGATTGTTAGAATGGAACCACATGGATTCACAGTCACATGGAATCACATGGATTGGAATCACAGACTGGTTTGGGTTGGGAGGGACCTTCACTCCCTCTCACGGCACCCCTGCCATGGCAGGGACACCTTCCACTATCCCAGGTTGCTCCAAGCTTTGTCCAACCTGGCCTTGAAAATTGCTGGAAAATCACCTGGGGGATGAACTATTGCCAATAATAAATCTGAGGAAGCTCTTTCCCGTATTTTGGTTGGATCTAGTGGCTCTTCCAGCTGAGATTGGACCTTCTCCACCTGCCTTTCCCACCTCCACGTGACCACGAGCACGTCTCTGTCCCTCACAGGGATTTATCCAAGCTTTGGTTGGCTCTCAGAGCTGGGAATTGTCGCTCTCCCTCTCCTCCTCACCCCACATCCATCTCAAAGTGACCACACCAGCCTGCCTTCCCTTCCCACACACATCCCCCCGCCCCACGTTCCACCCCGAGGCAAATGGCCAGAAGTCCCTTGGTTTTCCTGCGAGGAAATGAAGAATCCTGTGAGGATGTGAATCCCCGTCCCTCTCCTGCAGAGGCAGTCGCTGGGGTCGGGGGCTGGGTTCGGAGCTGGGGGCAGGGAAATGCTCCAGCTCCTTCCAGGTGGGTTAGGACACGAAGGCAAAGCTGATTCAGGCCCAGCCAGGAAAAGCCTGGGGTGGGATCGGAGGGGTCCTGCTGTCCTGGCCCTGTGCCTTGTCCCCCACAGCGACAGGGATTTAGGAGGAGCTGTACTTGTTGCTCAGGCGGGAGCTGCTCCGGTCCAGCCCCAGCTCCTGCCCCGTGGCTTTCCACTTCCCGACAGATCCCTTCTCATCCGTGGGGGTGATGCTCAGGGCCGGCCGCTGGCACCAGCAGCACAGGCACGACTGGGGAGACACAAGGGGGGAGAGGTCACACGTGTGGGATACGGGGAAAGAGGAGGAAATATTCCCATATTTGTGCCAGCAGCTGTCCCTGCACAGTGCCGGGCTGGGAACTGCTGAGCCTTGCTGTCCTGCAGCTCTGCTGCGGGTGGCTTTTCCAGGATAGGGCTGGTGTGGATGGGAAATGGGGATACTGAAATTTGGGGCATTTTTTGTAGTTGCATGTTCTCATCATTGGGGGACAGAAAGTACAGAGGATGCTTAGCTGGGCTCAACTCCCATCCCATCCCATCCCATCCCATCCCATCCCATCCCATCCCATCCCATCCCATCCCATCCCATCCCATCCCATCCCATCCCATCCCATCCCATCGCCTTCCCTTTCTTTCTCAGGGCTTCACTACTGAAAATTATCTCCCAACATCTTGGGCTCGAAGTCTGGAGCAGCCCCAGCCCCTGGTCTGATGCTTTGTGGGCATGTTCCCATTCCATAATGACAGGGAATTTTTGGCTTGTCCTAAATCCTGCTCTGGCAAAAGCCTCCCCCTAGCAGGGCACTGAGCTCTGGTGTACTTGGAGCTGGGAAGAGAGGTTCCTAACAGGGGCAAAATTTGGGATGAGGAATAAGATCAGCTTGTGCCCCCGGGCCTGGTGTCTGGGCCTGGTGACCGTGGCCAGGAGCTCTGGAGGGGTCGTTCCTACCTGGAAGCAGTTCTTGAATTTCCGGCTGACGAAGTACAGAGCCACGGGGTTGATGCAGGAGTTGAGGGAGGCCATGTTGATCCCGAAATAATCCATCACCAGGAGGAAACTGAGGCAGGAAGAAAGAGAACAGAGGGGATTTCCAAACTGCCTGGCCTGGGATCCTGCTTCCGTGGAGGAGCAGTGGCTGAGAGCAGAGCTGAGCACAAATCCTTCCTTCCCTAAGAAAACCCACTTTTCCTTGCGAGGAGCATTCCCTGAGGAAGCCAAGAACACAAACTCTGATTTCTCCTGGTGCTCCCGACGTTCCCAAACCCCAGCGCAGCAGCAGCAGCCCCTGGCCTGGGCTGGGTTGTGGCTGATGGGTGGGAGGGGAGGGAGATGGGCACCTCCCTCCTGGCACAGAGTGTGGAGCCCTCGGCCCTGCTGGGGATGTTGCTGTGCCCAGGAGACCTCCTGAACCTCCAGCTGCACAGAGCCATTCCAAACTTTAATTTAACCCTTCTCATGTCCCCCCCACCCTCTCTGGGCCCGTCAGGAGGGCGATGCTGTCTGGACAAGGAATTACTGAAAGCAGGAGGTGGAAGGCAGCTCCCCCAAGCTGCTCTGAGCCCAGCAGAGCCTGTGCCGGTCCCACTGGGGCTCCCAGCCCCGTGTCACCTGTGGGGCCTCTACCTGAGCAGCTCGCAGCGGTTGGGGTCCGTCTGGTCGTAGATGGTCTTCTTGAGGATGCGGCTGAGGTGCAGGGGCAGCCAGCAGAGCGCGAAGATCACCACCAGGCAGAACACGGTCTTGGCCACCTCCCGGCGCTGCCAGACAGGGGAGGGGGAAGATGAGCACTGGGGAGCAGGTCCCGAATCGTGGAATCATGGAATCATGGAATGGTTTGGGTTGGAAGGGACCTCAAAGCTCATCTCGTCCCGCCACGGGCAGGGACATCTTCCACCAGCCCAGGCTGCTCCTGGAACCCTGCGTGGTCGGGTCCAGGCTCAGAGAGGGGCAGGGCAGCAGCAGCTCCACATGGGCCAGACCCCTCCCCAGCACCGCTGCTGGTGGCTCGGCTGGGATGGTGTTCCCTGGGACACGGGGCCGCCTCCAGCTGGTGTTCCTCAGGGAATCATTCCCAAAGCGTGGGAGGGGACAGTGAACTCTGCCCTGTGCTCCTTTTCTGGGGTTTGGCACATCCAGCCTTTGGTCCAATTTGGTGTGGGTGGAGATACATTTATCACCAGGAGACCTTTAATAGAGCTGGGCTGTGGCCAGAAGGGTTTGGGGTCATCCCCAAGGCTGGAGATCACGGAGCTGAAGGCCCTTCTCCCTGGTTTAATCCCTGCACCTATGTGCCAAGATCCACTGTGAGGCTTTGCCAGCTCATCCTGTCCTTCACAGGGATGGGAGTGACCCCCCTCCAGCAGCTCTCCCTGCTCTTTGGGAATCCCGGGATGCCTCCCTGGTTCTCTCACCCGTTTCATGTGGTCGTTCAGAGCGATCCTCATCCCGTTCCTCTTGCTCAGCATCTCACAGGACATGAGGGTGTAGAAGATGCCCGTGCACACCAAGGGCAGGCAGAAATAGAAGCCAAAAAGCCACCAGTCCTTCACATCCCGGTAGAACTGCGGGGAAAGGGAGAGCAGCTGGAAAGGGGGAAGGGCAGGAGGGGGAACCGGGGCATGAACTGGGACTGGTGCTGCCTGTACAGACACTCGGGATGTGTGGCAGTGTCACACTCCTGCCCTAAGAGCTCTGGGGATTGTCCTCCCCCAAGGCCAGTGCACGGGTCTGACCTAAAGATGTAAAGGCTGTTTTATAGAGAATTATAAAATTATAGAATTATTCAATCATGGAATCATCAGGGCTGGAAAAGACCTCCAAAACCATCCAGTCCAACCTTTGCCTGAGCACCACTGTGCCCACGGAACCTCTGTCCTGTCACCACTCTTGGAGGAGCTCCTTGGTTTGGCACAGTGGGATAATCCCAATGGATAAGGGCCTTCTCTCCCTTGCTCACAATGAACATTGACACCCCAGTAAAAGGTGACGCTCTTTGGCCTGCTGGGACAGCGTGGGAGGTTCTGAAGCCTCCTGAGATGTCTCATGACCTGAGGTGGGTGGTGGAGCATGGCAGAGTTTCCTCTTCTCTGGCCCCACGTGCAGCACGACCCTGCCCCACGTCACCGCAACGCTGAGCTTGGCCTGACTCTGCTCTCCCGAGGCCAGAGCCCTCTCCAGAAGGATTTATCCCAGCAACCAAGCAGGGATGATCCCCTGGCTGGTGAGATCCCTGTTCCCTGCATGGCTGTGGGGTGGGATGTGCACGTACTCTCACGGAGCAGGATTGGGATTGGGATGCACATGTACCCTCATGAAGCGGGATTGGGATTGGGATTGGGATTGGGATTGGGATGCACACGTACCCTCACGAAGCAGGATTGGGATTGGGATGCACACGTACCCTCATGAAGCAGGATTGGGATTGGGATGCACACGTACCCTCACGGAGCAGGATTGGGATTGGGATGCACACGTACCCTCACGGAGCAGTATTGGGATTGGGATGCACACGTACCCTCATGAAGCAGGACTGGGATTGGGATTGGGATTGGGATGCACACGTACCCTCACGGAGCAGTATTGGGATTGGGATGCACACGTACCCTCATGAAGCAGGATTGGGATTGGGATGCACACGTACCCTCACGGAGCAGGATTGGGATTGGAATGTGAACATACCCTCACGGAGCAGGATTGGGATTGGGATGCACACGTACCCTCATGAAGCGGGATTTCTGCTCCGAGGCCAGCATGCACACCCACAGGTGCTGCTCCCAGTAGCTCAGCTCCACCATGTCGAAGGCGATGGCCTCGGGCACTGCCAGCACGATGGCCACTGCCCAGATCAGCAGCACCTCCACGGCCTTCCACATGGGGATCCCGATGCCCTGGATCCGGCTCCAGGACGCCACTGCCCGGTACCTGCCCGAGGGTGGGAATGGGACAGGGGAAGAGCAGCCAGGGAGGGGAGGAGAAGGTGCAGATTAGCGCTGTCCCCAAAAGTCCTTTCCCTCACACCTTCCTCCTCCACCTCTGGACCTTCCTGAGTGGAACGGGAAGCAGGGGCTCGATGGATGGATGGGATGGGGGCTGTCCTCAGCCAGCCTTGCCACCACCCCACCCACACCACTATCCTCCCCTCCGCCCTTCCCAGCAGGATTTCAGCTCTGTCACCAGAGAGCTCCTGCTGGATTTCAGCTCCACACGAGAGCAGCCTGTCCCCATCTTGGCACTGGCCTGGGAACGAGCTCCTGGCTCTGCCTTGGGTGGCAGCCAAGGGATGGGGGCAGGCTGGGCAGGGCAGGCGTGGCTGTCGTGTCTCACCTGTCGATGCTGAGGGCACAGAGGCTGAGCACCGTGATGCCCACGGAGGCCTTCTGGATGAAGGGCACCAGCTTGCAGACCTGCACTCCGAAGGGCCAGTCCTTGGCCAGGAGCTGGGGAGGAGCCACAGGTTACCAGGCTGCTTTGGGAATGTGCTTCCAGCTCCCCGTGACAGCAGGGGGTCACCCATGGGGTGTGGGGAGCCCACAGAGAGCAGGGGGAGCTCCCTGAGGTTCCCACCCCGGGAATGTGCCGTGGGCGCTCTCCCGTGGTTTGTTGGCCCTGGGAAACTTTGGTTTCCCTGACTGGACACAGAGATGAAGGATGGTCCAGACACCAGCTCCTGACTGCAGACCCTGGGGGCTTTGGAACGGATCTGAGTCCTAAACCCCACACGGGGCTACTTTGGGTTGTTTTCAAAGGGACGATGAAAGTCATGCTCTGACACAGCCAAAATCCAGCCTGGACAGTCCCAAAGCCATGTGTCCTGAGCCTTTTCCAGACTCTGACCCCAGAGCACACTCACTTTCCTGACAGACCCCAGGTTCTGAGGCCCCACGCTCAGCTGGGACGAGCAGAGGTGGGGACAACGTGTCCTGAAGGCTGGAGAGATCCAGGCCACTCATTCATGAGGATGAGAATGAGCCTGAGTTCTGTCCCCACTGTCCCCTGATCCCTGGGGCCCTTCCTGAGGTTACCCCAGAACCTTTCCAGCTCTTTCCTTCAGCCTCAGCAGCAACACCAATCATGGAATCCCAGAGGGGTTTCAGAGGGACATTAAAGCCCCTCCAGTCCCACCCCTGCCCTGGCAGGGACAACTTCCACTGTCCCAGGCTGCTCCAAGCCATGTCCAGCCTGGCCTTGGACGCTGCCAGGGATGCAGGGTCAGCCACAGCTGGTCCAAGAGCCCCACCCCAGCTGTGCCACGCGGACCCCACCTTGTAGACGTTGATGGGCAGCGCGATGAGGATGTAGAGCAGGTCCCCCAGGGCCAGGCTGGCGATGAGGACGTTGGGGCCGTTCCTCATGCACTTGTTCTTGTAGATGATGCGCAGCAGCGTGGAGTTGCCGATGATGCCCACGACGAAGATGGTGCAGGACACGATGGTGTTGATGTACTTGAAGACGTGGCGGATGTCCGCGGGCCTGGCGCACACGGGCAGCAGCGGCGGCTCCGAGGGGCCGCTCCCGGGGCCGCTCTCCGACAGGTTGGACACTGGGACGCCCAGGAAGAGGCCAGGCCGGACCAGGCTGTAGGCCTGCTCCTGGCTGAGCACCTCGAGGGGCACGGTGCTCTCCTGGGAGGCCCGTGGGGTCTGGCTGTGTGCCCCCGAGAGGAGGCAGCTCAGGAAAATGGCCAGAGCAGCGGGAGCTGGGACCGGTCCCGCTGAGGAACGGACAGCGGAGCGGGGGGCAGGAGTCCTCATGGTGCTGGTGGAGTGTCCTTGGGGTCTTGCAGGGATCTGCCCGTGGAGAAAGGGACCAGGGAGACACATTGAGACATTGTTTGGCAGAGGAAGGAGGGATGGGATAGTGGAGAGAAGAAAAGTTGCTCAGCCTGGAGAGGAGGAGGCTGAGGTCAGACCTCACTGGGGTCTGGAACCTCCTCACAAGAGGCAGCTCCGATCTCTGCTCCCTGTGAGCAGGGACAAGCCCCAGGGAACAGCTGGAGCTGTGCCAGGGGGGTTTGGGTTGGATATCAGGAAAGGTTCTTCCCCCAGAGGGTGCTGGGCACTGCCCAGGCTCCCCAGGGAATGGGCACAGCCCCGAGGCTGCCAGAGCTCCAGGAGCATTTGGACAGCGCTGCCAGGGATGCCCAGGGTGGGGTTGTTGGGGTGTCTGTGCAGGGCCAGGAGCTGGACTGGATGATCCCTGTGGGTGCCTTCCAACCTGGGATATTCTATGTTATGATTCAATTCTATTTCTGAGTTGCTGCAGAGCTCCATCATCCCAGCACACAGAAACGATGCCAGATCGGATCCCACCAGGTCAGAGCTGCTGACCCTGAGGGTGAGGTTTGTGCTGCTAAATTTAAACAGTCCCACCTCGGGGTCCACAGAACCACCAGGACTTTTCCAGTTCATTCCACGGGGAAACTGGAGCTTCGCCAACATCCCCCTCCCCAGCTGGTCCCAGGGGCTGCTCCTGCCACGGGAAGACTCAGCACAGTCCTGCTGGGAGCCCTGATGGGAAAACACTGCCGGGCTTTTTCCAGCAATGCCGTATTGATACCTGACATCTCACCCCGATTTATGTGCGGCAGCTCAGCCCCTCCTTCCCCATCCCCATCCCCATTAACCGAACCTCTTCCTCCCCACACTCCCCGTGCCCAGGGGTGTAAATCTCCCTGGGCTCTTTCCAGCCCTGGCTGCTGGCACAGGAAAAGCTCTCCAGGGCTGGAGCACCAATAAATATCCCCGGGGTGGGTTTGCTTTGCTCTGCTCTGACGGCGCTTCCAGGCAGGAAGAGCCCAGTGGCTGCTCCACAACCACAGGAGAAGGCTGAGGGTGGCGGTGGCACCGTCCTGGGTTTGAGGAAGGGGTTTCTGGATGATCCAGGCTTGGAAGTGAGCCCAAAGAAGAGCAGGAGAGGGCAGCGAGTTCCAGTCTGTTCCCCAGACAGGGATAAGTCTGGGGGCTCCTGGCTGGAGTGAGTGGGGAACACTTCTGTCAAACTGTGAGACTTCCCAGCTCTGGAGGCAGAAGAAATTGCTGTGGCTGGCTGGGAACCGGAGCCTTTTTGAGAGTCCCGGGGGTTTCCCCGCTCCAGAGGAGCAAGTGAGGCAGGGATCAGGGAGCCTGATCGGGAGTAGAGCGGGGACGCGAGCTCTGCTCCGACTCCTCCAGGCAGAGCTGGGACCTGATCCCAAACCCGCTGTATCCCGGGATCTGATCCCAGGACCATCCACCCCAGGCTGTAGCAGGGCTCTCCCTGCCCATGGCAAGGGGAGCCCCGGGCCCAGCACTGCTCCCACCCTGGGAAGAGGTGGCCAGGCCAGCCAGGAGCCCCCCGGCTCCGACCGCAGCTCCTGCGGACACAGCGCTGCCTCCCCCGGAGCTCGGGCTGGGTGGAAACCCCTGGGCTGGGCTGGGAAGGGGGGAAGAAAGGAAGGGAGAGAACGGATAAATACCCCAGAGGATCACAAACCCGGACACAAATCCCTGCTCCGAGCTGTTCCAGGGATTTCAGCCCTGCTCAACTCCCCCGCTCCCTTGTCCCCCCCAAGTGCAGCAGGGACGGGTGTCCCGGGGGTGTCCTGACCTCTCCTCCCCGCCCTGCCCGCAGGATTGCAGCTCTCAGGAGAGGGCAGACCCAGCTCCGAATTCCTGCCTGGGGTCCCTGAGGGCTCACAGGGACCAGCTGCGGCTGGGGGACAGCGGTGGCACCGGCAGAGGCTGCCAGAGCAGCCCCGTCAGCCGTGCCCAGAGCCCCCCACAGCCCTGGGCTGCTCTATCCGCCCAGCCTGGCCTCAGAGCTCCGGCAAAGACAAACGCAGAAGCATCAAAGCCCTGGGGCTTGGCAGAGGAGCTCATGTGAGGGAGGATCACAGGACACGGCTCCTGCCCGGCCCCTCCGCGGCGCAGCTGCAAAGCAGCGGAGAAGGAAAACACTTTCTCCCCATCTCGCCTTAAACTTCATCAAATCTTTTACCAAATCCGAAATTTAGGCAAAGAGAAACACAATTTTCTCCTGTCCAACTGCCCATTTACTCCTTGCTCTTCCCATCTTGGAATGCTTGGAAGCGCAGCCCTTCCTCAGCTGAGGGAAACTGAGGCACGGGAACATCAAGAACTTGTTGATTGGGAAACCAATCCCAGCACGGCTTAACCCCAGATCCTCCGAGCTCTGCTCGTGTTGCTGATCCTTCAG
Source organism: Lycocorax pyrrhopterus obiensis (assembly GCA_014706295.1). Lineage (NCBI taxonomy): Eukaryota > Metazoa > Chordata > Aves > Passeriformes > Paradisaeidae > Lycocorax > Lycocorax pyrrhopterus. The sequence goes on from JACSVZ010000005.1 coordinate 11,465,441, forward strand.
GGAGGTGACCTTGTGCCTGGAGGGACCATCCCCATCCCACCTGCCCGGCCGAGCTGCTGCTGTTGGAGAATTGCTCTCACCCATCCCAGCGGGAATTTTGACTGTGCCGAGCCCAAATCGCAGCTGAGCCCGCTGGAATCCTGACACGGACATCGAGGAGTGACTCCCAGAGAGAAAACAGGGCTGGAAACTGTCACCACAATCCTACAGAGCCTGATCCTGCCCGAAAGGTGCCGTGCGTGGGCTTGGGATCCCTCTTCCCTGGGAGCCCGGGAGAGCCCAGCACATCCCGGGCAGCATCCTCACCTCCGGCAGCCTCTCCCTCCATCCTCCACCTCCTCCTCTCCCTCCCTTCCAGAGCAGCTCCACCTTGCCACACTCATCTCTGCAGACCCCAAACACAGCTTTTCTGTGGATAAATGTTGCAGCAAAATCTCTGCGGACGGAGGAGAGGAGGGAGAGAGGCGACAGCAGCGTTCCCACTGCTCCCTGCCCCGAGCCCAGCCTGCTCCGGGAGCAGGAGTTTCCCCCAGAGCTGTGCTGGGTTTCTCCTCTCCCCGCCCACATCCCGCACCTTGCCCAGGCACCGCGGTCCCTTCAACACCTTCCCCAGAGCGGGCTGTAAACCCTGCAGAAACTCACCCTGGCACAAGAAATCGTTTTGTTTGCAGATGAGCGCACGGAACAGCAAAGCTTTCCTCTGGAGCCGTTACCTTCCTGGTGACCATGGAATTTGGGTGCTCCTGGGAGCTGTTCCTTCCCCCTCACGGCTCCGGGGCGCTGGGCATGTCCTGGGAGATCTGCAGAGGTTTGGATCCTGGGGGTGGCTTTTGTGTGGGGGCTGGTGCTGGGGGGAATGCTCCTTCCTCCCGTGCCTCCCGCAGTGGGAGGTTTTATAGAACACCCCAGGGCTCCCCCAGCACAGCCCCTGCGACCAATGGCTGAGGGTGGGATGGGGACGGAGGAGGGAAAAGCAGGAGGAACACGAGATAGCTCTGGGAAGGAGTGAAAATAATAAACAAATAGAGCTGGACAGGGGGTGGCACCGTCTGCTCCGTGAGTGACGGGATCCTCTCATCTCAAGACTTGTTCGAAGTTGCTGATGAGAACTGGACCAGCCTGGCTTTTCTCAGTGGTCGAGGTTTGTAAATAGGGTACAAATCATCTGTATTGGTTGTTTGGGTACTTTCTTCCTTCTTTGCGTGAAAGCAGACGATCTGTGTCTCTCCACTGAGTCATGTCCATGGTTCTGTGAAGATTTGGTGAATTAGAGCTGTGGACAATCCATGGAAAATTATGTCTTCATTTATTCCTGCCCTTGTTGATCAGAACTGAGCAGAGAACAAAACCTCATTCAGGCTCTCCCCTCTTCACCCCAAAGTGGAAGGATCTCAGGGATCTGCCCCCCTCCTGTCTCCCCGTGGTTTCCCAGCCTTGGCCCTGCTCTGTAGGTTGGGATGGGATCACACAGGGACAGACACGGCCCCAGCAGCTCCTTCCTCCAGCCAAGGTGCCAGAACCAACCCAGGTGCTGAGGGAGGTGATTTTGTTGTTCTCATTTTAAAGCTGAATATTTTATTCAGAACAGTCACTTTATACTTTTTTGGAGCAGAAGGATTTTTATGAGGCCCTGAGGATCACATTTCTCCTTCTCTTTGGATAGGTTTTGGACTCAGATATTTTGCTTTCTGTTCTCCAGCTCAGTCATCCTTGCCCATCTCACTTTGGTGTGTGCATCCCACAGGATGCCTCTGGGGAAGGACACACAGGAAAAGCCAGGTTTGGTGGGCAGGACATGGAGGTAAAGCCAGGTTTGGCAGGCTGGGCTGGAGGGACACAGCGCATCCCTGGCCTTGCTTGGAGCACTCAGCTGGTGCCCCCTTTATGGCCAGTGACACTCAGAGATGTCTTCACCTTGAAATCTGTGTCCCAGAGTTCACTCTGGAGCTCGGTGGATCATTTCTGCCCCAGGAGGTGCCCTGGCCCTGTCCCCTCTGCCCAGTCCATCCCCGGGCAGAGCAGGAAGCAGTCCCTCAAAGGGCTCCTCTGCCCAGGGCAGAACCCACGGCATGGGTTTCACCACCCATTAACCCTTTGGCCTCCAGGAGGGGCTGCAGCTTTTCCTTGGCTCTCCTCCCAAAACAGAGGAGTCTGGGTCCTGCAGGGCCCCCCTCCCTGACCCCGGGGGCGGGGGGGGGTCCTGCAGCCTATTCTGGGCCAGTCACGTTCCTGCACGGGACAGGGCATGAATGGCCCTCTCTGTTCTGCCGGAGACAAAGGATGGCTCCAGCCCCTCGGAGACCCCCAGGAAAACCCAACCTTGTCCAGCCAGAGCGGCCCTGACACACGTTCTGGTCCAAGGCTGGTGTTGAGTCGCTCCAACGACGAGAATGAAACCCCAAAGTGATGCCAAATCCTGTGATTTGTGTCACAGCAGGAAAGCAGCTTCCAGGGGAGCTCAGAGATCCCTGCGGTCTGGGGAGAGCCACAGCTCAGGGGATCCACCCCTCATGGCCTTGCCAGCTGTGGGAACATGCTGATAGATTTGTAGTCCGAGCCACTGGAACAGCTTTGCCAGACAAGGATTGGTGATGGGAAACCGCTGCTGCTCCCAGCCGGAGTCACAGGGTTTAACCTGCAGGTGGACAAGTGTGGGACTGCCCCACAGAGGCTCAGCTGGGCTCCGGTTTGGGGTGTGGGGGTTGAGAGGAATCCGATTTGCAGGTGTGGTCACGGAGCAGAGAAACGTCTGGAAGAATCATTTGGGAGGTTCACCTTATCTCCCCCAAAATCTGGGTGCTCACCCCACGACAGAGGGAGTGCAGCTGTGTGCCCTGGGATGTGCCCAGGAGGGGATGGAGGTGCCTCCCAGGCCCCCTACTAATTGGCCTAATTATGGCACTAATTAGGGCACTAATTGGTCTTTATGGCCCTGGACCCCCAGCCAGGCCCCAGACCCCGTTTCAGTTCAGCTGGAGGAGTCCTGGTGCCCAGGTGTGAGTCTGTGTTATCCCAAATGCAGGGAGGGGGCTGTGGGAAAGCAGGGATGCCCGGGAGGAGGGAATATTCCTGGGAGCATCACGTACAGAGCCTCTCCCCTGAGACCTGAACAGGAAAACTCGGAGACGGTCCCTCGGGAATTCAAACAGGTAAAACATTACAGAGAAGCGACTGCTGGGAACCTGCGGGGACAAATCCTTCGGGAAGATGTTTTTCCAGAGTTGTCAGCTGGCGAATCCTGCTGCTTTTGGGAGGCCTGGTGTCCTCTGACTGAAGAGCTGGGTGTATTTCTGTTCAGGCATCCTCTGGGAAGGCTTGGATTTAGTTCTGGGGCACTGGGAACGCCGATGTGGAACGCTCCGAAACTGCCTCCCAGCCCGACACCTCGGCTGGCATCACTTAAAATAAATAAATAGAAGATCGTGCCTGCATTTCTGGTCATATTCCTTAAATCCTGCTGCCAGCATTCCCTTCGCCCTGCCTCTTATGCCAGAGGGGTCTGGAGTGCTGGAGAACAGCTCTGGCATCTTTCCAGCAGTGCTTTTCTGCTGCAAATATTTTCATTTACATCGAGCTCTGATCTCTGAGCTTCCCCTTCTCCTTTCCCTCCTCCAGGCTGATATTGCCCGGTTTTAACTCCTGGAGCAACCCAGCAGAGCAGCAATGAGGAGTGAAGAGAGCCAGAGGTGGTGCCAGCTCACACCCTGCCCTCTGTTCCTTTCCTTTCTCATGGAGAACCGAGTCTGAGGTCCCAGAGATGACCTTCAGATGAGTCAGGAGAAATGTCCCAGTGGCCTGGGAAAGCTTGGAGGCAGTGGGATGAAAACCCCCATCCCTCCTATTTTGCTGCCCCGATCCCCACCCTGCCCTGTGTCAGCCCAAGAGGAATTCCAGGTGAACTCCCTGGATCCCACACTGTGGAACCTGCAGCAACTCCAGGCTGGGTCCCGCCGAGCCGTGAATGCTCTCCTGTGCAAAGAGCTGGGAAATGGGGATCATTTCAGTGCCCGCGGCCACATCCCCTCCCTCCAGCCGGGACGGGTGAGCGGAGGAACGGGGCTGTCCGGGCGCACGGGACTTTCCCTTCCCTGGAGGAGGGGATGCCTCGGGAAGCGCAGCCGGATCCCTGCTTGTTCCCACGAGCCCGCGCTGACCCCGCACTTGAAGTTTTTTTGCTCATAACTTTCTTATCAGCCGGGGCCGAGTGAAGTCAAGTTCTTTGGAGCTGTCTGGAGCTGCCGGAGGGGGCCGGGGCGGCGCGGGGAGCTCCGGGGCAGCGGCAGCGACAGGGGACAGCCGCCGCTCCCGGCAGGTCGCACCTTCTGTCCCGGTGCCACGGCCCGGGGAGCGGCCGTGCCTGGGGCTCCTGCTCGGCGTCGGAGGAACCGGGGCTTGTGATGAGCCTCTCGTTGCCTTCAGATGGCCCCGATGGCAAAACATCAGAGGCTGGGCTCGCCGTGTCCCTGGGGGGGCAGGAGCCGTAAGGAAGTCGCAGGAACCGAGGACATCTCCGAGTTCCAAAGATGTCGAAACCGGCGCGATGGGAGGATGTTGACCCCGGCGTTGGCGGGAAGAGGGCTTAAAATCATGGAATCACAGGGTTGTTAAGGTGGAAAAGACCTAAGGCATCAATGGGCTTTAAACCTGACCTTGCTAGAGCTGAGCAAACTCCCCTGGCCTGTGTAATCATTATAACCTTTAATTAATCCTTTGCTTATACACACCTGTGCATGTAAACAATGTTGGTACTAACTGATAGAAAATGGAAGGGGCTTTGGGGTTTTTAATGTCCGAATGCTGTTTATTACCTTTATTTCCTCTGGGAAATCTACTTCATTTAAATAGCTCATCTCCAGAACTGTGAATATTTTGAATTCAGGGCCAAACTTCCTAAAAAATTGGAATTGAAGTGAATCCGAGCACTGTGAGTACAGGAGTAGATCCAGACACTTCATGTGAAACCCACAAAGATCTGGGGAGACCTCCAGATCTTTCCCGTGTGGGAAGTGGAGAGGGGAGGATGAGCTGGGGCAGATCCTTGGTGGCTTTGGCTGGACCGCGCCAGCGCCGGAGCTCCCGCAGCCACAGGGCCCAGAAAACTTCCCTGGATCATTTCCCAGTGTCTCCCACCTTCCATTCCCTCCTTCTGCTTAACAAGCTTCTGAGAAAAGCCTGGACAGACGGGTTATTGCTCCTGAAATTATTGCAGATAATTATAGAGAGATTAACGGCCTCTCCTCCAAGAGCCACCGACAGCTTCAAGTGCCATTGACCTTCCCAGGAAATGGGAATGAGGAAAGACAGCGGGAGATGGGTTGGATAAACAGTGTGGAATTTAGAGTCTTCAAAGTTCTGGGCAGGGCAGGACTGCTGAGATTCCCCATATTGACCCCATGGCACCCCCTCGCTGCTCACCAGAGATAGCTGGGAAGGGGGAAAGTGGAAAATGCCTCATTGGCAGCGGAAAAAATGCCTTGGGAATGAGAGAAAGCAGAGGAAAACACCAGTGGGGATCACCTGCCCTGCACCTGGGAGAGGACCCGTCCTTCCCATGGTCTGGGCTTTGGTCATTCCTGGGGAAGGAGGCTCCCAAAGGCACAGCAAGGAACTCCAGGCTGGCTTCTCTCTGGGATTTGCCAGATCACTTCCATAATTTGGTGGGCAGCTCTGGGACGAGCCAGGAAAAACCAGAATTTAATGCAGGCGGTGGGAAAATCACAACTGGGCACTGCTGAGTTCAAACTCACCCCTGAGCCTGGACCCTGCAGGAAGAGGAAATCATGGATGCCATCCAAGAAAACTGAGGAATCCCTGTCCCTGCGAGTCCCCACTGCCTAAAGAGGATCTGAGCCTTTTTTGGTGAGTTTTGCGGTGGTGCCTCCAGCAGGGATAAGGAGGAGGCTTGGGATGAACCAGGTGAGTTTTAGAGCTCTGCCCATTGGAGCCACCCCCGAGGGACAATTAAATGAAGGCTGGAAAATGCTTTAGGAGCACTGGAATCATGCCAGGGGATGTCCCTAACTGATGGTGAGAGCCCTGAAGGTTGGCAGCGCCACCACAGCCTGGGACAGTCTCTGGGTCAGGCACTGGGTGTTGAGTTCAGTGTCCCCAAAAAAGTTTGAGGAAGACAAGAATTGTCCCATCTTAATTCCCTGGCTGCTTCAAGGGAATCCTGAAGGGAGAGGTGGGAAGAGCACTTGGAGCACATGTGCAGAGCTGGCTTTAGAAAGGAGCCATCGGCTAAAAACCCATCCATCCAGGGGAATCAGCCCATCCCAGTGCCCCAGGGACACCTTCATGCCCTCAGCAGCTCCAGTCCTGGATTTAATGCCATGAACCTCCAGGCCTCCCAAGTGATCCTGTGTGCCCCACTCCTGATGGGGAGCAGGATTCCAGCCAGAATGGGGGGCAAATCCTCTGTCATAAATCTGTTGGAGAGCATCCAAAGGAGGCCTAAGAGGTGGTGAGGGATGGAGGGGAAGCCAAATGAGCCGTGGCTGAGGCGACTTGAGAAGAGGAGAATGAGGTCAGACCTCATTGGGGCCTGGAACTTCCTCCTCACAAGAGGCAGCTCCGATCTCTGCTCCCTGTGAGCAGGGACAGGACCCAGGGAGTGGCTGGAGCTGGGCCAGGGAGGGTCAGGTTGGGTATCAGGAAAGGTTCTTCCCCCAGAGGGTGCTGGGCACTGCCCAGGCTCCCCAGGGAATGGGCACGGCCCCGAGGCTGCCAGAGCTCCAGGAGCGTTTGGACAGCGCTGCCAGGGATGCCCAGGGTGGGGTTGTTGGGGTGTCTGTGCAGGGCCAGGAGCTGGATCCATGATCTTTGGGGTCCCTCCCAGCTCAGGATACTCCAGGACTCTCTGCTGGAGGGGACGTGCTGGGGGGCCAGTGTGGAGCTCACTCCCCGAGCCCAGGGAGGGTCAGGTGACACAGAGGGGCTCAGAGGGGGCTTGCATCCCGCTGGAGCGGAGCTGCAGTGACACTGACGGAGGGAAGACAAAAATACGGAAAAGAGGAGTTGCCTTGTAAATCGAGGATGGCCTGGGGACAGAGGCAGTCACGCGTGTTAGGGCTGACTGGGCCATGTGAGGAGCCTCAAAGGGGCTCTGTGAGGGGACACTGGGCCCTCTGTGAGGGCTGCACGTCCCCGCAGAGCTGCTGGGTCACAAGCACCACATGTGACTGGACACTGCCACCCCACCACGGCCGATCCCTCGGGATGGGGAGTTAAGGACAGGGGTTTGGGAAGCCTCTCCCTGCTCCATTAATTAAGCAGGAGAGGGAATGGAAATGGGGCTTTTTTAGAGGGTTTCATTATAAAAACGCTCCCAATATCCCATTTCATTAAATGGTGGTTCCTGGGGAGTGCTGTGGGCTCCTGCACACAGGAGCTCTGCAAGGTGGTTCTGCTGCCACGGACGGACGAGGACAAGGATTTCCTCATGGAGACTCCTCATTTGTCACCCACAGATCTTCTCTGGGATTTAGGAAGGGAAAGCAGCATGTGGGAAGGAGCTGATGTCCTCTGTTACCTGCTGAACACATCACAGGACAGTTCAGGTTGGAAGGAACCCTAAGGGTCATCCAGTTCCATCCCCACACCACGGGATGCCAGCCACCAGACGTGGGAGGTTCCTCCCTGCTGAGGTGTCTCTCCACCAATGAAAGCACCCTGAAAACACTGGTGGGGCAGCCCTGGAAGGAAGGGCCTCGTTCAGAGAGCTGGGATGTCCTGAGAGTCTCACCACCCGTCTGTCAGAAGGGCAAAACGAGGGAAGGAAGGAGCCGCACCAGAGAGCAGGGAAGTGGAAGGAGATGTCTTGGTGCTCTGGTAAAGATCTGCAGGAGCAAATGCTTCCCATACTGAGCCAGGAGCTTCAGCACAGTGAGGAAAACCCCTGGAGCTTTCCCAGCTCTGCTGTGTCCTTCCCCACCAGTCAGCTCTGCTCCTACTCACCTGTAGGGAATCTTACACCAGGGAATCCCGCAAGGCTCCTAATCCATCACCTCTCCCCACCCACCATCAGCTCTACCAAACCCTCCAGCAGGGATTTCTCCATCTCCTTCCTATCCCCACCGGGCTGGAGATGTCCCAGCCTCCAGAGGCTGCATCCAGCTGCTCCATAAGCCTTGGCATCCCAAGTTTTTCCCGCGGCAGGCGCAGCGTGCCAAACGTGGCGGTGCAGTTTGTCTGCCCCGGGGCAGTGTGCTCCAGAGGGAGAACCTGCCTGCAGTCCTTGGAGGCTGGAAGATCCCACAGGGAGGTGCTTTCTGCTCCAGGTCGGGCAAAATCCAGCAGGAGAGGAAGCGAATCCTGCAGCCAGGGGCTGGTTCCCAGCCCTGTGCAGGCTGGAACCACCTTATCCATCACCCCTGCCACACCAGGACTACCGGGCTGACCAGAATCCTCCTCGGATCACTCAGAGCTTTCATGTCCAGCCTCTCTGGGATGTGCCTGCTATCCCTGAATGTCCCAGGGATCCATCCATCATGCACATCTTTATTTAGATACCTAAATCAAGATCCCAGCCCCGCTTGCTAATTAGTGGGAGCTCTGAATCTCCTGGCCTCGAATTTCCCTGTGGAGACCCCACAGCTCTCACAGCTGGATTGAGCAGCATTTCCAGGGGTGCAGGAGAAGGTGGTGGGATAATTCCCCTCTGGTTTTAGGGAACTCTGTCCCAGCTGTGACACTCCAGTAAAGGGGTCTCACTGGTGGGGGGCTGAGATGAGCCCCCAGCACTTCCCACTCGAAGAAGGGAAAGCAAAAGTAGAATAACAATTCCAAATAAACCCCATCCCCCCCCCAAACTCGGGCGGGACAGTGGCGGTGTTTAAAGGGAACGCTGGGTCCTCCTGTTTATTTTAAGCTGGAAGCCAAGAGGCTCCTGCCGGTGACTTCAAAGAAAAGTTTGTTTCTGTGTTCTGCTAATTACCAGAACACCCAGACCCCATCTCTGGGGCCCGGAGTGTTGCAAAAACAGGGAAAGGTTAATTGAAGGCAAAGGGAAAAGGAGAATCCCGGCTTTAACCTTCCTGGGCTGCCCTTGTTATGCTGACAGCACGGTGCAGGCAGATTTAATGACTCCTCATTACCCTGCTACCTAATTAACCTCCTGCCCTGAAGCGCAGAGAGGCTGAGAAAGAGCTCCCTGCCCAGGAACCCCCTCTGCCAGCAGCCCCCGGGGTTAGAGGAGACATCTCCAGCAATGCCAGGCTCACATCCTGCCTGGGTTCCGGACGATTCCTGTGACACAGAGACGGGCGGTGCTGGGATGGCTCCGCGGTGCCGGATGCCGGGAATCTGTTTGTCCATCATCCCAACGGGATGGGAGCAGGGTGGCTGCCAGGGACAGAGCTGGCACCAGGCTGCCGGTGGGACAGGGGAGACTCCAGCTGCTCGTGGCAAGGATGCTCCAGGGGGTGAGGACAGACCTGGAGAGCTGCCCCTGCACCCTCCAGTCTCTGCCACAGGATCACGGAATGGGCCAGGTTGGAAGGGACCACAGGGGGTCCTCTCGTCCAGCCTCCCTGCTCAAGCAGGGTCAGCATCTGGAATATTGCTTGGGATTGTCCTGTACGGAACAGGAATCTGCCAGTTGTCCCAGTTAATGGGGAAAACACTGTCACCTGTTCTCTTTGCTGGACCAACTCCTGTTTTCCCTCTTACCTCAAATGGTGGTGCAGCTGAAATCAAGGACCAGCCCCTTGCTTTCACCTCCAGAAGGCTGGAGAGGGATTTCCCCTGAGGGCATAGAGTGATAGCAGGAGGGAGAACGGCCTTAAACTGAGAGAGAGCAGGGTTAGATGGGATCTTGGGAAGGAATTGTTCCCTCTCAGGGTGGGGAGGCCCTGGCACAGGGTGCCCAGAGCAGCTGTGGCTGCCCCTGGATCCCTGGAAGTGTCCCAGGCCAGGCTGGATGGGGCTTGGAGCAGCCTGGGACAGTGGAAGGTGTCCCTGCCCCTGGCAGGGGTGGCACTGGATGAGCTTTAAGGTCCCTCCAACCCAAACGATTCCATGATTCCACAACCCACGCTTCCAACGGAGCTGGTGGGAGCTGCCATTGCTTGGTGGGACCTGGCCCTGCCTCTGAGAGGGGACAGCTCTGTCACCTGTGAGAGCTGAGCCACCAACACGAGACCGGGTGGTGCAGGTTTGGAATTTATGGCAGGAATTGCAGTTTATTTCTTGGTGTCACAGCCTGGAACAAGTCCATGAGGGCCAAGTGTGGGTAAGGAGCACAGATGCCGTGGCCACAGCGTCCAGTGGGAATGCTGAACATCTCGGTCCGCTTCTAGGAGCAGCTGGGCACCCATGGAAGAACTGGGGCAGAGGATGGGCAGCAGAGAGAGGAGGAGCAGGAGCAGAAGCGTCTCCATGGGCCCCGGCCACGTGATGGGCCAGAAATGCAGAGGCCGGAGCTGGAGGGAGATGAATCACGCCAAGCCCCCGGAGAGGGCAGCGGTCTGCAGGGCTTATCTGGGCTTTGATGTGTCACTGAACTGCGCGGCAGGAAGGGCCGTGCGGAACTCACTCCGCAGGACATTTAACTCGTGCCCCAGGCCCCCGCGTCCTGCCGTGCATCAGCAGAGACACGGGGCCATCGGCACGGGGCCACCGGCACGGGGCCATCGGCACGGGGCTATCGGCACGGGACCACCGGCACGGGGCTATCGGCACGGGGCCATCGGCACGGGGCCACCGGCACGGGGCCATCGGCACGGGACCACCGGCACGGGGCCACCGGCACGGGGCTATCGGCACGGGCTGACCGCAGCGCCGCAGCTCCCGGGGCTCTGCGTGCGCCGGCCTGGGCCCACACGGGCTCCGTGGGGCAGCAGCTCCAGCTCCTCCTGCCTTCCTCCCCTCTCCCTCCTTGGAAGCTCTGGGATTGCTGCTGCTGCACAAGGAGAAAGTGACTCCCAGGGCCAGCTGCTGGGGGTGGTGGCACCGGGCTGGAGGGGACAGTGAGGCTGCAGGATGGTCAAACAGCCCTCTGGGGTGGCCTCTCGAGGAGCTGGGTGTAGGGCCCCTCCCAAACAGGCCAAACCAGCACACACCACTGGCGTTTGTACATCACGTGTGTCCGTGTTTTTCCTTTCCTTTCCTTTCCTTTCCTTTCCTTTCCTTTCCTTTCCTTTCCTTTCCTTTCCTTTCCTTTCCTTTCCTTTCCTTTCCTTTCCTTTCCTTTCCTTTCCTTTCCTTTCCTTTCCTTTCCTTTCCTTTCCTTTCCTTTCCTTTCCTTTCCTTTCCTTTCCTTTCCTTTCCTTTCCTTTCCTTTCCTTTCCTTTCCCTTCCCCTTCCCCTTCCCCTTCCCCTTCCCCTTCCCCTTCCCCTTCCCCTTCCCCTTCCCCTTCCCCTTTCCCTTTCCCTTTCCCTTTCCTTAAAATTGGGGATTTTTAGAATGGTTTGGATTGGAAGGGACCTTAAAGCCCATCCCATTCCACTGTCCCAGGCTGCTCCAAGCCCCGTCCAGCCTGGCCTTGGACACTGCCAGGGATCCAGGGGCAGCCACAGCTGCTCTGGGCAGTGCCAGGCCCTCCCCACCCTCCCAGGGAGGAATTCCTTCCTTTCCTCGCACTCGTGCCAAGGTGAGACCTCCAATCCCGCTGCAGCTCATTCCCGGTGCCCTGCAGCCTCAGGGGGATGGATCACACCCCTTCCTTCGTTTCTGTTGGAGTGCAAAGACCTTTCCTTGGGCTCTCCAAACCAGGCCCAGGCATGACCAGGGCTGCAGAGACGGGAATGCTGCAGGTCCTGTCCCAAACCCGGAGCAGGGGCCGGCCGGGGGCTCCAACGGGAAGAGTCAATGCCAGCCCTGCCCCTGCCGTGGACAAACCGAGGAGTGCCCCGGAGGGAGTTCAAAGCTCTGTGGATGTGGCACCTGGGGACACGGGGCACTGGTGGCTTCGGGGCAGTGCTGGGGGAAAGGCTGGACTCGATGATCCTAAAGTTCTTTCCCAATAAAATAGTCCGGGATTTCACGGCTGGACTCGATGACCCTAAAGTTCTTTCCCAATAAAATAGTCCGGGATTCCACGGCTGCGGCCGCGGCCGGGGGCTGGCGCTGGCCAGAAGATGGTGCTGGTAGGAAGGTGATGGAGCCCTCGCTCCGCTCCTCTGCTGCGAGGGCAGCTCAGACCTTTCCTTTTCTTCCCCCTCCTCCTCCCTCGAAGGACCCCTGTAAAAATAACTGGGCGCGTTTAATGGTCCCAGTCCCACGCCGCAGCACCCACCGGGTTATTTATTGCATCCAGCGGGGTCCCGAGAGCTCAGCTGCAGTAACCCGAGAGCCGGGAGGCTCCGGCAGCTTCTGGGCAGAGGGTTCTCTAATGGAAGCACAGCCCTGATGGATAATGGGCTTGAGCTGATTTATTTTTCCCCAGGATCCTTCTCAGAACATCCTCCGGACTGGCTGGGCCGAGCCCGGCTGCCCCACACTGGGGTAACTCTGGGGATTTCCCCACAAAAGCAGCACGGGGGGACACCCCACCCTGGGGAGGGGCTTTTTTGGGGTGTCCCTCTGGCTGGGACAGGCAGGGGTTGGTTTGTTCTGCTGTGGTTTGGGGCACGCTCGGTCATTCTGGGGGGAATCCCCACTGGAGCCACAGGGGCTGTGGGGACACAGGGGCTTCTCCGGTGCCTCTGGAGCTGCTGCTGCCCTTGGCTGCTCCCTGATTCCCCTGCCCGCGGTGACTGCAGCCCCACAGGGATCCCCGTTCCCACTGCAGGGGGATACCCTGCCCCTGTGCCAAGGACAAAGGCACCAAAGCCCTCAGCCATCCCAGGGCAGGCTCCTTCCCTCCTCCCAGCACCCACCTGCGTGGGCTGGGCAGGAGCCTGGCTTCAGGTCTGGGTTGGGAATGACATTCAAATCATCTCATTCCGTGGGCAGGGACACCCTCCACCATCCCAGGCTGCTCCAAGCCCTAATGTCCAACTTGGCCTTGGGCACTGCCAGGGGTCCAGGGGCAGCCACAGCTTCTCTGGGAAACCTCCGTGCCTGGGCCTCCCCACCCTCATTGTAAAAACACTTCTTCCTCATATTTAATACAATCCGACCCTCTTTTAGTTTAGAATCATCACCCCATGTCCGAGGTGTGAGTGGGGCTGGGGCTGGGATGTGCCCCAGGATCGTGGGGAAGTGGCTCTGGGATCCAAGCTCCAGCTCCCAACCTGTGGAGCCGAGCAGCGATGCTGGAGGGGAAAGGCTGAGCCGAGCCACATCTGCTTTGTATCCCTGCACATCCAAGAACCCCAATTCCCAGGGGCCCAGGGCTTCTCCCCAGGCTGGGTAGTGCCAGCGTTTGGGACTGTGCCCTTTCCGTGGCTGGGTGCCCCCACAGCCCCACTGGGAAGGGGGAGAGCGGGGGCTGAGGGGCGCTGACCCTGCGGGATGGGCGCTACGGGGCGGGTGGGAGCCGGCTGGAATTTATTCTGAGCTCGTCAGAGAATGAAATCATCCTGCTGCAGGGTGAGGATTGACGGCTGTGGCTCTCCAAGCCCTCAGCACTCGCAGGTGAGTGGGTGGCACCGGTCCCAGGTGTTGTGTGACATCCAGGGCAGCCGGCAGGGAGGGGACGGTCCCTCCCCGTGTCCCAGGGCTCCTGCAGCACCACCGTCCCTTCTGGAGGGGGGATACTCGCTCTGGACATCCTTTCAGCTGCAAACCATCTCCGCTGGGATCCCCGGGCCTATTATAGGCTGATTAAATATTAAAACAATTCATTTTGTACTTAAACTGTTCCGAAGGCTCCTGCTGACGAGGACTTTGAAGTCTGGGGCGCAAGGGTTTGCTCTCGTTTCCTCCCTGCTCCATCCCCTCCTTCCACACCTTTCCACAGGCAGGGAGGGAGGGCAGGGCACTCCTGGCCAGGTCTGGCTGTCCCAGGGGATGGGGTCTTGCCTGAGGGCGTGGACGGGGTGCTGGTCCTCGTGTGGGAGCTCGCTGGCACTGCTGGAGCAGGAGAGAAGCTCTGAGTGCTGATTCCAGCGACCAGGAGGGACCCCGGAGAGAGCTCAGCAGCTGCCTGGATGTGGATGCTAAAGGAGAAGGGGCAGTGAAGGCCTTCACCTGGTCCTGCTGTGCCCTGGGAGCCCCCAGGAGCTGAGGGCAGCATTCCTGTGGCAGGGATGTCCACGCTGCTTTTCCTGTGCTGCTCTTTCCAGGCACTGCAGGAATCATTTGAAACCGCCAGGACCTGGGCCTGGAGCATCCTAAACCTGGGTGCAAGGCCTTGGTGACCCCCAGGCCACCGTGTCCGGTCCCTCGGTGCCGCGGGGTCCTGCAGGGAGTGGCACCCACCTGCAAAGGGCACTCCAAGGTGGGCACGGATGCCCTGGGGAAGGCAGGATGGGATGGGGTGGGCTGGTACCTGCACCAGAGGGACTGGGGATGGAGATGTGGGAGAGACACCGAGGGGTCCCTGACAGTCCCTCCAAGGGATGGATTTGGCTGAAGGAAGGGGAGGACAGCTCCCAGGAATGAGGGATAGCTCCTGGTCTTCTGGGGGCGAGGTCCCCAGCCCTGGAAGGACATTTGAGCACCTCAGGGCTTCCATTTCCAGCTGCAGCCTCCCCGTTTGTCCACCTGATTGCAGCTCAGGAGCCTGAGGCTCAGGAGGACCTGGACCTCCTCCGGCCCCTGCACAGGGAGGAAAAGGTGAGGGGCGAATATTTCGCCTCCCCAGCTGGGTCTGGCCTTCTTCCTGCTTCCCTCCCCCCTCCCCAGTCCCATCCTTTACATCTGTTGGATGTGAAATGCAGCAAACTCTCAGCAGAGCTCATTACTCCGGGCCCACCGCTCTGAACGGGGCCGAAAGGTCCTGCTCGTAATGATTCAGAGGTGATTTGTATTTAAGGCGCTCGGATTTCAGATGCTGCCAGGGGGAGGGGAAATTAAATAATTGAAAGCTGTGGGGAAGGGAAGGAGAGAGCCCTGGGTGGAGGGAGAGGGCCAGAGTTTCGCCTGGTCCAGAAGTGTTTCGGTTCACCCGCATCGGTCACATGGGTGCAGGTTTGAAACACAAGGATTGAGGAAAACCTTCCTCTTGTCCATGGAGGGTCAGGACACGCTCCAGGGATTGATGGATGCACCAGGGATTGATGGATGCCCCAGGGATTTTCCAGGGATGGCCCAGCTGGCCAGTGGGGGCGAAGGGTCTGACCCGAGTGGGACAGGGGACCCTCTGCCCCTGATGTCCTGGTGGGACGTGGCTGCCTTGGCCACACTGAGCACTCCCCTCCCCTCCTTTCTCCTCTTCTCCACTCCCTGCCTCTGGCACACTCCAAGCAATAAAGGCAATTTTCCAGCCTGGCCATTGACAGGCAGCAGGGTGAGGAAGGCTGGAGCCCACGGGGATGTCCCTCAGCCGTGCAGGACAGAGCTGGGGGCCCAAAGCCACCGACTGAAAACTCCCAGTAAGAGCCTCACGGTGTTTGTCAAGGTCTCAGAGCAAAAGAAAACCCCGTGGGGGCAAACTCTGTGGGGCGGGTGGGGAAACTGAGGCATGAAGGGCGGAAATGAGCTTCCAGGGAAAAGGGCAGGGGGGTTGTGTTATTTTCCTGAAAGTTCAAGCTGGGATATGCAGCTCGAACTTGATCTAAAGCAATGTTGGTTCCACTGTCGTACACCACAGCTCCTTTCAGCCTAATTCCTTCTCTCTTTTTTTTGACCAAATTGCCAAAAAATCCACCAGTCTGGTCTGGTTCTACCTGAAAACAAATGCAGGTTTGTGGCTCCTGCTCCTCTTCCAGCTGATGCCGGAGCCTGGGATCACCAGTGCTCCTGGGTGTTTGCGGGGTTTGGCACCAGCCTGTGGCTTCTGGCAAGCAGAGCACCCTCACAGAGCCCCTTCTGCCCCTGAACTTGGAGTTCAAGCCCCAAAGCCCGTCTTTAACCTTGGCCCAAACTCGTGCCTGGCTGCAGAGTCTCAGGGGAGCTGCTCCCAGCCTGAGGAACCCTCGGATGCTGATGCCCTTCCCAGGCCCTAACGAGCTCCCAGCGCTGCAGCAGTCCCTGGAGGGGGGCAGGTGGCCCACTAGGCTCGGTTTTAGGGCTGGGAAGGGGAATTTTCCTCAGCCTGGTCAGTGAAGATCACAGAACCAGCTCAGATTAGGCTGCCTGCTCCGGGGCTAACGAGCCAGGCGAGGGCCGCGGAACGAAGGTCAGGAATCAATAGCCTGGGAAGATCTGATGCTTTTCCACGAGCCCTTCATGTATTTCCCAGCTCTGTGCAGAGAGCAGGGAAGTTTTAGGAGCCTCCCCTAAAGCCTGGTGTTTAACCCTTGTGTATTTCCCCCTCCAGCCCAGTTTTCTCTGCCAAGGTGGGGCTCACCAGAGGCATGGACCAAGCACTGCTGGCTCAGCCAGGCTCTCTCCCTTCCTGTCCCCAGGCAGGGCAAGCAGCCTGTCCCCGTTCCTGCTGCATCCCTGGTGGATGTCCCTGATGGACATGGAAGTCTCCCATTCCCACTGTGGATCCCAGCTGTGTGCAGAAGAGTGAAGGAAAAGTGTTTAGAGGAAATGCTTCCATGGTTTCACAGCTCTGGCAGTGGGAATTCTGGGTCTCTGCCCCAAACGTGTGTCCTTTTCTTCTGATCCTCACATCCCACGACAATCCAGCATCCTTGTGGAGCGGGAAAGCAGTGTCTAATTAAACCAGGTTTAATTACACCTCCTGCCAGGCGAGTCACTCCCGTCCATCCCATATCAGCTTCCCCGGGTGGTGGACTTGGAGCTTGTACTCGGAATTTGGGGTTAAAATCAGCCAGGGATGGAGAGAAATGACCCAGCAGGTCTGGAAGGGGAGGTGGGTGCCCTTCCCGTGCTTCCTGATAACCCTTATTGCCCTAAATTTACTGGAGAAGTGATTGGGTTATATGTAAAAATAATGACAATAACAACAACAGCAACAATAATAATAACAGTGATATTAATGATATTATTAATGATATTATTAATAATAATCGAGACCCAGGGGTTTACAGAGCATCGCATCAGTAAAAACGTTTTTCTGGGCACCCAAATCCGTGGTAAACACTCCATCACAGAGCTCCACAAGAACAGTTGGAATGAGCCCTAAATATTTATTATTAATAGCAAGGCTGTTTATTTTTTACATATTAAATAGGTCATATCTCATCTAATAAAACCTCAGGGCTGGCTCTGCTTGCCTGGAGAAGGATTTCGGTGCTGTGGTGTGAGCAGAAGGAGGGAATGCAGGAGTTCCTGCTTGGGCTGGGCAAGCTGGGATCATGTCCAAAGTTCCAGCCTTTGGATTTGCAGGAGGGCTGGAAGATTCCTTCCCGGGTAACTGTGTGGCTGCTCCTGGCATCTCCCAGGACGTGGTCTAGAAATGTGACCAAGAGGTGGGGATGCAGGTCCAGCCTCAGCCCATCCAGGGATTCCCCGTGTCAGGATGGATAAACCACTTAAACCCTCGACTGGGCTGGAGTCTGGAAATGGGATTGCGCCAAGCGGCCCTTCGGGACCCTCGGAGTGACTGGGAGGCACGCGGTGACAGCAAAAGCTCTTTTCCCCCTTCTGAGACATCATTAAGCAAATATCTACGAAGCTTCCCGAGCTCCAGAGCCTGAGTTCCTGAAGTTTGCTGGACGCTTGAGTGCATCAGGACTTAATTGCTGCCAAGTCCAGGTGTCGGGGGGGAAACGAGTGTTGCACAACCCCCCAGCATTTCAACCCCCTTCCGATGGCATTAACCCCACATCAATCTCCCCAGGCCTCCCAGGAGCTGGGAAAAGCTGGGTATTCCCATGGAATTTCCTTCCAAGTGCAGTGTAGCCCCTAATTCCTGAGCTCGATGTGGGACACAGCACCAGGCTCTGCCCTGCCCCACGAGCTGGGGGAGTCGAGGCACCCATACAAGGATTGGGAAGGAATTCCTCCCTGGGAGGGTGGGGAGGCCCTGGTCCAACCATCCTCTTCAGGAGTGAACGTGGGTGCAACCACAAACGTGGGATCAACCCATTCCTGGCTCGGTTCGGGAGCAGGAACGTGTCCCAAAAGCCCAAATATCCCATTTTCAGGACGAGGTCTTGCATTGCTGGAGAAACTCGGGAGCTTTCCCAAAGTCTGTCAAACCCTTCCTGTGGGACAAGAGGAAACGGCCTCAGGTTGTTCCAGGGAAGGTTTGGATTGGATTTAGGGTATTAGGGAAGAGGTTTTCGTGGGAAGAGCTGTCCAGCCCTGGCACAGCTGCCCAGGGCAGTGTGGACTCCCCGTCCCTGGGGGAATACAAGACACGTGGATGTGGCACGTGGGGACGTGGGTTCGTGGTGGCTTTGGCAGCGCTGGGAGCGCAGTTGGACTCGATGGTCTTGGGGGCCTTTTCCAACCTAAAACCTTCTGTGATCCCATCAAAAATCCCGTCTCTCACCCGCCCGTGGTCACACCAGTCACCGGCTCTGCCAACCCGCGTGCGCAAATCCCGCTGCTCCCCCGGCAGCTCCAGCGCCGCGTCCAGGCTCCTTCCCTGCTCCGTGCAAACTCTTCCCGGCGCGTTTCCATGGAATGCGGTGCCCGTGGAGCATTTCCATTTAAAACAAGCCGGGAAGCTCCATCAGGAGCCTCGCTCCGAGGGCCGCCAGAGCCTCGGCAGCATCATGTCAGTAATTTGTTCTACATTGGTGATAATAAGCAATAAGAACATAAACACAGGCAGGGCTTTGTGTGGGGAAGTTTTTCTTCTCCCTTTTTTTCTTCTTTTCCCTTTTTTTTCTCCTGAGGTGGCGAGGGGGGGAGAAAAAAAAAGGCATGAATGATTCATCGATGTGAGGGGGGAAAAAGGCGGAGAGAGGGAGAGAAAGAGAGAGAGAGATTAAGAGAGAGGAGCTTCAAAGTGACTGGAGAGGATTTGAAGTGCTGAGCGTTCCTGGGCTGGGCAGAGCAGCAATTCACCAGAGAGGCCCCGTCAAGCTCCCTCCACCCTGGCCTCATCCTGGCTGCCTCCTCCTCCTCCTCCTCCTCCTCCTCCTCTCTGGAAAAAGCAGCTTCCAAATCACAAGTTCAAAGTTCAGCATCATCTAATGATGGGAAGGCCTCTCAGCCCCTCTGTGAGTGGCATCTGTTTATAGCCATGGCCCTTCCCTAGTGGCTTAGCCTGGCTTAAAATAATAATAAAAAAATAAAATAAATTTAAAAATATATATATTAGAGGAGGAGGAGGAAGTGGGGAATGAGATGCAGGGCTCCATTTAAAAAAAAAAAAATAAAAGAATCTACTGGTGGTGAAGTGCCTTTGATTCTGAATATTAAAAAAGGCCGTTGGATTTCAATGTAATGAGAATATTAACGCTGCTGCTGCCTTGATTTGTATTCACCGGCTACCCCAGCCAGGCTGGGGAGTGGGGAAGGGAAACACAGCTCGCTCCTGGCTGGAGCTGTCACCCTGGACGGGGATGTGGGAGATGGAGGGACCAGCTCTGCCCCTCTCCGTCACACAGGAATGGGATGGGCGCTTCCAAAGCCGTCCCCGTGCTGGTGGAACTGCTGGTGTCACCACCAGCGAGGCTGAAACTCAATATCCTTTCCCAGGGAAGTTCAGGCATTTTGAAGCGGCATTTTGGGTTCATTCAAGGGGAGTTGGAGGCCAGGTTTAGATTAGGTGGTAGTTAGGGGTTCAGGGGGGGTTAGATGGGATATTGGGAAGGAATTCCTCCCCGTGAGGATGGTGAGGTGCTGGGATAGAATTCCCAGAGCAGCTGTGGCTGCCCCTGGATCCCTGGCAGTGCCCAAGGCCAGGTTGGATGGGGCTTGGAGCACCCTGGGATGGTGGAAGGTGTCCCTGCCCACGGCAGGGGTGGCACTGGATCAGCTTTAACATCCTCCCAACCCAAACCACTGGGTGATTCCATGATTCTGTGAATTCCTTGTCCATGGAATACGAGTCTCGAAACAATCAATTTCTTTTTAATTTTGTCTAAAGAGCTGCTCAACTTTCGCTCCTCCAGTTGTGATTGAATCGAGCACCTGTGCTGTGGTGATAAATCTGTGGGAGGGACAAGTGGCATCCACGAGTCCTACAAGACCCATTACTGCTCCTGTGTCACAAAGTAAATGGCCCAATAATGAATGGCTAATTAGCAGTTCACTCTGTTTTATTAATCAAAGGCCGCGCCATTCACTGGCTTAATGAAAGAGTTTGATGTTTTAATATTTTTGAGAAAGGGAAAGAAGAAAAGGGCTCAGGACTAATTAGGGGAGAAGCTGATTTTAGAGGAAACTTCCTAAATTCTTGCCTGGCTAAAAAAAGGGTATCAAACACTGCAAATCTCCCAATTTGGGAATGAAAAGAACAGAAAATAAAATCAGAGGCTTGAAAATAAAGTTAAAAAAGGAATATTGCATATAGCTGTCCATTCTGTCCTACCAGAATATGTCAGGACGTGTCATCAGGGGTCACAAGTAGTGAGTATGTACAGCTCTGACCAAAATACAAAAAATTACATTGAACAAATAATTCCATCACAAATATTGGACCACAGCTAATATTTAATTAATAGTAAGGTGGACTTCCAGGGATTTCCAACTTATTTTTGGGAAGTGAGATATTCTAAAAACTTGGATGTGCTTTTGGGTCCCTCCCAACCAAAACCATTCCATGAAACTTTCCACGTCCTCCTAAACTGAAAATGCCAAGAGCGGGATCAAGCACAGCCCTTCTGTTTTGTCAGAAGTCCCTTAAAAATCCCACCTCCATGTGACAAACCATGAGCAAGGACTGACGGAAAACTGATTTCACCAACCCCCAGCTCCTCATTACCAAGGTCTGGGTGAAGCCACAGCCTTTCAGCAGAGGGAAGGGAAGCTCTGGAAGTGGTTGAATTCCATGGGGCTCCAGCTGGGGCTCGCAGGGAGCCTGGGCAGGGGCGTTGCCACTGTAATGGGATTTCCCCCAGAGGAAAATTCCCCCTGCAATGCCCAGACACAGCAGAAAGCACAATTAACTCCACTGGAGGAGCCTTAAGCCCACTTTCCTTGAGTGTTGTGTAATTAAAACCTCAGCCTTGTTAATACATTAGTGAGATGTTTGCATATAATTCATCAAATGTTTATGAAAATGCGTAACAAATAATCCTGACAAACAAGTTGCTTAATTGAGAGAAGGGCTGGGAAGCCTTGTGAATTTTTAATAAAAAGGGGGAAGGAAGCACGCTGCATTAATCAGACGAAGTTATCTCATTCAATATTTTCGAGTGGCTTCTCCAGTGCACATTTTATTTCATATATTGCACAAAAGGAACGTCTTGGTCCTCCGGCGAGATTTGCAGAGCAAACCCTGCTTTGCTCCAAGCGGGCCCTTGGCTGGAGGCATTCCCTCTGTTGCTGATCAAAATCCCAGTTTTTTGTTCCCAGGTAACAGCACTGAGGCCTGGCTGGGATTTGCACTTTGTGTGTGGCAAGAGGAACCTGCGTGTTGTTCTCCAGGCTGCAGAGAGCCAGTGACGATGTCAGGGCTCACAGCACGGAGCTGAGCTCCCAGCTAACCCTGCCCTCTTCCAGCCGTTCTCCCCTGTCCTGTCACTCCATGCTCTTGCAAAGTCTGTCTCCATCTTTCCCGTAGGATTCTTTCCCTCCATGTCCATCTCCTCTTGGAGCAAGAGGCTGTGAGTCCACAGCTCTCCAGGTCTCCCCATCAGCACAAGAAATCTCCACTAGTGAGTGAGACGCACCATGAGGAGAGAGAATCCGATCCCAGGGCAGCCTGGTTTGTTTCCTCCACCTCCCCACAATCTGTTGGGATCACACCAACATTTAATCCTGGATCTGAGTGTTCAAAAGTGCAGCGCTCACAGGCCAGCCTGAGCTTCCTTGGTCGTTGGTTTGGTGTAAGTTTGGATGGACAGGAGAAAGAGTAAGGCTGGGAATGGAGGAGAGAGAAAGAGTGGAACAGAAGGAGAAAATGGATGGAAAAGGGCTTGGGATGAGAGAGGTGGAGATTCACGGTGGGTGTTAACAGGAGGCAGCAACGTCTGCGGAGAGCAGAGGGTTAAACCCGCCCAGGTGTGGATTGGAGCACCAAGACCTCGCCTTGCTTTGGTCTCCTGGCAGATCCTCATGTCCTTCATGGTCCTCCTCCAGCCCCAGCTCCTGCCCTGGCTGCCTCCAGCCACCCAACACGGCCCACTGCACGTGGCCCCTTCCGTCCTGGCTGGAAGCAGGCAGGGAAAGCTGCAATTGGGAGCCTGAGGTGAAAATTGCTCAGCCCCAACAAAGCTCACCCTGGCACGTTTGACTGCACTCCCAAAGTGCTCCCGCTGAGCAAGTCAGGGATGAAGAAACAGAGACTCCGTGGTTTAAAAAGCTCCCAGCCCAGAGTCAGCATTTCTGCCCTGCCCTGCCTCATGGATTATTCAGCGCAGGACTTGTTGATGCGCACTTATATTTTGCTCCCAGTGGAGTTGATGATCTTCCTTCCTCGGAGCGGCCTCTCTGCTCTCTCCCCACCACTGAGGGACTGTGGCTGGAGCAGGGCTGGGCTGGTCTCACGGCTGAGATGTCCAGGATGGGGATGGAGGATGGAGCTCATGGCCGTGGCTGGTGCTGGTGGCAGCCGGGCAAGGACTGGGGGACGGCGATGGGAGAGGGGTCTATGGGAGAGAGAAAAGTGGGAGAAGTGCAGTGGGAAGTGAGTGGTGTTAATGAAATATTCAGCAGTGGTGGGCCTGAACGCATTGCCGAAATTGCAGAAGCAGAGATGATTAATATTTCACAGGGTAAGCTGCCACTTGGCTGCTTTCTGCACACACATTCCACCCCCACAGGCACACACACCCCACCCTCCTCCGGCTCCCCCAAACTCTGCCTCCACCACTTCCCTGGCTCCAGCTGACGGCTCCCACCACGGCTGGGGGAGGTTCCCTGGCCCCTCCGTGAGCTCTGCCCAAGGGAGACCTGGTCCCAGAGTTGCCCGGTGGGAAAAGCACCGGGAGGAGGGGGAAGGGAGTCGAGGGAACGCACATAATTTATTTTTCATGGGGATGGGAGAGCGGGTTGTCCTATTTAGTCACATTAGATGCTCTGTTAACACAACAGGAAGGGAAAAAAAAAAGGGGATGAATAAATGGTTGGAGCTGAAGAAGGCTGCTCCTGGTTTCTCTGGGAAAAGGGGCCTGGTCTTTCAGGGGGTTAAGTGTTTTGGCTCTGGAGGAGTCTCCCATGGGGTGTCCCGTGTAGAGGACAGGTAGTCAAGAAGTCAGGGAATATGAGGCTCTTCATCAGCTGGTTTGGTGCAGGTGGAATGGCCCAGGGTGTGATGTTTGGGACATTTCCACCCATCTGGTGTGGAGACAGGTGAGTCCCAGCAGATGGAGAAGCTTCCTATAAACATCCTCAGAGTAGCTCAGCCCTTGACCTCTTGCAAACAAGAAGCTTTGGAGTGACCTTATCGTGGCCTTTCAGGACCTGAAGGGGCTCCAAGAAAGATGGAGAGAGACTTTTTACAAGGGATGGAGGGACAGGACACAGGGAATGGCTTCCCACTGCCAGAGGGCAGGGATGGTATGGGATATTGGGAAGGAATTGCTCCCTGGGAGGGTGGGGAGGCCCTGGCACAGGGTTGCCCAGAGCAGCTGTGGCTGCCCCTGGATCCCTGGCAGTGCCCAAGGCCAGGCTGGATGGGGCTTGGAGCAGCCTGGGATAGTGGGAGGTGTCCCTGCCCATGGCAGGGGTGGCACCGGATGAGCTTTAAGATCCTTCCAACCCAACTCATTCCATGATTCTGGATTCTTTCTGCCCTGTCATGACCAGGGTTAATCGGGAGAGAAGCAGCATGTGGAAACCAGACGTGGGCAAAGGCAGGACCGTCTGTGGCAGGAGGAGGAACCCTGTCCCATGTCCCGGGTCCGGGGAGAACACCTGGGTTTCTATTGTGTGAGTGGGGATTTGTCCAGGATGGTGGAGGAACAACTCGAATTAGAAAGGAATAAAGAGTGAATTCTTCCTTCGTCCCAAGAGTGCTCCGTGCAGGGCAAAGGTCAAGTGCATTGTGTGGCAGTGTTTGGATTCAGAATAAAATAAGTGACAAGGGCGCAAACCTGGGGCACGCACAGGGACTGAATAAAGAGGAGTGTGGGTGAGCCAGCAGAAAGCACCCCCTCACCCTGGGGGCCATGAACATGTGCGGGAGGTGACCTGGTGACATGGTGCAGGGGACAGGGACACCGATGTGAGGCATTTAAATGCTGCCCCGAGCATATTCAGCTATTGATAAGAGCAGATTTCTGAGTGCAGCTGTAGGGGCAGTGGCCAGCTCCTCTGGAAAAGGGAGACTCCGTGCTCAGAGCCGGCTGGAATTTACTCTCACCTCTGTTCTCCACTTCTCCATGGAAACTGGGGGCTTTGTTGGTTTCTCCCTGCAGATTGTTCCCCCCACCCCATATGGATTCCATAGGCAGAGTTCCTGGATCAGAGCTCTTCCGAAGGAAGAGGGTTCAGCATAAATCCTGAAACACTGGTGGAGGTGGGATTTGTCCACAGCTTTTGTGGAGGGAGGACTTCTTCACTCAGTAAAATTCTGGCAAATGATGCTGATGACCTCAGGAAGTTTGTCCTTTGTTGTGAAGCTGGATCAAACCTAAACCATATCCAGCTAAAAATCTGTTCTTGGGGGTTTTCTCCCACCTTCCCCACCATCTGTGCCCAGTTCGGTTCAGTGCTGGCTGGTGTCCAGCTGGATACCGACATAAGACCCTGCACAGGCTTGAGTCTGAAGAATTCCTTAGACTATGGACTGATTCCATTGATTTATTGATCAGTCAAGACCCTTTTTGAGGTTCTATCTTCTCTTTCTGAACTTGGATTGAGAGACCTTTTCTTAGAGCTCAGGTTTATTGGGGCTGCTCAATAGCAAAGACAGGTTTGAGCTGCGGGCTCTGGTCTGAGGTGAGATCTGGGTTTGGGATTTTAGTCTGGAGCTGTTCCATGCTGTGAAAGAGCTGTTCCTGGAAAACTGGAGATGTTCTTCAGAGATGTGCAGAGGAAATCTGATGGAAAAAATGATGCAAGAGAGTTTCACCCACCTGCCTCAAAGCCACAGGCATATTTGGTGTCAGGGCAGGTGAGCTGGGTCTAAACAGCATCAAAACTCCTCAACTCAACCATGACCTCACCCAAATTCCTCATCCTTCCTTTTGATTGCATCCTGAGATCTTCTGTTCAGGTTCACGGTCTATAATGCCATCGATTCCCTTGGAGACCGTTCAGTGTCTGTGGAAAAGAAGACAAAATTCTGCTTATGGGGTTCTTCTCCTGCCAGGGCTGAGCTGCAGCCCCAAAGGGATCGGGTGAGTCCTGGTGTTTGCCCTCGTGCCAAGATTTTATCAGGACACATTGAATCAGCTTCTTGGAGACCTCCGCTGAGAGAAACCCCAGGCAAAGCCTGACAGAAATCCCCAATTTAACTTCCATGGCCACGGCCGCAGTGGAATGTTTGGGAACGACGCGTGTGCTCCTACACCAATGCAACCTGCGGGTGCCAGGCCCGGCAGTCAAGCATCAATAATGGATTACCCCAACCATTCCCAGCTGCGAGGGAAGCTCTGCTCCCTGCTCGGATCATTCCCGTCCCTGAGAACAGGAGCTATTGATTTTGATAGCGATGCTTCCTCGCCACTGGAAGGGCCACAGCCCGCCCTCGCCGCGGGGACACCGAGCTCCCTCCTCATCTGCTCCGGTGACAGCCCCTTCTCCCTCACACCCACGCTGACAATCCAAATGTTCCATCACCTCATCCCCAGCAAGGTTCCCTCTCGAGCTGTGTCTTCTTGCACGAAAAGCAAACCGAGAGGTTCCTGCAATGAGACTCCTGCTCTGGAAACCACCACCAACCAAACCATAAATTGCCCTTTGCTTGGAGCCGGATGATGCTGGGATGGTGCTCACCCCAATTTGCATTCCGGTAAATAATTGAAATTTTTGCTCCTAGTCTTTTATTTCGTGCATTTTTAAAAATAACGGCTTAAAAATTAACCAAATCAGGTTGCTGGGCTCGCAAGGGAGGTGTTGTGTGCAGCAAAATAACCGAGTGTAAATAACGGTGTGAGGGGTTATTGGGGTGAAGATGTGCTCTGCCCCGGGGTGGCTGTGGAACATGAGGAGGGGCCATGAGGAGATTCCTGCATTTTCGCCCCCGCGCCCTGGTGGGGACAGAGCCTTTGGCATTTTGTCAAGACAGAACCAACCCCACTGAATCCTGTGGACCAGGGGATGTGAAATGTGTTAAAATTGTGCTACAGCCAAACACAAACTGTGGGACTCAGCCCAGGGGCAACCCCATGGTCTGTGGGGCAGAAAAGACTGGGGTATCTCCCAGTTCCTGGGAAATCCAGGCTCTTGTTGCAGTTCTCGGAAGAACAGCCCCTTTGGCAGGTGGTTTTTTCCGTGAGTCCCACACTTCAGACCAGGGTGAGTGAATCAGCTCTGGGCAGCACTGCTGTCCCTCTCCATGGGACAAAGGGATGCTTAGGCTCAGATGCCTCATTTTTGGGTGGATGGAGCTGTGGGAGGCTCTAGGGAAGGGCTCTGTCCTGCACCCTCAGGGCTGGAATTGATTGGGAAGATGCCTGGTGACACCAGGATTCTGACCTGCCCCAGAAGGTGAAGCCACCTGGTGATCCTGAGAAGCAGCTGAGACACCTGCGCCATGGTCAGCACAAGAGGCTGGGGTCACTGTCAGACCCAGAAGGTCCCAGCACTTCCTTCCCTTTGGTTGTCTGTGGAGTTTGGCCATTTCTCACATCAACCCCCTTTAACCACTCATTAAACCCCCCCACCCCTCACGATGCTTTCCTTCCATCGTCTCCTGGCGCATCTGTCACATCTGGTGACTCCTTCAAAACAGACCAGCAGTTTGAGCTCCAGCCAGGTGCTCATCCATGGTCTGGTCACCTGCCTGGGCCACTCTCCAAAAAGCACAGGCTGGTGGCAAATGGATGGACCAAGGCCCATGCTGGAGGTCAGCTGTGGGATGTGCCGGGTTGGAGAAGGTGTGGGATGTGCTGGTTTCACCCTTCTTTCTCCTGGTGCTGCAGGAGAAGGTGAGGCAGAGGCTTCACCTCAGCCCTCTGGGTGCTCCTGGAATCCCTCACCTGGCCAATCCCTCACCATGGCCGGCCCTGGAGAGCTCCTGACCCTGGGCATGTGCCCCCCACCCCAGAGGTGTCCTCTCCCCCCAGCCCTGCCCGGGACCAGCTCTCCTGCTGGAAGCAGCTGGATTTTGGCCGGCTCCTGCAAGGGTAAGCAAAGCTTTTTTCTTTCCCCTTCTTCTTCTCCTGCTGCATTTTGATGGGGCTGGAGATCTCTCGGAGGAAGATGTTCTTCCCTTTTTATCAATTAGGAGCACACACGCGGCTCCCTGGCTCTCTCCCACCCCTGCTCTGCTTTCCTCCCAGCTCCCCTTGGCTGCCGCTCGCAGACAAAGATGTGTGAGTTCTTTGATCTGCCTGGCAGCCCCCACTGGGGGATTGGCTCCGGGGTTAATTACACACAGCCCGGCTCCGGCTGTGGCACGGAGCCGTTCGGCTGGAGAGGGAGCTGTCCCTTCTCCCCCCCAGCTACAAACTTCAAGGGGACAGGAGGGCAAGGAAGGTACCACTGAAACCCCTTTTGATATGACAAACGGGCTCCTTGCTTGGCTCTCTGGTTCTTGTTTTGTTTGTCTAACTGGTGTTTGAAATATGGATGAGCTCTCAGTCCTGAGGGTGCAGCCACTGTCTTAACAAAACCTTGTCTTCTCCCCCCCTTTCCCATCCCTGCCTGGAGTTCAGCTCTGTCCGTCTGTCCGTCGTTCCCATCCGTGTGTCCTTGTCCAGGAGCCCTCTGACTCAGCCCGTTCCCGAGGGGATGCGGAGGCTGGGCCCTGCTCTTGTCCCGCAGCTGAGCCGTGCTCTGCAGCAGTGGCAGAACCAGGGGCCTCCTCCACCACAGGAACATCGTGGGAGCCGATGGCTGAGACCTGGGAGCTCTGCATTCCCTCCCTCTCCCTGTGCCTGCCTTGCTCTGGGATTATCTTCTTGATTTCCCCTTTTTTTCCCCTTTTAAAACTGCTTAAATCCCCTCTGTGCCTCAGTTTCCCAGTCTCCATGATAAAGGCGAGGAACATTTATCCCCTCCTCAGGGCTGGATTGAGGCTGATTGATTTGCTTGTCCAACATCCCGAGCAAAGCAGTGCCGCGGAGGAGATCTCCTGGCGTAATCCCCCTGCTTTAGGAAAATCCTTCCCAAAAGGAGCTTACACGGATGCTCCAGGGCAGGATGTGCTCGGATTTCCGTGGTTTTCCAGTGGCTCATCAGCCCCTCCGTTGGCTTCGGGGCTTCCACACCGTGTGGAGGTGTGGGACAGTGGGAATTCTGGGCAGTGAGATGGACCCTCAGTGAGATCAGGGCTGGGCAACCCTTGGTGTCCTCAGGGCCATCACCACACAGAGCGCAGCCCACACGGCCCTCAGAGCGGGTTCAGGGCAAGATCCAAACTCCCCCTGTGAAATGCTTTTCTGCTGCCATCCAGAACCAGCTCTGCCTCCTGGCAGTGGGAAAAAATCCATGATTTGGGGCAAAACTTGCCTGACTTGAGAGGTCCTGGCAGGGTGGTGGAGGTCTCCAGAGCCTGGCAGGACCCCCCAGCTGCCTCCAGGATCCCTCAGGAGAGTCGCTGCTCACACGGACTCAGCCAGGTGCTCTTATTCGTTTCCTCCTTAAATGTTGCTCCTTGAGTCACCTGCAAATGAAATAACACCTCTAAAAAGTTGATTTTTATTGGGTTTTTTACTCATTTGCTTGATTTTTACACATTTTCCTTGGCCAGGGGCTCTCTGTGCCTTTGGGGGAGCTGAGGCAGGGAGGCAGAGCGGGGTCTGAGAAGTCACCTCAGAGCTCCGTGCTCGGGCTGAGCCATGTGAGAGCAGGTCCCCGGGGCTTGGCTGTGTGCGTGGGAAGCCGTGGCCACCAAAATGGGCTTTGGGGACCTGTGGGGGCCAGCAGTGCCCACGGCAGCAGCTGGGTTGCGCCAAAACAGCCCTGGAAGCTGCTCTTGTGAGACACCAGCAAGCTGTTCCTGGGGCTGGAAGGAGCTGGAGCCTCTCCCTCATGCTCTCCCAACCCTCAACTTGTGCTCAGCGATGTCTCAGCACCCCCCAGGCACTGCTGCACCCACTCTGTGATGGGGGGACAGGAGCTGGGGACCCCCTGAGCAGCAGCACCCCAGGGCAGGTGCCGTCCGGGGAGGCAATGGTTAATCTCCGGAAGCCTTCGGCCCTGGTGGGCTTTTCCCCGGGAATAACGAGGAGTGGAGCGTGCACACGGCAGTGTGATTATTGCCTGTTTATTTTTTCATGAGGCTCCTCCACTGTGTGTCACTCTCGTGTCACCATCCGTAAACACGCGGATTTCACCATTCCCGGGAACAGCGCTCCTGCTCCTCGCTGGATCCCTGTCCCTGGGGGCCCGGAGTGACGGGGCGGGCTCGGAGCTCATCCCCCGGCTCTGCTTCTCTCCTCCTGCAGGATCCGCCCCTCCTCTACCTCCTCTTTTTCCTTTCCTCATCCCTTGCTCGTCCCATGCTCCACGTCCCCCTCCCGTGGAGTTTTCCGGCCGCTGCCCGCAGGAGCAGGTGAGGAATGTCCCAGCTGTGCCAGCCCCAAACATCCCCTAACGTGCAGCCACACTCCATCAGACACCTCCTGCCTGAGGAGCTCCCCTGCGTCCCTCCCAGGCACAGGGATGCTCCTCGGGGAGCTCTCCTGCAGAGGCTCTCAGCCCACAGCGGTGACCAGAGGTGGCCATACCCTGGGGGTGTGGGGCTGCAGGGTGGGATTTGCCTCATCTCCTCTAAAGGTGTGTAGGAAGTCAAACCTGCCCTTTTTGGCATCATCTGAGAAAGCAGCCACTGCAGAGACATCCCGAGGGGGCTCTCTGGGGAGCTCCGTGGAGCTGTTTCTCCCTGGATGAGGAGGGAAGCAGCCACCCCAGAGCCCTCACCATTAACCACAGGAGGGAGGTAATTCACCCTGGGCACCTGCCGGGGTGGCTTCCCCTCACCCAGCAGGGTCTGGAGCACCTGGGCACTGCCCTGCTCCAGGGGGAGCCTGGGATGGGAACCAGGTACCTCTGTAACCCCGAAATCCACAGGTTTGTGGGCTGGGGGCAGCTCTGAGGAGCTGAGTGTGATCACACAGGTGTTGGCAGAGTTCTCCTGCTGGGAGGGACCTTCCATTTTGGGATTCTGTGATACAGCCTTGGAAGGTGCAGGAATGAAGGGAATAAGAATGGAGATGGATTTAGGGCTTCACTTGGGATGAAGACAGAGGAATTCCTGGGGACACAGCCTCCGTCCCCAGGAGCATTATGAACGCTGAGGAGCAATGGCAGGATCCTTCTGGGACCTCCCAGCTCATGTGGAAGCAGGGCTGAGGGACACAACGAGCTCACAGAGCTCCTGCAGAGCCATGGAATGCACAGGGAAAGTCCTGCCGGTCTCCCTGGTCAGAGGGAAGGGGTCTGGCCCTGAGGAATTTGTTCATGGAGAGAAGCTGCAAGGCTGAGCTGCTCTTGGAGAACAGAGGATGGATGGATAGATGGATGGATGGATGGACGGACAATGGATGGATGGATGGATGGATGGATGAGGGATGGATGGATGAGGGATGGACGGATGGACGGATGGATGGATCCACAGATGATGGATGGATGGATGGATGGATGGATGATGGATGGATGGATGGATGGACAATGGATGGATGGATGGATGGATGGAGGGATGGAGGGATGGATGGATGGAGGAATGGATGGATGGATGGATGGATGATGGATGGATGGATGGATGGATGGACGGATGATGGATGGATGGATGGATGGATGGATGGATGGATGGATGGATGGATGGATGAGGGATGGATGGATGGAAGGAAGGAAGGATGGATGGATGGATGGATGGATGATGGATGATGGATGATGGATGAGGGATGGATGGATGATGCCCATGGCACCAACCTCGCGTGGTGCTGCCAAGGTCAGTGACCCCACCAGGGTCTCCCACTGTGCACCAGGCAGCCTCCAGGGACAAGGGGAGGGGGAATATCAAGAGCAGGACGTGGGACAGGAAAGAGGGACAAGGAGGTGATGGAGGAGAGGAAGAGGATGCAGAAAAGAGGAGGAAGAAGGGAAAGCAGGGAGCAGAGCGAGAATCCACACTGGAATCCAGAACTGATTTTTTTTTTATCCCAGAAGCTGCCCAGATTTTAGCAAAGTCCTTTTCTGTCTATAATGAATTCTGGCTCCCTTCCCCCTGCTGACCCCAGCGAAGATGGAACATTTCCAAGAGCAGGAGGGAGGCAGCAGCGAGAGGGGCTTGGAAATCAAATTTAAAGGGGGAAAAAAAAAAAGACTCCTCTTTAAAAGTCACTTTGCATCCCCTCCCCGAGCGGGAAGGGAGCACGGGTCATGTCAGAGCCCTCCGCCGCTGTGCCTCGCCTTTGCCGCCGCGCTAATGACACTGGGAATATGCTAAGGAGCTGCCTGCGAGGGGCTTTTCTAATGCGGTCACTTCCTGGGACCTCAAAGAGGCTTTAATTGCCGGGCTGCGGCGCTGGCAGGTGTGCTTGTCATGTCTAATCAGCGCGCCCGGCGCACGGCGCGCCCGCGCCGCCAAAGGGCGATGCTGCCGCTCCCCCTCCCCGCCTCGCCCCCGTACCCCCCAACTTTTCAAGCATTGCACACCTGTCAAAATGATTATGGGAATGAGTCTCCATCACGGGCAGACAGAGCAGATTTGAAGGAAATCCTCTTTCTCCCTCGCTCTCGCCCTTTCTTTTTTTGTGTGTGGTTTTTATTCTGGTGCTCGCGTTCGCTCGGCTCGGGAGGGATTAGGGGAAGGGGGGAAAAAAATCCCCCTGGTAAATGGATCCTGAACACGCATTGTTGGCGGTGGAGTTTTGTTTTTTTTTCCTGTGGTACATTCTGGAGTCAGAGCAAGGTTTCCACGCCGGGGGCTCCTGGATAAAGCTGTAAGGAAGGAAACGAGGCAACCCCTGCGAAAAGCAGCAGGGTCCTTGTGCACCACAGCTCTTGCACACCCATAAACACCCACAGCGCACACACAGCCACTGGTACAGGCACCCAGCACTTCCTCACACCCAAAAATGCCACGCACAGCTAAAACTGGCCGTGTGCCTGCGTCCCTGTGGCTCGGGAAGGCACAAACACACACACAGACCCCTGCACACACTCACACAGCCCTCATGGATAAGGGATCCCGAACCCTGAGCCCAGACCCTCTCCCAGCAGGAACTCCAGCTCGGCCCCACAGGTCCTGTCACAGAGACAGACACTGCTCTGGGGTGGAATGGACCTTAAAGATCACCCAGTTCCACCCCTGCCATGGGCAGGGACACCTGCTGCTATCCCACACTGCTCCAGCCTGGCCTTGGACACTTCCAGGGATGGGGCAGCCACAGCTTCTCTCAACCTCAGGGCTTCCCCACCCTCACAGGGGACAATTTCTCCCTAATATCCAACCCAAAGCAGCTCCCTGTCAGTTTGAAGCTGTGTGCCTGCCACCACGCAGCTCTCCTCACACTTTGGTGACTCTAACACAAGCAGATGATGCTCTCTCCTTAAATCCTTGCTGAGCAGCACTCAGCAGTGAGCTGAGCACGCCAAGGATGTGCCCAACAGCTCTCCATGCGCAGCCTGAGCTCAGCCATGTCCCCACCTCACTGCCACTGCCTTCCCGGGGGCTCCCAGCCTTTGCTTCCCGGGATCAGGGAATAATTCAGGCTGGAAGGAACATCCAGAGCTCTCCAGTCCAAACTCTTGCTCAAAAGAGGTCAGCAAAGACCCTCAGGGCTCCATCCAGGCAGTGTTGAGTTCAGCTTTTCTGGGGAGCCTTAAGGTGATTTTTACAGAATCATAGAATCACTGAGGTTGGAAAAGCCCTCTGGGATCACCAAGTCCAACCATTCCCGGCACTGCCAGCCCCACCACTGCCCCGTGTCCCCAGGTGCCACATCCACACGTTTTTCGAGCACTTCCAGTGATGGTGACTCAACCACTGCCCTGGGCAGTCTGTGCCAGGGCTGGAAAACCTTTTTGGTGAAGAATTTGCCATTAATATCCAATCTGAACCTTGGGCCCAGTCTGAACTTCTCTCATTTCATCTTAATTCCCTCTGCCTCTTGTCCTCTGCCAGTGGAAAAAAGTAGAGGACTTTCGATGGGAAGGTTTAGGCACAAAGTCCTGCTTGGTGGCCCAGGCCACCATCTAACCCCACACCTCTCACCAGTCCCAGGAACAGAAGGAAAGAGGGAAAAGAGGTAAAAGAGAATCTCCCCATCTCTACGGAAAACAAAAATGGGGGAAAGAAAGAGAAAACACAAGTAAGGAGAAGAAAGCTCATTTTGTCTATTGAAAAGATTCTGTTTAATAAAAAATTGATGATACGTTAGTGGCTGTTCCCCTCGCTATGATTCCCATCCCTCTGTTTTTCATCTCACTTGGCTCCTTTCGGGTAATCAATCAAGGGTTCCCTGGGATCCACCAGAGGCTCCTGCACGTGGCCCCTTTTGAAGTGGGAGGGAAGGGTTTGTCCTAAATAAATAAACAAATAAACTAAATTCTTCCTTTGTTTTACTCCTATAAGGAATAATGCAAAGGGTTTCAAAGACGAGGGAGAAGGAGCAAAGAGAACCAAGAGTCCCAGCTCCATCCCAAGAGCGCAGATTCAGAAACCCCCCAGATTTTGGTGCATCTCGTGCACGGACGGTTGTGCAGGTTCCAGGGGGAAGTGGGATGGGTGTTAATAGGATTTTTGTGTGGTTTCCATGGAATAGAGAGAGATTTCAATAAATTCCTTAGGAGTCATGAGAAATGGATTCCAAAATAAAACACAGGGAATCACAGAGTCGTGGAATGGTTTGGGTTGGAAGGGACCTCAAAGCTCATCCAGCTCCACCCCCTGCCATGGGCAGGGACACCTTCCACTGTCCCAGGCTGCTCCAAGCCCCTTCCAGCCTGGCCTTGGACACTTCCAGCGATGGGAAATCCATTCCAGGGCCTCACCACCCTCGCAGGGAGGAATTTCTTCTCCAGCTTAAGGCCGTGTTCCCCGTCTGTCTGAGTGGTTCCAACCTCACTCCTCAGCCCAGCAGATGCAGGTTTGCTTTGGCCCCCAGATATCCCAGGTTCTGGAGGAAGATAAATCCTAGGGAAAGCAAGGAACACAGACCCATGCCCAGGTCACCCAGCAAGTCCATGACAAAGGGAAGCACTGAGCCCACATCCCCCCAGTCCTATTCCAACATGCCTTGTCCAAGTGAGCCAGCTCATTCAGTGGGATCAGAGAAATCCCTCGTGGACTCCAAGATCTGACCCTACAAATTGATTTCTGCAGCTGTGCCACCCTCTTGTCAACATCTGCCTTGTCCTTGTCCTGCTGGATCAACCAATCCCTCGGGAATCCTGGCTGCTTTCACTGGAACTCCACAGGGTGGGAGTGGAGACAGCCCAAGGGGTCTTCAGCCAGGCCTCACCTCGCTCCAGGCCCTGTGATTTATTTAAAGGCAGCTTGGGAAATACCTTTAGCAAACACCTGTCCCCAAACTGCACCTCTCAGGCATTCAGCCGAAAGACGCCTCAGCCCATGCGTGTCATCCCGCCCTTAAAACTTTAATCACGGCTATCAGGAAACAGGAGCTCGGAGAACTGAAAAAAAATGTCACCAGCCCCAGTTAATGCTTGAGCAAGGTCCTGGTGCCATCCCTGGGTTGTTCACTTGGATGTTGTTCTCTGCAAACAGCATCCTTAAAATGCCAGAGGGCGGGATGAGGGGATTGAGCAGAGCATGAAGCACTGCAGGAAGTGTCCCTTGCTCTGACACTGCTCTGCTGGGAGCAGCTCCTGGCTCCAGGCAGCTCAGCCCGGCTTTTACTGGGATATCAGGGGCTGAAGGGACCCCAGGTCAATCCTGAGACTCATTGGGGCATCCTAAGAGGGTGAAAAGCCGATGTTTGAGGGGGAGCTCTTGGCTTGGAACAGCCCATGGAACGAGGATGTGGCAACCTGCTGATTCCATGTGGGGGCAAGGGCAGAGGGAGATGTTGGACCAGCGGCTGGTCATGGAATCAGGGAATGGTTTGGGGTGGAAGAGACCTTAAACTCATCTTGATCTACTCCTCCCATGGGCAGGGACACCTCCCACTGTCCCAGGCTGCTCCAAGCCCCAATGTCCAGCCTGGCCTTGGGCACTGCCAGGGATCCGGGGCAGCCACAGCTGCTCTGGGCACCCTGTGCCAGGGCCTGCCCACCCTCACAGGGAACAATTCCTTCCCAATATCCCATCCATCCCTGCCCTCTGGCACTGGGAAGCCATTCCCTGTGTCCTGTCCCTCCATCCCTTGTCCCCAGTCCCTCTCCAGCTCTCCTGGAGCCCCTTTATGCCCTGGAAGGACTCTGAGCTCTCCCCAGCACCAGGCTGAACAATCCCAGCTCTCCCAGCCTTTCCTCCCAGCAGAGCTGCTCCATCGCTCCGATCAGCTCCGGGCTCTCCCCAGCAGCTCCAGGTGCTCCCTGTGCTGGGCCCCAGGACAGGGGCAGCTCTGCCGGGGGGTCCCACCTCCATGGACACGCTGGGAGCAGCCGGAGCCGTGGGAGGAGCAGCCCCAGCACCGGGACTTTCGCGCTGTTTAAGCTCCACCACGAAGCGCCCCCGGCTCCGGACCTCTCCCCTCGCCTTGCTGGCACCTCCCAGGCTGGCACCGAGACCTCGGGGTGCAGCCACAGCAGGCTCCAAGGCAAGGGCGGCAGCGTTCCGGAAGGAAAAAATGCCTGGGAAGGACTTTCCAGCTGCTCTGGGGGCAAAGGCAGGGAAGGGCTGAGAGGAGAGGCCGGCCCGGGATGCAAAGAGAGGCCGGGGCAGAGGGCAGGGCCGGTTTTCCGCACCAAAAAGCAGCGCTGCAGGCCGAGCCCAGCTGCACCGAGGTGCTGGCAGCGTGTCAGCGCCGCGGAAAACCAGCAGAGGTTAAGATCATGTTAATTTGTACACACACAGGGGGATCGGGAGCACTGGAAGCAGGGGAGGGACAGAGGGAGGGAGGAGGAAAAGAGGAGGAGGAGGGAGAAGACTTGCGCACGAAAATGTTGGGTTTGTGTGTGGGGGGGGGTCCATTTCCAAAGCAAGAATACAAATGATCCCAACAAAGCCCAAGCTGTCCTGAAACCCTGTAGCCAATTAGTGCACATCAATAATTAATCAGCTCTCGCTATTGTGCAGCCCGGCCTGTGCTACCCCAGCCCCTGCCACACTCACTCTTTCCCATCACAGACACACTGTTATGACACATAATGATATTGTCCATGAATAATTTAGAGCAGTTTTTCTCCTCTTCTCTCTCTGTCTCTCTCTCTCCCTGTGCCCTTATTAGCAGAAAATGTGGAACAAATTCTGGGAGGAGGCGAGCGAGGAGCTCCTTCCGCGAGGCTGCTGGAGGAGCAGCCCGGTCCTGCTTCCTCGGGCAGCTGGAAACCAGCAATCAGCGCTCCTGACAGGGCTGGGGGTGACCTGCCCTTGGTGGAGGGGCTGGGCAAGGAGCTGGGAGGGAAGCTTGGCTTGGAAAAGCCCATGGAAGCAAAGACTGAACCACCTTAAATGCCAGGGGTGAGCTGCACCTCCAGCCTTTCCACGGGCTGTGCCTCCATCCGTTCCTGACGGATCAGTTCTTCCATCCCTTCCAGGCTGAGCTGTGCCTCCATCCCTACCAGCTGGAGCTCCCCCTCCGTTCCCATTAACCAAAGTGTTAATTATCACAACTGGCTGATCCCTGTGCTGGTCCCTCCATGAGATTATGGGACAAACGGTGGTGGAAGCACAGATCTCAAAACTGACTTTTTTTAGACTAAAGTGAGTCTGATCAGGGCAAACATTGAATTTGAACTGTTTTTCTGCTGGCTTCGCTCTCCTTCCAGTCCTGGCCTCCCATCAATTGCTTTTGACCTCGTGCCTGGCAGGCTCTGCCTTTCTCATCAGTGACTCCTGGACCTGTTGGCTGAGGTCAGGCTCTTGGGTGAGGAATCTCAGGGATTACGACGTCCCTAGGGAATGAAGATGGATATAGAAGAGAGGGACTGAATCAGCACCTGTTTCGTGGGAACTGCAGAACGGGATTAACGCAGCTCCTGGTTGTCCTTGCCAGAGATGACAAGGGAAGGATTAATTACCTCTGCCAAATATTCTTCTGAAATTTGCACAAGGATTTCTTCCAGGCATTTCTGTCCCCAAAAATAGAGATTGTTTGGCTAAAATGAATTTGGGGAAAGAAAGGTTTGTCCTGAACTCAAGCACTGCAGCGTAGGAAATTCAGCTGCCCCCTGCCACGATACCTGATGCAGCCGTGGTTCATCCATGGTCAATAATCCAAACTTCCCATCCTGCCATTCTTTCCCGAGTTTTGATGCCACTGTGGGCTCCAGCCAACTGCTGTGTCCTGCACACCCTGATCCAGCCTGGAATGCTGCTCTCGTTGGGAGTGAAGCCCCAGAGTGGAGCTGCAGAGATGTCTGTCCTGATTCCTCCAAGGCTTTCCACACATGATCATCTGGTACCTTCAGGTCTGGAGTTTCCAGAGGTAAATGTTTTCTTCAGGAACTGAACTTGACCTGAGCTGTTCAAAATTCAAACCCAGAGCCAGCCCATCCTTCTGGAAATCAAGCAGCCCCGAGACTGGTGCTCCTCCGTGGGACATCTGGCAGGACTTTGGGGAAGTTCGATTTCCAAAGCCTGGAGAACTCAGAGTGCCCCCAGCACTCAAGGTGTCCCAGCAGTGCCAGCACAGAGGACCTGCCCTGGGCCTGTGGCCACACTATTTTTGACGCAAAAATCTCTCTCGTCACGTGCTGTCACAACACCCAGGCGGTCCCTGTGGTCCCTGTGCCCTGTGGGCGTTGTTTGGTTTTATTTCCATGCTCCAAACCAACGTCTGTTGTATCCGTGGGGTTCCACCTCCTGGATTTGTGGTGCTGGAACAATCCCAGCAGCTCTGTCCACCCCTCCACGTCCCCAGCGCAGCATCAGGGATCCTCCATCCAGTCCTGAGATCATTACTATTGGCAAAGTAATTGCAACAACAAAACGAGGACTAAAAGCCTTGTTTGCTGCCCTTTCATCTCGGCTCAGCCTTCTTAATGTGGATTTTAAAGGGAAGAAGGGGAAGGAGTCCTACCCCTCTCCATGTCTCTAGCAGGGCTTTACTGCCCATTTTCATGCTATAAAGCACCAACATTCTTTGAGTTCAGGGGGATTTTGAAAGTTTCTTTCTGAAGCAATGACTGTCAAAGTTGGTTATTGATTGAGGCTGGGGGATCTGAGGGCTGCATGAGGAAAACTGAGTGATTATTCCAGCCCTTCCTCTCTTCTTTCCCTTTCTTTCCTTTGCACCAGGACTGGATTGATCGACCCTGTCTTCATTGTCTTCCCTTCTCCTTTTTCTCTGCTGGTTCCTACTGGGGATTCCTGATTAAACTATGGCAGGGCTCAATTGATCCTCCGCAACTCTCCCGCTCCTCGCGAGGAGGAAAAACTGCCCGGCTGCATAATTCAGAAAGCAAACACAGAGAGGAGAGGCAGGGAGGGAAAATCAATACAGCTACAACTGATCCTGCAGATAAATGAGAGGGAGGATCCCTGGCAGCAGCTCAGGGGAAGTTCAGCGACTCCGGGATGGGCTCAGGTGGAGATGGAGCACCTCAGAGCCCTTTGGAGTGGGGCAGGAAGGGAGGGATCCCCTGGTTCCTCCAGCAAACAGGGGGGTGAGAAGCTCGGGGCTGAGCAGGAGAGGCCCTCTGCAGGGCCCTGTGAGAGAGGAATAAATGTCCTTGTCCTCGTCTCCCTCCCCAGACTCCAGGGATCCTCCTTTCCAGCCCCAGCTGGGCCGGTTCCGTGGTGGATTTCTTGCCACGCTGCCCTCTGTGAGCCAAGGAAGTTGCACTGTGGGAAACGAAGTGGAAATGGCATTCTCTGCCTCTCCAGCCTTGAAGGGGAGTGGAATCTCCGTAACTCCCTAAGTCCTGAGGAAAAGCAGGGCTGAGCCAGCACCCCGGTCCCACTCCCAGGGTCACTGGTTGCACTGACTCGTCCTGACTCCTCGGGAAGCAGCAGCCAAGCAGGTTTGTCCCAAGAAATCAGAATATAAACCCAGCAGGAACAGAGCAAAACAGTAACACAGGTAAAACAGATCATAAAATCCCAGATGGGCTGGGTTGGAAGGGACCTTAAAGCTCATCCCCTTCCACCCCTTCTCTCTCCAAGTCTCTTGGAGCCCTTTTAGCTCCTGCTGGAATCTTCTCTCCTCCAGGCTGGACATTCCCAGCTCTCTCTGTCAACAGCCAAGAGTTTCAGATGTTGGCAAAGGGAAGGTGACATAGAGGACACACTCCTGTCCCTGGATAGAGAGAACTGCCCCTGGGTCTTCCCAACATTCCCAGTTCAGCCCCCCTGCTCCTCTCTCCGAGGGCACATGGCAAAGTGGGAGAATTGGAATGCCCGGGCTCCAACCCACAGCCTGGGTGGGAATGGCAGGATGAGGGACACTGCAGCCAGGCCCTGCCTGGAAACCAGGAATGTGGGCACGTTCCCTCTCTGAGGTGGCTTTTCCAGCTGAGCCATCCATCCTTATCCTGAAGCAGCTTAGCAAACACAAACACTGCCACGACCACAGAGATGTGAGACATTAAACGACAAAGAACTCCCTGGGCTCCTGTGCAGCCCTGGGGGTTCATCTGGGAATGACGTAGGGAGAAACTCCTGGTTTGTCCCAGAGCGTTGTCCCTGTCAGGCAGTGCCCGGCCCTTTCCTGGCGAGTGATGGATCCCCAGGAAGCCCCGAGCTGCTGCCGAGCTCTGCTGAGGTTTCCTGCAGCAAAGGCTTTTAAACCAATATTGCTCCGTATTTTAAAATGATTTAAGATCCCAAGGACCAGCCCAGCTCTGGCTTTGCCAGCAGAGGGGATGGATCGTTCCCTTAAAAGCTTTTAAATGCGTGTGATAGAAAGGGGAAGTGCAGCTGCCTGGCTGAAAGGATTGCAGTGGCTCCGGCTCCCAGCCTGCCCACACATCACTTTAACTCTGCCTGGGAGCTGAGAGACACTTTCCTTCCGCGCTGGGATCCTCAGGGCTCCCAGGAGAATCAGGCACCCAGGAGAGGGATTTCAGAAGAACGTGGGGGATAAGAGGAGATGGGGAGGTTTTAGTGCTCCTTAGACATCCAGGTGCCTGAGTGAACTCAGCTGTTCAGCATCCAGCTCCCCTGGGCTGTCCTCCGGCGCCCTGGAGGTGAACTCCCCCCTTCTGCATTTCCCAGAGGAGACACAGAGCTCCCGTTCCCTGCAGACACAGATGTGCTGGCTCTGCACCCACCCCAGGCTCCAGGGAGGGTCCAGGGTGCTGTGAGTGAGCCCGGCGCCGGCTGAGCCCCGGGGGCTGGAGGAGGGACCAGCACCCGCTGAGGGACGGAGGACCGGGATCCTGTGGGATTCGGGCTTCTCCTCACTGTCCCTCCGCCCGCAGAGCTCTCCCAGCTGTGCAACACGGAATCAGCACCTCCAGAGCTCCTTCTGGAGCAGAGATTGGGATGGGGCTGGATCCTGCGCGCCCAGGACTCCGGCTCCAGCTGCGCCCCCCGGGCTGTCTGCAGCGCTGCCCTAAACGTATTCCCGGCTCCTCTGCCTGTGCCAGGCACTTTGCACGGAGGAATGTCCAATTTTCTGCTCTGCTAAAACTTGCAGCAGGGATCCAGACACCTTCCGTTGTGTTTTCCCTGGTGCCTCTGGAAAACCTGCGCACATCCCAGCTGTTCTCCCGCGTTAGAGCCATCTGCGTCCCGGCTGCTGGCTTTAAAGCCATTTGCACTTCTCCCAGGAATCACGAACCAGCAGTTGTCCTGACCCTGCTGGTCTTAGGCACTGCTGGATCTGTGGAAAGGGACAAGCACAGGTCCTTGGCAAAGAGGAAGAATTCCCAGACAGGGCCAAACCCTTTCCCTGCGGGGCTGCTGGTGCAGCTCAGATGCTGGGAGCGGCTCACTGGGCCTCATTGGTTCAGTACCAATTCCCAGCCCTCCCTAATGGGCTTGGATGGTGCGGGGAGAGTGGGAAGGAGTTGTAGACCTGAAGCCCAGATCCAAATTCCAGCAGCCATTGGTGTTCCCGGGTGCCCCTTGGCCTCGCACCCACCACCAGCACTTGGGAGACTCAGAGCCGGGTCTGGCGCATCGATGGCTCTGAGGAATCCTGCTCAAGGCTCCTGGGAGCCATTACCCACTTTATCCTGCACCTTGGGGATGGACTCGATGGCCTCTGAAGGTCCCATCAAACCCCAGCTATTCCGTGGTCCTCTGATCCACCCAGGAGCGTGTCCTTGCCAGCAAACCTCGTGGCTTCCCCTACATTAAATTTCTTGTCTGCTCTGCGCTCCCTCTCTCTTCCTTCCCTCCAGGGATGGCTTTTGTCTTCTGCTGCTGTGCTACACGGAAACTTTTGTCATCCCTCGGATCGCCTGAGGCGGTGGAGGTGACCTTGTTGCCGAGCTTTCGTTTCCCTTTTACACGGAAGCTTCTCCCTCCTTTGAGCCGCCGGAGCCGCGCTCTGAAGCTCCTTTTCCATCTTGTCACAACAAGGCTCA
This sequence comes from Lycocorax pyrrhopterus obiensis, assembly GCA_014706295.1. Taxonomy (NCBI): domain Eukaryota; kingdom Metazoa; phylum Chordata; class Aves; order Passeriformes; family Paradisaeidae; genus Lycocorax; species Lycocorax pyrrhopterus. Next base: position 11,507,121 of record JACSVZ010000005.1, read on the forward strand.
CTCAGGCAGGACCCAGCCATGAAAGGCACCTGTGAGAGGCTCTTGGAGCTCCTTCCTTTGGGGTGGGGCTCTGCAGGGTCAAGGATTGGACTCCACAATCCCTGATTCCTCCCAGCTTGGGATATTCCGTGTTTCCATGGGATCAGCATCCCAGGTTGGACAGGCCTGGGAGCAACCTGGGCTAGTGGAAGGTGTCCCTGCCCATGGCAGGGGGTGGAATGAGATGGTCCTTAGGGTTCCTCCCAACCCGAAGCATTCCCTGATTCATTGATTCCGTAATTCCTAAGGACAGGCAGCACTGTTCCGCTCCCTCAACCTGGAGCAGCTCAGAGAGGCACGTAATTGCATTGTGGGGAGACTAAAAGTTTTCCAGGGCTTCTTGACTCCTCCAAATCGGATTTGTGGTACCCATTTGCTCCCAAAGTGTGCAAGAGGACACACACACGACTCAGGATTCCATTGCAAAATCCATCGCTGCTTTCACCCTCTGTGTGCAGAGCTCTGAGCTTTTCAATCCAAATTCCTGCAGGATCCCAGCTGGAGACCACAACCAGAATTCCCAGCCTGCAGCAGCTGCTGGGCCAGCACATCATGCAGAGGAGATGGGAAGGGAGCCTTGATCTGAAAATGGAAAATGTCACTTTTTTGAGAGATTTGATGGTTTTTTTGGAATTAAGCCGTGTTTGCCACCCACGCTGAGACACTGAGGTGAAGATTTGGAATATTTGAGCTCCCAGTTTTCCTGCTGAGAGCTGCTTGTTGCCTCCCAGCAGATCCTGCTGCTCCTGCTGCCACCTCTCTCCAGACCAGCCCTTCAGCCTCCACCAGGGTCCTGTTGATCGGACTTCCCGTGGTCCAGCTATCCCGACCCTTCATCCCAACCTGTTCCCTGCTGCTCCTCCTTGGGCATGTCCTTTCCACACTCTCCCTCCCCCTGGAGTAACATTTCGTGGACAACCGGTGGGAGACACCCACGGATTTCCTGCAGAGACCCTCCGAGTGATTTTCCCACTGGGATCTGTTCCCTGACAGCGACAGATGAGGAAAAAGGAGAGGAGAAAAAGCAAGTTTAGCCCACAGACAAACTCATCTTCCTCCCAAAGCTGTTGCGCCTGAACACTTTTTTCCAGCATGTTTCACGGAGAGGAAAACTGATGGAATCTGAAAATCTGAAAAACAGCTGGAAGGACTCTTCCTCCTTCAGCCGAAGTCCGGCGATCCCGATTTTCAGGTGCGCAGGACTTGTCAGCGATTCCTTTTGATCCGGCAGCCAGGAGAGGGAGCTCGGCATCCTAATCCCAGGCTGCACTCGCCGGAGCGCTCCGGAGACAATGCTGATGATTCTTTTGTTCGACAAATAAAAGAAGTGGCCCACGAGGGAGCCGTTTTGGCAGCTGCTTTATGAGGGCTGCGGGGAATTGTGGAAAATCGATGTTTGCCAAAGGCGAAATGGACAGAGTTGGTGGAAGAAAACAAAAGTAACTCTGGGGCTTCGGAGGGATTATTGCAGGCACAGGATCTTGGAAAACTGGGGTGGCTTCGGCCCCCCATCAGCAGCAGCGCGGAGTGCTGGGATCTGTCGGGACCAGGGGCGGTGGGAATTCAGGAGCTGGGCTTGGGACATTGGGCTTTTGCCACCCAAACCCAGAGGAAATTCCTCTCAGTAAAAATTCCAAGTTGCCTTCCCAGAGCACCAAGGACTTGCAGGTCCCATCCACCTCACGGGGAGCAGTAGGATATTCAGGAATTTTTGCATTTCGGTGTTCAAGCGCGGGGATGTCACCGAGCTGCAGGTGGCAGAGGGGGAACGCTCCTAGAATCACAATGGAAAGGGATTCCCAAACGTGCTGAACATCGGTGCAAAGAGACACTGCAAAAATGGATAATTATCCCGTGCCAGCCTGCCACCGAGGCCGGGAACCCAGCAGGACTGGAAGGGAGACATTTATATGAATGCAAAGAGTCCCACACTCCTACCTCGAAACTTCCTGAGTTTAATGATGTCCACTTAAGCAGTTCTGATCAGCGGTGTCATGACTCCTGGATTTACTGGAAGCCCTATTTCTTTCTTTCCTTTTCTTTGGATGTTTAGCATCCTGGGATTTGTGGATTTGGACCTGGCTTGGCCAGCCTGTGGGTGGATACAAAGACGTCACCTCAAGGATTTTGGAGATGCTCCTCAATCACAGAATCCCAGAATCCCTGAGGTTGGAAAAGCCCTCCAGGATCATCGAGTCCAAGCTGTGCCTGATGCCCACCTTGTCCCCAGCCCAGAGCATTCAGTGCCACATCCAGGAATTCCTTGGACACCTCCAGGGATGGGGACTCCAAACCTCACTGGAAATGTTCTTCCTCAAGGCCACATAAACCCCAATAGGTCAATTTAAATCCATACACGCTGCTGGCATCCCCTGTTCCAGAGATGCCAGAGCACCAGGAGCTGCTGGTCTTGGGGATTCCCTTCACAATGTGACTTTTTTCCTATTTCTCCTGGAAATGACCGTATCAGTGCATCCTGTCCTCGTGCTCCATGTGACACCTCTGCCACATGACCTGCAGCTGTCGGCATAGGGAAGGAAATGCTCCATGCTGGGAAATCTGGGAGGAAGAGTTCGATTCCTTGGCCATGGAATCGTTCATGAGCCACCCCAGCCACTGCCAGGGCTGCCGTAACCACTGAGCACCGACGGATCCACGCCTGGATCTGCTGCCCAGTTTGGCTTTTAGGGAGAGCTGAGAGATGGATGTGAGACAGGAACACTGCAGCCTCTCCCTGTGTGCTCCCAAATCCCGTTTGGGTAAGGACAGTGCCTACAAGGAAACTGGAATAGAATCATGGAATGATGGAACGGTTTGGGTGGAAGGGACCTTAAAGCTCATCTCATTCCACCCCTGCCATGGGCAGGGACATCTCCCACTGTCCCAGGCTGCTCCAAGCCCCGTCCAGCCTGGCCTTGGGCACTGCCAGGGATCCAGGGGCAGCCACAGCTGCTCTGGGAATGTGTGCCAGGGCCTCCCCACCCTCACAGGGAAGAATTTCCTCCTGTCTTCCCATTCTTCACCTGACAGATGCATTTTCCCTTGGGCTGGAGTGAAGAGATGTTATTTGGGGAGTGCCAGCTGGGCTACGGAGCCTCCTGAACAACACCTGCCGCTGGAATATCCACCTGGATTAGGTGGCTGCTGGCACCCAGCACGCTGGGGCTGCAGATCCCAGCTGGCTGCTGAAGCCACCTGACCGTGATGGGGACAGTGGTGTCCCTGTCCATGGCAGGGGATTGGAACCAGGGGGGCTTTAAGGACCCTTCCGACCCGAACCAGTCTGGGATTCTCTGATGATAAAATGTGCAGGTCTCGGTTTTGGAGACAGCCCTTGGGTCTGGTTTTAAGCGAGCCAAGCCTCTGTTCTCTGGAAATATTCTGTGCAGGGACAGAACATTCCCAGTAACCTCCCAGCAGGAAAAACCCGGGATATCACTGTCCTGCCCTGCTCCTGGTGAGCGCTGCCTGGCAAGGCTGGCGTTTCTCCGTCGGTGTCTCCGTTTGGAATGGCCCTTCAGCCTCTCCTTGGAGCGTTCCCAGCTCTTTCTTCTGCAGAGCCCTTCTCTGCCCACACGGATCTCAGGGACACGAAACATGAGCTCTGAGTATCACTGTCCCCTGCTGCCCCTCCTCAGGGAATCACGGGACGGTTTGGGCTGGAGGAACCTTGAAGAGCATCGAGTCCCAGCACTCCCCCAGCGCTGCCAAGGCCACCACTGCCCCGTGTCCCCAAGCGCCACATCCACAGGGCTTTGAAATCCCTCCAGGAACGGTGATTCCACCCCTGTCCTGTTTGTCTCCTGGCTGGAAGGACGCCCTCCCTGCCCCGCTGCCCGTTCAAATGGACAATGAAGTGTTTTGTGTTTTCTGGGACCGCTCCCGCATTGACTTTGAAATTTATGTCCCACGAACATTTGTCCTCAGAATCCAACCGCTCTGACAGCCGAAGAAAGCAACATAAAAGAACAGGGCATTTGTAATTGGAAGGGAAAGTCCTTGGCTCTGCTGAATCTCCGACCAGAGGTGCCAATTAGAGCCTGCTGGATGTGGATGGAGGCACCTCCACCCCTCCCCGCCTTGTTCCGGACAGGGGAGCAGCAGATATTTGCTGTGCTGGGTCAAGATTAAACCTCCAAGCAGTAATTCCATGGCTCCAACTCCCCTGTCCTGAAGCCAGCCAGGCCCCAGAACTTTTAGAAACTGAAAGGCTGGATGAAAGCATCAAACACCGAGACAGTTTGCAGGAATATCAACCAGACAAAAAAAACCCAAAAAAACCCCTAAACCCCCAAAAACTCAATTGTACCGAAACCATTGCTGGGCACAGACAGCTCCAGATTTTGTAGCTCCCAGACAAAGTCAGCAGCAACCGTCAGAATCTGTGTTTCAAGTCTGACCTTCTGCTTTTATCTATATTTTAAACCCCACACAAGGTATACAAGGCGAATGTTGCTGTTACAGTCAGAAAAGCCTAAATAATGGATGAAGAACAGAGGCTGGAAAGGGAGGTGGGAGGGGGGGGAAGAAAAAAAGAGAGAGAGAAAAAGAAAAAAGGAGGAAGAGAAAAGCTGGAGGAAAAAGGCGGGGAAAGGCAAGAGAGAAAGAAAGTCAAGAGCCCTCCAAAATGAGAAGGGGCTGGCCCCTGTGAGCTGAGGCTGGAAGTGGGAACGGGATCCCTTCCTTGGGTGGGGTAGGAACTGCTCAGGGGCTGTGCTGGAGCAGTTGCAATTCAGTGCTCTCAACCAAACTCAAAATTGGGCAGTTTCTGCTCTGTTTCTGCCCGTGATCCAAGCTCCTCTTCCAGAGGGCCAAATCCTCATGGGAAGGAGCCAGGAGAGGTGTGGAGCTGGATGTGGTAAGAGGAGAAGGTGTTGGGCAGGGCTGTGCTATCTTTGGAGCTGCCCAGATATTGCCAGGACTGGATCCTCCTGCACTGAGCAGGGTGAGGATGAGATTCACCCGTGGAAGCGGAGATGGGGCCATGGCCAGCTCCTCCCTCTCCTCCAGGCAAGCCAGGAACCCTCATTTGCTGTGGGCTGAGGATACTTTTGGCCTTGCCTTCCCCAGTTATCCATATTTGTTTTTAGGTTCATCATTCAGAAGGATAAACCAGGGGTTCAGAGTCTAGGCCAGGAGCATCCTGCAATAAAGGGAGGGGACAGAGCTCATTCACCAGAGCTCATTCACAGCCACCGCCGGGACAGCCTCCATGACCCTGGAGCAGCAGGGGATTTCAGGAGGTGCTTTCACCCCCAGCCTGCCTGGGACCAGCAAATGCCCTGATATGGGGCAGCAAATAAACCCAGCAGCTCCAATTCCCAGCACTCCCCATCCCAGCTCCTTTCCCCTGGCATCACAGTCCTGAAGATCTCCCTTCATTCACGGGACGAATTATGGCCACCAGGGAAAATTGCTGCTCTTTTCTCCCTGTCAGCAGGGACAGGACCAAGGGAACAGCTGGAGCTGTGTCAGGGCAGGTTTGAGTTGGGTATCAGGAAAGGTTCTTCTCCCAGAGGGTGCTGGGCACTGCCCAGGCTCCCCAGGGAATGGGCACGGCCCCGAGGCTGCCAGAGCTCCAGGAGCGTTTGGACAGCGCTGCCAGGGATGCCCAGGGTGGGATTTTGGGGTGTCTGTGCAGGGCCAGGAGCTGCACTGGATGATCCTTGGGGGCCCCTTCCAACCCAGGGTCTTCCAGATTCTAGGATTCTTTGCCACCTAATGAGGATTTTAGTAAAGGGAGCCGTGAAGGCAGAAGGTCTCTGGATGGAAACACTTGCTGGATGCTTTCTTATTTCCATGAAAATTTATCATGGAGGCCGTGCTGTGACTGTGCAGCAGGGCTGAGAGCACCAAGGGCAGGTGACATCCATCGCCAGGATACCCCACAGCAGAACTGAGACCTCTGAAGGGCAGAGTTTTCACTGAGTTAAATATTTGGAGAGGCTCTCAGGAGGCCTCCTCCTGCCCTGCCTCCATCCCTCCCTCCCAGCCCTGCGAGGAGCCAGCTCCAGGCTGCAGGAGCTGAGAGCCTTAGGAAGCAGAATGAAGCCATCAAGGCTTGGCGTGGAGGCAAGCTGCATTTCATTCCCTGCAAGCTGCATTTCATTCCCTGCCAAGTGCCCAGTCACTCCTTCACGGCTCCCTCCTGCTCTAAGTGCATCCCTGTATTCCGTGTCCGGGCTCGCTGTCCGGGTGCTCGCTGGTTGTAGCTGGAGGAGCAGGACACGGCTCCTGGCCAGCCCAGATTCCCTCTCCTCCCCGCCTTTGGGAAGATGCCCGGGGGCAGGTTTGTATCGGATCCTCTCTGCTGGTGATCCTGTGTCCGAGGGGCTGCCTGGCTCCAGCTCATCCAGCAGGAAGAGTGGGACACACCACGGCCTGTGCCCAGCCCCCAACCCCTGGGTGTGACAGAGCCCAGGAACAGGCAGGCCAGAGGCCTCCTTTCCACCAGTGTCCCTTACAGGGTGACTTCCCCTCTCTCCCTGTTGCAGCCACTGGCACTGTCCCAGGGCGGTATCATGGCATCACCCCCTCTCCTTCCATAAAATCCCAGAATGGGTTGGGGTGGAAGGGACCTTAAGGCCCATCTAATTCCAGCTAGAACCGGGGGACACCTTCCTCTAAACCAGGCTGCTCCAAGCCCCATCCAACCTGGCCTTGGACGCTCCCAGGGATCCAGGGGCAGCCACAGCTCCTCTGGGCACCCTGTGCAGGGCCTGTGCTCAGGGGGACTCTGCAGAACCCGCTCTGAAGTCACAGAGCCACAGAATGGTTTGGGTTGGGAGGGAACTTAAAGCTCGTCTGGTTCCAATCCCCTGCCGTGGGCAGGGACGCCTTCCACCAGCCCAAGTCTTCTTGGAAGATGCTTCACTTGGAATTTTCCTGTTGGAAACACGAAGCTGAGCCGTTGGATTGATCTCCACACTCCCGTGGCTCCGGTAATCGGAGGCCATGGCAGAGGCCACAGCACCTGAGCTCTAATTGAACCTTTGCTCTCAGCGAGGCCTGAGGAGCAACACCCTTCAGAGGGAGCTTTCAGGTTCCCTTAATTTAACCAAAATATCCTGCAGCCCACTTAACAGCACATTATGAAGTTTTCTCATGAATAATTAACTCTGAACTGCGATTGACATCATGAAGCATGTGGCTGGCTCAGGCAGGGCCTTCCAGCAGCCAGTCGCTCACAGGGGGATGCGCAGCCAGCACGGCAGAAATCAGCACTTCCCCGGCAAGAGCAGGGCTCGGTGCAGCTGCTGCTGGGCAGGGCAGGCAGCTGCTCCTCCGCGCTCCTGCAGACACGGAGCCGGGAAAGCAGGACGGCTGAACCCGGGTGCGGGGCGGATCCGGGGTGGCAGGAGGTCAGGAAGCTTTGGCCGGGGTTGGTACATCACAAGGAGAAGTTCAGAGTTGTGTCTGAGGCCTCCAGGCTGTCGGTGGGGTTGTTGTGATGGGAAAACAGCTCCTGGTGGAAGGAAAAGCTGCTTTCCTCAGCACCGCAGTCGCTGACAGCTCCTGGCAGCTTGTGCTGGAAGGCGAGGCTGGAGGTCCGTGCCAGACACTGGGATCCTGCTCGCTCCCTGCTGCCGGGGACTGGCAGTCCCAGAGCCAGGCAGAGGCATTCCCAGAGGCTCCAATTCCGGCAGTGTCAGTCCTGCCTGCAGGGATGTTCTCAGCCTCCAGGTATCCGAGAACAAAACTTGACCCAGGGCTCCACGTTTCCCGAGGGAAAGCTCCTCTTCGGGAGCCGCTCTCGCGAGCAGCCCGGTGGCTCTGCACCCCTCACACAGAGCTGGGCTGCCCCAGGAGCCGCAGGGAATCGCGGCACAGCCTGGCCACCAGCCTGGCCACCAGCCCCTTCCCCCGGCTGGCCCGCGGCCGTCGGGGACATGTCCCTGTCTGCCCACCTGCCCTCACACCCGAGGAGACACGGCCCCAGGGGAACGAGCAGAGGGGCTGCCCTCCGCCATGAATTAGTCATGGCCAGCGGGGTGACCCCGTGTCCTGCTGGCTGCACTGCGCAGCTGTCGGCGGCTGGGAACAGTTGTGGAGCACAAGATTCCCATGGTTTTGGCTGCAGCCTGAATCCAGAGCTGATGCACCCCCCTCTCCCTCAGCCCCCTCCCTAAACTGTGTGTTTTAATAAAGACATCCAGGCAGCGCGCTCGGAGAGCTCGCTTAGATCTGAGCTAAAGAGCACAGCCAGGGTGGGAAAAAAATCCATGCGAGGAGCCGGAGGAAGTCAGCGTTCCACGGGCTGAGGAGAGAGCCGGGGAACTGCAGCGGGAGAGAGCCGGGCGAGGCACTCGGAGCAGCTCCGGGAAGAGCCATCAGGAGCCATCAGGAGCCATTAGCCCGTGTGCGGGAGGCTGCGCTCCTCCGGCTCCCTGCGGGCAGCTCGGGGCTCCGCGGGGAGAGAGAGGCTGGAGCCTGGGGCTCCCTCGATGCCGCTCTGCCGCCGCTCGGTCCCGGTTTGTCTCCGGCAGAGCGGAGCGGGGCCCGGGCACATCCAGCACCCGCTCCCTCGGGAGCTGCTCTGCCTGGAGGGTCCCTCTGGAAGAGCGAATGGTCCTTCCAGCAGGAAGGAATCCCCACGTGAGACAGTGCCCCGTGCCAGGGAGGCCGGGAGAGAGGGGAGAACAAAAGGAGCCGTGCTCAGCCTGGGACACGCGGCCGCCGCTTCCCATGGGATGGGCTGGTGGAGAGCCCCGGTGCCGGAGGAGCTGCGGTGGACCAGTTGTGAGAGGGTCCTTGAGCAGCTGGGTGGGAGCAGATGTGGGGACAGACTGCACAGACAGACAGACAGACCTGCCTGGGAAAGAGGGAGGAGGGAAGAGCAGGAGAGATGGTGGAGGGGCTGGAGGGAGGTGAAGAGGGAAGGTAGGAGAGGGAACAGACTCACACCTGGTGTGACTCGGGGTGAGGGAAGGGGCCCCCCAAATAACACTGAGTGATTTGGGTGATGCCATGAACGCGGCATCCCTGCCCTGAACCCCCACTGCCACCAGTGGCATCCTGAGCCAGCCCTGCGTTCGTTTCAGTGGCTAAAACGGGCACGATGAGTTTGTCCTTCCTAGTCTGAGGATCTGGAATGCTGATCTCCTTGGACATGCTGCAAATATTGATAAACAACGGGAAAATTCTGCCCTGAACGTTCATCTCAGAGTTGGGAATTTGTTCAAAGCCCAGACAGATCACAGATCCCCATGTGGGGAATACTCCCCCATCCTGTTTCAAGGCCAGCAGGTGTTTCCTCCGGTTTGTAGAAGAGACAAACGTGGCCCTGCTCCACGATTTATCCGGCAGCGAGGCTGGAAGTGCTTCCAGGAGCTGGAGAGGGATGAGGCAGTGTTCCCTGAGCTCGGGGCTGTTTCCCTGGAACACCTCTGGAACAGCTCCCTGGGATCCCCAGGCAGCAGCTGGGAAGTCGCAGAGTGGTGGAGCAGGATTTTATACAAACACACGGATTTTTCCTTGTGTGAACCCAAACCCTTCCGTGCCTGCCGTAAATAAAACACAGTCCTCAGCTGACACTTCCACATCGCTCAGAGAGCTCCAATTCTCCTACAGCTGCTGGAGGTGCTGGTGAGGTGCTGTAGGTGAAATGTAGATTTTATCTCTGATCTCTCCATCTCCAGGATCCCAAAATTCCTGAAATCGCCTGTGAGCTTCCCTACACTCGAATCTCCTCAAAGATCCGAAGGCAAATCCTACAGCACTTCCTCAGGGTTTCTGGCTAAAAATGAGGGGCTGTTCCTGCAGGGCTCTGGGAGGGCTCATGGGGGCAGGAAGCTGTTCCTGTAGGTGAAGGATGGGGAGATAAAGACCTCGGGAAAAGCACAAGATTAAATTTCTGGAAGTATTTCTTTAATACAGTTGAAAACAAACCAACCAACCAACCAACCAACCAAACAACCCAACCCCCCAACAAACAAATAAAAACCAAATGAAAGAAATTTTTAAAACTCACAAATTTATAAATTTGTTAGGATCTCTCATTCCTTGCTGACACTGGGATGAGCAGGGAGCTCTGTTTTTGCACAGCCAAGGGTTAAAGCCGCTCCTACCACAGGCAGCTGCACCCGACCCGGGGCTTGGTCCTGGTGAAGGGCGACTGATCCATTGGAGAAGGGGATAATTCCTGCTCCTTTTCCCTGGGATCGTAGAATCACAGAATGGTTTAGCTCGGAAAAGCCCTCCAGCTGTTCCCTCAGCAGTGCCAAGGCCACCACTGACCCGTGTCCCCACATGCCACACCCACAGAGCTTTGAAATCCCTCCAGGGATGGCATCTCCACCACTGCCCTGGGCAGCTGTGCCAGGGCTGGACCATCCTTTCCATGAAGAAATTTTCCCAATATCCCACCCAGACCTCCCTTGAGGCCATTTCCTCTTGTCCTACCCTGCAGCCAGCTGCCAGGTTTGCCCCATGGAATGCCCTGCTCCATTTCCCAAACTCCTTCCCAAGCCTTTTCCCTGAGCTCCCCTCGCCCTGGCTGTCCTCCCCCCTGCTCAGGTGCCGAGGGAGCCTCTAATTACGGCCTCACTCCTTTTTTCCCTGCAGTGGAACAGAGCCTACCCCGAGCATCTTTAAAAATACATCTGCTCTGCACTGCACTGGAACACATGGAATAATAGAAGAAAGTGCGGAGTGGGCGCACCCCGGACCTGCCCAGCTTTCAAAGGCAGGGATCCTTTAAAGAACACGGAGCGTTTTCTCTGCTCCTGACCCAGAGATGGGACGTGCCAGCAATATCTGAGCAAAGGGTCCTGGTATCCCTCCCCTCAGCCTGGATCCCTCTGGGATGAGGCAGCGCCTGCTGCTGCTGGTGGAGCGGATTCCCCACATCTTTGAAAGCTCTCTGTGAGCACTCTGGGCTCCGTGGATGGACAGACAGGACCCACTGATGGTCCCCAGACAGGCCGGATATTCCCGCCCTTGTTTCCCAGTGGAGAAATCAGCCCCTTGGGCATGGGATGTAATGGGACGCGGGGGCCAAGGTGGCACCGTTTGCTGTCACCCTGCTGCTCGGGAAGCACAGGTGGGCCCTGTGCCTGTGAAACAGAGTGGGGTGAAGGGATCTGGAGCAGCTCTGCAGCTGAAAGAATGCACCATCCTGAATTATCCTAAAAGATAAAAGAGGGGCAGGGCTTCTCCAGGGATTCCTTCAAACACATCTGCACGTGCCTGCAGTCACCAGACTCAGCTCAGCAGGGCATGGATCACTTCAAACGCATCCCTGCACGCCTTGGTGATGGTGGCACAGCCACACTGGCCTGGATCACGCCTCTGCCACATCTGAGCACAAGGGATTTAGGTGCCCAAATTCTTGGGGGGTCTTGGCTTTTACAGCAGGAAGAAGTAACACGAAAGAGCTTGACATGGAGGGAAACTTGGAGGAAGGGCTGGATTGCAAGAGAGATCCTGGCTGCAGCACCAGCGGCCAGGGAGAGCTCCAGGAACCGGTGTCTGCCAGCTCCAGCAGCCCAGAACTGGTGGGCAGCTTTCCTTGGGAAGCCTTTGCAGCACCAGGGGTGGGATTCAGCTCTCACACCCCCGTTTATTGGTGTCTCCACCCGAGCTGGTCCTTCAGCACCGTTACAGGCTCTAAGGCGATGAAGGTGCCTCCAAGTCCTGAGTCGGGGTTGATATCAGAGGTTGATACCAGAGCTGAACTGCAGCAGAGGCTCCTTGGTTCCTCTCCAGTGACCCTCACTGGAGCCCGGAGGTCTCCTCTCACCCGTGCATCCCTGCTCCGATGGCCCCCAAAGCATCTCCATCCAGTCGCTGGTGAATTGCTGGTGTTGATGTTTTGAGTTCTCAGGGTGCCCCATCTCCTGCCCCGGGGGTTGGGGAAGGGATCAGACCTGGCCCATGCCCTCAATCCCACCAGCCTGGAGGTAGATGAGGAATCAGGTCCTCAAAGGTGGCTGAAGCTGAGCTCCTCCTGACGGAGCTCTGGGCCAGGCTGGGTTATCAGGTGCCTGTAAAGGTGGAACTGCTGCCAGAGCAAGAGCTGAAAAATCTCCAACCTTGCTCATACATCAAAGCTCAGATGAAAACCCAGGGTGAGAGTGGAGTGTCCATTCCAGTCAATATTCCCTTCCTTTAATGCTGTTTTGGGTCCCGTGTCAGCCTCAGAGGTGCTCTTTGTGCCCCAGGAGCCGGGAGTGCCTGTGACACCCCTGTGTGTGTCTGTTTTCCTTCCCTCACCTGCTCTCCTCACCCTGTGCCAGGTGCTCTGCAGAGAGCCTGGATTTGGAGGGATTCGGGTCTTTTTGGGTACCCAACCAGGGCCCTGGTGCAGGAGGAGAGACCCTCAGGAGAAGAGGAGCCGGACACAGAACCTGAGACACCAGACCACGGCTGGGACCTGCTCCCAGCCTGTCCTGGATGCCAAGGCTGCACCCGGAAGGAGCAGCAGCTTCTCCCTGACCTGTTGTGGACAAGGAGTGGCTGTTCGGGAGCAGGGGGCGGGGGAAGCACAAGGGGCCCTTCTCCACCTCCTTCCAGGCTTTTCCCTGAGGATCCTGGAGACTCGCGCTGCCTTGGGCATGATGGAGCAGGAGCAGGAAGAGCAGGAGCAGAAGCAGGGGCAGGAGCAAGGGCAGGAATAGGAGCAGGAGAAGGAGGAGGAGCAGGAATCAAGGTGGGAACAGGAGCAGAAACAGGAGTAGGAGCTGGTGCAGGAGCTGGAGCAGGAGTAGGAGCAGAAAGGAGTAGGAGTAACAGCAGGAACACGAAGAGGAGGAGGAGCAGAAACAGAAGCAGGAGCAGTGACAGGAGCAGGGACCACAGCAGCAGCAGCAGCAGCAGCAGGATCAGTGCCCGGGCCGGCTCCTGCCCTGCGCCCCGGGTGTGATGAGTTCTCCAGGCCTCATCACCGCTCCCGGTGTCTCTCCGCCCGCCCCTCCCGGCCCAGTCCCGCTGCTCCTCGCCCGGAGCTGCCCCATCCTTCTCTCGGATCCCCCCTTACCTGGCGGCTGCGGGGGCCGGGGGGTCCCCGGGCGGCCGCGCTCCGGCTCCCCAGCGCAGCGCTTCGCGTTTGTGCCTGGGAAATACCCACCCGGCGTTTTATGAGCGCGCCTGATAAATATTGCATCGCCCGTGAACTTGGCGGAGCGGGGGCACCGCGGCACCGGCCCCGGCACCGGGCACGGGCCGGGAGGGGCGCGGGGGCCCCGGGGCGGGGGAGCCGCCGGGAGCGGCTCCGGCTGCGAGGGGGAGCCGCGGAAAGGGGGGGCCGGGCCCCGCTAATGCTGCGCGGAGCCGGTCCGGGGCCCCCCCGGGCAGCACTCAGCATCCCGCCTCATTAAAGTTTCATCGGCAGCGCTCGGCCAAGGTCTATTTATGAAAATGCGCTTTTCGCTGCACGGAGAAAACAGGGACGGAGCGCAAGAACAAAGGGATGGGGTTTGGGAAGCGCCCGGGAATAAGGGGAGATGTGCGGGACGGGGCGGGGGGGTCCCACGGTGAGGGCAGGGCAGGCTGGGCTCTGTCGGCCACCGCCGAGCTGGCCCCGCTCGCCCAGGTGGAGCAGCTCCTCCGACAGCTCTTTCGGGTGCCGCACAATTTTCCCTATTTTCTTTTTTCTTTTTCTTTTGCTTTTTTTTTTTTGGTGGGTTTTTTTCATGTTTCTTTGTGGAGTTTTAAGGTTTTGTTTATTTGGATTTTTTTTGTTTGGTTAACTTTAGGTTTTTTGCTTGTTTGGTTTTGGTTTTATTTTATTTTACTTCATTTCATTAGTTTACTTTCATTCATTTTACTTCATTTTATTTTTTTCCACTTTATCGCATTTTCTTTCACTTTATTGTATTTTATTTCATTTTATTTTACTTTATTTTTTCTTGTTTTACTTTGCTTTTCCCCGGTAAAAGCCGCAGGGTCCCGGCTGTCGGGCTTCAACACCACGACGTGAGTTTGGTTATTTTTTTTCCCCGAATAAGTTATAAAACAAAACAAGACAAAACAAAACAACAACAAGGAAAAAAACACAAACAAAAACCCAAACAAACAAAAAACCCTCAAACAAAAATAAAACAAAAACACCCCAAACAAACAAACCCAATAAAAATCGCTTGTTTTTATCCCCTTTTTTCCGCGTCTCACCGAGACCGAGCGGCCCCCCAGGTTCTGATCCCCGGGACAGAGGGGACCCCCGGCTTTGCCCCCCCGGTTCTGCCCCCCCCCGTCCCTCCCGCCGAGCGACCGAAGCGCGTTTGGGGAGGTTTCGGTGCCATCGGCAGCGGGTGCGCGGAGCCGGGAGAGGGGCAATGTCCCTTTCGGAGCCGCTGACGCCGCACCCGGGCAGGCGGGGGGTGGCAGGGGGCACCTGGGGGTGTCCCCCCCCCGGGCACCGTGGGGTGCGGGGTCAGGGTCCAGCGCGGCCCCGCCGCCGTTCGCGGGAGCGCCCGGGCGCTGCGGGCAGCGCTCCCCGGCCCCGCCAACGACCCCCGGCCGCGGGAGCGACCCCCGGGCTGCGGGCGAGACCCCCCCGCAGCCCCGCACGGCACCGGGCGGGGAAGAGGCAAAAAACCCCCCGTGATGGGCCAGAGGGGAGCCGGCACCCCCCCGGGCCCCTCGGGCCGCCCCCGCCCCGTCCCGCGTGGGCACGGGCGGCTCTGCCTGTCCCGGCGGGTCGCGCCTGGCCCCGCGGAGGGGGCCGGAGCCGGCCTCCATCCCCGCCGTGATGGCTGCAGGAGCTGCCCGGGAGTCCCGGGCAAGGGGTGCCCGGGCCGGGGGCTCCCCGGAGCCGCAGTAACTGCAGGAGGCAGGAGGGTGAGGTAAAACGTGCATGATTTATTTGAAATGCTGCAGCGTACACAGACACCAAAATTTCATTCAGCACACACACAGCGGAACGAAATCTCCTTTAATTCAAAAAAAAAATAAAAAAGAAAAGAAAAGGAGGCAAATTTCTCTATTAAATATGCAAAGGACAGGGGGGAAAATAAGAGTTTTCTTGCCTTCGAAAGTGCAGAGTTCCCTATGCGCAGAGGCAGCCGCCCCGAGGCCGGGCCGGGCTCCGTCCCCGCTGCCTCGGGCCGCTCCCGCCGCTCCGCTGAGCCCCAAGGACGTGATTGTCGAAGCGCAGGATTTTATACAGTGAAACCATACGGAAATCGAACGGTTTGAGTGAAACCAACACAAAATAAATCTCCATTTCCCCGAACAAACCGCGACTCCAGGGACGGGCCAATTTTTTTTTTTCTTTTTCAGTCTTTTCTCCTTTTTTTAATGCTTTTTAATTTTTTTTTTCAATTTAGCCGATGAGGTAGAAACAGAAATGGTACTGCAAAAACGCGATGGGTTTGCGGGGGGCAGGGGAGAGAACAAAACCATGCAGGTGCGTGTGTGTGCGTGGGTGTGCGGGGACCCTGGCAGCGGGGAGCACCCCGGGTTTACAGCTGGCTTCCAGCTCGTTTCCTTTCTCATTTCTTTTCCTTTTTTTAAGATTTTTTTTTTAAAAGAAGAGGAGCGGACACAGAGGAGCGAGCAGTGCCACGGCCCCCAAGCCAGGAGGGGCTGTGACAAAGACCCATCGGGCTCTCGCTGCTGCTGCCCCGACTCCAGGCACCCCCAAACTTCCCCCTTGGCCTTTTCATTTTGTCTTTTTCCTTTTTCTCCACCTTTTTTTTTTTTCTCCAGTTTTATCTACAAAAGCAGTCTGTACCAGTCAGAACAGCGGGGCCACTTCGCCCAGGGGTGAGGAGCAGGCACCAAACTGTTCACTTTGCTTTGGGCGCGTTTCCCTTTATTTTAAGGTTTATTTTTTCCTTTTTTTTTTTTGTTTGGTTTTTTTCCAATTTTTTTAACCCAAAAAAAAAAAAGCCGACAGCCCCAAGCCCTGTTTGGGAAGGGCCAGGGGGACGGTCAGGAGGGCAGCACCCCCCAAACACCGCTGCCTGCCCAGCCCCTTCCTCAGTAGGTGGCAGAAAATTTCATCCTTTTCTGCTTCTGTCTCTGATTGCAAAACCAGACCCGCACAACGTTCTTCTTCAAGTCTAACTTCTCGGCGATGGCGGCGATTTTCTCGGAGGAGGGCCGGGGCTGGACGGCGAAATAGGCCTCGAGCGAGCGCTTCTCGGGGGCGGCGATGGACGTGCGCTTGCGCTTCTTGTCCCCCCCCGTGTAGATCTCGGGTTTGGTCATTTTCTCCCTCTGTGCCCTCTCCGCCTCCTCCAGCCACGCTTCCAGGATGGGCTTGAGGGCCACCATGTTGTTGTGGGACAAGGTGAGGGACTCGAACCTGCAGATGGTGCTTTGGCTAAGGCAGCCCACCCCCGGGATCTTCAGGTTGGCCAGCGCGGAGCCCACGTCCGCCTGCGTGACCCCCAGCTTGATCCTCCGCTGCTTGAAGCGCTCGGCGAAGGACTCGAGCTCCCGCGGGTCCGTCTCCGTCTCGGGGCCGGAGATGACGGCGTGGGAAGCGAGGCCGTGGGGGTGGGACATGTTCATGGGCTGCGAGTGGTGGGCCATGTGGTTGATGGCCGACATGTGGGAGTGAGGGTGCGAAGGCGTGGAGCCCACGTCGGGGCCCGGCACCCCTCCGAGCGGGAGGGCGGAGTTGAGGTGGTCCAGCAGCTCCCCGTCCAGGCCCTGCGAGGGCTGGTGGTGGTGGTGGTGGGGGTGGTGCGTGGTCAGCACGGACGGGTGGTGCAGGTGGACGGAGGACGAGGTAGGAGTGCAGGACACGCTGCTCATGGTGTGGTAGGTGGCGTCCGGCTTGAAGGGGTGGGTTTTCTGCGACACGATGTCCACGGCGGCCAGAGCCTCGGCCCCTCGCAGCAGCGTCTCGTCAAAGCCCGCAAAGATGTTCCCCTGGATCTGCACGGAGGGCCGGGGGGGGAGAAAAGCGGGAGCGAAAACAAACCGAGAGAGCGGGAGAGCATTAAAGGGAAGCAGCGTGACGGAGATGCCGCTCTGCCCCACCGGCACTGCCGGGGACAGCTAACGCGAACCGAGCGCCACCCGAGCCCCCCGAATAAAAGCATCGGGGTGCCAGACCCCGAGCGCTCTCCCTCCAAGTCGGGCTCCCACTCTGCCCTCCGGGGCGACCTCCCCAAAAGAGAGGCAGCGGCGGAGAGGCCGGAGCCGTCGGGGGTCCCGCAGCCCCGCTCTGTCCAGCGCTCGCAGGGATCGGGGCGGGACGGCTGAACCTCCCCGAGCGGGACCGACCCCCGGCCGCCCCGGACCCCTCCCCGCGGGGACAGCCCCCCGCCCGCCGGGCCCGGCGCCCCGGAGGAGGGAGGAAGGGAAGGACGGACCCCCCCAAACCCGAACGAAACCCAAACGCGAAGGGGAACCAGAGTAAGTTGGCGAGCACGGGACGGAACCTCCCGAAAGCCGTGCCGGGGCTTACCTGGGGGGCGGGCAGGCAGGCTCTGCGGATGGCTTCGGAGCTGGTGTGCAGGTGCGGGTACTTGGGCTCGTGCAGGATGGGGTGCATGCTGAACGCCTGCTTGCTGTTCATGGACATCATGGTGGGAGCGGAGCGGGGCCGGCCGGGGCAGGGCAGGGCAGGGCAGGGCAGGGCAGGGCAGGGCACGGCAGGGCAGCGCAGGGCGCTCCGGGCACCCGGCTCGGGGGCGCGGTATTGTCTGGCTCCGCCGCCCGGCATCAATGGCATTATAGGCCGGCCCCCCCGCCCCCCGCCCACCGGGAGGGGCCGCGGAGGTCCCTCCCACCGCCCGCCCCCGGGCAGTGAGCTCACCCCCCCTCAAACCGGGGCTCACCTCCCCGCCGCCCGTGGTACCCTCTCCCCAAATCGCGCCTCCCCGTGCTCCGGTTGAACCCCCCCCCCCAAACCCACAGCTCTCCACCTGTCGGTGAATCCCCCCGAACCGGGGCTCAACCCCCATCTCCGCCCCTCCCCGGCTCTGCCCGTCCCGGGGCTCCCGCAGGTGCGCCCCTCTCCCTGTCCCCCCTCGTCGCGTCGGGTCGGGGGGCATCACCTCCCGTCCAGCCCCGGCCGCCCCCTGCCCGCCCTGCCCGCGGCTCCGGGCTGCTCCCCCGGGGGGATTTGGGGAGCAGAACAGCCCCGAACCCGGGGCTGAAGAGGAGCTGTTCCCCTTCTCCCTTTGAAGGGAAGAGCCTTGGGTTAAAAATCATAAAAACAACAAAATCGAGAAAAGTTTCACCAACTTTTTTTTTCCCATTTTCCAGTGAATCTCCCTGGCTCGTTCCCCAAATCTTCCCGTGCAGGGTCCCGCGGGCTCCACGTCTGCCTGTGCGGCCTCTCCATGCTGCCCTGTCCGGCCCACCGCTGCCTCTGCACTCAGCCGTCCGTGTGAATTTCCCCACAGCCCGTGGCGTTTCCTTCCCTCTCTCCCTCCCTGCCACCAAGGCCAGCTCCTGCCACCACCGAAGTGGAGTTTGGTTGCACTGCTGGATCGGGGCGGGGAGTGGGGGGTGGTTTGCAGCCCCCCAGATGCTCCCAAAAGGTGCATGAGGAGCGTGACAGCCCTGGCAGCCCAGAGCAGGGGGGCTGACCGGGAGGAACCCCAGTGCCTGGGGGTGATGGAGGACAGGAGGGTCCTTGGTTATGCTCAGGGCAAACTTCTTCTGAAGGGAACACGGTGTGCTTCTCCAGCCCCGATGTCCAGCCTCGGTAATGGCTTTGGGACACGGTGCAGGTGTTCCAGGAGTCAGGGGGAGGATCTGTCTCCTGGTCCCTTCAGCATCCTCCGGGTCCCTTCTCCTGGGGATCCTGCCAGGTGTCTTGGGACAGACAGGGTCAGCGAGTGTCACAGGGAAAGGGAAATCCTGACCTGACCCCATGGCCTGATCCCCACCTTTCCTGGGAGGCTGAACCGTCCCTCAAAAGATCATAGAATGGGTTGGGCTGAGAGGCACCTCAAAGATCATCCAGTTCCAGCCCCCTGCCCTGGGCAGGGACACGAGGCAGCCACCAGAGATGTTTCCTTGGTGCTCCCAAGGAAAGCTCAGATCCAGTGACAGGAGACTGAAAGCCACAACCACCATGTCTGGAGCAGCCCAGGCTCGGGCACGGCCACCAAGTCCACCACAGAAGTCCCCTAAACCAGCCCCGAGCAGCACCTGGCTCGTGCAGAGGGGTGGGGGAGAGTCTGCAGGACTGAACCCTGACTCCAGAGAAATCCTCCTGGGGGAAAACTGCACCAGCACCAAGGTGCTGCCAGGAAGGCCCTGTCCCTGGTGGCCCGAGGCACTGTCAGCCATTCCTGAACACCACAGCGTCCCACGGGTGCCAGAGGCCACCAGGCCCTGCCAGGATGCTCTGACCCTCCGGAGGCGAGCGCAGGCAGGAGCTCGGGAGCCTCTTCCCTTCTCCCCGCTGCCAGCACAGCTCTGAGCCACCGTCTCCACTCAGCTGCAGGATCAGGTGATGGGCAGAGCAGAGTGGATGCTGGAAAGCTCCACTGAGACTCCAGCAGAATTCCTTAGAAGGGGAATTGTCCCTTCCAGGTGCTCTGCGGAGGGATCTCTCCCCTCCTGCTGGGTTTGTTAAAACTCTCATGACTCCAAGAGCTTTTGTCACAGGGTATTCCACAATTCCTTCTGCTGGGCTCTTCCTGGTGGCCCCTCTGCCCTCCTTTTCCTCATTTTCTGCGTTTCAGCAGCTCGGAGAAGGTTGGACAGAGCAGTTCAGCTCCTGGCTCTGGATTTCGCTCTCCCTGAGGAACAAACCTGTGCCAAGCTGCATTTTGCTGCTGTTCATGTAGGAAAATCAGAGCAGATGAAGTAAAGAGCATTCCCTCCTTCCAGTCCCTCTGTGTGCCAGCAGCCTTTTCCAAACCGCCAAGCCTTTGCTCTTTCCCTGCCGCAGCCCTGAGCCTCCTGCCCCGGACTTCATCCTGACAATGAACTTTTTGAGCAAGGGACACCCAGGGAGGATCCCCGAATGCACCTCTGGATGCCCTGGCACTGACACTGAAACACAGGGACACCACAGGGACATCAAGGACCCCCTTCCAGCCCCATTCCATGGATGAAGTCATCCTCCTGCCACCTCCCACATGGATTTGTGGGCCGGTCCCAGAGGGGAAGAGAGCAGTGCCCTCCATATCAAATCTCTGGATTGAGTCAGGAGTTACCAGGCTCCTGCTGGACAGGCAAAAACAGGGAAAACCCTCCTGTCTTCCAGCCAGGATGTGCAAAGGTGTGGAAGCAGGAGGAGGAGGAGGAGTTTCTACAGCAGTGAGAATCATGGGCATCTCAAACACTTCCACAGTTGTTGCTTTAGCCCTGGGGAGCTCTGAATATTGGCACTTCCAAGGAGCAGGATGAACTTCCAGTGGGTCGCTCCGCTCTGGCTTTCTGGAGTAAGATGGAACAGCTCTGCAGCTCTCCTTGTAGCCTTTCCATGTCTGTTCCAGCTTTCCTCCAAAAACCGGAATAGTCCAGACCCAGCTCTCCCACCCGTCCATGTCAGCAACCCCTCTGAAGCAGGAAATGCTTCACTGGAATCAGAATTAAAAGGAGGAAAGTCAGGATCTTTCCTATAAAAAAAAAAAAACCCAAACAAATAAAAGCACTGAGCAAAGACCCTCATGATGTGAGTGTTTGGAAAACAAATTCCTTCCAGGATGATTCCAGCTTCCAGGCTAAGAGCTGGCACTGCAGCCTGGTCAGCAGCTTTGGGGAGACTCTCTCTGAAATAAATCCCTGTGCAGAAATGAAGAGCCAGGAATCTCCTCACGTTGTGTGCTGTGGTTTTGTGCCATGGAACGGCCAATGATCCAAAGGGGCAGGAATATTGTGGGAATCATGACCCCTGCAGCCAGTGCACGAGGGCTCTGGCTGGGCATTCCCACTGGAAAAGCAACCCTGGACGCGCTCTCCAGCAAGGTCTGAGCTCGAGAAGCTCCAGCTCTCCGTTGCTTTTTGAGGGTGACCCTTAATTTCCCTGTCTGGCTCCCTGCCTATCACCAATAAAACCCTGCGCGCTCCGCCTGATCCTGGCGTTTTCCATCACGGAGGGCTGGGTGCAGACCTTGCAGAGGGCCGGCCTGCCTGCCATGTGCTTTGGTGCCTCAGGCAGTTGCCTGCAGACTCCAGCTGTTTTTATTACCTAAGTGGGTTTGATTGCTCCTTCATTTGTGCCTGAATGAGAGCCCTTGGCACCCTCGTGGGCTCTAATGGGGTCTGTGTGTTCTCGCTCCCAATTAAACCCACGGGCAGCGATTAACAGCTTCCAGCAACTCTGGCGCGGAGCAGAGGGGACGCGGCTTTCCAGGGCTCCGGGAGAGGATCCTGCAAAAGGGACACGACTTTGTGCATCCCGAGCAGACAGCTGGGCTGGCTGGAAATGGCTCTGTCCCCAGGTGACCGCTGCCACTTTCTTCTCGTCAGGGGAGGTTTGGCTCAGCCGTCCCAGCCTCGCACAGACGCGTTTTCCTGCAGTGGGGGACGATGCTGGTGGGTGGCCAGGGGTGGGTGTGACCCCAAAGTGGGGGTAGAGACATTGAGGACAGCTCCCCACCTGCCCTGGCTGTCAGGGCTGCTCTTGGAAATCATCCTGTGGGGTGATGCGGAGATGAGGACATCAGGGCGTGGATGGCCTTGCCCCACTTGCTCTTTCCCTCCCCTCCCTTTTCCTTGGGGCCCTGCGCAGGGCCTGAGCAGGTGGAAGTGGCCAAAAATGGTGAATTTCTGGTGCACTTGGACTTTTCAGCCCCAGGATCTGACTCCAGGAGCCATCCCAGCCCCTGGCAGCCGCTCTGCCGGGATCATCCCAGGGCCCTGGCTCCGATGCGCACATCCCATCCCACACGACCCACAGCCATCTGTGGGAACCCCGGGGAGGAGCCATCCGTCAAAATTAAGTTGTTGGGGGATTAAATGCTTCGATCTCGTCGGAACTGGCGTTTTCTGATGAAAATTGGTTCTGTCAGGAAATGTGTAAGTGGCGCTACCTGCCAGGGGTCCGTGCGCTGGGACCGGGCATGGTCGGAGCTGGCTGATGGAGTGCAGGAATGGAATGGAAAATCCAGGCCCAGGAGCTTTTTACCTCAATTAAAGTCTGGCTCGCTCCTAAGACAGCCCCGTGGCATTGGGAAGAACATTCCTCCCACACTGGATTAAACTTGGTGCGAGGCCAAGAGCAGGACCTCGACAGGCTGAAGTGACACCTCGGGTGGCGGACGGTGGCGTTGTGGAAGGCTCAACGGAGGCCAAATTCTGTGTTGGAATTAGGAACAGACATCACAGAACCACGGAATCATTTAGGTGGGAAAAATCCTCTCAGATCCTTGAGTCCAACCACTCCCCAGCACGGCCACCTGTCGCCCTGAGATTTGCAGTTTTTGATGTTTTCATTTCTGTGATGGAGTTCTCACGCACTTTCTGTAAACACAGTTATGTTTGGCCAACAGTTCCTTTTTGTTTTCATTCCTTCTCCTGAGGCGGAGAAGTTTGATGGACTTTTCGTCTGACCAGTGTGGTTGGAGAGGGGGTAACCTCATCCTCCAAGCCATGGTCATTCCTAAAAACATATATATATGAAGTAAAATAAACAGCCTGGGAGCTTTTCCTAGCTCTTTTCTGTCCTGAACTAAGCTGGGTCTGCGTGGTTCTTCCGTGTCCAAGTACGACAGCCACCACTGACCCGTGTCCCCAAGTGCCACATCCACGGCTCCTGAACCCCTCCAGGCACAGCGCCAAGGCGTGGTTTGAAATACCACGCTTCCAAAATGCCTGTTTCTGGAGGAAAACGCAGGAACAGCTCCTGATGAGGAGGAGATCCCTTCCCAGCCAGCAGAGCAGGGTGTTTAACGCAGGCCTCGCACTCAAGGTGTAAGAGAAAGACGATCCGCGCTGGCCAACAGATCCAGCTTGTAAAAATCCTTATTAAAACCCCGCTGAGCCTAATTGGGAAAGATGGCTTTTAATTAAAAAGTGCAACCGTTCAGCCAACTTTTATAGGAGATTGCTGCGACCCCAGGAGATGCCAACCAGCAATAGACTCCACTCCTTCCGGAGGGAGGGATCCTTCCCATCTTTTGTTAGCTGGAACATCTCAGCCGGTTTTAAATGGGCAACTTCACAGCTTTCCTGAGTGTGGTTTCTTCCATTAGGAAATGGGAATCTTCTAACAGCTCACCCAGGCAGCAAAATTCCTGCACTCCATCTCCTGCATTAGGAACCCGGAGTCCGTGCGGCTCCGCTCCGCGGAGCGGGAGAAGAGAAAATCCAGATGGGGCAAAGTGTAGCTCGACTTTTTAATGCTAAATTATTTACAGTAAGTAAAATCGTGTGTGTCAATTGTGAAAAGAGTCCAATTTGTTTGATTTACATTGCAGGGGGGTGCCCTGGGGTAGGGGGTGTTTAACTATCTCCTCTAATGTAATTGCCTATGGCAGCCCGGTAAATATTTGATGGGCTGCCTGAGCGAGGGAAGGAGCTGGGGCTGATGCTCCCGCAGCCCTCGCAGGGTATCAAATGCAGCTGCAGCCAGGCTCTACCTGAGCCCTTCCCATTGTGTAACCAGGGCTGGCTTTAGCCCACTTTCAGGCTGGGAATGTGCACTTTCTGCTGGAAAACGGGCTTGTCCCCCGTGCCGTGGGTTTGTTTTATATAAGAAGCCCAAATTTCTGTCTGTGCCTCGAAGGGAGTGTTTTCCTCAGCTTTTCAGCAGGAAAAGCAGGCTTTGCTCTTGTCAGGGATGTTTCCATGGCTTGGAGGTGCTGCATCCTGGCCCCAGCTCGCAGGGATTGTCCCTCGGTCACAAGAGGGTCACACCTTGGCTGAGGGTGGTGAGCGGGATGGGGATGCAGGGATTGGGAAGGACACACAGGGGCTCCAGCAGCAGAGGTGTCTGCAGAAAACCCCTAGTCCCAGCTCATGCAGCTTTTCCATTTTTAATGTTTTAAGCAGCACCAGGGGAAGTTCGAGCTGGACACCAGGAGGAATTTCTGCATGGAAAGGGTGGTCAGGAATTGGAACTGCCCAGGGAGGTTTGGAGTGCCCATCCCTGGAGGTGTGCAAGGAAGGCCCGGAGGTGGCACTCAGCGCTCTGGGCTGGGGACAAGGTGGGGATCAGGCACAAGTTGGACTCGACAATCCTGGAGGCCTTTTCCAGCCTCCAAGATTCTGGAATTCCATGTCAAGATGGGCACACTCAGTGCCCCGGAAATGGCCCCTGTGACCTGGGGACAAGGTTCTGCTGCTCAGACAAGGCTGGGACAGAGCCCCTGCTCTCTCTGGGCAGCCCAGCCAGTCCACAGGAATTCCTGGAGGGTAGGAAATGTCACATCACCCACCTGGGACGGTAAATATTTAACAAGGGGAACACCCCCTGCCTTGCTCCCTGCCCTCCTCATCCATATTCAGCTCCTGCAGCTCTTCCAGCCCTGCAGAAAGCACAGAGAGCCCTGGGAAGAGGGAATTCACTGAGGGGCTGTGTCTGCAGGTCCTCTGCCCTCTGAAGGGGTTTGGAGCTCCAGATTTGGGGACTGGAAGTCAATGATCTGTGAGGTCTCTTCCAAACCAAATCATCCATGGATTCTGTGATTTGGAAGGGACACATGGAGGCCTCCAGGCCAATTCCCTGCTTGGAGCAGGGCCAGTCAGAGCAGGTTTGTACAGGGGAGTTTGAACCCCTCCAAGGATGGAGACACCAAAGTCTCCATGGGCTCCCGGAGAGCTGAGCAGGGAGAGGCCACCCAAGATCTTCATCTGCAAAGGCAACCAAAAGTTGGGTGGGGATGCTGCACCCGCCTGGTTCAGCATGGAAACACCTTGGGGCTGTGGATGGAGGGAACTGGGCTTGGATGGCACCAGCACCCGGGCAGGGAGGGACAAGTGGGACCCACACCGAGCTCCACGGAGGTCCCCATGAACCCACTGGGGTATCTCTGAGGGTTTCTTGGGATGATAGCTGTGGCTGGGAGGCAGGAGCAGTCAGGATGGAGGTGTGGAGCAGGCTGAGAGGCCTGCTGGGGTCCTGGGATGCAGAGGGAGGTTTTACATGGAAATCCAAGCGGATGCTCCCGGTGCCCTGGGGGGTCCCAGCCTGCTCCTGCCAGGAGCCTCTCCGTGGTTCTCCATGCCTTGCTTGCTCCAGCTCTTACAGAAACCAGCTCTATTAATATCCCAGCTCTTCCTCTCGGCCCATTACTCTTCTGATGGCCCAAATTTCCAGTTAGCTCCTCTCCAAATTTAAATGATCGCTTCCCCCTGTCTTCTCCACCCCCACCTTTCCGAGAGATGACGTCACTGATGACCCACATTCTCCTGCCTCTGAAGTGCCTGGCGCCGGGGCCATTAGATCCCTCTGCTGGGCTGGGACTGGCTGACAGCCAGTCCCAACCTCACAAGTAACCACGGCCATTCACCGGGAGAGGGAAGCTCCAGCCTTGCCAACAGCGTTGGAGAACAGGAGAGGAAGGAAGGATGGAGCTGGATGGAGCCTCCTCCTGCGCAGGGGTGTTACCAGGGAAGGGAGGAAGCGGAGCTGTCAAGCAATGGACAGCTTTGAGGGAGGGAAGCAACCTTGGGAGGTGTCTTCCCTGTCCTACCTGCTCCCAGGGTCTGCCAGGAGCTGGCAGGTGGGATCCCATTGAGTGCTGGAGGGACTGGGACACCATGGAATGCTGGTGGAATTGAGATCCCGTGGACTGTTGGTGGAATTATGACACCATGGGCTGCTGGAGTGATTGGGACCCCATGGACTGCTGGTGGAATTAGGACACCATGGACTTCTGTGGGACAGGGACACCATGGACAGCTGGTGGAATTGAGATCCTGTGGGCTGCTGGAGGGATTAGGACGCCATGGACAGCTGGTAGAATTGAGATCCCATGGACTGCTGGTGGAATTAGGACACCATGAACTGCTGGTGGGACTGAGGCCGCCTTGGACTGCTGGTGGGGTTGGGATACCATGGACTGCTGGTGGGACTGCTTTTGCTCTGACCCATCTTGCAGCCCCTGTGAGTCCTAAAGCACTGAAGACTCTCGGTGGGACCAGCAGTGTGGCACTGGGTGGGACCAGCACTGTGACACGTGTGTCACTGTGTGTGCCCATCTCAAAGCCTGCAGAGCCCTGAAGTGCTGCTCTGGGCAGCTCCTCTTGTTCCTGGAGGCCTCAAAGCTCCATGTCAAAAGCCAGTGAGTTTCTGCCCGGAGGAAAACCCTTTCAGCTCTGGTTTTGATTCAGTGAAGACCCTTAGTTCACATCTGAGTCAGTGCAGAGGCCAAAACTCCATCAGTTTATGGAAGAGAAGTCCATGAGCAGCTGGAAAGAGACCTTCCAAACAGGGGTAGGAAACAGGACAATGTCCCCTGTGCTGGACACGGCTCTGGCCAAGGCAGCCCTTTCCTAAAGCCTTCCTGAGGGTCACCTCTGGCTCTTCTCCTTCTCGTTGAGTCCCAGGCTCAGGAAGAGCCTCCAGGAGCCAGAGCCTTTGGTCCCACCAAAGGAAGAAGGGTCCTCCTCGAGGAGACATGCCCAGGCAGCTCCCAGCATCCCAAACATCTCCTGCCCCCAGCCCAGCCCATCCCAACCAGCTCCCACCACTGACCTGGGCAAAGGAGAGGCCCAGGCAGGCAGGAAAGGCATCCCAAAGAGCAGTTGTGGCATCAGCTGCTCCCAAACGAGCCGTGTAGGACTGAGAGATGAGTTTTTGGCTGGATGATCCCAAATCTCACTGCCACCTCCAGGGCATCTGGTCCCATTATCCCGAGTCCTTTCCAAAGGGATCCAGCAGGTCCAGGGGACAAACAGGCAGAGGACCTCCTCATCCAAGGAGGTTCCTCCAGGTCCTCACCTTGGCTCGTTCAGCAAAGGGAGTTCCCTGGAAGTGAACCCAGGGAGGGTTTCCAGTAAGAGGAAGAAGGTGAAAGAAAGAACAAGAAAGAAATGCTAAGAAAATAAAAAGAAAAAAAGAACAGGAAGAAAATGAGGAGGGAAAGAGAGCAAAAATAAGGAAGGAAAGAGAGAGTCTTGGTTTTCTGAGTTAGAAGCAAAATTATCTTGATTTCCATTTGAATAATTCATGTTTGCCACGGGCCATGTATTCCTGAGCTTGGGTGTCAAGTGTTTATCGAATATATCTCTTGACAGGGCACTTGTGTGATATTCAGCCATTGCCAGAGTGTGAAAAAAACACACACAACAAATGGAAAAAGAGGGGGGGAAAAGGAAACGCTGGAGTGACGGCTTCCTCCGCCTCAGTTTGAGAATAATTGGCCCAAATGAAGCCCCTTTCCTTGCCACGAAGTCCCCCCTGCCCCCTCCCTCCGTGGGGATCCAGCCGGCAGCCCAGCACAGGTGGCTGGGTTATTGTCCCTACACCCAGAGGCAGAAGCTCTGGGACCATCCTCGAGGATGAGCCCAGCAGGTGCTGGAGGAACTGAAGCCTTTGTCACCGCCTCAGCTTTTGCCAGGACATGGAGATGTGATCCTGAAGACTTAGAGGGGTCTTATCCCAAATGTTTCCAGCTTGGAGTGAATCCCAGCTATGGTGGGACCCTGGTGGCTCAGGACTGGCTCCTGGATGTCGTGGACCACTCACCTCCAGCTCGTATCCCAAGAGCCATGGCTCCACCAGCCAGTGGGAAGAGCTGGAAGAGGAACATCACCTCTTCCTGGGTGAACCAGACGTGAGCGGGGAGCTGGAGCCATTCCCAGAGGTATCCCTGGGATCGGGAGCAGTGGGGTGTCCCTCCACCAAACCCGGCATTGACCACGTACCCAGCGCAGGACAGAGAGAGGCACCGGGGCCGAGTCTGGTTCCAGGGCAGCGAGTGGGGGAAGATTTGCTCTCTGTCCTGGACAGTCCAATTCCCATTCTTTGGAGGATTCGGGGCAAATCTCTCACCTTCCTATCCCAGCTCTCTCACAGACCTCATTCTTCATGCAGTTCCTGAAGGCAGGGATGGAAGGAATGCCCACATCCATCCCAAAGAGCTCCTCAGGACAGGAGCATCGCCAAGGACGGCTCGGAAACACCTTGGGGGCTGAATGGTTCTAAGCCCAGGAAACCGGGATGGCAGCTGGGAGCAGGGACTTGCTGTGCCACCCTGGGAAGGGCCTGTCACTCCCTGTGGGACACACGAGCACCCAGCACTTCCCCACTCAGGCACAGGCAGGAGGTGAGGGGGGCTCAGTGCCCAGCAGATCCCCCTGGGCAGCGTCCTGAGGTGAGACAGGGTCACATGTGGAGCTGGGCATGGTGGTGCCTCACCTTGTGGAGAATCTGCCCTCAGAATCCGGGTGTGCCCGGGTGTCTGGGCAGTGCCAGGGCTCCCCGTGGTGCACCTGAGGTGCATTCCCAGCCTCACCTGCATCCCGCTGCCCCCTGCCCCGCTCAGCCCCCGGCACCGACCGGAGCTGCAGCGGCGGGACCGCCCTGGAAGGGACACACGTCCCCCTGCAGAGCAGCGTCCCCCCAGCTCCTGCACCCCACAGGGATCCCCGGAGGGAGGGAGGAGCAGCTTTGGGGGGCACACAGACAGTTCTGAGGGTCTGCAGCAGCTCGAGTTCACTTGCAAAGTGTCTTCTGGTGGGAAACGGGGGACCCTTTCCCGGCCGGCTGCCGGCAGGGGCCCATCCAACCCAAACCCATACCCGGGACCCCAAATCCCGCAGCAGAGCTGGCGCCCGGCAGGAGGAGGGGGCAGAGCAGCCGGGCTGGGAGGCGGGGGGGCCAACACCGTCCGGGGGAGCCGGGGGCGAGGAGGAGGGAGCGGTGCCCAGCAGAAACCCGGATCCCGTGCGGCCGCACCCAGCCAGCAGCGAGAGCCCGGAGCCCTCCCCGAGAGGAGTCATTTGGAGACCGCCGGGGCAGGGGGAGCAGCCAGACAGGGGGACGGGGCCGGTCCCCGCCCGCTGCCCCCAGCACCCAGCTCCCAGCTGGTGCAGCAGCAGGGAGCCCTGCCTGGCCATATGCTCTGCGTGCTGCTTCAATTACCCCGCGCGGAGCCGCGGCTTGCTCAGCCCCTGGGAGCGCCACGAGGGGCCCGCGGGGGGAGCGAGGCCACGCCGGGGCTGCCAAAAACCGGAGCAGGGTGGAAGGCTTTAAATCAGAGACACTTCGCTCCGTGGGGGACACTCCTGGTGCTCCCACGAGCAGCTTTGTGTCCGGGAGCATCCCTCGGGTCCGGGAGTGTCCCTCGTGTCCAGGAGCATCCCTCGTGTCCAGGAGGGTCCCTCGTGTCCAAGAGTGTCCCTCGTGTCCAGGAGCATCCCTCGTGTCCAGGAGGGTCCCTCGTGTCCAGGAGGGTCCCTCGTGTCCAGGACCATCCCTTTTTTAACAGCTCCATCAGGGCTGGGACCTCCTCTGCACCTTTTTGGGGGTGGGTCCGGCTTCGAAACCTCCAAGCCAGGACTCAGGACGCAGCTCCTGGCATTAGGGATCCATTCCCAGCCCTAACGACGATATGCCAGGTCCTCTCTCCAGAAAGCTGGTTCTTCCCAAATTAAGCCCCCTAAAAAATGGTGTAAGTGGGAAATAAAAAATTTTCACTACAGCTTTTATTTTCACAAAAATGGCCTCACGATTGCACAGAAGTGTCCATGGAAAACATTCCAGCTCCTTGAAAAATTTCCTTCTCTACTGGAAAACCAAGAAACTAAAACCTAAAACCTCCAACCCACATTTTCTTTTCATTTCCTTACCTCCTTTTAGCTTTTTGCTGAAATAATCTGTGCTTGTGTTTTTAATGACTCGAGGAGTGTCAGTTTGTGAATATCTGATGGAAGAAAAAACGGTTTGGTTTTCCTGAGTTCTAATGCTGGATTATTCCTGATATCTCTAATAATGGGCTATTTCTGAGAAGGTTTAATTTGTGTTGTTCCCCAAACCTCACAAGCAGAGGAAAAATCTTTACATGAGCAATACTTGTTGCTCTGGTGCTCATTAGACAGATCACCCTGGTCCTTTTCCTGCCAGAATATCTCAGCCTTTCACAGAAGTTTTGTCCCTTTGAACTGGAATCAGACTCTCTATTCCTTAGGAAAACTGGTAGGGTTTGGGTTTTGGTTGTTTTTTGTTTTTTTTTTTTAATTTTCTGTAAGTCTCTAAACAGAATTAAAAAAAAAAGGAAAAGCCAAAAGTGCATGAAAAAAATCATCAAGGATTGATGTGAAGTTCATCAGGTAATTCTGGAACTCACCACCTTCATTTCAACTTTTTCCAGCTACAGCAAATATTTTTACGGCCAGAAAGAGCAGGATTCGTTTCAATCATTGTGAAGTGAAAAACATATCAAGGTGTGCTGAGGAGAAAAACATCAACCAAGAGGGTTCTGCTCATGCTTGGTGTGATCTTGCTGCTCTGTTTCTCCCTCAGGTTCGCAGCCCTGGCAGAATTTGGGCAAAATTTGGGCACAATCCCCCAATTGCTGCAGGGGCAGCTGTGCCTTGATGTTCCCAATGTGGAAATCCCTGGAGAAAGAGGCCGTCTCACCAACATGGTGTGAAGAGAAGGTGTCCGGGCTGGGTCCTGAGCCCCTGCACCACCTGCAAATCCTCTCCCGCTCCAGCTCTTCCCCACACCCTGCCCTTGACCCCTCGGCCACAGCTCAGGGTGGCTTACCAGCCCCAAACCCACACCAGCCCCAAACCCAAACCCACACCAGCCCCAAACCCACACCAGCCCCAAACCCACACCAGCCCCAAACCCAAACCCACACCAGCCCCAAACCCACACCAGCCCCAAACCCAAGCCCACACCAGCCCCACTGAGACCCCTGGAAAGGGAATTCCTTCCTGGGCCCAGTTTTTGTGTCCACCTGGACAGAGGAGCCGTGACTCCAGTGATGTACCTGGGGAGCATCACCAGCATGGGGTGGAGCTGAATTCCTCTGCTGACCCAGTGCAGGGAATCATGGAATGGGTTGGGTTGGAAGAGACCTTTAAAGGCCACCTGGTTTCACCTTCCACCACTTCCACCTTCCAGGGACACCTCCCACTATCCCAGGCTGCTCCAAGCCTCGTCCAGCCTGGCCTTGGACACTGCCGGGGATCCAGGGGCAGCCACAGCTTCTCTGGGCAACCTGTACCAGGGCCTGCCCACCCTCACAGGGAGGAATTCCTTCCCAATATCCAACCTAAATCGACCCCACTTCAGTTTAAAGCTATTCGCCCTTATGCTACCAAAAGATTTGTCCCCATAAAGTCTGGAGGGGCTGGGCTGGGAGCAGAGGCTCTCCTGACCTGAGACAGCCCCACTGAAAAACAGCAACATCTTCAATCCTGACCCTCCTGGAGCAGGGAAGGGAAATTAGCAAAAAGCAAATCAAGGAATAATTCCAAGTGTCAAAGCCACTTGATGAAATTGTTTTGCTTCTGGGAGACCCGCAGGCAGAAAAGCTTGCCTGAATAAATGAGTCTCACCCACCGGTCCCAGATAGATCCACAAATCCCTGGAAGCTGCAGATGTACCTGGGATGTAGGATCAGAGCCACCCCGCATCTCAGGCTATTTCTAACCACATTTTCCCCAGCCTTGCTTCCCAGTGCCCTCCTTGGTGTTCTGGTCACTCAGAGCTGGTGGCCAGGGCTTTTCCTCCCCTCGGAACAGTCAGGTGAGCAGCCCAGAGGTCACTGCCCAGCCCTGGGTGGCCCCACAACAGGGCCCACCCGAGGGCAGCTTGGTCTGGGGAAAAGCAATCAGAGCTTGGGAGAAACCCCCTGAAATGGGCTCAGTCCTCACTCCCAATGTGACGTCCCGGCTGTCCCGTTCAGCAGCCACGTGCTGGAACCACGAGGCTCATGCCAGGGGAGGGTCTGTCCAGCCAGAAGGGCACGGCCAGCTCTGCTGCCCCTGGACTCGGACACGAGGCAGATTTCGAGCTTCCCACCAGAACAGTGAGAACAATAAGGTTCCAAATCCTTTTGGATGCACCTGCAGCCAGAGGAGAGGAGAGGAGAGTGTCTGATAGGAGAGTGTGCAACAAGCCCTCCAGGAGAGATTCCCCCGGGTTTTCAGGGACAGGATGAGGGAATATCTGGGTGGGATGGTTTATTTGACCTTCCTGCATAAATCTTTGCTGTCCTTTCTAACAGGCAGAATTCTTCCAGGCAGGACCTGGGGGCGAAAGGGTTAAGAACCCTCCAGGCCACGGGCTGGCCCACAGACCTTCCCATATTGTCCCCTTTCTTATCCGCTGTCCCTGGAGACATCAGCCACCAGCAGATTACCCTGGGCTGTGCCCCGAGGGCGCTCGGAGCTGAACGGTGGAGGACAGAGAGGCTGTTCCTTGAATTCCGAAATGCTGGGAGTCCCTTCAGGAGCCAGAGAAGGGCTGCAGGGTGAATCGGTCCGGTCCGGAGGGCTGGAAGAGAAAAGGATGCATAGAGACAGTGGGAAGGATGAACCAGCTCTGCTCTGGGACTGGAGCTGCAGCCCTTGGAGCTCCGGTGGCCCCAAGGGCAGCAGCAACTCCAGAGCAGGAAGGTCACCACAAGGATGTGCAGAAATCTTTGGGATGGGACTTTGGGGACAAACCTGGAGCTGCCCAGGCCAGCCTGGCTGAGGTGGGGGACAGCAGGGGCTCACCCCAAGCCGTGTGTGAGTCTGGCCGTGCCCAGCAGATGTGTGAAGGGCTGAACGCTCCATGACCCGTTCCTGGGAGCCCTAATGGGTGCCCCAGCGATGCATTAACACCGGGGTGCAGCTGAGCCACGGCCCTGCCACCAGAGCAGGGCTCCAGCGGCAGCAGCTGCGGCAGGCAGTGAAGGAACCACGGGAAGGTTTCAAGAAGGGAGGTCCCAGGAGTGATGTGATTTGGGGTTTTCTTTCCTAAACCTGAAAACCTCCCAGGTGATGTAAGAACAGCCTGGCCAGGCCGAGCATGGGAGTGTCAGGAGAGCAGAGGAATTGTTGTCACCCCAGAAGCTGCAGGTAAGAGGAGAGCGGAGCCAGGACAGTATCTTGGGTTACCTGTGCCACCCTCGGGGTGTGAGTTCAGCCAAAGAGCCCTTTACCCCCAGATCCACCTTCTGCCGTGCATCCCAAGGTATTTAAGCTGAAACCTGGTTTCATTGATCCGGGCCTGAAATCGATGGGCAGCAGAGGGCTGAGACACCGTCCAAATAAAGATAATACAAACAGCAATAAAACAGCACCATTGATTTTAAAACTGCCCATCTAAGGCTTTATAAAGTATTCATTAAATATCTATTAGGATAAATTGAAAGCATTAGGAACACGGGGAACTGGTTATGCAGATTTGCAAGTGTTTTTGGTTAATTTATAAATGCTGCATCCGCATGGACAGAGCGGGAGACACTGACAATAATTACTCTGATCCATTTTGTTACTCTCTGTAGAACTCAAAGCTGCGGATGTCAGAGGCAGAAAGGGCTCCATGCCCTTCTCTCCTGGATTTGGAGGAGGTCAAGAAGCTGAGGAAGGCGAGTGAATATTTCGTCTCCGAAGAGGCACGAAGCCACATTTAGTGAGCACTTTCTGTGGCGGGGGGGGAGAGGCACCGCTCCATCAGCCGGGCCCTGATGGCCGAGGATTACACGCTCGTTAAGGCGCTTGAGAGGGTCACAGCTCCCCAGCACGGGCTGGCTCGGATCGTTTTCACCGCTCGCAAGGAGAGGCTGCAGCGGTGGCAGTGGGGAGCGCGTCCCCTTTCCGCAGGGCACACGGGACACAGCCCGCGAGCATTTAATGGTTGTCAATCAGCGCCGAGCCAGGACGGGGTGATCCCTCCGCAGCACAGGGATCGGGACACATCCCTGCGGGGCTGCTCTCCGGCTGGGACACAGTCACTGCCCGCTGCAAGCAGGGAAAGTCACCCTGGGCTGCCTGTTGTGGAGTGGGAGCTGGGATTCCCAAAAAGTCTCCCTGGGCTGCCTGTTGGGGAGTGGGAGGTGGGATTCCCCTTCCACAGCACCAATACCCGAAGATGATTCCAAACTGGCTGCCTGGGCTTTCTCTGGCTATGGAGTGAGATGGGCGGTGCCAGAGCAGGATTTGTGTTGGGGTCCCAGTGTAAAATGGACCTGGAGCTGCTGGAGCGAGTCCAGAGGGGCCCCGGAGCTGCTCCAGGGCTGGAGCCCCTCTGGAGCCAGGCTGGGAGGGCTGGGGGTACTCTCCTGGAGAAGGGAAGGCTCCAGGGACAGCTCAGAGCCCCTGGCAGGGCCTAAAGGGGCTCCAGGAGAGCTGGAGAGGGACTGGGGACAAGGGATGGAGGGACAGGACACAGGGAATGGCTTCCCAGTGCCAGAGGGCGGGGATGGATGGGATCTTGGGAAGGAATTGTTCCCTGTGAGGGTGGGGAGGCCCTGGCACAGGGTGCCCAGAGCAGCTGTGGCTGCCCCTGGATCTCTGGCAGTGTCCAAGGCCAGGCTGGACATTGGGGCTTGGAGCAGCCTGGGACAGTGGGAGGTGTCCCTGCCCATGGATGGGCTTTGAGGTCCCTTCCAACCTGAACCATTCCATGCATCTCTGACTCAAGCCTTGCCCTGCACGATCCCCTCTCCAGGAGCCGCAGGGGGACACCCAGCAATCACCTCCAGCCTTGTTCCTTGCAGGCAGTGCCAGGAGCTGGAATCTCTGTGCCTCCAGGCCCTCTCCAGCCCCGGGAGAAGCTGCTCCTGAATGGGGCCATCAGCCACAGTCCCCTGCACAAACAAAGTACAAAGACACCGTTGAGTGCCCAGCTCCAGGAGGCTCAGGGAGGATCCCTGTCCTGCTCTCCTGTGCTCAGCGCTGAAGTCCTTGGCCTTACCTGAAGCTCAAACCACCTGTAATTAAGAATTACATTTACTGAATGTAAATATCCTAAATGAGTCCTTTCCCAGGCCATGCGAAGCGTGAGCATGGATTTACAGAGCATCACCTTCGCCACTGCAGCTCCAGAGGGAGAGCTGGAAACATCTCGAAGGAGCAGGGAGTGGAGGGTGGGAATAAAAACCTTTTGCTCATGGACTGGTCGCTCTTGAAGGGCAGGTTGGTCAGACAGCAGCCACCACCATGGGGTCCAGAAATCCTGGTGTTTCAGAGAGGAATGGTCCAAAACATCTGAGAGAGGGACTCAGGAGTCCTGGTGGTCTTCCTAAGCTGCTTTTGGGTGACACCCAGCACCCCTGGGGCTCAGCTTCCCCACTACGAATCCCAGAGGAAATCCCATCCCAGCAGATGGATGTCATGGAGATGAGCAGTCAGAGAACCCCAGAATGGTCTGGGTTGGAAGGGCCCTCAAACCCACCCAGACCCAGCCCCTGCCATCCTTCCACTAGACCAGGGTGCTCAAACCGTGCTGAGACAGCCTTGGGGGAGCAGCACCAGACAGCCCATAATGCTCCATCTTGCCTTTTAGCTCCTTCCCTCGACATTTCTGCATTTCCTTCCCTCCCCATTCCCTGCTTCTCCTCCTTCTGAATGCTCTGGAAATACCTGGTTCAGTCGCTTTGTGAATTATTAGAGGCATTTACCATAGGCCCTCTCATTAATTATTCACAGCTGTTTTGTTCTGGGGCTCAGATGTAATTAATGGCTCAATTAATATTTAAATATTAACTATTTTTAAAAACCCAAGACATCCCTGTTAAGCTTGTCCATTGAGAAATAAAAGGCACGGCCGGCGAGGCTCGGCCAGGGAAGTTGCAGAGCACAACGTGGAGTGGGAGACCCATCCCTCTGCCGGCACGGATCCCTGTGGGAAGCAGTTCTGGGAGCCGGAGGCTGGGAAAGGGGAGCTGGATGGGGACAGAGCCTACAAACCCCACCAGGGAAGGCAGGCAGAGGAGAGCAGGAGCTCTGGTGTTCTTAGATCCTTGGGGAACCACCCGTGATGCCAAAAGTGGGAATTTCTCCACAGACTTGCTGATCCAGAGATTCCTGGTCTCCCCAGGATTTCGGGTTTAAAACCTGTCAAAGCTGGAATCGTGCTGGTGTTCCCACCACCTTCTCCTGCTCCACATCCCAACTGCCAACAGAAGGAGATGGAAGAAAATGGAACATGACAGATGCACTGATCCAGCCCAAAACTTGGATGGCGCAAACTGGGAATTCATGAGAGGTTATTCCAGAGGTGGGGCTGCTGGACACTCCCCACCTGCACAGAACTCCGATGGGGTTCATGTTTTTGCCACTCGGGACATTTAATTTCCAGGTTCTTTGGTGAGAAACACAGAGAAATGCAGGAGCTTGGAGCTCTGATGGAAAAGGTTGAGACTGGGTTTTATTGGGAAAGATGGTGTTTGGAGAAAGGCAGTGTGGGAGCCTGGCTTGTGCTGAATGGGATATTCCAATTTTATTGTGTTTTCACTGGATTATTTATCAAAAGAAAGGAAACTGAAAATGCAAAGTGAGTTTAATGAATTACAATGAAGTTGATGTGGAACCAAAATAAAATACTCAGCTGTGACTGTAATAAACCCCAACTTCACCGCCACCAACTCTGCTCACTTTCATTTGTCTGCCGGCTCCCCAGCTGAAATTCCATCGGAACGGATTTCTCCCACCAACCCCAAGTGTCAGCAAAACAACGTTTCCCCTCAACAGACTCGACCCAGGGGGAATGTTTTCCCCGCCGGGGAGCAGTGCAGGAATATTTGCTTTCGCTCTGTCCCGGGCGTTTCTCGTTCACTGAGCGTCTCCGGGTGCCCGGCGCTGACAGCCGGAGCCGGGAACGGCGCTCGGAACAAAGAGCCACGGCCGAGACCCCTCGGCTGCTCCCTGCTCGCGGCTCTCCCGGACGCGGAGCCTCCCGGGGGTGAGGTTTATGCCACCGATCGGCTTTTTGCCTCCGGTTCAGCCGGCGGTCGGAGAGGTCAGAGCCACGTCCCGCAGTCTGACCCACGGAGAGGTTCCCCACGTCCCGGCGGCGCGGGCGGGAAGCCGCCGGTTCCCTCTGACGGGAATTCGCAGCGTGGGTTTCACTCGTGCTAAATAAAGCATTCCTGGAGCCAGGTACCTCCGGGTGGTTTCCGCCAGCTCCCGCTCGCATCCTGCTCATCCCCGGGCTGATTTACAGCGCTGGCCCCGGCGCAGGCGCTGCCTGGGCCCGGCTCGCCCCGGCAGGCGCGGGGCTCAGCTCCTCACCCCGACATCTACGGTAGCACAGCGGCTGAATAATGCATGGCCGGGGCTTTGTGAGGGTGCCGTAACCCGATCTGCAGCGCAGGGACACATGGACACAGCCGCAGCGGGGAAGCCGCCCGATAATGCGAGCCGCGGCCACCCGATCCGCGTCCCTCGAGCACGGGCTGGTGCCCGGCCAATGGATGTCTGCGGGGAGGAAATGAGAGCCCGGCTTCTTGGGGACCGGCTGACACCCGCTCCCCCCCGCGGCTCTCCCGGCGCGCTGGGCGAAGGGCAGATGCTGCAGGAGCCACCCGCTGCCACCCCGCCCTTCCCGGCCCCCGGCCGCGCTCCCCGCGCTCTCCAGCTGGAGGGCGCTGGGCTTTCCCGCTGTCCTCAGCATCCCGCAGGGAATTAGGCACCCAAACCTCCACCCCACCGTGCCCCTGGGGGAGCGTTGCATTATCCATGGCCTGTCTGGCCTCGCCGTGTCCTGTCCCTTCAAGGAGCTCGCCACAAACACCAGCTCGTTTCCAAGGCTCACGGCCTTCAGCTGCATCGTTCTGGCTTTCCCTCAGAAAAGCAGGCACAGCTCCCCTGCAGCCAGCTCCGAGCAGCAAGGAATTCTCCGGTGCCAAGGTACACAGCAAAAAAGTCTCCATGTTTCCGTTTCTTTGGGAATCTCACCTTCCCTGCAGACACCTGGGCCTTCCTGCTCCCCCTCTGCCTTTCCCCGTGTTGCAGAGGCCTCATTCCCCCTCTGGCTCTGTGCCACCACGGCAGGGTCACAGAGTGACTCTGGGCACCCAACTGCTCCGGGCACGGTGCACGGCAAGGGCTCCAGGCCAGCCTGGGGTGCTCTCAAACCTGACAGCAGTGGGATCATATCAGCACAGCAAGAAATGTGCGGCATGGATGGAATAACGATGGAACAAGCCCTGGTGTGGGATTGTCCCCCTTCCCGGTGACCCTGGTGCCGGGGCAGCGGCGGCCGTGCACGTCCCTGCCTGGCCCCGAATGCTGCTCACAGCTCACCTCCAAACCCACCGGGAGCGAGGTTTGGTGAGGCTGGAATAAAAATCAGTGCGGGTGGCTGGGAGGCGAAGAGAGGGGTCATCTCCCCCGGGGGCTGGGGGAGAGCCGGGAAGGGGTTCAGCGACAGCGGTCACTGCTCCTGCCGCTGGCTGAATCCCGACCGAGCCTCAGATCCTTCTGCCAGCACTTTAACCCGGGAACCCGTGCAGGGAAAGCTGGATCTGATCAATGACACCCAGGAACCCGTGCAGGGAAAGCTGGATCTGATCAATTTCACCCAGGAACCCGTGCAGGGAAAGCCGGGGCCGGGCCCAGCGCATCTGGAGGCTCCAGCCGCACGGATTTCCATCTGCCGCTGGCTCGGGGCTGCAGCGCTGCTGCCGGCGGTTTCCACCTCGGAGTAGTAATCCCGGTGTAGAGCTATTCCTCCCCCCGCAAAGCCGACAGCCGGCAGCTGGGACGGCCCTGCCCGGGCTTGAAAAGCCGTGGTGGGGCGGGTTGGCCGCTCCCAGCGCCCACGGCCCGGCCCGGGAGCCGCCAGACGCGGCGCGGGGGCTCGGGGGGCTCGGGGGGCTCGGCCCGCGGGGTCACCGGAGCCGGCGTCAGCTGTCAGGCACAGGCACAAAGAGCCACCCTGGCTGCTGCCGGCCGCGGGGCACACGCAGACGGCGGGGCCGGGCACAGCGAGGGGCTGAGAGCGCGGCTGCGGGGATGGGTGGGAGGCGGACAAACCGCAGCTCCTGCCCCAGCCTGCGCCAACAGCGAGTCCCACTGAGTCACAGGAGGAAAAATTCGGTTGGGACACACAGCGAGGCTGGGTTGGGGGTTTTTTTTCTCCATCTGGAGGGGAAAAAAAATATAAAAAACATAAAGCACAAACACACACACCCCGATGCTTTACCCTGTTTCTTCCCAAAACATTCAATTCAGCAGCTATTTGGACGTCAGCTTTAACCTGTTTTCACTTGTCATTGCTCATTTCAGGACTTTTTAAGAACAAAATCACCATTTTGGAGCCCAAAAAACCCCAACTCCCCTTAAATCAATACACTCCAGCGTTTTCTGATAATTCCCCACTTTTTCCTCTCTTTTGCCTTGGGTTTATTGAACAGGTTTCAGTTCTGTTCAGGTGAGCTGGCTGGTGAAATCCAAGCTGAGTGAAAGCTTTGCATGACACGAGCTTTGAGAGGGGAAAAAAAAAAGAAAAACACGGCTTGAAACAGGATTTGTTGTGTTTTATTGCAGTAAAAGCTCCACAATATTTTGTAAATTAAGTAGTTCTGTTCAATGTCGCTCTTTAATCAAAAGGCTCAGTAAAGCTGATTATTTATTGAGTAGAAGGAGATTTCTAATGGATTTTATTTTTCCTGCTCAGAAGGAAAAACCCCGAATCCTCCCTGCTCTTTGTGGCTCTGGAATAAAATCTTGGAAGTTGAATTGAAGGTTTCTAAGGGATGAAGGATCTCTGGTTTCCCTCTCTGTTTACCACCTGGACAGCTCCTCCTCGGCAGGTGACAGCAAAGGCTGAGGTGAGAAAGAAAATACACCCAGAGCGGGGTCCTGGGGACCGCCCTGGTGGGGCTGGGGACAGTGAGGGGGATTTTCCAGAGGGGTCTCACACGGGGTGGCACCGTGGCTTTGGTCCCCCTGCTCAGCACTCACGGCCGCCTCTCCAGAGCAGTCCCAGGGACACAGGTGACGCTGCTCCCACACTCCCCTGCCTTTTCCCCCCGTTCGTGCTTGGGGTTTTGGTTCTTGACCGTCATCTTCGCAGGGTGGCATCAGCCTTGGCATCGATTGTCCCTCTTCGGTCCCATCAGGCTCCACCCAGCGCCCCCAGGGGGGCTGGGAACCGGGGCTCCCCTGTGGGCAAACAAGGGGTTAACGCAGGGGCTGTGTGGAGGGACGAGGAAACAGGGGTGGCTTAGGGGACATTTGGGGAATGTCCTGAAGGAACAGTTTTGGTGGGGTCGCGCCCTTGCAAAGGTTGGATGGTTCCAAAGGCGCGAGTTCTCCATGGCTGGGAGAGAGGAGCAGGAGGAGGAGGAGCAGCGGCGGCGCCGGGCTGTGTCCTTGCAGGGAGGATTCCCAGGACACTCCTCATTGTCCACACGCTGTTCCCAGCTGCTGCCCGGCCCATCTCCGTAACGGGAGCTGACACGGCTCCTGCGGGGAGACGTGGGAGTGAAACCCCTCCCCGAAAGCCCCTAATTGGAGTTAACTTTTGCCCTGGGAGCGACTCCATTACCAGGGAACCCCGCGGAGGGGCCGCGGTGAATTGGGGTTTGATGGGGCCAGACAAAAGTCGCTTTCCAAGGCTCCCCTCAGCTCCACACCAGACTTTCTCCTGCCCTTTCCCCTCCCACCTCTTCTCCTGATCAGCTGCTCTCTGACTGGTAAAATGTTTACACTCTGTGCAGGTCCAGAAATCAATTAGAGACACATTTAGCTGACATATGGCTTCTCCAAAGCCACGGCCCTGGCTGATCCAGCCAGGGGGAATAAAGGAGCTGGGCTGGAGACCCCGTGTCCCACCCTTATGGACACCAACCATTTTTAACGACCCTGTAAACCAGTTCTGCTCCACAGCTAAGGCCCAGAGCCATTATTCCCTGACATTTATGACCAGAACTCGCCGGCTGCTCTGTCCCCGGTTTTACCCGTCAGGAAACTGGTAATTCCTCTCTTCCCCAAACATCAGCTGGGCTGGGAGATGTCAATCTGCCGGGTCTGGAGAGGGCAGCAAACACAGGGATCAGGGAAGGGGAGGGAGGGAAGGACTTCAGCATTGCTTTGATGGCTCCTTTTCCAATTGCTCCACTTTTCCTTCCCG
Source organism: Lycocorax pyrrhopterus obiensis (assembly GCA_014706295.1). Lineage (NCBI taxonomy): Eukaryota > Metazoa > Chordata > Aves > Passeriformes > Paradisaeidae > Lycocorax > Lycocorax pyrrhopterus. The sequence continues at coordinate 11,547,994 of JACSVZ010000005.1, forward strand.
TGGACAAGACCCAGCAGCCCCCAGAGCTGGTCCTCACCTGCCCAGGTGGCCACAGAGCCATGGGAGCAGGAAACCGCTCCAGAAGGATTCCAGCTAAAGCCAACCTCTGCCCAATGATGGAGAGGAAAAGTCCTTTAAACACTGGATTGGTGCCCTGCAGAAGATCTCCCTCTCTGTGCCCCCCTGCCTTGGTTATCCATTAACAGATCAGCTGATGACATTCCAGAAAGAATTCCTACAATGCTTCCATGGGCTCCCCACAGCAGGTGATGGAAGAGGACGGGTGCTCAGCTGTGAGAACAGAGAGGGAAGAGCTGGGTGCATGGGGATGATGGCCAGGGAAGGTGGGAAGAGGCAGATCAAGGGGACAGCGGCACCCTTGGGCCACCACACTGCCCGTTGGGTTTGACGTAAATCCTGAGTTTTAAACATGGAACTCTGCACCACAAACAGTGCAGCTGCACCAAGACATTTCCGAGCCACCCCGGATCCAGGGGGAGAGATTTGTCCCATCCCTGGCAGTGCCCAAGGCCAGGATGGATGGGGCTTGGAGCACCCTGGGATGGTCGAAGGTGTCCTTGCCCATGGCAGGGATGGGACGGGATGGGATGGGATGGGATGGGATGGGATGGGATGGGATGGGATGGGATGGGATGGGATGGGATGGGATGGGATGGGATGGGATGGGATGAGCTTTAAGGTCCCTCCCAATTCAACACATCCCATGATTTTTCCACTGGCCAAGCACAAACGCTGGGACAAAACAGCCTGGTCCCAAACCCATCCTGTCCATGAGGATTTCCCTCTGGAGACACAGCCAGCGGCAGAACACCGGTGTTTCCTCCAGCACTTCCCGGGAATGCCACGGCGGGGTTTGTGTCCTCACCGAAAGAGTCCCGCGTGCGGAACCACCGGGCTCCTTCTCGTCCTGGGCTGAGCGCAGCCCCCTCTGTGCGCCAGCGAGGGGAACCGCGGCTCCGGGGCCGCAGCGCTGCTGCATCGCCCCATCTAGTGGCAGTGGGCTGCCGGAGGGACCTTCTGGGGCGCATTAAGGCGCAGGGATCAATGAGCGGCTGCCCCTCGCTGGGTATTTTTAGTGTGCAAATGTTGCAGGCTGTAATCCATCTCCCCCGCTCGGGGCTGAGCGCGGCTCCATTTCCTCCCAGCATGACGAGGATGCCGCAGCAGCCAGACTGACGAGAGCCCGGTTGGAATTATTACACCAGGAACCACATGGATGGGGCTGCGTGGAGAGCCGGGGGCTCTGCTGGTTCCAGTAAAGGTACAACGGTTTAAGTGGAAATGACTGGTATTGATCCTGGCAGGCAGAGACCAGCACAAGTAAAAATAAGCTGCTCTCAATTAACCCGCATTGATCTGAATTAAAAGAAAAATGGATCAGCCCTAAATAAAACACCAACCTCTGCAGGCAGGGAGGCTGGTGCTGGGTGGCTTTCGAGCAGAAACAGGTGTTGGGGATGGGATGGAAAGGCCCAGCTTTGAGGTGCAGCTCTGGTTAAGACAGCAGCAGCACAAACGGGACGTTCCTCAGGTGTTCCCCTCTCTCCCTTGCTGTGCAGGTACAAAGGGCTCTTTGTCCAGAAGCCCACCAGGAGCATGTCCCAGAGCAGCACCAAGGGCAGGAGGCTGGGGAAGAGCCACGGGAGATGGGTGGGAGTTACTCGGCCTTGGTGCAAATCCTCTGCACTGGCCAACAGAGCAGGACACAGACAGAAGCAGAAGTGCAGCAGACCTTCATTCTCAGACCAAAGGGGAAATTTTGAAGTGAAAATGGTGGAGAAACACCAGAAAAGATGAGCCCAAGTCCTGTTCCTTCTCTCGGGGCGGTGCCGTGACCGCCAGGAGTGACCCAGCTCTCCGGGACTGTGCTGGATCCTTCCTCCTCTCCTCCAGGATCTCGGGCTCCGTGTCAAGGCTAAAAGCTCATTTGCATCGGACTAATCAGCAGAGCTGACACAGGAGCTGTGAAAGACAACATTATCTTCCCCTGTGGAATTGATAACACACTGCACAACTCCTGCGGGGCCCCGGGCTGCCAGCGGGCACCGTCCCTGCTCCTCCATCGGGAACAGGCAGGAAGGGAGCGAGGATGCAGGCGAGACTTCGGGAACGGGGGAATTCTCCACTGTACCTCCCTGCTCCGGGCTGGAGCCTGGCTGCAGCTGGAACCCTCCTGCTTTTGCCGTTCGGGTGGGGAAGGAACGGGAGGAGCCGCTGCAGGGAGCAGATCCCAGTGGGAAATGGTGCAGAGGCCTCTTCACTCGAGGCTGTTGTCCCGGAACTCTCTCCCTCATGGCCCACATCATCTCCCGAGAAGCACAGACAGTGTTTGGCTCTAATTCTCCGAAGGCTTTCCTCAGCTGGCACAAAGGAGCAGGATCCTTGTCCCTGTCCCTTTCCCCCTCAGCACCCTCTGCTCCACATCCCCAAATTTTCCAGTGCTGGGGGGTCCTGTTCCTGCTCCTGTTCTCTCCCAGTTCACTAAGCCGAGTTTAACTCCATCTCCTGCCCCATCGGCTCCCTCAGAAAGGCTCCTCAGCTGTCCCAGGGATGCGATCAAGGCAAGCCCCTCCCCGGGTCGGTTTGTCACTGACTGAACCCAGGCACTGAGTCCCTCCCTTGCTGCTCTGCCGGAACTGCCACTCAGCTGTCACCTCCCGACGAACCAGCCACGAGCGTAAAAACAAGAAAGTTTCTCGTTTAGTAAGAAATATAAACTTAAAAACCTTGTTTCTCGTTAGTAAGAAATGTATAAATAGCTAGTAAGAAATACAAACTGGAAAAAGTCAGGAGATAAAGAAAAATACATAGGGAAGAAAATGGTGTGGGCAAAAGACACAAGCAGAGACGAGACGCATCGTGTGCTTAAATTAGAGAATCGTGGAGTGGTTGGGGTTGGAAAGGACCTTAAAGACCCCTAAAATCATCCCTTCCTTCTATGGACACCTTCCACTATCCCAGGGTGCTCAACCTGGCCCTGGACACTCCCAGGGATGGGGCACGGGCAAGGCGCTCCTGCACAGAGAGAGAAACAGCCCTTGGAGGGCAGGAGGAGAAATCCTGGATCTAAAGAGCAGCCCTGAGGTTACCCAGGCTGGGAAACTGAGGCACGGAGAAGGAGCTGCAGAGAAGGGAGGCTCACAGGAACTGGAACATATTCCCGGAGCTCCCAGCTCCCGGTGTCAGGCTGAGCTCTGGGACGGACCTGTTAATGGGCACTAATGAGCCCTAATGAACCCTCGGAGCGAGCGGAGCCGCTCCCCCGGGAAGGCGGGAGAGGGATTTGTGGCGAGGGGAAAAGCTGGCAGAGCCCCAGGGATGGATCCGTGTGCCAAGGCTCTGCCCGGGGGAGGGGGAGCGTCTGCAATCCCGGCTTTCCTCAGCAGGATTCCCGGCTGGAGAACAACACAGCCTCGGGCATTAAAGAGGGAGACACCATGGGGTGAGATCCCGCGGCGGGCAGAGCACCCGGACTCTGCAGGAGGGACACTTGGATGTGCTGACATTCCAAAATGTTCGGATTTTTTTTTTCCCCTGAGGTTAAAACACTCATTCTTCCCCTCCCCAAGTTCCCCTGCTTCCCTGTAATCTCCAATCAATCCGCTCATCTTCTCCTGACACCTCTTTTTGATTAACTTGAGGCACAGAACTTCTAATTTCACCAAAGGATGCTGAACTCAGCTCCTGGAGAGGTCCAGACCCAGCTTAAGGTGAGCATCCACCTGCCCAGCCTGGCTCTGCCTCTGAGCCCTTCCCGTGCTCCGCGAGGTTTGGTGCTCACTGCCTGGGGCTTTTTGGCCGGTACTGTTCTCCTCCTTCCTCTTCTTCCTTTGCTTTTCCTTGCTGTTCCCAAAAACCTCCTCGCACTCACCTGCTGTGTAACCTTCCCAGTCCCACAGTGTCCCTGGCACAGGGATTGTGCCAAAAACTGAACCACGGCCCAGCCCCGGGCTCACCGAAGGAGCCAAACCTTAAATTCCCTCGGTGAGATCCCATGAAGGGACAATTCTCCTGTGCAGGCAACATCCCTTGGTGAATTCATGGAATCACGGAATCATTTACACAGGAAAAGCCCTCTCAGATCGTCCAATCCAACCATTCCCCAGCACTGCCAAGGCCACCACTAGCCCCTGTCCCCAGGTGCCACATCCACACGGCTTTTACATCCTCCGGGGATGGGGACTCCAAAACTCCTTGGGCAGCCCCTTCCAAGGCCTGACCACCCTTTCCATGAGGAAATTCCTGCTGATGTCCGACCTGCCCCTCCCCTGGCCCACTCTGAGGCCGTTCCCTCTCCTCCTGTCCCTGTTCCCTGGGAGCAGAGCCCGACCCCCCCCGGCTGCCCCCTCCTGTCAGGGAGTTGTGCAGAGCCTCCTTTTCTCCGGGCTGATCCACAGGGAATCACTGTTCCCGGGAGCACGGGCTGCTGGAGAGCTCCCAGCCCCCGCTCCCGAGGCAAACTGGACCCCGGTGCCTTTCCCAGCTCCCAGTGGCATGGCCAAGCAGCCCAAACCTTCCCCTGGGCACACACAGACACCCCACACCCCCCAGCTCTCTTGGCCATGGCCAGAGGACAGAAACCACCCCTGGTCCACCCCAGGCAGAGCCCGGGGCAGTGAAGGACCTCCTGAGAGCAGCACGAAGCTGCTGCTCCACACTCGGCTCTGTTTCCGGGCAGTGCCCACACAAAGTTCTGGGATCTATGAGTTGCAAAGAGACACAGAGTCTCACTCACGTCCTGGCACCTCGCTCTCATTGATTTCCGATCCGAGCTGGGTGCCAGGAGCGGAGCAGGAGGGAGCCCAACCTCCCGGCTTCGGGCTGAATCGCTGCGGCTTCCCCAAATCGCTGCTGCCTCCCCATCCAGTCTGTGTCTATTCCAGGCACTCCTTCTGTTCCCAGATGGAGGCTAAATGCTGGGAAAAGGGTGGCCTGAGGGCCTGGGTGTAGGAACAGTCCTGTTCTCTTGGGCACGGAGGATGGATGGAGAGCAAGGCGACAAGCAAGTCGCTGCGGCTCTGGAGTTTCCTTCTGTCAGTAAAATTGGGAGAAGGATTTCCCAAGGAAAATCACCTGCTGGGCACCCAAACTCGTGTGCAAATTTGCATCTTTCCCTTCTGCAGCTGAGCATCAGGAGAAGCCAGCAGTGGAACCGAGCAGCAGTGGGTGTCCATTCCCAGAGCTTCCAGGGGCCAGCACTGCCCCGTCCAGGGCTGGGACAGCAGGACCCCCCTGGCCCCACACTGCTGCCTCAGGTTGGGTTCCTCGGCTGGGTTCGGAGCCTTTTTTTCCTTTTTGCTTGTGGACAGCACATTTATTAGGGAAGCCCTTTCATTTTTCCGTTTTGGAAGAACCCCAAATGGGCTTCCCAGCAGAACTAATGCGCAGGCACCGGGCATTAAGCGCTGAGTGATCCTGGAAGTACAGACCTGCTGTCTCTACAGGCAGCAATAAACTTTTCAGCACAATATTGTAACCTCAACTCTTCCTCCTTTAATGGCTTTTCTCCGTGCCATTAACATCCCTGCAGAACTTCCCGGGCGTGCCATGAGCAGGTCTGGGGAGTCGGGGCTCAGGTGCAGCCCTTTCTCCAGGTTCCTTGGGTTGGGAATGCTGCCTGCAGGGTAAACACACGTGGAAACTCCGGCCAGGCCTTTATTCGTCATCCAAGGCCAGGCTGGATGGAGCTCTGAGCAGCCTGGGATAGTGGAAGGTATCTCTGCCCGTCAGGGGTTGGAATGGGATGAGATTTAAGGTCCCTTCCAGCCCAAACCTTTCCATGATTCTGTGGCTTGTGAGGTGCCTTGTGCCAGACTGGGAGCAGAGGAAGAGGATGACAAAATCCTCCAGGGACTCATCTGGGGCCAGAGACAGCTGTGGAAGGGGGGTGGAAGTTCAGGAATGAGAGCAGGGCTTGCTCAGCTCATGGCAACAGGTTGTCCAGGAGGGACCAAAGTGCAGGAGCCTGGGAAGGAGCAGGATTTGGGAATGCAGTGGTTGTCCTGTGACACCCCTCACAGCAGCACCGGGGAAGGAGGACTCGCTTCCAGTAAGAGGGTGAAGAGAGGGTCTGGAAAACCAACTACAGAGGTGTCGGAACAGTCCCAGGGAAGACCCAACTCAATTCCCTGTCCTGCCTTCCCGCTGCTCTGCCCTGGTGGCTCAGACAGTTACAGAGGCAAATCCGGGGCTCTGGAGAGCTCCGAGCTGAGCCAGCTCCCTCCAGGCAATTAAAAAGCACTAAAGCTTGGCATGGAGACCCAGCCAGCAGCAGAACGTGGTGTAAATTGATGTGGGAGGAAGAGGAACTCCTTCCATTCAGCATCCTGAACTCCTGCCCCTCAGCACCCCAAATTCCTGTCACTCAGCATGCCAAACTCCTACCTCTCAGCATCCCAAATTCCTGCCCCTCAGCATCCCAAGCACCCCGAGCACCCTCAGCTGAGAAGGGGCCAGGGCTGAGCCAGCTCTGCCCCCTCTGCATTGCCCCACATGAGGCTGGGGGGAGATGCCCTGAGCTGGGCAGGGCACGGGGCAGGCCCAAGCCCCCATCCTCAGCTGTTGGCACCTTCTCAAGAAGAAGATTTTGAATGACACTTCCCCCATGTCCAGGGGGAAGTCTGGGAATCTGCATCAGCAAGTTCCAGCTCTTTTTCTGCTTCACAAAATTAAAGATGTAACACTTCCCTCTGAAAGCAGACAGAGTTTTCTGCCTTAAATCATCCAAAAAAAAATTCAGGTTAAAAAACGCCACAATTTTCTCCTGGAACAGATTCCCAAGGCCAGCTGGCACCGTTCAGGGTTGTGAGAGACAGAAGATGCTTTTGGACATCTCAGAAAAAGGACAGCAAGGCCTGGGACACTTCCAGGGATCCAGGGGCAGCCACAGCTTCTCTGGGCACCCTGTGCCAGGGCCTGCCCACCCTCACTGCAATGAACACCTTCTTCATCTCCACTGGAAATCCCTCCTGTAGTTCCAGGGCAGGGACCCTCCTTTCCTTTCCCCCTCTGCTCGTCGCCTCGGCCTCTCTCTGCTCTCAGCCAGGAGGGGATGGATCCGGATCCCCCTCGTGTCCTCCCACCGCAGCCGGGAACCGCCGCTCCTGTGAGGAGGGATCCCGACACCTGGAACCGCCCGTGGCAGTGGCAGGGCTTCTCTTGGCTCCGGAGCGAGGAAATAAATAAAGAAATAAGTCATCCCCAGAGCTCCCCCAAGGTGCCATTAAGGAGCTGAGAGTCGGTGATTAGTGGCAACAGGAAAGGGGGGAAAAATTATAAACAAAGAAGTCATCGTGGTGTCCGTGGGGAGAGCACTTCTAAAAATCCTTTAACAGGCCTCATTAAACATTCATGGCCTCGGTGGCTGGCCATACATCCTGATTAGCCGTGACTGCAGCTCCTGCAGGCCAGGGTGCTGCTGCTCCTCACGCAGGAACAGGGGCAGGGGGCCCTGGCCTGGTGGCCACGGGAGCAGCGCCCGCGGAGCCCCGAGCAGCCTGGCACGGGGCATGGGCTGTGGAACACGTCCTGCCTGCTCATCCTGGGTGGGAACACCGAGAGAGGAGAGGAGGGATCAACAGGGACCGAAAAGGCCCCAAAGAGCCGCTCTCGAATGTTTCCCTCCATGCCTGACAGCCGCTGCCTCGACGCGTGGCTCGGGGAAGGGGAACCTGTGGCAGACATGGCCTGTTTTATCCCAGTGTGCCAGGGCGAGTGCTGCAGGACGGTGTCACCCTCAGCAGCACCAGGGCACAGCTCCAGACCAGTGCCCACCCTGTGCCCCACCCTCCCTTGCTGGAGAACACGCAGCTCTCCCACTCTCCCGACCACGGGAGCAGCCCCGGGCCCTCTGCTTTCCCCCTCTGCTTTAATGATATGAATATTTTATTGTGTTCCATTGGACTCAACATGCAAATGAGTGTGTGTGGGAAGGCCCTGGAGCCTCCCAGTGATAACCAAACACGCAAACACAGGTTGTCCTGCTCGGGAAGGATGTTAACAGCACACAGGAATGTTCTACAATCCAGAACCTCGCAGGGAACGCGGGGCTGGAGCCGCTGCTGCCACAGGAACTCACCTTGGCACTAAAAGGTTTCGGCTCTGCTGATCTGATTTTATTTTTCCAAGCAATGGAAGGATTTCTGTCACGTTTCAGCAGGATCAGAGAAACTTGGGCCTGCACAGGATGTCAGGGCTGCAGTGCATCCGTTCCTGGGAGCTGTCCTGTGGTAAGGAAATCCTGTGAACACTTCCAGGGATGGGGAAGCGTCTTAAACCATCAAAAATGCTCTCCATGGGATGCCAGTGCTTCCCACAGGAATCTTCCATGGCCTCATGCTAATTGACATGTTGTATGTGAGGGGTCCATGATGGGTTGGCAGAAAAGGAGAGAAGAATAAGAGTGTGACATGAGACAAGAGAGGAAAACATTCAGAGTCAGCTCGGACGGGGCTTGGAGCAACCTGGGGCAGTGGAAGGTGTCCCTGTCCATGGCAGCGCCTGGGCTGGATGGGATTTAAGATCCCTCCCCACCCAAACTGTGCTGGGATTCTGTGCAATGTCACTAATTCCAAGTTAGACATTTCTAATTCCAAGTTAGACATTTCTGAGAGCAGCTGGAGGCCGGAGCAGCCGGGGAGGTGGGGTCCATCAGGATTTCTGGTTTGATTTCTTTGGGTGCTCGGGGTGGGAGGAAATGAGCTCCCAAGGTCCTGCTGCACCTCCCCACGAACCACAGCACTGTCAGATTCCTTCTGCTTCGCTTCTTTTTCCCAAATTCCTTCTGGTTTCACACATCAATCACAGAATCTTGTGCATGAAAGGTGGGAATGCTGCCTGGGAATGCCGTGTGTGGGGCCCTGTGTGAGGAGCACCATCTGCACAGAGCAGGGGGAGCCCCAGGTCCAGCCCCATGACCAAGCCCGTCTGTTCCCAGCTCCGAGTCCCACGACTCCCTCAATCACTTCCATAAACATCTCCCTTGGAATCAGCAGCCTGTTTTCCTCACTGCTCAGCCCAGCCTGGGCCAGTGGGCAGGGTAATTATGTAAATTCTGCCATCAGAATGATTAGCCATTCCATCTCAGCCAAGAAAATGCTGGAAATTGGCTCATGATTTATTCTGCGCTCTCATTTCATCTCGTCCTTCCACCCTGGTGCCAGGGTCTCCCTGCAGCTCTCCGGCCAATTAGTGCAATCAAAGGAGGCACATGGAAATGCAGGTGTCAAACGCAGCTCGGGCCCAGGGATGGCTCCGGTCCCCAGGAGCTGGGCAAGTGACATCTCCCGTTCCCCAGGGATCCCCCGCCAGGCTGGACCCTTCTCCTCCGTGTTCCAGAGCACAGCTCCTCGGGGTGGGCAGCTCTGGAGCTCAGGAGTCGCTCTGTGAAGTGGAGAATCTCTGAGCTCAGCCCAGAGAAGAAGGAGTTTGGTCTTTCTAACCTGAAATAGCGATAAAGCTGCTCAGACAGGAACCCTGAGGCAACCAGGGGCTGCTGAGGCTGGAAATGTCCACATTCCCTCCCTCCTCCCTGCTCCTGGCTGTCCTGCATGCCAGAGCATGTTCTCCTCATCTGCTCTCCATGGGATTCCAGTGCTTCCCGGGGAAATCTTCTGTGGCCTGACACATCCCTCTGCCAAGATGTTCCCCTGGGCACTTTGCTCTCAGTTAAAAGCCCCATCCTCCTTCGCTGCATTCTCTCCATGCCTTGACGTGTCCTTCCCTCCCCGCACACCCATTTTGCTGGGACACAACTCCCTGCATTTTCCATCCACAGATGCTCCCACCTGCTGTCACCCATCCCTGCTCTGCCGTGATTTTCATCCTGATGCATTCAAACTTTAGATGCTTCCCGTATGTGAGAGCTCCATGAGACACCCAGATGGTTTTCCTGGAGCTGAGCAGAGCCAGGATATCTCCCCTCTGCTGTGCCACCTCCCGTGTGTCACCTCTGCTGGTGGAAGGTGTCCCTGCCCATGCCAGGGTTGGGATTCGATGTTCCCGAAGCTCCCTTCCAACCAAAGCCATTCCCTGACCCTGTGATTCATCCTCACAGGGCTGCTTGGATCCACTCCGAGTGCCTTCCCTGCCAGCACAGCCGGGTTATGGGATGGGACACGTCCCTGCCAGCAGGAGCTCAGCCGTGACCCCGCGGGGTGATTTGTCTCCTGCTGCCCTGTCCGGGACCCGTCTCCTCCTGCGATCTCCTAAGTGGAAGTGACTCCGGAGCGCTGCCGGGGCCGCCTCCCCATTTATCTCCATGAGCGCCGTGTCACCCCGGACAGTGATGCATGAGCCGAGTCCCCGTGCTGGGCAAGGTGACAGCGCCGCGTTCTGCTCTGCTGCCTGTCCCGCGGGGGATGTCACTGCAGGGTGACACCCGCTGCCGGCCCGGGTGGCAGCCGGGGTTCCGGGGAGAAAAGCCATTGTTTGCACTTCGCTGCAGAGAAATAAAGGGAAGAACTCGTCCGTGGACGTGCCTGAGGTGCCGGTGGCTGCTCGGAACTTTCTGCTTCGCTCCTCTCCGGGTTCTCTCCAGAGTCCCCGGTGCTCCCAGCTCCCGAATGGTCTGGGGGACAGGGAAGGGTCACCCCTGTCCGGCTGCCCAGGGGACGCAGAGAAGCCCCTCCAAAGTCAGCTCATGGGTCACAGCTAGGGCTTGGGGACGGGTGGCATCACACAGGAAATTTGGGATGGGGGGCAGATGTTCCAAACCCCAGACCAGGATTTTATCCATAAAACAGAATTATTGTCCTGTGCCTCAGCTAAAAGGTCTGGATGATACTTGGTGCCTCCTTCCCATCCTTGATCTCTGTAAATTACCCAAAAAATACTGAAAAACAGAGTCATGTTTTCCAGAAGATCCCCAGCTTCCACGACTCCAAGATGCTAAATTTCTCTTGCAGCCTTTCAGCAGGAAGGTCTCCTCTCAGTGAGGTGAGTGATGGGAATTTGGGGCTGATCTGATCAGCAGCACCTTTCCCAAACTAAAATCCTGCAGAATGGGGGACAGGTGGAGGGAGCACCATCCCTCTGCTCCGTGCTCTGCCCAGCTGCTCTGGGGTCAGGAGCTGTAAATCACCAGGAAGTGACTTTGCTCATAAATGGTTTTAATTGCTGGTTTTATGTTTGGAGTGGGACCAGAGTGATCCATAACCCCACGAGCTGCTCTGCTTCTCCCACAGAGCCCTTGGAATCTCTCAGCCTATTTCCCCCTCTGCTTTCCCATTACGGTGCAGCCCTAAAGCAAAGCCAGGGAGGCTCCTTGGTCAGGGTCATTCCTAGGCCCGAGCCAGAGGCTGACAGCGCAGTTGGTGCCCAAGAATTGCCTCTCCCACCTCGTTTCCCACTGGCAGGAGGAAGGAGCATAAAAAAGAAGTCCAGAGCAGGAGCCCAAGTGCTGCCTTCGATGGGAACCATGGGGAGGATGGAGCTGAATTCCACAGGAGTGGGGAGGAGTGGGACACGGAGCTCTCCTGATGGGGACGGTCATTGCTGCAGCAGAAGCTGTGTCAGGGCAGGTTTGGGTTGGATATCAGGAAAGGTTCTTCCCCCAGAGGGTGCTGGGCACTGCCCAGGCTCCCCAGGGAATGGGCACGGCCCCGAGGCTGCCAGAGCTCCAGGAGCGTTTGGACAGCGCTGCCAGGGATGCCCAGGGTGGGGTTGTTGGGGTGTCTGTGCAGGGCCAGGGGCTGGATCCAGGATTCCTGTGGGTCCCTTCCAACTCAGGATATCCTGGAGTTCTGTGATTCCGATTCCCACCTCGTTCCCGGCAGCTTCGCTGCACTGGCAGGCGGTGTCACAAGATGGAGCAATTGCCCCATTTGTCACTCCCGCCTGGACCCCGCCGGGCGGTCCCGGCCTGTCTTGGGGCGGTTTTGCAGCCGGGTGAGTGGGTTTTCCTTTCCGCAGGCCCCAGGTCCCTGTCCCAGGGGATTCCCGAACCCAAACCTGCTCCTCAAATTCCCCCATAGCCACCTCATTCCCTGCACAGGCAATGCGAGAGCAAAAGGTGCACCGGGACCATCCTGTGCCTCCTGCACCCACATCCCACGGCCTGTCCCTCGCTCTGTCCCACCACGGGGCTCTCTGCACCCTAAAATGCCTCTGTCCACAGAACTCGGGTCTCATCAAAACTCCTGGGGGTGAGCATTCCTTTGGCAGTGCAGCAGCACTTCGGATCTTCCTTCCAGGATCCCATCTGGGGTGCAGAACTCCCCCTGAGAGTCACACAGGTCCCAGCCCAGTATTTCGGGATGTGGCTGCACCTGGAAACTCTCCGGGAGCATTGTGGACAGAGGGAGAGCCGCCCCGAGGTTTGATGGAGCCCCTGAAGGCACCGGGGCAGGGAGGACATGGACAGGGTGGGAAAGGTGGAGGGAGAAAACAGCCAGGAGGGAAGCAGGAGGATGGATTTGCCCTTGGGAGAGGTGGAGGAGCAATGGAGGAGGTGAGCAAAGGGCTGGTTTCTTGGGGAATGAAATAAAATAAAACAGGGGAAATGCCCCTTTTCCAGGAGCGTGGCCCAGCTGGAGAGGTGGAGCAGTGCCAGGGGGGCACCGCACTGATGGTCTGGCTGTGGAAAAGTGGCTCCCTGTGGCTGTTCCTGGGGACTTCCTGTCCTTGTCCCAGCCAGGACCTTCCCAAATAAACCACTGCCATCCCAAAACGATGACTCTCTTGAACTGGGGCTGTTCCACGCCTCCAGATCCCTCCTCATTGAAAACATGTTTGGAAGAGGTTGAAACGTCCCATTTTTCCACAGCCGCATTTTCCTTAGGACAGCTTTTCCTTCCTGGAGCTCTCTCTGAAGTTGATTTGCACAATAAAACTGCTCCCTCCTCTTTGGGGAGAGCAGCTCCAGAGGAGTCCTTCGGCCTCTCTCGCTTCCCAAGTGCTTCCATCAGGATGGGAAAACTCAGAGAGCTTGGGGAGAAATCCCTCCTCAGCAGCTGCGTCCATCAGAGGCCAGCCCAGAAGCTCCCCTTATCCCATCGCAGCCCGCAGCCCCAGCTGTGGCTGCAGGGACCCTGCGCCCCCCACACTGAACATTTCATGCGAGTTCAGGGCCACCCAGCACAGAGCAAACAGGCTGAGGCCACAGCTGTACAAACATCTGGGTCTGCAGCATCCCTGGGAGCACTCAGCGTGCGCGTGGCGACCGAGGGAGAGCAGCTCCAGCCTTGCCCCATCCCCACCTTCCTCTCCCGTGGAGCCGCAGCAAAGCCTTGGTTTTCCAAGTAGCCCTTGCATTCATAAAATCGTGGAATGGTTTGGGTTGGAAGGGTCCTTAAAATCACCTGATTCTACCCCAGACCCACGTTTAAGTCCAGGTTCATGCCCCGATGAACCCTCTCATCCAATCCCAGACTGGTTTGGGTTGGGAGGGACCTTCAAGCTCATCCCATCCCACCCCTGCCATGGCAGGGACACCTCCCACGAGCCCAGGGTGCTCCAAGCCCCGTCCCACCTTGGACACTTCCAGGGATCCGGGGGCAGCCACAGTTTCTCTGGGCACCCTGTGCCAGGGCAGCAGGGCAGGGCAGGGTCTCATCCTCTCCCTCCATGGGAAGCTGCTGCTTGGGAGGGCACAAGAGATGAATTTCCCCATTTTCTCACCTGTGGGGGAGCAAACGAAGCTGAGCTCCCCTCACACCAAGAGCAGCATCACAAACCCCATGGACAGCTCCCCAAAAAGTCCCATGTCCCGGCTGGTCCTTCCCAGTCCCCCCCAGCTGCCCCAGCTGGCCTGGCTGCTCATTCCAGGCGTGTTTCTCATGGATGTCAGAGGAATGCAAAGCCCTGGGGTGTTCAGGGAGACCAGCACCAGATCCCTTCGAAAAGGGACAGCGGGCTGATGTCAGCGGAAACATATTTTTATCCCGCATTCGAATGAAAAGGAAACGACCCAGAGGAAACGCATCAAAAAAAATAAAAAGAAGCCTCCTGACAATGAAAAGTCCAGCTTTGCTTTCAAGTTTTACTTTTCCCAGGACACTGCCTCCCTCCTGCCCTCAGCCACGAGGGACCGGAGCGAGCGAGGGAGCGAGAAGCCCCCGCACACCCCACAAACAGGAAGCTGGGGCTATATAAAGGCTGGGGCTGTGTCAGGAGCCCGAGGGGCAGGACACGGGATGTGACACCCACCTGGGCCACCCCTGCCTGCAGAGGGGCACGCTACCCCTGGGAGGGATGGATCCCACTGCCAGAGGGCAGGGTTAGGTGGAATATCGGGAAGGAATTCCTCCCTGTGAGGGTGGGCAGGCCCTGGCACAGGGTGCCCTGAGAAACTGTGGCTGTCCCTGGATCCCTGGCAGTGCCCAAGGCCAGGCTGGACGCTGGGGCTTGGAGCAGCCTGGGACAGTGGAAGGTGTCCCTGCCATGGCAGGGGTGGCACTGGATGAGCTTTAAGATCCTTCCAACCCAAACCGTTCTGAGATTCTGTGGGTCCCACCCTCCCTGCTGACAGCCCATTCCCGCAGGATGCTGGCCATGCCTGCAGGAACAGCTGTGCAGTGAACAGACCCAGCCAGCACCCAGAAACTGCTTCTCCTGTCCCCCACCCAGCCTGGCAGCGCCAGGGGGTCTCAGCCCATCGGGACATGGTCCCTCCCCACTCCAGAGCTGCGCTGTCCCTGGGGAACTCAGGCTCGGAGCCTCTGCAGCGCCCTGACAGCTGATGGATGTAAAGGAAGGAGGTTCAGCAGCCCAGCCGTGCCCCCTCGCCTTCCCCTCCGCTGAACCCATCTGTTCCCATCCCACAGCCCGGGAAAGAGCCTTTTGTGGAAAGCTCTGCCGGAGCGCCTCGTTATTTGGCACTGTTTGGCACCTCCATTGACTGCAATGGATATCTTTTGGGCAGCCCCCATTGACTTCAATGGATCTCTTTTTGGCAACCCCCCTGGAGTCACTATTTGGCAGCCCCCATTGACTTCAATAGATCTCTTTTTGGCAACCCCCCTGGAGTCACTATTTGGCAGCCCCATTGACTTCAATGGATCTCTTTTTGGCAACCCCCCTGGAGTCACTATTTGGCAGCCCCCATTGACTTCAATAGATCTCTTTTTGGCAACCCCCCTGGAGTCACTATTTGGCAGCCCCCATTGACTTCAATAGATCTCTTTTTGGCAACCCCCCTGGAGTCACTTTTTGGCAGCCCCATTGACTTCAATGGATCTCTTTTTGGCAACCCCCCTGGAATCACTATTTGGCAGCCCCCATTGACTTCAATAGATCTCTTTTTGGCAGCCCCCCCAGACTCATTATTTGGCACCCCATTTACTGTAATGGATCCTTTTTTGGGGTTGGGGGTACTTGAAGGACCAGCCCCAGTGTGCTGTGGTGTTTTGAGGTGTTTGGGGGGGTTTGGGGTGCCTGCAGGACCAGCCCCAGCACGTTGCAGTGTCTCGGGGTGCAGACCACCACCACCCGTCCTGATGCCAGCACCCGCTGTCCCCCCGCCTGCGCCAGGCACCGGTGTCCCCATTTCTTGGAAGGCAGGAGACTCCCGGGACAGAGAGGGAGGGGGAGGACAGAGGCAGCGATGGAGGGGAGAGGTGGCACCTCCGTGCGGGTCGTGCCCGGCCCCTCATGGCACCCTGGGCTGTAAGTGCATCCCCAAAATCTCATCACCGTTAGACTGGCAGTGGATGTGCTGCTGGACCTGCTCCCCACCCCTCTCCAGGCACCCAGGCAGATCCCAAAGGCAGGGCTGAGACCCGAGAGTGCCCAGGATGTCCCACAGGGGATTCCAGAAATTATCCAGCTGTGAATCTCCATCTCTCTACCAGCCTGGAGAGGACCCCGGGCTGTGCCCAGCTGGGATCTGTGTGGGGCTGAGCCCTGAGCTCGGGATCACCTCCGAATGCAGATGGGATCCCCAAACCCCGGCATCACTCCATCCCTGCGCGGGGCGGTCACCTTTGTCCTCAGGGGCTGGCACAGCCCCAGCAGCTCCCGGCTCACTCGTCCAGGGGCACCGACGGCCTCTTCTTTACTTCATGTTCCTCCCACGGCCGAGCTCCAGCCCAGAAGCTCTTCCCCAGACCTGCGCACGAGGGTTATTTTTAGGCACCGCGGGGGCCAAGAAGAGCTTGGGCCCGGCTGCAGGAAAGCGGCGCTTAGGAGGGCAGGAAGGAGCAGCAGGGTGGGTACGGGGAGCCCTCCCTGCCTGCAGCCACCGCGGCTCCTTCCTCTGTCCCAGCCGCGGCTTCCCAGAAAGAGCCGCCCTGGGAAGCGATCCCGGAGCACGCGAGGAGCGCGGAGCGGCCCCGGGCGGGGCAGGGCAGGGGGGCGGTGGGACGAGAGGAGCTTCCAGAGCCCCCCGAGCATCCCGTGAGACCCCAGCCCGGGTCCCCGCAGAGGCCACGGAAGTCACTGGCTTTTGCCCCCGGCCACTGCTGGGAGCGGTGGGAGGTCGGGGCTGCAGGGGGAGGAGGGTTGGCTCGGAGAGGGGCTGGAAGGGACCGCTGGGGAGGCTGAGCTGCCCCGCGGCCGCTGGACACAGCTGGTCTGGCTGCCTCCGAAACGATGCGCTGTGTGCCTGACCCCTCCGGAACCTGGAGTCAGGGAATCACGGAATCACTGAGCTTGGAAAAGACCTGCACGTTGTCCAGTCCAACCATTAACCCACCATTGCCGCTGGTTTCGGCAAGAACTCCTCCAGCTTTCCCTGCAGATCAGATCCTTCCCTGGAATGACTGCCCAGCCTCACGCTTTACCCAAGCAAATGCCGAGTCTTGCTGCAGGGAAATCGTTTCTAGATTTGCACCAGTGAATTCCTTTGGCCTCGCGGGTCTGGGAAAGCACAGCTTGTTTTGGGAGAAGAGGGAAAAGGGAAAGTTTGCTTCCCGGGCCGCTCCCTCTGTCCCGGCCTGCCCGCAGGTATTCCCACAGCCCCCCCGGCTTTGATGGACAACTTCCTTCACGCTGAGTGACACTTGGGGACCCACCAGGCTGTGTGAGGGGTTTGGAGCACGCCTGACCCGGGCTGCACCCCGCCACAGCGACAAGAATGAGCCCGTGCCCCCTCCTTCATCCACCCTCGCCCCGTCGCCCGGAGGAGCCCGTGAACCCTGTCCCCTGACCTGCGGGACACGGAGGGGGGACGGCCGGACCCGCCGAGGCTCCGGGGATCCCCCGGGGCTCGGGGCCACCCCCAGCACTCGCCGGCCCGCATTGAGGGGCGCTGGGGACGCCCCCGGCCCGCCGGCGCTCTCAAAGCCGCCTTTGTTGCGGGGCTGTCACCCGGGGCAGAGGCGTCCTGGCCTCTGGTTGCCAGGACAACGGGAGGAGGAGGAGGAGGAGGGTGGGCTGATGGGGAGGAAGGGGAGAGGCAGCAGCAGGAAGGTCTGGACAGTGCGGGCAAAAGCAAATCCCAAAAAGTGGCTCCGGGGAGGCTCCGTGGCTTCTTCAAGGCACTGCTGGGAGGGGAAATGCCAAAACTGAGCCCGGAATTGCTCCAAGCCCCGCTGGGTCAGTTTAAATCAGGCAAAAAGGAGAAGGTTTTTATGATGAGGGTGGTAAAACGCTGGCACAGGGTTCCCAGAGAAGCTGTGGCTGCCCCTGGATCCCTGGGAATGTCCAAGGCCAGGCTGAACGGGGCTCAGAGCACCCTGGGATAGTGGAAGGTGTCCCTGCCCAGGGCAGGGGGCACAAATTAGAAGATCTTTAAGCTCCCTCCCAACCCAAACCATTCAAGGGTTCTGCCATTGTACGAAATGTATTTTTAGGCCAATATTTATGGTTTGTCCCTTTGCAGCTCTGCAGTTCCACCAGATTTCAGGGGAGTTCAAAGGTGTTTTCCTGCCTCCTCCGAGCCCTGGGCTATTTATGGCTGTCAGATGTTGGCAGCCCAGCTCTCACAGACAACTGCACGGTGACGATGTGCACATGGAAATGGCTCATTCCTGGTGAGTAATTCCAGGGCCAGCCAGGATCCTGCGGAGTGACAGTGACGGGGGTTTGTGTACGAGGGAGTCAGAAAGGGGGTGGGGAAGAGCAGCAAGACTCCTTTAGGCTGAGTATGAGAAAAAAGGAGAAGACCGAATTTGCCAGGGAGATCTCTTGCCTTTCGGGATTCTCCTCGGGGAAAACGATGCTAATCCTGCCCCATGGGCTATTTCAGGCCAGGGTGGCCTAGTTGCCAGAGCTGTCCTTGCTGATTCCAGCCCTGGGATGCTCTCATCCTTCCCCGGGGGCTCAGGAGAGGACGAATCTCACTGTGGCACAGCACTGATGCTGCTCGAAGCCCTGACTGACCCAGATACCTCCACAACGCGGTGCCAAAGCCCCTCAGATGCCCATATCCACCTCCCAGGCTCCCGAAAGGCTTCCTCTGGCTGGGACTTGGGAAAAAGTGGCCCAAAAAGTCACTTCTGACATACCCCTAGCATGAAAGTGGCAACCCAGGGCAGGGGTGGAGTCCCCATCTCCGGAGGGATTTAAAGCACCTGGGGACGTGGTTCAGTGTGGCCTTGGCAGTGCTGAGGGAATGGTTTGACTCTGTGACCTGAGAGGGCTTTTCCAACCACAGCAATTCCAGGTTTCTGTGGAAAAGAACCTCCTGCAGGAACCAGGACTCGTGCTTGCGCTCCTGGTGCGCTGTATTTCCCCGCAGAAGGTGAATGTCCCATGTCACGGGGGAGGGGAGAAGGGTGAAGCAGGAATTCTCAAGTTCCAGCGAGCAGGGCCTTGCATCCCAATAAATCCCTGATGGAATAAATCCTCGGCGGGAACGGCCGAGCACCGGTGACCTCCAGATCCACGCCAGCAGGGGCTGTGTGGGGCCGTGCAGCCGGACACACGGACAGGCTCCGGCCCACCCCGGACCTGGCTGAGCCCCCCGGAGTTTGCCAGCCCTGCTGGAAGCTCCTGCCCAGCACATGCCCTGGCTGCCGGAGCACCACCATCTCCCGCACCAGCCCAAGGCAGGAAGAGCAGAAGAACACCTCGAGCACACAGGAACTGGGAGAGGGCTGGCAAAGAGCTCTCGGGGCTGGCAGGGCTCCAGGGCAGAGGGACACAGAGCCCCTGCTTGGCAACAGAGCCGCAGAGACCCTGAGGGCCGCGGCCGCCCCGATTCACATCCCACTGGAGCAAAACCGCTCCACCTTCCCAGTTTTTTGCACTCACCCCCCTCTCCCTTCAGCATCAGCTGCCGGCAGATGGGAGTGTGGTGGATTATTTAGGGAAAACGCCCAATAACATCACAATTACTTACCATAAAAGCCTGGTGTTTCCAATAATAGCCTAATGTTCCAGGCACCTGTCCAACAGAGCTCTCCTACCTGCCCACTGCAGGATTTGTGTCCATCACGCTTCCCAACAGGCGTCTCGAGGTGCCACTGCCACCCTGCCAGGCTCTGGGGATTGGGGCCACAGCTGTGTGCAGCAGGGACAGGGGCTGGAGGAGCTGTCACCCCCACAATGTCACCCCTCGGGGTCTGCAGAGCCTTGTAAACAACAACTGGTGGGGAAGAGGCAGAGCCAAACCAGGAATTCATCTGAAATCAGCACTGCCATCCCTGGAAGTGTCCAAGGCCAGGCTGGACGGGGCTTGGAGCACCCTGGGATAGTGGAAGGTGTCCCTGCCCATGGGGGTAGAACGAGGTGGGCTTTAAGGTCCCTCCCAACCCAAACCACGCTGGGATTCCATGATCCGCCAGGCTTTGGCTGCTGCTGCAGGTGGCACCAATGGCAGGTGACAGACAAGGGGCGCAGCGAGCCCAGATGCCACTCTCACCTCCTGACACGGTCACCCTGATGCTGGAATGAGGCGGAAAGGGACAAATGGCGCAGGAACAAAAGGGCTCAGAACTGTTTTTCTTGGTCATATCCCACGAGCCCCATCAGCGACATCCGCGATGGCTTTTCCAGATCAGGCTGGGCAGCCGGATTTTGCTCAAGTGTTCCCAGGGAACAACAACAACAAAAAAGAACCCATCACGAACATGTGTCTTGCTGCAAACAGCCTGGCTGATAGGAACCCAGGATTGTCCAGCAGCAAAGTTCCTTTGTGGGCTTGGGAAAGAGTGGAGGAGCAGCGGAGATGGTGTAACAGGATGTGGGCATCTCATCTCCCCGGAGCAGGAGACAGCCAGAAGCACTGGCACTCACCCAGCGCTCAGCTCCAATTTGTTTGCACACAGGCTTTGCTGGAAAATTGCATCCAGCCGGCCAGTTAATAAAAATCATCCTCGCAGAGCTCACCGGCAGCATTTGCTGAATGAGAGATGGATGCTAAATTATTCACTCTGCGCCATCGGAGCCGCGGCGCTGGAAGAGGGAGGAAGATTTCGTGTTGTGCTGTCAGTTCTGGAGCACTTCATTCTCAGGGCTCTGAGGCTGCCATCTGCTACTGAATTCACCACGAGAAACGGGGGGGAAAGCAGGCAGCGTTTTTAAGCACTGACTGCTCATCGTACAGCAGCTCTAGAACGCATTTTCGAGCAGTCATGGGAAGGAGAAATCCAGGGGGAAGTGCGGAGTGGAAGGGATAATGTGTCACTCAGAGGGTTCCACCTACACAGATGGAGGAGAAACATCTGAGGGCACAAAATGCCACCCTGCCTCTCCTGTCTGCCACACCTGAGCGGTCAGGGGAGAGGGCAGATCGTAGCACAACCTTCTGGATGTGCAACTGGCCTTCACAGCCAGAAATTCTCCATTTCTCCAAGTATCCAGCTGTCTTCCTTGGCTACTGAGCTACCTCTTAACCCCTGCAAATTTTCTTCAAAACATTCAGAAAAATATATATATTTTTTGAATTAAACTATTGGTAAGGCTCTCAGCAGGGAGATCCTTGTTCTCTTACACACTTAGAAATGCTCTGAGAGGAAATTTTGGGAGATTGCTGTTGGAGGCATCCATGGCCAGGTGCTGCGGTGGAAGTGTTCTGGTGGCAGTGCTCTGGATGCGTGACCCGGGTTTGGAAGCTCACCCAGCCCCGCTGAGCAGTTTGTTTGATCAGGAACCAGACAGAGGAGACACAGCAGAGCCGAGCGAGGCCCCGCAGGCAGAGCTGGGGAGGGAGATAGAGCACCTTGGCTGGGCATGAAAGGCTCCGGCACAACAAGAGAGGAGGAGACAACAAAAATCAGACAGGAAAACAAGGTCCTTGATCTGTTCCAAGACTCTCAGCACCGAACACCAGAGGTTTTGGGGGTTCAGTAAAGCTGGAGCAGAGGGCACCGTGGGATTCCTGCGTCTCTGACATGGCCCAGACAGGAGAGGGATGAGGATGCAGCCTGTGGGTTCCCACAGAGCATCCCAGCGCTGGGAAGAACCCAAACAGCCCCGAGAAAGGCCATGAACTGAAAGCTTCTTCTTTTTTCTGCCTTTTCCCCCCAGGCCATGTGCCTTTCCCTCAGCAGGACTCTGGGATCAGAGAGGAGAGGACGAGGGAGCTGGAAAACCAGGCTTAAGTTCATCAACCTGTGCCTTGGACAGGAAGCATCCCCACGCTCAGGAAGACAATTCCTGGGGTGTCTGCAGCCAGGCTGTGGGAGGTTGGCTTCTCATAACACGCTGGATGTCCTCTGTGCCCCTCCCCTGAGCTCCCAGACTGGGGCTGAGGGCTCCAGGGAAGGCTGCAGTTGGTCTGGTGTGGAGGACAAATGCAGGCTGTAAACCAACCTCCATCCAGCAGGGAAAGGCTCCACAGACCCCCGTGTCCTTCCCTGGATCCCTGAGAGTCTCCCATTCCCCTGACACCGAGGAACTGGGCTCCATCAGGGACTGCTCTAGCATGGCCTGGAGCTGAGGACCCCCATCACAAACACCACCAAAGTCAGGGGAGGGAAGGGCACGGGAGCCAGGAAGCGCCCTGATGGATAAGGACCGGGACACACACCCCCTCGGGAGTCTGCCTCTTTGGGGCCCTGGAGGAAGAGCTGGAGTTTCCTGTGTGGAACGCAGCTCAGGAGATGGCCTTTGCAGTGCGTTGTGAGGTGAGGAGAAAAGCTGGAAAAAACAGCTGATTTTGGGAAGAGATGCTCAGCACGGTACCAAAGCCACAGCCCTCACCAGGGCGTGACCCGGACACGGCGTCCCACGAGCTTTATGGCTGAAGCTGTTGATTTCCTTACCCCTGTGCACCACATTTCCCACCTGGAGCCCCTGGACACAAGAAGGACCCACTGATGGGAGGGGCAGAACCTGGTTCCCTCCCCTCAGCACCTCATCACGTGTGCCTTGACCACGGAACTGACCCTTCGGACACCGTGGCTCTGGGAAAAGGCCTCTGACACAAGCTCAGATTTCAGTCTTGGACTCTTCCACCTCTCCCACCTCATCCCACTCTGGAGCATGGACTGCTGACGCTGCTTCCTTCATCTCCCAGCCACTTTCCTGCTGGAGAAAGGATGCTCCTGTGCAGCCAGAGGTTCACTTTCCACCTCTCTTTCTCCCTTTCCAAAGGTGGCCCCTCCGTCCTTGAGGAGCTGAGGGACATCCAAGAGGAAGGTGAAGCCCCACAAAATTCCAGCTGGTGGAGCCCATGGAGCCGCTCTCCTGCCCTCATCCCTGGGACAAACACGGACATTCTCCCTGTTGGTTATTCTCCAGCACATCCAACTCCATCCAGCCCACTCCTCTCCCTCAGGAACTCGGTGGGATTTCATCCCCAGCCCTGGGGGGTGTTGATTTTTAATGCCGGCATATTTATTTTTGCCATTGCCCAGACCATTCCAGCCCCGCTTTATCTCCGGCGCTCTTTGACCCCCGCGTGTCAGGAGTTCAATCTGGGACGTTCCACTCTTTGCCCCCACTTAATTCTTTTCGAGCTGCTCGGCCTTTGAAACCTGGTGCCATATGCCAGCCCCAAAGAGTCCTGATCAATACCGGGGGACCACGTCCCTGTGACCTCGCAACCCGCCCCAAAAAGGGCAGAGGGCAGAGCCCAGCGCTGGCCATGTTTTCATTGCGGGGTTTGCTGGAGGGGGAGGGAGAGCTTTTCTTCCTCGCTTTCTTTCTGTCTTTCTTTTCATGGACGTGGCCCAGCTGGGACACTCCTGGCTGCCCGTCCCCTCCTCTGCCTCATTTAATGACAGTGAGTGCCAGGACTGCCAAAAATCAGGATAACTGATGAGGTGAATTAGAAAACTCAGGAGCACACCTTGCTGTAAGAAAGGAATTGCTCCTGCCTGTCCCTTTCAGACAGCTGGAGTGTTTGGGGGTGCAAAGTCTCTCTGCAATGGGGGGACCCACCAAAAACCCCAGAAGAGCCCTGGCAGGAGTGCTCAGGGCACCTGGTTTCTCTCCCCCAAAGCTCAACCCCTTGCATGGCCAAGTTTTATTCCAAGGAAGGAGTCCCCAGTGAGGTGCAGCCCCGTCCCGCCCCAGGTGACAGGGAATGGAGGGGACCCAAGCGTTGCCCGAGGACAGGAGCCATGGGGCACCTCATCCTCTGCGTTCCTGGTGGCGATGGCAAGGGCGGGCCATCCCCAGACCCAATTAACCCTTCTGGCAGCTTCCATTAAAAATAAAGGGGCCTGCAGGTCCCTGCTGGAGTGGCCTATTTTACGTGAGCATCTCCTTGGTTTTGCCTGGGCGGGCGGCGTTCGGGAGGCAGTTATTTCAGGAAAGGGACGCTATAGATAACTGATCTGCCAGCCAGGTGTCATGTTCCTTCATTTATTTTCAATTACTTTGTCTCCGGAGCTCCACTGAGAATTGCCTGGTGTCAATTCATTTGGTCACCTCCGTGCCTGCCGCGCCTCTCTGGAGGCGCTCTCCGGTGTGGCGTGATCCGTCCCCAGGGGAGGCTGTTACAAAACAGCTCCGCTTCTCTTTCAGCTCCAGCTCAGCCTCCGGGCCACCCCCAGCTCCGTGACCCTGCTCAGGGTCACCCGGGGGCTCTGGGAGCCGTGGTGTGAGCAGGCAGAGCAGAGAGGGGTTTGGGTGGGAGGTTCCTTCTGCTCCGCGGGCTGACACGATGGTGACAAGCACAGGCGGTGCTCAGCCCCTCACCTGTAAAGGTCTCCGGCACAGCCCCTTCCCGAGCACACGTGGCTGTCATTACGTGCAGGTGACAAGGACCTGCACCTCCCTGTCCCTTGGCTCGTTGCTCTGAAGTCCATTTGCCGTTGGGAATGGGTTGGGTTGGAAAGGAGCTTGAAGATCATCTCGTCCCACCCCTGCTGTGGGCAGGGACAGTTTCCACTATCCCAGGCTGCTCCAGCCTGGAACACTGCCAGCGATCCAGGGGCAACCACAGCTCCTCTGGGCACCCTGTGCCAGGGCCTGCCCACCTTCACAGGGAGGAATTCCTTCCTGATATCCCATCCATCCCTGCCCTCTGGCAGTGGGAAGCCATTCCCCTTGTCCTGCTGTTCCACGTCCTTGTAAAGGACATGTCCCTCTCTCCCCTCAGGGGTCACCACCTCTAAGGTGAACTCTCGCTTTCACTTTGGGCCGTTTTTACCTGCCCGAGCTGTTCTCCAAGTGTGATCCGAGCCATTCCTGGCGTGTCCCTGCTCCTGCTGGCACCGCTGAGCTGGCAGGGCTGGTGACAGGGGCTCGCTGTCAGCAGCAGGGCCAGCTCAGCGCTGACGGTGACAACAGTGGGGACCAAGAAGGGCATGATGTCATTTTCAGATCCGCTGGGAAGTTTTCAGCAGCCACGTCTGGAAAAAAACATCATTTCCCCGTGAAAAAAAGGGCACATTTGCTCTGGTTTCAATGAGAAAGAAATAAATAGAAAGCCTGGGAGTGACTGTCCTTAATTGATTAGTCATTTCTGCAGATGATAATTGCACATCAAAAGACTGAGATCCTACTGTTCCATGCAAATGTCCTCATGGAGAGCAGCAAGGCACAGGGGAAGTGGATACAGGAAATAAATCCTTTAGGAGCTCCCCAGGAGGATTTGGAGCTCCACATCAGGAAAACAGTTTTGTTCTAGACGTGCCTTGAAGAAACATCCTCAGCCTCAGGCGCATCCCAGGAGCGGAACCCGGAGAGGAAGGAGGCCAGGGAACACCCCAGTGAGGGGGTCTCCAGCCAGGGGAAAACATCCCTGCCTCAGACACCAGTGCAGAGCTCTGCAACGTTCTGCAGCTGCTGCTCCAGGGGCTGGGACGTGGCTGGAGCCCAGGATGACCCTCAGCCCCGTGGTTCGGAGCATCGACAGCTGCCGAGGCCAGAGTGAGGTGGCCGGAGGAAGGAGCCTCTCAGTGACTGGGCTAAAATCAGAAGATGGACCTCCCACCCATCCTGGGTTTTGGGCAGCGTCCCCAGTTTCAGGTCCTTGGCCATTTCGTGCACACCCTGGTTGTGTCAGGGGTGCCCAGGCCGTCCCTGGCCCCGGCTGCCACCCCGGCTGCGCTCCGGGCCCGCGGGAGGATCCAGCGAGCTGCCAGCCCTGGTGTCTGGCAAAGGAGGCTTGTGAGCATGACTCAGTCAGCCTCCAAAAGCAGCAGCGAAAAACAAGAATCTGCTGTGAGCTGCATCTTGATTTTTAAGCCAATCTCGTGATGTTTTGCAGGGCCGGAGTGTGGCTCTGTGATACCCGGGCAGCGCTGAAACCCGCAGGCATTTTGGGGTTTTGGGGGGTGCAAATTGTCCTTTTTGTACACACTGGGGCACTGGAGACCCTCTTTCCTGCAGGAGCAAACCCCCCACATGCCCAGGGCTGCAATCACAGCACAGGTCACCCTTATGAGGAGGTCATTTCTTGTCTGGGATATTCCAAAGGCTCCTGCCTGCCCTCAGAGCTGCCCCCTCAACCTTGTGATGCCTCCAGGGATTCCTGAACCTCACTGAGCAGCTCTGAACAGCGGTGGGGCAACATAAGAGTGGCCTCTTGTCTCTGCCTGGAGCTTTGTGAGGCCAGAGGTGTGAGAGCAGCGAGGTGCCCTCAGCCCTACACGGAGCACGACCACGGCCAGGCAAGGAAGGGTTTCTGGTGGTGGAGAAGCCATTCTGCAAATCCCTCCAGCCTGAGCTCCTCTCCCATGGTCCCTACAGCCGAGGGCGACAGCAGGGACTGGATTGGACCCTCTGCCCGGTCCCACCCAGCTCTGCACGCCCGGGTTCCTACGGGCATCACCTCCAGCACGAGCCAAACCCACCCGTGTGCAATTAATCCTCCATCCCCTCATCCCCGCCGCTCAGGAAGCGGCACTGAGCATCCCCGGGGGAGGCCGAATGCCCCGCTGCCCCAGGGAACAGCCGCGGCAGCCGGGCTCGGAGCCGCTCCCCTCGGTGTCTGCGGCGCGGGGGGACGGCGGGAGCTCCTTCCCTCTTTGCAGTCAGCGCCGAGAAATCGGCACTTTCAGGGCATGAGTCATCTGACCTATTTAGCCATCTTAGGGAGAGATGAATGACTCCTTCTGAGGGCTCCTCTCTCTCTCTCCTGTCTAGACAGCCAAGCTCTCGACTGCAAACACCTTCCCCGGCTCTCCTGAGCCCGCCAGGCTCCTCGCCGGGGTGCGAGGGATGCTCCGCCAGGCACGGGGCTGGATCACACCTGGGCGTCCTCAGGGGGATCAGAGCTTGGCCTGGCTTCGCTTGCTCTGGGCGAGGGAAGATTTCAACACCAAAAAGGTGGGGATGCACTTCTGGAAAACACCGTCCGTGTCTAAGGAGGGTTTCGTGGAGCTGAGCTGGTGCTGGGACGGGACGGGACAGGACAGGACAGGACAGGACATTTCAGCTCTGAGCAACCCCCGTGCCAGCCAAGAACAGCTGGGGGTTTGTTCCAGGCTAAACCCTCTGGGTGGCTCAGAGCCCCAGCTCACCCGGGGCAGGTGCCATGGGATGCTCGAGCCTGGGGAGCCTCTCCTTGTCCTCACACTGATGCAAAACAGAAAATGACCGTGCAGCTCAAAGAATTACCCTAATCTTAGGGAAAAACCCAATTTTTGCAGGTTTTTTGTCGTTCCTGGGACCATCAGGACTTTCTTTACACAGAAGGAAAATGTTCAAGTGAGCAGTTGACATCTCTTCCAGGTTATCATGGTCTGTAGCTCACCTACCTCTGTCCCACGTTGCAGCTCAGCTCCTGAGCCTTCCTCCACGGGAGCTCAGGAGAGAGACACAGAGATGCCAGGAGGTTTGGTGGCAGGAGGAGAGGGAAGGCTTGGGAAGGTGGCACCAGGGGCACCAACAGGGCTCTAACACAGTTAACAGAAAGCTGCACATCTGGGAATGAAAGTGCTTGGCTCTGTCCAAAAGAAAGGGACTTTGGCACTGAAAGGAGCCAATGGGTGACAAATGGCCCGGAGCCATCTTTTGTTTGAAAAGCAGGGGAAGAGTGAGTCACAGCAGGGATTGGACTCACATCTGTGCTCCAGAGCCCTCAGGCACATCCTGGATGCTGGGGATGAGGCATTGGAACCGATTTTGGAAAGCAGGCTCCGATACCAGCGACGCCACAGACAGGGAAAAACAGGGAAGCAGCCTGGGAAAAGGGTTTATGGTGAGAGACATGGAGGGTGCGTGGTTTCAGTTCAGCACAGGGCTTGGGAAGGCCCTTCAGCACAAGGGTGGCCCGGGGAAACCATCCCAGGAAAGGAAAGACTCTTGCAGAGAGAGGAAGCAGGTTCAGCCCGAGCCGAGGGGCAGACGCTGAAGCCAACAAATTAAAGAGGAATAAGGGGGTGCCGCCAGCCGTGGGAGGGATCAGCCACCAAATCTGTGTGCAGGGCCCTGGTGCGCTGGAGGCGCTGGAATAAAGCTCCACCAGCCGTGTTGGAGAAGAGCTTTCGGCGGGCAGGGAGCCCTCAGGATGAGGATGTCTGGACTCCGTAGGGGCCGGGCTTTGGGATCTGCAGCTCTGTGATGTGCACGGGCACCAGAGGCACCAGCCTGGCCCAGGAGCTGCTGGGGTGTGGCCCAAAGTCCTCCTGGCTTGGGCCAAACCCACCTCCAAAGGTGCCTTCAGCAGGGCAGGGAGCGAGCCAGGTCCCAGCTGCAGCTCCTTCTGCAGAAGACATCCCTGTGGCATCACCCCCTCTCTTCTGGCAGTGGGAGAGGCTTTGGGACCATGTTGGAATCTCTGTGGGGTGACTGAAAGCCCCCAGGGACTCAGGAATTTCTCACCCAGGTCCCCCCACCCTTTGCTCCTGCCCTTTGTCACCGGAGCCAGCCCTTCCCCAGGAGACAAGAATGAGACCACGTTCAAAATTAATATATATTTTTATTGAATAGTTGCTCTAAGTGGGCTTGTGAAGCCACCCATAGAATCACTTCTTTCACCTCAGCAGTGGTTCTGTAACAGTTACCAGCTTTGCAAGAGAGGAAAACCAAACAGAAGAGGGTGCAGTAAAATAAATAGGTTTTTTTTTTCTTATCTTTAAAATAAACTTTTCAAATAAATACTTTGGTTTTTTAATTTTTTTTTCCCTTAAAAGGTACAAGAGTATTGTCAAAAAAAACCAGCCATCAGGTTATAAACATATATTATACCTTATAGAAAGGGACTGGAACGGAGAGAGCCGGAGAGGGACCTTTACACGCTGTACAGAAGGGTTTTGTACCCAGGAACTCGGGATGAGAGCCTCGGGATCCTGGGGCTGTCCTGTGGAGCCCAGGGGGATCTTCCCAGGAGAGCTTTGTGCTGAGGACACCAGGGGAGGAGGAGGATGGGGGGCCGCTGCCAGGAGAGCATCCCGATGGAACGGGGCAAAGGGGCAAGGTGGGGACCGGCCAGGCCTGGGACTTGGGGTGACCTTGGGACAGAGGGTGCGGGACCCCCTCGCCCAGACCCAGCTCTGGGGTGTGGGATTGGCCCTGCTCGTGACAAAACCCTTCGGGGGCAGCAGGAGAGGGGCCCAGCACCACCTCCCCCACACATTCCCGCTGCCCCGGAGGGCTGGGACCTCTGCCCATCCATCCAAAACCCCTCCTGCCTGCCGTGCCCCTCCAGGGAATCCCGGGACTGTGCCCTCAGGGGACACTTCTGCAACGCCACCCCAGGCAGGAGAACAGATCCCAGCTCCCAGCATGGCTCCCGGAGGGTTTGCAGGAGATCCTGGTGCTCACGGAGAAATACCCCACAGCAAACTGAGCCCCAAGAGGTCCCAGCTCAGGTTTGGGCCCCCTGGGCCACTGAGCATCCCATGGGCTCCACGGGCTCCTCAGAGGAGCCAAGCCTGAGCTGGGTCCCGTTAAAGGGTGAGCTTTGGGGTGGGGGTCAGCCCTTATCACGTTCCTATCACAAACATTCCACCTCCCAGCGTCTGAACACCTCCCAGCCTCCTCCAGCCTCGGAACACCCCGGAGACAGAGCAGCAGCAGCAGCGGTGCTGGGAACAGGGGTTTGGGGCACAGCGGGCTCCTTCCCCGTGCCAGTCCCACAGCGGCTCCCCTCAGCCCCGGCTCATCCCTCTCTGCCACACTTCAGAGCCCTGCCCAATCTCTGCTTCCAGGCTTTGGGTCAATGGCATTTGCCCTCCTGTCTTTGGGTTCACCCCTGAGGATGGGCAGGAGTGAACTCAGCGGGATTCTAGGGGAATCTGTGAGTCACAAAGAGCTCCCCCCTGATGTTTCTCGAGGATGAGTGGACAGCAGCCCAAGGACCTCTTCGGCCCTTCCACCAGGAGGGGTGGGGGTGGGAGGGGAGGACCCAGCCTGGTCCCCGTGACCCCTCCCCACTGGGACTGATTTGCCAGTGGGGAAAAAGGGGAGTGGGACCAAGGGAAGCCTTGGAGGAAGCAAAAAACTTCAGAGGCTCTTGCACAGACGGAGCTTTGCACTCCTGGGTGGGAAAAGGAGGCTCTGGATGGGGAGCGGAGCAGGGGGAGCTCAGGTCCTGCTCAGCAGCTCCTGCCTCCTGCTCCTTTGGCACCTGAACCTCTCTCCCTGCCTCAGTCTGCCCCCAGCCCTGCGTGTTCCTTGGCAGAGGAAAGACAACAACCCAGGAGCGTTCCCTCAGAGCGCAGATCCATCCCTGTGGGAGAGCACAGGGCTCCATGTGACGCTCCCAAAAGGAAACCAAAAAAGACACGTCAGGACAGAGAGAAACCCAACTGCTGGGACAGGCAGCTGCAAACAAACACCCCGAGCAGATGGATCTGACTCACGGAGGGTGGGGCAGGAAAGGGGCTCCCAACCCCGACCAGAACTGGGGCCCTCTCCACAGGCAAACCAAACTGCCGGAGGTGGGGATGGAGCAGGATGGATCTGGTTGGGGGATGTTGGGAAAAGCTCGGGGAAAGAATCTGAGGCTGCCCACAGCCTTCCCCACCACGGCTGAGCTCGGTGAACCAGAGCTTCAGGTGCTTCTCCTTGGAGAGCTTTCGGTGCTTCTCAAGCTCTCCTGAGCGCTGAGAGCGAGGAAGGGAAATGTGCCGAGGAGCCCCAGAGGGGGCGGGCAGCAGGAATTCCGGGTGAACCCCTGTCCCCACGAGCAGGGCAGAGCCCAGCAGGCTGCGCTCCTCCAGCCCCCGCAGGTCCTGCACGTGGCTTTCGCGTCTGCCCTCAGTGAACACAAAGCCCTGCTCTGGTCCAGCAGCCCTCGGTGCCCAGCCGGGGCTCGCCTCCTCTCCACTTCCTACAGTCACGGAATCATTCCTGCTGGAAAAGCCCCCTGAGACCACTGAGTCCAAACATTAACCCAGCACTGCCGAGCCACCACTGAACCGTGTCCCCAAGTGCCACACCTCCGCAGCTTTCAAACCCCTCCCCTTCTACCTGTCCAGTATTCCATGAAACGTATCTCCCAGGTCTGTCATTCCACGGAGAGGAGCCATTCCCGAGCCCTGGCCGTGCTCCCCTGCCCTCACCGGGCTGTGGCACCCGTCCCTGGTAGGAAGGGAGCTGCTGCACT
Source organism: Lycocorax pyrrhopterus obiensis (assembly GCA_014706295.1). NCBI lineage: Eukaryota > Metazoa > Chordata > Aves > Passeriformes > Paradisaeidae > Lycocorax > Lycocorax pyrrhopterus. The sequence goes on from JACSVZ010000005.1 coordinate 11,578,784, forward strand.
GAGCCAGAAAAAGCCCATTAGGTGGAAGCTCCTGGCAGTCCCGGCCTCCCCCCAGCTGCTGAAGGTAACTGTGCTGGCTCCGGGGAGCGGATCCATGGGCAGCCTTCCCCTCACCCCCCAGCTCCAGCACCTGGGGGAGGTCACCCCGCGCTCGCATGACTTGGGAGGCCGTGAAAATGATGAAGCTTCACATGTTGAGTCATTCCACCATCAGGAGAGGAAGCAATGAATTGCAAAGATACAGAGGTGGTAACTAAATTTACAAGTGGGAAAATTCTGTTCATTAGTTTTCTTTAAAAAGTTTCAATGAACTGTTTCACATTCTCATTCAAGGCAGACAGTTCCTCCAACCCACAGGGAAAAAGGGACCTTTTCTCCCTAAAAACGCTCTCTGGTTTTCATGAAGAAGGAGTTTAATCAGCACCAATAGAAGAGTGAACTGAGCCTTCCAAAGGAAGGAGACTCCTGGAGGAAGCGTCTCCCCACAACACCACCTGGAAGTAGGGAGCCAAGCGATTATTGGCAGGAGGATAAATATATTTGCAGTGTATTTTGTATTTGCTGCCACAGGAATGGTCTCAGAGGGGCTCACACACCTACAGGGCATCCTCTGAGGAGGTTGTGGCCTCAAAATCCAAATGATTCCAGAGTCCAGGCTGGCCCTGGGGATGTACAATGCACAGATGGGGCTCTGTCCCTCCCTGATGCCAGGAGGTCCCTCTGTATCCCAGAGCATCGTCCTGAGGTACCCACGCACTTTCCCACATCCCCCCCCGGGCTCTGGGCGACGTCAGGGAGAGGATTCCACTCACGTCCATAACACTCTGCAGCACAAACCTCCCACCAGGGATGGGATTCGTGCCCCCTTCCCCTGGGAACCTCGAGTTCAATGTTTGGGTGCCATTTGAGTCAAGGGAGCCGGGCACTGCCAGCACAGGATTTAGTGAATAACGCTTCCAAGCAGATGAATCACTCCCTGGAACCGCTTTTCCCTGCAACAGAGGGAGCTTGGATCCACCACGATTTTTAGAAAGCGAATGGATGGAAAGAGGAGTCCCACAGTGAGATTCCACTTCTGCCTCACCCCTCAGCCAGTGCTGAATCCCCCCTCCCTGCAGAGCAGACCCCCCAGACCATCCGTACTCCTCCCTTTCCCCCTCTCCCCTTCATTGGGAACCAAGGGTCTGGGATTAGCGATGAACTGACTGGGAAATCATCTTTTCCAGCATGTGCCAGTGCACCAGGAAGCCAAGCCTTGTACCTGGCACCGTTCACAGCAGTATCATGAATATTATTAGTAATAGACCTACCCATCCTAACGTTATATTTATATATACAAAAATAGATCCACAGAACTCTACGGGAAGAGGCGGCTGGGAGGAGGCGACGGCCGGGCCCCGGGAGCTGGGGCTCGGAGAAGCCAAGGGATGTGTTGCATATATTTCTCCAGGGGCACCATTCCCTCCTCTCTGTGCTCACACACCTGGCAGGGGGCACAGGCAGGCAGAGCCGAGCTCCAGGACACCACCCCGGCTCCAAACCCCCCCGAATGATGCCAGCGGGGTCACAACCAGCAGCTGGCACTATGCAGAGATGGGGCTGAGCCCAGGACCACCAGGAGTCCCCCGGCCACAGCAACCAGTCGGGGTTATTATCATCCCAGCAAGGAACCGCGGAGCCCTGACCCCGATTCCAGTGTCCGTCTGCTCTGCAGATGGCCCAGCCCCAGGGCTTGCTCCAGCCCCGTTCCCGGTTGTCCGTGGCTGGCACAACCCCCTCAGCGAGGCGAGGACTCGAAGGAAACTTGGCAGGGAGGGAAGGTCGGGGTCCCCAACTTCGACACCCCTCCTGCTCTCCGTGTCCTCCAGCCCCACGCAGGGTGACAGAAGCCCCCGCTGGGGAGTCCCCGGAGCGGTGGCTGCTCACACTTGGCTTTGCCATATTTTTTTAAAGTGAATTCAGTGCTGGTGGAAGGTACCAGATAGGGGTTCGAGCACGGAGCCGGTGCCTGTGGCATCTGCTGGGTGGTGGGATGGAGCCGGGCGGCAGCTCCCACCTCAGGCAGCCCTCCAAGGCCGGGAGAAATGAATGGCAATTTCCAAGCAGCTCCTTGTTCTCAGCCAAATCCCAGAGGGGACCTTTCCCTTGCTGCAGTCGGGCAGGAGCGAGTGGGCTGGGCTGCCTCCGATAGCTCCTTCCCCTGCCAGAAGGTTTCTAGAGCTTCCCACACCTTCTCTTCCTCTTTGAGACAGAAAAACACGGTGCCACCTCATTTTGGAGCTCGCTCGCTTCTCCCAGAGGCTTCCAAGCCTGGAGGGAAGCCACTGCCACTGGTGAGACCCCTGGGCACCCCAGCCCCTGGGGGAAAGGGACATTTGGCCACCTGAGGGGAGAAAGGCCACCCACGGAAAGTGCTGGAGAGGGAGAAAGAGTGGGACCAGGAGGTCTGGCTCCCGAGGGGCTCCTGCACAGGGACGCACGGACCTGTCTCCTCCCCCATGGATAAGGACCATGCTGTGGGGCAGCTCCTAAAACTGTGGAGACCGGAGTCCTGAGGAGCCTCAGGTCACCCTTCCCGTGGGGGCAGAGCCCCAGGGACCCTCTGGGTGACCTTTCCCTGTGGGACACAGCCAGGGAGGGCACCCTCGGCTCGCTCTGCCTCTCCTGTCCCTCTCCCGCGTGTGCAAAACCACTGCCACCCCTCAGCTCGGTGCCAGCTCCCCCGGCCACCCAGCCAGGGTGTTCCAAAGCCTGGGGGACCCCCGGGTCACCCGTCCCAATCCCGGAAGGTGATGGTGGGGAGGGGGGGGGCACTGCGGAGCGGAGGGAGCAGAGGGAGGAGGGGCATGGAGGAGAGAAGAGGAGGAGGAGGGGGAGGAAGAGGAGCAAAGCCCGCTTCTCCTCCTCGGGAGGGTCATACCGGCTTGTCCAGCGTTTTGGGGAAGGGCGTGCCGCTGGAGGAGGAGATCTTTCTGCAGACCGTGTTGGTGTGGCTCTGGCAGCGGCAGCCGGGGCGTTTCAGGCCGTCATAACCCCGCTGGCAAAGTTTGAGGCACCCCAGGGTGGGAAAGTAGCAGCAGAGGCAGGGCATGAGGAGGGACAGGACGCTCATGGCAGCCCAGCGGGCGCAGCAGGAGCCCGGCCCGCAGGAGCAGGGGTCGTCGGCGCAGGTGTCCTCGTCGTCGGTGGAGCAGTGGTAGAAGAGCCCCTTGACGCAGCAGAGGCAGGTCCCGTAGTCGAGGAGGCTCTCGGCGGAGCAGAGGCAGCGCTGGTTGCAGAGCCAGCAGGAGGGGAGGCTGCGGGCGGCCGTGCACCGGGCGCAGCGGCAGCGCCCGCACGCCTCGCACAGCAGCAGGTGCCCGTGCGCCGGGGCCGGCTCCGCGCCCGCCTTCCGCGGGGACTCCTCCGCCTTCAGCTCGCCGGAACGGGGCTGCGTCCGGACCAGCGAGTGCCCGGAGTGCGACGGCGTCAGGCTGCTCAGCAGGCGCTGCTCGGAGGCCGTGGTGCTCTGCGACACCGAGCTGGCCGTGCTGGAGTGGCTCAGGTGCGGCTGCAGAGGTGGCATCTGGTGCTGTTGGCTGTGGCTGCGGTGCAGGTCCTGGAAGGTGGAAGACGCCAGGCGGTCCTGGGACCACTCCTGCTTGTGCGGGGGCTGGGACAGCGAGGGGTTGGAGCGGGCTTGCTGGAAGCACGCCGCCGGCCTCTCCACGTAGTTGTTGCTGGCACGGATGGAGCGGATTTGGTCGATGGACAGGACCTGCTGGAAGTCCTCGGCAGGTGGGTCCATGGTCTCGTCACAGCTGAGTTCAGCCACGCTGGAAGAGAGCTGCATTTCCAGGAGCCAGGAGACCCTGCGGCATCAGGGCACATCTAAAAATCCTAAAGGATGGGGCAGGAAGAGAGAAAATATTCCTGTTACGGGATCCATCCATCCAAATCACTGAATCACAGACTGCTTTGGAATGGAAGACACCTCAAAGCTCATCTCATTCCAGGCCCCTGGACCTTCCACTGGACCAGAGCAGGACACAAAGTCTGGCCAGAGAACTCCAAATGAAAGGATTTCCAACAATCAGACCCAGAGTATTTCTGTGCCTGGGAATACTTAGGCTGGACGCATTCCAAGGGAAGGGCTGTCGGATCTGCCCCTAGACCCCGGCGGGCACAGTCTCTCCCCGTGCTTCGGAGCCTCTCGTGTCCTTCCAGAGGATTTCCCACCCCTCACCAGCACCTCCTTCTCCTTCCCCAGGGACACGTGCTGGCCCTTTCCAGGGGAGGGGAAATGGGAAGTGGTGACTTATCCAGAGGCATGGCAGAGCTGGGAACGGCGTCTCCCTCAGAGCAGGGACTCTCTCTGCTTTGGGAGTTCCCAGCACACCCTGAGCACTGGGAGCACTGGGATGGGGAACCTGAGCACAGCTAACTTTAGGCAGCAGCAGCGACAAATCAGAATCATGGAATCGTTAAGGTTGGAGGAGCCCTCTGAGATCAGCAGCTCCAACCATCAACCCAGCACCACCACCACGTTCACCACTAAACCATGCCCTTGAGTGCCACATCCACATTTTTTTTAACACTTTCAGGGATGTGTTCAAAAAACTAATGAGCCCCACATCTGGCCAAGGACAGGACTATCCCACAGACTCCGAGTCCTGGTAGACTGCAGCATCCCATTACCCCATCCACAGCCCAGGAGCCAATTTACCCCATCAGGAGCATTGGGAAGGGCAGGCTTCCCTTCAAACCTGGCACAGACATGAGGGAAGGCAGCCTTGGCACAGGCAAGCCCCGTCGTGCCCCTCACACCACCCTGCCGTGCCCTTTGCTGTTGTTTCGAGGACATGGCACTTCCCGGGTGGCAGCGCTGGCAGCAGAGCCTGCCGTGCCTGGGAACGTCAGCACCACCGAGGGCCGTGGGATGGGGCAGGGAGGACCCCGTGTCCCACCACTCCTCGTCCTGGCAAGCTTGACCCCATGGCACCGGCTCCAAACCCTGTTCTGCCAGACCCCGTCAGGGAGAACCGTCGGTGGGGCTGGGAGAGGAGAGGGAGCAGCGGGCTCGGGGAGCCACGGGACAGCTCCCGGCCTCGGGAGTGAGTGAGACACAAAGCTCCCGCTCCGGCCACCTGCACACGGAGCTGCCCAGGAGCGCCCAGAGGACGGACATCAGAGCCCAGCCATGAGCTTCCCGCCAGCACTTCCAGTCCAGATTTCCATATGGGATATGTGCTTCCCGTGCACAGCCAGCTTCCCCGGGACAGAGGCGTTCTCCGCTGGCAGATCACAGCAGTGATCCCTCAGTGACACGGACATTGTCGCGGTGCCCGGGCCCGCAGGAAGACGCCGTTCCAGGAGGAAGCTCCCTCCGGCGTTGCCCACGCTCAGCAGGACGGGGCGGCCGCCGCTTTCAAGTAGGTGAAGGGGCCACAGGTAGAATCTGCTCATGCAGCAGAGAGAGGCAGAGGGAAGATTGATTTTCATTAGCTAGGCTGACCTTGAGGAGCAGGCAAAAGCAAAGGCAACTTACTTTGACTGTTCAAGCAAGATCTCGTCTCTCCCATCCCCCTCTCCGGAAAGAAAAGGCAACTGATCCACTCAGATTTGGGGTTTTGCCCCCTCCGTGCAATTCCCCGTGTGGGGGGACGCAGGCAGCGAGGAGTCGCTCACCCAGGACACCCACAAGTGATTTGGGTACCCTTCTCTGTCACAGCAATACCAAGGTGAATTCGGAGGGCACGGCCGACCCAGGGGAGGTTTGTGAGTGCCCTGCCGGGATGGGAACAGGCCAGAGGCAAAGCTCTCCTGGCTGTCACCTGCTGCCACCGAGCTCCTCACCTGGGAGGGTCTTGCTAAAGCACAGCCTGGGGACCTGAAGCCCCAGCGCTCCCTGAAGAGAGATGACCCATCCCAGCCTGCAGCTGGGGCTGTGCAGAGCAGAGCAGGGAGCAGTCTCGGTGCATTCCCACAGCCCTCATGACCCAGATCCCGTCGGGACGGGATCATTCAGGGGATGATGCTGGTTCCAGCCCGGAGCAGCTGCTCACACCCGGGTGTCCATCCCCACTCACCTGGGCTCAGTACTTGGACATTCAGACTTGGCTAGCGAGACCAACCCCGTGAGGATCCTGGGGGGGCTTGAACCATGGGGACCCCAAAGAGAGAGACCCCACAGAGGGTCCCACTGCCCTGGAGTGATGGGGCTGGGAGATAAAGGGCAGCCAAAGGGCTGGCCCAGTACAGGGAACCCCAACCCTCTGAACACCGGGAGCTCAGGAGGCACGAGGAGACCCCTGAGCCCGGCTGGGGCAGCAGGGACACCGTGAGGAGGAACCGAGCCCTGGAGACACGGACAGAGAGGAGCTGGCCATCGCCTGTGCCGGACGCTCCAGATCTGGGGGCAGGGCTCAGACACAGCATCTTGGGAAGGACAGATGTTGGGAGCACCCCCAGCACTGGGCTGGGGCCCGAATGCCCCCAGAGCTGTGATTCCAGGTGCAGGGATCAGGCAAGGACCTGGACTCCCTGGCTGGGGGCAGGCAAATGTCCCTGTGGGAACCAAGGGGAGCTGGGCAGAACATCTGTGGGTCCTTCAGAGGGGCTGAATGACCGGAGCTGGGACCCCGCTTCTTCCTCCTCCTCGCCCCGGGAGCGCCCAGTGCCCCCCACTCCCTCCCAGCCCTCCCTGCTCCAGCCCGATTCCAGGGCTGCAGTCAGTCCTTATCCCAGCCCCACCGAGCTGAGCATCCCCGGGGCTCTGCTGCACCCCTCCCTGCCTACCTGCCTGGCTGGGGGGACCCAGGGCAGCGTCTCCCCAGCCTCCTCCTCCTCCTCACACCCTGCCTGCCAGGCGGGCATGACAGCCCCGGAAGCCGGGCCAGCTTTATGGCCACCACCAGCCCCAAACATATAAAGTTCGTGTGATAATGGGCCAGAGGAGGGATCGTAAAAGCAAATGATTTACAGGCTGGAGGTGGCTGCGAGCGGGGGGCAAGCGGCTCAGGGCGCCAGGTGAGAGAAAAGGGACCCCCTCGCCGTGTCTGGGTGCTGCGGGGTAGAGCGGGGTGCCTGGGGGAGGCTGAGCCCCCGGCCCCACTCAGCGCGCAGCCCACGCGGGGCTCGCACCCGGCGCGGTCCCGCGGCCCCTCCACGCACACGCAGCCCCCGCGTCCCCGGGACCCCCGGGCCCCGCCGCGCCCGCAGCCCGCCCGTGTGCGGGACAGCCCACGCGTGACTCGGACCCACAGGCGGCCCCGGCCCCTCCACGCGCACCCCACCACGCGTGTGCAGGACCCCAGCCCCCACCGCGCGGAGCCGCAGCTTCCTCGCACAGCCCGTGCGCATCCAGGGACCCGCGTCCCTCCGGGAACAGCCCACGCGTGCCCAGGACCCCCATTCCCGCTGCTCACGCGTGCCCAGGACCCCCGCCCGCCCGGCCCACTCGCGTCCCCCCCGCCGCGTTCCGCCGCCGTCCCGCAGCCCACGCGTGTCCGCGCCGGGCGGACTCACCCCGCAGCCGCCGCCGCCGCCGGTCCATCCGCCCGCGGAGCCCGAGCGCGGCACGGGCAGCCCCGGGGCGGGCAGCGGGGCAGCCCCGGCCCCGCAGCCGAGCCCCGCGCCGCGGGCAGCGGGAGCGGCGGGGGGGGCCCCGCGCTCGGTGGGAACGGGAGGCTGGGAGGAGGGAGGAGGAGGAGGGATGGAGGGAGGAGGGAGGGACCTGGCGCTGCCCGGGAGCATCGCGCTCCCCCTCGCTCTGCGCTGCCTTCCCGGAGCTCTTAACGCTTTACCCAAGTGGCGTCATCCCGCTGAAATGGACTCGGCCCATTAGCGGCCCCGCAGAGCCCCGCAGCGCTCCCCAGGCGCCGCTGCCGCCCAGCCCCACCGCGGGATGCTCAGCCGCTATTTAAACGCTTCCGTCTGCCCCGGGCTCCGTGTCCCTCCCTGCGCCCCCCGGGATGGCCCTCCCGCGCCCCGGGCCGGTGTTCCCCTGCGCCCACCGGGACAGCCCCCCTTGGGGACACAGCGGCGACACGGGATGGGCTGGGGTCAGTGTGGCACCGTGGGCGGGTCGTGCCGGGTTGGGCCGCAAAAGGCCGGGAGCGGCTCAGGATCTGTCACCTTGGGTTTGATCTGTAAATCGCCGTGAAACGGGCGCAGTCACCTCAGAGAATTGTGGAAAAGGTGGGAAAAGACCTCTGAGGTCATCGAGTCCAACCTTCTCCCAGCTCACCTCTTCCCAGGGGACACCAGGGACAGCCCAGGTGCTATCCACCTCCGATACTTCTCCAAAATCCACACCTGAATTAGCTCCTATAAGAGACACTCAGGGCAGAGAGGCTGGAGAGCGGCTTTTCCACGCTGAGACCCACAGAACCAGCCCACATACGTCCCACTCTCCCAGAAACAAAAAGCCTGGGCTCACAGTCCAAGCAGGACCTGGATCTTCCATCCCAGAGGTTTTCCCGAGTTGCTGCATGCTCCCTCCTTGCTGCTTTCCCTGACCGTGGCTCAGGAGCACCAGGGATCCTTGTGACACCCCTCAGCCCCGTTTATAAGTAAAGTGGATGTGGCTTGACAGTCCCAAAGACACAAGGCCACCCTGATGACACTGGACATCACCTATGGACCCCACCAGGGCCCCCACCCTCCCTCCATTCCTCTTCCAGGGTGGTCACCCGCCCTTCCTGGGAGTGCTCACCAGACGAGCAAAGCGACATCCCCAGCTCAGGGAGGGCTCGGAACCTGTCTCAGACAGGTGAAGATGAAACCACCAAGCCCTCAGCCCCCCCAGCCAGGTCCCCAGCAGCACAGGACCCCCTCAGGGCAGGCAGGTCCCCAGGCTGGATGCAAACGCAGGGTCCGAGTGTGTGAGAGCAGGATGGGGACAGAGGGGAAGAGAAGGACCTGGAATCAGAGGGATAAATCCGGCTCTGCCACTTGTGGCTGCAACAGATGGGACAAACCAGGATGATGCCACCGACCTCAGGGGCTCCCTTCCAGCTGATGCCAGCAGAAGCACTGGAATCCCCCCAGCTGGGGCCAGCGACTCCACTGTCCCACACACTGTGCCCAGCTCAGCCTTTCCAGCCTAATTTTTAGGCACTTCTAGGCTGAGGGTTTCTCCATCTCCATGGGATCCCACCAGGGATGCTCCTCCAGGAGTTTCTCCAAGAAGAACGAGTCCCTGACAGCATCCCTCAGCCCCGGCTCCAGCTCAGAGCCTTCAGGCTGAATCGCTGTGCGCTCCCACCAGCCCCTCCTCTTCTCCCCATCGCTCTCGGCTCCGTCTTTAAAGGCACAGAAAGGATCCGAGCTGCCCAATTCCCAGCCAGCTGGCTGAGAGCACCTGACTGCTGGGAGCACGTGTGATGTCCTCCCTTTCTCCCAGCCCAAATCTCTCACTCCCACCTTGAGGTGCCGGTGATTCAGGCTTCCCTCGCTGGCTCACAGCATCCCAGCGCAGCCTGCGTCGTGCTCAGCCGGCGCCGCTTTATTCCTCACTCGCTGCCGAGGGAGGGCCAAAAAGGCATGAATGCAGAGCTCCCGGGAGGAGTGGGAGGGTGGGAAGCGCAGGGAGAATAGCAGCCTCCCGGTGAGTTATTGACCACAGCACCGCTGGAGAGGAGGGCTGGGAACCCACGTGTGTTTGCAAAGCAGGAAAGTTTAGAGCCTCCCCCAAAGGAAGGGTCTGGGATGGAGCCCCCCTGCTTCAGAGGGGGTTTGGCTGTTGGGAGAGGGATGTGGTTCCTCCTGAGGAGCTGTGGCAGAGGAAGGTGTGAGACTCCCGTAGGTTTCTGGCCATCTCTCCCTGCGTGGGCTGTGTGGGAGCAGGGACTGAACAGCCCTCCCACAGCCCACGCCGTGCCCGCTGTGCCCCACGCTCTGCACCCCACCCCAGCTCCTCAGCTCACCTTTGGGACTGGTCCCACTCCTCATCCCAGTGGAAATCCACCACCTTGCAGCCCTTGAACGCCACTGGGGTCCTGCCCAAAGGGACGGGGAGAAGCAGCTCCTGGGTGTCCCATTTGTGTTTGAGGCTATCAGTGCACGTCCTGCCTGGGCAGCTGAGAGCACCGAGACACCGGCATCGGGATGGACATCCCGGGGTTCCCAACTCCAGCTGAGCCTGCTCAGCAAGGCCCCAGCTCCTGTTGCAGACCCCTGCATTTGGAGAACCCCCATCCCCACCAATCCCCACAGATCATCAGCAATTCCTCCCCGCTCTGCTCTTCCCATTCCCCCTGCACCTCCCCAAGAGCCCCAAAAGCATGGGGAGTCACTCGCTTTCATTTCCCTTCCCAAAAAGTGTTTCTCTACATCCACACCTTGGTCACAAATCCAAAGGAGCTCGGTCTGAAGCCTGGAGAACTTAGTTGGGATTTTAAAACAATCAGGAGAGCCCAGCACCATTTTCCTCAGAGATTTTTCAGCCACCTCTGAGCCTGACCAGCTCCAGCCCTGCCTGAGCCCACAGCCAGACAATTCACCCCTGGGAATCAGCCTGGGAGTGGGCAGGAGAGCAGGACATCCCAGAGCCAGGCTGAAGCTGCCTGGTCTCTCCTGCTGCTGTTTGCCAAGCCTGGGCGCAGGGGGAGGGTAATTCACCTCCAGTTAAAGATGATGCAGGGGAGGGAGAAAAAAAAAGAGAGAGAGGAGAAAGAGAACACGCGATTCCCCTGATTCAATCAGCCAGAAACAAGGAGGTGCTGGTGCCCTCTAATTTGGAGATTCACAGATTTTAGGGCCAGAAGGGACCGTGATGCTCATCTAGCCTGACAGTCTGTATTATGTAAAAGCCACTTGAAGCCAGACAGTGCCACGAGCTTTTCAGAAGCAACAGCCAGCACTGGGGAACTTATTAAAGGACTGTGATTCTCCCGAGGTGGGGACATGTGGCTCCCAGCACGCTGGGAGAGGAGGAGGCCAGGTACACCCACCCGGCTGGGCTTCGGCTGAACAGACGGCAGCGCTGAGGGAGAGGAAACATCATTTCCCTTCCCTGTCATGCAGCTCCTTCTCGCAGAAAGAGGGATAAGCACGGAAAAAACCAACCCCTTCCTTGTGTTTTCCTTTTGAGTGTTCCCTCGTCCCTGGGAAGAAAACAGGGATGCTGGCCCTGAGACGTTGCTTGCCCACTTTGGGGACAAACCCCACGGTTTGCAGTGTGGGAGCTGAGCCTGCCTCTCCGGGAGCCGGATCCGGAGCTGCGAGCTCAGCCTGCAGCAGCCGGAGGTGTAGTCATTGACTGCAATGAGAGTTTCCCTCTGAAGATGGAGCCAGGCAGCATAAAACATCAATAAAGCGCTCAGGATGCGTCCCTTAATGAGCTGAGATTGTAACACGCTGCCAGAGCCTGCCAGAGCTGCCCATTCTGTCGGGAGAGAGGAGCAGATTCTGCTGGGGAAGTGTTAAGTGGGTCCTGCTGACTCATTGATGCAGATGGTTCCGGCCCCGCGCCGAGCAGGAGCAGCGTCTCCAGGGGCTCTCCAGTGAGCAGGGATCCGGCACCTCGCCCCAGCCCGAGGGGGACAGCAGGACAGGGTAATGATTTCCCATGGCGTGATTTCCCAGTCCCGCCGTGTACAGCGAGCACCGAGTGCTGGCTGTGCCTGTGCGTCGTCACCATGAGGGTGGGCAGGCCCTGGCACAGGGTGTCCAGAGAAGCTGTGGCTGCCCCTGGATCCCTGGCAGTGTCCAAGGCCAGGCTGGATGGGGCTTGGAGCAGCCCGGGACAGTGGAAGGTGTCCCTGCAGGGGATCAAAACTAGAGGATCTTTAATGTGCCTGCCAACCCAAATCATTCCATGATTCCGTGATCCGTGGGCTCCCCGCACTTCCACAGCAGCTCTTCTTCCACAGAACACGTTTGTCCTGATGAGGTCCCTGCCCAAAGCCACATCCCCTCCCAGCAGAGGAAGCAAGATGTGGCTCGAGCAGGGTTGGCTCCAAAGGTGAGACCCCGACCCAAGCTCCTGGGGAACCTGAGCAGGGTGGGTGAGGAGACACTGAGATGTAAAGGGGTGGGTGATACAAGCATTTCCATGCTGGGAAATTGTTAACTCCACCTTCCAGCTCCCTGGGAAGTGTCTGGGCACTGCTGTGCCTGTGGTACAGCTCTGGAGCTGGATCCCACCCAAAACCCACTGCTACATTCCCGTTGGGCAATCAAGTGACAAAGGGCTTGCACCCTCCAGACCCTGAATGTCCCCAGAAAGCCCTTGGAGCACTGGTTCCTTTGCCAAGCCACACCCTGCCACTGCAAGACACGTTTCTCACCCAACCCGTGCCCTTGTGGCCCCTTCACCCCTGCCTTGATGGGGACGTGATGCTCCCATAGTGTCTTTTCTGTCCCCAAGCCCTCAGGGCCCTCTCTCTCCCTGGCTTCTCTGCCCTGTGCTGCCTGTGATGCTCCTCAGGCAGTCCCAGATCATTGCTGGGAGCAGTCACCACCTATTGCTCCAAATCTTCAGGCTTTCCAGTGATCCCAGACTGAACTGCACTACAGGTACCACGTGTACCAGGGATCCCACACGTACCAGGTATCCCACGTGCACCACGTATCTCGCATGTACCAGGTACCCTGCATGTCCCAAATGTCCCACATGTACCATCTACACCAGGGATCCCACATGTACCAGGGATCCCACATGTACCAGGTATCCCATGTGCACCAGGTATCCCATGTGCACCAGGTATCCCACATACTCCAGGTATCCCATGTGCACCAGATATCCCGTGTGCACCAGGTATCCCATGTACACCAGGTGTCCCAAATGTCCCAAATGTATGAGGTATCCCATATGCACCAGATATCCCACATATACCAGGAATCCCACACATACCAGGGATCCCATGTGCACCAGGTATCCCTCATTTACCACGTACTCTACATGTCCCAAATGTCCCAAATGTCCCAGGTATCCCACGTACACCAGGGATCCTTGTGTGCACGAGGTATCCCATGTACACCAGCGATCCCGCGTGTCCCAGGTATCCCACATGCTCCAGGTATCCCACGTGTGCCAGGTACCCCGTGTACACCAGGGTATCCCCAGTACACCGATGTGCACCGGGATCCCTCCTGCCGCTGCTCCAGGCTGCTCGGCTCCCCCAGGCCAGCTGCCCCACCCACCCTGCAGCTCTCCCAGCCCTTGCTCCCTCCCAGGCCCGCACACCCGTCCCGAGCATCCTCCCTCACCTGGGCACCACCCTTCCCGCTCCCGCACCCCGCGGAGCAAACCCCGCTCCCCAGGGATGGACGGGAGGCGCCGGGGGGAGGCAGCTCCCCCCAAATTCTGTGCCTTCAGCACTTGGAGTCCCCGTTTCAATGTCACTTTAACTCGAGCGCGCGTGTGCCGGGGAGCAGGGCTCCGTATTAAATTGCCAAGCTGGTCACATGCTGCTGGGATTTGGCCGTAGCTAAGCAGCACCGCCCCCGCAGTCACTTTTTTGGCTGGTGACTCCTCTGCTCGGCGTAAGGCAGAGCCGGCAAAGAATAGGAGAAACCGGAGGGGGAAGGAAAAAAAAATTAATAAATAAATAAGAAAAAACCAGGCGAGTCATTGTGAATGTCAGGAGCTCCTCGGCTGCGGGTGTGACAGCGATCCTCCCCCTCCAAACTCGCTCCGGGTGAGAGCCAAAGAGAGGATTTCATTAGGATCTGGTAGCAGGCTATTTTCAGAGCTGACATCCTACCCACGGCTAAAAATAGCCGGTCCCCTCCACGCAAACCAGGGTTTCTGTTCTTTCAAACTTCAATAAACCCTGGTGAGGCTCAGACCTTCCCTTCTCCCTGCACTTTGCTCCCTTCCTTGCTCCGTTCCTCTCCACCATTCCTTGCCTTCCCTGTTCTCCACCGCTCATTTCCCAGGTGTTCTCTTTGCTCCGGTCCAGTTGCCAGTACCAGAGTGGGGATGGAGCTGCCACTGTGGCAGGGCTGGGGAGCCGAGGGCTGGGGAGCCGAGGGCTGGGGCCACCTCCTTCCCTAAAGCAGCGTCCTGCACCCAGCTCAGGGGCTCTGGGAGGCCGGGCAGGCAGAGAGGGCTTGAGCCCCCCGAGGTGCTGCCAGGCAGTGGCAACGAGCATCCCTCTGGAGCCTCCAGCATCCCTCTGCAGCCTCCAGCACCCCTCTGGAGCCTCCAGCATCCCTCTGCAGCCCAGGAAGCTCCAGGGAGGGACCGCCCCCTGCCCCAGGGTATCACCCCCACGGCAGGAAGATGCTTCGCTTTGGTGCCTGATGCTCACGTGGAGATGATCCCAGGATCATTCCAGGGTCGTGTGGAAAGGATCCCAGGGCCCATGGCTGGGCTGGGCTCAGGGGGTCCCAGCATGAAATTGTCCCACCTGTAGAGAGCAGCTCCAGCACTTGGCCACAGTCACCTCTAAGAGGGCTCTCCTGAAAACCGTACCTAGCCTAAAAACCAGGTCCCTAAAACCCTACCCCGTCTGTCCCTCCCTCCCCAGGGCCCGTGGAGCCACTGCAGCCGATGGCTGCTGCTGCTGGCCCCCTTCCCGAGGGGCTGCTCACAATTCCCTCCCTTCATTAGCACCGCCACCTCCGAGGCAGGTACAGGTATTTATAGCCAGCACCTGCCCCCTCCTCCGGCTCCGCTACAGACAACACACATTTAACTCTTTCCCAGGCTCTGCCTGACTCCAGCCCAGCCTGGTGATCTAAAAATCCCACGGCTTCGAATAACCGGCCTCTGCAGAGACCTGCTGCACTCGGTGAATGCATCCTCCCTGTCGCAGCCTCAAATCTCACCCCTCTCCCTGCTCCCAGTCCCAAATCTTTCACCCCTCTCAGGTCCAAGCCAAAAATATCTCATCTCTCTTTGGTTCCAACCCCAAATCTCCCACCTTTCCCTGGTCCCAGCCCCAAATCTCATCTCTCCCTGATCCAAGCCCCAAATCTCCCATCTCTCCTTGGTCCCAGCCTCAAATCTCCCACTTCTCCCTGGTCCCAATCCCAAATCTTTCACTTCTCCCTGCAACCCAGCACAGCAGAGCCGCAGCAGAGGCTGTGGCCAGTTTGGCTCCACGGGTCTCAGGCTGGAGCAGAGATTCATCAGGAGACGCCTCCCCTGCTCATCCCAAAGCAGCAGGGACCGGATCCATCCCCGCCAGCTCAGACAATCCCCAGGGAACCTCGCACCCAGGACCCAGGGTGGGCACGGCCTGGCACAGCACGGGGACATCCAGGAGGATGGGGACCGGTGTCATCGGCTCATCCCAGCGCTCCGCTCGCCTTCTCCCCGCGCCGCGGCCCTGCGGAGCCCTGGCCGCCGGCCAGCCAGCCATTTCCTGGTAATCTAATAGCTGCAGCAGATGAACTGAAAATGCATTTCCTGCCACCGTGCTGTAAAATTTTTATTAATGTAAGGAGAGAAGGCAGCGCTGGCTCCCAGCGCCCGGGGCCGCGGCGGGCGGAGGCCAGGGGGGCTCGGCGGGGCCGGCGCGGCCGGGGGCTGCGGGGACGGCAGCGGTGCCCTGGTGATGCTGCGGGAGCGTGGGCAAACGGGGAAACTGAGGCAAGGGCGAGGGAAGTGCCTTGCGTGGAAGTGCAATCGGGCAGCAGCCCCCAGCCGCCTCCTCAGGGTGACAGCCCAGGTCTGCACCCGAGGCACCGCGGAGCTGCGTCCTTGAAGCCCCGATTCGGGAGCACTGATGCTGAGGGCCCTTGTCCCTCGTGGCTGTCTCCTCGGGGAGGATCCCGGCGGCACAGGCGGCCTGGAGGGAGGGATGGAGGCAGGGAGAGGGGAGCCGGGGTGCCCTGGCAGATGGGCACCCCAGCGGGAGACCTGCCACGCATCCCTGCCCGCGTCCACACGGCAGCTCGTCCCTCCCGCCTGGCTCCGTGGCCTGGGCTGACCTTCCCGGCTGGCACAGCGACATCGCAGCTCAAATGCTCCATTAAGGACAAGGAACAGCCTGGAGCAGCCAGCAAATGGTGACCACGGGCCCTGGCCTGGCTGGGGAGTGAGCAGAAGGGATTGCCAAGGAGGAGCGAGGTGCCAGAGCAGGGACAAGCATGTCCCCTCTCTTTCTGTATCCACACACCATCCACAGCCTCAGGGGCTTTGTGAAGGACCCTCAGGGCCAGCAGCCAGCTCAGCACCCCTCCCCACCCACCCCAGCCCCCCGTCCCACCCGGAGCTCGCCACATTCCAGGGGGTGACATCCCTGTGGCCGTGGGAGTGGCAGCCCAGACCCAGGGGCTGGAGCCGTGCTCAGCCTCTTCCCACCCGGAGCCTGCTCCCTGCACCAAGGCAGAGCTAAATTGGAAAAACACACACAATGACCTCTTGTGGAATGTAGTATGAATATTTGATAGCTCTAATGTAATCATATCCAATCGATACCGGCAGGAATATCTCCCCCCACTCCCTGCGCTCTCACTCTGCCCTGTCCCTTCCTCTCTCTCCCTCTCTCTGCCTCGCTCTCCCTTTCATTAATGCATTCTCCACTTTACATTATTTATTAACTTCCTTCCTTTTTTTTATTTAGAAAAAATAAATTAAATAACCGTGGTTATCTCGGACCCTCCCGCCTCAGGCTTTCAGGCCAGGCAAAAACTTTTCTGACCTTCTCTCACCTCCTCACCTTCCCCTGCTGACACAGAGGCTCTGCCCCACGGCCAGGACCCCCTGGCACCTGATCCCTCACTGCTCCCCAACATCTCCCAGCTCCCCGTGGGTGCCTGGGAGCCCCCAAATCCCCCAGGAATTTCCACCCATTGCACATGGCATGAAGATGCCTGAAGCACGGAAGAAGCTCCCTGAGGTGCTGGCAATGCCCTGGAGGCTGAGGGTCTCCAGCCAGGGCAGGGGGGAATCTGCTCCTCTCTCCAGAGGAGCAGAGGATTCCCAGATGGATCTGGAGGAGAGGGGAGGGTCAAACCATGGTGATCCCATGCTCCAGGGTCTCACACACCCAGCTCATGCTTCCCAGGAAAAGCGTCTTCCAGGACAGGCATCAGGATCCGGGGGCCATGGAAAGGCGGGGGCAGGGCCAGGCTCGGCTCAGGCAGTGGGAAACTCGGGGCGGGTGGGGAAAGGAGCAGCCAAAGCAGTGACCCCGGGGTGAAGGGGGTCCCTGGGGTGGGCATGAGCCCAGGGATGCTCCAGGAGGGATGGAGCCCTCCCATCACACTGCTCTTGGTGCGGGCAGAGCCGTCCTTGCTCCGAAACACAGCCACTGCCACAGACGGGGACACATCCTTGTCCCCTGCTCCGGGGTGGGCGGCAGCGGGGTGTGCCTGGCTCAGGGACCACAGCCCCGGAGCTGGACACCTCACAAGGAGGGACCACATGTCCATTGGGCAGTTTGTGATTGTCCACACGTGGAGGGAGTGAGAGCCTGGGAGAGGCCGGGCTGCTCCACAACAAATACCCAGGAAATGAGGCCCAAAGGAAGGGGTTTGGCTTTGCCCGTCCTGGTCACCTCCTCCCTTTCTGAGGGACACCACCAAGCACACATCCATGGAAATCAGGAAATGAAGTTGGTTCATGGTTCCTCACTCAGTTTCCCACTGACAAGTGCCATGGCTCATCCTCATTCCGTGGTAATTTGGGAAATGTTGTGAGAAATGTGGAAGACCTCCAGGGCATGGCCAGAGGAGCAGATTGGCCACTGCTTTCCAAGACACCACGAGCCAAAGCAGCTTCACCAGGGATCATTCCAGGAGGCTGGAAAGAGGGCGCGGATCCAGCCTCAGTGCTGGATGTAGCTCCTCTCCCACTGCTGGTGTCCCAGGAAATTTGGGGGGACGGTGGGATTTCAGCTGGGAAAAGGCTTGAGAAAACCACACGCTCCTTGGGGAAACCACGTCCTGACCCTCCTGGGTCTGTTTGGAGGGAGCAAAGGACTCTTCATGCTCAGAGCAAGGCTGAAGGTTTCCTACTCCCCAGCTCCCAGAGTGATCCTGTGCAGGAGCTGCATTTCCCCACGGCTGGATCCCTTGAACCAGGGCTGCCCGGGGCGCGGGGGAGGAAGAGCCACCTGCATCCCACAGGAAACAGGATGCAGTGCTGGTGGGGACCTGGGGGATGGGGACAGCTCTCCTGACAGCTCCCTCCGGACCCTTGGAGTGCCAGCGCTGCCATCCCCGTGTCACCACTGCCCAGCTCCCCCCACGGCCGGGTTTTGCTGACCCAGGAAAATCGATAGCGGCTGTCTGCTGGTGGCCAGCCCGAGAGAGAGGGGCTGGGCGGGGGGGCAGATGGAGAAGGTGCAGGGGGACCCCAGGGACGTAGGGAAAGGCAGCAGAACCACGTGGCGGGAGAAAGGTTTGGATGGAGGAGACCCCGAGGGATTTGTCTCCCACCTTGGGGGGTTCGGAGGATTCCCCTGAGGATGCAGCCCCCTCCTCCTCCCGCTCCGGAGAGCCTCGGCTGCTGCCGGAGCCGCACGGAACCCGCGGAGACTCTGCCTAATGCGGATCACTTACTGACCCTGCGGAGCCGGGGGCGGGAGAGGGAGAAGAGGAAGTGGAGGGAAAGAGCTCCAATTAGCAGCACCGAGGCCATATTTTATCCTCTGGAATGGGTCCCGGGCCAGCGGGCAGCGAGCCAGGGCAGGGGCTGGGGAGCACCTGGCCCAGCACTGAGCTCCAGGACTCCCCGGAGCATCCCTGCTCACCCCCGGGAAAGCCACCAGTGCCCACCAGTGCCCACCAGTGCCCACCACCCTCCTCCACAGGGCTGTCAAGCACATAGGGGTGGGAGAAGGGAGCCAGAGCTGGGGACCTCCCAAGCGGTTTCTGGGACCGTGGAAAGGGACAGTGACCTCGTGCCGAAGGATGGGCATAGAGACACCTTCCTCCTTGGCCACCTGCGCTCTCCTCACCACACCCAGCTGCCCATGGCTGTGGTCTGTCTGGATCATTGAGGCAATTCCCTTTCCCAAAGCACTGAGGTGCTGGAAGTGATGAGGGAATTTGCTGGGATCCCTGGAACAAACCGGTCCGGAGCAGAGGGGCAGAGGAGCAGGAGACAGAAGCGTTGCTGGGTGACCCCAGGAGGAGGTTTGAGAGCCGCTCACGTTTGTCTTGGCTGGGAGAAGTTGGAGTCTCCTGCACAAGGACCATCACCTGAGGGGTGGGAGGGACACCCACATTCCTCCTGTCCTCCCCTAAAGAGGGGACACCCAAAGCAGGTCCCCAGGGCCCCTCACTGCTGCGAAGACCACGGAGAGTGAAAGGCTCCATTCCAATGGACAGGCGGCCCCATTGCCTCCCTGCTGCAGCATTTCCCACCACGCCTCCCCTCTGGTACCTCCTGCATCCTCATTTACCCCGCAGATCTCCCAGGGACTCTTCTCCTGAGCCCACTCAAATGTTTCTCCCAGCCCAGGGGTGCTAGGGAATCAGGGGGTGTCACCTCCCTGGAGTCACCCCAATATCCCAGGGGAGATGCTCTTCCCAGAGGAGCTTCAGAAGCTTCCCGAGCTGATCTCACCCCCACCAACCCTTGCCTTGAACCATATCCATGTCCCCTGATGGGGAGTGGGGATCACAAACCTCCCAGCTCCCCCACCCATGGCACATATTCCACACCCCACAAATATTTCTCTCTCCCGGGACATATTCCAGCTTGGAGGAAGGAGAGACTTTCCAAGCTAATGGCTCATGGCAGAAGCCATGGGATAAGCTCCCAGCATTGCTCAGAGCAGGGAGCATCCCCTCCTCCCCTGCCTGAGGTCCGTGACAGCCTCAGACGTCACTGGGTGGGACCATCACAGGTGGAACCTGCCTGGATGGAGAAGGTGAGGTTCCATGAGAGGAGCACAGCCCACACCTAAGCTCGGATCCTTGCGGGTTCTCCCTCTCCATGGTCCCACAGGCAGGGTGAACCCTGGGCCAGGAGTTTGGAGGTGACACCAGGGCAGGTAGAGGGAATCTGGGTGGCAAGGAGACATTGTCCTTGTGGATGTCCCACCAAGTACAGTCCCGTGAGCTGGTGACAAAGGCGGGAGCAGAGGGAGCAGAGGCAGCTGGCAGAGGCGGCCCCCAGGCCAAGATAATCGGAGAGAAACCGTGACGTAAGGCCGGGGGAAGTGGGGTCCTGGCCTTTCCCAGGCTCTGCCGTGCTCCACGCTCCACTTCCCTGCCAGTTTATCAGCCACTGGAGTGCGACCAAGGGAACATCGGCCAGGACAGAACAAACAAACATCCGAGTTTGGGCTGCCTTCCTTCCTTCGAATAACCAAAAAAAAAAAAAGAGAGACAGAGAGATGGGGAATTCAATTAAATTTATAAAGACTGAAACAAGTCAAATAAATAAGCATTTGTGTTTCCATGGGGACATGATGCATTCCTGGGAGCGGGAGCTTGGCCTTGGGGAGAAGCAATGCTGGAGCAGCAAAGGCAGTGATGCCACAAGTGGCCCCACATGCAGCCCACCACTGCACCCAAGGGACCAGCACAAGTCCCTTGGCTCCCATAGCCCTTGGACCACCAGAAATTCTCCCTGGATTCCCAGGTCCCCAACACACAGCCATGGCTCACCAGGAACTCACAGCCTGTTTGCAGGGGAAGGCCTGGTGGGAGAGGTTGTTCTCCTCTTTCTATTTCATTCCAACAGCAAGGGTAGGTCAGGACCAGCCAGCTGGAACTCCAGTCCATGCACCACCGTGTTGGGTTGGGTTAGGTCAAGGTGGGTCATTCATGATGGGTTACATTGATCATTTGCATTGGATTGTGCCGGGTGGATCATTCATGTGGGATTGTGCTGGGTCAGCTGGGTTGGGTCATTCCTGTCGGGTTGGATTGAGGTGGGTTTTTCGTGTTGGATTACATTGAATCATTTGTGTTGTGTTGGGTCATGCTGGGTCATCTGCATTGGGTTGAGGTGGGTCATTCGTGTTGGGTTGGGTCATTCATGTTGGATTGGGTCATTCGTGTTGGATTGGGTTGGCTCATTCTGTTGGGTTGGGTTGGGTCATTCACATTGGGTTGAGGTGGGTCATTTCTGTTGGGTTGGGTTGGGTCATCCACATTGGGTTGGCTCACTCGTGTTGGGTTGGCTCCTTTGTGTTGGTTTCTGCTGGATTGGTTGGGATGGGTTTTGT
Source organism: Lycocorax pyrrhopterus obiensis (assembly GCA_014706295.1). NCBI lineage: Eukaryota > Metazoa > Chordata > Aves > Passeriformes > Paradisaeidae > Lycocorax > Lycocorax pyrrhopterus. The sequence goes on from JACSVZ010000005.1 coordinate 11,599,849, forward strand.
TGGATCATTCATGTCGAGCGGGGTTGAGGTGGGTCATTCATTAAACAGTTCCAACACCCACAGCAACACTTTTCAGAACTTTTGTCCCACGAACCATTTCCAGGAACATCCCCTTGGCTCGGCCGCCCTTGGTTCCTGCTGCTCTCGTGGAAATTGCAGCAAGATTTCCTGGAAAATGTGAATTCCGTGTCCTAACCTTGTCCAGAAACATCCCCCACGTGCAGAGAGAAACCTCCATGTGCCCTGCACGTCACCCAAAGCTCTGCTTGACATCAGCACCACCAAGGCCGCCTCCAAGAAATCCTGGGGCAGGGAAGGGGGATGGATTTCTTGCACGACTCAGCGGAGCAGGCCCAGCGGAGGATGCACCTGCGGGATCCGGAGTCCCTTTCCTCCGCGCGTGGCCGCGGGAGCCCCACGGTACAGGACCCGCTGGCAGGGCCTGGCAGGGCCTTTCCCAGGCACAGGGCTAATTCCGTATCCCCTGCACCGGATGCGGGATCTCGTCACCAGCGCCCGCCGGAGAAGGGAAGAGCATTGTGTGGGCTGTTGCTTTTTTTAAAGACGTTTGTGACCCCGGGAGCAGCGTGTGAGTGAGGAAGGAGGGGAGAAGGGGGAGGGCAGAAAATTCCCAGATCCCAGCTCTCCCTGGGAAATCCCCAGAAAGTTCCCAGGCACTCTCCTTCCCAGCACACGCGTTCCTACGTGCTGAGGCCAAGCAGCAGGTGCATCCCCAGAGCGCCGGGCTCCTGGGGGGCACATCGGCCTCCTCCAAGAGGGTCCCAACGCTGCCTGTCCCTGTCCCACGGGGCCCTGTGGGGCACAGGAGGGACCACAAATCCCAGTGAGCTCCAGAGACCACGGTGCTCCACACCCCGAGGAGAAACAACCCCGTGAGCACAGCCCACGGGGCACCCCAGTGCTGCTGCACTGCCCATCCCAAACGCAGCCAGTGGGACACCACGGGAGCGGGATACCCCCTCCCCAGAGCCCCCCAGGGCCTCCAGCCCGGCCCTTCAGCTGAGGCACCGTTTGATCCCATCTGCTCGCATCCATCGCTCCGTCGGGAACACGCCTGGATCCCGCAGGCACCCGGTGAGTCCCTGCTGGTCTGAGGGGCTGTGCCCGGGCACAGAGGGACAGGGACCCGGGATTCCTGCCAGGAAGGACCGAGGGACAGGCGACAGGCACTGCCCGAGCACGAGGAGCACGAGGCTGCTCATCGCATCCGCTGCCTCCTCCCGGGAGCCGGTACCGGGGCGCGATCGCACCCCGGGAAGGGCCCGCGACAAATTCTCATGGAGGCCGGGATGCCTCTGCCGTGAGCTCACCCAGTGACTAACTTGTTTATCTCCCGCGGGAGCTGCACCGAGGTTTTGGGAAGCAGCAGATCCCCGACAGCTCCTCTGCCTGTTCCAGGCGCCGCCCCCACCCCTTTCCTGAAAAACACTCGGAAATCGGGAATCCGCGGTGGCACCAGCGCGTCCCCTCGCTGCGAGGACAATGACAGCGAGCGGCTCCTCTGCCCACACACCCGGGAGTGCCACGGCAGGGAAACTGGAAAGACTCAGAACACCTGGATTTTGGAAAACCAGGCATGGAAATTCCGGCGCAGCGCTGGGGAGCAGCTCCCAGTGCTTCGCTGGGGCAGTTTGTCTGCACAGGCACCGGGGAGGCACCGCTGAGACCTCATCCTGCCCCATTCCCACCCCAGGGAGGCACCATCACGTTTAAGCACAGAGGAAGGTGTCCCTAGAAATGTTCCAGGCCAGGTTGGACGGGGCTTGGAGCAACCTGGGATAGTGGAAGGTGCCCTTGCCCGTGGTAGGAAGTTGGAAGGGGATGAGCTTTAGGGTCTCTTCCAACCCAAACCATTCTGGAATTCTCTGTGCCTGACAGGTTCATCCTGATCCCCAGGTAACCCCCCAAGGGCTCCAGTGCCACCACGTGCCATCTATTCTCCCCCCCGCCGCCAGCACCGTGTCCCCAGTGCCACCTGCCGCTCCCACTTTCGGGTCTGGAGCTCTTTCTGATCCACCACCTCAATCCCTGCGGGTGCTTCGTGCTGCACAACAACCTGGAGCGCCAGGGATCGGAGCCACCGCCCCGAGGGTCCCGGCCGGTTCTCCCCGGGTGCTCCGGGGCATCTTCGGGGCATCTCCGGGGCATCTTCGGGGCTGGGCACGCCCTCCAGGGAGGCGGCGGGAGAGGTGGTGAAAGGGGGGCTAGGGGCGGCGGTCGCCACCGCCGGGCCGAGGCAGCCCTCCAGCGGGGACCCGCTGCCAGCCCGGCGCACACGCGAATGTTCCGGTGCGTTTGGATGAAAATCAGTGGTTTGTAACCCAAAAGGTGGGGTGTGCACCCCCGGCACCGCGGCACCTGCAGCGGGGCAGGACAGGGACAGGGACAGGAGAAGGGAGGACAGTGATGGGGAAGGGGTGGACAGGGACAGGGAAAGGGACAGGGACAGGGACAGGGACAGGAAACGGGAACAGGGACAGGAACGGGAACAGGGACAGGGGACAGGGATAGGGACAGGAGAAGGGAGGACAGTGATGGGGAAGGGGTGGACAGGGACAGGGAACGGGAAGAGGGACAGGGGACAGGGATAGGGACAGGAGAAGGGAGGACAGTGATGGGGAAGGGGTGGACAGGGATCAGGGACAGGGACAGGGAACAGGGACAGGGACAGAAACAGGGGACAGAGACAGGGGACAGGGACAGGGACAGGGGACGGGGCAGCGCCGCTCCCCTCGCTGTCCATCTGCCCGCCTGCCCGCCAGGGGGCAGCAGCTCTGCAGGCACCGCTCTCTGCCCCGAGCCCGTCACCGCCGGCGCCGTCCGCACGCTGGCGGCACCCGCGCGTCTCCGCGGTGCTGCGAGGCGCTCTATCCGCCCTCTCCGCGGTCTCTGTGCCGCCTGCGGCGCTCCGTCCTATTCCTCCCGGGGCGGCCCCGCTCCGACCCGGCCCCGTCCCACTCCTGTCTCGGTCCGATCCCGCTTCCCGCCGGCCCCGTCCCGCCCCGCCTCTATGGTTTGCGGGCGCTCTGCCCCGCGCGTCTCCATGGCGGCGGCGCTCGGCGCGGCGGCCCCGCCCCGGGGCGGCCTGAGGCGGCCCCGGCCCCGCTCCCGGCCCGGCCCCGCCGCCGCCCGCGGGCTTTGGGCCCCGACAACGCCGCTCCGAGGCGCCGGGGAGCCCGGGAGCCGCCGAGGTGGGTCGGGGGCCGAGGCGGGGGACGGCGGTGGCGGCGCCCCGCAGCCCCGGGGCTCGGAGCGGGGCTCGTCCCGCCCGCGGGGCTCGGGGGCTGCGCTTGGGCCCCCTCGGCGAGGGACCCGTTTGCAACGTAGTTTTTTTCCTTGTTTTTTTCCTCTTTAAAGGGTCACCGAGCCGCCGGTTCCCTCGGGCAGCAGCGGCCGATGTGGAAAAGCTCCGAGCGGCGCTTTCGGCCTGGTGGGCGCAGGGAGGAGGAGGAGGAGGAGGAGGAGGAGGAGGCGGAGGAGGCGGGGGAAGGAGCAGCGAAGAGCCGGGAGCAGCAGCGCAGACCCTGCGGAATTCCCAGCGGCAGAGCCCGTCCGTGATCCATCCCGCATCCCCAGCCCGGCCGGAGCCTCGCTCCATCATCCCCCGGCTCCGCCCGGCGCTCGCAGGGTCCCAGGTAATGACAGGCCCGGGGGTCACCCAGGGATTGCGATCCATGGAAAGGGAATGGAAGGCTGCAGCTCGTGGGCAGAGCTGTTTTCCCTTATTCCCCGGAAGAACACAAGCCCTCCCTGCCCGGGAGAGCTGCCTGGCTCCTCTTTGCCCAGGCAGGACCTGGAGCATCAAGTGATTTAGCAATAGGAGTTTATTCCAGTGACTCCTCTGTGGGGGTTCTACCACCAGGGCTGGCTGCTTTGCTGGAAAAAAAACAGGAATTGGGACTTGTTTCTGTTGAGCTGTGTGGCCTGGAAAGGCTTTGCTTGGGAGAGATGCAAACAGGAGGCTGGAATAAGGTTCTGGGAATGGGGCCTGGAGTCAGGTGGTCAGTGTGAAACGTGGGGTGAGCAGATAATTCCCTTTGCTTCCGGGAAAATGAAGTAGCTGTGAAGCTGGCAGTGCCTGGGATGTCTTTATTAGCTCCTTAATTTCATTGAAATCCCATGTGGGAAAGGGCTGGAAGGGGAATCTGGTTCCTGACAGCTGAGATCTGATGGAGTTGTCTGCAGGGTGAGGGCAGGAGCTCAGCAGGGAGCAGCCAGTCTGCTTTTTGTCTCTGTGGTAATTAATTGTAATTAACTGAGTCAGCTCAGGCTGTTAAACTCTGCCTGTGTCCTGTCCGAGAGGTGCTGCCATCCTGGGGGATCTGGTTTGTCACCTGGGGTTGTGCTCTCGGCTCCTCTGGCCCTGGTAGCGCCCTCAGGGCAGCTCAGCCTTTGCAGAAGTCCTCTTTTTCTTGGTGTCCCTTCACTGCAGGGAGAGCTGTCAGGTTAAAGGATCCCAGAGGATCAAAACCCAAATTCTTTTCCCTCACTTTGAGCCGTTGTGCTACTGACATCTCCCTGTTCATATCGATCAGAAACCTCAGCTCTAGCCAGGTGCTTCCAGAAGTAAAAATGGCCACGTGAGCGTGAGCAGCTGAATGTTCAAGATGTTTTTAATGGAAAACTCCCCACTTTTTTTTCAGAGGAGCTGGACAAACAGGCTGGGAGTGCTGGAGCAGGGCAGGGAGGGCAGTGGGGTCATCCCGTGCCCGGGAGGGTTTGGCTAAAAGCTGGCGAAAGCCTCCAGATTTGTGGGGTTTCTCCTTCCTTAGATGTTCCCGTTGCTGAAACTGTCGCTGTCTGCACCACAAACGGCAAGAAACGACACAAAGTCCAAGTCCAGGAGCAATAACATTTAATTAATTATAAGTCAGTTTATATAACTTGGGTCGCCAGCCTGGCATAAGGTCATTGGTCACTGATCGTCCACCTCCTGGAATGATTGGTGGAGGCTACAAAACATTCGTTTGAGAATATTTTCTTCAGTATACCGTAACAACCCTGCTGCTGAATAACAGCAGGTGCAAGATAAAGTTAGTTTACAGAACCCGTAGCAATGTTTTTCATAGTTTCTGTGAGAAACACAGAGCTCTCACAAAATGCTACAGAAAGCTGGAGAATTTCTCTGCTAAAGTTTTTCAGCGTCTACACTGAAACTATTTGGTCACTCATTTTTTCACCATTTCCTTTGCCCAGAATAGGGACTGTGGCTTTTAATCAGAGAGGTTAAACCCAGTTTTGTTTCCTTAAAATGTTTCTTGTGAGACAAACTGCAGGGCCTGTGAGACCCAGCCTTCCTTTCTGCTCCTTCCACAGCATCTCCTGTCCTTTTTCTCCAGAGACTGATGGGAACTCCTCAAACCATGATAGATTTCTGCTTTTCCCTCCAGCACTCTTCTCTCCTTCACCCTGTGTGTTCTGTGCCTGCTCCTGTGTCACCCACCATGTGTGTTCATGCACTGAGAATTTGACGTCTTCTCCCTCCTGCCCTTTCTCTTCGAATTCTGAGGGAAATTTTCTCTGGAATTCTCTCACTTCACTGCTGCCCAGGTGTCTGGACAGCATAAAGCATAAAGGTGAGGTAGCAGGAGGTGCAGGAAGAGAGTTTGCTGTTCACAGAGCTCATCCAGCTGTTAGCTCTGATGAAACAACAAAAAAATGTAAATCCTCCCTAATCATACAGATTTTGGGGGGTTTAATGCCTCTTAATTTTAGCATCTCTTGGAAAGATTGAATTTAAGGCTCTCAGTGAGCTGCCTGTGGTGTTTTCTTCCAGTAAGAGCAGCACGAGATCTCCCTGATTAGGTTTAAATATCTGGGTCACTTCCCATTACATGTGTTAATTCCCTGTTCAGTTTTGATACTGGGAGAGGAGGAGATAAAGGAAATGTGCGTGGAAAGATCAAACCAAGGCTGGAGCTGCCCCAGGCACAGGCCATGTGCTAAATGGGTTTGTGGGTGAGCCTTTCCTAGCATTTTGGGTCCTGTTTGTGCAAACAAGATTCCTTCTGTTTTCCAAAAGGCAAACTGGACAGAACTTCCCTCTCTCAGATAATCTTAAGCTTTGTGAGTCATTGGTTCAGGGATTTAAATAATTTCTTTAAGCTTTTAAAGCTGATCAGCATCAAGGGCAGCTCCTGGGGTTTGTAGCTGTAGATTTTATTCACTTGGTTCTGAGGTTTGTGCATCAAATGGGGCTCGTTCCTTTTCCTACACCAGATTGTCAAAGCTGGGGAGTGGGAACAGGAGATGGATCTCTTGGAAAAGGAGGCTGGAGCCAGGTGGGGGTTGGTCTCTTCTCCCAGGTGACAAGGGATAGGACAAGAGGAAACAGCCTCAAGCTGTGCCAGGGGAGGTTTAGGTTGGATGTTGGGAAGATTCCTCACGGAAAGGGCTCCATGGCTGAAGTGTGTCAGTGTGCCTCCATCTCAGACCTTCTCTTCTAAAACATTCCCACTTTTTATCCCTGGAGATGTCTGCATTCTTTCATCCCTGCTTAACAAGCTGTTGGCTGGGAGTGTGGCACCTCTGTGGATTTGGTTGTTATCACCAGCTTTTGAGATCTCTGCAGAGCAGAGGCAGCGTGGACAGCCAGAGCTCCGGTGCCTGGACTCTCCAGATAAGAAAATGAAGGAAAATCAGAAGTCTAGGATAAGAAATGCTTTCTGAGCCTGTGTCTTATCCAGAGAGACCACATTTCAGTGCACTTCAAAGTGCTGTTAAAATCCTGCTGGGTTTAGACCTGGCCCCCAGAAATTCATAAACATGACGGGCATTTAGACTGAGGCTTCATCTCCGAAAACTTGTCGGGTTTTTGCCCTTGCTCTTTGCACTGAAGAGTTGTTACAAATTTCCCTCTGAGAAATTGCCTTCTAATCTCTATCCTAAAATTAATCACGGTGGTTTCTGCTCCATGCCAGCTGTGTCCTTCACCAGCAGCAGAGATCTTCCTCCTCCTCATTGTTTTGCCTGCTTTTTCTAGAACTGACCTAATTACTGGATTCCTCTGTTATTGCTTCCCTAACCAAGGTCACTTTGCTTCAGTTCCATCTAGGAATGGTGAATTCCAACTGGGAATGCTGGAGGGGGGACAAGACCTACCTTCAGAGATGAGGCTTTGCCTCTGTTTTGCAAAAGTGTGTTGAACACATCTGTCTCTCCTGGAATGGCTTTGCCTGGTAAATCACAGAATCATGGAATGGTTTGGGTTGGAAGGGACCTTAAAGCTCATCCCATTCCACCTCCTGCCATGGGCAGGGACACCTTCCACTGTCCCAGGCTGCTCCAAGCCCCATCCAGCCTGGCCTTGGACACTGCCAGGGATCCAGGGGCAGCCACAGCTTCTCTGGGCACTCTGTGCCAGGGCCTCCCCACCCTCACAGGTTCCCGGCATCTCCTTTGTGTCTCCTCAGGGCTGTGTCCTGCTGGGGTTTAGGACAAAGTATCACATCCAAGTCACCTTGTGCCCTCTCTCCTGACTGCCAGGATGTGGTGCCAGAGGCTGGCGTGGCTGCTCCGGGGGCAGCGTGGGAGCACCGGACGTCGCTGGCCGTGGCTGCCCCGGGACCTCGGGCCCGTCCCGGCTGCCCCGGCGCGCTGCCACCCCACGGCCCCGGCATCCCCCCAGTGTGCCTGGCAGCTGCACCAGGACCATCTCGGTAGGTGTGCTGGGTGTGGGTGTTCCTGCTCTGCCCGGGGACAGCGGCGGGGGTTTCCAGCCCTTGTTCCCTGGAATGATGTGTGTTTTCCTTCTGAAATAGCCTGTGTTAGAGGGATGCACGCTGGGGGCTGTTTCACGTTTCCTTCGGGAATTCCCAAAGGCAGGATGGAGCAGCCTTGTCTTCTATGGCAAGTGAGGCAGTGCTAAATCAGTAATCAAATCCAGGGATTCCTGAACAAAAACTGTCTGAGCTTTGCCCTGTCAGGCACCATTTTCTGTGCTGTGCTCAGGCTCTCCCTGGCAGAGCCCCCCTCAGCTCTGGTGTGTGCCCACCTCTCCTGCCCCACCTTGTGCAGGGTGATGGCAGCTGAGGCCAGTGGGATCTCAGTACTCCCAAGTCACTTGCAAGCAAAGGGAATTGCTCAGCATTTTACACAGTGGCTCCAAGCAAAGGAGCCAGGCCTTTTACAAGATCCTCTGCCAGGTCTTCCTCAAGTGACAAGTTATGTCAAGGGGTACCACTGCATCCCCTGTAATTGGGATGATAAGGTGTAGAACTGGACTTTAGTTCTTGGCTTTGTTTGTCCTCCCTGTTGCCCCAAAGCATCCTCTGCTCCCATCCCTGGCAGAGCTGAGGTACGGGAGCACCCTGATGCGCCTGGATTTCGTGTGGCTGCGGGACCACTGCCGCTCCGCCTCCTGCTTCAACGCCAAGACCAACCAGCGCAGCCTGGACACGGCCAGCGTGGACCTGGCCATCCGGCCCCAGGCCGTGCGGGTGGACGAGACCACGCTCTTCCTCACCTGTGAGTCCTGGGCACCTCCTGTTGCGGAGGGAGCATGCTGCTGGATCCCGCTTTGCTGGGAGAGGGCAGCTTTATCTGGAGTCTGGAATCTCTGGATTTGTCTGGAATCTCTGGGAAGAGACTGAGCTGTGAGCAGGCTTTAAACGCTGCTCTCACTGTGAACACACCTCAGCATCAAATTGGTGTGGTTTTCCTCCCCCGGCCCTCTCAGTGCGTGTGCAGTGTCTGGTTTGGTCAAACTCCTCCAGCAGTGCAGGTGGTGAACAGATGGGGCCTGGCACGGTTGGTTCTCTTCTCCTTCCCCGGGCTCTGTGAGCAGCTGTCAGCCCTGCTCACGATGCCCGTTTTCCATCCTTTCTCCTCACTTTCCCAGCTGCTTTCTTCCTTTTGGTGGAGCTTGCCTTTATTTGAGGGCTTGATTTCAGAGCTTTGATTGTCCTTGGAGTCCTGTCAACAAAAACCAAAACCACTGAGGATGCAACAGTTGGCTGGGAATTTGGAGGGGGTTGTAGCAGCTGCCCTGAATTTGGAGAGAGCTGTTGCAGCCACCCCAAACTGGGAGGGAGTTGCAGCCACCCTGAATTTGGAGTTGTGGCAGCAATGACAACACCTTTAGGACTTGTGGCCTTACAGATCCTATTTTGGGTGGCAGCAGGGTGCAAAGAGCCCATCCCCAGACAGGTGACAAGGGTGAGGCCTGTCCTGGGCTGACGGGTGCCACAATTTCGGGCTGGTCAGCGGGATTTGGTGACTCTGCCGTTGCCCCTGTGCCAGGGCCGGACGGACACGTGACACGGTACGGGCTGGAGTGGCTGGTGAGGAACAGCTACGAGGGGCAGAAGCAGCAGGTCATGCACCCCCGGATCCTCTGGAATGCTGAGATCTACCGGCAAGCCCAGGTCCCCTCCGTCGACTGCCGGAGCTTCCTGGAGACAGACGAGGGGCTGAAGGAATTCCTGCAGAACTTCTTGTTGTACGGGATTGCTTTTGTGGAGAATGTCACTCCCACCAAAGAGGACACGGAAGTCCTGGCAGAGAGGATCAGCATAATCAGGTATCTGGGCTATCCTGGCAAGGGTAGGCTTGTTTTCTTTTTGTTTGGAGCTGCTGCCTCCTTACCCGGTATTTTGTGTGGCACGGCCTGGTTTGCAGACAAACGCTCTGGGTCTTCTACAGCCTCTGGCTGCTCCACTTGACCTGGGATGGAGGATCCCACTGTAGGATCTCCTTTATGGGAGAGCTGGGAGTCACTCAGTTATGGAGCTGCCCCGGAGCATCCGATGACTTTTGTGATAGTGGGACTGTGCAGAGGGGAAGGACTGAAGGAAGTGGCTGTCTGGGAAGAGCAGAGCTTTGCAAGGAGAGACATTTCCTGTTATGACTTGAGGGGTCGCGAGGGCAGCCTGGCCCTGGGAGCCAGGGAGATCAAAAACCAGTTTGAGCTCTTGCTAAAGAAAAGCAGTGAGAGGCGTTTGTGCTGGATTTGTGTTTGTGACCAGCATGGCAGGCCAGGGGCTGAGTTTGGGGCTTTATCCAAGCTGTAGAAACAGTTTGATTTGCCTGGGGGCATTGGAAAAGGAGGGATTCCTGTTAATGAAATAGAAACAAGGGGCTCCAGGGAATATCCAGCCAGCTTTTGTCTCCAGGCACCCTCCCCCTGTAGCCCCTGAGTGCTGTTTGGCCTTGCCTGCTGTCCCTTCCCTCCTGTGCTTGCTGGCAGGGGGAGGTAGTGAAATCAGGATCCTGGGAAGAAGGAATGGAATTATTGGGCGGCCCTGTGTGGATGCAAGTAAGGGCTGGCTGCACTCAGGCAGCTCCTCGTGTCACTTCCATGACTGGGGATGATGGTTGGTGTGGAAACATCAGTATTTGTGGAGGGGAAGACTCGTCACCACCAGCCTTTTGGGGAGGAAAAAGAGGAGTCGAACACCAGAAGAGAGGTTAGAAGCACCATCCCTGACAATGTGAATTTTGTGAAGTTGCTCTGCTTTAATGACTCTGTGCATGGGACAGAGGGGAATAACTCAAGTGTAGGGAAGGCTGTGCCTTACCCAGACACTGATCCACAATAAGTGCCCGTCTCTTTTACAGGGAGACCATCTATGGCAGGATGTGGTGCTTCACCTCTGACTTCTCCCGGGGAGACACAGCCTACACCAAGCTGGCCCTGGATCGGCACACGGACACCACCTATTTCCAGGAGCCCTGCGGGTACGAGCTGCTGCTGCTGCTGCTGCCCAGACACGGGGGGCAGGAGCAGGAGGGAGCCACAGCAATGCCAGCACAATGTCCTTGTCTCCAGAGCTCCTGATGGGATGTACTGCAGCAATTCTGGGGCCTGTCTGACCACAGAATCCCAGATTGGTTTGTGTTGGGAGGGACCTTAAAGCCCATCCAGTCCCACTCCGTGCAGGGGACACCTTCCGCTATCCCAGGTTGCTCAAAGCCCCATCCAGCCTGTCCTTGGACACTTCAGGGATGGGGCAGCCACAGCCTCTTTGGGTTTGGATTTTGGCTGACATGAGCTTCATCCTGCAGCTCCTGAAGTCTCTCAGACTCGTGTTACTGGGTTTGGGGAGCAGCACAGGCAGTTTGCTGCCTCCTCACCCAGCAAAACGTGTGGGATTGGGTCCAGAGAAGTGGCAGGTGCAGGTGGTGCATCCATCCCCACCTGGCCATGTCCTTGGGGAGCACCTTCTGCCCAGGGACAGGCAGCCATGGTCGTTCCTCTTGGGTTCTGTCTCCGTGCAGCATCCAGGTGTTCCACTGCCTGAAGCACGAGGGCACGGGCGGGCGGACGCTGCTGGTGGATGGGTTCCATGCGGCCGAGCAGGTGCTGCGCCGGGCCCCGGAGCACTTCGAGCTGCTCGCCAAGGTGCCCCTCAAGCACGAGTACGTGGAGAGCATGGGCAGCTGCCACAACCACATGATTGGAGTGGGGCCGGTGCTCAACGTGTACCCCTGGAACAACGAGCTTTACCTCATCAGGTAACAGCCAGGAGGCCTGTGGGGAGGAGAGGGCGTTGTGGGGGTGGTTTTCCAGAACATTCCATGGGCAGTGTGTTTTTGAGGAGCCGGGATGAAACCACGGAGCACCCTGTGTTCCTCCTGCTTTAGAGGAAGCGTCAGCACCACTGATACAGAGATGGGTGTCGGTGCTGAGCTTTGATTTTTCACTCCTGGCATCCTCCCTTCAGCTCCAAGCCCTCATCCCATTCCATTCGAGATGCAGAAGAATTCAGCCCTTCTCTGGAGAAGCCCCTAGAAACTCTCCTGGCACGCAGGGAACAGGGAGAGCACAAAGTGATCCCTTCCAAAGGGAACTTGGGCTGATTTTTGAAACTCCAGTTTGGCTCAGTTCTGGAGGTTGTCCAGCACTGCTCTGCACTTTCATTCTAAGCAGCCCTCAGTCTTGCCATGTCCTTCCATGGAAAACCAGGAAGAACAGGTTTACACTTGATAGTAAACTCCTCTTGCCCTCAGTGCCGTGTTCCCAAAAGTCCTGTGCTGGCAGCACAACCTCTCTGGTCACCTCTGCAGCCTCCCTTAAATACCAGCTAATCCCACGGGCTCCTGGGGTTCTCTTGGAAGCAGCTGGAGCCGCGTTGGGCAGTCTCTTGTCTGCTCTCCCTGCAGGTACAACAACTACGACCGTGCCGTGATCAACACGGTGCCCCATGACGTGGTGCGCCGCTGGTACCACGCGCACCGCGCCCTCACCGCCGAGCTGCGCCGGCCCGACAACGAGCTCTGGGTCAAGCTGAAGCCGGGCAAGGTGGGACCTGGAGCTGCATCCTCTGGGACTGGTCCAGGGTGGCACTTGGGAGCTGAATCCTGTGGGTTTGGCACAGGGAGAAAGGCAGGGTGCTCCGTGGGCGTGCCGGTGTCTGGGCACTGCCAGATCCAGCAGTTTTCTTCTTTCTGGGTGCTCTGAAGTTACAGTAGTGGCCTCTGCATGTCTGTTTCCCTGCTGTCCTAAAGCACCATGAGCTTCCAGGTGGGGCAGAGATGTTTAGTTCAAGCTCTGCCTCCGAGGAAAGTTAGTCCCAGTTTCCGGCCTCTGAAATGAGAATCCTCAGGAGCAGAGAGGCCGGAACACTAAATGTTCAGGCTTTCACTTCTTCCAGAAGAAATTACAGTTCTGAGGTTTTATTTGATCCCTTACATGGGTAGGTGACACCGCAGAGGCAGGAGGTCGGGGCTGCCCCATGCCTGGAAGTGTTCAAACCCAGGCTGGATGGGGCTTGGAGCAGCCTGGGCTAGTGGAAGGTGTCCCTGCCCATGGCAGGGGGTGGAACAAGATGGGCTTTAAGGTTCCTTCCAACCCGAGCATTCTGGGATTCAGTGATAAGATGGCCACTGTCTATTGCTGGTGAACTGTCTCCTCTCCAGCAGAAAAGCAAAGAAACCCCAAAGTGTGTTTCTGGCCTGGCTCCAGTAAGAGCTGGTGAAAGAGCTGTGCTGGATGCCACGAACAGCTGGCTGTAGCCTCGCCAGTGCCAGTGTGAAATAGGAGACTCGTGCCCACTGTGGCACACCCTTACCTGCTCTTCCAGTCTCCAGGCATCCCCAGGACCTGCCTGCCAGAGGCTCCTGGCCCTGCCTGCTGTGGTTGCTCTCCTCCTGATGTCCTTTTCCCTTCCCTGCAGGCCCTGTTTGTGGATAACTGGCGTGTCCTGCACGGCCGGGAAGCGTTCACGGGGTACCGGCAGCTCTGCGGCTGTTACCTGACGAGGGACGATGTGCTGAACACCGCCCGCCTGCTGGGGCTGCAGGCCTAGCCTAGCCCTTCAGGGAGCCGGGCAGCCCCCAGTCCCACCCCTGGGAGAGGCAGGAGCCCCCCAGTCCCACCCCTGGGAGAGGCAGGAGCCCCCAGCCCCGCTCTGTGCCAGGCCAGCTGAGCTGGTGCCCCCCAGATACTCCAGGCCCTCCATGCCGGTGCCTCAGCTCCACAAAGATGCTGCAATACCTCAGACACCTCCATCCTTCCCAAGCAGCTCCCAGGGCCTGCTCAGGAGAGGGGGAAACCAAAGGTTGTGGGACCATTTTTTGGGACCACGCTCTGCCTTTGAGCACTGGCAGCTCTTGCTGTCCGTGCTCCCAGCCAGGGTGGCTCAGCTGGGTTAATCCCACCACGGGAAGTGCTCCTCCAAGCAAGTGCCTTCAGGATCTGGAAGCTTTGCATTATTCCCTGTTTGGCCTTTTTTTCAGCTGCCAGTTTTAGGGGACTTTTAGCAGAGCAGAATGGAAATCTCTGGGGTTTTTTCTCTTTTCACTGATCCAAGCCAAGCTGCCTGGAGAGATCCTGGTGTACTTTGGGCATTTCTGAGAAGGTTTAGGTTAGAGAAAAGGGAAAGGGGAAGCAGCAAGATCTGCATGTTGGGAAGCAGAGATGACCATGTTAGATGAGGGATGGAATTCCCACTTTTCCTTGGCTTCCAGTGCTGCCATGCTGCTGTTCCCTCTGCCTGTTGCACTGCACCTGTGTTGAGGGCAACGCTCAGCAGCCGCAGGATTTCTGACAAACTTCCCTCAGTGCCTCCTCTTCCATCCTTTCTTAAGGAATCGGCCTTAGGTCACAATCACACTCTGCTGCAGGAACCTCACTCTTTGGGTGTATTTTTTCCCGAAATTCTCTTACTCTGAGTGTAACTCAGAAGTGCCTTTCAGCTCCTGGGAGCTGGGGAAGTAAACTGGGATCTGGTGCACTGAAGGGCCGCAGGGTAAGGAACAAAAGCAAATCATGCTGTTACAGAATTTTTCATTCTGCCGTATCTTTTGGGGTGTTCCCTCTGCTCTGACCAGACCCTAAAGCAGGGCTGGGCCCCCTCCCCCCAGGCTGTGCTGTGTGAGGTTCTCCGTGTCCTCAGGGCAGGTGCACAGCACTAAACCCGCTGCCTTTGTTTAATCCAAACACTGAATGTAGAGATCCTGGTGCTGGGACACTCCTGAAATGTGCTCTGGCTGTGGGCTGAGCTCCCTGATGCTCCCAGTCTTAGTGTTCCCAGTGCTTCCCATCCCCGGTGAGCCCCGGGGAGTCAGCAGGGCTCAGAGGGATTTCTGAGCTGCGGCTGGGCGGGTGGTGCCCGGTGAGCTGCCCTGGCAGGCACAGCTCCCAGTGGCAGCCTTGGATCCCGGCAGGAGCCTGGATTCTCCTCGGAGCAGAGCCAGTTGTGCCAATTTTAAAACTCAGCAGGAAAATTAAGCCCCCTCCAGTCACCCCCTTGCCATAGTGGAGGAAAAACACTAGGAGAGATTCTGAGTTGGAGTCACAATTTACTGAAGGAATTGCCATAATCACAACGATATTAATAAAAGATTGTACAAAAAAGAGAATGGTTTGCCCACAGAAAGGGTATTTACCACCAAAAGGTGTCACTGGACCCCTGGGCCGAAGGTGACAGGTGGCCGTGGTGGCCGTGGTGGCCGTGGTGTGGCCAGGAGGCAGCTGGGCCCTGCGGGGCGGCTCCCTCTGGAGCGATCCCAGCAAAAGAAAGAGGATCCCTCCAGTTTTTGAAGGGCACAAAGCCACTCCCTTCCACAACCAAGGGAACAAAAAAGGCTCTGCCGGCAGTGTCTGCTGGAATCCGCCCTCCTCCAGCGGCGGGGACGGCGCGGCCGAGACCGCGCTGAGTGTCCCGGTCCTGGGCAAGCGGGACCCTCGGGCTGGGGGTGACCCCACCCATGGCATCTCCCCACCCCGTCCCGCTGCGCCTTTCCCTGGCCACACGATGGCACGAGAAGCCAGAAATTCGTGTTTCAAACCTCCCCGAGTCCCAGCCCGGAGCGGCCGCGGGGCTCCCGGCGGTGCCGGTGCCGTTCGTGCCGCTGCTCTCTCTCCATCAGCCCGGGATCTGCTGCTCGGAGCCTCTGGCCGTGAACGCTTTCCGGAGCTGTGGGATGTGGTGCCCATCGTAACAAAGGTGGAGCAGGGGGCGGGAAGGGTGTGAGGGAATTGGAGATCTCGGTGTGGGGGACCTGAGGGCGCCTGCAGGACGCTGGAGCTGGTCTGGAGACTGGTTTGAGCTGAGCCCTTGGGACCCCTCCCTTTCCTCTCGGCTCTGCAGTTCAGCCCCTCCTCCGGCTTTTGGGGCTCCCCAGAGTCCCCAGCCCTGCAGTGGAACCAAACCGTTCCCATTTACCTGCTGGCCACATTTTCCCTCCAGTATCTCCCAGAGCTTTCCATTTCCCCCCAGCGCGCTCCAGAGCCCCCTGCTCGCTCCCAGCTCTCAGGATTGTGCAGGTGCAGCTTTCGGTGCGTCCCCCTTGGTCCCCTCTGGTGCCACCAAAGCCTTTGGCCCCTCACAGCACTCGGATAAAACGGGGAAGCTGCTTCCAGCCCAGCTGAAAAGTGATTCCATTCTCAGCTTCACTCCTCATTTGGAGCAACCTGGGCCAGTAGAAGGGGTCTCTTCCCATGGCTGGAGGGTGGAACGGGGTGGGTTTTAAGGTCCCTCCCAGCACAAACCCATCTGGAATTCCATGATTTGGCGATGGATGTAACAAAATGAGGATCGATGGGGAAAGGTAATTACAACAGGTTTATTTGGAAGAAGGCGGGTGGTGAAAGGAACGGTCAGGGAGTGGGAGAAGGTGTGGGAAGGTGAGTGTGGGGCTGAGCACAGCACGCGGTGGGAAGCGCTTGGGGATGTTTGGGGATTTGGGAAGTGTGGGCTGGGTGCCTCCCGAGGCTGGTGGCCAGGTCTGATGGAGCCAGCGAGTGCCACCGTGCTGGGGCTGTGCACCTACCTGGGGCCACCCACACCCCCCCACCTGCCCCTAATGCTTCTCCCACAGCTCTCCTGTCCCCACATCTGGCTTTGGAGCTCCATGGGGGTCCCACGGGCCCAGCTGTGCTCAGCAAGGCAGGAAAACTTTCTCAGCACTCTGGGGCACAGCCCAAACCTCCCCCAGTCCCTCACCCCTCTCTCCCCAGGCCGGAGATGGCACTCGCTCCCCGGGTCCGGATCCCAGGAGTCTCCCGTAAACTGAAATTCCCTTTGCAGAAAGCCCGTGGGACGTGGATGATCCCAGCACACCTCAAGGGGTGGAGGAAAAAGCTGCTCACAGGTGTTTTAGAGCCAATCTGAGCCCCTGCTCCCCTCAGAACCGGGTTGGGGGCGAGTTCAAACTCTGCCCCAGGCTCTGGGAGAGGTTTGAGCTGTGGGAAAGGGACAGGGATGGATCTTCTGGCCTCGGGGCATGGAAACGACCTCGGATGTCTCCTGTAATTTTTTATTCCTGTGGGACCCCCTGCCCCGCCCCGGCAGAGCTCCCCGGGGCTCGGGAGCCGCCGATCGATCCCGGCGCGGTGCCGGAGCCGTCGGCAGCTCCTTCCCAGCCGGGGAGCGGCGGGCGCGGGGACAGAGAGGGAGCTGCCACTGCTGCCGGGAAGGGCTCTGGGAGGGGAATCGGCGCCGAGGGAGGGGAGCCATCGGCAGGAGAACGGGCTGGGAATACCCGCGGCACCGGGAATCCATCCCAGGGCTCAGCCCCCACGGCACAGCCTCACCTGCGGCTCTCAGCACAGCGTGGGATTCCAAGGGGATATCTGAGATCAGGGCAATCCGGGGCCGTGCTCCCTTGGCAGATGCTGCTGTGCCGTCCCGCCGAGCTGCTGGGCACTGCCTGGGTGCTCCTCGCAGGTAAGGCGGCCCCGGGCCGGGCTGGGCTGGGCGGGGAGCCGGGTCCTCCCCTCTTCCAAACCCCTTCGGAGCCGAGCGTGGGGAGCCCTGGGCCAGACTCTTTAGGTGGGTAAAAGGCTTAACCTGGAAGGCAAAGGTGCGTTTGTTCAAGGAGAGAGGAGGAGGAAGAGCCAGGCACAGCTCCGGGGATAAAAGTCTGCTGCAGCCAGATTTGTGGTGGGGCTGATGGATGTGCTGACACAGAAATATAGAGATATGTGTTAATATGTGTGTTTGTGTCAAAAATATGTATGTAAAGATATGTGATGTTTTTAAAACCACAAACTTTACTGCAGTCAAACTCGTGTGAGCATTTTCACTGTGCTCCTTAAATAGTCACTGGCTGCCTTGAAACACAAACCACGGAATAACAGGAGGGTTTGGGTGGAAAAGGACCTTAAAGCTCATCCCATTCCACCCCCAGGTTGTACCAAGCCCTGTTCAACCTGGCCTTGGACAATTCCAGGGATGGGGCAGCCACAGCTGCTCTGGGCAACCTGTGCTAGATACAAATGGACAAAGATTTTCAGGATGAGCATCTAAAATAGAAAGGAAGCCCGTTACCCCACAGCTTGATTTTGGGATGGTGTCAGGGAGCTCTCAGTGTCTGTAGGATGAGTTTTAGCCATTGCAGCTGTAAAAGATGGAGTGTTTTCCTCTTTCCTTCAGCTCATGGTTCTGTTCTCTAGAAATAGTGTTTTCTCAGCAGAAAAAAGAAATTTTTCAGAGAAAAATAATTTTTAGTCATTAAATTGTATTTTCTTCCTCCACATCTACAGTTTGGAGGGCAGGAAGGCATGAAAACACCTGCCTTTTGAGGTTATAAGAGTGAGAAATTAAAATTACCTGATGAACTTGACTCACCTGGATTGTCCCACTTCTTTTCCTTCCCACCTGTGCTGCACCATTCCCTGTGGGAGCAGCAGGAGTTTCCAGGGCCATTTGCCTGGCAGGTGCAGTGGGAATGCAGGGGAACAGGTGCTTATCAGGGCAGGAGCTGAGACCGGGCCAAGAGCAAACACAGCCTGCGAGGATCCCTCGCCCGCCCTGCCCAGCTCCGGAGCCACGGGGGCCAGGAACTCTTCCCTTCCCTCTGCCCCTTCCTGCCCCTCTCCTCTTTCCTGGAATCCTCTTTACTGGGGATGAGGCTCTGGGAGCTGTGACCTCCCCACCGCAGCTCCTCCTTAAGGCCTTGAGCAGCTGTTAGAGCCCCAGTCGTGACAAGCCCAGAAATTTCGGGAAGATGCTGCATCCTGCACTGCTGGGAGCACGTGGACACGTTCAGCCCCAAACAAGACCAGGAATTTTGTGGCTGTCCCACCCCTGGAAGTGTTCAAAGGCAGGCTGAACAGGGCTTGGAGCAGCCTGGTCTGGGGGAAGGTGCCCTTGCAGGTGGCAGAGTTGGAATGAGAGGGGCTTTGAGTTCCCTTCCAACCCAAACCATTCCAGGGCTCTATGCATTGGGAATGAGCCCTGGACATCAGGTCAGTATGACAAAGACTCAGGTAGGAGACGCTCATTCCACTCCCCCGCCACGGGCAGGGACACCTTTCCCCGGAGCAGCTGCTCCCAGCCCCATCCCCACCCCTCTCCTCCCTCTAGGGCTGCTGGGGCCGCTCCCTCCGGCTCTGGAGGCAGCGGGACCTCCCCAGCAGAGAGCCACGGCTGCGGTGGGATCCTCCGTGCTGCTCCCTGGGCTGGACAACGTCACCCACAGCGATTCCGTGCAGTGGGAATTCCGCAACGGCAGCAGCTCCCACACCATCCTGCAGCACCAGGGCGGGGCTCACCCCCCAGCCATCCACGCCCCCTACGCAGGACGAGCCGTTTTCCATCCATCCAATGGATCTCTCACGCTGGAGGATGTCCAGGAAAGTGACAGTGGCACCTACAGAGTGTCTGTCAGCACAGCAGACAGGAAGAGCCTGGAAATCCGGCTGGAAGTCCTCCGTGAGTGCCGGGCTTGGGAGGGAGGAGCGGGGCGATGGATCCAAGCAGAATTTGTCTGTACAGGGACCAAGAACCAGACCAGGGGAGTGGGAGAAGGGATTTGAGCCAAGGCTGATGAGCCAGTCCTGAGCGTGTTTGCACCTGCCCTGTGTGGAGACCTCGGAAAGAGTTCCCAACCCGTCCTAGGGGAGCAGATCTGGACGTGATGCCCAGTGAGACTTTCCAAGGGCCTGGCTGGGACAGAGGGACAAGTTCCATCCTGGAAAGGCAATTCCCTCCCCTGTTTTCCACACTTCAGTGCAGGGATGGAGGGACTGACGGGAGGATAAAGGGATGACAGAGAGACAAGTAACAGGATGGAAGAATTGGTGGGAGCATGGAGGGACCAGCGGGATAAGGGAGGGACGGGTGGGCTGCTGTGACTCTGCCACCTGCAGGATCTCTCCCCAAGCCCTTTGCCAGGGGACACCTGGCAGAGCCAGCGGAGCTGAGGTTTCTGGAGAAGCCACCACCCCTCAGCCCAGGCTGTCCCCTTTGCCCTCTGCAGGCTCCAGCTGCCACCACAGAGACAAAAGGCACTTGAAAGGGCCCAGAAGTCCCTCCACAGCACTGCTCCCAGCAATTCCCTTAATTTGCTCTGGCTTATCCAGCCTCTCACTAATTGTTCCATGGCCATAATGCCACCGCAGCCCTTCACCACCCGCATCTCCCTCCAACCACACACAATCCAAGTGGGATCTGCTGCCTTCTCTGCTATTTTCTCATTTCCTGACGCATTTCAAAATGCTCTGTATTTACCCACATCCATTAAAAGCACTGATTCAACTGGGAAAGTGCAGCAGCAGGATGGACTTCCCAAGGGAAGGGCACCTGTGACCTCACTGTGGCAGATGCTGTGGTGGCAGTTGCAGCCCTAGGGCCCATCAGGGATGCTCCAGGTCATGTACACCAGCACAGGTTCCCAGAGAAGCTGTGGCTGCCCCTGGATCCCTGGAAGTGTCCAAGGCCAGGCTGGACAGGACTTGGAGCAGCCTGGGATAGTGGAAGGTGTCCCTGCCCATGGTAGGGATGGGATGAGCTTTAAGGTCCCTTCCTTCCCAAACCATTCTGTGGTTCTGTGTCTGAGGGAAGCGCTGGGGTCTCTGTTCCCTTTCCAGAGCCCGTGTCCCGCCCTCGGCTCCAGACCAGCGCTCTCCTGGCTCGGGCCACTGGCAAGATTGTCTGTGAGGTGGCAGAGGGCAGAGTAGACGACATCACCTGGAAGAAGGATGGGCAGCCGCTTCCCCCAGCCAGAGTTTCCCATCTCTCCAGCAGCCGCAGCGTTCTGTACCTGAGGCCAGCCCAGAGGTCGGACTGCGGCTCCTACTCCTGCAACGCCAGCAACGGGATAAGCTGGCGAGAGACCTCCCTGAACGTCACCATTGAAGGTGTCCCCTCCCACTGCTCCTCCTGCCCCCCACCCTTCCCTGGGGATGCCTCAGGGGTTCCATCCCCTCCCTCAGCCTCCATCCCCTGCGGTCTGGCCGCACTCCTCGGGGAGCTGCCCATCATGGGATGATCCGCAGCCATTCCCAGTCCCTGATCCCACCACGGCACAGTCCTTGGCAGGAGATCGGCCTTTCCCTCTGGGAGCAGGTCCAAAATGACGGCCCTTGGCCAAGGTGATGTGAGCAGGACGCGGGCGGGAGGGCGGCCGGGAAGCCTGTGGGGAGCTCCCACCCCAGGCTGGACATTTCCTGAAGGGTATTTGGCCACCAGCTGGCAAATAAACGGAGGATCCCTGAGGTGATGGAGGATCCCTGCGGCCACCAGGGCCGGTGGCGCTGGTCCTGCTGATGCCCCGTGTCCTGCCCCTCGGGGTCGCTCTTTCCCAGGTCTCTCCCGTCTCCTGAAGGACACCCTGAGGATTGCGGTGGTCGCTGTGGTCTTCGCTGTTGTCTCGGCCTGGGGATTAATTATTCCCCTTTGCCAGTCCGAAAAGCTCAGGATAAGTGAGTTGGGGGCAGCGAGACCCCCTTTCCCTTGTCTGGTGGGGGAGAACAAAGAGCGTTGCTGTGGGAACCCCCAGGTCCTGGGATACCGCACAGCATCGGGGTGGGGACGGGCTGCACCCCACCCTGAGGAGGGGCTGGTGGCTGCCACGGCATTCCCGGAGGTCACAGCGGTCACCCCGCTCTGCTCTGGCTTTTAGGGGGGGAGCTCTGGAGGTGGCTCAGCTCCTACACCTGCGGGCTGGTGTGCATCGCCTGCATCCTGGATGGCACCGCCGGCATCCTCTGGATGTGGGAGGAAGGTCAGAGGGGCTGCGGGGCGGTGTGGAGGGAGGGGGGACTGACCCCGTGGGAGATGCAGAGCCCAGGGGGGCCCAGAGAGGGAGGCGGGGGGGGACAGGGGAGTCATGCCGTGGAATGTGGGGGGATTGACCCCTCCAGAGCAATTCATGATCCAGGTGTGATCTCCAGGTCGGGGGAGCCTGCACCACCACATGCATTACGCACCAATTAATGCAGTTATTCCCCTTTTCCCCGAGCCCATTCCCAGGATGAGTCCCAAGGACAGTAAAACGATCAGAGAATGGAGAGGCCGCTTGCAAGGAAAGGCTGGGGGTCAGAGGAGGGTGGGGAAGAGATGCAATGCAGGGTTACCAGGTGATGAAGGGGGTGGCAGTGTAACATCGGGGTCTCTGCCTCGTCCCATTGTCTTTCAGGCCCTTCTGTTGCTGTCATCCTGCCCGAGATCATCCTGAGCTACCTCGCCGTGGTCACCTTCCTGGTGGCCACCACCGTCATTTTCCAGCCCACAGATTTCAGCCATCTGAAGAGCAAAAAGGGTGAGTGGTCCCACCAAGGAAGGCCCACACTGGTCCAAGGGGGGTTATTCTGCCCAAAACGTCATTCCTGACTTTTTAAAATGAGAACTCCTGTGCTGACTCAGGCTGGTGGATCCCACAGCAGAGCGTGGGTGAGGCCAGGCCCCTGCCCGCACCTCCGCACGCTCCTCCACATCCCTTTTCCCGTCTCCCTCTGCAGCACAGCGCACCATGGGCTACGCCGCGCCGGGGGCCGTGGTGACCGTGGTGCTGACCACCACCTTCCTCATCAAGAACATCTACCACCACCACGGTGAGCAGAGATCCCCCAGGGACTGCCCCAAGGCCACAGCTCGTGCCATCCCCACACCCCTTCAATTCAGCTGTTGGAGATAGATGTCCAAAAACAAACCCAACAAACCTGGAGTTTCGGGGAAGTGAAATATTGGCAGGAGCAAAATTCGGTTTCAACATCCTCCATCTATTTTATTTTCTATTTTTTGTGTGTGTGGGTGTGTTTTCATGGTGCCAACCTGCCTTTCCCTCCCCCTGCTCCATGCCGACTCCTGTTTTCTCCGGTGGCAGAAGAAGGATGCGCAGAGTTCGTGGATGTGACCATCCTGGTGGTCAGCATGGCGGCCGTGTTGGCCCTCCCTCTTCTCGCCATCAGCCTCTGCTGTAAGTCTGCTCCTTCATCCTCTTCCCAGTGCCTCCAGGGCCCCACACCATCTGGCAGCCACAGGAGTCATTATTTAAAAGTGGTTTATTTGGCTTTGGGAAGCCCCCATGGCCAAGGGGCCCCACTGACCATTTCCCTCCCCTGGTACCCCAAGTACAACACCCTGTGCTTGGTGCCTCTCACACCTTCTCCTGATCTGGGAACAGATTGGTCCTTCACACGTCACGCCATGCAGGGCTGTCAGAAGGACCATGACATCTCTTGGATGGACAAAGCCAGGTAGATCCTTTGTTCCTATTTTCCACATAGATCCCTATTTTCCACATGAATTTGTACATCTTGAAGTGAAAGAAGCAGGATACAGAAACCACCCTGTGTTTTGGTGTAAAACCCAGACCCCAAGAAAGATTCAGGCCAGCACTGCCTGGCAGCCCCTGGGTTCACGCTGGGTTCAGGGCGAGGCTCTGGTGGGGTCCCCATCCAGCAAAGCCCTTGAGACCCCACTCAAAGCTCCCCCTTACGGCCCCAACCTGAAGCTTTCAAGCCTTAATTCCTCCTGGATTCATGGATTAACAGAATGGTTTGGGTGGAAAGAGAACTCTAAGATTATCCCATTCCACCCCTGCCATGGGCAGGGACACCTTCCCCTGTCCCAGGTTGCTCCAAGCCCCGTCCAGCCTGGCCTTGGACACTTCCAGAGATGCGGGGGCAGCCACAGCTGCTCTGGGCACCCTGTGCCAGGGCCTGCCCACCCTCACAGGGAACAATTTTGATGCTCAGCCTGTCCCCCCTCCTCTTCCTTCCAGCTCCTTCGAAATGTCCCCGCCAGGCACCAAGGACACCTTTCCCAGCTAAACCATCAGGCTGCTTCTCACTTGGCTGAGCCAGCCCAAGCCTTCCCCCAGGTTTAGTGGGCTCAGGGCTCTCAGTTTTGGTTCCTCTATGATCCTCATAATAAATGTCCATGAAATTAACCTGATTCTGCCTTTTTTAAAAATAAGCCAGACCCAGGGGAGGCCAAATGCACATTTCCCCCTTTCTTTCTCCAGAAAACCAAGGCCTGAAGCCCCTTTAGCAGCAGCTGCAGGAGTTTCACTGGTTTATCTTCGTTTAATGCTTGTGGATAACCCAACACACCCTCCCCACCCTTCCACAGGTCACTGCAGGGCAGATATTTCAAGGCATGTTTTGGGGTGCTCTCCCCCTAAATCCCTCTGCTGCCTGTCCCCTTTAGTATGGGACCAGCGAGGTGTGAGGGGCCAGGATCTGGGTGCTCCCCACAGGGTCCTGCCTGTGCACTGGGGCTGGGGAGGTCTCGCTCCTCGTGGCCAGCAGGAATATGGATCCTCATCCCTTTTATCCACTATTCCTCATCCATATTATTATTTAATCCATATTCCTTATCCACCTTGTTTATATTTTTTCTTGTCTTCCTCCTTGGATTTTCCTGCCTGAACCAGCAGCACCACACTCATATCTCATCCCCCTCCGTCCTCCCATCCCCATGTAGGAAAATCACAGCTCCTGGGCCTCTCGGATCAAGAAAATGGGGAGAAATCCTGTTTTCCACACAGTTTGGACTGCTCTCCAAAATCCTGCCTTAGGAGGAGAATGCAGCGAGTGTCAGGAGTTAAGTGAGAGGGAGACCCACCATTGGTGGCCTGACCCTGGATCCCAACATGGGTCATCCATAGAGGGAGGCTTTTTCCAGCACGGATTTGCTCTGCTCCTGGAGCGGGTGGCTGAGCTCTGGTGCCACTTCCAACACCACATTTACAGCTGTTTGTGCAAGATACACCTGGGAGTAGCATGAAATACTTTTCTGGGAGCAACCCTGTAGTAACTTGAAATACATCCTGGCTTTACCAGTAGTAAAGGTGGATGAAGGACAAAAACTGGGATGGGAGGAGGTGGATGCTGTCAACAGCTCTTCCTTGGGTCCAGCCCAGGGCGTCTGGCACACTCTGGGATTTATTCACTCGGGGCAGGATTAAACTCATGCCCAGCTTGTGCCAGGGGCTGTTGTTCCTGGCTGTGACAACGCACTGAGGTGTTTCCTGCAGCCCAGGGGAGCTTTTCCAACCCCAAACAGCTGCTGAGCACAACCCTGCACCCAAAGGCCCCCAGATGAACCCCAAACCTCCCCGAAAATCCCCCCTGGGTGAGCCCTGGGGCAGCCCTGACCCAGCTCCTTGGGAGGCAGCTCCTCCCTGGGCACTGCCAGGGCGGCTGCCAGGCTCCCGTGACTCAGGGAATGGGGACGGGTTAAAAATACCCTCAGCTGCATTTGGAGCAGAGCTGCTGGGCTGTTTTTAACCCCAGCTGAGGCCCTCAGGCTGTCACTGCCACTGGGGCAGGAGAGGGAGGGGATGGGGAGGCAGGAACCCCACAAGGAGAGCAAATGCTGTCCTCAAGAGCAATGGATCCTGTCCCAGAGCCGGACACGGGGATAAATCCAGCATTCCCAGGCTGATACCAGCCACAACCCACCAGGGGCTGATTCCCATCCCACTGCTACCCCAAGGGCGCATTTCCCACCCCTACACACCACAGCAACACCCTCTGGGATAACACACACTCTTTATTAGCAGTAACAGCCATCAACAAACCACAAAGACTGCGTAACAACTCATAGACAACTCCCCAACTCAGAAAAGGTTTTCTTGTAAAACGTGTGGCTACGTTTTACACCCTCACGTGCAACAGAGAACACGACAACCTGCCCTGCAGCTTCCAACCGGGTCAGAATCTCGTTTATTCCACCCAAACTCCTCTACTTCCTCCAATGGCTCCATAAAACCCCAGGCTGAGATGGCTCCTTGCTAACAGCCCCTGAACATCCTCTCCCACCATTTTCCAGTTGGCCTTGGAGAGGTTCCCAGCCTGTTCCAGAGGCACTGGGGACTGGCTCAGGGCAGGCCCTGGAGCTGGGATTTCCCCCTCAGATTAAAAAGGGGGTACAAACATCCCGGAGTGACCAACAGTGGGGTCCAGCACCCCGGGGAAGCACTCAGTTTTCTCCAGGCTGGAGATGCCTGCTCTGCCTCCAGGCTCAGCTGGAGGAGGAACATCCCCTCACAGTACAGCCCAGGAGAGCCCTGCAGAAGGAGGACAGGGAGGGAGGGGACAGCAGGGGACAGGGGGGACAGGAGCAGGGCTCCCTGTATCCAGCCAGGCCAAGGCTGATGTCACCTGCAGGAGCAGCAAACGGGAAGGACAAGCTGGCACCAGCACTCCCTGTGCTGGGGAGAGGAGGGGATGTCCCCAGGGATATCCCGAGATCCTGCAGAGCCCAGGGCTGGAGGAGATGGGCTCGGGAGCATCCCTACCTCAGCTGGCTGCAGGGATTTCTTTGGGATCTGCTTTCAAACACTGAACTCCTTTGCTGCTCCCCATTCCCTGCCAGCTCCCGCTGCCCCGCTCCCTCCTGGACGCACACACAGCGCAGTCCTGCCCTCTCTCCTCCCTCCCAGGGCCACACGGAGCAGGACGCCAGAGCCTCAGCCCCTGAGCCCCCTGGACTGTGGATTTGCCCAGCGGGGACAGTGGCTCTTTCCAGAGCCATGAGCCCGTGCAGGGCTCTGGAAGGAGCCAGGAGGATGGAGGGAGGAGCAGGTACATCCCTCTCCAGGGATGCACAACAGGAAGAGCAGGACAACATAGAAATAGTCCAAACCAGTGTTTTCCAAAAAAAATATCTGCAGGTTCTGGCAGCTTGAACACTTCAGAGGGGAGCCCAGGAGAGGCTGGGCTGGGCTGGGATACCTGGCACTCCCAGCAGAATCCATCATCAGGGAAGGACAACAGCAGGGCTGACCCAGCTCTACCTGCAAGGAGAAGAGAGGTCCCCACATGAGCCACGTCCTGGGCACCTGGACCCCTCCACAGCCTCAGCCAGCTCTGAGTGTCCCACGCTGGCAGTGGCAGCATCGGCAGCTCTGGACTTCTGCCCTACTCCAAATTCCAGGAGCTACCTTGGCCAGTTTATCCCTGGGTGGAGTTCCCTGGGTTTTGGCTGCACAAGACACCTGAGAGCTCTCCTGCTTGCAACCCGCCACCACATGGGATGGGTTTTCCATCCTGAGGGACTCACATCCTTGTCCTCACCCTCCAGGAAGCTCCAGTGAACAGCCTGAGTGTGCTTGTGGTCACAAGGAGTGAGCAATTTCTGATTTCTCGGGAATCACTCGCTTCCCAGAAATCTCCGGAGTATTCAAAAGCCCACCCGTTATTCAGAGCCAAGATAACCACGAGTGTCGGGCTCTGGGTGGAGGAATCGAGAATATTTCCAGAGGAAATCCCAGTGGGGATTAAATAGAGGGGACAGCAAATCCTTTGAGCCTCCAGGGTGGGAGAGCAGCCTCTTCCCAGCAAGGCGGGGACAGCACCCCGAGCTCTCCCACTGCTCCGGCTCACTCGGATCCAGGCAAGGATAAATTTGGGCTTGTAGAGTAAATTTTGGCTGGAGCAAGGGGGCCACCCCAAGAAGGGGCTGGAGGCATCTTACCAACAGTTGTCACACTCATCCTCCCTTCTCTGGCACCAGACGAAGACACCTGGGGACAAAGCAGCAGCATCAGAGAATCCCAGAATCCCAGAACTGTTTGGGTTGGAGGGACCTTTAAAGCCCATCCCATTCCAACCCCCTGCCATGGACACGAACACCTTCCACTAGACCAGGCTGCTCAGAGCCCCATCATCATCACCACCACCATCATCATCATCCCACCACCACCACCATCATCATCACCACCCTCTCCATTAAATGCCCTGGAGACACCCTTTCCAGCTGGGAAACCTCAGTCCAGGAGCCCATCAGCCCTCCCCAACACAGGACTGGGATTCGGGGTCTGGGGTAGACCCCCCTGCTCACCCCACGCTGCCCCTCAGCTCCCACCCCAACAGCTGGGGAGGGCACCAGCCACCAGCTCTGGCCACGTGTGACCTGTGTCCCCAGGGCAAGGGGAGCGTGACAGAATGACAACAGCAGGAGCACGGCCAGGAGCTTTTCCAGCACCTCCCCAGTGCTCGGAGGCTTTCCCAGGAAAAACCTGAAATCTTTGTGCAATACAAAAACACACCCACAACCCCCAGGGAGAACCTCCCGCTCCAGCCACATCCACCTCCAGGCTTGGCTGGGTCTTGGGTTTTTTTGCAGCTGGCAATCTGAGAATTCAAATCCTCACTTTGCCAGGGATTTGGGATGGGATGGGACGGGATGGGATGGAAAACACACTCTCCAGCTCCAAAAAAAGAGGAAAAGCAAGAATGGAGGCACCTTTCCCTGCTGAGGGCAGAAAACCCTCAGAGCATGGTGGGAGCTCAGTGCTGTCATCATAGAAGGGATGTCTGACATCCCCTAGATTTTGTGGGGGCTGACTCAGATCAGAACAGTCAAATATCATCTCCTGCCTGTCCTGGACATGCAGGAGGGGTTCTCACGACTTTCCCACTCATGTCTGGGAGGAGGGAGACAAAGGAAGGCCACGAAGGACAACGGAGGCCAGCATGACCTCCTTGGACTGGGGACACCCTGCTGGAAACAGCGGCCGTGACACAGCCCAGCCCCTGCCCACGGGATGCTGGGGTGGGAAAGCCAGGTCCTGGCAGGGATGTGCCACATGGGACCCTCTCACCCATCTCTTGTAGCCACAGCACCTGCCATGGCACCCACCAGCCAGAAACGGGGCAAAGAGTCACCCCAGCACCCACCTGCCCAGCCCAGCACCCACCTGCGAGCGAGCCGACGATGACACAGGCCAGGACCACGGGCAGCACCATGTTGGCAGAGTCTGCAAGGAGGAGAACCCAGAGCCTCTGCACCAGAGCGAATTCAACCTGAATTTAACCCTCCCACACCCTGCCAGCAAACTGCCTGCTCAGCACGGGCAGGGAGAGAGAACCCCTTTGTTGGGGCCGTCCCCCGGCTGTTTCCCGGGGCACTCACGGTGGACTAGCAGCAGGAAGGAGGTCTCGTTCTGGCTCACGGCGTTGCTCACCACGCACGTGTAGTAGCCGCTGTCGCTGATGGACGCCCGCAGGATGCAGAGCGTGGTGTTCTCCACAAACTGGATGCGCTCACTTCCCAGGAGCAGCTGCCCGTTTTTCTTCCACCAGTAGGCGTCTGCCTTCCCATGCAGCACGTTGCAGACCAATTTGGTGTCGTGTCCTGCCTTCACCGAGGAGTTGCCCACGATCTCCGGCTTGGACAGAGGTGCTGGGAGAGGCAGAGGCAGCGTCAGGGCTCAAACCCACGGCCTGGCGGCTCCCAGGCCGCGGCAGTCCCGGCTCCCAGGCACGCAGGAGGGCTGGCCACGGCACCACTCACCCACGACGTGCAGATGGAACCAGGCCGTGGCCTCCTCCTGGGACCGGAGGCGGTAGAGGCGGCTGTCCCCGCTCTGCAGCACCACCTGCAGCGACAAGTTCGACTCGTTGAACGTCGTGCGGTTCTCATAGAGCCGAGACATGATGGAGGGGCGGCTGTGGGCATAGCTGAGGATGACCCCCTCCTCCGTGCCCGCTCTGTACTCCCAGGACACCGCCCCGCTGCCCCGCAGCGGAGGGGCCGTCAGCAGCACGGTGCAGCCCACGGCCGACACCAGGCTCCCCGAGGCCGGGCGCAGGTCGGCGGAGTAGCAGGGAGCGAGCGTGCGGGCTGGAAGAGAAACAGGAGTCACCCCACAGCCACAGGGATCCCACGGCATCCACCTGGGAGGTGCTGCAGGAGCGCTTCCTGGCTCAGCTGCAGAGGGAATTATTTATAGAATCATGAATCATGGAAGGGTTTGGGTTGGAAGGGACCTTAAAGATCGCCCAGTTTCATGGGCAGGGACCCATGTTCCACGCCCCGTCCAACCTGGCCTTGAACACTTCCAGGGGCAGCCACAGCTTCTCTGGGAAACATCAGTGCTTGGGCCTCACCACCCTCCCAGGGAACAATTCCTTCCCAATATCCCATCCAGCCCTGCCCTCTGGCACTGGGAAGCCATTCCCTGTGTCCTGTCATTCCAGCCCTTGTCCCCAGTCCCTCTCCAGCTCTCCTGGAGCCCCTTTAGGCCCTGCAAGGGCTCTGAGCTCTCCCTGGAGCCTTCCCTTCTCCAGGTGAGCTCCAGGCCTCGGAGCAGCTCCGGGGCCTCCTCTGGGCTCTCTCCAGCAGCTCCAGGTCCCCCCTGCGCTGGGCCCAGGCCGGGGCAGCTCTGCGGGTGGGGTCTCACCTGAGGGGGCAGAGGGGCAGAACCCCCTCCCCACGCTCTGGGGCTCAAGCCGTGTTGGCCGGGCCGTGCAGAGCTTCTCACCCACCAACAGCCCCGAATCTTTCAGCGGGGACATGGAAATGCTCCCTCCTGCTCTGAGGGGGCACAAGTGGAGCTGCGGGCCTCCCGGGCACAGCCCCCCCAGGTCCCTGCCACGAACACGGGCCGAGAGCCGAGAAAAGCCGCAAGTCCCTTCCCGACCTTCCCCTAAAAGCTCTTCTCCGGGATCAAGGCGTGCCCGAGCCTGGAGTCGCCTTCGCGTCTTAAACCAGGCGCCAGGAAAAGCTTCCCAAAGCCGGGAGCGGCTCCATGCGGCGGGGGGGTCCCGCCCGCCTTCCCCCCGCGGCCCAACTCGGCCAAACCTCCCCAAAGGGCTCCGGGAGAGACCCTCGGGCACCCCTGGAACGGGACTGACCCGGCCCGGACACCCCCGGCCCGGGGCTGACACTCGCCTGTGACCCCCGGGGCGGCCGCGGCGCTGCCGGGGGCGAGGAGGAGGAGGAGGAGGAGGAGGAGGAGGAAGAGGAGGGGGACGGGGAACATCTGCGGGGCCGGTGCGGCGACAGCTCCGCCACGGGGCTCCGGGGGCTCCTTGGGGCGGGACGGGGCGGGACTGGGAGGGCCTTCCCCTCCGTCTCCTCCTCCTCCTCTTCTCTTCCCCTCTCCTCTCCTCCCCTCCCCTTCCCTCCTTTCTCTCCTTTCCCTCCCTCCCCTTCTTCCCTTCCCCTCCTTACCTCCTCTCTTCCTCTTCTCTTCTACTCCTCTCCCCTCTTCCTCCCTTCCCTCCTCTCCCTTCCTCTCCACTCCCCTCCTTTCCCACTCCCGCCTCTCACCTCCCTTCTCCTCCTCCTCCTTCTCTCCGTTTGCTTCTCCTCTTCCTGTCTTCCTCCTCCCTCTCCCCTTTCCAGGACATCCAAACCCAATACACAGGCCCCCCCCCGTGCCTCCTCCCGTCCTTCCTGTCCTTCCTCCACCTGCCGCGGTGTAAAACTCCCAAATCCCAGCTCAGGGGCACCGGGGGAAGGGCCTCACTCCATCCCCTGTCCCCAGGATCCTACCTCAGCCACAAAAACGGGGGGTTTAATCATTTCCTGGAGCAGCCCTTCCAGCTCCTGGCAGGGCTGTGGGAGGACGGGACATGGCTGGGGCTCTGTTCCTGCATGAGATTCATCTCGGCATGTTCCAGGCGGGATCGGGACAATGTTTTTCTCCTTCCCCAGGAGGTTGTTTCCATCACCTGGGCAGCTTGGGAAGTGCTGGGGGCCTTGTGGCAGTGAAAAAAACCAAACTCCCAGCGTGGCCAGAGGAGGATCTCCAGGAGGACATCAGGAGGAGGAACAGGGACACAGGTGTGCCCAGGCAGGAGCCCACGCAGCCATCCCAACCCCACTAGAGGGAGCGAGGAGATCGGCTGTGAGAGGAGATCAGCTGTGAGAGGAGATCGGCTGTGAGAGGAGATCGGCTGTGAGAGGAGACTGGCTGTGAGAGGAGATCGGCTGTGAGAGGAGATCGGCTGTGAGAGGAGATCGGCAGTGCGAGGTCAGCTGTGAGACGAGGTCAGCTGTGAGAGGAGATCGGCTGTGAGAGGAGATCGGCAGTGCGAGGAGCCGGCGGAGGCGCTGAGATCAGGGAGCCCGGCCCAGGAAGGAGCTGCAGCGGAACTTTCCTGTCATTCCACCGCCGGAGCCCGGGGACGCTCCTGGCCGGGGCGGGGATGTCTCGGGAGCTGCTATCCCGCCTTGAGATGTTCCAGAGGGTGCTGCTCCTCATCCCTCCTGGGGAAGCCCGCGGGTCCAGGGTTTTACGGGGCTCCTCCATCCATCCCTCCCGTGCCAAACTCCTGCCGGCAGTGCGGGGAGCAGCCCTGGGTCCCCACGGGGCCTCCCTGCTCCTCCTTTCCCTCTGTCCCTGCCCCTCGGCTCCCAACCTCCAGCTGCCACCACCAGCCAGAGGCCAGGGAGGGCTGTGAGGACCCTTGCTTGTGCCCATCCAAGCCAACGTCCTGTGCCACTTGGGTGACCACCCATCCCTCCATTGCTCCAGCCTGGCACGTGTGAGCCTGGAGCAGCTCTGGAGCAGCTCTGATGCCACCAGGCAGGGAATGTCTCTGCCTGCTCTGCTCTTACAGGGACAAACAAATCCCGGCCCCAGCCCCCGGGCAGGAGAGACCCAGGGAAGGGCTGGCCTGCTCCCAGGGTTTGGAGGGAAAAGGCTGGATGCCTGACCTTCCCCTTGGAAGTACGGGGTGATGGGGAAGAGGTTTTTCCCCAAAAAACACCTCAGCACAGGAACTGATGAGTTCCAATCGAAAGACAAACATCTGAGGGCACATTCCAGGGAGGTTACAGCAGCTCCTGAGCCGCACGCGATGACTTCACGTCCCAGGGGCTGCTGTTTCCTGAGGGAGGGAGCACCGTGTGGCCAGCACATGTTCGGAGTCAGCAGCGGCCGGAGCCAGCGCCGGGCTGGGCTTGGCTTGAAGGAGCAGCGCGGGGAGCTGAGAGCCGGCCCTGGGACCTCCCCGGGGAGGAGCATCCTGCGCTGACCCAGTTCAGGGGGTCTGCCTTGGCCATCCCATAAAACATGGCAAACAACAAAAACCGCGCGTTCCACCATCCCGCCTGAAGCAAACCGGAGAGAATCCAAGGGACAGGCTGGGAAATCCCAGACACAGCCCCATGTCCACGTCGGGATCTCCTGCCGGCGCCTCACTGCCAGCACCAGGAGACCCCAGCAAGCCCCCCTCTCCCTCCTGCGCCCCGGCACTTGCTCTGCACCACGGGGCACTGAGGAAACAGATTTCCAGGCTCTGCCTGACCCAGCTCTCCCAGTGCACAGACCAGGAAACATTAGAAGTGAAAAACAACTCCTCAGCCAGGATTGAGGCATTCTTTTCCCCCTGGCTCCCACCCAATTTTCTCTGCACAGTTCCAGTTCTGGTCCTGCCCTGACTCACAGACAAACCTTCTCTCTCCAAATGAGCAGCCCCAAGCTCCCAGGTTCTGGTTGCTCCTGGTTTCCCTCTGCTCCTCAGGAGGGCTCATCTGTGCCCCTGCCCCATCCCACAGATCAGCACTCAGAGCAGTGGTGCCAGGTTCCTTCAGCCAAACATCCATGCCCCAAACGGCAAATCATAGAATCATGGAATGGTTCGGGCTGGAAGGGATCTGAAAGCTCATCCCATTCCACCCCCCTGCCATGGACAGGGACATCTTCCACTAGACCAGGCTGGCACCTGTTTGTTCTCCAGATGTGCCATTTGCAGCTCTTCCCTCCTCACCCGGCTCTGCAGGTCCTGAGCCCTTTCCTGAGAAAAACCAGGAGGGCTGAGTTGCCATGGGATTTTTTGACATAGTTAGTTACCTCCCTCTCAGCTCAGTGCCCTTCCCAAACTCCAAGGAAGCCATCTCGCCTGGGGAATCAGCTCCGTGCCAGGGCAGGGATGGGGCACTGGGTACACACTGAGCTGGCAGAGAGGCAGGGAAATCAGTCATGAGCCTGGCAGATGCTTCGGAGTGAAAGATCCCCTGCCCTGAGCCCTGGCGGCTCAGAGGAGCCTTTCTGCTTTCCAAACTGCTCCACGTTTCTGTTGTGGAGCAATGGGAATGTGAGCCAGCAGCAGGACAGAGCCTGGGGCTCAGCAGGGATGGGCAGCCCTGTGCCCAGGCCAGGAGGGCAGAGTGGGCACGGCCCCCCCAGCAAGGCCTCCAGGAGATGTTCAGCAGCTCTTGCTCCCTATCCTGCAAACCTGCCCCTCTTGAGCCTTTGGTGCTGGCCGGAGCTGACATGTGGCCCATCACCTAAACCCGGCTCAGGTCATGTCCCTCTAACCCTGAGACCTTCTGTTCTCAGCCCAGGCACGCTGGGGTCTCCTCGCCTGGGGTCACCCCAGCAGCACCCACACTGTCCTGTGATGGTGGCATGAGGTGTGTTCAGGAATCACGGAATGGGCTGGGTGGGAAGGGACCTTAAATCTCACCCAGTGCCACCCCCTGCCATGGGCAGGGACACCTTCCACTGTCCCAGGCTGCTCCAAGCCCTGTGCAGCCTGGCCTTGGGCACTGCCAGGGATCCAGGGGCAGCCACAGCTGCTCTGGGCAACCTCACAGATCGGAATCTGTTCCCAATATCCCATCTGACCCTGCCCTCTGTCAGAGCGAAGCCGTTCCCCTTTGTCCTGTCGCTGTGTACCCGTGAAGTGACACTCCGGGGCTCCCCGCGGCCCCGCCGCCTCCCGAGCCGCAGCCCCGGGGCCACCATCGCCACCATCGCCCCCTTCGGTGGCCGCGAGAGGCCCCGCCCCTTCGGCCCCAGGCCACGCCCACCTCCCCGCCCCAGCCCCGCCCCCGCCCGTCCGTCCCGCCGCGCTCGGGCCCGGGGCAGCGGGACCGGGACCGGGCCGGGCCATGGCCCCGCACGCGCCCAGCGCCGGGCACTACCTGCGCTCCGACAGCGGCGGCTCCGACACGCCTATGCTGGCCGAGGGTGCCGCTCCCGCTCCCGGTGACTGTCCCGGTGCCGGTGCCGGTCCGGACGGCGGCCCCGGTGCGGCGCGGGGGCAGCGGCGGCGGCGGTGCGGGCCGCTGTGGGGCAGCGTGGCCTTCATGGCCATCCTGGCCCTGCAGATCGCCTCCACCACCGTCCTCTTCGTCTACTTCACCATGGCCATCTCCAAGGTGAGCTTTGTCCCGAACCGGCGGCGGGGCTGCGCCCCCGGAGTCCCGGCGGCTGCGGGAGGGCTCTGCCCGCGGGCACGGCAGCGACCGGCGGCTCCTGATGCGGGGTGCGGGGTGGGCACTGCCCCAGCGCCCCAGGGAACCGCGGACCCAGATGTGGATTGGGGGTGGACACTGCCCCAGCGCCCCAGGGAGCGGCAGATCCAGATGTGGACTGGGGGTGGACACTGCGCCAGCGCCCCAGGGAGCGGCGGACCCAGATGTGGATTGGGGGTGGACATTGCCCGAGCCCCGCCCGGAGCTGCAGATCCAGCTGTGCAGGCGGGGGCGGAGGGGTGGACGCTGTCCCACATCCCGATGTGGAGAGACCGTGCCTTTGTCCTGGGCTCCGCCTGGAGCGGAGGGGTTGCACTGGGAGACGGGGGCTCTGCCCTGGGATCCCATCGCAGTCTCCAGCCCCAGATGGGGATGTCGGGGGACTTTGCTGGGCTCCAGGCCCCACTGACCCTTGCTTCACCTCTCCCTCCCCTCATTCCCATCTCCCCCACACTCCAGGACCCCCGAATCCTCCTCACCCCCTTTGTGAGATGCTGGGACCCCCCCATTCCAGCACCCCCCCATTCCAGCTTCTCTTTTCTTGCTCCGTGCAGTCCCACCAGCTGTGCTGGGATCCCGCCATTCCCACCTCCCACGGGGTCACTCGGGCAAAACCACTCCCAAACTTGGCCGCGACGGCTCTGATCCTTTCAACAGCCTCGCCAGCCCCTCCCCTCAGCCGCTGATTCCGACCCACAACAACCCCCCAGCAGCGCAAGGGAGACGCCAGGCAGGAGATCCGTGGGCAGAGGGAAATTCGGGGCTGGCAGCAGCTCCATGGAAGCCACCCTCATCCCTGAGGCTGCGGCAAAAAAAGGGTCCTGCAGTGCCAGACATTCCACAGATCACACCAGAGACGGGGAAAAAGGAAAAGCCCTGCCCACGGATGCAGAGGGAATAAACAGCCTGTCTGGATCCAGCGGAGCATCCTTTAGAGTGGGCTCCAGCCCTCCTTCGGGCTTTGTCTCCATCCCTGGGTCACACGAGGTCCCGCTGAGAGGGATTTACATGAAAGGCGGGGAGAGGAGGGGAACGAGGAGACACAGCCCCAGGGAAGAGGTGGAGGGAGGAGAAAACCGCTGTAGTGGAACAATTCGGGCTAATTTCAGCGGCCGGTCACCGGATCTGTACTGGGAATACGGAATCAGGTTCCTGGAGCCCCTTTAGGCCCTGGAAGGGGCTCTGAACTCTCCCTGAAGCCTTCCCTTCTCCAGGTGAACACCCCCAGCTCTCCCAGCCTGGCTCCAGAGGGGCTCCAGCCCTCGGAGCAGCTCCGTGGCTTTCTCTGGAGCCGCTCCAGCAGCTCCCCGTGCCAGGCTGGCCCCGGTCCCGCGGGCGGGCACACGCCGCAGCCAGCCCGGACACGCACCCGCCGCGGGCATCCCAAGGGAACAGCCCCATCCCGGGGAGATTCACGGCCTTGGAGCACCCGGCACACCCACCTGGGCGGGCAGGTGTGTGCAGGAACAGCCTGCAGCCCTCCCGCAGCCCATCCGCGGGGAATGGCCGGGGCAGGGCCGGCCAGGGGGGCAGAGATGAACCCAGACCCTTTCAATCTGACCTCACACAGCTGTGCTGTGGCTCCAGAGGCTGTATGGATCCCAGTATCCTGTGGCTCCAGAGGCTGTATTGATCCCAGTATCCTGTGGATCCAGAGGCTGCATCAATCCCAATATTCTGTTGATACAGAGGCACATCTGCACACAGGTGGGATATCGATCCCAGACCTGAGCACATCCTGGTCAGAGGCTGCACGTACCCAGCTGTGGTGGGCAGGGGTCTGGGAGTCTCAGAACAAACCGGGATGTGGGGGACACATGGGGTGCCGGAGGTGGCCAAGCCCCAGGTGACCACATGGCCACCCAAGGACTCCTGGGACTGTCCTGGCACCTGGGAAGCGCCCAGGTGATAGAGGGAGGGTGGCCAAGGTGCCGGTGTGTTCATTCCCAGCTCCTGGCACACCGACTTCAGGGCAGCCATCCCATCCGTGCCTCAGTTTCCCTGGACAGCAGCAGGGTGTGGTGTGACCCTACGATCAGGGGTGACGGTCACCACAGCCGTGCCACGGCCAGAGTGGAGCTGGGACAGCCCTGGAATAGACCCGGGGAGGGGAGACTTCCCAGCACAGGGAAGTGCCTGAGCCCTGCCTGGGCTGCCCCGGCGCTGCTCAGGGTCCGGGCTCAGCAGCTGGAAGAGCTGAGCTGTGCCAGAGCCTGTTTGGCAATCCCGGCTCAGCTCGGGAAGCAGCAGGAGTGTGGCCCTGGCTGCCTGGGCATGTCCAGGCTCCAGCAGCAGCTCTGAGCCAAGGCAGCTCCTGCCCCGGAGCAGTGAGCACCTCCTGCAGCTGGAGGAGCCTCATTCGCCCTGGGATAGGGAGGAAGAGGTAAAGGAGATGGATAATGGAAATTTGGGGTTCTTTACTTGGTGCTCTGTGGCTTGTCAGTGTCCTTGGGTCTTGCCTCCTCTTCTTCCTCCCACTTGGTGCTGGAATTCCGTGAAAGGGGCTGGCATGCTTCCCAAAGCGCTGGGATGATCTCCCAGGGATCGCAGGAGGACAGGATGAGATTTAACCTGTTCAATTCACAAAAACCAGATTTTTGGCTGAACTTGGATCCACCCAAGCCTCCTCCTGCCCCCTCTATCCCACACAGGAGACATGGCTGGGTTTGCATCCCGGTGGTGCTGCCTGGCCCAGCACCAGCTCTGGGATCGGGGTTGTTTTCTGAGCACCCAGGATGCTGGAGGAGCTGCCCCACACTCACACCCCAGGGGGATCCCGGCTGCTCCCTCCGTCTGTCCCAGTTTGAATCTCACTTTGTTTCCATCCCAGCTGAAATCCCAGGCTCCGGGCAGTGCGGAGGAGCTGCGCTGTCTGCAGGCTCTCAATCAGCAGCCCGAGGGCTCCAGCCTGGAGGAGCTGAGCAGCAGCCAGGGCTGCCTCAGGCTGGCCAGCACCATCAAAGCCTACGTGGCCACGGTGAGCCCGGGACCGGGGGAGGATGGGAGAGCTCCTGGTTGTCCCCGTGCCTCAGTTTCCCCATCCGCCTCCCCAGAGCAGTGGCAGAGGGAATGGCCAGGATGGTTTAAGGTGGGAATGGGATTCAGACCCCACCCTGGTGGGGCCCAAAGACAGCGGGACAGGGAAGGTGAGGGAGGCTTGGAGGAGGAGCTCAGGCATGGGGACCCTCGTGTCACCTTTAACCAGGGGACTTTCTCTTCTCTGTGGCGCAGGTGACGGAGAACATCATCCGCAGGAGCGCGGTGAAGGGTGAGTTCCTCTTGGGCCAGCTCTGGGAGCTGTGATCCATGGGAGCCGTGATCCATGGGAGCCGTGATCCCGGGAGGCCAGCAGGGGTGGGGGGCCGGTCATTCCTGGGGTAAACTGCGGTGCTGTGAGCTGGGGCAGGAGAGGGGAGAGCCAGGATTGTCACTGGCCATGACAGGCACACGTTCTGGGAATGGGCTGGGGGACAGCCACGTCCGTTTGTCCGGAGGCCGGGGAAGCAGGGCCGTGGCACAACACAGATGTGTTGGTTGATGATTGACCAGACATTTCCATCCCTCAGGAACCTTTTGCTCTGGTGGGTCAGTGGGGCATTCCCTGGCCCTGCTGGCACGGGGCTGGGTGTCCCCACACTGTCCTTACAGCGTCTGTCCCTTCCCTGCAGAGGCCTGGCGGAGCTACTTCAACACCTCAGAGGGGCAGCCTCCTCCCAAAATAGCTGGGAAACCCTCGGCACATCTCACCCTCCGCCCACAGAGCCTGGCTCAGGATGGTGAGTTGGGGAACCCCTCTGGGCACTGCTGGCTCTCCAGGATGGGAATGGGAGAGATCAAAGGGCAGGGGAGCAGGATGGAGGAGGCGTTGGGTGGCCCATGGGTAGAGGTATCTCCTGTTCACTCCAAGACCACTGAGCTCCACCGCTCCAAGCTGGATGACTGGGAAAGTCGGAGCCACCCCGTCCCCTCCATCCAACCCTGCCAGGTCACTCCCCTCAGTGGCTCTCCCTTCCCGCAGGACGCTCCCAGCGCTTCGGGAACCTCTCGCAGTCGTGCCGCCACGCCATCACGCACTGGGGGCCCAGCAGCCTGCAGTCCCACGTGCAGAACATGACGTACCGGGCGGGGCGGCTGCGGGTGGAGCAGCCGGGCAAGTACTACGTGTACTCCCAGATCTATTTCCGCTACCGCGGCGCCGGCGCCTCGGGCCCGCAGCTCGTGCAGTGCATCCAGTGGCAGCCGGCCCACAGCCCGCCCGTGCTGCTGCTCAAGGGCGTGGGCACCAAGTGCTGGGCGCCCGAGGCCGACTACGGGCTCCACGCGCTCTACCAGGGGGGACTCTTCGAGCTCCAGGCCGGTGATGAGCTCTTCGTCTCCGTCTCCTCCTTGGCCATCGACTACAACGATGCAGCAGCCAGTTATTTCGGGGCCTTCCGGCTCGACCTGTGACCCCCTCCGCTCCCACCTGTCCCACGTGGCCCCTGGACACAGCCAGTGGCCCGGGGGTGGCACGGGGTCCTTCTCGCTGGGTGTTGTCCCTCGCAGTGAGCGATGAGCCAAGAAGGGCACCAGGGTGGCTGCCGCGGGGACCTGCTGTGCTCGGTGCCACCTCCAGGTGGGAGGAAGCCGGTGACCCAGGAAGGGTCTCCGAGGACCTACAGGGGACATGCACGAGGTGGGACAGCGCAGCCCTGGTGACCCAGCACCTCCCAATGGCTCCCTGCAGCAGGAAAGGCACCAGGACCACATCTGCCACTGCCAAAGTGTCCCCATGGCAGGGTGACACCCATGGGTCTGACCCCCCCTTGGGCAGGGCTGGGGGTGCCGAGGGCCCGGGGCTGGAAGCAACCCCGGGGCACAGGACTGGCACCTCTGGGGCACATCCTGGGGATGGGGCAGGTCCAGTGTCGGCCTCTGGAAGGGAACGAAGGAGTTCCGGTTTGGGAGATGAAAGCCTGGAAAACACCAGCGATGGCTCCAGGGAGGGCAAAGGGCAGGACCGTGACACCGGAGCAGTCCTGGCACCACACCCGGCACGTGGCACTGGGGCACGTGGTGACCGAGCCAGGCTGCACAGGACCAGGACCTTGGCACAGCTGCTGACCAAGCACCTGTCCCCGTGGGGATTTTGTCCCCCACCCAGCCCTCATGGACCAGCACAGTCCCCACTTCCTCACATCTCCAGCCCTGGCAACCCCTGCAGAATTCCAGCTCCGGGTGAGCCCGGTGGTCACAGCAGGACCTTGGAGGGACCAAACCAACCCCAGGGTGATGGAGCCACCCCAGAGGCCAAAGGTGGGTTCGGGCAGGGCAGAGCAGGGCCCAGCTGGCTCAGCCCCTGGACACTGGGGGGGCACAGCCCCCTTTTCTAACCACCCCTGTACTCTCTGTATCCGACTAAGACTGTGGGGATTCATGGGCAGTGGCAGCGTGGGCTGCCACAAGCGTGGGGCTCCCAGGAACGACAGAATAAAGCCTTGTACTCCAGCACAGGCCTGGCCCCTCTGCACCCAGGACACAGCCCCGGGCAGGGTGGACACGGAGCCAGGGGGAGCAGCTACCACATCCCCCCACACCCCCAGGTGCTGGGCATTCCCACTCCTCGCCCCCATCTCCTGCAGGCTCCCCCCATCCAGGGGGGTTGATACAACCCCCACAGGACACGGTGCCACCCTGGCACCTGCACACAAACACCTGGACCAGCCCCAAATGCAAGGGAAGATTCCCCAGCTCATCCAGAACCTCCAGAAGCTCATCCAAAGCCTGAGAGCACCCTCCTGCAGCCTCCAGAGGGGTGACAGGGCTGATCCCCCCATGGCAGGGCTGCAGGGTCCCGTTTTCCCAGTCACCGTGGAGGGACAGAGGGAGCTGAGCCGAGCCCTGGCTCGGCAGCCCTTGGCCCTGGAGCACGCTGGGCCCCTGCCCAAAGCAAACAAAGCACTCCAAACCCCTCCATTCCAAAACCATCCCTTTTCCTCCACCTCTCATCCCACCTCCTGCTGTCCCAACCACCCTGGTGACCCACAACAGGGCCCTTGACATCCTCAGGTCTCAAACACCCCCGGGGAGCACCGAGCTCATCCCACCTCTGGCAGCAGCCAGGGGACCGCAGGGAGCTGGGGCTGCAGGAAACGCAGCAGGTGGTTCCGAGATTTCCTTGGAAAGGGAGTTTAAAGGGACACGGCTGATGGAGCCAGCAGAGGTTGTGCTTGTCGCGGAGGAAGCAGGGAAAGCAGCTCCGTGTGCGTGAGTGGGGAGAGCCGGGCTCGGCGCCAGCGGGCACTGGCCCACCCCGCTTTCCTGGAAAAGAGAGGGCTCGTGGGTGGGTGGATGGGAGAGGGAGAACTGCAGCAGCATCAGGGCAAAGAGCAGCCTCGCCCTGTCTGGGGAGAGCCCGGCAGGCCTGGAATTCCTCACTGCGAGGAACTGGCACAGGTTACCCCGAGCAGCCTCAGCCCCTGAGGCCCCCGGTCCTGGTGCTTCCAGGAGAAGGGCTGGACACCCCAGCCTGGCCAGGGCCGGGCTCCCACCTGAACAATTGGATCAGCCAGCAGCAGGAGAACCCGGCCTCCACAGAAACTGCCTGAGGCACCTGAGCCAACACTGCCTGTCCCAGGACCGGCTCCAGGAAAAAGGAACAAAGCGTGGAAAGACCTGGATGAGGACACAACACTTTGACTGAGGAAACAAAATCTGCTGCGCAAATGGAGCAAAGTACTGGAGATTTCTCATACAACTTTTCTGTTATTGTTAAAATTTTTTATTAAAAATTACAACTCTATTTTACCGTGAGCATTGCTGACAAGTTCACTGTAGCTCCTACTAGAAAGCAAAGTCAGTGGTCCCTAAACCAACTCTGCATCCCCACACACAGCCTCCTCTGCCAGCACCTCCCTCAGGCTGGGGAGAGCCACAGGAAAAAACAACAGAATCCCCCAAAACCAAGAGCTCCAGCTCCCCAGGCAGCACAGTGACAGTGTCCCCACAGCGACAACTCCAGAACCTCCCGGCCCTGCCTTAAGGGCCTTAGGCTGAAGGAGGACAGGGTCAGAGGGGATACTGGGGAGAAATTCCCTGTGAGGGTGGGGAGGCCCTGGCACAGGGTGCCCAGAGCAGCTGTGGCTGCCCCTGGATCCCTGGCAGTGCCCAAGGCCAGGCTGAACGGGGCTTGGAGCAGCCTGGGACAGTGGAAGGTGTCCCTGCCCATGGCAGGGGTGGAACCAGACCAGCTCTGTGGTCCTTCCAACCCAAACCATTCCAGAATTCTGTGATTCCCTCCTGCTCTAACCCGGACTGGGAGGTGGGGGGGGACTGCAACACTAATAACATCTCCACAGTGACCTGATTTCCCATGGCCTCGCCTTGTGGACTCAATCCAGACACAAAGTGCTTCCTGCAACCACTGCCAAAGGACCCTCTTATCTCCACTGCTTTAGCTCAGCGCAGAAATGCCCAGCCCAGGGCGTGCACGGCCCCGAGCCTTCATCTCTAAATAAATCCTGTGGCCAAAGGCTCTTTTTTCCCTCTTTGTTGTTAAGAACCAGCTCATCACTACCTCCAAGTCTCCAGCCCTGCCCAGACACGATCTCGTTTTATTTTCAAGTCCCCAGCCTGGCCCGAGTTCCCAGTAGGGAGAGGAAATCCACACCGAATCCTCGTCACGGCGGCAGGAAATCATTCCTTGGGACGTTGTAAATAAAGCACACAAAGAGAGGCAGCGGGGTGTGACCCCAGCAGCGCCCCCCGCTCTGCCCCAGGGCACCTCCCCAGCCAGGGCTCCCCCCAGGCAGGAATTCAGCCCGAAAAAGGGAAACAAAACAGAAACCTCTTTCCTACAGCACGAAGGATTCGTGGAGCTGCGGGATGCTCCCTGAACCCTCGGGCAAACATTAATGCTGGGGCGCTGTGAGCGAGCAGAGGGGACGCGGGGCTGCTGCAGGCGGAAGGCTCAGCTCGTCCCTGTGGAACCACAGCTGCTTTGGGTCAGAAGGACCTTTAAAGGCCATTTAGTGCAATCCCACCCCAGATCTGCTCCCAGCCCCTTTCCCGCGGCCCCACTGAGTTCCCAGAGGAAAGAAGGGGATTTCTCTCCCTTTCCAGGACCAGCTGTCTTTCCCTGAGCAGCCTCTGGAGCAGCCCCGGGTGCGGCGGAGCCGGAGGCGGCAGCGGGGCCGTTCCCCCGGTTCCCTCCCGGACTCCCGGCCCTACCCGGGGCTGGGTGAGCCGAACGCGAGGGCAGCGCTGAGCCAGCTCCGGCCCGGCTCACACGCGGCTTTCCCCTCTTACTCCCCCATGAGACAAGCAGGAAAAAATAATTCCACTTTTAAAGAAAGTTCCTCATTTTGTGTCCTGTTCAAACCCCTGCACTATCCCACAGAACCAGAATCAGACTGGTTTGGGGTGGGACCTTAAAGATCGGCTCGCTGGGAGGCTCAAAGGCGGCTCCCCCACTCCCATCCCGCCCCTCCAAGTGCATGGAGCCCTCGCCCCAGAGAGCTCCCCAAAATCGTGTGCCTTAAACAGGATATTGCAACCCCCGGTCCTTCCGGGTCACTCATCCAGCGGAGGGACCTCTCCATCCCTGTCCTGCATCACCCTCTGCCTGCTGGAGGGAACCACGGGGCTCCTCCTGGAGTGAGGCAACGGCAGAGCAAGAACCGGACAGGGCAAAACCCTTCTCAGGAGCTGAAAGTTTGGCACCGTGAGGACTCGAGATCCCGCCCGCACCCAAAGTGAGCCTCCCTACAGCCCAGCCCTACCGGGCTTTTCCTGCCGTTCCCACTCTCACCCTCCCAGACAGGACTTTCTCCAGGACACCTCCCCCGCTGAAAAAACGATCCATGGGACACACACAGCACCAGCTGAGGAGAGTGAGGAGCTGCTAGCAGGTGTTTCCTGCCCCGGGCTCCCATTCCCATTCGGCAGAGCAGCTGCAATTCCCGCTGACAGCCGCTCCC
Organism: Lycocorax pyrrhopterus obiensis; assembly: GCA_014706295.1. Classification (NCBI taxonomy): domain Eukaryota; kingdom Metazoa; phylum Chordata; class Aves; order Passeriformes; family Paradisaeidae; genus Lycocorax; species Lycocorax pyrrhopterus. The sequence continues at coordinate 11,643,443 of JACSVZ010000005.1, forward strand.
TGCCCTCCCGCTTCCCCAGGAGCAGCTGGGATGAGCCACCAGGCAGCTGGGACGTTCCATCTGGGATAACCCTGCACACGGGTTTCCCTTTTGGCACCTTACCTTCGCACTGGGCTGCTGCAGCCTTCCCCCAAGGAGAGGAATCCACTCACGGATCATGGATCTAATTGATGCAGCACCACATTTCTCAAGCTGGGACCCTCCTGAGGATGGTAAGGTGAGGAAAAAAACAGAAAAGCTTTGTGTTTCTGGTATCCCAGGTGTGCCACAGGGAAGAGACGCCAGCATGTACAGGACAGGCATTCCCAGAAAGGGGACTGGGAGAAGGCAGCTTCTTCCCTGGACTCAGCCCCAGATCCCAGGAGCATCCATCTGCCCCCCAAACAGAACAGAAAAAGGCATTTAAAGGCAAAGCTGCTCCTGGCACGGGCTGAGGCAGCATACGAAGAATTCCAACCATCTCCTACTGCACAGAACCACCACAGACCAGTCCAGGCATTTATTTTCCAAGCAGAAGGAACTGGATCCGTCAGTGACATCTCGGGCTGAGGCAGCTTTGAGCTGTACAAGGATTGAGACGTCAGGTGGAAGCAGCAGAGCAGGGACTGGCTGCTGGATGGCTTTGGAAGATCAAGAATCTGGCTTTTGCTCCTTGGAAAGAGAAGGAATTTGTTTGTATCAGAGATTTTGAGAGGGACCCAGCCAAGTCCAGCCAGGAGTCCCCAGTCCCCACGAACAGGTTTATCAAGGACCATGGAACAGCTGAGGCCAGGACGAGCAGCATCAGCCTCCAAAGGCATCCAGAAGCCTCCCGAATCCCAGTAAATGGGCACAGTTTCATTAACAGGAAAATCATTTGGTCAGCGCTGGGACAGGGCCTGAGCAGCACCGAGGGCCGTGGGGGGCTGGGGAGGGTTTCTTGCATAGATGTTGGCCAGAGGAGACCTGGAGCAGTGCCCTGCTGGGAGTCCTCCAGCTGGGATCCAGCAGGGAACAGCATCGGGCCCCAGGCACGGGGCTCTGCAGTGGGACAGGGTGAGCAGGAGCCACTGTGCAACGTCCAGCACTGCCAGGGTTTGGGGAAGGGCAGGAGTTTCGGGCTCAGCCTCTGGGAGAAGGAATCCTTGGGCATGGATCTGAGAAAGGGAGCAGGATGGGAAGACACCTGTGAACTCGTCCTGCCTCCTCTTTGGGGTTCTCATGACAAGGCAGCGGCAGAGTAATTCATACATTCACTAATTAATCAAAACCAGCATCTTCCCCATGAGAGACTGGGCCCAATTTTAAGGAGATCTGATCTGGGGGGGTTGGTTTGGGGTTTTTTTTCCTTCTTTCAGCCAAGCAGCCTCAGCCAGCCAAATTTTATTTTTCTGTCCCCCATTTTGGCTTCGCAAGGTTGTGATTTTTCCCAGGTGGCCAACTGGGAATACACTACCCTGAGCCCAGCCCTGTCCCTCTGCCACCACCTGAACACTGTGGGCAAAACCAGCCTGCTCCTTCCACACCTCTGCAAGTGCACAAACACCTTGGTGTTTCCTCCCCACGCTCCTAACAGCAGTTCCAACAAAACAAGAGGAGGAAATACAATTCTCTAACATTCTGCTTTTACTCCTTCATGGAATCTTTCCAATGCAACTTCACAAAAGCAACGTAAATAAAGTCTCTCTTTTTTTCTTCTAAAAAGAAGATCATGTTTCACAGATTCCGTAGTGCAATTGGTTATCTGGTAGAAAAAAAAAAAAAAATCTTCTTCACTCCATGGAGGAAAACGCTGGAAACAGTTCCATGGTCTCAATAAAAATAGGAAAGTCTGCCCAGGATGGGCTAGAAAGTTCCAGGTGTGTGGGACACACAATCCCTACAGTCTGCCTCTAGTTGAAGAGGATGGAGTTGGGGTCCTGGTTGGCCATCTGTGCAATGTGCTTTAGTACATCCTTTTTAGTAATGATCCCCAGCAGCTTCCTGGAAAACGAAACACGTTTTTAGTGCGCCCTCAGGAGGGACCCTGGCAGGGCCACTCGAGCCCCTTGCAGGCGCTGCAGAGTCTTTTGGGATTCAAAGTGACACCCCAGAGAAAGCATGACACCCTCTGAGGGTGGGGAGGCCCTGGCACAGGCTCCCAGAGAAGCTGTGGCTGCCCCATCCCTGGAGGAGTCCCAGGCCCGGCTGGACGGGGCTTGGAGCTGGGCTTGCCTTGGCCAGGCCAGAGCCGCCCCCGCACCCCGCCCCAGAGGGATCCCAGCGCTGTCCCCCCTGCCCGGGCAGCAGGGCAGGCTCTGCCCCCGGGCTCCCAGGGCTCTCACCCATTGTGAGTGACCAGGCACTGGCGCAGTCCCAGCTTGCGGAATATGTCCACCACGATTTCCATGGGCGTCTCGTCCGTCACCGTGAAGGGACTGAGGTCCAGGATGCTCCTGAGTTTCAGCACAGACGGGGAGCTCGGAGGCAGGGGGGGACAGTAGTCAGTGAAACAAATAACTGAGGTGCTCACGATCCCATCCTGCTTCTTCCGGGCGTTTTCTGGAAAGAGGAGTATTTGATTAAATATCAGCACTCCTTTCCTTTTCCAAACAGAACATTCCCTTTCCTCTGCCCACATTTAATGGCCTTAAAAGTCCTTTCCTTCCCTTCACCAGAGCTGTTCCCACCCAAGGAGGGTGTGATGGGTTTCCAGCCTTTCTTCCAAGAGAATCATGGAATCATTAAGGTTGGAAAAGACCTTTAAGACCATCAAGTCCAACCACTGACCAGCACCACCACCATGGTCACCACTAAGCCACGTCCTCAAGTGCCACATCCACGTGTTTCCTGAACACTTCCAGGGATGGTGACTCCACCACCGCCCTGGGCAGCTGTGCCAGGGCTGGACAACCCTTTCCATGAAAAAATTTTCCCCAATATCCAACCTAAACCTCACCTGGCACAACTTCAGGTCTTGTCCTGTCACTCCTTACCTGGCAGAACCTCCAGGATCTCCAAAGTTCCACTGCAGGGGCGGGATCAGCACATCAGCTCTGCCCACAGCCGAGGCTGTTGCACCTCATTGTGCTCTGGCCAGGTAAATACAAGATCTAGAGAACTTTTAACTTCCCAGTTTTTAGAGGAGGTAAATAAAATGCTCTGTACTTTTATGAGTCACTGATTTGGGTCCCATGCAGAGCAGTTAAAGGACTATTTCTAAGCACTTATCGACTGGCACAGGCTCCGTGGACGTCATCGGGGTCAGGAATGGAAAACAAGTCAAGTACTGGCCATCCCTCAGAGCTGCCCAGCAGTGCACACACAGGTACTGTGGGTACCTGCCACACTGCAATCTGATACCAGCGTTCCAAGACCTCCTGGGAAGGGGCAGGTCTGGCAGCCCAAACACCAGGCTGGATATTCAGAGTACTTCAGAATACTTGGGATATTTGATCATGAAAACCCAAATCCCATCCCGTGCCTCACTGTGCACAGCTTGGGGACGGGACCACTCTCGATGAACCCCTGGAGATTCCAAGGAACACAAGTGCAGGAACTCACGGGGGTAGCACAGAAGGCAGGCAATGCACACGATAACCTAATGCACTTGTTCCTGTATTTTATTCCATATAGTCCCAGGCAGCCAGTGACAGGACGAGGACACAGCCTCAGGCTGTGCCAGGGGAGGGTCAGGTTGGACATCAGGAGGAATTTCTTCACAGGAAAGCTTGCTAACATTGGAAGGGGCTGCCCAGGGAGGTTTGGAGTCCCCATCCCTGGAGGTGTCCTAGGAACACCTGGACGTGGCGCTCACTGCTCTGGGCTGGGGACAAGGTGAGGATCAGGTTGGACTCGATCCTGGAGGGCTTTTCCAACCTCAATGATCCCATGATCCTGTGACAAGCCACCCTGTCCTTCACATCCACTGCAAGCAGAGCCCACACTGCTCAGGGGTGCCGGCCCAGCCACCAGCACCAGGGCGTGTGAGCCCCTCAGGTCAGCGACAGCTGGCACTAATGACAGCACACGCCCCGGGGCGGTGGCACCTCTTACCGATGGAGATGATGAGGTCTCTCCTGAGGACAAACCCGACCAGGCGCTGGGACGCCCGGGACACCACCACGGGGTAGCCGCTGTAGGTGGTTTTGGTGACGATGGTCTCCACGTCCTCCACGGTCATGCTGTCCTGCGTGATGACCGTCAGGGGAGGGTCGTTCTTGCGCGGCCGCATCACGTCCATGGCCCGCGTCTTGTGTGAGAACTCCTCCTTGGCCTCCAGGAAGGGGTATCCGTTCAGGCGGATGTGGGCGTCGTAGATCCCCTCCCGGCCGATGGCATCGGCCACCCACTTGCTGGTCATGGCTGCGGCCATCAGGGGCACGATGTACTCCAGCCCCCCGGTGAGCTCGAACATGATGACCACCAGCGACACGGTCATGCGGGTCACCCCCCCTGCCAACACAGCGCGGCTCGGGTCAGTCTGGGATTGTGTCACACCAGTCCCCACCTCCGGAGAAGGGCTGCTGCCAGCACAGCGGGACTGCCCCGTTCGGCAGCGCCAAGCGCCATCGGAGCAGCGCTCAAACCTCGCTCCCTGCCACAGCACCAGGCCCTGCGATGGAGCTCGAGGTCTCTGTGCGGTTTTGTCTCGGCGTGTTTTAATTATGCTTTTGAGATTTGAGTCCCAAAGCTACTCCCAAGTATTTTACAGGAGTTTTGCTCCCATACCATTCCCTAAAGGGGCACAGACCCTCCAGTGCTGCCCAGCAGCAAACAGAACCATTAATGAAGTTAAAGTGCATTTATCTTCCATGCAAGCAATCCCAGAAGGGTCTGGGTTTGAAGGAACTTTCAAGCCTATCTCATTCCAACCCCTGCCACAGGCAAGGACACCTTCCACAGGATTGGGTTGCTCAAACAAGGTGTATCCCCTCTAAAAAGGCCAAAGATGGGGTTTGGTAGCACGTTTTTAGAGGAGACTTTCTCCTGATAAAGCAGTCCCTTAGGAGTTAAACGTATTATTCCATGGATGAGGGGACTGGGAATTGTGATGAAAGTGAAGTTCAGTCACATGCACCCAGTCTCTCCAACTCAGCCAAGAGGAAGAAGTGTTACCAAAAAACAGAGCACTTAAAAGCAGAATTACATCACAAGACTTAAGGCCAGAACAGGAAGTAAAATGAATTAAAACCCCACAGGAAAATTGAAGTTCCTGGGCAGCCTCAGCTGTTGTGGCTGCCACTCAGGAGCTCCCCACTGCAGCCTGCCGTGCCCAGCACCAGGCTGGGGATGGCAAAAGAGCACCACCAGGTGATGAACACAGGGCACGTTCTATTACAGCGTTTCCTGGGGTTCCTGAGGCGACAACCAGCTCTGACAGCCGGCCACAACCACAGCTCTTCAGCCACAGAGTCACTACGGCGTGGAACGAGACCATCTTTAAGGTCCCTTCCAGCCCGAACCATTCCTTGGTTCAATGATTAAGGCTGGGAAAGACCTCTGAGCTCAGGGGGTCCAACCATTCACCCACCACACCCCCTCTTCAGGCGGCCAGCCAAGGCCCAGCCCCAGCTTACCCAGACAGGCGGCGGCGCCCACCATGGCGTAGAGGCCGGGGGTGATGCAGTCGGCCCCCTGGCTGCACCAGCCGCTGAAGATGGCCCAGTCATGGTGGTAGAAGGCCAGCTGCTCCACGGCCACCCCCAGCAGCCGGCCCGCGATGGCCCCCACGGCCATGCTGGGGATGAAGAGCCCTGAGGGCACCTGTGGGAACACGGGTCAGTGAGCACCAGAGCCCCAGCACTGCTCAGAGGAGTGGTGGAACCTCCAGCCAGACGGAGGCAGAGGCTTTGCTGCAGCTGAGCTGGAAGGGACATTTGAGAAGTCATCTAGTCCAACGCCCCTGCAGTGAGCTGGGCCATAAAAACTGTCCATCAGCTCCATCCACTGCAGGAAAGCTCACACCTGGGAACTACTCCTGCAGCTCCAGAGGCTGCACCAAACAACTTCCAAACCATCTGAGCAAGGAACAGCTCCAATTAAGCATTTACAAATTAAGACACTGATTGCTTTGCAATTAGCTGTTGCATCTAAATCACATATTTATCAAAAAAGCTTGAGGCAGGACAATTTAGGAGCATTCTGTGTCTAGAAAACAGGATGTGGAGCCCTGAGGCACCAGTTTTGTGACCGCATTTGGTGCCCACACTCAGGCTGGAGGGTTTCTGCTGCCCTCAGGTACGAGCAGCAGGACAAACAACTGCAGTCTGTCCCCTTCTGACAGAGCCCGGGGGGACACATGTCTGGTTAGGGAGGAAACAAAACTCTCCGGGCCCTGCAGAGCGTGGGAAGAACATGAGCTCCTTTACAGGCAACCCTCACCTTCATGCCAAAGGTGAAGATGGTGATGAAGACCTTCATGATGAGGGCCAGTGCCAGCTGCCACATGGCCGTGTACACGCCGGGGCCGGCGGCGCGGTCGGGCAGATCGTCCCCCTTGGTGCTGTTGAAATCATTCACGTACTCACAGAGCTGGGACGAGTCCAAAATCCCACAGTCGTTGAAGAGTTCCGAAATCAGCTCGCTGGTGCTCATCCTGGTGTACTCGTTGGGGAAGGCCAGGATGGCCGTGATGGCCGTCACCACGAACACCTCCAGCACCGGGTACTTGCCCAGCCGCGTCGTCTTGCGCCGCCTGCACCAGGCGATGTTGCTGCGGATGAAGAAAGCTCCCCAGAGCCCACCAAATATTCCCAGCAGGATGAAGGGCACCAGCTCCAGCAGATGCCACGGCATGTGGAACTCCACGTAGAAGAGCACGAGGCGGCTGTTGCCGAAGGGGTTGATGGAGCGCAGGGTGAAGGCAGCGACCAGCGCGGCGAAGAAGGAGCGCCAGAGGGTCTTCAGGGGGAAGTAGTAACTCACCTGAAGGGGAGAAAAAAGCACCTTCAGTCACTGCAACACTTAGCATGACTCCACTGCAGGGAGTAAAGCCAGGACAGAGATCCATGTGCTCATTCCCTGCTCGCCAGCCAAGCACCCCAGGCTTGGTCTGGAGCTGCGGTTCAATGCGGATTGCAGCGCCTGGGATGGGCCCTGGCCTGCACACTTCCACTGCAGCACGTGCCCTCTGTGATCCCTGGAGCGACTCACTCAGGTAATAAAAGCTGTTACACATCAGCCACGAGCTGAATGCAGAGAATTCTGTGGCTCTGCAAGGTCCAAAGTACCAAACAGCAGCACCTGCCATCACTGCCACCAACTACTGCTCAGCTGAGCAAATCTATCCCCGCCCTCCTCTGAAATCCATCCCAGCCTTCCTCTGAAATCCATCCTGCTACTCCCCTGAGATAAACAGCAATGATCCTTTCACATCTAGATCAGCAGATTAAGGATTAGGTGGTCCTTGGGAAGATAAGAGGATTGATAAACCAGAGAAGTTTGTTCCCAGGTACCCTGGAACACAGCTGTCAGGAGAGTGGACAAGGGAAAATGGCCTCAAGCTGTGCCAGAGGAGCTTCAGGCTGGACATCAGCAGGAATTTCTCCACGGGCTGTGTTTTTAACCCACAGGGTAAGGTCTGCTCTAAAGCAGCATTCCAAGGTTACCTCCTCCAGGCTGAAGAGCACTCCTCCGATGGGAGCTCCAAAAGCCACGGACACGCCGGCGGCAGCCGCTGCTGACAGCACCTGAAGGACATACAGAGGCACTCAGACTGCTCAGCCCTCCCAAACATCCCCTGTTTTTGGTTTGTCTTCACTTAAATTTGTACAACATTTATCTACAGCACAGTCAGCCAGGTCTGACCTGCTTTAAGACAGCAGGGAAAAGGTGGAGTGAGCCAATTCCCTAAGAAGGAGCTCCAAAAAAATCAGTGTTAGCATTTCAACAGTCCCAGCACCAAATCAGCAAAGTGGCAAAGCTGGAACCTTCCTCTGCTGTGCCAGGTGATCCAGCTTAGGTAAAGCATCGGCACAACACAATGGCAGCAATTTCACCTCCCACAACACCCTGCCTTTTCCCACCTCACACTGCCCCAGTGTCCCAGCAGTGTCCACAGTGTAATTGGAGGAGCTGTGGGGCCCCCCAAAACCTGCCAGCCCACCCAGGGGGTTCTGCCAGGCTTGGTTCAGCAGCAGGTAAACTGGCCAACACTGGCACACCAGGACATGCCAAAACAGAACCATTTACCCCAGAACAGAACCATTCACCCCCAGCCCCAGAGCCCCAGCCCCACTCGCCCTCCCCAGGATGGTGTCCCCACGCACCTCCCTGCGCTTGGCCTCGTTCTTGCGGTACTTGGTGAAGAGGTGGCACAGGATGTTCCCACAGCAGCAGGCGACGTGGACCAGGGGCCCCTCCTTGCCCAGGCTCAGCCCCGAGGACACGGCCAGCACGAGGGTGATGGTTTTGATGACCAGCGTCCACTTGCCCAGGTAGCCTCTAATGATGAAACCACTTAAGATAGTTTTGATCTGGAAGTCAAGCACACAAAGCTCTACAGGCTTTCATTCAAGCCCTGGTCAGAGCTCCTGATTTACCGGGCATTCCCAATCCTGCCCTTCCCTACAGCTTTCAGAGTCCCCCTGAGCTATCAAAAGTGAGAGAGTCCATAAAGATCTCTCTCCACGCAAAGGCAGAAGCAGACATTGAGTCGCTCCCTCAGGCCGCTATCCCTGCTGGAGGAACACCTAAGCAGTGCCTCCTGCAGCAATGCCAAAACATCTGATTTTTCAAGGGACTGCATGGAGACTTTAGTACTAGACCTGTTTCAGCAACAGCCTGGAAAAACACCCACGTATTAAGCCATCATCTGAAGTGGGAGAAATTATTCCATAGCATGTACGTGTAAGTTTTGGATGGTGGATCCCTACCCCACCTGAAAAACAACCCCCTCTCGTTCTCACTCACCTCTGGGATCCCTGAGCCACAGGCATAGGGAGCAAAGCCCTTCACAAGGAGCACAGCAAGGAGGGAGAACATCAAGGCCCAGACAACGTACATGAAATAGTTGAGAATATACGCAAAGGCCCCCTGAAACACAGAGAAAATTGCCCAAATCAGATGGTTTCAACTGAAACCACAGCAAACCTGGGCACTGAAGTGAGCACCAGGAATCAGCAGGTCATTCCATAGAGCTATCACTAGAAATGGTGAGACCTGCCCTAGGTCTGAGGTTTCAAGGACAAGTTCCATTCACTGGGTTACCAATCATGGCATTCCCCCAAAATGTTCATGGGCAAAATACACTCCAACAGCACATCCTGGACACAGCAGGGACATGCTGCACCTGTAAAGGGGGCAGTGTTTTGCCTCACCACATCCCCTCCAAGGACAACACCCAAATAACTTGTTTATTAACACCCCTTGAGAACCCCAGCAATGAACCACTGAACCACCCAGAGCTTGGACTCCTGGCATCTACATCCACATCACCCCAGGGATGATACAGGCAGGGCAAACTGGGAATTCAGCAGCAAAACCAGTTCCGGGCACACATCACCTCTCCATGGCCAAGAATCAGCTGGGACCAGCTCTTCCACTCGGGACACTTGTCCCTGTCGGTGAAGGTGGTGTTGGATTTCCAGCAGCAGTGCTCGTGGTTGAACCAGAACCCTGCCAAACACACTCCTTCCTTCAGATCCGTCATCCAGTGGGCAGAGATGTCGATCAGACCCGCCAAGGAACCTAGTTTAAAGGGAAAAAACCCAAATAATTTAATGAACAGACTCAAACACCTGACGGTCACAGTCTGCCCCACCAACTTCTGACTCACCTCCCAACACACAGAGCAGTGTGGTATTTCTGCCTACAACTGACTTTTATTCTGTGGAGAGCTAAACGAGAGGATTTGCCTAATTTTGGAATAATTTCAATACACTGAAAAGAGCAGGTCAGGAAACAGAGCATGGCTGATGATATTTCAGAGGCTGACTGTGTTCAAACCCCCCCTGCATCACCAGCAATTAATTCTTCTCAATAACTGTTTGTTAAATACAGCACAGCAGCAGTGAGGGCAGAGAGGGATGTCCCACATTCCTGGGGGACTCAGACAAAATGTGTCACCAGGATGCAGGAGCTGCACCAACACCACCGACACTGTGACAGGAATAACTCTGAATTTGGAGAAAACATTTCCAACCCTAATTTAAAAAAAGAAAAATAAAGGAGGGGACAGTTACAACTGTGCCAAACACAACAAGACAAGCAGAGCCTGCACAGAAGGGAAGTCAGGTTTTAGGAGGAATCTTCAAGTCACTTTTGTTAATAACTCCTCCAATCCCAAAACCCCCACAACAAGGAGGCAGAGGCCAGGGACCTCTGATCCACAGGAGCAAGTGGCAGCACAAGCTCCAGAGGTTGCAATAAGCATTCAGCAAATCCCCCAGTTAATGACCAACTGGCCAGCAGCCTTCCTGGGTAAACATTAACAGAGGATTTCACTCTATCCCTCGTGACAGATGCCTGCTGCTTCCTATCGGGAAGATTTGTATCCAAGTGATTTATTCCTGCTGCCCTGGGGCCAAAGTTTGTTCCTAAGTAATTTAAAAGGTCTCAGCCGCCCGAATTCTGAAAGACACCTGATTTCCAAGCAGCACCTCTCACTTTTAATATCAAAGTATAGAAGGAAAAACCCCCAAAATATAAGAAACTCCTGCTGGCAGCCCCTGGCATTAACCCCTTCAGTACCCACAAGGAGCGTTCGGCACAGACATTCCCAGCATTTTGATCAGCTCTGCTTTAATGAACATTTTTTATTTATTTCAGAGTTCTGTACCAGCAGCAGAGCCAGAGCAGTGTCCAGGACACCTCTGAGTATCAGTTTTGTATTTTGGTTTTGCACAAACACAGCCTCAAAGCACTTTAAAATAATTCCCTGTGAATTACAGGGCAGCAGCAGAGCCCTTGGTGTCCTCACTCCCAAATCCAGCTGCTCCAGGGACCTGCCAGGCCTTGGGGAGGAATGGATCCTGATGCTGCAGTGCAGGAATTAGCTTTACCTGGAGGTTTGCTCTCACCTGCCAACAAACCAATGAGCAGCATCAGCAGCCAGCCAGAGAAGGCGTCGCTCACGCTGTGCAGCAGTGCCCAGGTGGACTCTTTGCTTCTGTTGGTGATCTGGGAAAGGGTTTGCAGAAAGAAACAGAAATCCATGAGGACTCTGATCCACTGTGGTGTGAATGCTCCAAAACTACTTGGTGACACTGTCACTCTGCTTTGAGGGGGCAGAGTAAATCATCTGATAGTGGCTGCTCCTACAGCTGGTGCAGCTGGGTGGGAGGCGCAGGAGAATGGATCAAAGACCACGGAATCCCAGAATGGGTTGGATGGGAAGGGACTTTAAAGATCACCCAGTCCCCTGTGTTGCATTTGGAAGACAAAATTCCAAAGAAAAACCCAACCCATGCTCATCCAGGCAGAAAGGATTCCTCCTGCATGTACTCCTCATTTAGTGGGTGTTAGTTGTGTCCATCTACGTCCCTTTCTATCTGGGAATAATAGTGGTGAGCTGGAACGCTTCCCTTGGGAGAGGCAGCCGGGCACACAATGGCTGTTCTGTCACCCTTTGTCTGCCTGTCAGGAGCAGTGAGACTGACAGCCCTCAGCCATCCTCGGGCATCTGGGACAGGGCTGAGTCCCACTTCCCAGTGCCACCAGCGCCTGCTTCCCAGCTGGACCATTCCTCTCTGCCCTCTTGCATTCTGAGCAGATTCCTTTAATTGCAGAGCGGTGAAGTCCTGGGAAGGAATTCTGGAAGAATTGCACTCAGTCTTCTCAAACAAAAAAATCCCAATAGAAAGAGCACCATTCACCAGTGCAACTTTGAGAGCAGGAAACCAGGCTGGTTTTGTGCTCCAAAACCCCCACTGCAAATAAATCAAAGCCTTCCGAAGAGAAGTCGCAACCGATAAACTGCAACACGTTGGATTTAGAGCTCCTTTTCCTCAAACTGAACTCTCAGCTCCCATCCTAAGGGCCATCCCTCCATCCCAGGGGTCTCTAGGAAGTGCCTCCCTACCCCAGCAAGAGTCACACGTTCCTCATCCTGCACTCACAGCCAGCGAGGAGGAGCAGGAATTTTTACCTCCCTGTGCCTGTCCCGATCCCTGGACTTCTCTCGCACCCAGTCTATCGTGTTAAAATCTTCGTAGGTGCCCACGCCAGGAAGAGGCTCCTCCAGGAAATCCATCATGGTGCTCGTGCCGTTCATCCCTCCTCCATTATACGAGGAAAAGCCTGGTGGGGGAGGAAGGGGGAAAATTGAGCATTTCTTAGTTTTCCCTCTTTTTATAAAACACCAAAACTCATTAGGAGGAAAACCAGAGATTTCAGTGGAAATAAAGAGCTACTGAGGTGTTCCCTGAGCTGAATACCACAGGCACACATTCCCAGGTGATCTGTGCCAGGCACACCCTTCCCAGCTTCAGCAGCTCACCCGGAGATGGGGTTGTTCCTGGAAACGACTGTTCAGAACAAAGTAAATCACCACCAGCATCTAGATGGTGACTTTTCCCTAAATCCAGGACTTGCCACGAGGATATTTTGCCATTTGAGGCAAGCAGATGGGAGAGGAGAGAAGGAATATTTAGGACTTCCAACAGAGCTGAAGGGTGTCCCAGGTGGATGTGGCAAGGATGAGGGCAGGATGGGCAGGAGGGCATGGATGGGAGCAGGGAAACAGGGAAAGCAAAGCATCCAGTGGGGCCTGGAAAGCACAAAGTGGTACCAAATGGGGGCTGGGAAAAACACCAAACTGGGACTTGCAGCCTCCCTCCTGTGACAATTTAGTCAAATTACAGGGGCTCCTCTTTAACCTGCTCCAGCCCATGGGAAACGATGCTCAGCTTGGGTGTACGTTCCCAAAATTCTAGCTCTGGAAGACACTACGTGTTTGCAGTCATCCAGAGGGAAAAACAGCAGAGCAAAAACCAAAATCCAGTCAAAACTGGAAGGTGGGGTGAAGAGGAGGGTTAAAAGTCCCAGGCAGAAGGGTAATGGTTGGTATCTGAGCATATTTAGCTTGCAGATATCACGGGGGCAAAGGTGTCTCCAGATGCGAAAAATAAGGAATTCAAAGAGCTGCCCTCTGTCCCACCGTCTGAGGCAGGAAGGGAAAAGAGCTGTGAAGTCTTCCCAAGCCCATCTCCCAGATTGCCACAGCTGCAGGAAAACAAGATGAGTCATGTACAGAACTGACAACCACCACAAAATAACCCACTTAAAACGGCTCCTCGTTGCACTTGGGACAAAAAAAGGTGGAGTTCTCCAGAGCTCTTCCAAATGCTGAGTGCACAGGCCGTGAGCCCCAGCTGCACTGGGAGGAAAACGGGGCACGTTTTCCATAAGGAATCCCTGCTTTTAACAGAATTTCTGAGACCAGAAGCTTGGAAATACAAAACTAGTATCAAGGCCTCCAGAGATTTCCCCACTAAAATATCCCCACTGGAAATCCTAGATGCTGTTCCCTCAATCTGACGGATTAGAACCTCCTTGAATGAACCATCCTGAGCCCAGCAGTAGCAGGTGGAGCACGGGGAACACTGAAGTGCCTGGAACTCCTCCTGCCACCGGGCTGGTGCTGCTCCAAGGACCCGAGAGCTACCTGGCACAGGTATCCAGGGACAAACGGAGGCCTCATCCCGGTCACCTGAACAAGTCCCACCTGCAGCCCAGAGCAGGAGCTGGGTTTGTTCCCCCCGGAATGACCACCTCTCCCAGAAGCACCCCAACCATTCCTGTCTCTGTGCTGCAGGCAGCAGGCTCTCCCTGGTTATTCCTTTCTTTTTTTTGGCCTATCTACCATAATCTTTCCTAAAGATAAAAGATACAGCTGTCCTAAAGAAAAGTATTAACGAAGGAGAGAGCTCAACCAAGCTAATAGAACACCCTGAGAAGCATTCGCTGCAAGAAGATGAGATCAGGCACATTCCATGCTCACTCTCCTGGAATAACTGCCCAGACCAGCGACTTTGAGCTGTCCTGGGAACACTCTCCCAGCTCAAAGCTTGTCATGGAGCACCAGGAACCAGACCCTGAGGCACAGAGCAAGCACAGAGCTGCAATGGCAGAGAGGCTGCAAGTCCTGGTGCCCCCAGCAAGACCCTGATGGCACCCGCAGTCCCCCAGGCACAGCCCCGGTGATCCCACAAGCAGATGGGATGGGCTGATCCCACTCCAGACCAGGCAGGTGCAGTTTGGAGCCTGATCCTGCTCTCCAGGATCCCTGCTCAGCCCAGCCCGCCATCCTACAGCACCAGGATTTCTATTCCCAAAGGAGAATCCCGAGGTCTCCAGCCACACACGATTGTTCATTTGACAGATGATGAGAAAACATCTTTAGATTTTTTCCAGGGGTAATCCAGAACTATAAAATGGCTGACAGCCATAAATATTTATAAGGATCATATTTCCTGCCTCAGCTTGCTGCAAATCAAAGATCCTAGGATTCCCAGATAGGAATAAAGGAGGAAAATGAGCTCAGTGATGCCCTGCCAAAACACATTCAAGATGACCACACAGATCTCCCCGTTTGTAATGTCCAGATCTCCAAGCCAAATTCAATGCCCAACACAGGGAGTGGAAAGTGCCCCTGTTACAGCTCATTTCAAACAGAGATTTCTCGGTGTTTTGATCACTCCCCAGAAGGGGTCAATTAATGCTCCACTTCAGACCCTGCCGGGCTCAGGAAAACCAGGCTGCACTTGGTGAAATTCCAGGCTGTGCCATGTGCCACCCCGCAAAGCCACAGCGTTTGCTGACTGTCCTGCCAAGGGGACAGCCACGGCACCTGGAGAGCTCCGCCGCTGCTTCCCTGCACCAGCAAATCCCAGCAAAGCGGGGGCTTCGCAGGGGAGAGACAGTAAACAAAGCCCCATTACACAGCAGAAACCCCACAGCTCCCCCAGGCTGATCCACCCCCCTCATCCCGGCCCCAGAGCCGCTGCCAGCAGCCTGCTGCCCCACAGCGTGCACGGACACATGGACACATTCCCCTTGGCTCACACCTCCTTCTCCTGCCTGGAAGGGTCTCCTCACCCTGGCTCAGCCGCGCCGGGGGTGTGTCCGTGCCATGGCCGGGCTCAGGGGGCCATTCCCGGGGCTCACAGCGGCACTCTGTGCATCCTCCTCCTCCTCCTCCTCCGGGGCCGATCCCGCAGCGGCGCTGGGCCCTCCCCGCTCCCGGCGTCACCGGCACCGTCACCAGAGCCAGCCCCTGCACCCGGCAGGGGACACTGCCACCAGAGCCAGCCCCTGCACCCGGCAGGGGACACTGCCACCAGAGCCAGCCCCTGCACCCGCCAGGGGACACTGCCACCAGAGCCCCCTCCCACCGGGGGGACAGGACCAGAGCAAGGAGAGGGCCAGGCTCGCAGGCAGGGACACGGGGATGGGGAATCCCGGAGCCGCAAGTGGAGCCACTTCGGCAGCACATGGGACGTTTTCTCTGCAAGAAGGGATTCCCCCGGACTAACACCAGTTTGCTGTGCTGCAGACTGGGAGCTGCAGAGAGCTGGGGAAACACCTGCTGCTGAATCCTGTTTGTGCTCACAAACACCCGAGACCAGGCTTTGGGGTACCCCGGGCACTCCGACCTCGGCTCATGGAGTCACAGAGGGGTCTGGGGTGGAAGGGACCTTAATGACCATCCCATTCCACCCCCTGCCATGGGCAGAGACACCTTCCGCTATCCCAGGTGGCTCCAAGCCCCGTCCAACCTGCTCCTGGCACCCCAGCCTGGCACATTCCCTGCTCTGCAGCCCATTCCCAAAGCTCTGCCCCAAGTCAGATGCAGCACAGGAAAACACATTTAACAACAGCCTCCTGACAGCGGTGGGTCAGTCACTGACGCACTGAGAGACAAACCCCTTTCTTTTCCCACCCAGCTGACATTTTCCTTGCTGAATAACTCCCATGCTCACTGTCTTTCCAGCAGGCAGGCACTGGATTTTCCTTTTGTCCTCCGGGCACAGCCACACTTCAAAGGCTCTCCCAGCTCCACGAGCAGCCTTTATCTGGCCTTTATTCAACGCACACAGAGCTCAAAGGGGCTGGTGATTAAGTTCCTCGGGCTCCAGTTTGCTGGTGATAACTTGTCATTCACACATTGTCTGGGAGGCTGAACCTCTGCACCCTCCCCACGTGGACTTTGGTCTCACTGATAAAAGCTCCGGGTTCTGTCTGAGGTCAAGGAGGAAGGCGGGTGAAGAAAGCATGGGAGATGAGCCAGCTCAAGGCTCCCACTTCAATTTTTAATTTCGTTTTTAATTTAAGATGGAGAATAAATCCATCACTGCTAAATCCCACAGCTTCAGGTTTCACACCTGGCACCCAAACATCTGCCAGCAAACATCTGAAGTCAGCAGGGGAAATTCACAGGGAGAACTGAAACTTGGGCAAGGAGCTCTTCCTCCTTTAAAATTTCCTCTTTTACTTCAGTGTCACCTCCCTGAGGACTGGAGCATCCTGTCAACAGAGAGAGCCTCGTCCAGGGCAACCACTCCTTAGAGCTCAGCAGATCCATGTGGATTCACCCCTTCTCCATGAATTTCACAGCTCAGACTTGAGGAGGAGGAGCAGACCCTCTGGCCAGACAAGGGGTGGCAGGGGAAGCACCAAATCCCTCCGTACTGCCACACTGCAAGATTCTCTCCATGACAGAAAACCTCCAAAATTACAGCTAAGGAAGAAGGGAGGGGACAGTCTGTGCTCGTATCACAGCCCCTCAGGAACGGCTCAGTGCTGCCATTCCATGGCACTCACAGCCCTCCCTCCTGCCACTGCCAGCTCTTCTCCACAGCAGCTACTTTGGAAAACTCCAGGAAGGACTCTCCTGAAGCCAGAGGATGTGCTCCATGCCACAGCCCAGGAACCATACGGACGGGGATGCAATCAAGCACAGAACCCTGCAAACTCTTCACCCTGGTGCCAGGGAACACCAGACCCATCCCAGGCAGAGGCCAGCAGGATCCACACAGCAAATATTACCATGAAACCCTAACCAAAGCCATCAGGAAAAGCAGCAAGGGGAGAGCTTGTGGGTGTTACCTCCCATCTCCCTGTCGAGCGGAGGGTCATCGTCTGCCGTGGAGAAATCCATGGATGCTCCAGCGATTTCCAGCATATCCTCATCGCTGGTGGCGCTCTGGAAGCTCCCCCGACGATAGCCCTTCTGATCCATGGCCAGAGCTTCCAAACCTGAGGGAAATGGGAAGCCTTTTAGAGCACAAGCAGGAAAACTCATTTCCTAACCCAACTGGACTGACACTTGACCCTGGAGACCCAGAGGCTGCACTGCTCTTCCCATGGGAAGGGTGCATGCAGTGCTGTCATCTGAAGTTAAGGCTGGAATTCCAAGGTTTTGGAAAAGCTTTACAATTCTCTTGCACTAGATTTTGTAGTGTCACATGCCAGAAACAGAGAGCAGGTCCCAGTACGGCTTCTGAACCCAGCTGGGGAGCCACAAACACAGCAGCAATGGGGCTTCAAAGAACAAGTTCAGCAACCATTGCCCAGCCAAGAGGAGAGTCCTTCCCTAACAGGGATCCTACATCCATCCTCTACTCATCAATCCACTGGAAAAGGGCTCAAACTGGATTTTGGATAACGAGCTACCAGCACAGAGGGACAAGCACTGCCCTGGTCCTATACTGGCCACACTGTTCTTGATCCGGGCCAGGTTGCCCGCCTGGACTCACTGCTCGCCATGTGCACTTTTTTCCAGAGAATTAAGAGAGAAACCAACTACACAGCTCAGCCCTACTCCAGGAAGGGAAAACGCCAGCCAGCACTTCCCAACAGGCTGAATTACACACTCTGCAGAAAACACTTCCTACTACACAGAAAAAGCCACCACAGCACACACAAAAAGCCCTGGCACTGCACAGGGCACTCTTTGCTGAGCCTTACACTGTGGAACACCATGTTCCTTCACTTTTAAGCCATATTTTCTCATTAAACTGTTGCAGAAGATCCTGGAAAAGAAGGAGCCAAGGGGAGCCGGGTGCTTGGGAAGGCACATGAGCAGCTGCACACCCTGGGAGCACACAGACAGCGTGGCCTGGAGAAACCCAGGAATTCAAAGTTAGCATTTGCCAGCTAACAATGAAAATAATTAAATGGCAATAAAGTGCTGTGATGCTCCTCCAGTGAGCTGCTTCCAGGGAGCTCAGTGGATCCAGTTCCCAGCCCGGGAGGCAGGGACGGCCCGTTCCGCCTGGCAGAGAATTAAGGAACTGTGCTCGTGTGTCTTGGGGCTCGTTTGCAGCATAACATGGTTTTACAGGGATTTTCCAATAAGACTCTGTGTGTGTAAATATGTGGGACATGGGGTTAAAATATCTCTGCACTTGTAGAATCCCGGAATGGTTTGGGTGGGAGGGATCTTAAAGCCCATCCAGTGCTGCCCCTGCCATGGCAGGGACACCTTCCACTATCCCAGGCTGCTCCAAGCCCCGTCCAACCTGGCCTTGGACACTGCCAGGGATCCAGGGGCAGCCACAGCTTCTCTGGGCACCCTGTGCCAGGGCCTCCCCACCCTCACAGGGAACAATTTCTCCCCAATATTCTATCCAAACCTCTCTGCTTTGCACAGAAAGCATCGGTTCCTGCAGCATGGGCAGCCAGAGTCCCTGCTGCAGGAGCAGAAACTGGAGCAATGGCACGTCCTGCTCCCCCCAGTCCCACCCTGAGCTGGTTCTCATTTATAGCTTTAAAACCCAAAACCACGGCAGCAAACACAGCACCTTCCAGCCACAGCAGAGCCCAGGGAACACCCGGCAGCACAAGAAGGACACACACCATGCTCACTTCTCCTGGCAGCCCCAGAGACACAGGTTTCAGACACATTTTCTTACCAAAACACTCCCTCTACAGGTGAGCAATGCTTTCCCAGGCACAAGGAATAAAATAAAATAAAAACTGGACCGTTTTCATGCTTTTCTGGTTGTTCCTTTACCCCAATTCTCCATCGGGCAACAGCTGCCTCTTTGCACAGGCCCTGGCACTGCCAGAGCCCCCGGAGCACACGTACATACCCCAGGGCTCCCGGTGTCCCCAGCGCCCGTGTGACGCCATCCTCCTCCAGCGGCTCCCATCCACCTCCTCCGCCCTTCTACTCCGTCCTGGTGTTCCCCATGGCACTCAGAGAAAGGGAAGCAGCAAAGCAGAACCCGGCAGGGTCCCCACGACATCGCCTGGAAGTGACTCAGATGACAGCGCCGGCAGCAGGAAGCCGGAGCCTCGCTGCCATCCTGCCAGGATGCTCAGCCCTCGCTGCGATTTCCAATCCAAAACCCAAGCATTCCAAGGTTTTTTCCCTGTTCCAGGCTTCAGTGTCACCCAGCAGACGGGCTCCCTCAGTCTCACCATAACACCTGTCCCAGTGCCACTGTGGCACCAGGGAATGGGACTGGGAGAGCTCCGGCACCGCCACACTTGGAGCTGCCCTTCCAGCCAAAGGCTCGAGGTTTTCCCAGTCAGAGCACGGAAAAAGCTCCCACAGCATTTTTCCCTCCCTGTGAGAGGAGAGGCTCGACCCCAGCTCCACCAGCACGGACATTGCACCAGGAGAACCCCACCAGGAGCGGGCAGGAATCCCAACCAGCCACCTCTGGAGTCGCTCCCGCTGTGGGAAGGAGCCAGCTTACCACCTAGTGGCTGTTTCCTCTGGGAAACCAAAACCCTGGATCACAAGACTGGGGATTTTAAGATCAGCAAATCTAAGCTGAGCTTTGACAGCTCAGGGCTCTCCATCCTCCCCAGCCCCAAGTGGTTCTCAGGCACATCCCCTCCCACAAGTACCAGATCCACTGGTGCACAAACTAGAAAAAAAATGCAGAATGAGCCAATTGTAACTGGAAAAATAGAAAAGGAAAGGAAAGGAGAAAAAAATGTAGCATTTGGCTGTTGGGTCAATATTCCTGGGAGCCAGCAGAGCCAGGCTTTCATAGTCCTGGAATGCCTTGGGTTGGAAGGGACCTTAAAGCCCAAGTGGCAGGGACACCTTCCACTCTTCCGGGTTGCTCCAAGCTCCATCCAACCCGGCCTGGAACACTTCCAGGGACAGGGAGTCCACAACCTCTCTGGGCAACATCATCACTCTACAGGCTCCCACCAACACTAAAAAATCCCCACATTTCCCATCCCGAGCAGAAGAAGGGACTCCATGAGGGTGAAACTCCATCTCTGTGTGAACTGAGAGAGCTGGTTTGGATTTTGTTGTATTCCAACCCTTGAAACACGGAACCCTCTGCAGGAGGAGTTGGACTGAGAAGCCTCGTGCACAGCTGTGCTGCCAAATCGATACCCCAGGGAGGGGCCAGCCCTGTGTCCCCATGCTGTGACAAAAGAGCCAATGATTTGCCGCAGGCAGTTCCAAGACAATGTTATTTTTCCAAGCCATTCTCTCCTCCAACTCCCTGTGCTGTCTGAAGGGACCACAACCAGCCTCCGCTTCAGTAGAGAGGAAACTACACCAAATTTACACGGGCCTGGAGTGACAGGACAAGGGGGAATGGCTTCACCCCAGCAGAGGGCAGGGATAGATGGGATATTGGGAAGGAATTCCTCCCTGTGAGGGTGATGAGGCCCTGGCACAGGGTGCCCAGAGAAGCTGTGGCTGCCCCTGGATCCCTGGAAGTGTCCAAGGACAGGCTGGACAGGGCTTGGAGCACCCTGGGATAGTGGAAGGTGTCCCTGCCCGTGGCAGTAGATGGTCTCCAAGGTCTCTTCCAACCCAAACCACTCCAGGATTCCATGGCAGCTGCATTCTCGGGGTGGCCAAGGAGGACGCTGGTGCTCCCCCAGCCTCCCAGCAGTGCAGGAGCAGGATCTTGGAGCAGCCATCCCTCCCGGGCCAGTGGCACAGAGCTGTGCTGGCCCTGGCATAAGGCTGACCTCTCCAGGCAGCCTCTCGCCCTCGGCAGTTGCTCCAGCAAAGGCAAACACATCCCGGGAATGCTGCTTGCGTGGGGCCAGGGCTGCCCGGCCACGCCAGCCTGAACAATAGGAGGTTTGAGAGAAACTGGGAATCCTACCAACACAAGCTGAGCACAAAGACTCGCATTGTTCTAGGGCTTGTTTGGGGCTCCTTCACTGTTCTCCGATGCACTCACACGGGCCCGGGAGCCAATGCTCCAGGCTCTGCTCGGACATCCCTCCCGCAGGGTAACAGGGGCTGTCACACGTCACCAGGTCATGGCAGAGAGCAGCGCATGAATCCTCTGACAGTTTGGGTTTCCCAGGCATGGGGCTAATACAGGGTGCTGTGGGATTGATTCACTGCCACCCCGGGATGCACAGACACACAGAGCCCACGTCCTCACATCCACACCAGTCCCACCTCTTCTGGAATAATCCACTGTTCCACAGAGCTCCTGCCCCTCAGACACTGGAATACACAAATGGAGGCAAACAGCAACACCCCCATCCCAAAACCACCCCAGCAGCAGGTACAGACCGAGATGAGCACACAGATGTGCCCAAAGGCACTGCCAGCCTTGTTCAGAACCAGCATCAGTCCTCCAAAATCCAAAATGAACGTTGTTTAGCACAAATCCAGCTGAGCTGGGAGCGCTGGTACATCACAGCTCAATTAGGAACATGTCTTGGTTACTTACTCACAGTTATCTGCCCCATCCATTGGTCTCACCACAAAACCTCTTTTTTTTTCCTCCTAAACTTTCTGTCATTACCACTTTAGCTCTCACTTAAAAAGCCACAATCTCAGCTCAGCCACCTCTTCCCAGGAGCTTCCTCACAACTACTTCCAGCTTCTTTTCTTTTTGCTTCATGTTTTGACTAAAACCAGCTCAACACGAAAATGCCCAAGACCAAACATACAGGTAGTTTGTGACCAGTTGAGGGGAGGTTGCTACTGGAATCTGACCTGTATTTTCCAGACTAAATCCAGTTATTTACAGCAGTTTCCATACTGAAACACAGCAACAGCTTCCCCGCCATTCCCAGCCTCTTTGGGAATGCAGGACGGTGTCACAGCTCCGCGCAGGAGGATCATCCTGTTTTCCCAACACACCTGTGTGGCTGGGAAGCGATGACTCCCAGGTGTCCGTGGGCACCCTGGGTCAGCAAAGCCTCCACACCACCCACCCAGCCGCCACCCCGCTCAGCCAGCCCTCCGGCACATGGCAAGAGTGTGACTAACACATGACCCAGAGGGAAACAGCCGGAATAAACAGGGGTGGTTTTCATCGTGGAGCTGATCCGGCACTGCTTCCATCCTGAGAACACCGGAGTCCTGGATGAAGGCTCCAAAGGCACCTCCTGCCAAAATGTCTAGTCTTAAATCAGTCACAACCACAGGTGTCCCCTCGGCCAGCTCCTTCCCCAGGAGAGCTCTGGGGAGCAGGACATCCCTACAGGCCCTGGTTTTGTTACAGGGTTAGGCTGCTCCGTGGATGAACTTCCAAGAGAGGTGTCCACAGCCTGTGCTCAAGGAGCCACAGCTGAGGTCCGTGCTGAGGAGACGTGGGCACAGGGGCTCCCAGATGGCGTTAAAGTGGCTTCAGGACCCCTCTCCATCCTCTCTCTGGGACAGGGTCCCGAGGGTGCAGCCCCACAGATTCACCCCAGTTCGCAGCAGTGTGTGAAAACAGCCCCGGCACATCTGCCACAAAAGCAACCGGGAAATGTCCTGGATGCAAGTGAGAAGATGTTAGTACCCAGAACCACGGAATTCCAGAATGCCTGGGGTGAGAAGCCAGCTGAAAGTTCATCTCCATGCCACGGGCAGAAACACCTTCCACTGTCCCAGGCTGCTCCAAGCCCCATCCAACCTGGCCTTGGACACTCCCAGGGATGGGGCAGCCACAGCTGCTCTGGACAACAAATAAGATAATTCTCTACTTCCCAAATAAGTGAGTTACTGGTTTGTGGCTTTGTTCTGCAGTATTTTGTAAGCTCATTTCCACTTTCCAGGTTATAAATGTCCCTCCTGGAGTCACACACTGTCCATTCACCAACACAGACGATCCACACCTTCGGATCACGTGCCTTACACTTATGCCATTCTTCCCATATCTGCTATGTTTAGTTATTTTCCTGGAATTCAAAAGGAAAAAGGATCTGCTGTTACAGATCTAACAGAGAAAGCTGATGCCCAAAACTGTGCCAAACAAAAAAAAAAAAAAAGCCAAATAACAACTGATAAAATATCATCTCACCTCAAACACCACCTCTTTTTTCCCATTTTCCTTTCCTTCCTCCCTTTATTGTTTTAATAATGGCTACAAAAGCAAGACTTCAACAGATACTTCCAATTATATTTTATAGTCCAGTTTAGTGCCACGCTTGCATCAAGTCCCCGCTGGAAACCTGTCATTCCACGCTTTGTGAACGCCCAGCACTGGATCTCTTCCAGCAGAACACCTTCTTTGTGGTGTTCTTTTTAGGAGACTTCTCAGCACACCCCAAAATCCAAACAGCACCACATAGAACCAGGTCCAGACTCATCCTGGGGAGATCTGAGCTCTGCTTCTTGCTCAGCAAGGTAGAAAATTCCCAAAATATTGAAATATGGGCTACAACAGGTTTAACAGGGGATTTTCGGGCACATCGAGAACATAAAACACCCAACTTGTATAAAATCCTAGGAGAGAACAGCCTGGGAAAGCCTCCCTGAGGCGAGGGAAAGGGTCAGGGGAGGAGAGCCAGAGCCCAGGCCAGGGCTGCTGCTGAGCCTCTGGGGAGCCACGTGGATGACTCAGAGCTGCTGCCAACTGCAGGGGGAATTACAGCCGGCACACGGAGCGAGCTGAGCGCACCAGGTACCTTTCCAAGCCCTCCCTCTCCACAAAATCCATCCCAGCTGCTCAGCACACAATATGGAGATGATTTTATACATTTTTATCAAACCACAGGATCTCATTCCGCTCACAGGCACCTCCTTGACCTGAACTACAAACTTTCCTTCCTTGTCAATGGTTAAGAAACAAACAGAAGTTCCTGAAGAAGGGAGGAATAAAGCCAGGCCGTTGGAAGTGCTGGGTCACAGCCCAGCAGCTCTGAACCCCACAGCACTGAGGCAGAACTGGCTGGCACAACAGCACAGGGCCAGCGCAGCACTGGAGTCACTCTCCAGACTCATTGAATTTCCAGGGATGGTTCCAACCTCCTCCCAAACCAGGACACACATTCCAACCTCACCTTCCACCCAGCAACAGCGCAAACTGGGACATTTCTAAGTCCAAATGCTCTGCAGGAAAAGCCATGAAGAGGAAAAGGGACTATTAAGCAGAAAATCAGGGATATGATGGAAATATCCCACCCCAAAATGCCACCAGGTGCTTTGTCAGACCAAAGTGCTCAGCCAGACTCGCTCCTCTTCCCAAACTCCAGGGACAACTGTAGCATTCTTGTTCCAACTAAAACACGTATTCGTCCATGGAGAGCAAGGAATGGTGGCTTAAAACTGCCAGAGGGAAGGGAGAGATGGGATATTGGGGAGAAATTGCTCCCTGTGAGGGTGGGCAGGCCCTGGCACAGGGTGCCCAGAGAAGCTGTGGCTGCCCCTGGATCCCTGGCAGTGTCCAAGGCCAGGTTGGACGGGGTTTGGAGCAACCTGGAGCCCCTGTCCCTGGCAGGGGGTGGCACAGGCTAGGCTTTAAGGTCTCTTCCAACCCAAAGCATTCCGTGATCTGTAAAACCAGGGCTCGCAGTCCCTCACAAGCACTGGCACGTGAGGCTGTGCTGCACCACCACGAGTGGGTTGTTATCCCAGAGGGAACAATTAAAAGCCTGATGCACAGAACCACTCACACCCACGCTGTCACCTCTGCACGCACGCCCGAATCCAAGCTGCTGGACAAACCTGCTGGATGAGTCCGTGACCAGACCATGGCAAGGTCAGTCAGCGCCAGCCCTCACCTGTCTGGGCAGCCTGGGGCTGCAGACATCCTGGCCAGCTCCCGGAACACCCGAAGGACGTGGGACACTGCATGGATGAACTCTGTGAACATGCTCCAGGTGAGGAATTTGGGGGACAATTTGCCTTCCTTTACCAGCAGCCACATCCAGCTGGAGACACAGCTGGTGCCACCTTCCACAAGAAGGATGGAAGAAGAAAATGAAGGACTGTGACAGACGGAAAGAAATCATCTGGGATTTGGGAAGGGGGGGTGAAGGCGGATGCAAGGCACAGGAGCAGAAGAAGCAGGTGATCCTTGAGAGCCAAGGGACTGCAGCCCCTCCATCCGCAGGGCCACCACCACTGCACACACAAATCCTTGAAAACGCCTGAAATATCCACGCTGCAGACCCATTTCTCACTCAACTGCCAGCTTTGCGGCTTCTTGGGGTTTTTTTAAACAAAAAACAGCCCGGACCAAATGGGATGGAACAAATAATGCTGGAGAAGGACCAAAGGAAGTGTTGAGATGGAAATCAGATCTTTCCTTCAGCATTACCCCATCCTGAAAGGCACAGGAGTTGCCAAGAGCAGGGAGCAGCAGCACAGCTGTACAGAGAGGGACACGGGAAAGGAAAAGCACCTCTGGCACAGCTTCCCAAGAACCTGCTACAAACACGGCAGAGGAATGAGCTCTGGAATTTTAGGGCCCACAGGGATTTTCCAACCTCTGAGTGTTCAGGCAGCTGAAGAGTGTGAGCTCCGAGTCCACCAAGAGACCAAAGGAGATTTCCAAAGTGTGCATAAGGGGCAGGTATAAGAGAGCTCCAGTAAACATCCCATCTTTGTCTGGGAGCTGCTCCCAAGCCACTTCAGCTCCTGGAGAATAATCCTCAGTGGCAATGCCACAGAATCCTGGGCAAACCAAATCCAAACCTCAAAAGACGTTTTGGTGCAGCCAAGTGTGAGGTCACACACCCCAGCCCATTCCCTGCCCCGTGCAGAGGGCAGGGGCCATTCCCGAGGGGGCAGCTCAGCACAGCCAGAAGAGATGACTTGGCTGCTGCACCCCAAAGAATTAAAAACAATTCTCTATTCTACACAAGCACCATCCACGCAGCACTTGAAAACAAAAACAATCCTGTTTTTGAGTCCTTGTGGGAACAAAAGGAGTCAGAGGAGCAGCATCTGCCAGCCACGTCCCCACGGCCTCCGGGTGCTCCCAGCCCTGTCCCACGGACCCCTGAGCCCGGAACAGAACCACCAACACCTGGAAAATTCCAAAGTGTGCATTCCACAAACACCTGCTCTGAACAGATGTAAAAAGCTGAATCATTCGTTTCATTCTGGCTGCAAAAACCTGAGGAACCAGCTCCAAGATTAAGGAAGGCTTTAAAGCCTGGACAAGCCAAAGCTCACAGCACCCAGAGGCTGGGAACACACAGTATCCCAGGATTCCCAAATTCCAGCTGCTCTATGTCTCACCCTGTCTATTCCTGGAGGTTCCTTCAGAGGGAAGTTTCCCTTGAGCACCCAAACAGACCCAGAGGGACCCCAGCTCCACCCTGTACACTGCAGCAGGGACACACAGGAGGGAATCCCATCCCTGGGCTGTCCCATCCCGTTCTCCGCCCCCAGCACCGGCATTCCCCCATGGAGAGGTCAGCGACCATTCCTGAGGGTCATTTATCCATCCAACAAGCTGTGTCAGTACCTTCTCCCAAGGATCAGTTCCTCCTGCCTCCACTCTGGCACTTCCTGGAGCTGCTGGAAGAGAAAGAGGGTTTCAGGCAAGGAAGCCCAGCCAGGACACAGGGCCCTTCCCAGGCTGAACTGTGGGGCAGGGTCAGCCCTGCGCCTGGAGCAGGGGGGCTGCTGGCACTTCACACAGGGACTCACGGAGCCACAGAAGGGTTTGGTTGGGAAGGATCTCAAAGCCCATCTTCTCCCACCCCCTGCCACGGGCAGGGACACCTTCCAGTATCCTAGGGTGCTCCAAGCCCCGGCCAACCTGGCCATGGACACTGCCAGGGATCCAGGGGCAGCCACAGCTGCTCTGGGCACCCTGTGCCAGGGCCTGCCCACCCTCACAGGGGAGAATTCCTCCCCAATAGCCCACCCACCCCTGCCCCCGGCAGCTGGCAGTCACTGACTCCTGTCAGCCACGGGCACGTCCCTGCCCGACGCGGGGATCCACAACCCCGGATTCCGTCACTCCCCTGGGCTTCCACCACCACCTTCTGCCAAAGCTCCCGGTGCGGCGGCCGCGTTCCTCCCCCCCAGGCCCAAGGCACGGCCGCACACAAGGGGAGGGGAAGAGGCCGCGCTGCCGCCTCTGAGCTCCCCCCGGCCCTGCCCCGGCCTCCGGCCCTGCCCCCGCACCTGCGGCTCCGCTCTCTCCGGCCCTGCCCCGGCCCTGTCCCCGCACCTGCGGCCCCGCTCTCTCCGGCCTGGCCTGGCCCGTCCCGGGCCCGGCGCCCGCGGCCCCTCCGGCGGCTCCTCCGGCGGGGCGGGCGGGCGGAAGGGGCGGGGCGAGGTGCGCGCGTGACCCGCCGAGGCCACGCCCCCTGCAGGCGCCGTTGGAGCACGGGCGGACCTCGCCGGCGCCATCTTGAGTGAGGGCGCCGGGCTCTTAAAGCGGCAGCGCCTCGTTCTGCACGGTGGGGACACGGCGGGGGACGGCGGCACCGGCAGCGGCACCGGCAGCGGCACCGGCACCGGCACCGGCACCGGCACCGGCACCGGCAGCCGCTCCGGGCCCTGCCCTGCCCTATCCTATCCGCTCCGTCCCATCGCTGGCACCCAACCTCGGATCCCCCTCCCTGTCCAGCCTCACCCACCCCTGCTGACCCCTCCCCACCGCTGACCCCTCCCCGTCCCCGGTCCCCGGGCGGGCTCCCTCCCCCCGTTCCCGCAGCGGGCCGCTCTGGAGGAGCACCGCGCAGCCCCCCCAGCGGAGCCCGCACTGTGCCCCCAGTGCCCCCAGCGCCACCGGTGTCCCCGGTGTCCCCAGTATCCCCAGTGTCCCCCGTGTCCCCAGTATCCCCGGTGTCCCCGGTGTCCCCCGTGTCCCCAGTGTCCCCAGTGTCCCCGGTGTCCCCAGTATCCCCAGTGTCCCCGGTGTCCCCGGTGTCCCCAGTATCCCCAGTGTCCCCAGTATCCCCAGTGTCCCCGGTGTCCCCGGTGTCCCCGGTCCCGGTGCTGGCGGTCACTAGAGGGCAGCAGCGGCCCGGGCAGCAGCGGCCCCGCGCTCCCGTTATCCCGCCTGTCCCTGGGGCCTCTGCTCCTCCTCCTCCGCATCCCGTGGGACGGGCTCAAAAGCCGCTGGTTTCGCCTCCGGCTCTGGGAGCGTGGTCGGTCCCTGCTGGGAGACAGCCCAGAGGAGCACGGAGCCCTGGAGTGATCACAGAATCACGGGATTTTGGGGAAAAGCCCTCTGAGATCCCAGCACTGCCCAGGCCACCACTGCCCCATGTCCCCATGTCCAAAGGGCTGTTAAACCCCTCCAGGGGTGGGCACTCCACCCCTGCCCTGGGCAGCTGTGCCACGGCTGGACAGCCCTTCCCATGAAGGAATTTTCCCAATATCCAACCTAAACCTCCCCTGGCACAATTTGAGGCGTTTCCTTTTGTCCTGATGGTTGTTACCTGGGAGAAGTAATCCCCGCCCGGCTCCACCCTCCCTCCAGGGAATTGCAGGGAGCGAAGGGGTCCCTCCTGAGCCTCCTTTTCTCCGGCCTGAGCCCCCCCAGCCCCCTCAGCCGGGACTGAGCTGCTCCATGGGAGGAACACAGACCCCATCCCCAGTTTCCTGCCCATTGTTTTCCATGCTCAGGAGCACCACCAGAAGGAAGAACAAACCCCGCCGGCTGGATGGGGAGCCCAGCCCCATCCCAGCAAGGCACGGACAGCCCCAGGCTGGTCCCAGCCTGCCGGGAAGCCGCTTTGTTCAGGGAAACAGGAAGCCCTGAAATAGCAGAAGCTGGAAACACGTGGCCGGGGGGAGCTGGGAGCATCCAGTGTCCCCCCAGCTCTCCTGCACAGGCCCTTGGCATCATTCCAGGATGAACCCACTGCCCTCTGCCTCTACTGCTACAGCAGATCCTCATCTCCCACCCACCTCATCCCAGCAGAACCCAGCCCAAAGCTCTGGGCGCTCCAGGAGCCACCCCTGAAAGCTCTGGGCCACCCTGGATCCAGCACCCAAATTGGAGAGGGCACCCAGGGGAGAGGTGCTGCTCTCCCTGCTGCTCCCCCTCTTCCCAGGCTGGGATAAACCAGGGCAATCCTCAGGAAGGAAACAACCAGCTCCTGGCCCAGCCCCTACTGCAACTGCGCCAGGCCAGAGCTGCTGTCCCAGAGGGGTCAGGGGGACCCAGACCTGGGGCTGAGCTGACCACAGCGAGGGCAAGCGGGAAGGAGAGAGGGGGGGAGGGATGCTCCAGACCACGCAAGGCTGCAGGGATGAGCAGGAGGATGCTTCATCCCCCTGGGCTGTGCACGGAGCGGCTGCCAGCAACACCCACCCAGCACCGGCCGTCCAGGGGCTGACAGCTGGAATGCTGCTGGAGCCGGCAGAGAGCCAGGGATAATGGGTTCAGACAGACAGAGGGCAGGGACAGATGGGATATTGGGATGGAATTCCTCCGTGTGAGGGTGGGGAGGCCCTGGCACAGGGTGCCCAGAGATCCCTGGCAGTGTCCATGGCCAGGCTGGACGGGGCTTGGAGCAGCCTGGGACAGTGGAAGGTGTCCCTGCCCATGGCAGGGGGTGGGATTGGATCTTTAAGGTCCCTCCCAACCCAAACCAGTCTTGGATTCCATGAACACATCCCAAAAAACATAAATATCACAGCCAAATGGGAAAAGAGCTGAACTTTACAATCAAAACATTTCCCACAGCGGCTGGACAGGCAGGACACGGAGAGCTGTGGGACACAGCGAGGAAGGAGCATGGGGCTGGGCATCGTGCTCCCAAACACAAAGAATTGTATGGGAAAAGCCGATATTCCAGGTCCAAAGATCGCTGCCAGAGCAGGCTGCTGGCCTCCGGGCACAGGAATTGGGGGATTTTGGTGAGGAGGGTATTTGCAGGCTCAGCCCCTGCCTGAATGGAGGCTTGGAGCCAGGGAATGGTGACACAGGGCTGGATTCTCCTGATGTTGGATTAATTAGTTCAATTCTGAGGTTAATGCTGCCTAAGCCAGCAGGGAGCCCGGCCCGCTTCAGCCGCTGTTCCTGAGCTCACCCCGACCTGGCCCAGGCTCAGTAACGCCAGACCAAGGGTTTTGTCTGGGATGGCAGTGGGGCTCGAGCTGTTAGGACAGCTCCTGATGGGGCAGAGGGTGGCAGGAGAAAGCTCAGGGACAGGATGACTTTTCCTTGCTCCATCCCGTGCCCAGCGCTGAGCCAAGCTCCATCGGCCACGCGGCACGTGCGGCTCATCCCTGCCCGCTCCCGGGGGACGCCGCAGCCAGCCCGGCCGAGGGGAGCAGAACAATCCCGGGAAGTGACCGGGGAGGGGGGGACACGAGGGGACAGGATGCCGTGCTGGCCACGGCCACCGGCATTGTCTCTTTGGATACCTGCGGGATGAAGTCAGAGGTTGAGCGGGGAGCAGCGGCCAGAGGAAGAAACACCAAACCCCTGATCACAGGTGCCTGCCACGCTCTGAGCCCCACCGAGGGCTGGGGGAGGCTGTGTCCTTCCATCCATGGGGGCTGGTATCCCTGGGAGGGGGAACTCTCCTGTCCCCCGGGCAGCTGGAGGGCACGCGGGCACTCTCCAGGGGCATCAGGACTCGGTGAAGTCCCAGCACTGCCGAGGATCCTGCCAGCCCCGGGGTGCAGCAGCAGCCCCTGGCAAACCCAAAAGGGCCCAAATTCTCCCTTTCCTGTAAATGTGGAAGGATCCCTCCATGCTCCGAGGGCTGGAGCCAGGCTGGGAGAGCTGGGGGTGCTCACCTGGAGAAAAGGAAGTTCCAGGGAGAGCTCAGAGCCCCTTGCAGGGCCTAAAGGGGCTCCAGGAGAGCTGGGGAGGGACTGGGGACAAGGGATGGAGGGACAGGACACAGGGAATGGCTTCCCACTGCCAGAGGGCAGGGATGGATGGGATATTGGGAAGGAATTGTTCCCTGTGAGGGTGAGGAGGGGCTGGGATGGAATTCCCAGAGCAGCTGTGGCTGCCCCTACATCCCTGGAAGTGTCCAAGGCCAGGTTGGACAGAGCTTGGAGCACCCTGGGACAGTGGAAGGTGTCCCTGCCCATGGCAGGGGTGGCACTGGATGGGCTTTAAGGTCCCTTTTAACCCAAACCATTCCACAATCCCATAAAAACATGTGAGGGGGCTTTACAGCACAGAAAGCCCGTGACATCCCTGGGGTTAGGCTGTCTCCCAAAATAGTTACAGCCTCTTCCACCATCACAACCAGACTGTCTGGGCAGCCGGGGACTTCCCTTCCCCAGAGAGCTGAGGTTCCTTTCCAAATTGCAGAGTGGCAACAGCTTCTCCTAGGGGAGCTCTGGTGACTGTTCCTGCCCCCTCAGTGGCTGGGGAGACCCTTCCAGGGGGGAGCAGCTTCACTGAGGAACATCACACCTGGGCAGGGTGAGGAGCTCCTCCAGCTCCCTCAGCCCCAGGCACAGGCAGAGGCCCTGGCATTTTATGGCGGTCCTGCCTTGAGGGAGCCTCCTCCATCCCTCTTTCCTGGTGATATGAGAGGGGAAAGGCAGGGAGAGATACGGGCAACCCCTGCCCAGAGGTGGTCCCTACAGTGGTGCCCACCATGCAGTACGGGAAGGAGGTGACTGGCTGCCAGGCAGGGCCACCTCCACTAAAGCTGTCATCTCCCTGTCCCAGCACGTCCCTCTGGGTCCCCAGCAGATCTGCTCCAAGCCGGAGCTGCATCCCCCAGCCTGGGAGAGGGGCTCACTGGGGGCCGTGGGAGAAACCGTGTGGGACCCAGCGCCCGCTCCGCTGGCAAACACCCCCGTGGGCCCCAGAAGAGCCGGGTTTGTGGCAGGCTCGTGCAGCCACCTCACGCGGGTTACCCACTTCCCGCTGCCGGCGCTTCTCAGAAAACACTCGGGCCGCTGGGGACCGCAGCAGGGAGCAGTGACAGCCTTGCTGGTGGCCCCGTGCAGCACCACAGCCCCACTCCAGCCTGGCCAGGGCTGGGCTGGGATGCTTTTCCTGCTGTGGGGAGCAGGGCCTTGGGGAGGAACTGCCTGTGCTGCAGGACGTGCGTGTTCGCGCTGATTGATTTTGCAGCAGCTCCGCGGCACGTGCGGGGCCACAGACCCTGCAGTCCACGGACCCTGCAACCCACAGACCCTGCAACCCACAGAGCCTCTGACCCACAGACCCTGCAACCCACGGACCCTCTGACCCACGGACCCTCTCACACACCAGACCCTCCAGCCCACAGACTCCTCAGCCCCCCACCCCCCTCAGCCCCACACCCCCTGAGTGCGGACGGAGGTCAGGGGTCCTCCCAGGCTGCACAACAGCCCTTGGACAACTGACCCTGCATGGGTCAGTGGATGTCACAACCTCCATCTCAGCACCACCCTGGTGTGTCCCCAAGCTCTTCCTGGGGTTCCCAGGGAAAAAAATCCATTCCCTGTCCCTGCAGAAGAGCCCCTGCGTCCCAAGGGAGCTGCTTCAGCAATGTGCAGAAGCCACAGAACCACGGGATCTTTAAGTGGGAAAAGCCCTCCAAGACCATCAAGTCCAACTGTTCCCCCAGCACTGCCAAAGGCACCACTAATCCATGTCCCCAAATGCCACATCCACTTGTTTTTTAAACATTTCCAGGGGTGAGGATTCCACCACTGCCCTGGGAAGCCCGGCATGGAGGTTTGGGATGATCTGCTGTCAGCACAGGCTGGGCAGGACAGGGCTGGCATTAGGTCCTCTGTCACCCCACACACAGAACTGGCACTGTGGAGTGCCCAGTGACACCCCCTGAACCCCCCAGCCCCGAACCAAGCAGATGCTGAGATCTGTGTCACTGGGGCAGGAGAGGCTCCT
Organism: Lycocorax pyrrhopterus obiensis; assembly: GCA_014706295.1. Taxonomy (NCBI): domain Eukaryota; kingdom Metazoa; phylum Chordata; class Aves; order Passeriformes; family Paradisaeidae; genus Lycocorax; species Lycocorax pyrrhopterus. The sequence continues at coordinate 11,676,295 of JACSVZ010000005.1, forward strand.
GTGCTGAGGGGACAGCTCAGCCATGGGACACGGGCAGCTCCGCCCCACCCATCCCGATCCCGAGGGGCTGGAGGAGCCCGGGCTGACACCCCAACCTGCTCCTGGCAACCCCCACAACAAACAGAGCCCCGCAGCGTCACCAGAGCTGCGCTGTGGCTGCAGGGGTTATCAGCAGATTTGGGGCTGGAAAATATTTCCTTCTGTAGCTCGGCAACATTCGCCACTGCTGTGGGGGCGGAAGGGGGCGAATGGGACCTGGGGACAGTGGCAGCCCGAGCATCGCTGTGACCCATCGGGACTGGGCTGGGTGTGGTGGGTTTAAAACCCCTTCCCACACAGGCTGAGGAGGAGCCGGTGATGCCCAGGGGCAGAACGGGACCGTGGGTGGAACAAACAGCAGAGTCAGAGCAAGACAGCGAGAGCAAAACGCCGAGTGCAGTGACTCAGAGGGGAAAAACGCCCTCGGTGACACGGGGGTTGCTGCCATCAGCACAGCGAGGACAGTCCCCGCACCACCCTGGCCCCGGGGATGGGGGCTGTGTGTCCCACGGAGCGTCACGGGCAGATCCCTGAGTGCCACAGACATCTCTGAGTGTCACAGGCATCTCTGAGCATCACCACCTTGGCACACACTCACTCCCATCTCCAGGCTGCCCCTCAGGGTCCACTTGGGACGGACATCAGTGGTCACATCACTCGGCATGGGGACAGCAACAGCCCAAAGCCTCCCCTGGCCTGCCCTGCCGTGCCCAGCGCTCTGGGGCTGCCATCCTCCGCTGGGCCAGCACCACCAGGCTGGGATCCATCTGTGCCCAGAGCCTCCTGCGGCAGCACCGAGCCCTGGGGCTGGCAGCAGGGTGCCCAGCATCCTCCTGCCAGCACCCACGGGCCAGGGGCGAGGGAAGAACCTGGAATTGCCCATTTGCTGCTCGGACAAGTCGCAGCAGAGCCACACGCGATCCTGCTCCACGAAGAGATCACGGGGAGCGGGGGACGAGCAGAGCCACAAGTTCCTCTTCTGTCATCCCGGTGCTCACGGTGGCACCTCCCGGGGATGGGAAACTCCCGGGGAAAAGACAGGAGGGGAATCCCGGGGGGACCCATCAAACTGCAAACAGCCAAACCTCACTCCGAGCCCGGATGGCAGAGGGCTGCAAACCCGCACCCCGGGGCCTGGCTCCTGGGGCCGCTGCCAGGGGCAGCACCCAGAGGAAGGGGCGGCAGGGCAGCTCCCTGGGGGAGCAGTGTGATCCACCCCAGCAGGATGATCAGCAGTGCCCATCTCCCCGAGCACGTGGAGAAAGGGATGGACTCGGCACCTCTCCCACCCCACACTGTCCCAGTGCCAGAGGGAAGGGAGGACAAGGGATTCCCGATATTCCTCCTCAGCCAGGCGTGTGCTGCTGAACTTGTTCCCTGAGGTCTCCCCTTTCTCCAGTGCCAGTCCCAGCAGCTGGCAGCCCCGGGCATCCCTGCTCCCACCCCTGCCAAAGGGAGAAAGATGGACACAGACAAGCAGAGGTTTAAAATCCTGTTCACAGAAACACGTCCCCTCTGTACAGCATGAAACATCTTTTTTACAGTATTTACAGCAGCAGCTGGGGCAGAGGCACGGGGGGCAGGGAGGGGCCCGATTTGGGGCTCCCCATGCAAAGCAAAGGGTCAGCAGTGGCAGATGCCACCAAGGAACAGGGCATCCCGGCCTGGGGGGACACCGAGGTCACGCTGATGTCCTGCAAGCTGATCTTCCCCAAAATCACTCTGGGGGCTTCAACAGAGGCCCAGACTCCCCCCAAACCCCTCGGTCCCAGGAGCTGCCAGACCCCACACAGGGCAGGGCCCGGTGCCCGCCCAGGGCTGTCCTCTCTTGGTGCTGGCAGGGCCTGGCCACCTTCGTCCCACGGCCGGATCCGTCCCCGCTGCCCGTCCCTGTCCCCGGCGCGGCCCAGGAGCCGTCCCCACCCCAGCCAGGGGCGCAGAAGCAGAGGCAGCATCAGGGAGACTCAGGGCTGGGGCTGCTCCTCGCCAGACTCCGAGGCACAGCTCACATCTCTGTGGGACGATACAGAAGATGGTGACACTCCGCAGGGTTGGAGCAGGAATCTGGGGCAGGGCGTCAGCTCTGGTGCCCTGCCTGCCTCCCTCCCTCCTTGCCAGCACGGCTGGGGCCTGCAGAGGAACACTTCCCACCAGCCACCTCATTTCGGACACGAGGGATGGGAACAGATACCAGAACTGTGCCTTCACAGTCTGCGTGGGGGGAAATACTTTTTTAATCGGGTTCTCTCTGCCTCCAGCCTGTCACGCAGGGCCCCTGTGAGAGGAAGTGGCCTCTGCCTCGGTTTCCCCAGCAGAGCAGCCAAACTCTCCAGAGCTGCTGCCAGAGACGCCCAGCACAGCTTCACCCCCTCTCCCAGGGACACCCCCCAGCTCTCACCAGGAGGGAAACATCTGGAGGAGGAGAGCACGACCCACAGGCTGGGGCTGCCCTCCCTGCCACCACACAGACCCACCCTCCTCCCTCCTCTTGGGGTGTTCCCATAGGGTTGGGATATATCCCCCAAGTAAAGAGCAGCCTCTGAGCAGCAGCTGGAGGGAGGCTGCGGGCAGAGGGCCACAGGTCCCCGTGCATCTTCCCAAAAACATCAGCAGCTCTGCAGGTTGTGCTGTTGGGCTTCACTGCCAGGATCAACCCGGCCTCCATGTCCCCAGTTCCCTCCCCCAGGCACCAGCATCACGGGGACCAGCATCATCTCATTTCATCTGGGGAAACTGAGGCAGCAGAGGGGGAAGACTCTTAAGCCATGAATTTCTTCCCAAGCTGAAAGAGCTTGAAGAGGGAGGTGACATCCACGAGCCCCTCCCCAGAAGAAAAGATGGAAGGGTTCCACCACTGCAGCCAAAATCAAGTCCCAAGCCCCCTGCAGGGACCCCCAGGCAGAGGAGGTGCTGGCCAGGCTGTGCCAGCCCTGGGATGTGCAGGGATCAAGGCCGGGCACGTACCCTCCAAGGCTTTATCCAGGTCTGCGATGAACTCTTCCAGCTCCTGCGTGTCTCCAAGCTTTGCTGGTGGGGAAAAACACGGTCAGCTCTTCCCATTCCCCCTCTCCCTGGGGAGAGGAAAGACCCCAACCCCCTGTTCCTGACACAGCTGCTCCAGCTCTTTCTGTCCCAGCCAGTCCAGCCTCGACTGGGAAAATCCCAGTCCAACTTCTGCCTCTTCCAGGCTCCTGCCAGGACAGTCGGGCTCATTTCCACCCTGTAGGGCCCCACTGGCACCCCCTACCCAGGGCTGCCTGTCACTGCCAAGCCAAGCCGAGCACAGAGAAGGAAGCCCTGCAAACCCTTCTAGACGAGGCCAGGCTCACCTTTGGTGGGATAGGTGTCAGCTGGGGTGTTGAGGTGCTCCTCACTGGAGTTGAGGCTGCTTCCTGGGGACGTGCTGGCACCTGCAGACACAGAGCATCAGTCCCTGGCCCTGGGCACAGGCACCTGATGAACACTTTGCAGGAACAGGGCCTGATCGTGCCCATGGCACAGGGTGGCACACTCTTGGAGACCCCATCTGCTCCTCCCCTGCTTCTGGGAATGCTTGGAAAACTGGAACTGAGTTCCTTTGTCAGGTCAAAGAGCACCAGAGGTTGTCTGGGCACAGTTACGAGGACAGGGTTGTTACAGGGAACTGGGTCCCTCCGAGCTCCCGGTTATCCCAAGCCTCTCATAGTCCTGTGGCAGCCAGCCTGGCATAAGGAGCCCTGGCAGATGTTGGCAGGTCCTGGGCAAGTATCCAGTGGTCATCCCCCCGGATTGCTCATCCAGCCCACCAGGGATGAGTCAGGCAGCATCAGCAGGAAGATGTTTCCCATGGAGGAACCACAGAGCTCCCACCCTGACAGACACCATCCTCCCCCAGGGCTCCTCATCCCCCACTCCTGGACTCCCTCTCCAGCTCATGGATGCCATCCCCCAGCCCCAGACTCCCTCTCCAGCTCACCAGTGCCATCCCCCAGCCCCGGACTCACTCTCCAGCTCATCGATGCCGCTGTCATAAACGCTCTGTCCCGCTTTCCTCTTCAGCTCCTCCAGGTGCTGCTGGTACTGACTCGCAGGGCCCCGGTCAAAGTCCTCCATGACCTCGTCAAACTCCCTCAGCAGCTCACTGAGCTCCTCAGCCATCGCTGGGGGCAACACGGGGATGTTGGGGTACCCACCGGGCAGGCAGGGCCAGCAAGAGCCCCCTGGGAGCAGCCCAGGCTGGGATGGGACAGAGCCAGGCTCCAGGTCCCGTCTCTGCAGGCAGTGGCCAGCTCTGGTCCGAGCACATCCCGCTCCTCGGACAGCTCATCCCACCCCACCCCTGCCACAGGCAGGGACACCTTCCACCATCCCAGGCTGTCCCAACCCCTGTCCAACCTCGTCTGGAACATTCCCAGCGATGCAGGGGCAGCCACAGCTGCTCTGGGCAGCCTGGCGGCACATGGAAGGAGTGGAGGAGGGCACAACCCCCGGCCGGGACAGTGCGGGAGCCCCGGGCTCCATCCCGGGCTCCATCCCGCTCCCGGGGCTGCCCGGAGGTTGCGGGGGGACACAGGAGCGGAGCCCCTGCGGGCGGGGGGTTCCGAGGAGGCGGCACCCCCTGGTCCGGTTCGGCACTCACCGGCTGCTCGGCCCCCTGCGCTGCGGTCCCGGCGGCGGCAGCAGCTCCCGGTGCCGGTGCCGGTGCCGCCGCTTTTGGCCCCGCACCGGGACTGGGCGGGGCCGGGCGGGGTCTCGGGAGGCTCCGCCCCCCAGCGGCCGCGCGGGTCTGGGGGTCTCGGGGAGTCCCGGGGTCACCCCCAGTGACCCCAAACACCCCAAACCATCCCCCTGCCCAGCCGGGCCCTGCCCGCTCCCCACAAACCCCGCACAGGAGCTGGCACACGGGGGCCGGGCTCAGCTCCCGGGGAACAAGCGGCAAACGGCCTCAAGTTGTGCCAGGGGAAGGTCAGGGTGGGTATTGGGAAAAATTCCTTCGTGGAAAGGGCTGTCCAGCCCTGGCACAGCTGCCCGGGGCAGGCGGGGAGTCCCCATCCCTGGAGGGACTTAAAAGCTGCGTGGATGTGGCACTTAGGGACAGGGGTTAGGGGGGCCTCGGCAGTGCTGTGGTTGGACTTGGTGGTCTTGGGGGGCTTTTCCAACCTCAACGATTCCACGATTCTCTCCCACAGGTTTCCCAGAGAGCTGTCAAGCCCAGAGCTGTGTTTGGGTGCTGCCCTGGATCCTGGTCAGCAGCGTGAGGGAGACACAGGGGTTGATAAAAAGAAGAGCAGGGGCTCTGCTTTCTTTGCTGTTGGCTCTAAACTCACTCAGGAATCGGAGCAGCCGAACCCACTCCTGCAGATCCCCTGCTGTACCCTTCACACAAGCCCTAGGCCTGGCTCTGCCTGCGAATCCCCACCCGTGCTGGGGGGCTCAAGGTGGGGCTGGTGCTAAAAACCAGCCAGAACCACCCCAACAGCAGCGACTGCCCCCACAGCAGCAACCACTCCCCAGACAGCAGTGACCCCCCAAATATTAACCACCCCCAAACAGGGACCAGCTCCCCAGGGCCTCCACCCCCAACAACAGCAGACACCCCCCAACAGCCACCACTGCCCCAAAAGCCACCACCCCCCCAAAGCAGACGCCCCCAACAGCAGCAACCCCTCCTGTGCCCGCACCGGGGATCAGGAACGACCAAGACAGAAACTCCCGCATTGTTCCTGAGGTGACCCCCAAGGCTCGCAGGGGCAGAGCCCACGAGAACAGAACCTGGAGCGAGACAAAAACCAACCGGCCCCTCCAGAGCGGCTCCGGAGGGAGCCACGGCTCCATGAACGAGCTTGGCCACCGGCTGGGGAGGGGGTTTATTTCGCGAGGCTGGAGCAGAACAGCTCCAAGGCAGGCCTGCGTGTGCCGGCGGCGCCGGGGCTGCTCCGGGGCAGGCGGAGGCTCCGCAGCCGGAGCAGGCCGCGGCCAGGCCGGCGCCGGGCTGCCCTCAAGCGGAGCTTCCAGCGATGTCCCACACGCCCTGCCGGGGATAAACACCCTGCAGCCACCTGCGTGGGTCTGTAGCAAACACAGGAAGCTGCCGCTTCCCAGCGAGCTCCCCGTGCCCCCTCGCCCCCGTTACGGTGCTGGGAAAGGGAAATTCAACAGGACCTTCCCTGCAAAGAGCTGCCTCCTGTGTCAGCATCCCTGTCCCATCCTAGAATCATGGAATCACAGAACGGCTTGGGTGGAAGGGACCTTAAAGTCCATCCTGTTCTACCCCCTGCCATGGGCAGGGACACCTTCCGCTATCCCAGGTTGCTCCAAGCCCTGTCCAACCTGGCCTTGGACACTTCCAGGGATCCAGGGGCAGCCACAGCTTCTCTGGGCACCCTGTGCCAGTGTTTTACCACCCTAGGAAGGAATTTGAAAGGCTGGGGGCTGCTCGGCCCTGAGCAGTGGCTGGACAGAGTGTTGGTTTCACAGCTGACACACGAGTGTGCCAGTGGCCTCTGGAACCTTCCGCGGCCTCATGGTGTCCCAAATTTATCTGCTCCTCCAGACTCAACAGCTCTGCTGCTCTCTGGAGCTTATCAGCTCCCAGGGGGCCTCACCAGCTATCTCACAGCACAGGCTCCTCTGGGAAATGCTTCCCCACCCATCCCAACTGTACCCATCCGCAGGGAAGGGACCTTTGCAGAATAAGAGCCCAGCCCTGAGCAGGGCACCTGAGAAGGTCTGGATGCCTTCAGACCAGGGCTGGGTGCAGGCTGTGGTGGAATGTGGAATATGGAATGTGGAATATGGAATATGGGATCTCTCATCCCTCTCAGGCCAGCAACACGGAAAGGCTCATCCACTCCTTCATAGCCCCTTCAGAGCTACCAGATGTGCCCAAAGCCGTGGCTCTGTGGTGGGACCATTCCACCAGCCCAAAGCTTCCTGGGGCTCTGGCTCCAGCTGCAATTCCCTGTTCCACCCCTCACAGAAGGATTTGGGTTGGAAGGGACCTTAAAGATCATCCACAACCATGGGATATCATCCATGCACCAGCTCTGGATGTGAACGTAGGAAAACCTGCATGGAGTGAACAACTGATGGAGCTTCAGCCCTTTAAACATCCCCCTCCCTCCCTGTGCCGTGGCTCTGCCAATCATTCCAGCCTGGGTGTGTTTGCAGAAGTGCTGTTTTACCCCCAAAAGTGCCCTGCTGTGGCTGCCCCATCCCTGGAAATGTCCAAGGCCAGAAGGCCAGGCTGAATGGGGCTTGGAGCAGCCTGGTCCGGTGGAAGGTGTCCCTGCCTGTGCCAGGGCCTCTCTGCCCTCACGGGGAAGAATTTCTCCCAGTATCCCATCCATCCCTGCCCTCTGGCAGTGGGCAGCCGTTCCCTGTGTCCTGACCCTCCAGGCCCTTACAAAAGCATTTGGATACATGGATAAGATCCCTCTCAGCCTTCTCCAGGCTGAACAGTCCCAGCTCCCTCAGCCTTTCCTCCCAAGAGGGATGGAAACCCAATCTGCAAGGTCCTGTGAGGAAGGAGGTGGCAGGGAGGGCTGTGCTGAGGGCATGGCAGCGTTTGGGCCTGCAGGGAGGTGACAGCCTGGCAGGTGACCCCCGAGCACAGCTCTGCCCCACGGCACAGGGGCTGCCCGCAAAGCGAGGCAGGGACTGGGGTTTGCTGGGAAAAGCTGCCTGGTTTTGTCCAGAGGGCCTGGCCAGGGCTTGCTAGATGCCAACATCCAGGTTTAGGAAGGAGACGTTGCTGTACAGCTCCGAGGAGACCGAGCCTCGCTCCAGGCTGCGTGTCCAGCCGGGCAGTGCGGACGGAGCGGGGTCCTCCCCAGGATCCTCACGCTCTGGGCTCCTAAGGAAGCAAAAAGAGACAGAGATGCTGTCTGCAAATGCTGCTATTGCCTACTGCACTCCCAACCGGGCTCCAGCAGCGATCCCAAAGGTCACAAAGGCTGCCATCTCCAGACAGCCCCAAAAGGAAGGTGAAGGCAGACAAGAAGCTGTGGCACAGAGGAACCCCTGGGGCACTTACGGCACGTCGGGGAACTTCCTGCGCAGCAGGTACTCGATGACATCGGGGTCTGTCTGGAACAGCCTCCTCAGGACGTCACACTGCATTTCTGGAGAGACCTGAGGAGACACGGCCACGTCACTCAAGGGGCCCCTCTTGGCAGGAGGCTGGGCAGAGACAGCCGAGGGCACTGGAAGGGCTCCAGGACGAGACGTGGTCACAGGCCCAGCGTGTTGGTGTCACACCCCACACACCTCTCCCCTGCTGCTCTTGGAAGAGTTCAGAGGGAAGGAGGGCCCAGAGGACCTGCCCTGAGAAGCCCCACGTACCATGAACAGGGAGTGGTGGTGCTCAATGAGCCTCTGGAGCACCAGGATTATGGCAGCACTGTCCTCAAAGTTCAGGGCGCCGGCATCTTTCTCTCCAGGCTTCTCCTTCTGCAGGATGTTGGGACCAAAGACTGTAGCCAGGTTGGAAGCTGTCATTTTATTCCCAGGGATCTACAAGGAAGCACAAAAGGAACCCGTGGACTGTGGACGTACTGCCATGGGATGTCCCAGGATATCCTCATGCACCCCAGGGCAGGAACACAAGGGTGAGGTGAGGGTGAGATGTTGGCCTGGGTCCAGTTGGGTCCTCTCCGAGCTGGTGGCAGGGCCAGCACAAGGAGTTTGAGGTGCCCATTCCCACCTGCCTCACTCTCCCACCTTTTCCAACCTCACTGATCCCGGGATTCCCTGAGGGATTTGTTTTTTCCCGAAGGCTTCACCCAGGCTTGCAGCTGCTCGGTTCCAGCCACAGCAGCCTGAGCGCCCTTTCCCCGTGCAGCTCGTCCTGGATCAGCCTTACCTCGCGGCCCTCGGGGTCCCAGGAGCTCTCAGCGTGCCGGGCCACCTCGCCCAGGAAGCGCAGGAGCCGGAGCAGCGTGTCGCTGTGGCACGGGGGCAGCAGGAACAGCAGCAGCTGCAGCGTGTCCAGCTGTGCCGGCCCCTCCATGGCTGGGCAGAGGGCAGTGGTCAGTGGGGATCCCAGCCCCGCAGGCACCTCCAGCCCCCCTCCACGTGTGTGGGAATGAGCTCTGCAGGGAGCCAGGCTGCTGTCCCACCCTTCATCCCACGGGATGGAGAGCCCAGCAAGGGCTGAGGTGGCATTGGATATTGCACAGCCCCACTGTCAGACTGTCCTGGACCAGAGGGATTTTTATAATCCAGTTTTTAAAAAACCAAGCCAAGCACCCACCAAACCCACAGATGACGGTAACTGCAGGTGGCAGTGCCAGGCAGCACAACAACCACCCCATCGCTGTCCAGAGGCTTTGGAAAAGAAGGGTGGTGAGGAAGGATCCGTTCCTGGCAGTGTCCAAAGTCAGGTTGGACAGGCCTGGGAGCAACCTGACCTAGTGAGAGGTGCCCACGGGATTTAAGGTGCCCCCAGCACAAAGCCTCCTGCGACTGTGCAGGCTCTGCCCCGCAGGTACTCACTGGCTGTGCTGAGGAAGGCTCCGTAGAGCTCTCTGGGGATCAGGGGATCCGGCATGTCCCGGAGAAACTCTTTGAGCAGGGCAGCCACATCATGAACACTTTGATGCTCGTCCAAGAAAACATCCAGCCCTCGGTCAAACTCTTCCCTCAGCTTGGAGATGGAAGAAATGAGAAGGAGGAAAATCACAGTTGGTTCTAGTCTGTTTTAGACCCCTCCACACCGGTGTCAGCTCTATCCATCCCCATCCACACAAGCCTCTGTCCCTGACAGGGCACAGCCAGAGAATGCAGCGAGTGTCTCCCTTTACCTGCTGGACTCTTTTCTTGGAGCTCCCGACGCGGAAGATGCCGACTGTTTGGAGCCCTGGGGGACAGACAGGTTAGTGCTGTGCATTCCCTGCCACCCCGACTGCTCCTGGGAGCGCCTCGGCACCATGGCAGGGCTCCTCCTGCATGGCTCTCCCTTCTCCAGGCAGTGAGGAAAAGGAAAGGCTGTGGAGCCGTGAGATTTCCTTGGGGTGTCTGCGGGAAGGGAGGAGATCTCATCCCTACAGTCACTGTTCAGCAGGAGTTAAAGCCCCAGGAGATGGTCACTGGCACACACAGTGACATTCCCCTCTCAGTGACATTCCCCTCTCAGTGACATCCCTTTCTCAGTGTCATTCTCCTCTCAGTGACATTCCCCTCTGGTGCTGCATCCAGCCCAGAGCACTCCACACGAGGCTTTTTGGAAGATGCCCTACCCAGGACTGACAGAATCATTAAGGCTGGAAAACCTCCAAGACCATGGAGCTCAACCTTCGGGTGACCCCCATGATGCCCACTAAACCAGGCGCCTCCTCCCACCCTGGGGGTGGCCAGGCCAGGATGTCCGAGTGACCACACCAGGAGCTTTTCCAGCCCTTACCGTGCGTCTCAAGGTGAGTGCAGCACCTGTCCACGATCCGTGGCACCTGCCAGCTGATGGGGTTCAGGCTCAGCGGCTTCTTCTTGCCCCGGCTCCTGCGAGGGTCCAGCTCGTGCGGGTGTGAGAGCTGCAGTGCCTCCAGCAGCTCGGACGCGTTGTCGCTCAGGTCCGTGATGGAATCCACGGACATGGCCCCCTGCGATGGGGCAGAGGGGGTTTGCAGGTGGCAGGAATGACCCCACAGAGCCATCACTGCTGTGACCTCAGGGGCTTCTGGGAAAGGACAGCATCCAGTGCCACCCCTGCCACGGGCAGGGACACCTCCCACCATCCCGGGGTGTTCCAAGCCCCGTCCAACTTGGCCTGGGACACTGCCAGGGATCCAGGGGCAGCCACAGCTTCTCTGGGTGCCCTGTGCAGGGTCTCCCCACTCTCCCAGGGAGCAATTCCTTCCCCATATCTCATCTCTCCCTGCCCTCTGGACCCTTAAATGTCCCCTGGTAACCTCAGCTCCATAAGAGCTGCGTTAGTGAAAGCCTCCCACTCCTCACAGTCCATCTCTGAGGGGACTGAGGGCATCACCCTTTCCCTGAGGACAGACTGGGACCGGCCCAGCCTGGGACACAACCAACTCAGTCAGTAAGAAAAGATCCCGGAAAATCCCATTTACTGCTGGATGCAGACCCCCCACTCCCACAGCACCATCCCAGCCCATTTTGGGGACCATACCCTCCGCTGGCTCCAGGAGCTCTTGTCCAGAAGCACTGGGGACAGTGGCTCCTCTGGGAAGCCCCCATCGGGTGCCCGGATGCAGCTGGTGCCCATTCCCAATCTCCTCTGCCTCTGGGCCCGGAACCTGGTCACCGTGGCCTCCACCTCGAGGCAGAGCCGGCGGCTCTTGCCCACGGCCTCCTGCAGCTGCCGGCAGGCGCGGTCGTTGGCGATGACCTGGGGGAGCGGGACCCCGAAGGTGTGGGGAGAGCAGTCTGGGGAAACACGGCAGGGAGGGAAAGGCGTCGTCGCTGAGGGAGCTGCTCTGGTGCAGCCCAGCGTTCCTGCCCCCGGGAGCACCTGGAGCGGGCGGTGCATCCCCAAGGAGCCGGGCAAACCCGAAGGGAGCTGCTCCTCCTGGAGAGCAGGAAAGGCGTGCTGGGACCCCGGGTGCCAAAGAGCCGAGCGGGGAGGGCACGGCGTGGGAAATGGGGTGCTGGAGGAAGAGGAAGGAGACACCAAGGTCAGCTGCTCTCTGTCACTGTGCTTGCTGGAGCCTGTCCCAGTTTCTCCTGGAGTTGCCTTCCTTTAACTGGCCACAGCCCCATGAAGATGCCGTGGCATCTGTGAAGCAACAGCTTCATGAATCACCGAAAGATCCTTCCCAAATTCTAACCTCCAGCTCTCTGGGTTTGCCTCAGCTGTGTCTGCTCAAGAAAAGTCTCAGTATTGGTGGCATTTTTCCCAAATAACTGTCCCTGTCCATCCCCCTGGCAAGGAGGGCTCTCCTTACCCCCGGCCCCTGCACTGCCCTGGGGTTTCACACCCGGAGCAGAGCCACAAATCCGTTTGGTAAAATAGGAGGCATCAGTGTCATTCGTTCCCTTGAGTGGGCTTTGTGCTGGTGTGGGGAAGCTCATTCCCACCTGGCTCTGCTCTAGGGTTCTGTGTGCCCTGGGATTGTCACCGAGGTCCTTCAAGGGACGATAAAATAGAACTGGAAGCAGCAAGATTGGGGCAAAATGGGCAGAGAGACTCATTTCCAGGTGTACAGCTTGGAAATGCAGGTTCATATTCCACACACCTGTCCACGCCTTCCAGGCTTGATGGAGCTCGTGCCATCCCAGGAACAGCAGAACAACCTGGGATGAAGCATCCTGCTGGATTCGGGCACCTCCCACCCCACCAAAAATCACCAATCCCCTGAGAGCAGGGACCAAAGCAGGGTAAAAGGGAGGCTGCTCACCTTTCCTCTCCTTTGAGAAGCTCTCCAGCTTCTGCCGGATGGATTTAATGCCTTTGGAGCCATCTGTGAGGAGAAGAGAAGGGCAAGGTTCAGCACCAGCATCCTGGGGCTGGTTCAGCACAGGCTCCCTGTCCCTCTGCAGCCTCCAGCCAGGGGACACTGCAGTGACAGCCACGGCCCCGAGGGGGTCCAGGAGTCCCCTGGGACACACGGTGGGCAGCAGCTGCCCAGGGAACAGCCCTGCAGATGGACATCAGCTGCAGGGGAACATTCCCAGAGATGGGCACTGTCCTCCCCCAGTGAAGGGATAGAGGGACCCCGTGGCACCACACGAGCAGCGCGGCCCAGAAAGGCTTTGGGGAATGTTTTACGGAGCACAGACAGATAAAGTTGTACAAAACACCATCACAAATCCCATCCTGCTCTGGAGCACTCCCACCTCACCCATCCAGCAGCAGTGAACTGAGAATTCAGTCACTGCCCACCCTAAATCCTTCCAGGACACATCCCCCTACTCTGGCTCATACGCCTCATTCCTGAGGAATTCTCTTCCTAGGAACAGCTTATATCTACTTGTTTGGGTTATTTTGTAGGACTTAGAGGAAAGCTCTGACAGCTGGAATGAGGAACGTGAGTGTGGAAGCCAACATAAATTATCCAGCAGCACACTGACCAACCAGGAAGGAAATGTTGGGGTCTGGGGTTTTTTTTGGCACTGCACTGGTCCCTAGAGAAGCTGCTGCTGCAGGGTGTCACTGCAAGTGGGATCACAGCAGCCCAAAATAAAACAAAATAGAAAAGGAATCAGGATGTTTGTGGTCAGAGTCCTCCAGGGACTGGGGCTGCAGCCCTGGAGCAACTGGGAGTTCTGGGAGGGAGAGAAGAGCTGTGCTGGGCTCTTCATGAAGCAATTTCATGGCATGAAATCTTCGGAATATTAAGACAGGAAACCAAACTCGGGTGTCCCCTCAGGCGCTTGGTGCTCGGTGTGAGGCTGGGCTTTGGGAGATGCTCCATCCCTGGGAGAGGTTCCAGAGGCCTGGGGCCTCCATCCTTGGGGTTGCTGTGAGGGGAAGGGGGCCTGGAGACCCCCAAGCTCCCTCTGCACCCCCCAGCCCCAGATCCGGTGAGCTGGTGGCATCCCCTGCCCTGCTGGGACATGGCCCAGGGCAGAGGAGGCACATCAAGGGGATAAGAAGTGAATTTGGGAAGGAGTCTGAGGAACCTCAGCTCTCTAGGTTTGCTGATGGGGGACACAGGCAGCCCTGGCAACTCTGACAGGGCCTCTGTGCTCAGTTCCTGTGGAGCTCCTAAACTGATCCACGCCTCAATGTCCCAGTGCATTACCCACTCTCCCATAAGCCTCTTTCCAGCACTGGGACTTGGTGCTGGACATGGATCCAAGCAGCAAATCCCATCCCATCCCAAGGGCACTCAGACAATCCCAGCGGAGCCCTCGCCGAGTTGTCACATCTGGTTTGGGTTTGGGGTTGGAGGGTCATGTTCTCACACTGCTGTGGACACGCAAACCCCTCCACAGGCTGAGCAGGCCCTCGGGGCTCAGAACAAAGCAGGAATGAGAAATAAAATCGACCAAAATGTGTCACAAATATCTTTCCATAACCATCACCCCAGGCTGTGGTGCGGGGGTGGTCGGCATGAATGGCTCAGCCTCAGCCCCCCTTGGCAGGAGCCTCCCCTCCCACCCTCTCCCTCCCCTCCCTCCTGTCCCATCCCTTCCTCCCCTCCCTCCTGTCCCATGCCCTCCCTCCTGTCCCTCCTGTCCCGTCCTGTCCCTCCTGTACCTCTGTCCAGACTGAGGTGCCCCACGAGCAGCCTCTCCTGCAGCCAGAACAGCGCCAGCTCCTGCAGACTGGCCCTCTCCAGCTCGGACAGGCTCTGCAGGGCCACGGGCTGCATCCCGGGGCTGGGGCCTGGCACAGGGGCTGAGCCAAAGGTCCTCTGGAAAACAGACCTGTGTGAAAGGAACACACAGCAGCGATACCAGCTTTAGGAGAGAAAGCGCTGGGAACACCCCTGGGGGTCTTTGCAGGAGACACTTGTCCCTCTGTCACCCCTCCAAAGAGCCAGTGGGGCTGCAGATGCCCCAACCACATCATCTCACTTCAGCCTTCCAGCAAAATCCTTGGAAGCATCAGGAGAGGAGACTTAGATTTGATATTGGGAAGGAATTGTTCCCTGTGAGGGTGGGGAGGCCCCAGCACAGGGTGCCCAGAGAAGCTGTGTTTGCTCCATCCCTGGCAGTGCCCAAGGCCAGGCTGGACAAGGCTTGGAGCACCTGGGCTGGTGGAAGGTGTCCCTGCACGGAAGGAGATGAGCTTTAAGGTCCCTCCCAACCCAAGCAATTCCACAGTTCTGGTTGATCTCTTTTAAATCATAAACCACTGCGCATGACCAGAGGTGCCAAAGCCCTTCACCCCCGGCACAGGCTGGACCACAGCCCATGGACACACCCTGGACACCCCATCCGCTGTCCCAGAGCTTTGGGGAGCCCTCCCTGTTGTGTGCAGGCTCTGGGAGAGCCCACACAGGGAGCTGGTTCCTCACCCCACACTGACCTGGCTGCCTCCAGCCGGTGCCACCTCCTGCTGGTGCCACCTGTGCCACCGCCCCAGCACCGGCACCCCCGGCACGGTCCAAAGAGCAACAGCAGCCCCAGAGGGAAGACAGGACTGAGGTCAGAGTACGGGCTCTGAAAGGAGCCTCCCCCAAGAGGCTTAAGGCAAGAATGAAAAATAAATTCCTGGAAATGTCAAGGGATGAGGGTGAGACCCCCAGGAATGTGACAGGGCTCCTTTGTCAGTCTCAGCCAGGGCTGCCACCCCCTCCAGCCCCTGAGACTGGTTCCTTCTGGCCAGGTTTGAAATTTCAGTTTCTAAAGGTCTTTAGAAAGTTACATAAACTAAAGAAGAAAACAAATATAGAAGAACTGTTCAGAGCTCCCTGTAAGGGAACACTGAAAAGGGAATTCAGCTACATCACAGAATCCCACACTGGTTTGTGTTGGAAAAGACCTCAAAAACCATCCCGTTCCACCCCTGCCATGGGCAGGGACACCTTCCACTGTCCCAGGCTGCTCCAAGCCCCATCCAGCCTGGCCTTGGACACTGCCAGGGATCCAGGGGCAGCCACAGCTTCTCTCGGAACCCTGTGCCAGGGCCTCCCCACCCTCACAGGGAGGAATTCCTTTGCAAAATCCCATCCAACCCTGCCCTCTGTCAACTTCAAGAGACACAATGCAGGGGTTTTTACAGCTTCCATCCTGCTGCCCTGGGACAGCCTGGGGCAGGTGACTCCTTGGCTGTCCCCAGTGAGAGCATCTCCACATGCCAGGGACAGCTCCTGTGTCTCTGCTGCACCGGGAACTCCCAGCAGGGTGGGAGCAGCTCTGCCATGGATGGATGGATGGATGGACAGACGGACAAAACCTCAGACAGACACACTGCAGGGAATTACCTTTGCGCAGGTGAAGCTCCACACTCCAGCGGAGCCCACGGCCACAGCCCCTGCCTGAGCCGAGCCCTGGGGGACGCGGCTGCCATGGGGTGAGGAGGAGGAAAAGGAATCCCAGTTAGGAGAGGGAGCAGCAGAGGGAAGGCCGGAAGGAAAGGCAGGAAGGAGAAGCCCGGACAAGCTGCTGCTTATCTGCCCAACCACAGGCACCACTCGAAGAGCCCTGGGATGTGCCCCCACCACTGGCACTCCCAAAGCTCATCCTGCAGGAATTAACCCCAAACACCTGCCCCTGCTTCTCACCCCGGGTGTGGATTTACATCCCTGGGAACAGCTGAGATGGGGACCGGCACCTCCAACCCAGAGGCACAACAGCAACGTGGGTGTCCCTGCAGGGGACAGGGATCAGTGATCCCTGCAGATCCCATGGGACAGGAGAACTCACTCAGCCTGGACAGGCCCCGGGGCTCCCCACAGGGAAGGAAATGCCAGCCCACAGTGGGGGCAAAGCCAGAGCCCCACAAAAATCCTCCTTTGGAGGGGATGCCAGAGCAGGAATCTCACTCACTCAAAACAGGACCAGTGCTTATTTCAGGAAATCTCATGGGGAAAGCTCAGTCCAGCTGCCCCTTCCATTCCCAAGGAGCAGTGGCTGCTCCCCCAGTGTCAGCAGCAGAGTTTCTCTCCTCCCAGTTGGAACAAAGGGCCCACATTTACCTCGCTCACGTCCTCTCGCAGCAGGGCCAGCAGCTCCTGGAGCTCCCAGCTCTTCCTTCGGGATGAAGGTTTTCAGAGCAGCGTCTCCTCAATGGCTCCAGGGGCCCTTCCCAGCCCACAGGCGGGAGGAGAAGCGGGGAAGGAGCTGCCACAGCCGAGGGGAGGAGAGAGGGGATGAGAATGTCAATTTTCTGCCAAAGAAATGAGAGCCAGAAACAGCGTGTGGAGAGAGGGCAGGGTTGGATGGAAGGAGCCGCGCTTCCCACGCTGGACACGGAGCCTTGGCAAGGATCGGCCATTGCTCAATCCCCTCCATCCTCGGCTTTCCCCGCTCCCATCCGAGGGTGACCAGGACACCCCCGAAGCATCGGCTGTGCTGGCAGGAGAAACCTGCACTGGGAACGTGCTGGGAACGTGCTGCCTGGGCTGGCTGATGAGGGCCAGTGGATGGTTTCCACCTCAGCTCCCCCTGCAGACCCTCCTGGGGCTCCCTCATGGCATCTTCCCAGTGACAGAGTGTCCGGCGGGGGCTGGCCCAGCCTGGGCACATGGATGTTCATGTCCAGGGTCACTGCAGAGCTCTGATGTTGAGGAGCTCACAGACCTGATGGGGTGGATCTACAGCTTGGGTTGATCCTGGAAGGTTACAGTCCTTGGAGAGCCTCCCAAGCCTCCACCAACACCCAAAATTGGCACTTCCTTGCCCATTAACACACCCACGAGCCCTCCGGGGGCCACAGCCAGGCTCCTGGCCTATGATCATGGAATAGTTTGGGTTGGAATGACCTTTAAGTTCATCCCATTCCACCCCTGCCATGGGGCACCTCCCACCTCCAAGCCCCAGCCAGCCTGGCCTTGGACACTGCCAGGGATTCAGGGGCAGCCACAGCTGCTCTGGGCACCCTGTGCCAGCTCGGTATCTCCAGAGCATTTTTCCTTCAGGAGGGCCTGGGTTATCCCCAGGCTTTAACCTCAACCTTGTTTGGGGATCTCTGCCTGTCCCAGCCCAGCAGCCACCGGTCACCCCCAGCCTCCTTCCCCACAGCAGCTCCGTTTTAGGGCCCCAGCCCCGCTCGCAGCTTCCTCCCAAGCCCAGCACAGAACCCCCAGGGGCTGCTCAGTTCTGTTTGCTCTGCATCACCCCCCTGCCCGTGCTCATCACCAGCACAAACTGGTGCTGCTGGGCCACATCTACCCCACCGCTGCCACAACCTGCAAACTCCAGCCGCTCTGCGGGAGGAAGGTGCTCGTGGACCAGGAATTCACTGCCTGGGCTGGGGTCACCAGAGAGGCTGCAGAGGGAGCAGGGAGCAGCTGGAGCCTGGTGTTTGTGAGTGCTCTTGAGATTCACAAGGAAGGTGGAGGACCTGGGATGGAGCATGGAAGAGGAGCTGGGAAGGAGCACAGCCGCGGAGCTGGGATGGAGCCTCTCCTTCCGCCCGGCAGGCAACAAACACAAGACAAAGAAAGCAGCAGGGCCAAGATTTGCCCATAAAAAATGTTTATTCCTTAAAAATACAGCATTCATCTGCAGGGACACAACTATTCAGAACATTTTTTAACGGGTTTTTATCTGCTCCCAGTGTGGCAAGCGCTCAGTGTTGGGAGCAGGGAGAGCAACAGCCCATGTGGGAACAGCCCGGTCCCGAGGGAAGGGCTCTGTCACCGACCCCTGGGTATCACCTGGGCAGCCCATCTGCAGGACAGATTTCCCCTGGGACAAACCTCAGCCCCTCTGGAAAGGCCCTGGTAGGGAAAGCCGGGGAAGCAGCAGGACCCTGGGGTGCTCTGGCCCTGACTCACTTTCACAGCACCAGCCAATGCCTGGCTCCAGGCCTGGTGTCACCAGGGGAAATCTGGGGTTTTGGATGAGGAATTGGCTCACACAACACCAGGTGTCTGTGCCAGCTACACGGAACACTCCAGAAGTGTCCCCGTGCTCACCTGGGCACCACCTCGGCCATGGCACGGGGGGGGAAACACCTGGCACAACAGCACCAGGGCTGGGGATGTGTCACAAATTCGGGAAGTGCCTGAGAACAGGAACGTAGGAATTGGGGCTTCTCCCCCAAAAATGAGGTGGGATCGATAGCCCAAGTGAAGGGCACCAACACCTGGGGTGTGGGGAACGAACAGGAGGGGCTGGAAGAGTGCAGCTGGAAAACGGTGAGAGCTGCTGGGCTGGGAGCAGCCAGGCTGTGGGGCAGAGCGGGAACGCTGCAGGGGTGGCTGTGAGCCCTGAGGGCGACACCGGGCTGGGCAGGGATGGGGGGCTGCTGGGGCAGGAGGATCCCTGGAGGGCTCTGGGCAGGCTGGAGCGAGGGGCTGAGCTGTGCTACCCTGCACCTCTGCACAGCTGGGGAGAGCCTGGCATGCACTGGGAACACGAGGAACAGTGCTGGGAAGGTTCAGGAGCAGAGGAGTCTGTGCTGCTTGAGCTTGGTCTCCAAAGCAAAGTAGGTGGAGGAACTGGGTGGTAAAAATCACCAGAAGCCAGGCTGACGTAGCTCTGCTCCACCCACAGCCCCAGGAAATTAAACACCCTTCCCACGTGAAAGGTTCTCTACAGACCGACCCAGAGCATGAGCAGCACTGCCAGAATCCCCCTCTGCCCCACCTCAGCTTCACTGCTAACAGAGAAAACAGCACAGAAAGAACCAATTCCTTGGCTCAGAGGCTCCTGAGCCATCTAAATCTTCTGTTTAAGCATACCTTGGTTTTTACTCATAGAAATATCTAAAAAATGCCTTTTTTTGTCCCTTTTGGTGATCCAGAAACCAGAAGATGCCCCTTGGTTGTTGCTTCAGGACAGTCTATGGCTGTTCCCAGCAGAAGGAAGGTTGAGGAGGAGGAATTTGGGCACACAAGCACATACAACATTGGCAGAACACAGAGTCAACACGCTGTGCTTCAAAGGGTCAGGCAGGAGCTTTTTTCCCCAAATATATTGAACAGCACTTGCCCATTAACAAACAACTGATCAAAGGAGCTGCAGAATGTGAAGGTCCTTCCAGTGCTGCTCTGGACTTGGTTTCACTTTTACACTTTGTACCCCGAGGCCGTGGTGTGAGGGAATCAACAGGAACAGAGGGAGGAGCATCCCGGGTTTTTTCAGCATCCACATCCCACTGTTTCCAGCGTTAAGTTAAAGCTCAAGTCATTTTCAACCCATCAAAGCCACAAAACTTCCACCTCTTCTCCAGGCTGGCCCCAACCCCGCTCAGCTCCTGCCGGAACGTGTTCTGCAGTCGCGTCATGAGAACTTCCACCTCCGCCGTGCAGATCTGGGGGAACACAAGGAAAACGCCACTGAAAGTGAAGATGGAAGCCCTGATGGCTGGGGAAAATTCAAACTCAAAGAGTTACATTGCTGAGGTTCACCCAGGCTTTCCCTGAACTCATGGGGATAATGCTGGGTCACACTGTGAGGTGAGATGGCTGCACTTTTATCTTTATTTTAGTTTAACTCTCACATCCCTGACAGGGCAGGAGCTACTGCAACAGAGCCAAGAGCTAAAACTGGGGTTGCACCACTGCGGAGAAGGAACCTGAGGTGAGGTGGGTTTGTCAGCCCAAGGTCCTGCCAAGCCACACTCAGGGCTACAGACAACTTCTGAAAGGCTCCAAACCACCTTGGACCTTAATTTTTGTGCTCTCTGCTGACCCTCTCGGTGAGAATGATGGACAGGGAACAGGGGAAAGGTATTCCCCTTCCTTTCCTGTTGGCAGCTTCAAGAAACCAGGTTGTACTTCCAAGTACTCACCCTCCTCCTGCCTCACCTCAGACCCAAAGATCTGCTCAGGCTTAAAAACAACATCCCAAACTAATGTGAGCTCCTGCAAGAGTCAAGGAGGAGACAGAAGAGCTCAGAAGGAACACAAAGGACAACGGGAATAGCCCTGAGCGTGAGTGAACATGAGGAAACTGATGCCATAACACAGGTTAAAGGGTGGGCTCTGCTCAGGGGTTCTCCCAGGCAGAAGCTTCCAGGAGCCCTTCTTTGCACTGTGGATACCAGAGAGGAAGTTCCAGAAGGCAGCTGAGTGCTGTGATAGCAGTTTTATAGGAGCTCCAAACCAAAATAAAGGTGGCTGTTGGCCCCACAGAAATTCCAAGCTAGAATGAGGAGATGAATTATTAACTCTGTCTTTATAAGGCTGGAAGTGAGCCAGCCCAGGGAGTCGTGTTTTCTTAGGAAAGGGTAAATTAAACACGCAGCAAATTACTAACACAAGCAGCTGGAAAAGTTCCAATCCCAAGACAGGAATCCCATGCCTGTGGGGCCTCCTGTCCCTGGGCTCTTTAAGGAAGACAGCTGGAAACCAGGATAGAGGAGAATGAGATGCAATTCCTTGGTACAGCCAGGAGCCTCTGCACAGTGGCTCCCATTTACTCCGAAAGGGAGCACAAAAGCCACCTGTCCCCACACCCACCCGTCCCCACACCCACCTTGCTGTCCAGGCGCTGCAGGTAGGAGCAGATGTACTCAATGCTGGCTCCAAAGGGGTGCACGTGGAGAAACGTTGAAATTATCCCTGGGAAAGGAACACCACAGAGGTCATTGCCACGAGACAAAAGCCAGCTGGGAACACCAGCGCTGCGCCACTGCAGGCAGCACAAGGTCACACCCTGACCCCAGCAAAGCTCAAGGTTTTCCTCAGTTCCAGGCCTGCCACCTCCCCTGGGATAACCAAAGGAGCCAGAGGTGGGCAGGAGGAGTGCAAGGTCACCTTGAAGCAGGTTCCCCCAGCCCAGGTCTCCAGCATCACCACCGAGCCCAGCAGGACTCACCAACCAAGAGAACTTCTCGCTCAGATTTCACAGGGCTGGTGCTCAACGTCTTCTCCACTGGACATTCTTTCTCCTGGCTGCAGGCACAAACTCTGGACGTGCTGCCCTCCTGCAAAACAAACCCCCAGGGCACGTTCCAGACAGCCTGGCACATCAGGCACTGCCTTGGGCAGGCTCAACAGGGCACGCAGGGGTGTTTTCCTGGTTTTCTGAGTCACTGCAGCCATCACTGCTGTATCTGCTGCCTGTTTTCCAAAACGCTCCCAACAAAGCACAGCTGTGTCTGTGCTGCTGGGCCTCATCCCCCAAGTGAGATGAAAAGGCCACAAAATTCAGCAGATGCCACCACGCACCCTGTACCAGCCCTGCTCTCTGACATGGCATCTTCTCCAGAAGGGCCTTGGTTTAAACAACAAAATACAAACCAGACCATGGCCTTGCCATGACTAATTCAGCTGCAGAGGTTTATTTTTCAAATGCCCAAACTGAGACAAATGTGATTAATCAAGTGCCACGGGGCTGCACAGGGCTTAGGATCAGACTGTTCCTGACTTGAGTTTGTGGTACTGAATTAAAACAGAATTTGCACCATTTATTATCCCTGACACAAACACAACAACGCGAAGACGGTGGGTGCACTAAAAGCAGGCCTCGCTTTTATCCCCTCGTTTTGTGCGGAATTCCAGTGGCCTGAGAGCTGTGGACAGCTGTAACTGGGAACAGCTTCCAGTGACCAGTGAGATGGGCTGGAGGGAGGCCAGGGACGAAGATAGAATTGAGTGGTCCCCTGGGTTTGCTCAGGTTCTTACACCAGTGCAGTTCTCAGCTGCACAGGGCTGAGGCTGTGCCCCAGGGGCCTGAGCCCCCACATTTGCTTCCAGGGGAGAAAGAGGAGCTCTGCCCTGTGGAAGCTGATCCAGGGACTGCAGCCCAGCAGCTGCACTGCAAAGCCACAGCCTGCCTTCTCCTGGAGATCACAGAATCACGGCATGGGCTGGGTTGGAAGGGACCCTACAGCCCGCCCCGTCCCACCCCCTGCCACGGGCAGGGACACCTTCCACCGTCCCAGGGAAGCAGCTCTTGGACTTACATTCCCTTGGCAGTCAGCTGCATCTCCCTCCTTGTCCTCTTCATCTGCCATGCTCTGCTATATATGGGCAAGGAAAGGAAAGATTACTGATGATAATCTGTCATTTTTGTTTTGAAGCTCCTGCTCTGATGATTACAGGAATACACAAAGCCATTTTTAGTTAGTAGAATAGCATTTATTATCTTCCCTAGCTCCTGGCACAAAAAAGTGGGACTAAAGATGGAAAGTGAGATAAACCCAGTATCAGGCTCTGTGAGCCAAGGGGGAGAGTGCTGCCTCATGCTTCTTGTGTAATTGTGTCTGTGCTATAGAGGAAAGGACCAGGCAAGTGTAGATTCATGCCCTGATCCACAATCAAAGTGGATCACACCTGAGAAGCAGCACTATGGATTTCTGCTTGGAATTCTGTATGGATTTCTGTTTGGAATAAACCCAGCAAGCATAAAGTATTAGAACACTTGGAAAAACTTCCAAAGTGTTTTATGGGGAGCAGATCAAAACGTGTTCCTAAACCACAACTGTAAATACCAGAGTCTGATAATTGAGACCTTTTTCTTATCTTTTAAAGGTTCAGGTTGCAGAAAACCCCGTTCCAGCTGTGATGCCACTGTATACTGTTCAGTGACAGTTATATTTTATTTATACAGTTGCTGAAATTGTCTCACAGGTACATGAAGCATCAGCAGACCCATTACTGACAGACATCCTGCAGTGTGACAGGTAATTTCTCCTCACTTTCCAAGGACAACTGCTCCAAACCAGGGCTGGCCATTCTCACCAAGAGTGCAGAAGGACAGAAGTCCTTCACCACGCTCCTGAGGGACCAGAAAATCCAAGCACTGCACAAGGAAGACCTGGATGGCACATACCTGCTCCTTCAGGTTTTCTAGTAATGTTTCTATTTTCAGTTTGTCTTCTTTCACTTTTTCCAGCTCAGCTTCTCTCTTTTTGTACTCCTCTTGGACTTTCAAAAGATGCTGGAAGAGAAAAGATAAAACTCTTAATCTGCCTGCCACCTTCTTAACCTGCCTTCCACCAACTATTGTTTGAAGACCATAAAATTTAGAAGAGCTTTTCCATGAAGACCAGACTGGTCATATCCATCATTACAAGATGAAGCATAAAACAAGAAGGATCTACAGTGCACCTCAGAAATACCTTTGCCTATCAGCATACAAAAAAGCATGGTTGTGTAAACATGGGGCAGTAATTCCATCCCAAAGGATGGGATTTCCCACTTCCTTACTCAGCTGGATATGGACAGACTGGGCACTTTGGAAGTCACGGTAAAGAGCATATGAGGAATCTATTAACTATGGATTGCTTCCATGGGACTTATCAGCTCACACACAATCCCTGGTTTCAATATTTGCTTTGGGTTTTTTTTAGCAGCACTGGAAACAACAGAGTTGCTCCCCCTTGCCAGTTTGTATCCTGCTAAAATCCAGAGTGTTTTTCCACATGTTTCTGCCACCCATCCCAGCCCCTTCCCCTGCAGCACGGCCCCAGCTATGGGAAGTTCCAGGCCCACCTTCTGCATGCCCTGCAGAGCCTGCTGGAGGAGCTTCATCTGCTGCTCCTTGGTGGTGTCCTCGTCCCTGGTGGCCTTGCCCTGCTCCTGCTTGAGCAGCTCCACCTCGTTGCGGTAGGCGTCCAGCTGCCAGCGCAGGCTGTCGTTCTCCTCCTTCAGCGCCTCCACCTGCGACACCAGCGCTGGGGACAGCACCGGGGTCACTGGGAGCAAGAAGCCCCTGGGAGCTCTCCCCACCCTGCACAGGGGCTCAGCAGCTCCCAGTTACAAATCCTGAGCACCCAAAGGAATGGCTCCTGCTCTTTGGGATAGCACAGGGCTGGAGCTCCTCTGCTCTGCAGCCAGGCTGGGACAGCTGGGGATGTCCAGCCTGGAGAAGAGAAGGCTCTGGGGGAGACCTCAGAGCCCCTTCCAGGGTCTAAAAGGGCTCAAGACAGCTGGAGAGGGACTTTGGACAAAGGATGGAGGGACAGGACAAGGGGAACGGCTTCCCGCTGCCAGAGGGCAGGGATGGATGGGATATTGGGAAGGAATTCCTCCCTGTGAGGGTGGGCAGGCCCTGGCAGAGGAGGCCCAGAGAAGCTGTGGCTGCCCCTGGATCCCTGGAAGTGTCCAAGGCCAGGCTGGACGGGGCTTGGAGCAGCCTGGGACAGTGGAAGCCATGGCAGGGGGTGGAACTGAATCAGCTTTAAGGTCCCTTCCAACCCACCCCATGATTCCAGGATCTCTTTAGAAAACAAGCTCCTCTGGACAAAGGGGCCCTCTCAGTGTCAATACAATGTTTAGGCTGGAAAAGGTGAAAAAAAGGAGGGTAAGAACATCCCAGGGCAGACTCTGCATCTGGACATCACCTGCACAGGGCAGGGAGCTTCCAGCTCCTCCACATCCAGCTCCAGGAATCCCAACCCTCTCACAGGAACAGCAGCTCAGACACTGCTTTAGGTGCCCCTGAGTGTGGCAGGGAGCAGTGACAGACCCTGGCACTGAGAGGAAACTGCTCCAGGTAACTGCACTGGTTCTGCTCTGCCTGTGACCACTTTGGGGTACAAAACACTCAGAATGGGACTCCTGAAAAACCGCTGAGGAGAAGCACATTACGAGCTGCAAAAAGGGATTTTACCTGACTCTTCCGTTTCTTTCATCTCTGACGGATCTTCTATTTCTTCATCAGACATCTCCATCTCCTCCTCTCTCCGAATGCCCATCAGCTCATCATTGTGGATGTTACGGATTTCCTGGGGTTCAGAAAGCAGAGGGGGTTTCAAGACACATCTCGAGGAACAGGTTGGCTGGATGAAAAG
The DNA here is from genome assembly GCA_014706295.1 of Lycocorax pyrrhopterus obiensis. NCBI lineage: Eukaryota > Metazoa > Chordata > Aves > Passeriformes > Paradisaeidae > Lycocorax > Lycocorax pyrrhopterus. The sequence continues at coordinate 11,701,577 of JACSVZ010000005.1, forward strand.
TTGCTGAAATCTAGGTCTGCAAAACACATCTCCAGGATACGATTCAAAAACTGGCACAGATTATTAGATCAAGGGCAATATCCAGCACACTGTCAGTGCTACTGGGATTACTGACTCTTCCATCTCCCTTCTGCTCTTGTGATGAGGCAGGTCAGCCTTGCTGTGTGAGGAACTGGAGTCAGCCCTAATTCTCTGGAGCCCAAAGTCCCAACCTGAGCTGGGACAGAGCAAACCAAGCTACAGCTTCACCCCTGTGTGTACAGGGACCTCCTCAAGGAGACCCCAAAAGGCTGAGACCCTTTAGCCAGCATCTGATATCTACAATGAGCTGAGAGACATTTTAAATTACACCTAAAAATGCATCATATACTCGCAATGTTTTTATAAATACATCTATATCTGCCAGCACCTGTACCAAGAAGCTGCATCTTGTGGCTTCCACCTTCCTTTAAGAGCAGTCCCTAAGCTGGGGGAGAGCAGCAGACTGAGCCTGGCAGCTGAAGTGCTCCTGAAAGAGGCCTCACCAATGGTCTCACAGCCTCCTCCCACTGGGAGAACTTACCTTGGAACAAAAGACAGCTCCGGCTGGAGAGAGAGCTCCCACCCCAGCCACAGCCAGTGATCAGAAGGTAGGGAAGGACAGGAGCACTGGGCTCAGAGTGAATCTGAATCAGATTGCACTTGGCTTCCCAGTCGCAAAAGGAACCTTGGCTCCTCTTTTAGCTGCTACCACGGTTTGACTCAGTGGGCTCTGGCAAGTCCCACAAGTGCAGTCTCATGGGGGGATCACAGCTGGAAACTTCCCAGGACAGCATGGGCATTTAGAGTGTTCCAGCAGGGTGCAGGATCAACCACCTGCCTGGTGCCAGCAGGGCCCTGGCTGGGTATGATCCAGAGCCTTCTCAGGCTGCAGCTGTACAGCAAGGTGGCCTGGACACCCCAACCCATGGGGATCACAGGCCTGGACACCTCCAGCCCACAGGGATCCCAAGCCTGCACATCCCTGGCCTGCAGTGATCATGGATCACCAGCCTCTCAGCTTTGCCCAAATTCACTCTGGATGTTAAATAATCTTAAAGGTGAAAGACAGCTCCTGGTTTGCTGGGATAGACTTGCTTTCCAAGTTTGTAGTAAGGAACTCAGTATCCCAGACAAACCCAGAACTACAGGAAGATTTGCACCAGAGGTAAGGAATGACAGCCAAAGCGACCAGGACAGGGTGGAGGAGTGGGATAAAACCTCATGAGATTCAACAAGGCCAAGTGCAAGGTCCTGCAGGCCCAAGGGGACAGCTGGCAGCACAGATTTCACCACAGCCCCCAGGACAAACATCTCCCCACCCATCACTTTCCAGTGGACACCCTTTCTTTTCCTCAGCTTCCTTATTTCTGACATTCTGCCTGACTCCCTTATCTGATTTGATCAAATCTTATTGGACTAAGAACTATTCTTCCTCCTGCAGGAAGAGCAGTGGGAGTGACAAGCCTTCTTCCATCAGCTCCATCCTGATCACCATCTTTAAACCACACATTTCATCAAGTCACTTCATGGGATAAATACACAAACATGAGAACATCCGCCCTCAAGCTTTCCAGGCTGTTCATCTGCAATCATTTCCACCTCTCAAGGTGGAAATATCACATAAAAATGTGATAAAACAGATTCTGATGACACTTAGGGTTTGTTGTTGCTTTTTTAAACATCTCTCTAGAAATCCTTCTTGCTTTAATATTAAAACTAGCAGAAAAATCCATATTTAATATTGTTATTATGACTGTTACTGTGCACAACTTCCATCAGCAGACAGGTCTCGATGTATTGCTACTGGTGACACAAATACCAAGAGAAAATTTATTACCTGTACCACAAGAGCATCCTGAGTGATCCCCACCTCACACTGTGAAGGAAGGTGTTGTTATCCACGCGAGCATCGTGCAAACTGAACATCAACATCCTGACAAGCAAGAGACCGTGCTGGAGGATCTAACACAAGAAAAGATTACCAACCTCTGCTTGTTTGCACCACACGCTGATGTTCTTACGCTGAGCTTTCGTGAAATGGTCCCAAGCCTTTTGTTTGGAGGCAGAATGGTACACGGCCACTATCTGCTCGACTGGAGTAGCAAATCAGCAGCAAATCGGGCCCGAATAGCATCCAGAGAGGGCGAACAAGAGGAGTAAAGGAGTAAAAAAGTGGAATCAGGCAGGTGGTTTGGCTCCCCTTTTCTCATAACACTGCACTGCGCTGACACTACGCTCAGGGAAGGGGCTCAGTGTCTGGAAAGAGCCCTGTGGGCTTCACCAGGCCAGTGCCAAACGCTCACGGAGCAACGACCAACTGGGGAATGGGCTCTGCTCTCAGCTGGGAAAAAGGCAGGACACGTGGAGAAAAAGGCAGCACAGGGGCTGAAAAATATCCAAATACGCTGTGCGAGGCTGGCTGGGAGTGTACGAGGTTCAGAGGGGCAGGACTCACCTCTGAAAGGGGGTGATGAGCTACAACCACGAGTTCTGGCCCTTGGACAGTGCCACAGCCTGTGCGAGCTACAGGAAAAGGACCGGGCTCAAAGCAAAGGCACCAGCCATCACCTTTTCTTGGTCCTGGGATTTATTCCTTCTGCTTGTCTAGAAAATTCACAGGATCTGGAATGCACAAAGTGCTTCTCCTTGGCTGAGAGCTCACCCACAGCACAAAGCGCATCCACCTGATTTTTTCTATGCTTGTGATGCAGTACCCGTAATTCTCACAAAATAAACACATCTCCCTGCTCCTTAGAGTAACCTAAGAGTGGCTGAGATATCCATCTTGGTTTCAGAGAGTGGAGTTACACACTAGTCTCTATTACTACTTACTCTGCAGTGCTCACTGTATGTCCCTCTGGACCGTGTGCCCGTAGTTTTTACCATTAACAGAATTTAAAGAAAAAAGTAATTTAAAAAATCAACTAACAGCTAAAATTATTAGGTACAAAACCAAAAGTTAAGAATGTTCACAATCTAGGCAAGGGGCTCAAGGAGAATTAGTACAATTGTGAAAAAGGTACTTGGAAAGAAGTAAAAATACTCAGATTTATTAAAGCAAGGATGTGTAAGAGGCAATTAATGGTCTGAGGAACTGTTACAAATCACATCCTGGAATTAATACAGTCCATGCCTCTTCCTTGATTTCCTGGTTTTATAAAGTACTGGGATTTGAAAGACCCAGGTTCTGCAGCAGGGAGTTGGAAGCACTCTGCTGCATCCTACCTTTGGCGAACAAATCCTGCACACTTGGCTGAGGCACCAGATTCCCAGGAACTTACCTTGTCTGTGCACAAGAGGGGTTGAAAAGATGACAGAACTAATAACAGGCGATAATTAAGAGGAAACAAATTCAGAATTCATTCTCTCTTCCCCCCAGATGTGGACTCTTACTCCAGTAAAAAGTCCCACAAGGAGCTTTTGCCAGGTTAGTGCCACATGATTCCAAATCAGCCGTAGCTGCACAGAAGCGATTGCCACTTCTTTTCCCAGAGCCCTTTTAGCAGGGCCTCTCCAGACCCTGGAAATTAAGTCTTCCCTACAGCAGACAACCAACATCCAGCGTGGAGACACCACTCACACTGCACCAGGATCCCTGAGAGCGCCAGTTTGAACTTCTCTTTAGCTTCTTCCATCTCCTTCTCGTGAGCCGCCTTCTCGTTGACGAGCCTGCGGATGTGGCTGTTGGCCGACTGGATCATGGAGTAGAAGTTGTTGGCAGTTCTCCTGTTCACTTCCCCACGTTCTATCCAGGTCAGCAAGGTCTGGATGGCTTCCGAGAACTTGGTGTCATCTGCAGCAAGAAAGGACAGCTTTACACCACAGCTCTGGGGTAGCCTGGGCAGCTTTCAGGTCCTTTCCCTGGAGCTGAACTGCTCCTTCAAAGGTCAGCGTCCTTCAGGTGACTGATCACAACTCCTGGAAGCAGGGAAGGATCTGAACACAGGGCTGTACAAAGGAAGGCAAGTCCAGCACCAAGCTGATGGAGAAAATCACTTGCTGAGGTGCAGCAAGAGGAGGAACGAGCACTAGAAACTTACTGGAAAACTTCGTGTCTACTCAGATGGACCCTGAAAGGAAATGTCCTCCAGCTCCAAAATCATCAGGTCACACATGAATCTCAGGCTTCCAAGAAGGTCTTACACTAGTCCTTTCAACCTTAACCAAAATTATCTGGAAGAAACTTGTACTGAACAGTTTTGATTTGCACAAGTTTGCTGCACTCAATGGGTTTGTTCAGCCTTGGGAAAATAAGATTTAGGGGAGACCTCGTCACTAAATCCTGGGGAGGGCTATGAAGATGGAAAGGATGAGGGCGAATAGGTACTCCTGGGGACAACTTTTCACAATGGCAGCATTGTGAAAGTGCTGGGTTCCCCAATACCAGAGGCTTTCAAGACTGGGCTGGGCAGAGTGTTGGGCCATCTGGTCTAGACCATGCTTTTGCCAAGAAAGGTCAGGCCAGGTGAGCCTTCAGGTCCTCTCCACCCTGAGATTCTACAAATACGATTCAAGTGCAGGGGTTTTTTTGACAAAAATAAGGAAGCTGGCGGAGAGCTGCTGTGCGCTGACCCCCGGCGAACACAGAGCTGTGCCTGCCCAGCCCCTCTCACCTTTGAGCTTCTCGGCCACCACGCTGCACTCGTGGTCGGAGTAGTGGACGACGGGCGGCGGGGAGGGCGGGCGGAAGCGCTCCTCGGCCAGGCGGCGCCGGTGCCGCTCCTCGCGCGCCAGCATGCGCTGCTTGCACTCCCACTCGTACAGGTCATCCCGCGCCTGCGCAAAGTCCACGTGCAGCCGCCCCATGTCCTTCTTGTCCGTGCTGGAGCCCAGCCGGATGCGGTAGCCTGCCGGGAATGAGGGGTGCTCAGGTAGGACGGGGGCTTACCTGGGGCTCCCGTGGCAAAAGGAGCCCAGGGGGTTCAGCCCCGATGGCTAGCAGGGAAGAAAATCCTACCAAGCCAAGCCCACCAGCCAAATAAAACCCCACTAAGTCAAGCCCACCAGCCCAGCCAGCAAATTAGGAGCAACTGTCTATTTTTTTAGGCACTATCAATCAAATTAGCTGGGCACTTATCCATGTAAGATGGGGATAGACTCTGTACCTCAGCCCAGTGTTTTGTATACGTTTTCAGGTGACAAAGCTTTTCCTCTCAGGAGCTGTTTTCTTGTATTTAAGCAGAAATTCAACAGCAGCAGAAGGCAAACTGACACAGCATCAGAGAAATCTGCCCCAGTTCCTACTGTTCTGTCTATAAAGGCACCATCACAGTTCTGTCCCAGAATTGTAAGCTTCCCTCTGAGCCAAACACACCCACCAGACAGGTAAAGTGCCTTGTCCACCATGAACTCCTCAGCAAAGCGGATGTGGCAGAAGTTCTTCTTGCTCTTGCGGATAGCTATGACCTCCCCACACTGCTCAAACACCTCCATGATGATCTGCTCCGTCCCGTTTTCTGGTAGGCCTCCAACAAACACTGTCTTGCACCCTGGGGGCCTCTCTCTCGTGGCCGGAGGGGGAAGATCTGAAGGGAGAAAGCAGAGCAGGTCAGGTTTTGGGTGGCCAGCACACATTCCTGCCACCTGCTCCTCTCTCCTGAGGGATGACCACACCTTCCTGGCTTCCTCCAAACACACACCTGGCTACTCCACACTCAGATTTATGGAGTAGATCCACAACACTGCTGAGGTGCTGGCTAAAAATAAGCGCATTCACCAGCGTGTTTCCAAACAGAAGACCTTGGGAGCCTGGAGCCCTCCAAACACCCTCCCGAGTGCAGGAGATTCACTGAGCTGCTGTCAAAGAACACAAGCAGCATCAGGAGCTCTCAGCTTTAGCACGGGAGATGCTGCAAAATCACAGCTTAAAAGACTGCCCTAATGTAAATAACACATACAAAACATGCTCAGGGGATTCTCTGTGCTGCAACTGCGCATGCTCCAGACTCGTGTGCTTGAGCTACACCTCACACTACACACGAGAATCAAACCATGAACACTTCAAATACCCAGCGACTGGAATGGTTTTTTCCCCTGTCCTTATCAATCTAGCAACTGCAAAGGCTATTTCTGGAGATGGCAAACACTCAGTGACAAGAACAGGCTTTTCCTGTTGCTCTGTCACCTTCCTGCCAGCAGTGAGTCACGGGAATGGCCCTTTTCTCACACGCATCTGGGGTTTATACAAACATGAACACGGGGATAACTCCTACAGAGACAAAGCACAAGCAGCCAGTTACGTGGGTTAGGTGGGAAGAGAGTGCAGCTCTTGCAGTGGATGATCTCCTTCACGGCCGGCATGTCCGGAGGGATGGGAGGTGGGACGATCCCCAGGCCTGGCATCATGGGGTTGATCGGAGGGATTCCAGTCATCATTCCAAGAGCAGGATCAAAATCTAAAAGGAGGAGAGAATAAGGGAGTCAAGTGGGGGGCTAGAGTCATACAGTGACTGTGAGCTCTGACAGCAAACGGGGAATGCTGCCACACGTGCCGGTGAAAATCGGGAACGTGACAACATCAAACTTTAGATCTGTGCCCTTAAAATAATGCTTTAAAACTATTCCATTGCTCTTTGCCACAGTCGAGTAACTTTTCTCTGTTAAAATAAACTACTTCCTTCTCTCCTCTGTAGAAACTGGCTCCCATCTAGTGTCAAACCCTTCCCAGAGAGGTTTGTCCACAAAAAGACACCTGTGACATATGGGAACAGTGGAAAACCTGACCCAGTTTGGTTGTATTAAGTAGTTCAGCAGCACAGACAGTTGTGACACAGGCTTAAGGGCATCAGGAAGAATTTGTATGTGGAAGAGGTTGTCAGGCATTGGAAGGAGTGGAGTCCAAGGAATGACTGGATGTGGCACTCAGTGCTCTGGGCTGTTGACAAGGTGGGGATTGGTCACAGGTTGGACTCAATGATCCTAGAAGTCTTTTCCAGCCTAAATGGTTCTGGGATTTAGGGCATCATCTCACCATCATCTTCCTGGATATCACTGGTTTCCTGACCTCTGTGTGGCACCCTCCTCCTCCTGCTCCACTGCAGGGTATCTAGAGGTACCCCACAATAACTATTATTTGCATTAAAAAACACGTATCCTCACTTCCTCTCAGTTCAGGTCTCTAAATAAATCACGTGCAGAATTAATGCATCTCAAACACAGCTCAGTTTGTCAGTGGGGGTGTTTGCCCAGCTGCACCGAAACAGGCTATTCCCAAGGAGCTGTGGCAGGCTCAGCTCACCGGGCAGGAGGGGCTGTCCTGTCATGCCCATGGGAGCCATGCCCAGGTTGTTCATGGCGGTGGCCCAGGCGGTCGGGTCGGACATTGGCAATCCCATCGGAATGGAGTCCAGGCTCAGATTTCTGCCACCATCTGTTGAGAGGAACATAAAAGTGATTAAGGGCTTAGAGCAGATCTCAGCTCTGCCCAGTGAGGCTCTGCAGTGTCAGCACCCAAAACCAGAGCTCAACCCACTCTCAGGGAAGAGCCAGGTTCTGTCCAATTATGAAAACAAATTTATTGGGACAGGTATAGAGAATCACAGAAGGGTTTGGGTTGGAAGGTACACAAAAAACCATCCCATCCCACCCCCTGCCATGGGCAGGGACACCTTCCACTATCCCAGGTTACTCCAAGCCCCATCCAGCCTGGCTTTGGACACTGCCAGGGATGGAGCAGCCACAGCTTCTCCGGGCACCCTGTGCCAGGGCCTCCACACCCTCACAGGGAACAATTACTTCCCAATATCCCATCCATCCCTGCCCTCTGGCAGTGGGAAGCCATTCCCCCCTGTTCTATCACTGTGTACTCCTTGGGGAGATCCCACAATCTGAGCCTGGCTCCAGGCACAGCGGTGGGGCCGCAGCAGCACCAGAGCACAGCTCCCCGGCCCACCCTGCACAGCCACAGCCCAGCAGCTGGACTCAGGCTGGATTCACGGATCCCTTGTCTGCTGCCAGCAATGGAGGTGGCACTCGGCTCACCCGGGGGAATGCTGCTCCTCTTCCTCTTCCCTGGGTCACTTCCATCCTCAGCCGGGCTGTCCGAGCCCCGCGGGCCAGCGGCGCTGCCCAGCCCCAGGGACTCGGTGCTGGCAGGATCAAAGGGCAGCTGGTTTAAACCTAAAGGAGAAGAGCACACTTAAAGACTTTACTTAAACTGCTTTGTGATGCTTCTGGATCACAGTAGTCAGAGAAATGCCCAGTTCTGGGCACAAGCAGCACTCTGGGCCCTGAAGGAATCCTGACTGCTGCTTACAGGCCCCAGCTCCACCTGATCTGAATGTTACACAATAAAATATTACTCACCAGCATCAATTCCACCACCCACACAAATCAAACTGCCTGACAGAGTAAGACAGGGGTGCATCTTCCCTGGGTTGAGCAGCATTTCAAGCCTGGAAACTCAAAGGACAGGATTTTTCCCTATTTCTTCAGTCCAGGACTACACTGTTAATAATTACTTAAGTTTCACCAGCGGAGAATTCACCTGGAGTGATTTACTACCAAAAAACAAGGCACCACTGAGATCATCTTCAAAACGAGAAGATGCTGTTGGAACTTCTGTTCAAGGAGTCTGCCAGACAGCTGCTCCTGGTCATGGCTGTGGAAGGGGCTCTGGGATGCACATCCCAAAAAGGGGAGCTCCAGACCCCCACTGGCTGCACCCTCCTGTCAGGGAGTTGTGGAGAGCAAGAAGGTGTCCCATGAGCCTCCTTTTCTCCAGGCTGAAGAGATGGGCCCAGTGCCCTGAACTGACCATCGAGTTCCTCACTCCACCTTGTCACGGTCAGCACTTGCAGGGATGCAAGTCTGAAGGAGCATTGAAATATCAAGTTTGATTTATCTCTGTCTCAGCAAATTCACCCTGAACAGCCAATACAGAAAAAAAAAAAGAAAAAAACCAAACAAATATTTTTTGTGGACCCATACAAAGTGATACAAATAACCACATTTCTAAGATACTCTGTGTTCCCAGGGGAATCAGCAGAACTCCCAGAGCAGCAACAATGACAATTATCCCATCCCAAGGCACTGATGGGCCGAGGCATTTGTACCAAACCTTCCTCCAGACTCTCTGCAGCATTGTGGTTTCTGTTCCCGAGGATTCCACTTCCAAGAACTTAACAAACGTGGCTGCTGGGTCTGGCTGTAAATAGCCAAGGGGATCCAGGGAGCCTGGAGGGCTCCTCTCTGAGCCACTGAAAGGTGAGAACGCAAGAAGCAGCCAAAAAAACAAGGACTATTCAGCTGGCAACAACAATAGTCACGCCCGGCTATGCAGGATGCCTACAATGCTGTGTCTTAAATATTCCAAAGTCAAAATATCACGGAGGTCATGAGGGCTCAGGAAAACAAATCTGAATGCAGTAGGTTAAAAATAGAGAGGTTGTGCACAGGGAAGACAGCAGGAGAAAGGAAAAGGAGCAGTTCTAAGCTTACATTGATATTACCCATGTGACAGAAAAGGCAAAATTGAACTCCAACAAACATTTTCCCACCCTTGGGAGTAGGGAAGGATGGAGAGAAGCAGCGGTACAGCCGAACACTGGTGTCATCAGGATGGAGAGACACCCTGCTCTGGCTGAAGACAACGCTGTGGAGACACCTGGCACTGACCAGCACCTGAATGCCAGCGGACACTGCTCTGGCCACTGCTTTCCAACCCACTGGGGAACACAGGCACCCACTCACTCCAGGGATTTCCAGGCCCAGGTTGAGCTGGGATGCTCAAATGTCCCAGCGTGTCCCCAGGGCCAGCTGACAGCCAGAAACAAAGCAGCCATCAGCTGGAAGGCTCCGGGTGGAGGCACCCATGTGACCTGGAGCGGGAGCCTTGTCCTCAGGGCTCCCCAACACAGGACCAGCTACCATCCACCCGAACCTAACAACAAACATGGGGGAGCAAAACTCCTCGGGAAAGCTTTGCTCTCTCTTCACCAGGATGGAGAAAGAGCAAATGCCCCAGGAAAGCAAAGGGCAGTATGGAAAGTGGGCGATGGAAGCAGTAAGAAAGGGACCCTGCTTGCTGCTCTCTTGCAGCACCGAGTTTGCTCCAAAAATTAAAGCAAGCCAGAGAGAAGATTCCCAACACCCTCATTATGTCAGATTTGCCACCCTACACAGGATAAATGCCGTGGACAGCAGCCAACTTGCAGACCCGCCTGCCTCTCTCCTGTCATCTCAGCGAACAGCCGGAGCTCCAGCCACACCCCACTGGATACAGAGAATGGGCTCAGAAGAAAGCTGAGGCTGCAGAAAATCCTCTCTCCTGGGCACAGAACAGGATAAAAGCTGACAGGCTCAGCCAGTACAGCCAGGAGGCACAAACAGGAGCATCTCTCTGTCCTTTGTGCCAACCAGAACGAAGTGTCCTTGGCCATTCCAAGCTGCTCTGCTCAGGAGGGAAGGGACCAGCACAGGAGCAAACCACAGGGGTTTGCTCAGTATTCCTGCAGTGAGCCAGCCTGGAAAGGCCAAAATCAGATTTCTGCATTTGCTAGGAAATGCTACACAGAACGTAAGTGAGGAGGGGAAAATTTGGGTATCCAGCAAGTGTCAGAACCGGTGTCAGCACTTCCAGGGCCATACGTGGCACAGGTGTCAGTGTGCCCTTCATCTCCCCGTTCCTATCTCCAGGGATTTTCACAAGAGTCAATTTTTGAGAGTGAGACATGAGGCACTGCCATAATGCAGTGACTAAACATTTAAAAATAAAAACTTGGGCTAGAAGATTCCTCAGTAGAAAAACGGATCAGGGAAAGAAGGGGGGATGCTGAAAGATGAGCAGAAGGCGACTCTGAGCAAGGCCTCTCCCTCAGCACAGCGGGTCCCTGTAGGTGGTTTTCCCCTCTGGAAATAGGTGCTGAGCTGTGCCTAATGAGAAGAGTCCACAGCTTCCCACTGGCCTAAGAGCACTGACAATGCAAAGTCCCCTCGTTCCACTGGGGTGGGATCAATCCAGGGGCTAAATATGGCTGCAGCTTTCACAGCACAGCTTCAGAAAGGGGCTGGAGAGAGAGCAAAGATCTCAATGTTCCAGGCATAAATCAAGGCAAGTATCCATCCTCACTGGGTCCCATGACAGACCCGGGACAGGACCTGGTTTTCCAATCCTGCTAACAGAGCTTGGCCATTTGCCTTAATGACCAGGGGAAAAATAAACCCCAAACAGTCCCTGAGGTGAACTGAAAAGCCTGTTTTAAGATCATTCTCATTACCAAGAGCTGGAAACACTGGAAATCACAACCAAAACATGGGATTGTGCGGCTCCTGTGCAACACTCCTAGGACCACCTAGAAATAACACAGCACCTACAGGGCTGCCACCTAGGGATCTGGGCAAAATTTTCCCTGCTGGGTTCAGGAACACTCAGTTAAGGGTGGCACGAGCTCTGCCACAAGCCTGGCACTGCTCTGGAGCCACACACTCCAACTGCAGCCTCACTCTGCCCAGGCACTGGAACACAGTGTTCCAGAACAGTTCTCCTGCCGTCCAACCAGTTAATAAACAGCAAGAACATAAACCTCTGCCCCAAAACTCCAATTACAACTATGAACAGGTACTCTGACACTGTCACACACCTAAAAGCCTTTCAATGATACACTCAAAAAGCCTGTGCAGGCTGGTGCTTGTACGGTTGTATTTTGGGGTGTCCTGGAACCCTCTCAACTACTCTGGGGCACACATTGGGGTGCCCTAGGTCCCTCTGAGCCCCTCAGGTGACATTTTGGGGTCCCCTGGGCTCCTCTGAACACATATTAGACTTCTCTTACCGAGCATCGGGGGAACTCCAGAAATGGGCTGACACAGGCTTTACTATAAATATGGATTTACCTTTTGCCAACATTGGCAAATATAGGAAATAAGCAGTGCTCAGTCTGAGCACGGTGCCTGTGTTTGTGGGAATAAACTGGATTCCGGGATACACTGTGCCATTGATTACACAGTGCTGGTTTTAAGCCCTCAAGAAACGCACTTTAGAAGACACCAAAGTACATCTGCAGCAATCAATTAGAACACAGGAGAAAAGAGACCAGCAGGGAAGGGAGAAGAGAGGGACACCGAAGCTTTGAAGTTACATTTTGATCCCAATCACTTCCTTTTGGAAACTAAATCCCAGATTCAAAAACTACTGCTGGGCTTCTGCATGTTCCTCTACCGCACTCCTGGCTTAATTATCACTGGTAGGGCTTCACAACCATCAGTCTGAGCCGGGAGCTGGCCAGGCACACTGATGAGAGCAGCACAATTTTCACAGTGACTTCTATCAACTCCAGATAATCCTACAGGGCAGCAGGAGCCGTGCAGGGAATCCCAGAACCCCCCCGCGTTACCTGCGAACTGCACGAGGAACATGGCAAGACGCTCATCGTAAGGCAGGACTTCAGCCAGTTCTCCCACGGCTCCCAGCCTGGCTTTTGGTTTGAAAATCCAAGTGCCAGGCTGAGCTCCCTCGCTCGGCTCCCAGCACAACAGGAAAGCTGGGACCTAGTGACAGCAGAACTGCCCCGGGGCAGGCAGGACAGCCCAGGCTGAGAGCCCAAGCTGGCCTGGGGCTGGCACTCAGCAGCTCCATGTGTCACCATCCGTCTCCTGTGACTGACACCCATAGGCAGATTCCAGGATGCAGGGGACGGAGGCGGATGAGCAGGTGGGGAGGCAATTAACAACCAGAGCATCTGAATTTGCCAGGGATTTCATACATCACTGCTCTAAGCACTGGCACACAGCTCAATAAACCCTTTTTGCATGCCCAAGATTAGTGGCCTTTGCACTGAAAGATTAATCCCTGGTAATCCCTGACGGTAAGAGGCACACTGCTCACTTTCCTTGATTCTGGAAGCTTGTATTTGAAAGAAATATATTAATTTCAGGCAGCTAATTATTCTAGCAGGGCACTGCAAAACCAAGAGACACAAAGAGCCCCTTTCTCCTTTGCGCCGAGAACGCAGCAGTCAGCAACCCCAGTCAGGGACACCAACCTGCAGAGTTTTCACAAAAATACAGCCACAGCAGCAAAAATAGGGGATTAACCAGGTCCTGTGTGAGCTGTGCTCTTCACTCACTGTTGTAACCCAAAACAAAGGAAAAACTTCCTTACCAGCATGTGTGTACACACATGTGTGTCACCAGCAGCGACCCAACGCAGCCCTCGGTGCTTCCCAGCAGCAGAGCCTGCCTTGCCACCACACCAAATTATTAAATATTTCACGGGAACGTGTTCGGGGTGCCCACAAGGCTCTGCCAAACCACCCTCCCTCTGCACACACATCTAGGAATTCTAACGCTGGGATGTCCAGGGGCGGAGCTGCTCGTGCTCCATGGGGTGCAGAGCAGGCAGCTCATCAGTCCCATCCCCTTCGGTCCTTCCAGACTTCCTCAGCGCTCCTGGAGAGCAACACCCAGCACGTGCCGCCTCAGAACAATGCTCAACAGCTCCTATCTTCAGAAATATCTTTTTGAAAAGCTAGGAGAAGAAAACTGATGGGCAAAGGGATGCAGGACTAACTACACAGAGCTACTGGGGAAGAAAAAAAGGGGGAAGAAGAAAAAGAGGGGGCAAAAAAAAGGGAATACACAAATAAAACTCCAGGAGAGCCAGCAATCAGGATCATCAGAAAATTCCAGTGCAAAAGCCTGGACTGATGGGCAAGAGAGCCTTGTAGAAAGCCAGCACCAGCGTGAGGAACTGCTGGCTGAGAGTGGAGCAGCTGGATGGGATGGACATGCTGGAACTGGAATAATGTCAGCAGAAAAGTTGGGGATTAAGGGAGAAATCTCACACCATCTTTGGAAGGTATACAGAATACCTCAGTAGCAACATCTGATCTTTGAAATGAGTTGGTGGTTGAACCTCATCCCTGCTACGAGCTCCAAACACATGACCTTCAACACGGAAACCTGACCTTACCCCAGCTCCCACACAGCTTTCAACAACTCAGCTCAAGGGGCTTCTTAACTAGATCCTCAAAATTCCTCAAATAAGCCTTGAAGAAACAGAGAGCCCAACCACTTGGCTTCCAGCACAGGGAAGAGGACGGCTGGAGTAAGAAGGAACACAAGTTGGAGGGACAAACTCCTACCCCAGGTCGCCTCCATGCTTTCCCACCATCTCACGGCTCTGCTGCAACTTTCTGCAGGAAAATATGGAAAAATACAATAGCTAATTAAAGTAGCTACAGGGGAGGTAGGAATGGTGCAGACTAATGAGGAGCTTACCCAAGGATTAATGTTTGTGTAACAAACACGTGCCACTAAAGAACAAAAACATCTCCACGCAGCATGACCTGGATGGACGTCACTGGTAACAGTACACAGCACCAAACACAAGGAAAATAAGAGTAAGAAGCACACAAACTAAAGAAGCTCAATATAAACGCTCAAGGAACCAAACAAACAAGTGCATGTGCACGTATGAGTTATAGTCCAGGGCTGTGGGAGAGCTGCAGCCCACAGCAGCTGTGGGCATCGGCACGAGCATCCCCAAAGCTCCCTGTGCTGCCCACGGACCATCTGCTGTGGCACCACGGATCCAGCGCAGCCCAGATACACGTGTGAGCCCCGGGAGAGAGGGAGAGCACAGCCAGGTGCACCCCACCCCGGGGGGAAGCTGCTGCCACCTTCACCCCCCACCCTTTTTGCAAACCACTCGCTCTTGGAGCATCAGAATAATTTCTTTATATGCAACCAATTTCTCCTTGTGCCACTTTCACAGATCATCGAGGGTGAAAGAGACCTTCAAGACCACCCACCCCACCAGCACCACCACAATAACCCCTAAAACACATCCCCAAGTGCCTCCTGAACACTTCCAGAGGTGGTGCCTCCACCACCCCCTGAGCAATTTATTCCAAGGCCTGACCGCTCTGGCAGGGAAACCATTGTTACTAATGCCTGACCCGAACCCACCCTGGCGCGACCTGAGGTCAGCTCCTCTCACCTTGAGGAAACACGACAGGCACAAGATGCCGACCCCGCCGGCTGCCCCCTCCTGTCCGGGAGTTGTGCAGAGCCACAGGGTCCCCCCTGCGCTCCTTCTCTCCAGACCGAGCCCCTTCCCCAGCTCCCTCAGCCGCTCCTGGGGCTCCAGCCCCTTCCCTGGACACTCTCCATTCTTTCTGACGTGATTTTAATGTTCGTTTTGAAGTGATTTTAACTACCACTGAACCCAAACAGTGGCCCAGATGGAATAAAACACGGAATAACCTTTCCTACACAGCCTCCCCACCACCCGGACGGACCCGGAGCCCCGCGGGTGTCCCCGCCAGTCTTCCCGGAGTCCCGACGGCTCCCACGAGGTTGTTCAGACCCTCCACAAAACTCCCCGGCTGGTTCGGCCCGGCCGGAGCCGCGGAGGAGGCCGGTCCGGCCGGGCAGCGGCCCGGAGGGCGAAGGAGAGCGGAGCGGCCCCTCCGCACGCCCGGGCCCCGGCAGGGGAGCGCTCCGGGCCCAGCCGCGGCCGCCGCCCGCTCCCCCGCCGCCCGCTCAGCCTCTCCCGCCGGGGCTCCGGGACAGGGAAGGGCGAGGCCAGGCCGGCCCCGCTGCCCCCGGCCGGGCCCGCGCCCCCCGAGCCCGGCACTCACCGCTCGGCTCGGCTCGGCTCGGCTCGGCTCGGCTCGGCTCGGCTCGGCTCGGCCCGGCCCGGCCGCTCCCGCACGCGCCGCCGCTTCCGCCGCTTCCGCCGCTTCCGCCGCGCCCCGCGCGCCCCCGCCGCGCGCGCCCATTGGCTGCCCCGGGGCAAGGGGCGGGGCGGGCGCTGCGCGCGCACCGGGACGGGGCCGTGACGGCGCCGGGCGGGGTGGGGGCGCGCGGGGCGGGGCCGGCCACACCCCCGGGACCGGCCACACACCCCGGGACCGGCCACACCCCCCCGGGACCGGGAACATCCCACCGGGACCAGGGACAGCCCATCGGGACCGGGAACACCCCCCCAGGACGGGCCACACCCCACCGGGACCGGCCACACCCCACCGGGACCGGGAACATCCCATCGAGACCAGGGACGTCCCATCGGGACCGGCCATACCCCACCGGCACTGGGAACATCCCACCGGGAACACTCCAAAGGGAACATCCCACCGGGACCATCCCACCGGGACCAGGGACACCCCATCGGGACCGGCCACACCCCACCGGGACCGGGACCATCCCACCGGGACCGTGAACTTCCCATCGGGAACGGGAACATCCCACCGGGACCGGGAACATCCCACCGGGACTGGGAACATCCCATCGGGAACACCCCACCGGGAACATCCCACCGGGACCAGGAACACCCCACTGGGACCGGGATCATCCCACCATCCCACCGGGATCGGGAGCATCCCAGCAGGAACATCCCACCGGGAACGCCTCACCGGGACAGGGCCGGCCCCGCAGCCGCGGGTTTGCTGCTGTCGCCCTCCTTTCCCCCGCCCCGGTTCTGTGCTCGCCCTCCGCGGCCACTGCTGCAGCCCGGCTGCCCCCGTTGCCGCCCCGAGCCCCCGGTACCGGAGCAGAGACCAGCCCAGCACAAAGGCGTTTATTCAGCGCAGGGCAGCAGCGGGGCAAGCGCCCTCCGTCCTCCCGTGTCCCCCGGTGGGGCAGGAGGGCTCCCCCCGCCGTCCCTCCGTGCCCTCCCTGCGCGCCCCCGGTCCGGCCGCTCCCGCGGGCGCTGCTCGGTGCCGCGGTCACCGCAGGCCGGAGGGGGACGGCGGCAGGGGCTCTCCGGGATGAGGGATGGGAGCAGGCATGGCCTCACGAGGAACGGCGAGGACGAGGATGATCGAAACCACAGCCGGCAGAGCTCAGGCGTCACCGAGAACGGGCAGCACATCCCCGGTGCAGGGAGGCGATGGGCTGAGCCCAGAGCTGAGCCGGGCCGGATCCACCCTCAGCGGCCCGCAGAGCCAGACTGCTCTGGGCAGCCTTCCCCAGGCCGAGTCCGGCTGGCGCAGCCAGGAACAGCGTCTGCCGTGTGGTACCTGGTCCCGGGCCTTTCGCAGGCCGAGGGGATGCCACAGAGGGCCTCTTGTTTTGGGGTCTTTTAAAGACACTTTCATTTTTGCTGCTTTCTCTAGGATGGGGAAGGCCCCAGCTCCATGGCGAGTTCTGGATGCGAGTGGATACAGCCCTGAGCCTTTGTGTCTGCTAGTGGGGCAAGGACAGAGGTGGGAACAGCTGCTGCTTCATGCAGAGCACCCTCATTTTCAGGGTAGAGTACATTTTTAGCGAATAAACCTCTTCTACGGGAAGTTTTCTTGCCGTGTGGATGAAATGAAATGATTTTATGAGAAGCAATTAAATATCAGCATAGCCTGTCAGGGGCAGCCATCTGGCCACTAGGGCAGAAGGGGGGCTCCCATGGGGTGAGTGGGTGTGCAGGGACCCTTCCAGTCCCAAATCCTGGGTGAGACACAGCAACTCTCCTTCGTGGGGATCTCTGAGGCAGCCGATCCTCCCTCTCCTTGTTCAGCCAGTTACTCATTGACTCCCTTTACAGCCTGGGTAAACAGTGACAGCCGTGCCCAGGCTGCCCCTGCCCTGGGGCACACCAGCCCCTGCACAGGCAGGGCCACTGCCGAGCCATCTGTGCCCCCCGTGCCCAAACCCACCCCCCTCACCTGTGCTTCGTGTGGGCACAGCCCGAAGTGGGGATGGCCCTGTGTAGGACTGAGAGGCGGGTTTGGGAAGGGAGTAGGAGCACCTGTGGTCCAGGAGAGCTTGGGGATGTTCACACCCTCCCAGCCTGTGCTGCCGGGGCCGAGGGGATGGAGCCCTCCCTGTGCCCACACTGGCCCCAGGCACAGGGGTTTGCTGCCCATGGGGGCAGTGCTGCGCACAGAGGGGAGCGCAGGGGGTGCACACCTGGCAGGGGAAGCCGGCAGCGATGGGCGAAGGGGCTTTGGCTGTGGAGCGAGTGGGAGAGCTTGGTCCAGGAGACACGAGGCTGCTCCAGAGGAGGCTCTCGAGGGACAACCTGCAACTGGGGTGCCCGGGGCTGGGACCAAGCCAGCTGTGCTGGGGGTTGTGGGGCAGTGGGCAGGCTGGAATCTAGCCATGATGGTGTCTGGGGATTAACATCCAGATTGGTCCCACCCATCTGTGATCTCCTTCACAGCTGGCGGGCCCTGAGCTCGTGGTCACAATGCAGGAGGGGAGCTGGAAAGCCGGAGACAGCCACTCCTTACCGAGTCAGTCCTGGAGCTGCAGGCAGGACACAGCGGGAAGAGCCTTGGTGTCTCTGCCAGGGAAACAGCGGCCGTGCCCCAGGTGGAGCAGGACCCTCCTCTTCACACCTGCAGCCAGCTGGGAGAGCTGGAGCCGCACGTCCTTCTGCCAGTAGGAATACAGCAGCGGGTTCAGGAGGGAGTTGCCCAGCCCCAGCAGCCAGAGGAAGTTCTCGATGACATTGTAGGGAAAGCACTCGGGGCAGACCATCTGCACGATGCTGGCGATGAAGAAGGGCAGCCAGGAGAGCGTGAAGCACCCGATGAGCATGGCCACCGTGCGCAAGGCCTTCATGTCACTGGTGGCACGGGGCGGGGGACAGCTCCCCCCCAGCCCCGCCTGCTCCACCTCCTGGATGTGCTGCACGTGCACCGAGGCGATTTTCAGCATGTCACAGTAGAGGTAGAGGAAGAGGAAGAGCGCGGGGAAGAAGCCGAAGTAGAACATGGTGAGCAGGTAGGAAGGCTGGAAAACGTTGAAGAAGGAACACTTCCAATGGTTGGAGACCTTCTGGAAGCGTGGGATGAGGACCGGGAGGAAGCCGATGACAGCAGCAACCAGCCAGAGCCCCACCAAGCACACCCCGACCCGCAGACCTGTCACCAGCTGGAAATAGTGGAAGGGCTTCCGGATGGCCAGGTGCCTGTCACACGCAACCAGGATCAGGGACAGGATGGAGGCAGCACAGGAGCAGGTCACGAAAGCCATTCTCAGAACGCAAAAGTTCTGGGCAGGATGAAAGGGCTGGGAAAGCTCATCCACGGCCAGGCCCATGACTGTGAAGCCAACCATGGCATCCGCCAAGGCAAGATTGAGGACAAAACAGAGCCCCTTGGAGCCGCTCTTCTGGATTTGGCAGAGCAGGATGATGGCCACCAGCACGTTGGCAGCAATGATGAGCGAGGCCAGCCCGGCGAGGATGGCTCCCACGGCCCAGCTGGCCGCGGCTGCCTCCTGTGAGACACAGCGCAGGGATGGTGCATCCTCAACGTGATTCTCAGGCATCGCTCACCTGGGGCCTCTCAGCAGGTGCAACTTGGCAGCAGGTACAGCCCCTCGCTCTTTGAGCAGGAGTCCAGGGAGGAGCAGGAGTCCAGGGAGCAGCAGGAGCCCAGGGAGCAGCAGGAGCCCGGGGAGCAGCAGGAGCCCGGGGAGCAGGGGTGTCTCTCAGGGAAGCAGAGCTCTGCCAGCAGCTGCCCGCAGAAGGGACCGCTGGACTCGCAGCACCCGCTGTGCCCACAGAGGTCCCTCCCCTCCAGCCACGTTTCCAGACAACCCTGGAGTAGGGGGTGAGCAGGGAGCACCTGGGCAGGAAGCTGCCACGGTGGCACACGGGGCGGTGGCCGTCCCCCCCAGGCACCAGGGACTGGAGCGGAGCAGTGCCTGCTCAGGCACCGGGGCTGGGAATGGGGACAAGCACAGAGAGTTCCCAGTGTCCAGCACAGCTCGTGGGGCTCCTGGGGGTCACTGCCAGACCCAGGACAGTTTCTTCCTGCTGGGACCAAGGGAACAGCACTGACACCTTGCTGGAGCAGCAGCTCTGAAGGTGACCTGGTTACAGTGGGGAAAAGCACTGACAAGGGATGTGTGCTCAAATACAGATGGAGAAACATCTGCCAGCCTGGGAAACCAGCACTGACAGCTGGGAACCTGCAGTGCCCTAGGCAAGCACAACAGGGAGCCCAGGGCATCCTCGGGGAGGCGGAAACCAAGGAATTGCTGGAACCTGCAGGGCAAAAAAACCACCACAACCTGCAGAGGGGCCTCGGATCCAGGCAGAAGGCAGCCACAGCCCTCCAAAAGCTGGTGTGCTCTGCCCACTCATGGATCCATGCAGAAGTAACTGGCTACTGCCCAAAAGAGCCTCTCTGTGTCCGAGAGCTCCCCCTGCACAGCCCCTCAGATCGCCAGGAGCACCAGGCTGGCTCCAGACTCCACGACCCAGGTCATATCCACAGGGAGACCTTGTCCGTCATTGACTGACCTCACTCCTGGGAGAGTTTAATGAACTTTGCCATGATACTTCCAATGAAATCTATGTAAGAGCTACTAACAGTGAAAGGTAATGGTTCTCTACACACTCGCTCACTCTGCTAATCATGAGTGTATTTACCTGACTAGGAGTAACTTGTAACAAATTCACTAAAGCAAAGCCTCTGCATCCTTGTGCTACAGAATCCCACAACATCCCTCACACCTCCCGGGGGGGTTGACCTTCGCAGGGCCTGACAGTGACAGCTCCAGCCCCTACACAAAGTGTCACAAGCCTCTTCTGCCTTGTGAGCTGGAAAAATCCAAGCTGCCAGGAAACGGGCAGGACTGAACCTTCGTCTGTCAAACAGTAACCTGAGGAGAGGCCGGGAGGGGGCACCCGGGGAGGGAAGGGGCAGCAGGCTCGGAACGGTGGGCACTGGCTGCAGCTCTGGAGCGGGAAGCCCCTCAGGAACACCCGGGCTCTGCACGGCAGCTGGCCACAGGAAGGGATCTGGTGACCTTACACACCCTCCACTTCTGTTTGCCCAGGGAGACATTTGGGGAGCCTTTTCCCTGATGCTGGAGAGGGTCAAAACCCCCGGAACGAGATCAAGGACAAGGGAGAAGTGGCAGTACAGCAAGTACGGGCTGGAGCCAGTGCCTCCCCGTCCTGCTTTACTGCCATTTCTGGCTTTCACGGACCACGACCACATGTATTTCTGCCTTAAACACCTGGGAAGGGCTGCCTGGTTTCCATGGAGCCTCCCATGTCAGAGTTCCACGCCCTGGACCTTCCTGTGAGTGCAGGGGAGCAGGTACAGACTGCTCAGGTGTGTTCCCACACACTGCCTGGCACAGCCTGCTGAGCTGGGTGCTGCAGAGAGCCCTGCTCAAGGCAGGATTTCAGTCCAAGAGCTCAGTGGAGTCGCCCTCCCTACACCTGCAGCTTCCACAGGCACCCCTGACTTTGTAACACCAATTCCCTCCCACTTTTCCCAGCGGGATTTGGCTGAACATTCCTTGTGTGGCTTGCACAGAATCTCAGCTCACAGCAGGCTCAGCCAGGACACGCTGCTGTGTCACAAGGGACCTTCATCCAAACCAAAGCCACCCCACAAGGAGGAAAGGGAGCAGGAACATAAGAATCATTTGCTTCCATAGCCATGAACATTAAAAAATAACCAAAAACCAGAAGAGGGTGACCAAAATATCCTGCTCAGCACCAGAGCCACCATTTTCAAGTGCTGAGCTCACCTTTAAAGCACAGTACCTGGCTTTGCAAATGATCTAAGCAAAAATAGTGTAAGTAATAATAATGTAAGCAGGGATTTAAGGGACTGAGGTTTGGCAAAACTGAGCTGAGAGGGCAACAGGGTCATTTTCTGACACTAACAAACTTGGGTTTAGAAACATCTCTACTGCAGTGAACCCTACAGATTGCTTTTATATAAATATATGGAGAATGAAGGCATCTATAGTATGGTGAAAACCAGCTTCTGTGCTGGGCAGACACCCCTGCAGTGAGGGAGCACAGACCCAAGCCATCCGGTCAATAAATAATTTAATGAAGTTACAGTTCTGCAAGAAACATGACAATGGCACCTTCCCGGGCCCCAGCCTCACCCCGCGGGCACGGGAGGACGCCCACACCTGCCAACCACGAGCCACAGTGCCCCAAAGGCCACTGGAATGCACAGATCTTCACAGAAGATATTCCTGCAGGCCCAGGCACGCGGACACCTCCGGGTGGGGAACGCGGCTCCCGGCTGCCCCCAGCAGCTCGTGCTGCAGGGACCATGCATTGGGGGAGAGCCCAGCCCACAGGTACCAAACACCACGACATGGGGATGGTGGGATGAAGAGGGAGGCGGCAGCACAGCTCAGCTGCCAGCCCCGAGGATGACTCTGGTGAGATGAAGGCAGCTCTCAGAAGGGGAGGCGCTTCAACTGCTCGTATGTTATAAAAAACTGAAGGGAACGTCAAGGAATTGGGACAGATGTGAGACAGCTGCCTGGCAGGTTGGGCAGAGCATTCAGCTGGGCTGGACACCCCTCCAGGGAGCTCCTTAAGCCCAGGCAGCACAACCCGACCTGCCCAGGCAGGACAGAGCTGGGCAGGTGCTGCCAGGAGCGGGGACACGGACCCAGAGCACACCCAGCCCTGCCCAGACCACTGGGAGAGGGACGTGGCTCCAAGCCCAGACTGGGAGCTCTTCACAGTCAATTCCCCACCAGTTTCAGCAGGCAGCATGGCCGGGGTCAGCACACAGCAGCGCTGGCCCTGCACAGGGTCTGCACCTGCCTCAGCAGCAGAACGTTCCCCACGATTCCCTCCCGAACAGGAGCTGACCCAGGACCCTCCTGCAGCCCAGGCCAGGGAAGGTCTCAGCCAAGCCCCCAGAGGCTCTACAGGAACCATGAGAGGTGCCCAGTAGGGTCCCCAGTGCACCCCATCGGGGCGTCAGCCCTGCCCTTCCCAGCTGGGTTCTCCCCGTGTCCCAGGGAAGGATACGATGATGTTCCAGGGACCCAGACGAAGCCAGTTGGGCCAGAAGCCTTTGTAGAGTGCAAAGAAGCCCTCGGTCTTCCACGTCTGGGAGGAGAGACAAGAGGATTAGGAGACACACCAGGCCCATGCCCTGCCCAGCTCCCCAGTGCCACGTGTGACACTCCAGCTGCTGCAGGCAGCAGACAGGCCCGTGCAAGTGTGTGAAGCACCACTGGCAGCCTCTGAACCCAGCTAACTGCTCATAGCCCAGATTCTGTCCCAGGCAGCTGGGAGGATGCTCAGGCTGACAGTGGCCTCTGGGAAGTGACTCTGGGCCCTCTCCTGTCTCACTGATGACAGGCTGTGTCACTGTAGGATCTCACTGTTCCCATCAGTGTGGTGCTGGCACCAGGCCGGCCTCCCCAGACAGGGGTGTGCCCACCTCTCCCCTCACCTTGACGAGGCCATCCAGAGTGCCCTTGTAGAGCTCCGTGCTGCCCACGATCGCCCGCTGGTTCATCATCCGCGTCCGCACCACGTCCACGGGGTTGGAGGCGATGGCCCCCGCCAGCCCACACGTGAAGCTGGAACTGTACACACCAAATCAGGGCAGGGACAGCCTGAGCCCACAGCTGGTTCCTCAGGGCACTGGCAGCCCTGCAAGGGTCCCAGGTGCTGCCCAGGTCACACAGACCTGGAGGCATCCCCTGGGAGTGTACAGCCTTCCCACCAGAGCAAACACTTCTTTGGGAAGGAGGGAGGAAGAGCGAGGCCCAGAAGGGATCACAGAGCTGCCAGTCTCCCCCTCCACAGAGGGTCCAGTGCTCCCCACCCTCACCCCAAAGCCAATGGAAGCACTGCAGCATCTGCAGCTGAGGAATGGGAACATGAGGTGAAAAAGGACTTTGGTGTTCTCTGCCAGCCCTGCCCAGAGCAGGCTGACTGCAACAGCTGCTCTGGGTCCTGTCAGCTTCGTGTCTGTTCCTCTCTCAAGGGTCTCACAGCAGGGGCTGCAAGGTGACAGGGTCTGGCCAGGTGAGGACTAGGGACTGGAGCAGCTTTTGAGGGATTGTTACAGGTAGCCACACACAGGGATCTCTTGCCTGGTTCATACCAGGGCACAGATGTGGGGCAACAGCATTTCTGTCATCAGCCAGCTGAAACCAAGCTGGCATTTCACGTCACCAAAGGATTTCTGCCAAGTCCTTCCCCGAGGTCTCTCTGGGATGTGGGGAAGGATTAGTGGTGGCCTTGGCAGTGCTGGGGGATTGGTTGGACTCGATGGTCTTTGAGGTCTTACCCAACCTTAATGATCCCATACTTGCTGCTGACTCCGAGCTGCTCCAGTTGACAGAGCAGGTCCTTTGGAAGCACCAACCCTGCTCCCTGCAGCTCCAGAGCACTTGCTCCATGGCCTCTCCCAATCCCACCTGGCTCCTCCTCTGCTTCACACACCCCCCCAAGCCTGCAGCAGGGACTCACACGAAGTGGGCGAAGATGGTGTCCCCCATGAGGCCTGACAGGATCAGATGCTTCTTGGTGATGTCGTAGACCGGCAGCTCCACCCCCACCACGATGGCAGCTCGCTGGGCCGTGGGGACAACACCCTGTGGAGCACGGACACTGTCACCAACTGCAGCCACACCCCCAGCTCCCCACGGGGCCCTCTCCCAACAATCCTCCCTGTACCTCCCTGCAGGCACACCAACTGCACTAACTCCACACTGCTTCCCTCCTCCCAGCACACGGGAGCTAGGCTGGCACCCCCTCACCTTCTGCACCAATTTCAACACCAGGAAAGACTCTGCCCCCCAAGAGCAGCAGTTTAAGGAGCCAGGAGGGGCTCCAGGTGCTCTTTGCCACAGAACAGCAGGAGAGCACCTGCTTCCTTAAGATTTCTGTTAGTTCTGCTGCTGGTGGGGGATTCTGGGAGTTGGTGCTCACCCTCCAGAGGCCTCGGGTACCTTCCTGCTGGTAGATGTCGATGAAGCTGCCAATCATCCCGCCCTGGAACAAGCTTCCCTGAGCCTGCATTCGGATCTGAAAGGAAGGGGAGGGTCAGCAGGAGGACATCAACACCTGTCCTGACACCAGCACCCTTCCAACCCAAACCGCTCCAGGATTCTGAGATCTTTAAGAGCTGTGTTTTTAAACATCTGTTAATTACTCTGGGCTTTGGTCTCCATTCATTAAACAACCCCAAATGAGCAGGACTGGTGGCTCAGGGAGCACTGAGCTGCTCCTCCCCCAGGTCCCACAGCCAGCCAGGAGCAGCCCTTACCTTCAGCACATCAGTGGGATTGGCCAGTGCAGAGGAGATGACCCCCGAGACCACCCCACAGATCACATTGATGAGCAACGTTTCATCTGCAACCAAGGAAAGAAGGTCAGAGCCTCATGGGAAGGGGCACAGTAGGAGGCAACAAGGGCTGGGAAGAGCAGAGCAGCTCAGTTCTCAAATCACACGGTGAAGCTGCAGGAGCAGGGCCTGGGCAGGTGCCACAGCCCATGACAGGTCTGTCCCCACATCTGCCAGGGGACAGAAGGTGGCAGCTGAAACACTCAGCAATGCCCTCTCAGAGGGTCTGACTGATGAGAAGGAAAACACCGGGACACGTGAAAATTGTGAACAATTATCTGAGATTTCGGTGTCCAGTGACACATTTCTCACAGCAGGGACAAGCCAGAACAGAGGCAGAGGGACAACCCAGCATTTCCCCTGATACCAACTGGATTTGCCTACATGCAGCCACCTGGAGCCAGCTGAGGATCAAGACCAGGCAGGGAGTTAGATGTGATTAGTGCCAGGGAATAACCCGAGATTCCAGGCCCAGTATTAGGATGATGGTTACATTGGGAAAAGGCACAGGCCTGTGCTGGTACTGACCACGACACTTCCCAGAGGACACCAGGCTGCCCCAGGCCTGTAGGGAGACAAACATTCAGGCATGGAGCTCACAGCAGAAAGGGTGAACAACAGGGGGATGTGGGGCCTGGTCACAGACAGAACCAGGCAGGGACAGGTGCTATTGGAGCAGGACAGCAGCCCTGAAAGGACCTCTGGAGTCACAGAATCACAGAGTCTCCTGAGATGGAAGGGTTCCACAAGGATCATCCAGTCCAACTCCTGTCCCTCCACATGCACCCCAACAATCCCACCCTGTGCCTGAGAGCGGTGTCCAAACGCTCCTGGAGCTCTGGCAGCCTCAGGGCCACGACCATTCCCTGGGGAGCCTGGGCAGTGCCCAGCACCCTCTGGGGAAAATAACCTTTTCCTGATACTGAACCTACACGTCCCCTGACACAGCTCCATACCATCAGTGTGCTGCATTTTGCCCACCCATCCTGCTTTCCCAGGCTGGAATGGTGTTACAACATTCCCTCCCATCACACCAGGGATGAAAATCTCACGTGCAGAGATCTCAGTGCTCCCTCAGGGAACACCCACCAGACTCCTGCTGCTCCACTCCCCAGGCAGGAGCTGCAGAGGCCACCTCCTCCCTGGCCCAGGGACAGGAACGCTACTCCCGGGACCAGATTCTCCCCAAGGGCACTGGTAGAACCTCACCTTTACAGTCAGGCCCAAAGCTACAGAGCTAGACTGCACAATTCCCATCCAGAGGTTGTCCAGAGAAGCTGTGGCTGCCCCTGGACCCCTGGAAGTGTTCCAGGCTAGGCTGGATAGGGCTTGGAGCAATCTGGGATAGTGGAAGGTCTCCCTGCCCTTGGCAGGGGGTGGAACTGGATCAGCTTTAAGGTCCCTTCCAACCCAAACCATTCTGGGAGTTGTTCTAAGTGCTGCATCCCAGCACAAGGACTCAAAGGCTCCAGAGAGAAGACAGCAGACACTCACTCCTGAAGCTTCCAACCCCCATTACACATCTGCTGTACAGCTGGAAGGGGATGTCTCCCTGAGACAAACCAAAAAGAGATGAGCCTGAGGAACGACACCTTGGTTTTTTGGTTCTGAGGTGCAAAGTCTCAATAGCACAAGAGGACAGAGCCTCAAGCTGTGCCAGGGGAGGTTCAGGTTGGACACCGGGAGGAATTTTTTCATGGAAATGGTGTTCAGGCCTTGGCACGGGCTGCACAGGGAGGTCTGAAGTGCCCATCCCTGGAGGTGTCCAAGGAAGGACTGGACATGGCACTCAGTGCTCTGGGCTGGGTGACAAGGTGGGCATCGGGCACAGCTTGGACATGGTGATCTTGGAGGTCTTTTCCAACCTCAATGATTCTGTGATTCACCCATGATTCCATGAAAGGAAGGAACCTGGCTGGAGGGGGGTGTTTGGGTAGGGACCACAGGCAGTGCAGAGCATAGTGAGGATCCCATCGGGATTGAAACCAATCCTTGCTCTCACTGGCAAACAAAACCACGGCACCCAGTAATGGAGCTCCATTCCTGCGGGAATCTTGGGGTGGGAAGGACAGAGCAAGGAACGAGCAAAACACACAGCCCAGAGTGTGGGGTGGGGGAGCTGGGAGGTGCCCGTGCTGCCATTCCCCAGCACCGACCTTCCATGCGATCCACGAAGAGCCGCTTCAGGCTCTGGTAGATCCCGATCTTGATGGTGCCATAGGACGCCTGTCTCAGCAGAGCCGGGGCGATCCTGAGGGGGAATAGACCCTGAGCATCCCTGCGGGCCAGCACGGGCCACTCCCCACTGCCCTCAAACTGCCGGGGCCAGGCACGACCCTGCGGCGGCTCCCAGAAACGCAGCTGTGCCTGGGACAACCCGGGACTGCCCCACGCACCCCCAGTGCCAGGGGATGGCACCCACACAGCCCTGGCCTTGCTCCCCGCCTCGGGAAAACCGGGAATCTCCGCTCAGGGGTTCAGGGCCGAGAGGGATCCCGGGGGAGCGGGAAACAGGGGGGCGGGATGGGCAGGGAGCAAGGGGATGCCGTGACAGAAGGTGGAAAAGGGGACCCGGGCTGGGGAGGGGGTGCCAGGACAGAAGCAGGGCCGGGGTGGGCGGAGGAGAAGAAGCCGGGATGGGTGGGAGAGACCCGGGGAAGGCAGGGGGAGATGTCGGGGTGCGGGGGAGGTCCCGGCGTGGGCGGAGGGGGATGCCGGGAGGGACGGGGAACCCGGGACGGGCTGGTGGGGGCGAACAGGATAGGCGGGGCGATGCTGTGGCCGAAGAAGGAGCCCAGGACAGGCGGTGGGAGACCCTGAGCCAGAGGAGAAGGACACGGGGCAAGCACTGGGGACGCCCGGGTGGGTGGGAGGAGGTGCCCGGCCGGGCGGAGGACCCGTGGAGGATGGATGGGTGTCCCTACGGATGGATGGGGGTCCCGGAGGAAGCGGGACCCGCTGCCCACGGGCCCCGGCCCCGACGGGCGCGGCCCCGGTGCTCACCCCGAGTACAGGGCCCGGCCGCCCTCCTCGCGGCAGATGCGGAAGAGCGCGTGGAACATGCCCCGGTACCGCACCTCGCGGAACCGCGCGTCGGTGCTCTGCCCCTGCACCTGCAGCCGCGTCTTGGTGAGGTCCACGGGGAACGTGCCTGCGGGGACAGCGGCGTCAGCGCCCGCCGGTACCTGCACGGGGCCCGCCCGGCCCCGGTCCCGCCCGCCCGCCCGGCCCCTGCGCCTCACCGAACTCGGCCACGATGGAGGCGAGCCCGCCATACACGAAGGGTTTCCAGTTGAGTGCGGACATGGCATGGCGGGCGGACACCGCCGCGCGCGCCGCCGCCACCGGGCCGGGACCGGAACCGGAACCGCGACCGGAACAGGGCTCGGCACCGCCGCGCCGCGCGCGCCCCCTGCCGGCACGGCCCGCACCGGGACCGGCGGAGCCCCGGAGGCTGCCCCCGCCCCAGCCCCCGCCCGGCCCCGCAGCGGGTGCCTCCGGGAGCGGCCCCGGCTGCTCCGCGGGAAGCATTCCTCCTTGCGCCTGGAGCGGGCACAGACCCGGCGCGGAGGGATTCCTCCTTGTAGGAACCAGATCCAGCTAACGCCCCTCCCTTCTCCACCCTGTGAATCCCCCACTCCAGCGTTCCCGCTTTTCCAGCCAAATAAGCCCAAAATCAGGATAAGAAGAACAGATGCCACCTCCTCCCTGGCCCAGGGACAGGAACGCTGCTCCCGGGACCAGCTTCTCCCCAACAGGAATTTTTATTAAGAAACCTTTAAACAAATCCACGATAAATCACCCCAACACAGCGGCACAGCCCTGCGGATCCATCATGGAATCCAGGAGATGCCAGGTGGGCACAGGGCGCAAACCCAGCCCATGGGGCCAGACAAGACACCCAGCAGCCTCTCCCCCCAGCGCAAGAGGGGGACACTGTCCCAGGGATTTAGGGAAGGGGAGCATCCTGCTGCTCCCAGCCTCCACATCTTGACACCCTCCCCAGTCGAAGGACAAACCCCTGCCCCAGGCAGCAGCACGGGCAGCGTGGAAAGCCCTGGCCCAGGGCAGGATGAGAGGCAAGGGGAAGCTCCCAGGGGAATGGTCCAGCCGTGGCCTCCTGGGAGCTTGGAGCAGGTCTGGGCAGGCTCAGGGCCTCCCTCGCCCCAAATGCTCACCCAGAGCTCAGCAGCGGCCGGAGTCTCTGCCAGAGCCCCGCTCCCTGTGCCTGGAATGGGGCTCCCGGGATCTGCCTCCCCTGGGGGACACATCTTGCCGACTGCCGTCGCCCCTCCTGCCAGCCTCCTCCCTCTTCTCCCGCTCTTCCCAGGAGCCACTTTGGCCCCTCTGCTCGTGGCAGTTCTTGTCCCCCCTCCTGTCCGAGTGCCGCTGGTGCCGCCGCTGCTCCTCATCCCGCTGCATCCTGCTCCCGGCGCTCCTGTCGGAGCTCCCGCCAGCATAGCGCTCGTACCCAGGGTCCTCCTTCTCCTTCTTGATCTTGATCCTGGGATGTGGCTCCTCCGCGCTCGCCCGCTTCCCAGCTTGCGGGCTCGACTTTGACCGTTCTGCTCTGCTCCGCTGCTTCTCTGGAATAAGGGTTCACACTTCGGGATGGACCAAATTCCAGGAGCACCTCGCTCCCCTAGGCTCTGCCTGCCACCACGGCACCATCCCAACTCCTCTTCCACTACAAATTCTCCCTCTCCACCCATTTCCCAGCCTGCTTCCCCTTCAGGGAGATCCCTGTCCACTTCCAACCATTATTTTTTCTCCTCCAGCTGCAGCCTTCTCTCTTTCACACACACATCATGTTCTTCCCAGCAAGGCTGGGCATTTCCACACCACTTGGAATGCCAAGAACCTCCCTTTCATTCCCTTTCCTCAGAAACAGCATGATCCACTCTGTGGAAATTACCTCTCCAGACCTGAGGACTCTTCTCCCTCTTTGCTCTCCTTCTCCTCCCTCATTTTTGAGCATCTCCTCAGCACTCTGGAGCAACACCTTGTTCCCACCCTCGCTTTGTGCCCATTTTCCTTCCTCCAGCCCTCTCTCCACTCAGATTCCAGCCCCCAAACCCTACCATGGGCACTCCCACATGGGATCCAGCCTGCCAAGAACACTCCTCACCTTTCTGCTTTTTCACGGGCACATCCTCATCCTCCGACAGGGAGTCGGACGAGGTGTGAGGTGGCGTTTTGACCCCGCAGCCCTTGGCATGGAGGGCTCTGGTCACGTCATCCCAGTCCTCGGACTCCTTGGGGGGCCGGTAGTTGGCCACGTGGTCCACGCGGATGGTCCGTCCCTTGATCTGCAGGGCCGGGCTGTCACGGGCAGCTCCCGGCTCCCGCGGCTGCTGCTGACGTGAGGCAGCACTCAGGGAGCCACGGCAGCACCTGAGCTCCACTCACCTTGATCCCATTGAAGTTGTCCACAGCCAGGATGGTGCTCCTCTGGTCCTCATAGCACAGGAAGCAGAAGCCCTTGGACTTCCCGGTCTTCTTGTCCCGCACGAGGTTGATGTTGACGACCTCGCCGTACCTGTGACACACTATCAGCACCGGCGGCAGCGCCCGCGGCAGCGGGGCCGGGGCTACGGCACTTACTGAGAGAACACGCAGATGACATCGCCCTCCGTCAGCTCGTAGTGCAGCCCGCCTGCGGGGAGAGGGGAGGGAGGGAGGGAGGGAGGGAACGGGTCAACAGCACCGGCACCGGCCCCCGCCCCGCCGCCAGCCCCCAGCCCGGTCCGTACCCACAAAGATCCAAGCACTGTCCTTGTACTCCGCGTGCCACGACACTGCCTCCTGCACGCCCAGCTCCGCCTCCCGCGCGTTCAGCTCATTGATCAGCTTCACCTTCGTCAGGGGGCTGCGGGCGAGGCACCGTCAGCATCGGGACCGGCGGGACAGATCCGAGCCCGGCCTTCCCCCGCACACCCCTCACACCTACTTCATGGCGGCGGCGACGCACACTGCGCCTGCGCGGCACCGCCCCGCCCCGAGCCGAGACGGATGTAGCCGAGAGCAGCCGAGTCGACCGATTATAGCCGAGTTGGGCCGAGCGTGGCCGAGTCGGGCCGATGTAACCGAGTCAGGTCAATAGGCACCGAGATTGCCCAAGCACGGCCGAACAGGACCGATTGTAACCGAATCGGACCGATTGTAGCCGAGCGCTACCCACCGAACCGGACCGGACCGATTGTGGCCGAGCCGAGCCGATTACAGCCGATTACAGCCGATTGCGGCCGACCGGGCTGAGGCGCAAAGCAAGAGTCGGGGCGCAGGGGGCTCAGAGCCTTTATTGGGGTCCGGGCGGGTCCCGCTCAGCACGGGCAGGAGCCTTTCCCGCTGGCCTCGTCCAGCCGCCGGGAATGCGGCTGGGGCTGCGCCGGCCAGCCCTCCGTGTCCCGGCAGGGCAGCGAGCGCTGCGCCTTCAGCCGGCACACCAGGCACATGAAAATGGCATCCACGTTCTGGCTCTCCTGTGGGTCCTTGGCCGAGGTCTCAAACAAAAGCATGTTGTGAGCGTCGGCGAACTTGAGGGCCAGGCTGGATGGCACCTGGATCAGGTCTTTCAAGTCACACTTGTTCCCCACGAGCACCCTGGGGACGAGCGGGGGCACCGCGTGCCCGTTGCACTCCTCGATCCACGTCTTGAGGTTGGTGAAGGAGCTCATCTTGGTCACGTCGTACACGAAGACCACGGCGTGCACGTTGCGGTAGTAGTGCTCCACCATGCTCTTCCGAAACCTCTCCTGGCCTGCCGTGTCCCACACTTGCACCTGGGAAGTGAAGCAGACAAGAAAAGAGGCTACAGGAGTGTGGAGCGTGGCCCTGGCAGGGCCATGGGGAGGGGGCTACAGGAGGGCTTCCAGCTGTCTGGCTTTTGGAGAGTCCCAGCATGATTTGGACTGGAAGGGCATCCAGTCCAACCCCCTGCCATGGGCAGGGACACCTTCCACTGTCCCAGGGTGCTCCAAGCCCCATCCAACCTGGCCTTGGACACTTCCCGGAATGGGGCAGCCACAGCTTCTCTGGGCACCCTGTACCAGGGCCTCCCCACCCTCACAGCCAAGAATTTCTTCCCAATATCCAATCTAAACCTGCCCTCCTTCAGTTTAAGGCCATTGTCCTGTCCCTCCATCCCTTGTCCCAAGTCCCTCTCCAGCTCTCTTGGAGCCCTTTTAGGCCCTGGAAGGGGCTCTAAGGTTTCCCCCGAGCCTTCTCTTCTCCAGGTGAACACCTCCTGCTCTCCCAGCCTGTCTTCAGAGCAGAGGGGCTCCAGCCCACAGAGCATCTTTGCAGCCTCCTCTGGACTCATTCCAACAGATCCATGTCTATTTGTGCACAAAATCCTACGCCATGAACAAGAACCCTGACGACTTCACAGAGGAAAAGAGAAAATGAGGAGGAGGAGCCACCCTTTGTGTAGGAGCACAGTGGGAGGGCCAGGAGCTCTGTGGGGATGGGTGAGGACCCAACAGAGCTCGTGGGGGAGGATTAAAGAACAGAACATCACGGGTGACATTGCAGGGGGTCTCTGCTATGGACCAGGTAGCCAGGAAGAGCAAGCAGATGAGGTGCTCTGTGGACAGTGAGCAGCAGCCTTGTGTTTGCAACCCCTGGTTCTCACAGAGAACTTCAGCCACCCCAACACCTCCTCGAAGGACAGCACAGCAGGGCACAGGCAATCCAGAACATTCCAGGACACCATCGATGACAACTTCCTGACCCAAGTGACAGAGATGCCAAGAGGCCTCTGGGCTGGATGAGCAGACAGGGAGGCGGGTTGGGAACTGGCTGAATGTCCGGGCCTAGACAGTGCTGGTCAGTGACACCAGGTCTGGTTGAACACTGGTAACCAGCAGGGTGCCCCAGGGGTCGGTCTGGGTTCTCCTGGCAATGTTTTGTAGCCTGGAAGTGGCAATTTCCAAATTAATCCGTATTGCCCTGTACCCATGGAGACAGCACCTGCCTCGGAGTCTTTCCGATTGAAAAACACTGGCAAAGCAGAGCTGCTGCTCAGTCCTTTCAGAGCCAGTCTCTCCCAGGCAGAGCAAGAGAGGGAGGGTCCCTCTCCCACCTCTCAGCTCCTCTCTTGGATACATATCCCAGGAAAAGGCCAGTTTGCTGCACTGCCTCCCACTCCTGCCCACTGGAGCTCAAATAATATCCAAAGGTAGAAAACCTGGCAACATTTTCCAGATAGTGGCAGCAAACAGGCTCCATGCCAGCCTGCACCACAGCTCACACCAGCACGGCTCCGTGGGGCTGGACAGAGCTGGGGAGGGCAGGGAGAATGAGCACCTCTAAAGGAGAGAGGGAAAAACATTCATGGACAGCCTAGAAGCACAGCTAAAGCTCTCACCCACCAACACAAGCTCTGATTTCATTTTGAGTTCAACTTTTGATCAGCCATCTGTCAGTACAGTGGCGATGTTTGTTCTTCCAGCACCAGCCTCAGAGGCTGTGGGTGCTGATCCCCACAGCTGGGCAGGCCAAGCTCCACCACAAACTCTGCTCCTGGGTGGCTTTCTACCAGTGGCAGATTTGCTCTGACACACCAGCCAGAGCTCTCCAGGTCTGGGCTGATCATTCTTTATGGGTGTCACACCAGTCTTCATAAGCAAATTCATCCTGCCCCAGTCCTGCTGCAATCGCAGCTCCCGGTGCAGCTGGGAGCAGGTTCCAGCAGCGCTGCCACAGCAGCCGAGCCTGCTGCCGCCGGCCTGTGTGAGCTCTCGGCCTTCCAGCGTGGCTGCTGCCAGCCCACCGCCCTCTGCCCCACCAGACGCCCTGGCTGTGGCACAGAGTTCTGTCCCCTGTCCCTCCACAGCTCTACCCCTCCGCTAGTCCAGTGTCCGGAGCTGGAGCCACCCCAATGCTGCGAGGATCCAGCTGTGCCCATCGGAAGGGTGGCGGTGACTCACCCGGAGCCATCGCTTCTGATCGCTGGCAGCCTCAAGCCAACCCCAGAAATAGCGACAAGGCAGCAAGGACTGGTCCAGGGGCATCTCTGCAACACAGGGACGAGAATTCTTCCCTGGCCCTGTTCCCTCCCTCCAACTGGGATCAAAGGAAAAGCCCCCAGGAGGGGTTTGGCAAGAGGCAGCCCTGGAGCAGGGCAGGGATGGGGACCGGCTGCCATCGCTGCTGGGGCTGCTGCTGGCCAGGTCGGGGCCGGTGCGGGGCCCACCGGGGACAGAGCAGGGCTCACCGAGGATGGAGCGGGGCCCACTGGAACCGGTGTGGAACCCACAGAGGGCGGAGCGAGGCCCACCAGGGCCGGTGTGGGACCCACCGGGGGCTGAGCGGGGCCCTCTGGGGCCGGTGTCAGCCAGCCCGGAGCCGGTGCGGGGCCCACCTTGATGCGCTCCCCCTCGATCTCCACCGTCTTCTCGCGGAAGTCCACGCCGATGGTGGCCTCGGTCTTGCCGGGGAAGGTGCCCCCGCAGAAGCGGAAGGTCAGGCACGTCTTGCCCACGTTGGAGTCTCCGATCACGATGATTTTGAAGATGCGGGTCTGCACGTAGGGCTCCAGCGCGGGGTCGGGGCCCGGCGGTCGCCCCCCGCCGCCGCCCGCCGCCATCCCTCCCGCACCGCTGCCGCCTCACCGGCTCATAGGGGCGCGTCGCCCCGCGGACCGGCACCGGCACAGCCCCGGATAGCGACACCGGCACCGCTCGTCTCCGCCCCACGCCCCAGCTACGGCACAGCTCGTCCCCGCCCCGCGTACCGGCACCGGCACAACACGGCTCCGCCCCGCGGACCGGCGCCGGCACAGCCCCACGCACCGGGACCGGCACCACACGGTTCCACCCCACGCCCCGGCTACGGCACGGCCCGTCCCCGCCCCGCGTAGCGGCACCGGCACCGCGCGGCTCCGCCCTACGCTCCCCGCTCTGGCACCGGCGCTGACCCGGCTCAGAGCTCCGGCCCCGGGCCAGCCCCGCGCCAAGCCGCAGCCCGGGGACCGAGTGCCCTCAGCCCGGGCCGGCGCGGGCATCCCCAGGGAGCGGCGGGGACCGGCAGGGCTGCGGGCGGCGGGCCTGGCCCCTCCCGGGAGGGAGCAAGAGACAGAGAGGGGCACAGCGAGGCGGGACCGGACACCGGGGGACACCAACACCCGCACGTTCCCGGTGCCAAGAGGTGCCAGCGGGATCACAACCAGCGGTGCCAGAATGACCCTCTCCATGTCCAGCTGGGCAGCCACAGCCCCCGTGTGCCAGCATCAGAGAGACCGGGAAGGGGCTGTGTCCCTGCTGTCCCCAAGGAACAGGACAGTGGGGAGCCAGCACCCGCGGCACGAGGGCACGGGGGCTGCGGCAGAAAGGACGCACACAAGGATTGCAGGAGTGAGGGGAGCAGGTGACAATCTGCAGGAGGAAAGGAGAGCCATGGCAGGAGGAGATGACAGGACTGGCCTGGCCTGGGACAGCATCAGGCTGTGGCACAGCAATGGTGGCATGGGGACCGATGGTAACATGGGGCAGAGCCCCAGGGGCTGCATTGCTCCTGCTCACACAGCCCAGGCAATCCCAAAAGAACTCACAGCCCCCCAAAATGGGCCTCTGAAAGATGACTCCTGCAGTGCCAGCGCTGATAGGACCCGGAGGAGCCACAGGCTGGGAAGGATTTACCAGAGACCCCCCAGTGGTCACCACCACCCCAGAGCGTCAGTGCTCAGCTGCTTCCAGCAGCATGGACATGAAACAGGGTGCACTAAGCCTTGCAGCAGGTGGAAAAGCCTCAGGAAGCTGAGTCTGATGAAACACATCTCCCCCTTTCCCATTCTGGTCACGTCTGCAGGTCTGCACCACTGAATGAGACCCACTGTCTGACCATGGCACCGTCCTGCCCCCAGAATAAAGAGCAGCCACACTGCATTGTCCCCATTGAGGCTCACTCAGACTTGTTTTGGCCCACAAAGGGAGTTCAGTTGAGAGACCCAAAAGATCATGGGCACCACGGCCCCACAGAACCATTTCTGACCACCCCGAGCTACTTCTGACCTGGCCAAAAACCTGTGGATCGAAAGTGAGATGAGGACACTGACTGCAGAGCAACCACTCATCCGTCTCCCTGTGCAAGGAGACAGCACCAAGGAGGCCCAGGACCAACCCTGTCTCTCCTCAGGGCTTGCTTGATCCTCCTGGATCTCAGCCTGAACGTCCACCCAAGAAAGGATTCCTAGCATGAGCAAGGTGGGAGCTGCTGTCTCTCTGGAAAGGATGGCTGAGCAGTCAGTCTGCCACATCCATGGTTATAATGGCCTCAGCAGAGCACCTGACACCTCACATCAGACAAGGCAAAGAAAGGAAGTGTTCCAAGCCAGGTTGGATGAGGCTTGGAGCAAGCTGGTCTAGTGGAAGGAGTCCCTGCCTATGGCAGGGAGTGGAATGAGATGGGCTTTACTCTCCTTTCAATCCAAACCAGACAGGAATTCTATGGTTCAGTGAGAGCCCCAGGACTGTGCAGGAAATTTCCTGTTTTAAGGTGATAAATATTTGCCTCGGTTGCTTTTTACCTCCCATAAAATACATCAGGGCATAAAAGCAGCACTGTTCAAACCCGAGGCTGTGCCCTCAGTTCAGTTACTGACTCAGCTCCTCAGGTGTTCCGAGGGTGCTACCTGAGCTTCCCGAGCCCTCAGCCCCGCTCACACAACCACCTGCCCAGGCACGTGTGATCCCGACAGTGCAGCCCTGCCCAGGCTGGCTTCCCACCCCTCCACACCACCACCACGAATGGGAGGAAAGTGCTTTTAACAGAGACAATGTTTTCCAGGAATTCCTGGAGGTTTTTATTCACAGAAGCTGTTTGTCAGGGACTCGAGCTTCTTGCTTTTTCTTCTTCATAGTTTCCAACTTGCCCAGCCTGTGGAACAAGATGCCGGTGTCAGGTCCGAGCTGCCTCCCCTCAAAGGGACATGGCTTTCCATGATAGCGCGCCAGGAACGTCAGCCCGGAGAGACCCCTCTCTGCTGGCCCAACAGCCAGCCGGGACAGCAGCTTGTCTGCCATGTGTGGGACCACGGGCTGCAGGAGTGTCCCGTACACGCGCAGGCACTCCAGCGTGACGTGGAGGATGGTGTCCAGCCAGAGCTGCTCTGCAGCATCCCTTCGGTCAAGTTTCCAGGGCCTGTGTCTCTGGAAGAAGCCGTTGGTCTGCCTCACACACTGGGCAATGCATTCCAAAGCCTTGTAGATCTGGAAGCCTTCGAAATAACTGTCCACCTGCGCAGGCAGCGAGGCCACTGCTGCCACGAGCTCGTAGTCCTCAGCAGACGCCCTGCCTGTGCCTTTTGCCTCCCTGGAATCCGGGACCTTTGGGAAACAGGGCTCTGAGAAGCGCGGGTAGGTGTTGCTGGGGTTAATGCTGGGGGCTGTTGAGCGATTCAGCAGCCCCCCGAGCGCATCTGCCAGCTCTGAATTCACCAACTTCACCACCTTCTCCTCATAATAGTCACAATCCCGCTCCGGGACGCCCTGCCGCAGCAGGAAGTACCGGAACCCGTCCACGCCGTACTGCCCCATGCACACGGTGGGGTCCACCACGTTGCCCAGGCTCTTGGACATCTTCTGGCCCCGCACAGTCCAGTGGGAGTGCACCAGGATGCGCTCAGGGGGGTCCAGCCCTGCTGCCAGCAGCAGCGCCGGCCAGTACAGCGCGTGGAACTTGAGGATGTCCTTGCCCACGACGTGGTGCACGGCCGGCCACCATGCGCCGTGGCTCTCGGGGTACCCCACCACGCTCAGGTAGTTCACCAGGGCATCCACCCAGACGTAGATGGTCTGTGTGGGGTCACTGGGGACGGGGATGCCCCACTGCAGCCGGCTTCGCTCACGGGACACTGACAGGTCTGGCAAGTCCTCGTCCAGCCAGCGGAGCACGCACTGGTAGAAAGGGTCAGGAAAAACGGCACGTGGGTTGTCCCGGAGCCAGTTCTGCAAGGGATCCCGGAATGCTGAGAGCCTGAACATGTAATTCTCCTCCCTGGTCCAGTGCACCTGGGACAGCAGGAGAGGAAAGGATTATGGCCCCAAGAAAAGGCTGGCAATTTGCACACACCATTCTCAGCATGGAGTTTGTCGCACACTAGCCAAGGCCGGGTGTCCTCCCATGCCATGGGAAGCTCTCAGTATCTCTCCATGACTAGTAGGAACCTTCTTACCCAAGACACTGCCTCCTTGGGATCCCCAGGAACACACCTGAGGCCTCAGGCACCTGGGATAGTTCAGCATCCTGCTTCTAAAAACACTTGTAACCCTGGGAAGGAACACCTTTCCACCTGCCAGGTTGATGTGACATCAGAAAGGAGTTAGGGAGATGAGACTACACCTCCTTAACAACATAGTTTCGCAATAATAGTGGAAAATCACGAAAAGACAAAATGACATTGTAATTCCTGCCCTACTGCCACTCCTGGTGCCTGCCTTTGTTTTCCTGGGGCCGTCCTCCTCTTCTTCCTCAGTTTATGCTTTAATGCCTCAGTCACTAACTTTGTTTGCTTACAGCACTGACAGCACTTCTCCCCCACAGTTAAATCCATTAAATGACACATTTAGCTAAACCAGTGAAAACTTGGTGGGTGGATGTGGTACGAGTGAGCTGTGTAAGGCACTCAGGGATCCGTGGCTGGGTCAGCAATCTTGCAGCGTACAAGGAAGACCTGAAGAACATCATTCAAAGACAAGCTGTACATCTTCACCCCCAGGCTCCACCACATGCCAGAACCCACTCACTCACCAGAAGTCTGGCACGTGCAAACTCCCCCTTTTCCTTCATAAACTCCCAAGGAACGAACTGCCCAACTGCCTCTTTCAGGTTGGAGATAAACCTTCCCATCCCTTCCCACCACACTGCAAGAGCTTCTCTGCTCCATGCACACTCCTGTTTCCTTGGACAGTTCAACACACAGGCAAAGCCAGGAACTGTTCTCATGGTACGCTTGACTTTGAAGTCTGCTGATTGTTTTAGGTCTAAAGAATGATTACTTTGCTTGGAAACTTATGTTTTCCCCAATTATCTTAGGTGCTTTCTCAAGAGTTACTATTTGCCAATAAAGCCCTTTCTGTGTGGACCAGCACTCCCACATCCCAGCCTCACACAAATATCACAGGAGCATAACCTGTGCTGAGCTCTGAGCAGGATTATCTGTAGCTGCTGGATTAAATCATGTAACTCCACACTTTCTAGAAAACAGTGGTAGAGAGACTCTTGGGCAGGAACCACACTCCTGGGCATGCCCATTCAGGCTGACCACAGGCAGGTGATGTTCCAGTGCTTTAGGCAGGACCAAAACCCATTTAAGAGATGGGTAAGTGTCCAGAGGCCAAACTGAACCATCTCACAAAAGAGGTCTGAAACTCTGAACCCCCAAGGAATGCCTCACTTATACACCCATGTCCTCCTTTTCAGCTAACTTCTCTCATCACCCCTGTAGAACACCATTCCCAGGCCAGCAGCCTGTGAACCCAGCAGGGGCTGAATCCTTCCCATGGCACATAGCTGCAATGTGCCCTGCCAGGTGGGGTCTGGCAGCTCTCCCTGGGATTCCCATTCACCACTGTAACACAGAGGATCACAGAATCCCAGAATGGTTTGGGCTGGGAGGGACCTCAAAGCCTGTCTTGTTCCACTTGTACCCCGCTGCCATGGGCAGAAACACCTTCCACTATCCCAGGCTGCTCCAAGCCCTGTCCAACCTGGCCTTGGACACTTCCAGGGATGGGACAGCCACAGCTTCTCCAGGCACCCTGTGCCAGGGCCTTTCCACCTGCACAGGGAAGAATTTCTGCCCAATATCCCACATAACCCTGTCACTCTGAATCCATTCCCCCTTGTTCTGTCGCTCCAGGCCCTTGTAAATAGCATCTCTTCATCTTCCTCATTGGTTCCCTTCAGGTAGGCGAGGGTAATTAGGTCACCCCAAAGCTTCTCTCTTCCAGGCTGAACAATCCCAATTCTTTTAGCCTTTCCTCAGGGCAGAGCTGCTTCATTCCTCTGATCATATTCGTGGCCTTCTCCAGACTCACTCCAACAGCTCCATGTCCTTCCTGTGCTGGGACCCCAGGGCTGGAGGCAGCTCTGCAGGTGGGGTCTCACCTGAGCGGGGCAGAGGAGCTGAATTTCCCCATTCCTGCTGCCCTCGCTGGGGAATCAGCCCAGCATACAGGGGGTTTCTGGACTGACAGATGACACTCTATCGAAATACAGGTGAGTCGCAGCCAACAAAAATTAACAAAAGCCTACGGGAAGCATTAAACACCCCAAATTTGGCCGGAGCAGAGCGG
Organism: Lycocorax pyrrhopterus obiensis; assembly: GCA_014706295.1. Lineage (NCBI taxonomy): Eukaryota > Metazoa > Chordata > Aves > Passeriformes > Paradisaeidae > Lycocorax > Lycocorax pyrrhopterus. The sequence continues at coordinate 11,741,922 of JACSVZ010000005.1, forward strand.
CAGGTGAGCGCGCAGTGCTCCTGCAGCGCCCTTACCTCGTGGCCGGTCTCCACGGACACCTTGCAGGGGCGGCCCTGGGCGTCCGTGCGCTCGGCCAGCTGGCTCTCGGGCAGGAAGCTCTCCTCGGGCGTGCAGTACCAGCCCTCGTAGGAGCCCTTGTAGAGCGCCCCGCCATCGCGGAGGGCCCCCCAGAAGTGCCGCACGGCTCGCTGGTGCCGGGGCTCGCTGGTGCGTGTGAAGTCGGTGTAGGCGACGCCGGCCTGGGTCAGGACCTGGCGGAAGAGCCCCGAGACCCGCTCGCAGAGCTCCGCGGGCGACGTCCCCGCCGCGGCCGCGGCCTGTTGGATCTTCAGCCCGTGCTCGTCGGTCCCTGAAACGGAGAGAGGCCGTGGGGAGAGGCCGGAGCCCGCACCCCCGCGGGGACACAGGGGCCTGGGGACACGGGGAGGGGAGTCCGCGCCGGGGAGGGGGGTCAGCCGCAGCAGAAGGGGTCAGCCCCGGGGAGGGGGGTCAGCCCCAGCAGAAGGGGTCATCCCCGCGGGAGGGGGCTCGGACCGGGGGTCTCGCTGACCCGTGCAGAGCCGGGCCGGGCCGGCGGCGCGCAGGCGGCGGTGGCGGAGCACCGCGTCGGCCAGCAGCGCCGAGTACAGGTGCCCGATGTGCGGCGGCCCGTTCGCGTAGAAGATGGGGGTGGAGAGCAGCAGGCGGCGGCCGGGCCCGGTGGCGGTGGCGGTGGCGGCGGCGCGGCGGAGCGGGCGCGGAAGGCAGCGGGGCGGCCGCCACATGGCGGCGGCGGCACCATCGATGCGGCGGCGCGGAGCGGCCGCCCGGAAGCGGCGGGAGGCGCGTGCGCGGAGCGGCCGGGCCGGCCCGGCGGGGCCGCGACCGAGCGACCGGCGACCGGCGACATGATCCGCTGCCGCGCGGCCCTGGCGCGCGCCCTGCGCCCCCCGCCGCGGGGACGCGCCCACGCGGGTCAGTGCCGGGCCGGGCCGGGCCGGGGCTGGGGCCGGGCCGGGAGCACCGGGCGCGATTCCTGCCGCTGCGTCCCGCGGCTGGCACAGGCCCGCGGCCGGATCCCGGCCGGGAGCGCGGTTTGCGGAGGGCACCGGGCCGGGCGGTCATCCCGCGGGATCGGTGCGGGCACGGCCGTGCCCGGGGCGCTGCGGGAGGGGGCGCGGGGCGGCGGAGGTGCGAATGCTTCGGGAACGCGTTTGGGACAGCGTGACTTACCCGGAGCTGCTTGGGACCTAGGTCGCCTTTCGGGTGCTGGTGGCTTTGCTGCGGTTTGTGTCACAAATAAGTGCCTTCAGGCTGGGGTGAGGCGGGTTTTGCACTCGCCGGGCGGGAGCAGGTGGAGGTGGGGATGGAGAGAGCCCAGACCTCTCCCGGGAGCATCGGCCGTGCTGGGAGCAGCGCTCGGAGCCGTCCCCGCCATCGCTCGCTGCGTTTAGGGATGAACTGGGGCAGCCGTGGCTGTGATTTGGTGATGGAGAAATAAAAGGCTGTGCAGCGGCTCATCCAGGGGTGCTCCCTGTCCTGCTTGCGCGGCGGGAGGTGCCCGCACCTGGATATGCTCATTTCCACCGGGGATGCCCTTTTTGCCAGCAGAACCCCGTTCCTGCTGGTGGTTTATCCCGGTGGAATGAGCTGCGTGAGCAGAGCGAGTTTGGTTCCGGTGTAAGCATCCCTGCTGCCGGCCCTGGCCAGGTTACCTCAGCCTCTGCTTGCTTGTGCTGGAGCCAGGTGCATCCTCGGACAGGAGACGCCTGAAGAGGGTGTAGGAACCACCAATACACATCTCTGTGCTCGCCCAGCCCGGTGTGGCTGGAGGCTGCAGCTGCAGGCAGCCTTTCCAGCTGCCTAGAGATGCTCCTGCTATCAATTAGTTCAGCTGCCCCTTGATCTTACAGATATTTTGGTATCCACAGCTGCCCGGAGCACATTGTTGTGGCTCAGGATAAGTCGCTCAGATGTGGTGCTGGGTTTTCCAAACAAGGAATTTGTTTGGGTTCAGAACTGACTTAGTCTCTAAATTTCCCGACTTACCTTTGTATTGACAGTGTTTTTGTGTTGTTTTCTCCAATAAATTGTGTTTCTTAGGCACGTTGTTGCAGCGCTGGAATGTGCCCCCAGACCTGCAGCTGAGCAGACAAATGGCTAGCACAGGCGTGCCTGGGGAAAAGGGCAGTAATTCGGTTTTTGTCCTTATTGTGGGCTTGTCCACCTTAGGAGCAGGTGCCTATGTAAGTAGAAAGGTGGTTCCTGGGAAGAAGCCGCAATCCATCTCTCCTGTCGAGCATTTGCTGTATTCCAGCTCTCTTTACTCAGCTTTTGATCTCTGTAGCTTTATCTCTGTTTCCTCCTTCAGAAAACTTCAAGGGGAGCTAAATGGAAATTAACTTCTTATGATTACTTGGGTTTTAACTGTAATTTCAGTTACCTTTTAAGTTTTTTTACCTTAAAGGCACTCTTGGGTTTTTTTGTTATGACCAATCACAGCTCTGTCTCTTGTCTTGTATGGGACAAACAATTTCTTGCCAAATCTCAGTTCAGAACATTTGTTTAACTGGTGTAGATATACCAAATCAACCCCCAGCTGGGGAGCATTTATGTCCTACTTCAAAAGGATAAAGGTTTTCAGCCTGACTTAAAGAGTAAATGACATTCCCAGAGAGCTGAAGAGTACCAGCATTGCCTGGGAGTGGATAGACCCCAGGTTTACATCACACAAATCCTTGTTTCCAAGCTCTTTCTCTTGGAGGATCGTGTTCATTAAAAGTTCCAAATCCTGATTTTCTCATAAGGAAGCTCCTGGGAAAGGGGAAAAAATTCAAAACAGTGCACGGAAGAAAAATATTTTCCTATTTCCTTTAAATGTAATTATTTCCTGTGCCCTGCTGTCCTTTTCTTTGGCAGACAAGGTAGCTGAAATTACAAAGCACACTCTGCTTTCCCCAAGACCTGTTTAATCAAGAATCCTTCCTAATATTCAGCTCTTTCCCTCTTCTCTTCCATTGCCTGTCTTCCCCTGCAGTTTTGCAATGCCATCAGCTAAGATGCCCTTCTAGATCCCTGACGTCTTCAGGTGTTCCTGGCAAAGCTGGCAGCAACCTCTTGTTATACTTAATAGTGGGAGGAACAGTCACTGGGACAGGAGCTTATGTAAGATGCTTCACTAAAGGTGTTTGTGGGGTGGGAGGGTGGAGGGGGGGCACCTGTCTGTACCTCCCACCCTGGTACCCTTCACTTCCAGCCCTCTTCATGCTCCCTGGCCTCAGGTGTTTCATTTTCAAGGGACATTGCCAAATAATTTAAGGTTACAAATTGGATATTCTCAAGTGGTGCAGTTCTCAGTGGCAAAACCTGCCTTAGAATTAACGTTTCCACATTAAGTAAATCTGAACCCAAACTGGCCATCTTTGGCTTGTGACTGTGTAAGGGCACAAATTATTAATTCATGCACCTCTCCTGATACCAGTAATGTTGGCATGCAGAAAAGGAAATAATACCTAAGTGTGCTAAAGGGAAGGGAAGCAAACTTGTCCAACTTGGTGATTTCCTCAGGGAAGAGCACTGAAACATCGCCCCGTGTCCTGGCAAAGTATAGTTCTGTTTCCGACTAGAAAGAACTTGACATTGTCCCGTTGGAAATATTTATCCTCAAGGCCTGATCTGATGTTTTGCCTGTGCATAATTGTGTTTTTTCCTAAAGGATCAGATTTAATTTGCTGTATGCTGCCCTTTGGACTCGCTTAAAACCTTCCTGCTTCTGCCTGTAAAGGCAGAGGTGGTTTGTTGACCTTGGCTTTTCTGTCTTGAAGCAAAAGGCTTTAAAAATACCTTTATCTTAATTCTTCTCAACACTGACAAGTTCTTGGTTTCTAATATTTCTGACCTTTCTCCAGTTCCCTGGACAGGCTTTTGTCCCGTGCTCTTTTTTGTGCCTGGCGTTAAATTCCTCCATTCTTGTTTGAGACTATTTGCTATAAAACACCAACTTGTGAGGACTGGCAAATGAAATTTGATGTCATGCACATGATAGAGATTATTAGCAAGGCTGGGTTTTGCTTCCCTCTAATTTTTTACCCTTGGGGAAAAATACTGGACTCTGACCTGCTCCCAGCACTCCCAATGTCTTCAGCTCCTGTCCATTGCCAGTTTTTCTTGGAAGTTACTGTGACGTAAGAGATGTCTGTACCCGTAAATTGTACGTGCAGGCTCTGCTTGTGCTGTATCCCGAGTTTCACAGTCAGATGAACAGGTCAGCATTCAGCTGGAAGAGATTCCATGTCCAAGGGCCAATACCTGGAGCAGCCCCGCTCCCGTGGCTCAAGGCCCTGCTAATGTCAGGGGTGTCCCCACTGCCACCACCATGCCTGTATCATCTGGCCTAGAGCAAGCCAGTCGGGTTGTTGGCTCTGCCCAGCTGCTCTGGGCTTTGGAAGCTGGGAGATGCTCTTTCTTTGGATTTGTGTTCCATTTCTGGAATGTCATGGCCCAGCTTGCATGTGGTCTTGGGGCTGGTTTGGCTGCATTTCCTTCGTTGGAGCCGGTTCCCCTTGGAACGGGTGTGCAGCCAAACACCTGCAGGAGGTTCATTGCTTCTGGGAAGCAGCCAGACATCCAAGGCTCATCACACCAGGTGGAGCAGGTCATTTTCTGAGCACATTCTTGATGGGCACCTTGTCCAGGGAGGTGTATTTTGCCCCACGTGTTGTCACTGGCTTTTCCAGCACGTGGGGTGGACAAAAGCCTGCCAGGGGCAGCAGCAGGGTGGTGCCTTGGTGCTATGAGGTGGACAAGGTAAATGTCTGCTGTCTGTCTGCAGGTGTACAAAACACTGAGGGATAACAAAGAGCGATTCACCAGCCGGGTCTCGAGGGTAACCACGCGGTCCCAAGATGATGAGTCCTCTGCCTCCGGTGGGTACCAGCCCCCCAGTTCTGGGGTTGGCTTCTTCGTGAGCTTGAGGCCTCCAAAACAAACAGAACAGAGCCTCTCTGGAATCACAGATATGCCCGCACAGGATTGCGCCTCTCAGTGTGTGCCATTGTTTCGGAATTCTCATTCAAGGCCGGGTTGGAGCAGCCTGGCCTAGTGGAAAGTGTTCCTGCCCATGGCAGGGGGGTGGAATTGGATGAGCTTTAAGGTCTCTCCCAGCCCAACCCATTCTGGGAGTCTGTTATTCTGTGACTTCCCAGCACAGAAGACAGCGCTGGCTCCATGACCCAGAACAGGCTGTTTTACAGAGGATGAAGTAGGATGTCTCCTGGGGCTGATTTCTGTCATTTACTCCTTCTGTGATAAAAAGAGAAAAGAGTGAGCCCTGCTTCTGGCTTTTGCCTTTGCACAGTCTGGCAAGGACAGTGATTCCGGAGGGCCTCTTTCCGTGGCTGGTGGAGAGCCTGTTCATCCTGAACTGCAGCTGCCAAACTGCAGCCTGTGCTTCGCTGAATTAAGCGAGTTTCAAGTGCAGGTGCTGCTCCTGGGGGCGCAGCAGGTGAGTTCTGGTGCTAATACTGAACTGCCTGGTTTGTCCCTGCCTACGGATTAACGGCGTGTTGCTCAGCAACAGGACCTGCCTGTGGGAGGAGGTGCCTTCTGCAGGAACTCAAAAGTTGTCTCCTTGAACAAAAGTACAGAAAAACGTGCCTTGGCCTTTTGGGGAACTTCCCTTTGTTGTTAACTGTTCAGTGGTTGGCCAGTGCAGAGTTTCGGGCTTGCTTAGAAAAACCAGTTTGCTGAAATCTGACTGATTCCTGCAGGGAGCAGCTTTGGGGGAAGCAGCAGCAGGGTTCTTGGGAAGGATGCTGGGGCAGAAGGAGGACGATTTCCAAAGGCAGTCTGGATGTGAAAGGCCCCTGGTGACACACTCTGTGCCCTGGGGCTGGGCTGTTTGCCTGTATTTGCAGTAAGTTGTCCCATCTGTCACCTGCAGCTCCAGTCACTCATCCCAAGGTCCCATCCCACGTCCCTTTCCTGCTCATTGGTGGAGGAACTGCTGCTTTCGCTGCTGCCAGATCCATCCGGGCCCGCGACCCCGGAGCCCGGGTAAGAGCTGTCCTGCTCCAGACCCTCTGTGTGTGCTCCCATTTGCCTGCTGTCGCTCCAACTGATGTGTTTCCTGGCCAATTAAAGGTGCTGATTGTGTCTGAAGATCCTGCCCTGCCCTACATGCGTCCACCTCTTTCCAAAGAACTGTGGTTTTCTGATGATCCCAACGTGACAGAGACGTTGCGGTTCAAGCAGTGGAATGGCAAGGAGAGGAGGTACGTGGCACTGCAGGTGACAGGGCGCAGGAGAGCGTTTAGTGACGAGGTGACGATGACCAAACTGTTCTTGGGAAAGAACCACCAGCCAGTGGAGCACTGAAGAGCAGGGAAGGCTGTGTCAGTGCTGGCAGGGGTTGAGGAATTCTGCTTCCCACCAGGGTTCGCTCAGGACTCAATACCTCTTGAACTTCACTGTGATTCCCTTTAGACACGTCCCTCTGTGGGAAGGAGTCCTCTGAAATAAGTTAATAAAGGTGAAGCTCCGCAGGTTAGAGCAGAGGTCCAGGGACACAGGATCACACTTGATTTTTGTGACTTCTGTGATTAAGCCTGACTTGGTGGTTGGATTTGATGATCTTTTCCAGCCTGACCAATTCTGTGATCCAAACCCTTGAACTTCAACAGTGTGAAGACCCTAATTAAAAATAGATAAATAATTGTGGAGCTTGTTATGGATGCACAGAGTTGTCTTTGTCTCACTGGAGTTGCTGAACAGCTGGATTTCTGGTACCCCAGAGCAAGTGGAACCTGTTTGGTAATTTGGAGCTTTTCTCAGTATCTATTTCCAGCCGCCGTCTTTCTACGTGCCTGTCGAGGACCTGCCTTCTGTGGAGAACGGTGGGGTGGCAGTTCTGCCTGGCAAGAAGGTGGGTACAGCACTGGCTGTTGATCCTACAGCTCTTCTAAGCAGAGCCTGCACTCCAAGGTGGTATTGAACCGCTGGAGTTGGAGTTGGCTGGGAAGGGGAATTTGTATAAGTTTGGGAAAAGTGTGATGGAGCCAAGATTATGCTACTCTGAAGTGAAGTTTGAAAACGGGAGAAGGCAAGAGGAATAGCAGTGAGCTGAGAGAAGATGAGGAAGAGAGGAGGATAAGTTTGGAGTCTGGGCATGGGACAAAAATATGTAGACCGTAGAGATGGGGTGTGACAAGTGGGAACTGGGCTGTGTGGGCTGGAGGGTGAGGTGAGGAGAGCACAGAGATCGAGGTAGTGGGTGACGAGGTGAGCAGGAGCACTGTGCTGAAGCAGCAGGAAGCTGGAGAAATTTATGGTGAACCTTCTAATATATTTATATCCTCAGTTTTTTGTATGTTGCTATGATAAATGTCAGTGGTTCCTCTTCCGGCTGAGCTGTGCTGTGTCTGAGCCCATTTCACACTCAGACTCTGGGAAGATCAGCCTGAGCTATGGTGACTCCCAAAGAAGTTGCCTCAATTCCCACTTCCAGTCCTCTCACTTCCCCACTCCTGCTCCCACCCTAAACCTAAAGGTGGGAGAATGTTAATTCCAAGTTTGCATCTCTGATCAGTGAAGAGCTTGAGCTCAGCTGGGTTCATCTTGCAGGTTGTGCACATGGATGTCAGAGGGAACACGGTGAAGCTCAGTGATGGCACCCAGATATCCTACGACAAATGTCTCATTGCCACTGGTAAGTGTTGGGTTTTTTCTCTTGTTCCTGGTCTTGTGCCAGGCTTTTTATTTCAGTGACATTTAGCTAGAGATAAATTCTCTGGAGTACCTCCCCTGTGGAGCCAAGCTGGGAGAGCTGGGGGAGTCCAGCTTTAAGGTCCCAAACCACTCCGTGATTCTTTGGTTCTATTTGAGAAGAAGTTTCTGCAGTGTCAAACATGATGGGGAGCAGTCCCGTGAAGGACAGTTGTGCAGAGAGCCATGCTGGGTTTCTCACCTGCCTTGCATCATCAGCTTTTCTGGGACATTCAGGCAGCAACAGGGATACTGGGATATTCCCATACCAGAACAGTTTGGGAAGCACAGCTTTGCACTGTCTGGATATCCAGTGCCATGGCCGTGGTGTCACTGGTCTCTCTTCTCCCCTCCTTGTGTCCAGGGGGATCCCCACGCAACCTGCCTGCCATTGAACGAGCAGGAAAGGACGTGCAGAAAAGGCTGACCCTGTTCCGAAAGGTAACCTCAGGTGCTGCCAGCTGGGTGAGGCTGAATGGATCAGAGCCACTTACCACTGCTTTCAGTTTTTAACCTCTTCTGCTTTGGGTCGGGACAGGCCTGCCTTCGCAGTGCCTCCCTCAGACGGTGCCCAGGAATCCATTGGCTGCTTATTCCTTCTCCCAGGCAGGAAACCAGTGTAGAGTCTACTCAACCATTCACCTGCTTGCCTCAGCCTGAGAGCTGTAATAGTGTGTGGATTATGGGGTTTAGGTATTTTTTAAAGTTTCCCTCCTGTGTGACTTTGCTGCACCTTCCAAAGTGAATAAAAGCCATTGAATGTGGCCAAAATTTTCTGGAATTTGCTGCAGAGTTGCCTTTTTTTTTTTTTGGCAAACTCCACTTTTCTTGAAAATGTGGGATTTGGAAGAAGAAGCATGCAGCCTTCTCCTTAAGTCATGTTCAGGGAATGGATTGGGAATAAGAAGGCATATGGGAGTCGTGTTCTGTGCTGGACTTGCCCTGAGGTGTGGTCTGCTCAGTGGGGAAGGGAGGGATGGATGGTGTGAGCTGTGGCATCCTTGTACTGGGTGTGCTGTGGGACATTGGAGTTTAGAAGTTTTATTGTAGTTGCCCTTGAAATGTAGGGGGAAATGCAGGCATTCGAGATTTCCTGGATAGGGAAGAGCTTGCACAGACTTATGGAATCCAGGGAGGTTTTTCTACGCAACAGGCAAACAGGAGGAAGGAGCAACACATCTCCTTTTCCAGGCTGGGGAGAGTCACTCTTATTTCAAAGGGAGAGACTGGAGACAAATGCTTTCTGCTGCCATTCCTGTTAGAGAGGATTGGAAATGGGGGTAAATGTTCTTTCAGATCGAGGACTTCCGAAGGCTGGAGAAGATTTCCAGGGAAGTCAAGTCCATCACAATTATTGGTGGTGGTTTCCTCGGCAGCGAGCTGGCCTGTGCTCTGGGAAGGAGAGGTGAGCGTGTGTCCCCAGCTGTGACTGAGTGGCAGCAGCCTCACATCAGAAACTTCCTTTCAGTCCCCAGCTGCTCAGTTTTTGCACAGACTCTGTGTTTGCCTGAAGGAAACAACACACGGGTGTTTTGTTGGCTGTGTGGCCGAGGCTCTCCCAGTTTCTCCCTCATTAGCTGCCCAGCAGCCCCTGACCACAGAGGTGGGAGCTCTGCGGGCTACTGCGAGCTGCAAAGTCATTCCACCCTCTCAAAAGTCACATTTGTTCTCTGTGCTCAAAGCCGCCCTCAGACCATGATTTTGGGGTTGGAACTGGATGATCTTTAAGGTCCCTTCCAACCCAAAGCATTCTGTAATTCTGTGATTTCAAAGAGGTGGTGAGCAGCTGGATTCTGTCTGTCAGTGTGTGGTAATTTTATGGTAATTTTTTAAAGTTTTTGCCAAAATACCAAGCATTTACCCTAAAAGTCTGTTATCTGGAGTTTGCAGTTGTATGAGAAGCGGTGGTCAGTCACTTTGTGACTCCTTGGGAGTCAGAAGTCCCAGATTTGGAAACTTGTGTCAAGCTCCTTGTGTAAAGTAAAGCGTGTGTGTCCTGACATCTGCTGCTGCTCTTTATCCTGCTGCTCCGTGCTTCCCTTCCAGCACGAACCCGAGGCCTGGAGGTGATCCAGCTGTTTCCAGAGAACGGCAACATGGGCAAAGTGCTCCCCGAATACCTGAGCAACTGGACCACGGAGAAAGTCCGAAGAGGTGAAGCTGCCGAGGGGGTTTGGGCTGGGGGCTGCTGGGCAGCTGCTCCTGGGGCCATCCAGCTCCCTTCTGTCCCTGCAGCCTTGGGAAGGCTGGGCCCTGCAAAGTGGCCCAGGTGCAGCGCAGAGGAAGTTGCAGTTCAGGCGGCTTGGGCAGCACAGGGCTGCCATGAACCCCTGGCTTCTTGGCAGTTCCTCTGGGAAGGCTGAGCAAGCAGGCTTGCCAATGCCAGTGAGGCTTTCCTTCCCTGTGGCTGTTTCCCTGGCATGATCTCTGTGCCCGTGCATACACCTGGGTCAGGCCAGGGCTGCAGTGTTTGGCTGATAACGTCAGTAAGATCCGGGACACCTTTTTCCATTTGCTGCATTAAGTGCAAAATAATCCTGTGCATTGGGAAGTGGAGAGGGAGAGAGGGAGGAGGAATGTCATTGGGTGTGGATTGCAGTGCCTGATACCCACAGGTCTGAGTTAATTTGTTTTTTGGAAGCTGCTTTGTTGGACCTCTGGGTCTGGCTGTGACACAGCAATAGGTAAGTGAGTGTCCTCAGTTCCTGAACACCTGTTTTAGGGAATTCTTTTGGATGTGGCCTTGTCATCACATGAGATGTACTTTGGATTGTCATTTAAGCAGCTTTCAGACTTTTTAGCTAGGTTTCTCCTCGTGCTTCCCTCAGAGCTGCACTAGCACGTGCAGCAAAGCTCGGGTGGGCTCTGTCTTGGTTCCTCACCTGGATCTGTCTGCACCAGCCGCCTGCTGCAGGTGGGATCTGCCCAGCCCTGAGCAGGCAGTGAGGCAGTGAGATACCTGTGCTCATTTCCAGAGGGGGTCAATGTCCTGCCCAATGCCGTGGTCAAATCCGTCTCTGTGTCCGGCAACCGGCTGCTGATTAAACTGAAGGACGGCCGGAAGGTAAATGGAAAAGCAGGGAGAGGGTAACGTTTGCAGGGGCACGCAGGGAATTAACGTCCTAATTCTGCATCCCCAAACAGGTGGAGACAGATCACATTGTGGCTGCGGTGGGGCTGGAGCCTAACGTGGAACTGGCCAAGTCAGCGGGGCTGGAGGTGGACTCGGACTTCGGGGGGTTCCGGGTGAACGCGGAGCTGCAGGCGCGCTCCAACATCTGGGTGGTGAGTGTGGGCACAGCTCCCGCTGCCGCTGCTGCAGCGGGACACTCGAGTGGCTTGGAGGAGGTGACCGGGGTGAACAGGAGCGAGTGAGGAGAGTAAGGAGAGCGGTGTAGCGCAGGCCCAGAGCCTGGTCAGGCGCTGCAGCCGCCTCGTTGCCGTGGTAACCACGGCGAGTTTGGAATATTTATGCTGTGTAAGAGGAGTTGGGGTAACCTAAAGATAGCCTGGATCACTCACTTGCATAAGAGTCCCTTGGTGGGCGTTGAGACTTTGATTCCTCTGGAAAACGTACCTCATGCTGGCTTATTTTTCCAAGGATCGGTGAAAAATGCTAAGAAAATGGGAGTTGTGTAGTCCAGGGAGTGGGATGAGGTAGTGGTGGTGTGCGGGGTTTGCCAGAAAAACTCAGTTCCTTGTTCCACTTGTTCTCTTCCTGATGTTTTTTGTTTGGGCACTAATGGAAGCTGTCCCTGTCTCGGGGCTCACGGGATGGTTCTCTCCAAGGCAGGGGATGCTGCCTGCTTTTATGACATCAAACTGGGCCGGAGGCGCGTGGAGCACCATGACCACGCCGTGGTGAGCGGGAGACTGGCTGGAGAAAACATGACAGGAGCTGCAAAGCCCTACTGGCACCAGTCCATGTTCTGGTAACGGTCCTTTCCTCTTTGGGGGTTCCTTGCATGGCCACGTTGCAGGAGCTTGGACAAGATACACCTTGGGAAGTGTCTGTTTCCCAAGAGGAGTGAAACCACCTCAGCAAACACCTTGTACAGCTTCATGTTCCTAAAGCTCAGGGCGGGGGAGGTGTTTGAGCGTTTGCTGCTCTGCCCTCACCTCCCTCAAGTGTTTTTCCTTCCTGCAGATCCCAGTTTCTCCCTGAACGAGTCCCGTTCCACAGAGCAAGGAGCAATACAGAACAGCCCTTTCCTCAGAGCAGATTGATTTACAGGTTGAATCTAGCAGCAGCTTTTCTGTTAGGATTATCTGAAGTTCCCCAGCCCAGTGTGTGGGTCTGAGTGTTGCACTTTGCTGAACTGATGCTTTAGTAGCAAAGCATTGCTGCATCCAGCTGTACCTGAAAAGTTGTTTTCCAGAGAGAGGTATCAGGAAAACGGGCAATTTTGCTATATTTTCCTGAAGTTCTTTTTAAAACAAAATGAATGAAAACAGAACAACGAAACAAAAAAAAGCCCCACAAAAAATTAAATCCAAAAGGCTGTTAGCTCAGCCCAATTAAAAATCCCAAATCCTGTTTGTTAACAGGATTTCAAATATGGGTAAAAGAGTTCCAGTTTTCTCAGGGAAATCCCCACAGAAATAGTTGTTTATGACCTGCTGTCATTTACCTGAACTCTCAGTCTGTCCTGCCTGGACTCGGGGCCCAGAGCATTTCTCACTTCACTTTTAAACAAGAAACAGAGCTACAGAATCCTTGAGGTTGGGAAAAACTTCAGAGGTCATGAGGTGCAGTTAAGGACACAGAGACAGCCATTTCCCAGGGGTGCTTCCCTCGGGATGCTCTCAGCCATGACCAGATGCAGGTGAAGGAGGGCTGTGAGTTGCAGCCCCATGTTTGTTGGCAGGTGTCACACTGTGCCAGCCCTCACAGAGTGACACTTCCTTCCCCCGTGCTGAAAAGCTGGGAAATGACAGGAATTCCTCATGCATTTTGTCAGCATGCTCAGGATCCTGATCCTCTTGGAGAGAAGGTCGTGTGGAGACCTCACAGCATCTTCCAGTGTCTGAAGGGGCTGCAAGGAGAGAGGGACTGGAGTGACAGGACAAGGGGGAGTGGCTCCAAACTGACAGAGAGAACATGTAGGTTCAATATATGGAAGAAATCCTTCCCTCTGAGGGTGGGGAGGCCCTGGCACAAGGTGCCCAGAGAAGCTGTGGCTGCCCCTGGATCCCTGGAAGTGTCCCAGGCCAGCTTGGAGGGGGCTTGGAGCAATCTGGGATAGTGGAAGGTGTCCCTGCCCATGGTAGAAGAGTGGAATGAGATGGGTTTTGAGGTCCCTTCCAACCCAAATCATTCCATGATCCCTCTTGATCACAGCTGGCACGTTACTGGTGTTCCTTGCAGTGACCCCATCTGTGCTGGAAGATTCTGGCTGTGAAGGTCATGTTGTACATAGATCCAAAGAGGTTTGTGATGCATCTGTTTCCTCAGCGTCCTGGGAAACACTTCAGACACCTGGTACTTACTGGTGCCAGACCACAGCTGCTTTGTCTCCCATCAGCACCCCAGTTCAGATCCAAGTGCCCAGTTCAAGGAGGTGTTAGGGCAAGGTGTTCTTCTCTTTAGTCTTTTTTAAATGCTCTCTGAAATATTCACTTAGTGATTGTCCATGCTGCCAAGCCTGGTGTGGATAAGAGCACTGCCAGAAGCTGGGAAGCCTCCAGCTGCCTCCCAGGGAGCAGGCCTGAAGGATTTCAGAGTTTTGGTCAGTGAGCTGGTTTTTCTGAAGCTCAGGGCCATGGGCTTGTCATGTCTTGACTCCTTGTTGCACCTGTGTGCACCGAGGTCACTCTGGGTATCGGTCAGTGTGTGGGTCAGCCTGTGTCCAGCATCGCCCATGCCACGCTGGAGTGAGGAGTGGAGGATGGATGTATGGAATTGCCTTGGATTTGTCTCACTAATGCTACAAATTTATTTTATTCCCACTTCATTCCTAGGAGTGATCTGGGCCCCAACGTGGGGTACGAAGCCATCGGCCTCGTGGACAGCAGTTTGCCCACAGTGGGAGTGTTCGCCAAGGCGACAGCGAAGGACACCCCAAAAAGTGCAACAGAACAGTCAGGTAGGGACTGGGGAGCTCCTGCACATGCTGGTCTGGGGACCACAGAGTCACCCTGACCTCCGAGAGCACGAGGACACAGCAATCTGCTGTCTTGTTTCTAGACCAACTTTTAAAGGCTGGCTTTGATATTAAAATGTGATGGAAACACAACATTCCTCCAAGAAGATGTCAGGGAACGCCTCTACTGACATGTAAACTTTCCCAGGGAAGTTTGATCTCCTCCGTGGCAATAAAATGATCAGTTTGGGATAACAGAGACAGGGATCCAAGCATGTTTATTTTGTATCCGCTGCCTGCAGGAAGCAGACTGTGCTGTCCTTTGCATTTGGGGTGGAAGTTGGGAACTCTCAGTGTTGTGTTCCATGTTGGGATTGTTTCATCCTTGTGTTCATCGAACTTAACTTTTGGGGAACACAACTCAAAGGGAAACATCTCAGGCTCCTGCTCTTGAGTCTGCTCCCATTATCACATGTCCTGCACTGGGTGTGTGACTCCTCCTATCTCTGCCTTAGGGACTGGAATTCGATCCGAGAGCGAAACGGAAGCGGAAGCCTCAGAAGTTCAGATCTCTCAGAGCTCTTCACCAACGCCTCAAGTCCCACAGCAAGGAGAAGATTACGGCAAAGGTGTCATTTTCTACCTCAGGGATAAAGTCGTGGTGGGAATCGTGTTGTGGAACATCTTCAACAGGATGCCCATTGCTCGGAAGGTCAGTGCAGGGCGAGGGGGGTTTGCTAGAGCAGGGGTTTTCTTGTGGAAAAATCAATCTGCCAATTCAAAGTGAGGATAAATAAAGGCAGATGTCCAATGGGAGCACTGCTCTGGTGAATTAGGGGAGCTGTCCCTGTGCTTTTTGGTATGGCCTTCCTTCCTGCCTTCCTTTCTGCCTTCCCTGCCTGTCTTCCTGCCTTCCTCTTTTCCTCCCTCCCATCCTTCCTTCCCTCCCTCCCTCTCTCCCTTAGCAGCCCTTACCCTAAATCTGTGGTCTCTTCATCTTGTCTAAAAGTTGCAGGTTCAAGCCAGCTATCCTGGCTCCAAGTTAGTGTCAGGCTCACCTTTGCAGAGCTGAATCACTTTTTAAAACACTTGTTCTCCCTGGCTGTAAAGGGAAACCCAGAAACAAATCCCACAGGGACAGGAGGTTGGTTTTCCTGCTGTTCCTGTAGGCAGGTGATGGTACATTTAAGACTCCCATGTGAATTTGGGTGTAGAAAGTGCTGTCGTGTTGTGGCTGTCTCAGTCTGGTGCTTCAGAGAGGATCCAAGGCGTTCCTGGCATTGGCTGTGACAGTCCTGCAGCCCTGGCTCTTTATGGGATGTGCAGGATTTAATGTGTTCTCCTTCTTCCAGATCATCAAAGATGGGGAGGAGCACGAGGACCTCAATGAAGTAGCAAAGCTCTTCAACATCCATGAAGACTGAACTTGGCAGCAGGAACACCAGGAGGGAGTGGGCTGCTGGCTGTGTGCACCTCTTCACCTTAGGCAGCTTCCTGGGAGCGCTGGGGAATATTCCACTCACCCGAGCCCAGTGTTTGCACCAATAAAGTCAGATTGTTCTAGTCACCTGCTCCTTCCTGCACCGCTGCCTGGCTGGTGAGGAGAGGGGAGCCTGCTGCCCACTGGGGTTGGTTTTCCCTTGTGTCAACCTTGGAGGAGCCTGCAGAACTCCCTCTTTCCTTGCAGGAATTCCCACTGGGGAGTGAGCAGGCCTGCAGGCTCTCTGCCTGTTCTCCAGCCTCTTGAAACAGACTCGACTTGGGAAAATCAATTACCAATCAAAATCGGAGCAGGATGATGAGAAGTAGAAATCTTAAAAACACTTCCCCCCCCCCCCCCTTTCTTTCCTGGACTCTCCATCCTCCTTCCCATCATCAGAGGGAGACGGGGACTGAGGGCCATGGTCCGTTCATCATACCTTGTTTCTGTCCCTGCATGGGGAGAGGGGTTGTAGTCCTTCCCCTGCTCCAGCGTGGGGTCCCTCCCACGGGAGCCAGTTCTCCATGAGCTTCTCCAGCCTGAGTCCTTCCCATGGGCTGCAGTTAAATCTTTTGTCCCTGAGGTGTCACCACCATCTCTGCTGGGCTCAGCCTTGGCCAGCAGTGGCTGCATCCTGGAGCCAGTGGTGCTGGCTCTGCCGGACGTGGGGGAAGGTTCTGACAACTTCTCACAGAGGCCACCCCTGTAGCCCCCTCGCTCCCAAAACCTGGCCATGCAAACCCAACACATCTGACAACTGCTATGGGTGATGCTGGGGCCATTGTGACACTGCAGGGCCTCATGACACCAAGGGGCGATTGTGACACTGCAGGGCCACATCCTGCCCCTGGGGTATTTAAGGAGCTGCCCTGGGGTACCCACTCAAGCAGAACACCTTGCTCAGGAAGCAGCAGCTTCCCAGGACACCTGTGGGAAAGGAGCCATGGAGGAGCAGAACCCAAACCCTCAGAGCCCTGAGGAGAGGCACCAGCTGAGAGATGGAGGGAGAAGCCAACGGGAGGATGGCACCAGGCGTACCAGCACCCTGCCCAGGCAGCTGCCTCCATCCCACACCTCCTCCTCCTCCCGCCCACAGCTGCGGCAGCCTCAGGGCAGCCAGGACCGCTCCGTGCCCCGCATGACATCGCCCCGCAGCACCCAGGGCACCCAGGGCCGGTCCCTGCCCCGGCCGACATCGACCCGCAGCCCCCTGAGCTCCAGGGGCACCGGGAGCGCGGACGAGGGGCCGCGGGGCCAAAGCCCGCAGGGACGGAGGGCCCGTCCCGGCCGCTCCTCGCAGCCGGCTCTCCCGGCCAGCAGAGTCGCGGCCCGTGGCCAGCACCGGCCCGTGAGAAGCTGCTGGGCCTGCAGCAGCCTGGTGGGGCCGGAACCGGTGAGGGCCGAGCCCGGGTGGCCGGACGAGGCTTCCCCTGCGCCGCAGCTCTGCAGGCCCAGCACCTCCTGCACCGCTGTCCCAGGAGCTGCTGATGGGGGAAGCCAGGTGACCTCTGCAAATCCCCCACTATCCTTCCAGGCCTCCATGAGGAAACCATCTCCTGGCCCACAGAGAGAGGCCTCTCACCGTGTCGAGCAGGAAACCCAGACTGAGACCTGGGCACGAGAGGCAGATTCAGCTGCTCAATATGCCGAGCAGGGGACACAGACAGATATTGTGGCAGAACAGGAGAAAAATTCAGCTGCTCCCCTCATGGCTGACCAAGAGACAGAGACTGAGACTCCAACACAAGAGGAGAATTCAGCTTCTCCTCAAATCACTGACCAGAGGACACAGACCAAGGCCCACAGGTCTGCCCCCTCCACAGGTGTTGATGCCCTGGCTCGCCGGCAGCAGCTCTCCCTGTTTCGCAGGGCATCCTGCGTGGCTGGACAGCCCAAGAATGCGCCTCATGCTGCCAGTGCCCTGTGGGATCCCAGGGACAGCCGCTGCTCCAGGCAGCCACAGCGTCCTGAGTGTGGCACACCAGAGAAGTGGGGCTGGATGGCACTGCCGCCCTACTGTTGGCCATGGCTCATTGAGATGAGTCAGTTCTAATAAAATATTTCATTTCTCTAATCGTGCCCACCTGTGCCTGGTCCATCAGGAGAGAGATGGCTGCAGGTAAGGCCCTGTGCAGAGCAGGAGAGCCCCTGTGCTCCTCCAGCCAAGCAGAGCCCGTGCCCTCAGCCTCTCCCAGGCTTCAGGTGCTCCAGCTCCTCTGGTTCAGTTCCCTGGGCTCGTGCTGGTGGCCAGCCCTCAGCTGAACCCTGTCAGCTCCCTCCCACCAACCTGCCTCCAAGTGACCATTTCAGATCATAAATTTGGTGCGTTTTCCCTAAGGCTGCTCCTCTCTGCATCTCCTTAGGCTCATGAGGAACCTCCTCAGTGTGGGGGTAGGAGCACCTGCATGAGTCCCTCTCCCCTCTTTTTAAGACCTGCCTTGGCTGCTCCTGTACCACTTTGGGGAGTTCCTCCTTGGTGGTGTGTGGGCAAAGCTTTCCTCCTAGTCCTGCCATCAGGGCATTCCTGCTGCCCTTTCTAAGGAAACAAATAACAAAACCGCAGCACCGCCCTGAGCTCCCTCTGCTCCCACAGGGGTGAGTAAAGCCAGCCAGGGACCAGCTGCCCCACGGACGGGCTGGGGGGTGCTGGGACCAGACAGGGCTACCCCGACATGTGTGTTTGGGGATGGCTGGGCCTGGCTGCGGAGTTCCCAGCACCAGGGTCAGGCAGGAAGCTGGGAGGAGCAGTGGAGTCTCCCTGTTTTTCCAGCTGTGCAGAGACATGGGCCCTGCAGGTTCCACAGGCCACACAGCTTCCCCTCTCCCTCCCTTGAGCCACAGGCTCAGGCTGACATGCACGGAAATCTGCCTGGACACGGAAAAAAAGGCAGGAGCCAGGGAGCCTGATGCAGGTTTTTTCTGTACATCAGTGTTTTTGACACCACAGCCTGTTGCTGCATATAATAAAACAGAAATCAGAAAGAGCAACCAGAATACACACCCAAAGGCAAAAAACCCTCGGCTTAAAGAAGGTGCTGCCAGGCCCCCGGGGGAAGGCTGGCAGCGGGGCTCCAAGGGGGGAAACGCCTGCCCTGGCTGGGGAGAAACACAACACAAAGAAAAACGAACCAACAGAAAAAACCCACCCAAGGCTCCTGCTGCGGAGCGGGGAGAGCCAGAAATCCCCCGATTGTCCCGACCTCAGTCCTGTTAGCACCTGTACAATAAAACTGTACCGGCCCCGAGGCGGAGCAGCCTGCCCGCACCCGCACCCGCACCCGCACAGAGAGCTGCTCCCGGGACACCGGCGGGGCGAGGAGGGGGCTTCTGCCGTGGGGACAGAGCCTGGGGCGGGGCACAAGCTGCCGAAGCGGGGGACGCGCTGGGGGCCGCGGGCTGCGCCTGCCCGGGCGGCAGCCGCCGGGGACAGGGAGCAGCAGCACGAATGAGATGGAGGAAGGAGCCCGGGAGAGGATGGAGCAGTGGGGCTGGCTCCCGGCTGGGGCTGAGTGCTGGCAGCAGGAGCCAGCTCCAAAGCCAAGGGAAGGGGCTGTCCCCTGGCTTGTTGCCAGGGTGGGACGGGAACCCCTGGGCCTGGCTGGCCTCGGGGCACGCTGGAGAGGGGCAGGGGACGGCCTCATCCCATAGCCCGGAGCTCACCATCACAGTGATACAGACTCAGCAAAAACAAAGAAAACATTACAAATTAAATACTAATTAAATAAATACTATGGAAGACATTGGGAGGGGGAGGGCAAACAGAGAGGCGCAGTTCTGTAGGGTCCGGTGGGGAGGGGCGGCGGCTCCCACCCCTCGCTGCCCCATTGAGCCCCACGGGCGGGGTTCCATCACCCACCGGAGCTGGATGAGGCGGCGGCAGCGACCGCCACTGCTCGTGGCCAAGGGACCTCGGGAAGTCCTTGGAGGCGAGGGTCCTCCCTCCCCAGCTGGCGGAGACCCTGAGGAGAGGAGGAGCGGCTGCTCAAAGACTCGGGTCCCTGCTGCTGGCGCTGAGAGAGCTGCTTCCCCTTGGTCCTTATTATTGCCTCGTGATGCCGGGAGTGGCCTGTCCCCGTCAGCTGCTCCAGGCCTGGTACTCCACGGCCGAGCCCAGCAGCTGCAGCAGCTCGGGCTCGTAGTGCACCAGCTCCACAGTCTCTGCTGTGCCCGGCGCCAGCTCGGGGCTCGCCGGCACCTCCTCCTGTGCCAGCACCTGGCTGAGGGACACCTGGCGCTGGAACTCTGCCCGGGGCAGCGTGGCCACCTCGAAGTGCGGGAAGCGGGCCTGGAATATGCGGGAGGACAGCTTCAGCCGCTTGAGCACATCAGAGAATAGGAACCAGTTGCAGGGCCTGTGAGGATGGCAAGAGCACGGTGGGTTACTGGGGTGGAGGGGGCTGCGGGCACCGTGCCCACCCCCCTGCCTCCCGCCTCCTGGCACACTGGCCCTCCCCTCTGACCCTGGCACTGTTCTCCATGTGCTGCTTCTCCTCAGGAGCCCACGGACTGGGGTTTGATCACAGCCTCGCAGGTCACAGCTTTTTAAAACACTCACAGCCAGGCAGGGACAGCAGCGTGAAAGTCCTGCCTTCAACAAGGTCCTGGCAGCTTCCCTGCCAGGAATAAGCCACATGTCAGGAAATGGAGCTTCTGGTGTGGTTTATTGCTGGAGGGCATGCTGCATGTGTCCTTCTGCATGGACAAACACTGGCAGGCACAGAAATTTGCTGAACAGAAGAGCGGTGCTTTGGTTGCTGCCTCTTCCAAGTCACCCTTCTGCCCCAGCAACAGCCACCGTGTCACAGGGGGTGCAGGTGGGAACGTTGTTCCAGTGCTGGGACTGATTTATCCATAATGGAAGGGAAACAATTCTCAGAGCCATCAGTGTGAGCTGCTGCTGAAGGAAAATGGGGCTGGGAGCAGGATCACAGGGATGAGAGAGGGAAGCTTCCTGACAGGCACGGCATAGGGACACGCAGGGCAGCAGGATGTGCCTGGCCATGGAGGGTGAGGGGAGCCCTGATGAGCCTTTCCTGCTCCCTGAGAACATTCCAGGCTGTGCCAAGACAGGCACTGCTTCCCCACCTTCCCCTGTGCCATAGCCACAACTTCCCCTCTGCTGCCCAGAGAAGCTGTGGCTGCCCCTGGATCCCTGGCAGTGTCCAAGGCCAGCTTGGACGGCGCTTGGAGCAGCCTGGGATAGTGGAAGGTGTCCCTGCCCATGGCAGGGGGGTGGAATGGGATGAGCTGTAAGGCCCTTCCCAACCCAAACCATTCTGGGATTCTGTGATGATTCTATGAAAAAAACCACCTGAGATACACGAGCAGCTCTTAACCCCACCAGAACGACCGATGTGCTGCCACCTGTGCCGGGGCCACAGCCACCCGTGGTCCTGCTCTGTGCTCCAGGGAAAGGTACTCACCCCCGGGAGACGGACACTTGGAGGTTGTAGCTGGGAAGCAGCGGTTTGTCTGAGAACTCAAACATGAAGTTATCTGCTTCTTGCTCCTCTTCCTCCTGGTCTGAGCTCCCTGGAGGGTTGAGCAGCAGGTCGCAGCCGATGGTGTCCTTCCCCTCTGCAACAGGACAGAGGTTGGCACTGCTCAGTCACACACCAGCCAGTGCTGGCACTCCCTGGCCGCTGCCACGACCCCACGGGCACCTTCCCATAACATTCCCGCTGCCATGTGAGAACCGCGCCCCTCCTGCTCCCCTCCAGCCCCTCGTCCCAGAGGAACATGGAGCAAGCGCTGGCTGCTCTGCACACAGGGATTGCTCACTGACCAGGTGAGGTAGAAAGAACACCCCGAGTCGTGGCAGGAAGCTCAGGTGTGCTCTGGTCCCACAGCTGGGACGGGGCACAGCCTGCACTATGAGCCACTCCACTGGCAGACCCCAGACTCTCTCCAAAATGACCTTGGCCCTCTCCTATGTCAGCACAGACCTCCTCAGCCTGGAAGAGTGGGAGGTGGATGTAGAGCAGCTTTGCCTGCACAGGCCCTACCAAGGAAGGCACAGCGAGTGCTCTGCTCCTCGAGAGCTTCTCCACCCAGATCCCACCCTCAGAACCTCCAGCAGGTGACCCAGGGGAGCCAGCACCTGTCCCAGTGAGGACAGCAAGGCTGTGCCACCAGAGACTAGAAGCATGAGGGGAAATTTAAGCTGGATATATAGAAGTTCTTCCCTGTGAGGGTGGGGAGGCCCTGGCACAGGGTGCAGAAAAGCCGTGGCTGCCCCATCCCTGGAAGTGTTTAAGGCCAGGTTGGACGGGGCTTGGAGCAACCTGGGATACTGGAAGGTGTCCCTGCCATGGTAGAAGAGTGGAATAAGATAGTCTTTAAGGCCCCTTCCAACTCAAACCATTCCATGATTCTATGACTTAGAAAATTTGCCTGGCTGTTCCAGGAGGCACCTGAGCTCCAGCAGGATCTGTGTCCAGAGGGGATGGAGAACAGCAGGCTGGATCCAAAAGCATTTAATACCAGGTAATCTTCCTATTTACCCATCTGAAAAGCTCCTGTTGAAGAGAAGCTTGCTGCCTGGATTTTATTATGAAGAGGTGTGAATAGTCTTAGGTTTGCAGAGTGGTTTTGTCCCTCTGAGATAATACAGGAGAACTCCAAAAACTTCCAAGTAAGAGAGTTTAGATTCCACAGAGAGCAGCCAGGCCCAGTGTGCCCATGAGCAAATAAACCAATCATGCAAAAGTTCAACCCCACACACGAGAGAAAAGGCTGAAAAAAATAAAATCTTCTGGTGTGCTGCACGAGGAAGCTTCACACACCTGGCTGCTCACCCAGCACGAGTGGGATTCCAACAGAGGAACAACAGCAGGTGACAGGAGACACTGGCGCAGGCAGGGTCTCAGGGAAAAATAGTTATTTCCTAGTGCTGCCAAGGGAAAAAATTCTCTAAGAAACAGAGTGCTGAAATCGTCAAAACTTGCTGTAGAATAGGACAAAAATAAGTGACGTGGTTATTGATCCAATGTTGCTGCTGGCAAAGCTCAGATGCCATCACTGAAAAACCTCAGATTTCCTGAGCAACTCAGAAAAAAAATAATTAAATGCATTTAACGTGGCAAAAATAGGGCCCAGTGTCTGTCCTGAAAGCGCAGTCCTGTCTGCCTGCCCGTGCAAAGGCTGGGACAAGGACAGGAACATTCTGTACCACCGAGGGAAACAATCAGGCACAACAATGCCTGTCCCAGGTGGAGACAAACCCCGGACTGGGACTTTGTGTCTGGAGCTCCAGCAGCACCAAGTGCAGGACACTGATGACTTTTCCACACCTCGGAGATCCCACACCCTGGCTTCCTTCATTATCCTTCTGCCCCCAGAGAGTTGCAGACCTCAAGGAAAATGTGGACAGCATTTCTGCCTCAAAGAATAGGAACAGCTCAAGCAGGGCCTGGGATTTCTCCTGTATCCTGAGGGACGTACAGTGCTTCAGCTGGTGGAGCTGATGGAAAGGGAGATTTCAAAGGACTGATCCACTGGAGGAGGAGAGTTGTTTGCTGCCTGTCATGATTGAGAGCAGCTCGGTTATTCCAGAGCAGAACCAGGTACTTCCCTGCCCTGGGCTGTACCTGTTCCAGGTGACCCGAAGCGACTGCTGAGGTACCCGAGCCAGAAAGGGATATTTCAGGACACACAGTAAACAGGCTGTAAAGAAACCAGCCCCATGTCCCAGGCTTGGGCATCCTGCTTTTTCTGTGACTCTGGCAGTGTCCGGCATGGCGCAGGTGTCGTGGGGCTGGCACCGCAGCTGCTGCTGCTGTAAACTGATCCCAGGAGGACGGGGAGGAGGGTCCCTTCCTGTGCCTGCTGAAAACAGACCTGGCACGGTAAGGGATCCCTTCCCAGCTGGGATTAGCTCCTGCCTTGCCAGGCAGCCTCCCAAAGGCAGCACTGGGAATGCCCCATGGATGGGGCAGCAGGAGGGACGGCACGCCCAGCCCTCAGACAGCAGCTCCAGCTTGGGATCTCCCTCAGCCAAAGTTGGAAATATCCCACAAGCAACATCAAAGGCACAGGGCTCCAGAACCTTTTGTGCAGCTGACATTTCTTCAGGGATCATCATTCCATTTCTGCAAGAACCTCTGTCCTCCCCAGAGGTACCTGTTAAAGTACCTGAGGTGTGACATCAGCCCAACCAACACTGGAAGGAACTTCCCACGACAGCAAGGATGAAATTATGCTTCCGGGGAGGGTAGAGGAAGATCAGTGTGGGATTGTCTGACTTGTTAACAGCTTCAGGTTGCCCAGGAGAGAAGAAAAACCTGGCAGATGGCGTCATGTGAGTGACAGAGACCCAGCAGAGACACATCCCCAGTGGCCAGCACTTGGTGTGAAGTGGAAGGGGAAGAGGTTGGATATGTTTCACCTGGAAAGATGTGTTTCAACTGGAAGAGGCTGGATGTGTTTCACAGAGGTGGTGGTGTTTCACCACCCTCAAATGAAGAAATACTCTGAAAAGTTCAACTAAGGTCCAGGGGCAGGAAAAGAAGTGCAATGCTCAGCCCTCCCTGTGGAGATTTTCCACGTGTTAGCCCAGGGTCCAAGTAAGGCCCTTTGAGCAGTGAACTGCCATCATTGTGGCATTCCAGTCCCCCTCCACCCCCAAGGAACACCTAAGAGTCAGTGATGGTTTGCTTACTGAAATAACAATCCTTTTGTTTTTGCCTATAAGGATGGAGAACTGAAATGTGGGCAGACAGCGGCCTACATCCCAAGCCGGGAGCTTCCAAAGGGAAGGGACACTGACAAATGGGACACAGGGAGATATCAGAACTCAAGCAAAAAGCTCTCTGGAGGAACTCAGTAGTGACCAAAGAGAGCCAAACTCTTCTACCCACAAATTCACACACCATCTTCCCTCCTTGTTTATCAGAGAAATCCAAGTGGGAATCAGTGATAAATCAAAAGGGGTAGTATCTTTAAAAATACCACAAAGAACAGCTATTTTTCTTTGTAAAGGCTTGTGACAGCTTCGAGAGTGAGAAATTCTGAGGAAGGAGGTTGAGGTTTGAACTGTTCCCTTGGCAGGGCTGAGGTGCAGCAGCCTACAAACAGCGCTCTCAGGAGTGCAGAATTTCTCCTGTTCTGGAATGGAAAGACATCAGGGTCCTCCAAGGACAAGTCCTCTACCAAGAGCACCCTCCTGAATGTATCACGTCTTTTTTGTTTCTAGAAGGATGTTGGAAGTTATGGAGGTGAGCAACTACAACCAACAAGCAGCCTCTCAGCCTGCTGGCATAAATACTCCAAGTCCTTACGGGAGTGCTGAACTTGGAACAGGCTGGAGGGACTCCAGTGTGCCACAGGCCCATGCCAGATCCAGAACTTCTTCCACTGTAACCCCAGTTTTGAGGAAGTGACAGTAAAGGCAGAAGTCAGCCCTTCGCTGGGAAATGCCTGGTGTTGTAAGAACAGGACCTCCCCTGGATGCACATCTCCCCTCCAAAGCAGAGGAGAGGGATGGGCAGCTCTGGGAACCTGGGAGTTCAAGACTTGTACACCTTGAAGGAATGAGTATGTTCTTCACCTTCCTTGGTGACTGGTTAGCAGGGGAGCAACAAGAACTGCTACAAGGATGACATGCTCGGGATCAACAACCAAAGACCCTCAGGAGTCACCAGCAGCACCTAGTGCCCAGTCCTGCACTTCAAGGGATGCCCATATTCAGCTTCCCAAAGAAGGCCCTTCCAGGAGCAACTCCCAGCAATGTATCAGCATGGCAAGGTCTCTACCCAAAGCGTGAGTGGGGAGGGATGTGGCCAAGCCCGAGGGAATGATGTGTTTTACACGGCATCACCTCCTGCTCTGCTGCCACTGACCCGGCCCGCACTGCACTCACCGAGCACGGAGCTGCTGTAGAAATCCCAGGCTGTCCGAGGGTCTCCGTCACTGCGGCCCTGCAGATCTGACAGGTAATCTAGAGAGGGGAAATCGAGAGGGTTAATGCTCAAAGCATCATCCCGGTGTGCATACCCACAGATCCAGGGGGAGCTGCTTCACCCCTGCTGCTTTTCCCACTTGGGCATTTCAGCAGAAGCTGAACCACAGCTGCAGGAAGGGTGTCCCTGCTCAGGAGTGGGCATCACCCCAGGCCCCCCACCAGGAAATGGGAGCTGACTAGGGAAAACAACAGACAGTGTGAAGTGGCTTGGAAAGAAAGATTCTTAGAGCAGTCCTGAGCTCCAAATCACCACCCCCAAAACCTGTGTGAGTAGTTGAGCCTAGAGGAGCTCACACAGGCAGTGGGCAAACAGAGTTTTTTCAATACGGAAGATTTTCTGTCTTTTCTCTGTCTGGGAACCACCTCTGGCTGTCCCTTCCTTGCTGTTGTGGAGAAGCCACAACACTCGTCTTGCGTGTACACAAATGGCACCGAACGCGGCCATGGGGATCCAAAATGGCCCCTTCTGCCAGCAGCAGCATTTGGGCAGGGCTCTTTTCGCAAAGAAGACAGCATTATTTGGCAACAAAAATCAGTTCACTTAGGTTAGGCAGTAGAACCAGGGACTGTGGAACAGTGTCTCCAAGCAGAGCACTGTCTTTAGTTGTGTGACCACAGTGCAGCCATCTCCTTGCACACTGAGAACTGAAAAGGGACTTGTACCTTATACAGGAAACAGATACAATCCTACAATTAAAGTTTGGGTGGTAAAAACATGCTTGTGTGACAGGACAGAGCTAAAAATTGAGTCTGTTTCTGCTCAAGCCCTTTGACACCCAGATTTGGCCCTGTACGCTGCCAGAGGGGAAGGACAGGAGCACTGTGACCCCAGGCCTGACACCTACCACAGAGGAAGCGCTTCATCACATCGCTGGTGGCCAGCTTCACTGCTGTCTGCCCAGAATACGTGGCCAGAGTGGGATCAGCACCATAGGAAAGGAGAAGCCACATGGTTTCCAGGTTGTCATTTGCTACTGCATCATGGACAGGCCTGCAAGGGCAGAAGGAGAAAGGGGCCGGGAGTTTGCTAAGGAAATGCTCTGGTTTGGGTTAAGATCAATTTAGTGATGACCAACCTGGAGAAGCCACCCCGCTCCCTGTCCCACAGTGCCCCGAGCATGCCCCCGGCTCACCTGGTGCCGTCCTGGGCGCTGCAGTTGACGTTGGCGCCGTGCTGGAGCAGGATGTGCAGGATGTCGATCCAGCCGCGCGCGCAGGCCTCGTGCAGGGCCGTGTACCCCGCGTTGTCGTGGTGGTTCACGTCACTGCTCTTCTTCTGCAGGCAGTACAGCACCACGTCCTGCACAGCAAGAGCACGGCTGTGACAAGCAGCCCAGGTGGGGCAGCAGGGGCACACGCAGGAGGGCACAGGACTCACCTTGTAGCCCAGGCGAGCTGCTCGCTGCAGGAGCGTCTCCCCCGCGTTCTTGTTCACAATCAGCCGCCGAGCTCCGGGAGGAACGTTCTGGGCTGGGGGCGGCTCAGGGGAACTCCCCGGGCTGGCCCGATGGGACTTACAAAGTGTCCACAAGTCCTGGGGCTTCTTCGGAGAGCATGTTTTGGGCTGGTTGCAGCAGCCTTTCCCCTGGGAAAGAAAGGAATATAACTCCTTGGCACATGTGGCCATGACTCACAGGAGTCCCCTTCTCCCTCTTCCCCCTCATATGTTCCCATCATCTATTCAAGCCTTACCTTCCCCTCGTCACAGATCCCTGCCAGGTGTTTGGTTTTACATTTGCGTTTTCCTGATGGTTTCTCCAGCTCTTCTTGGACAGGAGAGCTGTCGGAGTGCTCCAGGAAGAAGCCATTCCGAAAGTCCGTGCGTCCTTGAGATTTCCGGGGGGATGGGGATAGCCTGCTCCTCAGCTGTAGCTCTGTGCCTTTGCCCTTCCCAGACTCCTTCTGCTTCCGGTGCCTACAATCTAAAGGAGAAATGTGAATGAGGAGCTTCTTCAGGTACCACATTGAAGGTCACCCAGACCTCTGCCACCAGGCAAGACAAACTGCCCATCTCTGACAGCTGCACAGAAATCAGAGAAGCTGTGGCTGCCCCTAGATCCCTGGAAGTATCCAAACCCAGGCTGGATGGGGCTTGGAACACCCTGGGATAGTGGAAGGTGTCCCTGCCCATGGCAGGGGGTGGAACTGGATGAGCTTTAAGGTCTCTTCCAACCCAAACTTTTCTGGGATTCCATGATTCTAAATCCAGCCCCAGGGCAGGGGCAAACCCTCCCAAATGCTGCTGCACTCAAAGCTCCTTCCAGGCTCCTGTTCTGAACAGGAGGCATCTTGAGAGTGCCCTTGAGTTGCCAAGACACCGGGAAGCTGACTTGAAACTTTGTTCCTGGTCTGACAGAGGCTCCCAGACACTGCAGGATAGTGTAACGCTGTGCTGGAGCAGATACCAGCTGCTGGGAGGACAGCAGCCACCTCTGCTCCCCACAGCATCTCAGCACTGCCTCCGCCTCTCCTGAGGAGTGCCAGTCTGAGCTCCCATGTGGCAGAAGGCAACAGGGCCGTGTCCACTTCACGCCCTTCAAGAGCACAGCCCAAACACGCAGAGGGCTGGCACAAGGGTGGCCCATGACAGCTTTGCCCCCGAAGTCACCTGAGTGACCCTGGACACAGCTATGAGCCACAGCCAAGCGCCAGCACACACCGAGCCCTGCGCACCACCGGACGGATCCCACGGCCTCGACTGTCCCTGCACAGGGAGAGGGGACCGCAAGGACTGCTGCCCTCAGGGACGTGCTCGTCATGGATTTAGGTTTCACAGAGGGTGTGACAGTGGCAGGGGAAGGCGCAGGAGCAGTGGCAGAACAGAGGTGGGCACAGGTGAGCACAGCGTGTTCCTCCTCACACCTACAAACCACAGAGGGGGTTCCCCCATCACTCCAGCCTTGCTAATCCTCTCGCCCTTGTGCTCCCTGGTGCAAGTCTGCAAGTCACCCTCACAAAGCAAGACAAAGCCAAGAGCAGCCGAGTTGGATCGGGATGGCTCCGCATCCCCCTGCGTTAGCCCAGACTGCTGAGCACGGCTCCCAGGGGCCCTGCTTGTCCAGAAATATTCCACTGTGCTACCTTGTCCCATTCTCGTTTTCCCACGCCCTCTGTCTTAATGCGCGGGTAAGACCAGTGTCTAATTAGCCACATAAATTGCTGTTTACTGCTCTGGAATTTACTGTAAATGTTTTTGAAAGAAGAGCTGATCAATTGAAGCAGCCCATGCTGCAGCCACCAAGTCACTAAAAGTGAGGGAGTTTCATCATTACAAAAAAAATCCTGAAAACCAAATCCCCCCCAAAATTCCACATGTAACAAAACAAAAAATTCCCATGCTGGTCCCCAGTTTAGTACCAGAACTCCCTTCCCAGGTTGTACCTGCTTTGGATTTCCGCCTCCGGTGGGGATATCCCACTTGCTCCTCCTCCCGCTCAGTCAGGTATTCCCCTGTCTGGTATTTCCGACTTTTCTGCCGTCTCCTTTTCTTCCTTTTGGTGTGGCCATCCTCCTCCTCCTCCTCCTCCTCCTCGTTGGGCTCCCACAGCTGCCTGGGTGATTCCGCTCTCCAGGGCAGCTCCCGGGTCCTCCTTGTGTGACAGCTGCTCCTCTCAGACACAGACCTGTCCCTGTCCCTGCGGCTGTGGCAGCGGGATGTCCTGTGGGATTTGCGCAGCTTGCGATGTTTCAAGGATGTCTCCTCCTCCTCCTCCTCTTCCTCCTCCTCCTCTTCTTCCTGATCCTCCTCTAGCAATGGTAAAATCTCCTGACCACTCACATCACACTCTCCCGTCACACCAGCAGAAGAGCCAGCAATGCTTCCTGCAAAAAAGTGGGATTTCTAGCTGACAAAAGAGCCAAGAGGATCCACAAGGCAAAGCCTCAAAGCAGGACAAAATGCAGGGACAAGGCCACGTGAAAAGGGAATGCTCCCAGTTCAACGAGGACTGTCACCGGGA
Source organism: Lycocorax pyrrhopterus obiensis (assembly GCA_014706295.1). NCBI lineage: Eukaryota > Metazoa > Chordata > Aves > Passeriformes > Paradisaeidae > Lycocorax > Lycocorax pyrrhopterus. The sequence goes on from JACSVZ010000005.1 coordinate 11,771,166, forward strand.
GCGCGGGCACCAACTCACCCGACTGACTGCGCGTCCGGCTGCTCAGCACCACCGGAATGAAATCCCGGAAGTTGTTCTTGGGCTTCTTCTCCAAGTAACCTGTGGGGAAAACCGAGCCTTGAGAAAACAGACCACAGACCTGTGATGTGGGAAGGGCAGTGCAGCGTCACCATAGCAGGGGCTGCTCCGATGGGACAAGGGGGATGGCTTTAAACAAGCAGAGGTTGGTTTAGATTGGATATAGGGAAGAAGTTTTTGACAATGAGGGTGATAAAACACTGGCACAGGTTCTCCAGAGAGGTGGGGGATGTGCCATCCCTGGAAACATCCAAGGCCAGGCTCGACCAGGAGCAACCTGGTCTAGTGGAAGGTGCTCCTGCCCATGGCAGCAGAGTGGAACAAGATGAGCTTTAAGGTCCCTCCCAGCCTCCTCCATTCTGGGAGTCTGATCATGCTACATCTCTATTTTGGATCCCAACCCAGCTCCAGAGGCCATTTGGCTTCAGGGGAGCAGCAGCTTGACCTCTAGGGCAGCCTGACCCCACAGGAACCCACTGCCATTCCCGAGCAGGAACCCACTGCCACTCCTGAGAGTACCTTCCTCGTGGCTGTCTCCGCGGTGAGCCGGAGATGGGCACTCTGTCTTCGCTGGCCTCCTACGCTTGCGCTTTACCCTGAGGCTGTTGTGATCCGTGATGGCACCCAGGCCGCCGCGGCCTTCCCGGCCTTCCTGCTTGCCAAGCTCATGTGGATTGTCATGGTGTTTTTGCCACTGTGAAGGGAAGACACGGGCTGAAGCTGGAGCTTCCAACTGCCTGAGCTGGAGCAGCACAGAAAGGACAAAACTCCATCCCCACTGATCACGCTGGTGGCCCTCCAGCTTTTTTGGCACTCCAGATACATTTTTGCCCTGGACAACTTGCAGCACAGGTACATTCCCCCACAGCCAGGCAATGCCCAGGAGCACAGGTAGGAAGCCCTGTGCCCTCAGCTGTCCCCCCATGAGAGCTCCCTCCTCTCCCCCAGCCCCACCTTTGCCGTGGGATGTCCCAGCCCATCCCACACACCTTCCGGCCATGCACGCTCCGGCTTCCCGACTTGCTTGGGGACTCCTCGCCATCCTGGCCTTGGCACTTCAGTCTCTTGTGGCTCTGCCTGGTGTCCCCATCATGCTGCCGCTTGCCCTTGCAGCGTGTGCCACCCTCCTGCTTGATCTGCCCCGTTCCTTTGAGCTTGGCCTCAGCAAAGGCCTGGGGAGCCGCCCCAGCCCGCAGGCAGGTCACCGACGGAAAGGACACATCACACTCCACTCGCTCCTTCTTGACCCTGCACAGATCCACCTGCTGCACACATGGGAGGGGCTCCGTGGCCGGTGGCTCCTGGGAGCCCTCACAGCCCGGCTCCTTGCGCTGGCCATCCGTGGGCACCTCCGGCACCATCTGCAGGCCCTGCTGCCCAGCCGTTGGCAGGTCGTGTGACAAATACGCCGCCAACACTTGGTTTTTGGGTTTTGCATCCGACTGCTTGAGGCTACAGCTCCCCTGGGGAGCCTCAGTCTGTGCGTTGCCCACCTGACTGGAGTCAGCCTCTGGCTGAGTGCACTCCTGACTCTTCGGAGCGTTGTCCAGCTTCCCCTTCCCCCCCTTCCCATCCAAAGCGCTGGTCTGGAGAGCTGGACCTGCCTCCAGTGGGGCTGGGTTGGCTGGCTCCTCGTAGGGCTTGGGCAAGGCCCGGCAGCTCTTGCTCTTGGCCGCAGCATCCTGTTCCTGAGGCGGGAGCCGGGGCAGCCCCTCCGGCAGGCTCTGGGCGGCCGCGCTGGGCTCGGTGGGCTGCACGCTCGGGAACGCCGGGAGCTCACCCGCCCCGGCTGGCTTGCAGGGGCTGCTCTGGTTCGGGGGCAGCTGTCCTGCTGTGGAGATGCCGATGGAAAGCAGCGGGGTTTGATGATAAGGAGACCAGCCTAGGGGCAGAAGCTGAGGATTGGAAGGTTTTCCATTGATGGGGCATCGCGGGTACACACTTCCCTGGACGGGATTCCAGGTGGCAATGTCCTTGGACTGACACAAAGGAGCTCCTGGAGCAACTCTGCCATGAAGAAGTCTCCTGGCAGGATCCTGCTGTCCTTCCGTGCTGACCTGGTTGGCTTTCTTCCCACAGGGAACGCCGGCACTGCGGGGCTCGCCCTGGTCGATGATGGAGATGGGCTCCTGCTTGGGCAGGTGGCGTGGGTCCCTGCTGAGGCTCACGCCGGCGTCCTTGCTGAGCAGCAGCGAGGCCGGCACCGGGTTGGCGACGCCGACATAAGTGCCGGGAATGGTGCTGATGAGCGTGGTGTTCTTCACCCAGGAGCCCTGCTCGCCGTTGCGCAGGAACTCGGGAAAGATGACCAAGGGCGGGGTGGTGCCGAGGCACGAGGTGATGCTGCTGCCCGTGGCCTGTGCCGCACGCTGGGACTTGGAGAGGACGGTGGTGAGCAGCGCTTTGCCACTGGTGTGCACAGGGGTGAGGATGGGCATGGGGGGGGTCTTGCGCTGGCTGGGCGGAGGCAGTTTCTGGCGGTTGGACTTCGAGGAGAGATCAAGAGGCATCTCACTGCACTCCGGGGATGAGACCATCTCACGCTCCAGCTGGGGAGGGGACTTCAGAGGAGACAGGGAAGTGGCAGCCCCTGGTGCATGTGGCTCGGGAGCTGCCGGGGCTCTGGCCTGCACGGAGGTGCCAGAGGAGGGAGCAGCGCTCCCACCCGATGCTGCCGGCGGAGCCTGGCTGGAGGGCAAGGCCAGGCCGGTGCTGGACAGGGGAGCGCTCTCAGCTGCAGCCTGGGCACTGCTTCCACTCGAGGGTGGGGGGCAGCTGAGCTGATTCACCTCCACAGACACCACTTTGGCATCTGAAGCCAAGGGCCTTGTGACAGAGAAGGTGTAGGGGTAGGAACGCAGCTCTGGGGAAGCGATGATGCCTGGCAGGCAACGCTCGTGCAGGTAGGAAGGCAGGACGGGGAGGGTGAGTGTGGAGGAGACCCCCAGGGTGGCCGGGAGCGTGGCCACGCTGAGCGGCTGCCCGCAGCTGGGCGGGGGGATGTACACCAGTGACTGGCTTGGGCTCAGCACAGCCCCAGCCTGGAAGGACAGGGGCAGCTTTTGCATAGCAGGGGCCTGACAGGGGGGAAAGCAAACCCTGTTCAATGTGAAGGTGGCGGGAGTGGAGGCAGAGGTGTTGCAGCTGGAGACAACCACAGACAATGTCCCTTCTGCCAGCACGCCTGGCCCTTGTGCTGCAGTGCTCGGGGGGGCTTTCTCATTCCCAGCAGTCTCACTCTCTGGAGCCACGGAGCAGGCTGGGGCAGCATCAGCCTGCTTGTCGCTGGGGGGATCTGCCGGTGTCCAGGCAGCGTCAACACCACTGCTCTCCTGCTCCACAGCTCTGGGTGTTGCTGGCTCCTGCCCACTGCCATCCCCCTGACCTGCCAGAGGGCCCAGGGCGTCATCTGTCACAGTCTTTCCTGCACACTCCAGGTTTGGGTTGGGATCAGGTGGCTGCTCCTCCAGTTTGGGTCCAAGCTTTTCCTCCACCTTGCCATCAGCATCCAGCCCCTGGGCACTGCTGCCACCACCGCTGACTGCTGTGAGCTCCACCTGCAACAAGAAGGGAGGAGGTGTTGCTGAGAGCTGTGCAGGTGGCTCCCAGGGAAGCAGGAAGGATCTGCCCACCCAGGACGCAGAGCCAGAAGCAGCAAACAGCTCTGCCCAAAGGAGAGCACCGCTTTGCTTCACTGCATCCCTCTCAACAAGCCATGGAATCCATTAGGGAAAATGCTCCTGCTTGGCCTATTCCATCAGGGAATGGCTTTCTTGGACCCAGCTGTGCAGGCAAAGAACTCACCTCGGAAAGGCTGCTGCTGACACAAAACTCTTGAGACCCCAAGTGCTGGGAGCTGCTCGTTTTAGACTCCTCATCAGAAATTGGGGCTCTCCTAGGTGAGGAAGAAGACACAGTATTACGAAACCCCAAGATACCTTCTCAGCATCCCACCCCTCCCTGTCCCTGCGTGGCACAGTGGAGCAGCTGTACACCTTCCTGTACACCTTCCACCCTCATCATGGGCCAGCCCAGCCTTCCCCAGTGTCCCAGCCTGGTGCCACACACCTGCTCCTGTCCCCTCTGTTTCCCATTCTGTCCCACCACACCTTTCCATCCTCCCCTGAGTCTCATCCTGCTTGTCTCTTCTTCCACAGGTACCTCCTCATTCCCATTCCTCCTGCTTCCTCCCTGCCCTGGGACACCCAGCCCAGCCTAGTTGCCAGTGGGGATCTCCCTCTGGTGCCAAAGCTCTCTGTGCTCAGGAGGCCTGGACAGGAGCAGTGAGTGTCCACAGCCATCCCGATGTGCCATGTCTTGCTGGTCAGCATGTCTGGACCCTTTGTCTCTGGAATCTTATTTCTCAGTGGAAAGCCTGGATTCAGGACAAGGACTGTGACCTCCTTGGGATACTCCTTCCTCAGTGGTATTCATCGGACTGCACTTCCCTGGTGTTTTGCTTGGGACAAGCTGCTGGTGCCAGGACAAAACAGAGCAAGTTTGGATTCTGTTGATGACATCATTTCAGCCAGATTCACTCCCTACACCCTGGGCTTGCACAGCAGTCACAGACACGAGCTATGGGCACATGATTCATCTTTGGACTCTGTACCCCCAGTGCTGGGGCCCTGTTACATACCCCAAGCACCAGCATCCCACTCTGGGCTGCCTCAGCCCTGGGACTCTGCTTCGTACCCCCAGTGCCAGGAACCTTCTCTGTACCCCTTGCAGCAGGACCCTGCTCTGTTCCCCCAGTGCCAGGAACCTGCTCCGTATCCTCTGCACCAGGACACTGCTCTGTTCCCCCGTCACTGGAGCCCTGCTCTGGGCTGCCTTAGCCCCAGGACGCTGCTCTGTACCCCAGTGCCGGGACCCTGCTTGGGGCTGTTTCGTGCCATCCCCACCGACCTTCGGGTCAGTGACAGCCCGGTCGGTCCCTCCAGGGGCTCCCGCGTTCTCGGGGCTCCCCGGCCCGCCCGTCACAGGCCGCGGCGCGGGGATGGCGGCGGGGGCCGAGCCGTGTCAGCGCAGCCGGCGGCGGGGGGTGAGCGGCCCGAGAGGCCGGAGCGGGCGGGGTCCCGGGGGTCGCGGTCGCCGCGGAGCGGGGCCGGGGCCGAGCGCGAGGGGGCGCCCGAGCGCAGCCGCCCGCCCGCGGGGCCCGCCCGGGCACGGCGCTGCCGGCGCTTCCCGGCGCTTCCCGGCGCTTCCCGGCGCTTCCCGGCGCTTCCCGGCCCGCCGCTCGCCCGCCGCTGCCCGCACGGGCCGCGGGATCCCCTGCCCAGCTCCCCTGGGCTGCCCCGGAGCAGCCCTGAGGGCCGTGCGTGGTCTCCGCCCGGCCCTGCCGGGGCTCCTCCCGGGGCAGTGCGTGATGCCGCCCGCAGAGACGGGGCCCAAGGAATGAGACGGGGATCGTGGACGGGAGAGCGCCTGCCGCAGCCCCCCGCCCTGCCCAGATATCCCAAAATTTGACGTCTGTTGTAAGCTCGGAGCAGCGCCGAGAGGCTCGGCGGGTATCGCCATCGCAGCCCTTATCTGCGGGACACAGGGCACCCGGCGGTGCTGCGGGCGGCAGATCAGCTCTGCCCGAGCCAGACCTGGGGCTCGTCCCTGCCCACCGCTGCTGCACCGGCCTCGGGGGACGCCCGCCAAAACCCTCGGCACTCGCGGCCAGCAATGACAGCCACACGCTGCCTCTGTGCACATAAAACTTCCCTGGCTTTGGCAAATGCATGGAACAGACGCGGTGGCCTTGAGGAAGCCACCAACTAGTCGGTTCTGAGAATAAGACCCCTGAGCCACAGGAATGAACAGGCGATGCAAAGCCACAGAGCTTGGCTTGATCGATCCTACCTCCCAGCCACTAATCCTCCCTAATCTCCTGTTTGGTGGCATCTCACAACTCTCCCATCTGATCATCTGGTTGGCATAAACCCCCCTGGGTCACCAAAAGCTTTTAAGTTCAAGCTCTTTCCCTTTCTTGGCCATTGAGAGCACAGGTCTGGTAAAGCCAACAGCACATGCAGACAACTTGGCCTCATCACCATCAAAGCTGTGGAGGTAACGTAACCACACACGGGCAACAAATCCTCTGCTGAGACCTCCAGCTCCTTGCTAGAGCACGAGATGTGGGGACCCTCCCGGAATGCCAACCTATCCATTACATCCAACTCCTCCCTGTGGCTCATTTGCACTTCAGGCCATTTTAGACCCCAGTAAAAAGGGGCTGAGGCAGCACCAGCTCCCTTCCCGCAGCCTCTCCAGACCCCGAAGTGGCTTTCTCGTCCCTCCTTTCCCCTGCCCGCCGCCCACGCACCTCACCTCTCCTCGTTGAGGCCACACATGCGAATCCGCTCTGTGCTGGTCCAGTTGTGCACCCCGCTGTACAGAGGTGCTGTAGAGATCATGACAGCTGCTCCTCACCCTCCGGGACCTGCTGGGGCTTGAGGGGCCACTCTGCCTGCAAAAGGGAAACAGAGGCTCAGGAACTCTCCCTGGGATGATCGATTCAACCATGCTTCTGGAAAACTCATCCCCAGCTTTACTGCCAGGCAGATGGGGAACAACGCCCCAGGATGCCACAGGTCTGGAAGAGGAGGAATTAGCAGTGCCTTTGGACAGAACCCACCGTCCACTCATCCTCTCATTAAACAATGTTTAATTAAAATTAAAAAGCCACTGGCTACCCCGAGAGTTTCACACAAGCGTCTTCACACACTCACACATCCTTTGAAACATTCCCCCCCCTTTTCTTCTCCCGCCAGAGGAGGAACCTCCAGCACCAGAAGACACCAAGCAGAGCTGTACAAGGTGATGGTCTTTTACAGCACTGAAACTTCAAGGCTGCACAGGACTCTCCTAAAGCAGCCCATGGCAGGTCCTAGAGGCAAAGCCTCAAACAAGGAGGGTCTCTCCTCAACTGAGGGCTCCTGGAGGTAACAGGGGTTTGCCAGTGGTGCTGCCAAGGGTTTATTCCCTCCTTCTGTGAGGAAGGTGCTGGTTTTCTTTGGAGTTACGGGTGGAAAACATGAGGGAATCCAGAGATTCGGGAGCATCCATGAGGCACTGTCAGCTGGGTGGAGCTTTCAGGGGAGAGCGCTGCAGCCAATCGTGCAGCGCTGAGTGTTAGAGCACTGAGAAGCTCTGCTGCTCCAGGGAAAAGGCAGAGGAGGAAGAGAGGATCTCCTGTGCTAACAAGTGGACTCAGCCAAACCAAGCAGGACTGACTGCAAAAGGGAGAGAGATGCTGTCAAGGAGGTTCAGGGAAATACTAAACCCTGGAGGTAAAGCAGGCACAGAGCCACGGCAACGCTCTCGGTGCAGCGGTGGGAGTGGGAATTAGCTGGAAGCAGCACGTGATCCCAAATCTCTGTCAGTTGTCTTTTCCCTGACAAACTCCTGGCGACACCGGCTCCGCACGGGACAAGCAGCAGCTTGTGCCAGGAAAGGAGCCACACAGGGACCTGCCGGCCAACAGCTCAAAGGACAAGCCACAGGACTGAGAGGCTCCTCCGAACGCAGCTGCTGCCGGGTGTCCTCGCTGCAGCCTGAACGTGCCGGTGGGGATCCTCTGGAGAGGAAAAAGGGGCCAGGCACACGGGAGAAACGGGAGCAAGGCAGCCGGTGTGCCAAAGAGAAAGCGACGGACCCATCTGCACGTACGAGGGCACAAGTGAGCAAACAGTGTACGGAAATCAGAGGTCAGGGGAAGAGGGGAAACCTGCTAAAAACACACACTGTGAGACGGGAGAAATCCTCGGTAGCGATGGGGAGACGGGCAGACGCCGAGGCAGAGAGCAGGGTCATACCCAAAGAGAACGAGGTGGCTTGGAGCAGGAAGGGGAGGAGTCTTTCGATGCTTGGAGAGAAATGCAACATAAAGGAAATAGGGGAACAAACAATCTGCGGGGATTTCACCATCTTAGGCTAAACTGAAAGAAGGGGAGGAGGATGGTTCTGCCCCCAAGCACAGCAGCAGGACAGATGTTCCAGGAGGAATCAAAAGGGACCTTCTGTGCAACGGGGGAAGGGGATGCATGCGGCTGCACGACACGGAGTTGGGGACAAGCAGAGATCAGGCGTGACCCTGGAATAGGTCTGCCAAGGGAGGAGTGATAACGGGGTGCTGCGAGGAGCTGGGAGAAATAGCACATTTGGAGTGCTCGAGTAAGAGCTGGTCAAAAGAGCCAGAACGACGGCCACAAGAGGAGAACTGGGAGGACACAGTGACAGAGATCAACACTGTTTCGTGGATTCTTGGCCTCTATCCTCTACAGACGAGGTGGGACACACGCCAAAGACAGGCATTTCACAGGGAACGAAGAACAGAAAAGAAAGAGAATCCAGATATGAACTCAGAGAAGGGATAAAGCAGGGGCCAAGCACCAGACGTGGGTTCAAGCACAAACCAGTGGAGCAACAGCATCCTTAAAAAGGCAGACCAGGAAGTTTATTGGGAAATGCAGGGATGAGCAGCTTCCCGATGCAACACTGAACCAGAGAGAACAACTGCAGCCTCCCTGGGTCAGAACGCTGTTAGCCGAGTCGGCACAAGGAAACCGAGCAGATCTCCCATCTACACTGGTGCAGCTGGAAGCGACATTAAAGGGATGTAATTAAACTCATAGGAAACCCTTGGAGAACACAACTAGGGCATGGCTTCACATGCCTGTCTTCGAGCAGAAGAAGCTGTTGAGAAACTGTTGAAGCCCTTCTCTCCCCTCACCCCTTCAGTCATGTCACTGAAGCCCTGCAGTATTCCAGTAAGCTTGACCAGGGAGCTGATCTCTGTTTAAAACACTTTTTTTTTTCTTTTTTTTTTCCTGGCCAGACTGGTTTTAACCCATACCAGCTCCTAGATCAGCTTCACCAAGAGGGAGAGAGGGCAGAGCCTGGCACAGACTCTACTTAATCCACAACGTCTGCCAAAGGAAGTGTATACGAAACCACAGTCTTATTTTGATTTAGCTAAATAGGTGCTCAGCCAATTCTAATTAACGCCAAAGAAAACGAGTTTAGAATGAAGTAAGAACATCGAGGCATTCTGTGTGGGGAAGCTCATACGGTATTAAAGCACCTTCACCTCCCGAAAAGAAACGTGCCCTAAGAACTGTGAGCAAGGAAGGTGCTGAACACGCTCGCCTCCAATGACAAGCCCTCGGAGAGGTTTGCAATGAAGCTAATATGGTGAATTAAAAGAAAAGGGGATTTTGTTCATTAAGGCAATACATCTCATCGTTTCGCAAAAGGAAACGATGCTACTCTGCAAGCCCGCCTCTTCCAGGCTCCAGGAAAAGCAAAGCAGATGTTTTCCTTGCAGTGAAAGCGTGCTTTTACTCAGGTTAGCGATGACTTGGCTACCCATGGAAGCTCCCTTGGATTAAGTCAAGAAATTACTCTACTGAAATACTGCTGTACAGTGATGGAAACAAGTTTCCTGAGATGAAATTCTTCAGGAATGGACATTTTTTAACCATTATCTCTAGACGAGTCCTCCTTGCAATGAAAACCCAACAGCACCAAGACAACCATCATTTCAGGGCAGGCTGAGCAAGGGTTCCAGGACAGGCTCCCCCAGCATTCACCTACCAGCTCCCACTGCTGACAAGAATTAAGCCCATGGCATCTCCATGCTGACCTGGTTAAACCCTGTCTGTTCCCTGGCTCTTGGGGATCCCAGCTTGAGTTGCCTGAAATGAGGCTGCCTAATTGTTTCCCGCAGCAACGCTGCCCCTCACGCTCACACCTCCCACCCCAGCGTTAATGCAGCAAAGGGGTTGCAAAGTAGATGCTGAAGCCATCCCGCTGCAAGCCACCCCCCTCTCCCAGTGACAGCGATCCCTTGGCCCGATCAGATCCCCAACCTGACAACTCTCAGCTCCTCAAGTGCTTGCACTGGCAAACACATAAACCAACTTCTCAGGCTGGCACCAACCTGCCAGTCACAGATAGCCAAGGGTTTGCTTCTCACTGGGGAGTTTGGTGCTGTTGGTGTTTGCCCTCACAGATGTCACAACTACGTTGCCACCTGGTCTAACTCACTTTGATCAGATTAACCAGAGCCATGACCTCCTACAGCATCCACCTTACGGCACCTGCGGTGGAGCCAGGCCTACCAGTGCGAGAAGGGGGCTTTTCCCTGCTCCTCCCACAGACAGCCCATGCCAATCACTTCTCCACGGTGCAAACACATCCCTCTGTAGGACCATGCTGCCTTGATCCCCCACAAGAGGCTTTCCATGTATTTTCCTGCTCTGTGCATTTCCAAGTATTAAAACCACTTGGATCTCAAGGCGCTTACCCTTCCTCTCCTCCATGCCAGCCCCAGCACATGAGCCACACACCAAGAGATGGACACTCTCCTGCTGCACCCTGCCTAGGCAGGTGTGGGGTGACAGGTACTGAAACACCAGCAGCCAGTCTTCTCAAGCCCCCCAGCACAAGGATTCCCTCTGCCTGGGCTCTGGGCAGGCACAACATCCCCAACACAGGTGGGAGAGCACCGAGCAAAGACTCAACCAGCAGCAACGTGCTCCACTGCTGGCAACAGGAGCTCAGCCGATGGCCCAAGTTCACCCAGGGAGAACATCAGCTTTGCCTTTCCCCCTGCATGAGTGGCAGCCACGGCATGAGCTGACTCCAGGAATCCCAGTGTGGGTCACTTGGTGCAGCTCAGCTGCTCCAGAGCCTTTATGGATACAGTAAACGCTGCCCAGACAGTGGTGCCTCTGTCCATGCTGCATTGAGTGGACCAGCGGCACAGAGGAAGGAAAAGGACTTCCCAGCCTTAGGGTATGGAACAGGAGAAAGGCTCCCACATCCCTCGGCAGCAGGAGATGGGGAGGATGCCATGGTTGCCCTCCCACAGCACCGTGTGGCTCCTGTGGCCAGGGGACACTGCGGAAGGCCGGGAGCAATGCACTTTGACCCTGGAAACACACCCGCGGGAGACACCTTTGAAACATTCATTCCCAGAGCAGCAAAACCTGGAAGGAAGGGGTTCTATCCCCTGGATGGCTACAAAATATAAAACGAGGTCAGCTGCTGGAAACTCGAGTGGGATTCAGCGCTCAGAGCACAGCTGGCCACTTTGACAGGAGCGGGAGCGGTGGAATGCGGTGGGATGTGCCCTGCAGCTCTTCCCGGGGGTCAGGTGGGCCACAACGGAAAGGTCTGCAGCGACAGGCAGGTCTCCTTCCCTTGCCACAGTTTGTTCACTTTGGCAATTCTTCGTTGCCATTAGTAACGCAGGCAAGGAATTCTATTTGTTTTGATATGTGATGGTCTGGTGTCCATTGGAGGTGCAGAGGGCCGGAGCGAGCACCAATCCCAAGACCTGCCCCCAGCACCTCGGCTCCAAGCTCTGCTTTGGAAAACCTTGTGGAGTAAACTGCTGGCAAAAAATTAAAACTGAAATCAGAAATTAAATCAAAAAACCTATGACGGCCCTATCACAGGACTTGCAGTGGGCACGATATGCAACGAGGGAAAAATTTAAACAAGAAAACTGGAAAAAAGAGAAGAGTCTATCTTATGTTACCACTCATGCAGAGGTCAGAAACAGCAGAAGAATGGACCAGGAATTATGAGAGTGGCACAAAATCCAGCAAGGATGGGCCAGGCCACCTCTGGGGCTGTCTGGGCAGAGCGGTGCCCAGTGAGGGTGGCCCCGAGCCGGGTTTGGTCCCCGCTGCCTGCACAGCCGCCCTGGCCGCTGCGGAGCTGAGCCAGGCTTTGCCTACACGCATTTGCTTAAGCTGATTTAAAGACACAGTAACACCACACATAATTACAGATCCTCAGCACGATGAATTGGAAATAAAAAAGAGAAAATCCATCCCTATTTCAGAAAAAAAAAAAGTTTGCTGCACACTGGGCAGTGCTGTGATAATTGGTCCCAGCTGCTGGACAACTGGTGTCACTAAACCCTGGCTCGTCTGCAACAACCAGGCTGTCCCCACCAAAGCCCACAAATTTTTAAGGACTGAAAAAGAGCCATTAAGGGATGATAACATTCAAAAATGTCTCTGACAAGGTGCACATCATCCAAAACCCCAAAAGCAGAGAGCAGCCTGCCGTGCCAAGAAGCCAGGCTGGTGCTCCAGAGCCCAGAGGTCCCAAGGGCAGCTCTGAAGGCCAAACCCCGATGGAGCCTGGGCTCTGACACCTGGAATGCGCCTTCAGACCCAGGTGACAACGATGCAGCCGGTGTCCTCGACTGGCGCCAGGCAGCCTCCAGCCAGTGCTGGCACTGGGACCGCCTAAACCCAAAGGGTGGCCAGGGCAGTGGAAGCGGCACAGCAGAAAGGGAAGGGAAGGAAGGGAAGAGAAGAAATGGAAGGGAAGGCTGCTGCAGACAGGGCCAAAAAGACACAGAGGAGCTGCGAAGGGCACGGGATGCACCGGCCCTGCCCTGGCACTCATCCCCAGACTCCAGGGGATGAGGGTGCCGGAGAGCGGATGCTCTGTGAGAGGAGAAACTCACTTCGTCTCTATTTTAGCCTGGTAGACCTTTTCCCTGTGCTGCTCTGAACCGGCCTCACCCAGGCTGGGATGAGGGCACCGATGTCGCTCGCCGAGGAGCCAGGACCCCTCCCGGTACCGACACACTGCCGCGGGAGGGCTAGTTTCCTCTCCGGTGAGGGCGGCAGGAAGCGCCGCCTCCCTCGCCCGGTCCTACCGCTGCCCGGCCATCACCGTGGGCACAGGCGGGGGACCGGCCGCCCCCGCCGCCCCGCCCCGGGCGCCGGGGGGCGTCGGCGCGGAGCGGCACCGCCCCGGCCCCGGCCGCAGCCCGCCCCGGGGCCGGTCCGCGGGGGTTCCCCGGCGAGCCCCCCGCCCGAGGCGCGGCACGTCTCGCTCCCGAGCCCCGCGAGGCCACGGCACGGCCCACGGCCCCGCGCCGCCGCCGGGGCCCCGCGGGGCGGGCAGCCCCCCCTGCCCGGGACACGGCGGCCTCGCGGTCGCTCCGGGGGCTTCGCCCCGCACCCCGCAGCCTTGCCGGGGGCCAGGCCCCGCGGTGCTGCCCCGCGCCGGCTCCCGCAGCCCCCGGCTCAACAGTTGCCCCCGGGGCCACTCCCCGGTGGAGCGTCCCGCAGCCCCGGCGGCCGCGGCCGGGCCCCCGCGCTGCCGCACCGGGGCAGCCCCGGACATGGAGGTGGCGGCGGCCGCGCTGCCCCCGGGGAGGGCTCTTCCGCCACCGCCCGGCACCCGGCCGGCCAGCCGGCACCGGCAGCCGAACCGGCCCCGGGCACGGCGGCGGCCGGGGCGGGCTCGGGCCACGCCGCCAAACTCCACGAGCGCCCAGCGCCGCCGTCCCACCGCCGCCCCGGGAGCGCCGCGCTTCGCGGCCGCCCCGCCCCGCCCCGGGACCCCCCGCACCGCCCCGGCAGCGGCAGGTGCCGCCGGTGCCGGAGCCGGAGCAGCCGTGCCGGGCAGGGCAGCGGCACCGCCGCGCCGTCGCGGGGCGGGGAGCGGAGCCGCCGTCGCCGCCCGCTGCCCCCCGCCCGGCGCTGTCAGTGCCCGCCGCGCCCCCGCCGCTGTCCCGCCGCAGGACGTCGCCGTCCCCCCCAGCCCGCACACCCCCCTCGCGCCGCCCCACCGCCGCCCCCGGGGGTGTCCCGGGACCGTTTCCATGGAGATCCCGTCCGGACGGCCGGGAGTGGGGGGTCGGGCCACCCGCTCCCCCCCGCCTGCCCCCGTGTGCCGTGGGTGCGGGGCGGCGCGGGCCCGGGGTGCCCGGGCAGCGGGGGCCGGGGTCCAGCGCGGGGCGGCGCGGGGCGGTGGGTACGCACCTGCTTCCCGAGGCGGGCGGGCGGCGGGGGGCGGCGGGCCGGGGCGGGCCCCTGCCCCAGGCGGCGGGTCGGACCCCGGGCGCTGCGAGCGGCGGTTCGGCGGCAGCGGCGGCGGCGGAGGAGACACTGGCAGCGGCAGCCGGAGTGTGAGGGCGAGAGCGAGCCGCGGCCGCGCAGGCTGCCGGGAGCCGTAGTCCGTCCGCCGGGGCCGGGAGCCGCCGAGCCGCCCCGCGGACTGCGGGTCCCGGCGTGCCGCGCGCCCCGGCCCGCGCGGGGGGGCCGGTCCGGAGAGGGAACGGGCGGGCGCGGGGAGGGAACGAGGGAGGGAGCGCGGGGAGGGAGGGAGGGGGCGCCGCGCCCGGGGTTCGGCACGGCACGGAGCGGAGTGGCTCGGCACGGGGGGAGCCCAACGCACACACGCCCCGCACACACACACACGCCCGCCCGACCCCGCGCCGGGGCACCGGCTCCCGCACCGGGGAGCGACGCTCGCTCCGCACCGGGGGGAGGAGAAGGATGGAGGAGGAGGCGGCAGCGGGGGCGGGCGCTCGCTCCACGCCCGGGCAGCGCCGGGCGCCCGACAGCGGGCAGAGCCGGACGGGCAGCGCACGGCGAGCGCGCCGCACGCAGCCCCGGTGCCCGCAGTCCCGATGTCCCCAGCCCTAGAGTCCTCAGCCCCGGTGCCCGATGCCCCGCTGCCCCCCCGCCCCGCTGCCCTCCGCCCGGTACCCCCCGCCCGGTGCCCACCGCCGGGCGCGGCCGCGGAGGGGGTGGGTGTCCCCGGGCGCAGCGGGGCCGTGCCGGTTTAGAGAACGCAGACCCGCCTGCCCAGCCCAGGTGGGCGTGTGGCCCCCATCCCGGCGACGATGCCGCTGGGTGACCCCCCCGGGCCCGCTCCCCCCCCCCGGCTCGATGCCCCGCGGGGCGCGCAGCGCTGCGGGGCGGGGGCGGCCCCGGGCGAGGGTCGAGGCGCCTCCCCCGCGCCATGCGGGACACCGAGCGGCACGGCACGGCACGGTGCGGCGGCCGCAAGTTTGTCACCGGCCCCCGCCCGCGGCACCGGGGCCCGCAGGCCCGGAGGCCGCCGCACCCCCCGTGGTGCCCGGCCAGGCCCGCTCCGCACCGTCCCGCACCGCCCCGGCGCTGACAGCCTCGCCCGGCCCGGGGCCGCGCCGCCCCCGGCGCCCGCACGGGCCTCGGAGACCGGCGGCCTCGCAGCGCCCTGGCGCGGCCCCGCCGTGCGGGCACCGGCTGCCCGGCCCGGCCCTGCCCGGCCACGCCGCCCCGGGCTGTGCCGGGCCCCGCGCAGCACCGCCCCGTGCCCGCTCCTCTCCCGCGGCCCCTCGCCCCGGCCCCGCCGCCCCCCTCCGCCCGGCCCCCGCGTACCGGCAGCTGGGGGGGGCCGCGGGGGTCCCCGCTCCGGCACGACCCGGAGGGGAGGGCGGGACCCGGCCCCCCCGGCCCGCGGCGCGGGGGCTGCTCGGGGACGGGCAGGACGGGCTGGTCCCGGGGCGGGGGGCGCGGTGCCGCCACCGTCTTCCCCGTCCCCGTGCGGCGGCACCGCGCTCCGGCGTGGAGCGGCCCCGGGGGCGGGCAGGGGCCGGGGGCTTCCCGGGGCCGGGCCCCGCAGGGCTGCGGGGTGGGCTCGGAACGGGGCGGTGCTGCGGTGACCGCGGCCCGCGATCCTGCGTGGGCGCCGGGGGGGCTGGCGGATGTCACCGTCCCGTGCCCGTGGGGTGCTGCTCGGACCCCCGTCGGCTCCGTTGCTAATCTCCGTGGGGTCTGTGCTGCCCTCACCCCTGCGGGACCCGTTTCCTCCCCCGGTTTGGTCCATCCGATGGCAAAGTCTCTTAGTTCAGAGTTTGCCATGGCCGGGGCCTCCGGGAGGTGGGCACGGGCTCCAGGGCGTGGCCACCCCCAAATGGCACATCTGGGGTGGCAGCCACACCCTGGTGTCACCTGCCGGGAGAGTCCTCTGCAGCCTCAGCCCCGAACCTTTTCAGTGCCTAAGGAGAGGAAAAAACATCTTACACAGGGATCGAGCTCTATTTTTTGCAGAAAAGGCCACAGCAGCCTGGGGCAGGAGATGGCCCGTCCCCGCTTTTGGGAGTGTGGGGGCTTGGGGAGCGGTTTGGGGCAGGGGTCTGTGGGCAGAAGAGTGCTGAGCTCGTGGGGCATGAGATTTGGGAATTGTAGACACCACCGTGAGGGGTGGCAGGGTGAAACATGGGGCTGCCAGAACCGTGGGAAGGCAGAGAGCCAGAGCTCCACTGAGGAAGGCCGTGAGGGAGGAAGCTCTTCCTGCAGAGGGGAATTACTCCACTTCTCCACATCATATTGAACCTTTTCCCACTGTTGCCTCCAGCCAGACTGTGGGTAAAAGAGGTGCTCCAAGAGGCATTTCAGGCTGGGTGATGGTCAGAAAGCCAGGCTGGCACAGCCTGAGACAGGCACATGACCCCAGGTTCATAAAGACCTGCCTTATTTGCATCCTGGTGCAATTAAAAACAGACAGTTTGAGTAACAGCCTCATCCTGCAGCTGCCTCACCCCATCCCTGCAGGAATCGCACTGAGGGTTGCATGGTGCTGACTGGGAGAGCTCTGCATCCCACCATCGCATCCTCCAACACGCCACTGCTCTGCCCCATTTAATTAGAACCTTTAAAATCTTCAGGATGGGATAATTTGCACCAAAGGACTTTGAACGGTGGTGGTGAAAAATTCTGCGGCTCTCATGTTCCAGGGAAATGGGAAAGTCTGGGGAATAAGGGGCATTCTCCATCACGGAGTGGAGCGGATCAGGTACCAGTCATGGACTAACTTGAAGAAATGCCAATGGGAATGATCTGTTGCAGCAAAAATATGACGAGGAACCCTCATTGGTAATTCCTCAAGGGAATCAAGCCGGGCCTCATGCTGCAAGGGGAGCTGGGGGCTCCTTCACCTCCCCTCCACCCTGGGGCACGTCCCCAGGACCCCCCAGCTGTGGGCAGCCTCAGCTCCGCATTTCCTCTGTACCACCTTCCTGGGCAGCAGGGCTCCTGCCAAGCTCCGCAGGTCCAAGGGCACCCGTGAGCCCTCCCAGAGCTCAGGGCAGCCTCTGACCTGTGTGTCCCCTGCCTGCTCTGATCCCCTGGGCCACCAGGGCCTGAGCGCTCAGCTCTGACCTCACCTGCAGTACTGTTGCTGCTGCTTTTGTCATTACTGCTCCATTTTGTGTCTCTTTTTTATTTATTTCTCCCCTTCCTGCTGTTTTTTGGGCAGAATCCACATCATTGCCCCCTCCCTGAGCCGGAAACCAGAACGTATTGGCTAAGGCACCCAGCTGGGCATGGCACACTCCGCTCTTGCCAGGCCGCCGTGGGGAGACCCTGGCCCTTCTGGGAATCATGTTGGTGCCTGCTGTGGTCAAGCAGCCAGGCTGGCAGGAGTCTCTGGATGAGCTGGGATCGCAGAGCCTTCTCCTCTGGCAGGGTGGTGGCAGCTGGTGGCAGCAAAGGTGGCTTGTAGTTGCTGGCACCAGAAGAAGAGGGATGGATGGTGACGCCTCATGTGCTCCATGTCACCTCCATGTCCAGGGCTGGTTCTGCCCTGGACACTTCAGCTTCCACTGGGAAGGTGGGGTTGTGGCTGAGGAGCCAGGGGACGGGTGTCCCATTGGGAGGAACAGGGTGTCCATTGCTGCGGGGTATGGAGGTTTCTCACTGGGTTTCTTGGGACTTTTCTGAAGAAGGATTCTTGGTGCTGCTCCCTCTGAGGTGGGCAGAGCTCGCCTGGTTTTGGCTGGTGCAGTGACACTGGTGAGAGGTGTCACCTCTAACTGCAGCCCTCGTCCTCCCACACTCCATGGGCTGTCCCCGCTCTGACAACACACACTGGCAGCACGGCTGGCACTGCAGATAGAAGGTGGCAATGTCAGAGTGGCTGCCTTGTCCTCCCTGCTGGCACTCGGGGACAGGGAGGCCACGAGTCCTGCCGGGCACATGACAGGCCAGGCTGCTGCCTGCTGTCCTGCTGTGCGGCCCCTCTTCCCCCTACTCCCCAAGGGATCCAGTGCTCAGGAGGGACATGGGACAGAGTTCCACCTCCTGCGTGAGAAACTGGATCCGTTGTGAGCTCAGAGGCTGACATTTTGAACCCAGCTGCTGGGGCCAAAACAAGGCTGCTCCTGCCTCAGGATGGGAATTTCATGGATTGAGGTTTCGGGTGGCTTCCTCTTGGACCATCCAAGGGAGCTTGGGATTGGCCTCTTCCTCTTTATCCACTCCAGGCCCCCGTGCTGGCTGGAGAAGTGTGTGTTGCCCATGGTGAGCAGCACAGACAGGAGTCAGCAGGCACACACTGCCTCTGCTGCCCTCCTCCTCCACATCCCAGGAGAAGCCCTGGGCTGGGAGGGCACCGCTGACGGGTGGGAATGTGGGATCACCAGGATAAGGCTGGGAGGAACCATGTTGTGCCTGGGAGCCAAGGGAAGAGCTGGCAAGGGCAAGGGCAAAGTGATGGAGGGGAGGAGGATGCAGTGGGTGAGCAGAGGTTGGGGTGCCAGGGGAGCCCCAGAAAGCAGGTGAGGAGCCCTGCAGGGCTGGCAGGGATGAGAAGGGTGACCACAGGGAGCCCTGGCTACACTCCAGCCCTTTTCCATGCAGCAGTAGGCTCTGGAGAGTAGCTGGCTGTGAGCAGAACAGGGCCTGTCCCTGCTCCCAGGCTGCCGTGCCAGATTCCAGCTGCTTTAGTGTCTGTCCCCTAGCCTTGAGCTCCCCAGGTCTGGCCTCGGTAGCCACAAAGGGCTCCTAATTATAACATCAGACAAAGAGCTGGGCTCTGACCGCAGTGCTGCATCTGACAGCCTGTGCCTGGGGACGCTGGAAGTGCTGCTGGCAGTCCTGGCAGTGGCCAGGCTGTGTGGGGGCTTGTGGCCCCCCAAGAGCCGGAGGCTGGAATGGCCAGCAATGCCCAGCCTCAGGCATCACCCCCAGGCTGCCGGCTGCTGCTGCTCTGCCAGCTGAGAAGCCCCCATGGAGGCTCCAGATGGCCTTGGCTTGGGCAGGACATGGGTGGCCAAGGAAGGTCCAGTCGGGAGCAGAGGTGGAGCAGGAGCGTGGAGGGGGCTGAGGCAAGGAGGGACACGGGGGCTGAACCGGCCCCGCATCTCCCACAGGCACCGAGTGGGCAGGAGTGTGTCCCAGCATCTGTCCCAGCGGCGTTCCCGTGCTTCTCCCTCCTGTCTCTGCAGCGGGAGCTTGGGGTTTGCCAGAGCTCTGCTGTGTGCAGAACGGAAGGTGCCACCTCTGCGGTAGCTGTGCTCAAACGAAGCTGTGATTGTAACACTGGCCAGGGCACACGTACGCACAGCTGCCTGCCAGGAGGACATCTGCCTCTGCTCACCCTTCAGCTTGGTCTCAATACTGCCCTTTGGG
Organism: Lycocorax pyrrhopterus obiensis; assembly: GCA_014706295.1. Classification (NCBI taxonomy): domain Eukaryota; kingdom Metazoa; phylum Chordata; class Aves; order Passeriformes; family Paradisaeidae; genus Lycocorax; species Lycocorax pyrrhopterus. The sequence goes on from JACSVZ010000005.1 coordinate 11,790,452, forward strand.
GACCCTCACGTTCCCCCCCCCCCAGGAGGTTTTTGGTGCGCTGGCTCTGCCGGAGCTCGACCGGGTGTCCCCCATCTCTGGGATGCTGCTGGTTCGGGGCTGGGGCCCCTGATCCCCTGGTGCAGGACTGCAGCACGGTGCGTGCTCCCCACCTGGTGTCACTGACATCCCACCCTGACGTGTCACTGTGGGAGCTGCAGGGTGGCAGCTGGGACAAAGTCATCGGGGGACACGGGGATTTCCCCCTTTCCTCTCGAGGCAGCTGGGTACAGGCAGGGACCCGCCATCTCTTGGAGACCCTGAATGTGACAACACAGCCCGAGTGAGTGGGTTCCCGCTCTGGAGGGTGACAAGGCTGGCGATAGCTCCCCCAGGATGTTCAGAGCTGCAGCTATCGGTGTCCCAGCGCTGTCACCGAACTGGTGTGAGGAGCGGTGGGTAACACCACAGGCAGCCCCGAGCCACGGCGGACCCCGGCCACCCACGTCCCCGGGAATGGCCCCGCTGCGGGGCGAGGGTCCCGACTACAGCATCTCGGCAGAATCTCCGGCTCAGGTTGTGCCGTGCTGGATACGGCATCTCCATGGAAACCCCCGGCTCGGGCGGTGCGGGCTTGGGAGATGCCATCTCCACGGAAACCGCTGCGGCGCCCGGATGCGGCCGGGATGCGCCGGGCACCGGGTACCGCGGCGGGAGGGACGGGTGTCAGCGCGCCCCTGGTGCGGGGCGATGGAGGCTGAGAGACCCGGGGAGCAGGGACCAGCCCGGTCCCCGGCACGGGACAGGTTGGGGAGAGCATTTCTGAGCCTGACCTTCCAATCCCAGACTTGCCTCTCCTGCCCTGTTTGTCCCGCACTATGCCAGGCTGAGCCTCTCGCCTCTGTCCGGTCGGAGGGAGCTCAGCCCCTCTCCCACCCAGGGGAGTGGAGCTCAGGCCCATTCTGAGCAGGACCGTTTCCAGCCCATGGGGGCTGGAGGTGCTCAGGGACACGGAAATTCCCCCATCCCAATGAGCAAAGGTACAGGATCCCAGGAATCCAGGGGTGCTCCATGATGGCCCCAGTGCTCGCACTCACATCCTGAGCTTGGGAAGCCAGAGGGACAAGATTTCAGCTGCAGAAACAGCCCAGACGAAATATTTTACAGGTTATTTATAGACTGCATTAAAAAAAGATAAGAAAAAAGAAACAAAAAAACTCCAACCCCCAAAAAAACAGCGACCAAGAGCCTTTTGTTTGTTGATTTTAAATCTGCCTTTTCCTCCATCCCGCTCCCACTGGCCTCCCGGGACGCCGGGTGCAGGAGCCCGGCTGCACCGGCAGCTCCCGGCGCTGGAGCGGCCCTGGCTCTCGGGTGGGTCCCTGCCCCGAGGGACCTCGCGGTGACCGTGCTCGTCCCCAGCCCCACGGCAGCGCCGCCGGCCCTGCTGCGCTGCCCACCGCCCGTGTGCCAGCCAGGCTGGGCGGCCCCGGGCCGGGATTAGCCCCCGCTCCCCGCTGGCACCGGGCGCAGCTCGGCCGCCCTCGCCGCGGCTCCCGGCTCCGTAAGCCCGGCTTTGACGTAGCCCGGAAAGTAGGCCAGTAAGAGCAACCGCAGCCGCTCGCGGCTCTCGGGGGACGCGGCGCTGGGGCGGCCGAGGGAGGGCTGCGTGTTCGCACCGCGGCCCCGGGGCTCCCGCGGCCGACGCGGTGGCCGGCGACAACAGGGCTTTGTCCAGGTTCTCCCCGACTCGCACAGTGTCTGGCAGCCTGCGGCCGGCCCTGCTGTCACGGGGAGAGCGACGATCAGGCCGGGGAAGTCCCCGCAGGGAGCCACCCCAGCCCGCAGCCGTGCCAGGGGTCCCCGGCCCGTTTCTGTGCCCTTGCAAAGGGCTCTCCCTCCCTTCCCCGCTGCCCTGGGAGCTGCCAGTGGGCATGCATCCCTGGCATCCCTCTTTCCTGCAGCAGACCTGAAATGGGTTATTAATTGAAAAACCCCAAACTCCTGTGCCCAGTAAATCCATTTTTGCAGAGAAATCAGAGGGACAAGTGTTGCTTCGATGTGGGGGCTCCAGAGGAGCCTGTGCTGCAGCCGGAGCCTGGAGGGGCCAGGATGTCAGCACCAGCGGTCCCCCGCAGCAGGGTCCCTCCCACTCAACCCAGCAGCTCATGCTAATGCTGTCCCCGTTTATTTTTGAAGCATCTCTGGATACTGGAAGCCCCTGTTCAAGCCAGTCCAGTCCAGTGCTGCTTTTCCTCACAGGATGAGGCAGATCCAGCTGTGTGGCTACAGCTGTTCCCTCCCACGCTGAGCATCACCCACACTCAGGCTGCCAGACCCACCAGCTCTGTGTGAGGCAGGGATCCATACAGGGATCTGCAGGTCCTGTCGCTGCTCCAGGTGATCCAGCTTGTGACAGCTGCAGACCTGCTTGCTCCACCGAGGCCTGAGCTGGTGTTGCACCTGCCGGCCTCGGCCCTCTGCAGGACCTGCACCTGAGGACTGTCCTGGTGCCACCATCTTCCCTGCAGGGAGCATCCCATCAGAGCTGGGGAGGTCCCAGTTCAGGCTGGGGCAGGGCCAGACCTCGAGGGGCTGTGCCCCCCTCCTCAGGGGCACAGGTGACACCACACACGGCAGCAGCATCTTTGCCGTGGGGTGGGCCAAATTCGGGGACTGAAGGCACGTGAGGGGTTCCCCCTCCCTGCAGAGAGGCAAACAGCAGGACAGCGCTCTGCAGGTCCTGCTGAGTCCAAACCAGCTCTGCTCTGACAGCCCCCCAGGACCCCTCCCAGCCCGGGTACCCTGAGCCTGCCGGGGCTGGAGCTGAGGAGGTGGGCTGGGTACTCGGGCAGCCCATCGGGTCCAGCCAAACACCGTCCGGGTTGGGGAGGGGGAAGGCAGAGCCGGTGGCCAGGGCAGGCGAGGGAGGGCCCCGCAAGAGGGACAGAGCCAGCGGTGCCGCCAGGATCTGCTGGCCTCAGTCCCCGGGGGCTGGGGCGGCTGCAGGCAGGTGGAGAGGCTGGCAGGGGACGCTGCCTCCCCCTGCTCAGGGCACTTCACCTTTTACTAACACGAACCCCCCCTGCCCTTCACGACATCCTCGGAGGCGAAGGTTTCCCATGGCAGAGGGACGCAGGCTCTGCTGGGGCCACCGGCCTCGCGAGGGGCTCTCGGCGTCACGGCACGGAAATGCTCTCCACTTCCTTTCCTTTTTTTTTTTTTTCCCAAGCAACACAACCGTGGCCCCATCCCGGGCCAGCGCCCTCTGACCCCCCCGCCCCGGGTGCTGCAGGGACCAGAGACACCCGGGCTGAGTCCCCGGCAAAGCCACGGCACCGACGGCCCCAGCCCCAGGCCAGCCCCCACTCCCCTCGCAGCCCAGGAGAGCCAGCACCCAGAGCCCTGCGGGGTCACGGGGTACCCGCAGTCGGCACGGGGGGTGCCGGCGCCCCGGCCCCACAGAACGGCCCCCCTTTCCTGGTCTGACCCAGCTGCAAGGGAGAAGGGTGGCCCTGGGGACAGGCCGTGCCCGGGGCGGGCTGCGGTGCCGAGGTGGGAGGAGGCGTCCTTGACACGAGGGACGCGTTTCCTGGGATCAGCAGCAGCTCCAGCTCCTGCGCTGGGGCCGGGGAGTGCTTCTCCAACTGGCGCTAAGCACAGCCCACGTTGGAAGTGGGGGGAGAGGCCTGGAGGAATCCCTGCCCAGTCTGTAAAGGCTCCAGCACATCCCTCCACTTGTGCTGGATGCACCAACCAAGCCCTGAGCAGCACCTCACTGTCACACTCCGAGGGGTGGCTGGGCACAGAGCATGGGCTTGGAGGGGGGCAGCAGGAGTGGGGGCTGCCCGTGGACAGAGCCAGCTCCCAGCACATGCAGAGCAGCAGCAGCACCTCACATAGCTATTTCCAAGTGATCAGGTTTATTAGGGCTGAGCAGGTACTTTGGGAGCGCAGGTGGACCTGAGAAACACCCCCAAGGCCAGGCTCAGCATGACAAGGTGGGGACAAAGCCCCTCTGGCTAAGATTTAAAAATCTATATAGATACAAAAATGGGGATATGAAAGACAAAGGCACAGGACAAGATGTTGGCAGCTATTCCATTCCCTCACCATGCTCCCAGACCTGCCCCACTATGAGCTCTTGACCAAGCTCTTACCCTCAACTCAGCCAAAGCACCTGGCCCCGCCTGGACCCAAGGACAGGATGGAGGGCACCAGCCCAACCTAGCCCCGGACACTGCCAAGGCACCCATGCAGACAGCACAGAAAGGGCAGCCCTGGGTTTTATTGCAGAGAAAGAGGTAGAAGGAACTGGACAGAACCAGGAGCTGCTCCTGGTTCCTCTGCTCACTCCAGTTTGAGCCCCCAGGCTCCAGACACAGAACTACTGCGCTCTGCGGCGTCGGGGCTGCACCTTCTCCCCAGGCACAGCCTTCCCCCTGGGCACAGCCTTCCCCCTGGACACAGCCTTCCCCCCGGGCACAGCCTTCTCCCTGGACACAGCCTTCCTCCCGGGCACAGCCTTCCTCCGGGGTATGGCCTCCCCCCCGAGCCTGGCCCCGCTGCTGGGGGCCGTGTCAGGGACATCCTCGGCCGAGATGGGCTGGATGATGTGGCCGGCACGGGTGATGACGCGAGGGGCCGTCAGCTTCTGGAAGGCGCGCTGAGTGTTCCACGTGGCGCCCACGGGCGTCCGCATGGTCTGCTCGAACTGCTGGTGCCGCTCGAAGGGGAAGGGCAGCTCACTGACCTGTGGGGACACCGCAGGGGTAATGGTCCCGAGCCACCCAGCCCAGCTCTTCCAGCCCCTCCTGCCCCCAATGCCCACCGCTGCCCACTTGTCCAGGACCCACTCACACGCTGCTTCCCTTTCCACTGCCAGCAGAGCCCAGGAGGGCTGGAACAACCACCACTACCAAGGGAGCAGCCCTGTACATCCCGCCTCCTTCATTTCTGAGCTGTTTAAGCTGGAAGCTAAGCATTGGGCAGGGATCACGGGCAGGGATTGCGGACGTTGTGGGAAGGGATCACAGGAATGCCCCAGGCTTGCCTAGGTGCTGGAGCTCTCATGGAGACCAGTGTCCCCACCTGGTGCGCTGCCGCGTGGATGTTGCGCTTCTCGCTCATGATGACGTGGGGCAGGTGCTTGTCCTTCCGCGGAGGTGCTGGCTGCGGCTTAATCAGGAACCTGTGGGCAAGTGAGGGGTCAGGGCTGGCACGGGGCTGGGCGCATCCCTGAGCTCTCCCCCACTCACCTCTTGACCTTCCTGGCGCTGGGTTTCAGCCCCATGCCGCCCCACTCGCCCCAGCCTGGCAGCACCAGGTTCACCGGCTGCGGCTTCGCAGCCTCCTCCGCCTTGCGCTTCTCCCGGCGGAAGTCGGCAACCACGTCATCCCCAGCGAAGGCCTCCGTGATCATCCCGCGCTGCTCGATGCCACCCTCCTGCAGAAGGACAAGGCAGAGTGGGTTTAAGGGTTATTGGGGGAATTGGGAGGCACTGGGAGAGGGTTTGTGGGTACTGGGGAGAGTGGGAAGGGGGTAAAAGTTACTGGGCATTACTGGCGGGGGTTTGGGGTTACTGCAAGGGGGTTTAGGAGTACTGGGAGTTACTAGTTTGGGGCTTCTCGTTACTGGGAGGAGGTTTAGAGTTACTGGTTTGGGGTTACTGGGAGTTACTGAAAGGAGGTTTGGGGTTACTGGAAGGGAGTTCAGGGTTACCAGGAGAGGGGTTGGGGTTACTGGGAGTTAATGGTTTGGGCATTACTGGTCGGGTGTTTTGGGTACTGGGGAGCACGAGGGAGGCCCATCCTGCTCACCTCCTCCTCCAGGACCACCGGCAGGCTGGAGCAGTCCATCTCCTGGGGCTTCCCATCCAGCACAGTCTCCAGGCTGATCATCTTCCTCTTGGCTGGTGTTTTCTTGCTATGTCTGTCCCCAGCCCTGCCTTCCTCCTGCCGCTGCGCTCGCTTTCCTGCTCCCGGGGCTACCACCTTCTCCTGCTCTTCCACAAGCTCCTCCTTGGCCAGACTCTCCACATCCTCCATGGTCTGCACACGGCGCAGCTGCTCCGAGAGCAGGAGCTGCTCCTGGGCCTGAGGGGGCGGCTCCAGCCCCACGCCCACCAGCTCCTCAGCACAGACTGGAGGGACTGGGCTGTCCCCCAGCTCCTCGGCACAGACTGGGAGGACTGGGCTGTCCCTGGACTGCTCAGCACCGGCCTCAGTCTCATCAGCACCTACGTGTTGAGGGTAGAGATGGTCACTCCACAGGGCAGGAGAGTAAGGACAGCTATGTGAAACCAGCCAAAAACTGTCCCTAGATCCCCCTTCCTTTGTCCAGCCCCACAGCACTCCCAGCCCACCCAGCTCAGGGCCCCAAGCTCCTCACCGTGCCCCTCACGGCTCCCTGTCCGCTCCCGTCGCTTCTGCTCAAAGTCTTGCAGCAGAGCTTCTTCCTCTGACAACTCTGCCTCCTCCTCCTCCTCCATCTCGTCCTTGCTCTCCACAGCACCAGGCACTGTGCCATCTCTGGGACCCTCTTGTGCCTCAGGCTCTGGGGCTGGGCCACTGGGCTTGCCCAGCATCCAGGGATTAGCCCCGCTGGCCCTGGTGGGCACGGGCAGGGCTGTGGTGTCCTCCTCGGGCACCTCACACGGCTCCTCCTCGGTCGGCTCCACCCGCACCTTCTGCATCAGCTCCTTGTTCCTGGCCAGCTGCTCCTGCATGGCCTTGCGGGCCTGGGAGACACCGAGAGGCTCTAACCCAGGGCAGAGACAACATTCCCAACCTTCCCTGCCCACCTCAGCCTCCCCCCCTTCCCCAAGCAGCGCTGAGGACCTTGCCATGGCATTTCAATGCCTAAATGAGCTTATAAGAGATAGACTTTATACCATGGCTTGGAGGGACAGGACAAGGGGGAGTGGCTGCACACGGACAGAGGGCAGGGACAGATGGGATATCGGGAAGAAATTCTTCCCTGTGAGGGTGGGGAGGCCCTGGCACAGGTTCCCAGAGAAGCTGTGGCTGCTCCATCCCTGGAAGTGTCCAAGGCCAGGTTGGACGGGGCTTGGAGCAGCCTGGGATAGTGGAAGGGGAGTGGAACTGGATGAGCTTTAAGGTCCCTTCCCACCAAACTCTTCTGTGGCCCCATCTCACCTCGAGGTCATACTTAGCCATAATGGCCCTGGATCGGGCCCATTTCCCCTTGTTCTGGTGCTTAAGGCTCATCCGCTCCTGGGGGAAGAGAAGCATCACACAGAGCTCCCCAGGGAGCGGGGCCCTCCTGAGGGATGGGGCAGAGGTGCCAAGGCAGCACCTGCATCCTGAGCTGCTCCAGCTCCTCCAGCCGTGCCAAGGCAGCCTCAGGGTCGGATTTGTGCAGCTGCTCAAACTCCTTCAGGGCCTGGCGCCTCCGGCTCTTCTTGAGCACGCGGTGGTACCTGCGGCACGGGGCGGCTCAGGGCTGGGCAGGCACAGGCAGGGCAGGGCGGCCCAGCCCTCCCACCGTGCCCAGCCCAGCCCAGCCTCACTTCTTGCTCTTGATCCGCTTTGCTCGCCGAGCCTTGGCCTCGTAGTAGGACTGCACTGCCCGCGCCTTCTGCAGCTCTGCCCGCCGGCGCCGGGCCTGCCAGGGAGCACGGGGTGAGGGACGGGAGCACGGGGTGAGGGACGGGAGCACGGGGTGAGGGATGGGGAGCACACGCTGAGGGCTGGGGCCAAGGAAGATGCCCCCAGAGCCAGGGCCCAGCGGGGTGAAGCCTCACCTCCTCCAAGCTCATGGCCTGCAGCGAGGCCATCTCCTCCGGTGTCAGCAGCGGGTCCGTGACGGGCTGCTGTGTCTTGTGGAGCAATCCTAAGATCTCCTGCTCCAGTGGAGTTCGGGCCTGCTGGGACAGAAGACACAGGAAGAGGATGAGGAGAACTGCAAGGGCCAATGCTCCCCTGGATGTCCCCGTCCGCTGTCACTGCTCCCACGTAGGTCTGTGGAAGGCCCAAAGAAGTGTCTCCCCTTGGGGGACTGGGTGGTCACAGCCCCATTCAGAGGTCCCACACCACAGCCCCTGGGTACTCTCCCAGCCCCCTGGCCAGGTGAGGGCAGGTAGAATTCCTCTCACACTGGAGAAATGGCTTCCCAGTGGCCAGGAAGCGCCGACCAGGTGACACCACACGAGGAGCATGGAGTAGAAGTTCCAGGCCACACAATGCCATGTCCCTCCAAAACAGAAAGGGACCTTGGGACAGATCAATGTGAGTGACAGGTTTGTTGGGAGCTCAGCAGGGGCTGCCCCTCCCTCACCTGGGCATCTGATAGCTCCCAGGGATGGCAGTGTCCCTGCCAGCAGCACAACCCCACAGGAACTCGCATTCAAAACTAAACACATCCTTCTTTTGTAAGGAATGTTTCCAGGCGTGCAGGATTTGGCAAACCAACCCCCTCTGTCTCAGCACTTGTGGCCAAGGGACACTCCCACGTGCCTGGCCCTGAGTGGCTACAAGGAGGAGAGGGGACAGAGCAGGCTCCGAACCCTCCGCTCACACCTTACCCAGCTTGTCCCAGATGGAACTGACACAGCTGCTATGTGTAAGAGCACAGACTGCCCTTTTAACCCTCCCAGCTCAGCGGGCACCTGCCCGGTGTGTCAGCCGCAGGCTGGGCCTTCCTCACCTCCACCACCGCTCCCAGCACAGCCAGGAGACATCGACCTGCCCCAGCTGATGCTGGAGCCACCCTGGCCAAAGCCCCGGAGCCGCCCCAGCTGTGTGACCGCCAGGCCCCACCTTCCAGGCCGAGGTGGCTCTCTCCAGAGGGGTCACCGTGGCGATGTCCTGCCGCAGGGGGAACACCAGCTGCTCCGCACGCCGGTTCTGCAGGACCACCTGCTGCCACTTCCCCACGTCCTTCGAGGTGGTGACGTAGGCGGCCTCCCTCACCACCTGGAGCGGAACAAGATGGGCAGAGAAAGGCGATGCCGGCGTCAGGGAGCGGCAGGGGGTACTGAGGGATCAGCTCAGACCCTCTTTGCTCCCTGCACTCACCCTCTTGGCCTCCTCTTTGCTCAGAGGCAGCTCCACTGCTGCCTTCCGCTTCACTCTGGCCAGCTCCTTCCTCACGCTGCCCAGCGTGGATTTGAGATGGATGGGCTGCAGCAGCTCCGACAGAACCAGCTTTTCCCCAGCACCTACGCACAGGTGTGGCACTGCCAGGTGAGGGAGCTGTCCCAGCCCTCGCAGTAGCTCTCGGTGGGCAGCGCCGTCCCAGCCCCCTGAGCCCTGCCCAGCTCCCTGCCTCACCTTTGCAGGTGACGTTGAACTCGGACACCTGCCCGCTCGCCTCCGAGCGCTCCGCCAGCTTCCGCCTGCGAGAGAGGGACAGAAAATAACCCCAAAGGTTCCTCGTGTCCCCCGGGTGCTCTGCAGGGTTTGGGGCCGGTGCCCGAGGGCAGGGCCCGAGAACCGCCCCACCTGCCCCTCTCCCTGTGCAGCCTCTCACGGCGCGGCTGCTGCAGGAGCCCCGGGGCCGCAGCGCGGGGCGCCCGTACCCCCCACTCACCGCTTCCGTCCGGACAAGGCGCTGATCGCCTCCAGGAGCTGCCGGTGCCGCCGCTCGCCATCCTCCTGCCACACGGCACACGCGGTCACAGGCCCGGCCTGGCAGAGCGCGGCCACGGGGATGGCCCCGCGCCCGCTCCCATGTGCTCCCCGGTGCCCCCACGGCACCGCCCGGCGCCCGCTCCCATGTGCTCCCCGGTGCCCCCACGGCACCGCCCGGCCGAGTCCCGGACCCGACATCCCCGGCCAGGCCACGCCGTCCTCCGCTGCGCCCACCCCGGCCAGGAGAGCGCCCGGAGCCCCGCAGACAGCGGTGGAGGCCGCCCGGAGAGCCCGTCGCGCTCTTTCCGGCCCCGCTCACCCCCTCCTCGCTCTCGCTGCCGCTCCCGGCCGCCGCCGCTCCCGGGTCCTCCTCCGCCATGGCTCCGCACGCCGGTACCGCCGCAAAGCGCCACCGAGTGTCGCGCCGAGCCCTCGCGCTCTGCCGCGAAGCGCGCCCGCGTGAAGTCAGGGTTGCCATGGCAGCGGGCCCGGCGGGCGGGGCGGGGGAGCGGGAGAACCGGGGGGGACTGTGAGGGGCCCGGCAGGGACTGGGGCACGGACGGCACCCCCGGGGGCTCCGGGACAGCTCTGCCCCTCCCGGGACGCCCCCGGTCCGCCGGGCAGCGGGAGCTGGCCGTGCCCACCGCGGGCCAGAGCAGCTCTGGGGGTCTCCGCTCCGTCCGTGACCCCCGTGGGTCCCCCCAGCCCCAGGGGTCCCGGGATTCGCTGTTTTCCCCCGGGACGTGCCGGTGCCGCGGGCTCGGGGACGGAGCTCCCTCACCTACGGCTCCTCCCGCTCGGCCGGCCCCGGCTCCTGGGAGCGTTTTTGGGGTTTTTGGGATTCAGAGGATCGTTGGAGCAAATACACGGAGTTCTCAGCTGCGAGGAGGTGTCAGTGCCTGCCACCTGCGCCCGCAGCATCCGTCTCCTCGTCCTCTTTGTCGTTCTCCTCCTCCGTCCCGAGCTGGGCGCACAGGGGGCTCAGGGCAGGGGCCTGCCGAAGGGAGAGGGATAACGAGCTGTTCCCCATCTGCTCGCGTCTCCATAGCAACAACCGCGGGAAAAGTTCCGTATTTTCCCCCGGGGTTTGACGCTCCGGGCCCTGCCTTTGCTGGCAGCCACGTGCCCACGGGGAGCGCTGTGTATGGGATGCCAGAGGGATGCCGGGGGTGGGATGCCGGGGACGGGACGCCCCGAGGTAGGGTGCCAGGGATGGATGGGCTGCTGGGGGCGGGATGCCGGGGATGGGATGCTGGGGGGTTCTCCGAACCCAACCCCGGGGCCTGGGTGTGCAAAACCGTGTGAAAACTACTGTGCGAAATGTGGGAATGGGGTGGGAGGGGCGGGCGGGGAACCCACGAGGGAGCAACCCGTGCGCTCCCCGCGGCGCTGGGGTTCGGCAGCCCGGCGCTTGTGGGCGCCCGGTGCGAGAAAACGAAAAAGAAAAGGGGAACGGGGGGCGGCGCCGGTCGGGCCCCCCCAGGGGCTGCACCGGGAGGTGTGGCGGGAGCCGCCGGGGTGGGGCCGGGCCAGGCCGAGCCAAACCAGGGCCACCGCCCCCGCCCCCGCCACGTGCCGCGCCCCGCCCCCGCCCCGCCCTGCCTTGTCCGCACCGGGGCGGGGCCAGCCGCGCGGAGTGGCAGCGCCCGTGGCCAATGGACCAGCGAGAAGCGGCGGGGCGGGAGGAGTCGCCGCGAAGCGACAACGCTGGTGACCAATGGACAGGCGGGAAGCGGCGGGGTGGGAGGAGCTGCCAGGGAGTGACAGCGCCCGCTACCAATGGGCAGGCGGGAAGCGGCGGGGCGGGGCGGGGGGGCGCGGCGGGACCAATGGCGGTGGCGGCTCCGCCCCGGTGGGGCGCGGGGCGTGGCGGCCCCTCCCGGCGCGGAGGGAGCGACCAGCGCGGCCCGAGCGGCACCGGCACCGGGTGAGCGGCGGCGCGGGGCCCCTCCCGTCCCCTCCCTTCCCGTCTTCTCCCGTCTCCTCTCTAACCCTTCCCTTCCGCTCTCTCCCCTCCGGATCCCGGCACGCCCGCAGAGCCGGGGCTGCCCTGCCCTGTGTGGCCCGGCCCTGCCCGGTGTCCCCTCCCGGTGCGGAGCCGCCCCGCCGCCCCCTCCCGCCCAGCCAAGGGTCTTCCTGGCCGCGCCCCGCGCCCCCTCCCTGGTGGATTCCCACGGCAACGCCCCTCCCGGGCGCGGGGTTTCCATGGCGACGGCGGCCGTCGCCCCCCGCGCCGGTGCCGCCGCCGCCCCGGCGCTGACCGAGCACTCTCCCCGTTCCCTCTCCCGCAGCCGCCGGCCCAGCCCAGCCCAGCGCAGCCCCGCGGGGCCCCGATGATGCCGGGCGCGCGGGCGGCGGAGGAGCAGCAGCAGCAGCGCCCGAACGTGCGGCGGCCGCTGCCGCCCCAGTGACGGCCCCGCCATGTCGGTGATGGTGGCGAGGAAGAAGGTGGTTCGGAAATGGGAGAAGCTGCCGGGCAGGAACACCTTCTGCTGCGACGGCCGCATCATGATGGCCCGGCAGAAGGGCATCTTCTACCTGACACTCTTCCTCATCCTCGGCACCTGCGCCCTCTTCTTCGCCTTCGAGTGAGTTCCCCGGGGACCCTGCGGGACGGGGATGGGGATGGGCCCGTGTGCCCGGGGCCCTCGGCAGAGGCAGGGGAGCCTGGCACGGTGCAGCCTGGCAGAGCGTGGCTCTCCCTGTCCGGATCTGCTTCCTCACCCTCAGCAGACTAAGCCTGGAGGTTTTGGGGAGAATGGGCCCTGCTGGGGCTTGTGACACTGGCCCTGCTTCCCCGTGGGTCACCTTCTGTCTGGGACTTGGCAGTCCCTTGTCCCGAGTGTTCCTGGCTCCAGGATAGCTGGGGTGCAAGGGCGCTGCTGCTGCAGCCCCGGGGCCCAGCCTGCGTCCTTACCCACGAGGGGATGTGCAGCTCCCGCGTCAGCCCCACCAGCGAGGTGACCCCAACTGGAGCATTAATAAGTGAGCTTGGGGGTCCTGCCAGTCTGACCCACCCCCAGCCCCCAGGCCGCACTACAGCAGAGCCCCCGCAGCCGGAGCCATCCCAGTGTTTGGGAAGGATCCGACCACCCCTTACATCACCTCAGCAGCCTAAAGGCCTTCAGCCAAAACCTTCGATCCTGCTGAAAAAGAGGGATCTGCTGCCTCCCCTCAGCTCTCTCTGGGAGCTGGGCTGGGGAGTTGGGCTGGCCTTAGACTAATACTAAAATCAAAAAACAAGCAAAAAGGGAAAAGTCTGTGTTTGTCCGGGCCGATGCTGTGGGAGGGGGCAGGACACCCCCGGCGCCTGGTTAGAGGATGAACTTGGATCAGCTAAACAACTGCAAAACTTCCCTTGCTCGGTCTCCATGGGCATGTTTGTGTTCTGGGGCAGGAGAAGAGCTGAAACAGGGTTGGGTAACACAAAAGCTAGGCCAGGAAGAACGAGTGGAAGGAGCTGCTCACTGGCTAAGCCCTGGCTATTCCTGCAGGTCCAAAAAGCCCTCGGCCCAGATGCTGTCCTCCTCAGCATCTTTCCTAAGCCAGGGAACTTGTTTCCACATTCCCTGGCCCAGCGTGTCTCTCCGTGCTTCCCTGCCCAAATTATCCCTGGCTCAGTCTGAATTCCGAGGTAGCAAGTGACACCGCTCTTGGTTTGATGTTTGGGGTTTTTTCCATCTGAAAAATGGGGCTGAGCCTTCCTGCCTTACAGGAAGAACTAATAAGTGTTGGTGCTCCAGAAACGCTTACTGCTGCACCAGAAACACTGATTTGAGGGATAATTGCTCTGGCTCCCTGTGGATCCTGTCCGTAGCAGGAGAGCAAACCACATCCCGCTCTGCCGTGGTTGCGCTAGGCAGAGTGAGCCAAGGCTGTTTTCCAGACCTAGGCTGTGGTTAGTCAGGAACGTGACTGGAAATTCCTTGAGAAGCCCCTTTCCATGCTCTGGCAGGCAGAGGCCTTCGGAGGGGTCGCTTGCACCAAGACATCCAGGCCGTGCCTAGAGCTGGAGGGTGCGCTCTATGGGGGGAGTGCTGCTGGGAACAGGATCACCTCTGAATTTTAGTTAAATCATCTCAGGGAGATAAGGAAAAGTCTGGGAAAATCCAAATAGCCATTTGATTCTTTCAGTGCAGAACACCTCAGTGTTGTTTTTTTCTGGAAGAGAGGGGGTTGTTTTGAACTTGTCTGGGGATTTTTGAATTTGGGATGGGGATGAAATGTTGCCTTCCCAGCTGTAAACACTCCCCAAGGTCTCTGTTTCACTGATCAGGCTGAGATAAGCAGCTTGGCTGCTCGGGAGCCCTGCCTGCCCTGCATGTGTAGGGAGCTTTGGGTGAGGATCTCAGCCTCGATCTTTCACTGTGTTGTCCATTTGTCTCAGTGTCTGGCAGGTTCTTTAGTGTTTGCATGGAAATTCCTGGTTTCCCCTTAAAGTTCGTGTCTGGGTTTGGAGCGGCAGCCGGCGGTGGGCGGAGGAGCCCTTTCCCTCGCTGCCCGCTCACTGCAGGCTGCCTGTGCCGTGCTGCCTGCTCCATTCAGCTGAATCACTTGCGCAGTCACACCTTGTCTGAGCACGGCTCCGGGGTGCCTGGAGCCAGGATCCGTCTGGCTGCTCGCCCTTCGCCGGGCTGGGCTTGATCCCGGCGCTCCGGGCTGCGCTGGCTCCAGTTACAGCTGAGGCCGGTGGGGACGGGCACCCACGTCAGGAGAAAAGCCACCGCCGTTCCCTCCCAGCCCTGGAGCCATGGCCGCACTCGCGGGGCTGCTGCTGGTGGTGATTTTTTCCTCCGAGTTCCTCCCGTGCTGTCAGCGGCTCCGCGGTGTCCACAGGCGAGCGGGCTGAGCCGCCTCAGCCCCGTGGCTGGGAATTTCGGTGTGTTGATCCCCCAGACCGCAGCGCTGTGGTCTGGGATCGGGGAAATCTCTCCAGCCAGGAGCAAACAGGACCCAGAGGCTGGCAGAACTCAGTGCTGTACCTGAGCTCCGGCTCCTCCCTCCTAGATAAGGCAGAGGGACGGAGCTGTGCTGGCTCCCGGGAAGGGCTCTGCAGCGACCCGAGTCCTCTGCCCAAGGGCACCTCTCTCACCACTCTGTCGGCAGGGAGCAGCTCCCACTGCTTGGAGCTGGTCCCTGCAGAGTCCAAGACCTGTGTTTGACTGGGTCTGCTCCGTAACATGTCCCATAAAATACAGTTTCACATCCTCTTGGCGTTATTTCAGACTCTTAATGGTATGTCAGCCCTGTGGCTGGGCACTTAGCTGCTGTCTGCTTGAGGTGTTCCAGCACGAGGAGAAGACCAGATAAAGCACTTGTGAAATCCCTTTAGGAACTGGGATAATGGGATGCAGTGTCTGGGAGTTCCCTTTGCAGTTCCTGTCTCTCCTGAAGCGAGTTCCATGCTCAGCTGAAGGGAATGGGATTTCTTTTGTCTCTGGCTTTTCAGCACAAAACTTAGCGTCTGTAAGTGTTAGAGGCATGATAGCACCAGCAACACTGGCTCCTCACAGGAGGGGGCTGCTCTTGGTTTTTCGGGTGCCCAAGCATGTTTGTCACTTTGTTTTTCCTACTTTCTTAGCTTTGTAGAGATGAAAATGTTTTCTGCTGAGTTGAAAACATCTACACTGCCCCTTGTGTGACTATGTTGTAGTTTTGATTTCCAAACCCCAGAGACCCAAGTCTGACAGAGGGGCCTCTGAGCTGGCATTACCTCTGGTTAGATCTATGTCAAGCATGGTAAAAACTTACACTTGAGTTGATTGGTGCTTTTTAATCATTGTAATTTCTCTCAGTAGAAGTGAACTTTTTGGTGTCCAGAGTTCAGCTTGTTTTGCTCCTGTTTCTGCAGGAAGTGGCCACTTGCAGGGTTTGGATTGACCTTTTTCTCATATGTGGGTTCCTTCTCAGGAGATGATTTCGCCCTCCCTGCAGCCTCCACATCCTCTGTGGCACCCCCATTCCCAGGTGGATCTTGGGGTGGTTTGCCTGTGCGGAGATTTGAGATTTTAGCTGGGAAAAGAGCAATGACATCGGCATAACACTTCTGTCTCCTGCCTCAGTTGGGTCAGAAGCACGTGGCGTGTGCTGACAGTTGATGTGTCACTGCTGGCAAATGGGGAGAGCTTCCATGGAGGGCTCCAGCCCTGCCTGTGCTGCTGGGAAGGGCCTGCACACAGTGTTGTGGTGCAGCCGGGCTGTGGAGCAGCTGCTTCCACGCTTACCTCAAACACAGCGGCTGCTAGACACCATCCCAGGGCTGGTGTGAACAGCCAGCACAGCCAGGCTGAAGTGCCCTGGTGAGAGTCAGACATTTGGGAAAGATACAGCTCTGCTGGCACTCACACCGGGCACGCAGTGTGGTTGTGGTGTAGCTGAGCAAAGTTAAACAGGTGATTTGCAGGTGAGACAAGAGTGGGTGAGTGAGTGATACTGCGGAGCTTGTGCCGAGCCCTGGTGGGGCCTGCCTGGGAGATGTGCTGCCCTGTGGCCATGGCTGCAGTTCCTGTCACCAGGGCTGGCATGGTGGCTTTCCCCTTCCTCCAGAGCTTTGCTCGATGTGCTGATTACAACAGACCTTCCCAAGTGGGTGCAAAATAACCAGCCAGGCACCATAACTCATGGCACCTCTCATCTGCTTCTCCCCCTGCTCCCCATTCCAATGATCTCTTTGTTCAGCCTTCCTGCCCCCAGCCCACCCCGCTGTGATGATGAGTTGTGATAGTGCTGTTATTGTCTGCTTTTTGGTGACAAAATGCTCCAGAGCACAGATACAGTGCTGGGAGTGGGGGAGCAGCATCCTCACATGCCAACAGAGCATCTCTGTTGGCTCTGAGCTCTCCCAAACAAAAGATCTTTAAATGTCTGTCCCTGAGCAGTGAAATCGTCTTAGAGGTAAGGCGTGGACTGAAGATAACCCCAGTGCTAGAGAGTACCTGAGTACCAAGTCAGGACCTTGTGTGGCTGCTTTCCCTGCCGTGGACGTGTTCCCTGAGTCACCTCCCAAAGAGTGAGGCCCCTCAGCACAGCGGAGGATGGGAGGCACCTGGTGGGCTCCACGCTGGGCTCCGTGCTGGGCCTTGGGGTGCTCTGGCTAAGCTCCTCTGGCTCTTACCTCTGCTCTCATGTGCAAGGGGCCACAGAAGCCAGCCCAGCTGAGGGAAGCTAAGCTAAGTCTGTGTGGAAGCAGGAGGGCTGTGGCTCAGCTTTAACACGACTCATGGATCCATATTTAAACCCACAATATGTTCATGTTGCCACAGCGGTTCCAAAAGCTGTCATATCAGCTGGACAAGGGTCAGGCTGCAGCCCTTTGGGGCAGACAGTGTCCAGCTTTTCAAGGAATAATCACAGAATCATTTAGGGTGGAAAAGACCCCCAAGACCATCAAGTCCAACCTGTGACCGGTCACCAGCTTGTCAACCAGACCAGAGCACTGCGTCCCACGTCCAGTTGTTCCTTGGACACCTCCAGGGACGGGAACTCCACCACCTCCCTGAGAAGCCCCTTCCAATGCCTGACAGCCCTTTCCATGGGAACATTTCTCCTGATGTCCAACTTGAACCTCCCCTGGCACAGCTTGCGGCTGTGTCCTCTTGTCCTGTCACTGATTGCCTGGGAGAAGAGGCGACCTGCACCTAAATGCGTGTTCCATGTTCCTAACCCCATATTTCTACCCCAAATGAGCTCCAAGGTTTTTGTTTACTTGCTGACTGACTCTCAGTAGTCCCTGGACTTTGCCCTTGCAAAGGGAATGCAAAGTTATCTTGGGCTGCCTGAAGACGATAAGCTCGGCCCTCCAGTTCTTCGTTCGTGGGCAGGGCTGGGCACAGGGACGTTGTTTTGGGGAACTGCAGAGTGTGCAGTGTCTGAAATGAAGGATGTTGGTTTGGGGGCCAGGCCCTGTGTGTTGTTGTGGGCTCCTGGTGTTGCAGCTGTGACTAAAGCATGCTGTAGCTTCAGTGTGCAGCCCTTCTGTCCTCGTCACGCGTGGGGAACAGCTGCTGGAGTCAGGGAATGGCCCGGGACATGTTCCTGCAGAGGGCCTGCGGAGCCCGGTGCTGCCAGCTGGAGCTGGAAACTACATTGTGTTTGGGGAATCTGTGGTGGGAATGTTGTCCAGAATTAAACAGTGCTGTGGAGGTCATGGAAACGGCCCTGCTTGGGATGGCAGCCCCCCCAGGGAGGATGATCCCTGGCCCCTCACCGCAGTAGCCTGATGCTCCCGTGGAGAGTAGCTGTGGAACAGCAAGAGTCTGGGTTGGATCCAGCCCTTAGCAGAAGGGATAAAGGGTGGATCCTAGAAAGCCTGAAAGCCTGGGTGCCCAGCTGTCTCAGGAGGCACCTGGGGAAGAGATGTGTGCGAGGAGAGGTGAGACATGGCACAAGTGGTGGGATGTAGGTGGGGTTTCCCTTAAACCGTAGCAAAGCTCCATAGGAAGTTCACCCCAACATCAGTGGGGTTTTCTGAAGGAATCAGGGTAAAATGTGGTTTTTTTCAGCTCAGTATGTCTCTGAAACATGACTTCTGCCCAGGCCTCCCACACGGCCTGTGTTGCGGCGCCCATGGGGACATGGCTGTGGGTGTCCAGGAGCAGCACAGCCATGGTGAGATGAGTCCCATGCTCCCTTTGCATCTCCTCCATCAGCAGCATCAGCACCATAAACTCCTCATTGGGCCTTGCTGCATTTATAGAGCAAACAAACCTTGTTCCCTTTCGAGCTGGGGGAGTCTTGAAGCAGGAGCCTTTCTGCTTTATTTGGAGCGTTCCAGTCCGTTGTCTCAGAAAAGCCAGATGTCTTGTTGCATGGGAATGTTGCGCTTCCACAGGAATCCATTCCTGAGAAGCATAGGATGCACTTAATCCCAATGATTTCTGTGGTGCTGGAAGCTGCTGCCCTTTAGGGGCCAGCCAGAGATTCCCACCATCCCCACAGGCTTCCATGCCTTCTGGCTCTCCAGGCTTGGGGTCCCTTACCAAACCTTGGGTGCTTCTCCCAGTAGTCTGGCCCATCCCCTGGCAGCAGGAATGTAATGGACAAGGTCTCTCCAGCTGCCTGGTTGTGTTTCTGGCATCACTTAAAACGGGAGCTGAAAACAGAACAAGTGCTGGGAAGTATCTGTGCCTGGCTGGTGGAAAACATGGAGATGCTGTGATGGTGCCCGCTTGTTGGAGCTGCCCCAGGAGTGTTCCCCTGTGGTGGTGGGATCAGAAGGATGTACTGAACAGCTTCTCTGCTCCAGATCTGAGCAGTGCCTGGGCTCTGATGCCGTGCCAGGCGCTCGGCCCGGTGCCGGCAGACTCTGACTCATCGCCTCCCGCCCCGTGTCCGCAGGTGCCGGTACCTGGCCGTCCAGCTGTCCCCGGCCATCCCTGTGTTTGCAGCAGTTCTCTTCCTGTTCGCCATGGCCACGCTGCTGCGGACCAGCTTCAGCGACCCCGGTGTGATCCCGAGGGCCCTGCCCGATGAGGCAGCCTTCATTGAGATGGAGATCGGTGAGTGTGGAGCGGCCAAGATGGTGAGGGCTGGAAAAGCCTCTCTGTTTATGGCATGTTTCTAGGTTACAGTCCCTGCAGAGTTTATCTTGCTGGCTGGACCTCCAAAAGTGAGGATTGCCCCAATCTGCTGGCTCACTGTACTTGGCCAAGTCTCAAAAAGTTGGCAGGATGTACCTGTGTCCCTCCCTGGGAGCCGTTTCACCTGCTGCTTTCTCTCCCATAGCCATGTACATACAAACTCAGTTTGTTTTTGAGAAGGGGTGCAGAAAGCCTGGAGTGATCCCCTTGATCCTTCAGGGAGAGAGGAGGTTTGGTGGATGCGGGTGATAACACCCAGCCCACTCTCAACATGCCCATGAAAGCTCTGGCATCCCTTTTCCTGCCTCCAAGCTGCCAGGTTGGCTCTGGCCCGCATGAGCAGAGCTGCAGCCTCCAGCTCCGGAGCCAGCGGGCTCCGATCCCGCTGGTAGGAAAGGCAGGGCAGTGAGTTGTCGTTTGCGGCCTGGCGCGTTGTGGCAGCAGTTCCGATCTGTGCCCGGCTCTCTCTGGCAGAGGCCACCAACGGGACCGTGCCGCAGGGTCAGCGCCCGCCCCCGCGCATCAAGAACTTCCAGATCAACAACCAGATCGTGAAGCTCAAGTACTGCTACACGTGTAAGATCTTCCGGCCGCCCCGCGCCTCGCACTGCAGCATCTGCGACAACTGCGTGGGTGAGTGGGGCTGGGGGCTGGGCCTGCCCCTGCTCCTTGCTCAGAGCCTCAGGGGAGGGATGGACCCGCGCCCAGGCTCGTGCTGGGCAGCTCTGGACTGGTGGAGTGTCCGGGCTGCCTCGTCTTGTACTCAAGGAGCTTGAGGTTTGCTCAGAACCTGGAGCCAGATGGTTCCTCTTTGCCAGGGCTTTGGCAATAACCAGTCTAACCGAGCCCAGCTGCTCTGTGTACATGTGCAGCCCGTTTTTCAGTTCCACTGGACTCTGGCCTTGCAGGACTGGAGAGTTGCAGTGGAGAGTTGTGTCTCAGGTGACAGCAGCTCCTTCATCAGCACAGAGATTGTGCCGTTCCCTGGGGTGCCCTGGTTGTTGTCCTCCTTCCGTGTATGTAATTGGCTCATGTTCAGCATCACTGCTCCAGGCAGAAATCCCATCCTTCTGCACCCCTTTCCTCCTCTTCAGATTCCCAGCCTTTGTGTGTTTATGCAGTTCCTTGAACCCTCTCCTGATTATTCCAGGGTAAGAACTTGGGGACCCCCAGGCCTTCATCTAACCCGTGTGCTGTGGCTGTTGTACCCCAGGGAGAGAAGACACATGAGGGGTTGAGCTCAAACTCTCTCTTAATGTGCAAAATGACTCATTATAAAACGATTTTGGACTTTTTGACCTCCTGAAAGGAGGCCAGAATGTGGGGTCCTGAGTGAGTGGAGGGTTGGACTTGGCAGTTTGTGTCAGCCTGGGGGGATTTTCGAGGTGGAAACACAGGAGCAAGGATCTAGAGGTGGGCAGGGCCATGCCAGGGCAGTGCTAATCTTCATCTTGGCTTCCCCAGAGCGCTTCGACCATCACTGTCCCTGGGTGGGCAACTGCGTGGGGAAGAGGAACTACCGCTACTTCTACCTCTTCATCCTCTCGCTCTCCCTCCTCACCATCTACATCTTCACCTTCAACATCGTCTACGTAGCACTGAGTGAGTCTGCCTGGAAAGCTGGATGGCTGGGAGGGACGGAGTGGGGCTACAGATGGTGTGAAACCAGGGAACTGGACGCAGTGGGATGTTCCAGATTAAAAAATCTCTCTAATCTTTCTCTTTTTGTATTGCAGAATCTCTGAAGATTGGGTTTCTGAACACGTTGAAGGAAACCCCGGGGACATATCCTTCCATGGTCCCAAGGGCTTGGCTTCTCGAAAGCTGGGAGTTGGTGGGAGCTGCATTGAAGAGTGGCTGCCTAGGCCACTCTGAGTCTTTCCAAGCATTTTCCCCCCAGATGACAATGTGGGGAGCAGTTTCATGGCTTTTGGGAGGAGAACAAAACAGAAAACAGTGGCTAGGAGAGGAAGAGAAGTTGGTGTTTCTGGGGACAGTAACAGATGGGCTGGGCCTGCTCTCAGGCTGTTCCCAGTCCTTAACTGTTCTCACTGTACTGGAGGTGCTCATCTGTTTCTTTACACTGTGGTCGGTGGTGGGGCTAACTGGGTTCCACACCTTCCTGGTGGCGCTGAATCAGACAACCAACGAAGACGTAAGTAGAGCCTTCCTCTTCCTCTGAGCTGTCACCGTTTCTCAGTGCGTCGAGGCTGTGCACAGCACAGGGATCTGGGGGCTGGGGCAGGGTGTCCCTGGAGTAAACCTGAGCTTGTGCCCAACTATTTCAGATTAAGGGGTCCTGGACTGGGAAGAACCGCGTGCAGAATCCCTACAGCCACGGCAACATAGTGAAGAACTGCTGCGAGGTGCTCTGCGGGCCCCTGCCCCCCAGGTGAGCTCTTGAGGGGCAGCCTTGACCTTTGTCTTCCACCAGCACTTCTGGTGGGAAGAGAGGTGGGATTTGGGGAGACGTGGGTCTCTGATGGCGTGGCTGTGTCCTTGCAGCGTCCTGGACAGACGGGGCATCCTGCAGCAGGAGGAGAGCACAGCTCAGGAGGGGTCGTGCCCACGGGGGCCTGGCACGCAGGAGCCCCCGCCCACGCAGGGCCCTGGGCAGGCCCAGGAGGGTGGCATGAAGCAGCAGGACGGCAGCATTCCTCCCCCCAGTGCCGTGAGTGATCCTCTTAGGAGCTGGGGGGGCTCTGGGACAGCGAGAGAAAGCTGAGTGTGACTTAGGAAGGACAAAACGATATGAGGGTCTGTGCTGAGAGGCTGCTGCTGAAAAGCTTGTTTGCTCTGACCCTGGAAACCAGCGTGTCTTGGTTTTCTTGGATTTCCTCAAAGGAGATCACAGCTGGCTGGAGTTTTGGAGATCAGTCCTGCCATGAGAGCACTCTGGAGCTGTTGCCCGTGGGGCTGGGGAGGGCTGGGAGGTTGCAGACATCTTGTTCTGGTGCTGCATGTGAGCTGCAGGACTGTCCCTGGGATCTCCATCCTTGGAGAAAGCTGTTGTGGCCCTGAGCAGCCTCTCTGTGTTTGAAATTAGTCCTGCTTTAAGGATGTGTTTGACAGGAGACCTCCAGAGTGCCCCTCCCACCTAAATTATTCCATGAACATGGTGGGAAATGGCTCGTCTTGCTCCTGCTTGGGCATGAGTTGCCGCTTCTCTGGTGGACACAGTCCAGACACTTCTGCTGGAGCAGTCCAGTGCTCCGGCTCTCCCTGAAGCTGCTGTTCTGCCTGTTGGGTGGCCCCTGGTTTTTGGTTTCTCCTTTTCCCAAGCCCAGCTGAGACCGCTGCCAGTGGAGCTGGAGGCAGTAGCGGAGCAGTGGGGGCTGTGTGCTCGAGCTCTGCACTGGGCTGTTCCTGCAGGTCACTCTGTCCTCTCTCCCCAGGTCCTGGCACCGTCCCTGAGCGACACCGAGATGCCAGAGGAGAAGCAGCGAACGCCTGGGGAGCTCCCGGTGCCCTCCCCGGACGCTGGGCGAGCGGAGCACTAGCATCTGCTTGGAAGGGAGAACTTTCTTGTTTTGTCTAATCAAAGCTGGAAGTGGTGGAGGAGAGGAGGAGAAGGGCTGGATGGCAGGCACCTGATTCCCCATGGCCATTTTGCTTTAGTCATTGCTCACCGCGGTGCGGGCGGCGCTGGCCCTGCGCGGTGGCACGGGACAGCGAGGGTGGGCGGCACGCCCTGGTCACCGCGGGGCACTGCCACCGCCGAGGCGGGTCCGCCTGGGGCCAGGCCTCTGCCTCTGCGGGCTGTCCTGGATGCTCCATCCCGGCGCAGGGCTGGGGCTGTCCCTCCGCCGGGGCCGGCTCTGACCAGGCGAGGCCCTTAGGGCCGGCCTGCTCCCTCCTGCTGAGGAATCCCCACAGGAAGGGGAGAGCGATCGTGGCAGCAGCGTCCTCTCTCCCCTCCTCACTCCTTCCTCTAATCTGTCGCGTTGTTTTGTGGTTGGCATGGCAAGGCTTGTCAGGAGACATTTTGGTGCCCAAAGGACCCAAACAAGCGGGAAGGAGTTGTGCTGGCAGCGGTTTTTAAGTAGCGTTCTTCCTGCGCTCCTTTTCATGTGGTGTAGCAAGGCAGCAGCTGTGAGGGGACCCTCCCTCCCGTCCTGCCCTGGGGCTCACACCACCCTGGGGGTTCCAGGGAGGGAGAGGACAGCCCCCGCCCCTCCCTGGCCACAGAGCAGTTGTGCCAGGGTGGACTGAGCTGCAGGGAAGGGTCTGCCTGTGCCATTGGCTCCTGGCTGGTGCTGGGGCTGCGTTTGCTGCCGGGTGTCCGCACTGAGCCCTCCCCGGCTGTGGCACGGCTGCTCTGCAGAACCTCAGCCCCGATTCTGTGTTGTGTCATTGCATCCTCATGTCCACCCCCTTGCCTTGCTCTGCAGTTCTCAGCCACCCTAGACTGGCTTTGGGAGCCTTGATCTTCCCAGGATTGTGCCAGCTGCCCAGGGCTGGGCTGTGTGGTGATGGTCAGTTGTGTATCCTCAGCGGAGGAGGAGAGGCTGGGGGGATGGTGGGAGAGCTCTGTGCCATGGCAGGGCTCCCCCCACTCCACAGCCCCCGTCCTGCACTGCAGGACCCTCACACCTGTGGGGTCCCCACAGAGGCCGCAGGTGGCGGAGGGGCTATTCCGTGCCCTGGCAGCTCCGCATCCCACGCCACAAGCACTGGGCACTCCCGTTCCTCCCCGCAGGCGTGTGCTGGGTGGTGGCAGGTGGAGGGTGTCCTGCCTGGCCAGTCCCGTGTGTGTGTCCGTGATGCTCCTGCCTGGCAGTGGGAAATTGCTGCTGCTCCGTCCCTGGCCTCTCGTGTCGCCCTGCTCTCAGCAGTGGTGAGGAGCGGGCGCAGCCGGGATCCTGCTGCCTCTGGAGCCTCCCTGTGCCTCCCAGCTCACTCCTTGCCCCTGGCCCTGTCCTGGGCTGGCAGTGAGGTGTGAAGTTAAAGCGGCACTGGCACTGCCCCTGTCCCGGGTGAGAGGGCAGAGCTGCCACAGCTGCTCCCAGCTGGAGTGTGCCAGGGAAGGAGCCCCGGCCTCCCTGCCACGGCCCCGCAGCCAGCCCAGCCCCATCCCGTTCCATCCCCCGGGACGGGGGTCCTGCGCCCCACCCTGTGGGAGTCGCCCCAACACGCTACTGACCAAATCTCCAATTCGGTGTGAAAAAGTGTATCTTTTGGCTCTGCTGCTCCCTGTTCCACACGGTGTGTGGAGTGCTGCCTGCCGGGACCTGCCTGCATGGGTCAGGGTCTCCAGAAGGAAGGAAGGGGTTGGGTGAGGGTTGGGTGTTCTTTTATTTTTCTTATTATTTTTTTTAATTTTAAAACAATGAAGGAAACTTAATTGGTTTGAAAATGGCTGAGCTGTAGCCCCTGCGTGTCTGTGCTGCCCCAAGCCAGCTGCTTCTTCCCCCTTCCCTGTGCCTTTCCAGGCCTCTCCATCTCACACTTCCAGCGTGTCTTAGCTGTGTTATTTGCATCTTGCTGTCCCCCACGGCGGGTGAGGGCGGGTCTCCGTGTGTCCATGCTGAGAAGTGACGATGTCCTGGGAAGGCTTTAGTTGCCTGCAGACACATTTTCCCTCCCCAGCTCCCTTCCTGAGCCTGCTGGCAAACCTGGGAAAAGGCAGCCAATGGCTGCAATGTCTTGGTGGGGAGCGCGGTGCCCTGGCGTGCCCAGAGCCCCTGGCAGTGGTGCCAGGCAGTGCCATGCAAAATGTCCTGAGGCTTCCTCGTGCCCATCCAGCATCTGGCTCTGGTGCAGGGGCCAAGCCGGGCCCCGAGGTGCCACCGCTGGGGCTCCCCTGTCCCCTACCAGCAGCCGTCCCCTCCAGTCCACCCCACTGTTAGGGCCAGAGTGGGAAGCGGCAGTGCCGGCGGGCTCAGGGGGATTCTGCCATGGAGAGAGCCCCCAGCTGCTCCTCGGGACCCCCCAGCTCGGCCTCCTCCCGGCTGCCATCCAGGGTCTCTGATCCCTCGAAGCAGCCGGAGTCCCGGGGAATGTCCCCTTTGGGCCCTGAGGGCAATGGCAGGGCTTCCGAGGTGTCACCGTCCTCCGCCTCGCTGGCTGCTGGGAGAGGGGCCGTGGCGTTAGTGGTGCTGCTGGGGTGCCCTGTCAGGGGGTCTGCCACCCCTCCCCAGGACTCGGGGGGGGTCTCCCACCCCTCCCCCGGACTCTTACTGTCGTAGTCCAGGAGGAGCTCAGCGGCCGTCAGCAGCTTGGCGCGGTGCTGGGGGTCTGTGATGTGCAGTTCGTTCAGGTGGGTCTCCCGCAGCTCCTTGAAGTCCTCCAGGGTCTGGTACCCGTTCAGCAGGAGGGTGGGGATGTGTTCCTGCGTGGGGGGCATGGGCAGGGGTGAGCAGGGCTCGGGTGGCTCCCCTGGCTCCCTCCCCTGACCCCCAGTGCTGGCCTGTGGCTCCTGCCTCAGTGTGGGTCCATGGTGGGCACCTGCCCCCACAGCACCCAGAAATGCCCCATGTGTCCCCTCTGTGCCCCCGGGGTGCTTGGTGGGGGGAGCCACGTGGGTGTGGGATAGTGAAGGGGAGGGGGTGGTCCCAGTGCTGGCACCCCAGTCACAGCTGGGTGCTGCTGTCCCCCACGGCCCCTGTCCCTCACCTGCAGGTTGATGCGCTCCAGAAGCTCATGGAGGGTCTTGGGCTTGAGGCGCTTGTTCCGGCTGGAGCCCCGGCTCCTGCGGGCAGGGACTGTCTCCTCAGGGATCACATCCACGTAGATGAACTTGAAGGAGCCCACTCTGTTGTTGAGCAGCCCAGTCCAGGTGCCCACAGGCGGCTTCTCGATGATGCCGATGATGTCCCCTTTCTAGGCCAAGGGACATGGGATGGCAGTGGGTGCAGGCTTGGGGACAGCCAGGGAACACCCCCACCTCAGGGGGTCCCCAGCCACCCTCCCTCCCTCCCTCCCCAGGGCCACAGCGACCGTGGCTCACCCGCAGCTTCAGGGAGTCCTTGTCATAGGGGCTGGGGGTGAAGTCGGTGTGGACGCGGGCCCGGCCGCAGAAGGGGCCGGTGTAGGCTGGGACAGTCTCCTCCAGCCGCCGGCCGTCCCCGGGATCGCCAGGGCTGGGAATGTCGCTGCCTGCAGAGAGGAGGGGGTCAGGATGTGCCCGGCTGGGGATGCGGGGCCAGTGTCCCGTCGGGGCTGGCCTCACCGCTGGACATCTGGCGTCTGAGGGCTGGGCGCCCGTCCTCCTCCTCCTCCAGCTCCAGGTACGACAGGGGCACCTTGTCATGGCTCCGCTCTTCCGTGCTGCTGGCTGGGGACAGGGGGCATGGGGACCCCTCCTCCTCCACCTCTCCCTGCTGGGGGTACCGGGGTCAGGCCGAGGGAGGGGGAGCTGTCCCCCGCTCACCTGTCCGTGTCCCCACACCCCCGCTCACCTTCCCCTCGGCCAGCGCTCTCACGGCCATCCTGCCCATCTTGCGGTTCATGGTGCGGGAGATGACCGCCCGCCACTTCCTGCCCAGCTTCGTCCCGCTGCTCCGCACAGCATCCTCGGGACTGGCACTGCTGGCATCATCCTCAGGGATCTGCCAGGGGGATGGAGAGTGAAGGCACAGCCCCCCACCCTGGGCAAGCCTTAGCAGGGTCACACAGGGCTGTGAGATCCCAAATCCCACCAGTGCTGGCACCCTGGGTCTGCTTCGTGGCGCATGGGCCACTGGTAAGACCAGGAGTTTTGGGAAACCAGCTCTGAAATGGGCTGTTCCTGGGGGAGCAGGATGTGTCAAGGGGTGCTGCTGCCCCGGGGATGCTGGGAACTCACGTTCTCCTCCAGGCTGAACTCCTCGCTTGACACGGGGGAGCTGACCTTGGACTTGCTGAAGTCCTTGAAGCTGCTGGAACGCTGTAGGGAAAGCTGGGAGCAGGGGCAGAGGTGTGAGGGGGGAGATGGAAAGGTGTGAGGGCTTCTTCCTGCATCCCCTGCCCCAGTTCCTCTCCTCCCTTTGGGCTGCTCTGCCCATCCCAGGGTGATGCCAGTGCTGGGAAGAGTTTTTGGCTGGCACAGCCTTTCCTGTCTGCCCTCTTCCAGGAGCTGCTGTGTGCCATGAACTCCCCAAACAGGGATGCAGAGCTCTTGGTGCCTGTGCAGCTGCTTGGCACAGCATTCCCGGGGCAGGGATCCTGTGGTGTGGAGCCTGGCACTGTCGTGCTGGGAGCAGCCCAGGGCTATGCCATGCTGCCACGCTGGCACGTGGGCCAGGACATGAGGGACACAGGGCTCTGCAGTGCCACAGCTCCTCTCAGCACGGGTGGGCTGGTAGCAGCAGAGCAGCTGTGCCCCTGCTGCTACCCACAGGGTCAGCTCCAGGACTCAAAGTTTTCCATGTTTTCCACCTGTGTCACCCCACAGCCCAGAGAACACACCCCCAGCATCACCAGCTGGCTTGGTGCCACCTCCACGCCTAAGCCATCAAAGCTGGTTTTGGATCTCAGTCCTGGTGCACCTCTCCATCCCTGCCCCTTTCAGTCTTTTCTGTGCCCCCTGCCTGCCTTCCTCTCTGTGGCCTCAGGTGCCTGTCTCACATGGAAGGGTTTCTCCACACCAGGAGCACCCTTGGTGCCAGCACAGCCACATGTTCCCAGGTGTCCCTCATCCCTGGATGCCAGCACCAGCGTGCTCACATTGGGGCACGGTGAGCTCGGCTGCCACCGCCAGCCAGCCCTCTTGAGGCCCTCGGAGCACACACCACGGTGCTCGCTCTGCCGCCGCCACCACCACCAGGGATTTCCGTTCTCAAGCAGCTCTGCCAGCTTCTGTGGCGGCCGAGGCCCTTCCCAGCCCTGCACAGCCTGACCCTGTGCTGTCTCCTCTTTATTCTCCTCCTCATCCGCCCCTCACATCCCTGAGCACTTGGTTTTGCCGTTCCTTGCAGAGGGCTGGCTCTCGGTGTGACACCCAGCTGCCCGCCCGCTGTGGCTTTATGGGGCAGGGCCAGCTCCAGGTGCATCCGTGCAGAGGGGATGCTGGCTTCTGCCCTGCTCCTACCCCAGTGCCCTGAATCCACCCGATCCAGGTGCACTGAACCCCCCAGGGCTTCACTGCTGCGATAAAACAGCTCTGCAGCTCGGAAAGCTGCTGCCCTGGGACTGGAGGAGCCATGGAGAGCCTGGCAGTGGGATGTGAGTCAGGGTGGCTGGGCTCTCCCGGCGCAGGGCAGGGAGGGGGAAGTGAGAGTGGCTGTGGCTGGGCAAGGGCAGGGGATGCCCACTGGGACTGGCCGGGCTGGATGGGCCACCCCGGTGCAGGGAGGGGGACTTCACCCAGTTTCCTGCGGGAGCTCGCCAGCACGGAGGAGCTGCCAGGGCAGGGTGCGTGCCTGTCATGGGCAGGACCCCACAGCAGGCACTGCCCCTGCTCCCCGCGGTGACTTACTGATGCTGATGCCAGCCCAGCAAAGCTTGGCAAGAGCTGAAGTGCCAGCTGGTGCGAGACCTGGCGGGGGATGAGGAGCCAGTTTTGGCCCCCACTGGTGACTTCAGCCACAGGGTGGCACATGGCCGTGCCACGCAGGGGGCTCTGGAGGGGCCGTGGCACCGGCAGCTGGGGCTCCTGCGGTGCTGCCGGAGGAAGCGGCTGGCGCACGTGACGGAGCTGCAGCCCGACCGCAGCACCTTGCACAGCCGTGGCCCCCAGGAAATGACGGGCTGCCGCCCACGCCTGGAGAGGCCATGGGGGGTGAGGGGGGCACAGCCTCCCCCAGCACAGCCCCATGGGTCCCACCGGCACCCCAGCTGGCACCCACGCTGATCCCGGGGGCTGTGCATCCCAGCCGCCCATCCCAACGGGATGGAAGCCAGACTGGGAGGTGGACAAGGCCAGAACCATGCACTGGCGAGGCCACAGTGGCTCCACAGTGCCACAGTGGTGGTAGCAGAGATGGACTGATGGCAGGGCCGCTGCCACGCTGTCCCAGCCCCCCGGCACCAGCCCTCCTGCTCAGCATCCCCCGGCAGCCCAGGCTGGGACAGCTCTGGATGTGCCGGGACACCTGCGATGCTGAGGGCAGCTGGATGCCGCCAGCACTCACCTTCCTGTGTCCCGGCTCCTTGTCCCCGGCGTTGGAGGGCTTGCGGCGGAGCATGGCGCGGGGCCGGTGGCGAGGACAGCGTCCGGCAGCGCCGAGCACGTCCCGTCCCACGGCACCGGCACCGAGCCGGGAGCGCACAGGAAGCTGGCGGTCACATGAGAGGCGCTTGCAGCCGTGCTCGGGGTGGCTGGCGAGGCGCGGGCTGGGGCAGGAGGAAGGAAACCCTCCACCGAGCTGCTGCCCTGCCCGGGGGCCGCTGGGTGGGGACGGTGTCTGCGCCCTGGCACCTCTCGGCCGTGCTGCCCCTCGGTGACGCTGCCCGTGCCCTGCCTCCCCTCGGCAGTGCTGCCGCCCCTCGGTGATGCTGCCCCTTGGCCATCTGCAGATGGGCATCGTGTGCAAAAGGTGACAGTCCCCAACTCCTCTGTCGTGCCTGCTCATCCTACTGGGACATGATAGCCAAGCCCTCTGCTTGACACTTGGCCGGGGATGTGCCCCGTATCCGCAGGTCCTCCCGGCTCGGCATCACACCCAGGTGGGACATGCTCATGGTCACCCCGCTGCTGGCACCCGTGGGGACATCCCTGGTTGGGCTGGCTGCCCTACACCTTCTCACTCCAAATCCTCCATCTTCTGCCCCAGAATTACAATCTGCCCAAATCCATCTCCTCACTGTCGGCATCGGCTTGGTCGCCCCAGGGCTGGACAGGGGGCACAAGCAGGGTCACAGGAGGGGGTTGGGGGCAGGACTGCAGCTCTACACCCGCCGGCGAAGCAGCACGCAGCACATTGGGCACAGCAGGGCACAGCGGGGCCCGCCTTGCTCATGTTTAATCACAAACGAGCAAATAGAATCCAACCAAACAAGGAAGTGAGCGCGGGGGAAGACCCGGCCGTGGTGGGAGGGGGTGGAGGGGCCATCGGTGCGGGCTCAGGCCCCCAGCCCGCTGAGCAGCACCGAGAGCAGCGAGGCGAGGGCCAGCGTGCCCGCGGCGGCGGTGCCGGCGCCGTTCACCGGGAAGGGCTGGGTGCTCTCCTGCAGCCACTCGTACGCCTCCTCCAGCCGCTGCCGCCGCAGCTCCGGCCCCACGTGCACCCGGATCCTCTCGTAGTAGGAGTTCAAGTATCGGATCTGCAGCCAGGCACCACGAGGAGCTGCGGGGGGGTGGCCTGGATGCTGCCCCCCCCCTTTGGCCCTCCCTGTCCAGCTGCCCCACAGCCCGACCACTGGCCCCACCTGCAGAGCTCATTGCCCCCTTTCATCCACACATCCATCCCTGCTCTGTCCTCATTTACCCACTGCAGCCTTGTGCCATGGTCCTGTTTTTTTCTGCATCCACCCCCCAGCCCCCTGTGCTGACCTCGCATCCCTGCTCTGCTCCCCACCCTGAGCACACCCCCGTACCTGCTCTGGGGACAGGAGGCTGAGGTCGATGAGGTTGCGGTCATAAGGCACCAGGGACACCACCTCGAAGGTCAGAAAAGGCTTCTCCCCGCTCTGGTGCTGCCATAGAGAGGTGTCATTGGGTGTCCCCAACCCCCTGGGAGTTGCCCTCACTCCTGACTCGATGCAGGCCCCCACGCTGTGCCACTCCTGTCCCCCCTGTCACCCCCATCCCCATCGCCCTACCTCAGTCTGTGCCTCCACCACGAGGGCGATGTCCTCAATGCGGATCCCGAACTCACCATCCCGGTAATACCCGGGCTCTGAGGGCCAGGAAGATGCCTGGTGAGCCCCCAGCCCCAGAGGCTCCCCCAGCCCACCCCAGCAGGGCTGGATCTGGCCCCTGAGTGGGGCTGAGAGCTGACACCCATCCCTGGTTGGGCTCTGTGCCCGGGGTTGTCCCGGAGAGCCGGGGTGCCGCCGGGGTGCTGGGACATACCGATGGAGGTGAACATGCCAGCCTCCAGTGGCACGTTGTTGGACTGGAAGCCCACGGGCCCTGCAGAGACATGGGGTGGGTTAGAGCTCTGGGGATGGCATGTGCTGCAAGGACACCCCAGCAGGGCAAAGACTGTGGGGCCATCCTGACAAGGACCACTGACTGATCATCCCAGACTCAGCAAGGATCATAGGATCATCCCAGCGAGGACCACGTAGTCACCCTGGCAAGGATCATGACTCCACCCTGGCAAAGACCACAACATGCTGCAAGTAGGGATTTGCCTGCCCCTTAGAGAGGCTCTGCTGGGTGATGAGAAGCCCCCAGCAAGCTCCTGTCCTCGTCCCTGTCCCCATAGCTCAGCCCACATGCCCAGCACCAGTGCTGGTGGCACCTACACTCGTGGACTGAGAGGAAGTTGCCAATGCCGTGGCCGGTCCCGTGGCCGTAGTTGAGTCCAACATCCCAGAGCGCCCGGCGGGCGAAGGACTCCACCGTTCTCCCTAGGAAAGGAAGGGGTGGGATGGGGGCCAAGGAGCGTATGAGGCCCCCCAGTGCCCTCCTGGTCCCTGTGCCAGGGGTTCTGTGCAGGGCCAGTGCTGGGTTTGGCACCCACCTGCTGTGTTGGATGGGAAGACAAGGCGGGAGAGGTCGATGTTGCCCATCAGCACACGGGTGTAGGCTTCCTGTGGGGCAGGGCAGGGGGTGAGCAGGGTGGTACCCAGACACCCACCTCTGCACATCCAGCCCTGGTCAGGATCGTGGAGCTGAGTGCCATGGGGAGTGCTGGGCAGTGCAGGGGGTGCTGGTCAGTGCAGGGGATGCTGGGCAGTGCAGCAGGATGTTGAGCAGTGCAGGGGGATGCTGGGCAGCGCAGGGGGTGCTGGGCAGTGCAGCAGGATGCTGGGCAGTGCAGGGGGTGCTGGGCAGTGCAGGGGGTGCTGGGCAGTGCAGGGGGATGTTGGCTGGCACGGGAGGGGCTGGTACCTTCTGCAGCGGGGTGGGCTCACCCCAGTGCACTGTCCTAGTGATGTCTGTTGTCCCGTCCCTGCAAAGGGGGGTCATGAACGGGGCTGATGCAGCCCCAGTGCTGGCTTTGGGGGCCCCTGGATGTGGGGCTGTGGGGGGGGGTCTCTGTTCAAAGCTACGCACAGATATTGCCCTCCGGTGTCAAAGAGGTACATCTCGCCCGCAGACAGCATCCGGCTGCTCCCGTTGGAGGGGCTGCGAGGGGAGGGGGGTCAGAGCCCTCTTCTAGCTGCCCATTGCCCACCGCCCCCTGCCCACTGCCCACCACTGCCCCAGCCATACCTGTAGTGGGCCAGCGCCGCGTTGAGCCCGCTGGCCGAGATGGACTGGAAGCTGGGCCCGCGGCTGTGCTCCTGGGCCCTGGAAGGCAGCAGGGAGGCAGGGAGGTGCTGGGGGTCCCTGGCTGCCCTTTGCTGGGCAAGGCAGGCCTGGGGGGCAGCACTGACCAGCGAAGTGCATCGATGTGCTGAGCCCCCAAAAACTCGTCCACCTGCCCCTGCGGGACTGTCTTCTCCAGCCACAGCAGGTACTGGATGACGGCCACTGCATCCCGGACCTGGGGGTGCCCGGGGGCACCGGGGAGGGGGCATCAGCACCCCGCTTCCTCCGGTCTGCCCTCAGTCTGCAGGGGACTGCGGGGAGGGGGACAGCCCTTACATGGGCAGCTCGCAGCATCTCCTGCTCATGGGCATTTTTCACAGCCTTGGCCATCATGACAGGCGAGTAGTTCTCCTCCAGCAGCTTCTCCTGTGAGGGCAGGCAGGAGGTGGCACAGCTGTCTGTCCCCTCAGGCCCCAGGAGCGGCCACAACGCGGTGACATGGGGCCGTCCCCGCGCCTGCAGGACCCGCGTGCCCCATGGCCGGGCGCGGTGCCCACCTGGGGGATGATGCCGTAGAGGCCGTAGGTGGTGTACTCGGTGCCCAGCCACACGGTGACGTTGCCCTGGGCGTAGCGGTGCAGGTGGGCGCTCACCTGCCCGTACTCCTGCAGCTCCACGCACAGCGGCCCCGGGCAGCCTGAGCGCAGGGACTCCCGCGCCGCCGCCGAGAGCCGGGAGCCCTCCAGGAACAGGCTGGGGAGGGAGCAGGACGGGGCGGGCACAGACGTGGTGGTCACCTGCTGCCTTTGGTCTCCCCAAGCCCGACCACGCCAGCAGAGAGGAGGGACCTGGGGGGCTCAGAGGGGATGCTGGGCTGGGAATGGGAGGAACTCAGGCTGTGAGGAATGGGAGTGTGCTGTGCCCTGGGCTGGGAGCCAGGGGTGGATTGGGAAAGATGTGTGGCTCAGAGGGACAGTCAGTGGGGCTGGGCATGGCAGGATGTGGTGGCTCTGGGGATGGGGGCAACGGGGCTGAGAGGAGGGTCCCATGGGGGCTGGCTCAGGAAAGGAAGGGTGGAAAGGGGGTGGGTAGTGAGCCCCTTCCATGCCCCGTGCCCAGAGGGACGTGCTGCCCACCTTATGGTTGTGTTGGTCAGGAGGGTGTAGGAGTAGAAGACGGGGTTGTAGGGGATATCATCTCCACGGAGGTTGAAGAGCCCTGCCAGGAACGAGACCTCTGTGCCTACGACTGCCACTGCCCACCCAGCCCCAGGGTTCGAGCCCACGGCACCTGCCATGGCACCACCACGGCACCTGGGTACTTACAGGCCGTCTCCTCCAGCCCCGACAGCAGCACGGCTGTGGGGCGTCGCACGTGCTGCTCCATCTGCTGCCGGATCCCGGCCACCTTCTCCTGCCAGCTGCTCCCTGGGAATCGGGCAAGCGGTCAGCTCAGTGCGGGGACCACCACAGCCCCAGGCTTGGGGCGCTGTGGGTGAGCGCCCACCCAGCAGCTGTGGGAGGCTGGGGTCAGACCTGTGAACTCTGCTGGGAGGCTGTAGATCTCGCTGGAGGAGGGAAGGGGTCTCTGATCACCCCATGCCTGATCTACAAGGTTGGTCTCGAGGGGGATTAGGGTCCGGCCGGAGCCATGCAGAGCCCGACTGTAGCTGTTCCAGGTGTCTGGGGGGTGAGCAGCCCGCAGGTTGGGGCTCCTGGTAAATCTGCACCCAGGGGCTGCCCTCCTGTGGGCAGGGTGACCCCCAATGTCAGCCAGCCCTACCGATGGAGAAGAGGAAGGGGTCCAAGCTGACATTCCCCCCCGCAGGAACCGCCGTCAGGATCCACATCCCGATGGACTCGATCGAGGCTGCAGGGGAGAGCTGGGTGGCACCGCGAGTTTGCGCTGCGTCCCAGCCTGCGCTGAGCCCAGAGGAGGCTGTGGCAGGGGCTGAGGGGCTCCTGGGAGCGGGGACACTCAGCAGTCCCCATCCTGCCACCACTGACTTGTCCTCTGCAGCTCCCAGTTGCAGTCCAGTTCCCGCTCTGCCTGGGTCCAGTAGCGGCTGTCAGTCCACAGGGTAGCCTTGTCCTGCGTCACCACAGCGGTGCCTGGGACAAGAGTGGGGGCTCAGGGGCCACCTCTCTCTCTCTCCCTGCTGCTGGCAGGGACCCCCAGAGGCTCTCAGGGAGTGGGACCATGCCATGCGCATGGATCCCCGGGAATGAGGAGCAGCAGGCAGGTGCCAGCCCCCCGAGGGTTTGGGGGATGCCCTCACCTGCAGAGCCGGTGAAACCGGTGAGCCAGCCCAGCCGCGCGTCCCGCTCGGAGATGTACTCGCTCTGGAGCCGGGATGGAGCCGTGAGAGGTGGCTGTGGGCGCCGGAGGGCAGCGGCTCCCCCGGGGCACGGGGGACTCCTGCCTTACCATGTGGGCATCCGTGGAGGGCACGATGTAGGCGTGGGCGCCGTGGGTCCGCATGGTGCCCCGCAGCGCGGCCAGACGCGCCGTCGTGTTGGTGGCCGTCGGTGGCAGGTACTGGTGGCACAGGGAGACGTGCTGGGACTGGGGAGGACCCCATGCCGAGGGTCTCAGGAACAGGGAGGGGGAGCAGGGTGGGGCTCACCGGTGGGTCCACGGAGCAGTCCCGGATGTCATTCCTGGTGGAAGGAGCCTGTGGCACCCGCCCTGCAGCACAGCCTGTGGGCACGGCGACACCCGGGAGCCTCAGACTGCAGCCTGGGGGCCTGCTGGCTCTTTGCTCGAGCCCGGAACCAGAACCGAACCAGGCAGCTGTGACCCTCGTCCCCAGCCCCAAATGCCAGCCAGCCCAGCTTTGGGGATTTTGCAAAACCCAGTGTTTTTAGCCCCAGGAATAGTGGGTGAAAACCAATGTCATCCCCTGGTTCAAGAGGAATTAAATCTCCCGGTGCCCATGGCACAGTAGGATCATCAAGGGATGGTGCCCAGCACAGAGCACGGAGGGGCTGCCAGGAGCCTGCCCGGAGCATCCCAGCGCTGAGGCCGTGGAAGGAGCTGGCTGACGGTGGGGCTGTGTCTGGCCTCTCCCCAGGGCTGCTTGGCACAGGGTCCCACCACCACTCCCTGGGCTCTCCATCACCAGCTGGCACTTGGCTTCTCACCTTGGCCAAGGGCACACGGCTTGGGTCCATGGGACAATGCAGGATGGGGTCACCCTCAGCATGAGGGGCCTTGGGTACCTGGGCTCTGCACCCTGGGGGGTCTGCTCCTGACGTGTCACCTGCCCCGGGCCCATCCCTGGGGCAGCTGGGCAGGGTGAGCCCCGCGACACAGTCTGGCTCCTACCGCGGGGTGGACCCACCCCTGCTTCCCCCAGAGCTGTGGCTGGGACATCCCACGCTCTCCGTATCTGGTTCCTGGGGGTCCCAGATGTGCCGTCCCACCCCAGTGCCCAGCCCACCGCCGGCCGTACCGTGAAGCAGGAGCGCCCAGGCTGCGATCCAGAGCAGGGGGCACATGGCTGCCCTGGCCGTGGCACCAAGGGGACAGTGTGCGTGACAGGTCCCTCCTCCTGTGCCTTTGCCCCAGGGGCAGAGGGATGCGGGATGGGAGGGACGAGGCCCCAGCAGATACAGGGTGTGGGAAGCAGGGTTTGTTGTCTCTTTGGAAAGTGAATTCCACTGCTAAATAAAAGCAAACAGCAAAATCAGCACAAAGTCCAAAGATCCTGCAGGAGCAGAGGTGGGAGCGTGCCAGCTAAGCCTGGCACCACCTGATGGCCAGGGAGAAGTCAGGGAAAGGCTTTGTTCCCTGGGGAACTCCTGTGTTCCAGAGCTATGGAGAGCTGACATGGGATCTCTGGAGTGAGGGCCAGATGCCCCCCAAGCCAGTCAGCCCCCCAGGCCATGCCTCCTCCTCCACAGGACATGGAGCCCTGCAGGTGGGCACCAGC
The DNA here is from genome assembly GCA_014706295.1 of Lycocorax pyrrhopterus obiensis. Taxonomy (NCBI): domain Eukaryota; kingdom Metazoa; phylum Chordata; class Aves; order Passeriformes; family Paradisaeidae; genus Lycocorax; species Lycocorax pyrrhopterus. The sequence goes on from JACSVZ010000005.1 coordinate 11,826,822, forward strand.
CCCTGTCCAGTGCCTGGGACCAGCAGCCCCTGCTGAGGTTGCGCAGGCACCTGTGCTCCATGGGAGGATCCTGCTGGGATGCGCCCTTTGTCCCGCCAGGCCCATCAGCTCTGCACCTCCGTGCATCTGCCTTGCTAAACCCTCACTGTCTTCATCATAAGGAGCCCTGACCCCGAGGGCTGTCACTGATGGCACAGGTACTTCCTCCAGTGGCTTTAATGACTCTGGTTGTGGAGGGAAAGGCTGGGAGAGGGGCAGACCTGCTGCCACAGGCACTGGAGGTGTCCATCCCTGGCATGGACACAGATCTTCAGGGACGAATGCACGTTCCCACCCAGGACAGGTCATGGTTTGGTCTGGGAAGGGCATTAGAGATCCTCTAGTTTTGACCACCTGCCACAGGCAAGGACACTATCCACTATCCCAGGCTGCTCCAAGCCCCGTCCAGCCTGTCCTTGGACACTTCCAGGGATCCAGGGGCAGTCACAGCTTCTCTGGGCACCCTGTGCCAGGGCCTCCCCACCCTCATAGGGAAGAATTTCCTCCCTGTATCTAAGCCACACCAACTCTCCTTAATTTAAAACCACCCCACCTTGATATGTTGCAATGGGCCCTGCCAAAGTTTGTCCCCACAGCCTCACATCCCTGCCCAGGTTTCCCAGATCACTCCCTACAGGATCGTTGCTCATCACAGCCCATGAAGATCTTTGGGATGTGACCCCTCTTCCTGGGCCTGGGGTCCCTGCACCCCAGCTCTCACAAGCTCGGCCTCGAGGCTGGACAAAGCTGGGTCTGTGTGGGGACCACGAACCCTCCGAGCTGCTGCCTCTTCCCAGTGGCACGTCATGGCCTGTTGGACAGTGACTGTCTGGCTGCGTCGCCACACTGCCTGTCCAGCTGTGTCACTGAACTGTCTGGCTGTGTTACCGTTCTGCCTGTCCAGCTGTGTCCCCTCAGGGGCTGTCCGGCTGTGTCCCCACACTGTCCGGTGTGTCCGTGCTCGCCTGTCCGGCAGTGTCACCGTTCCCCCCGCCGTGACACGGCTCCGACTGTCCAGCTGCGGCACTGGGACCCTGCTCACCACGAGGTGGCATCAGGACTGCGCCGTGGAGCCGCACAGACCCCTGTCCCGTGTCCCACTGTCCTGTGTCCTGTCCCTAAGCACCCTGCAGTTCCGGCAGCAGCAGGGCTAGGTGTTCCCCTCTCCACCCGATCCCTCCGGCTGAGCCCTGGAACGCTCGTGTCACGAATGCTCTCAGGCTGCCTGTGTCCCCATCACTCGCTGGCTCCCCCTCTGTGAGAGGAACCCAGGAAGGGGCAGAGGGGGCGTCCCCATCAGGGGCAGCACAGGAACGGGTGGGAGGGGAACACCAAAGCTGCAGGGATTGTTTCCCACCGATGCGATGCGGTGCGTGGGGACAGTCAGGCAGCACTTTGCTGCCACCCTGTTCGTTAGTGACACGCGTTAATGATGCTTCATCCTCCCTGCCTGGTTCCCGCCGGGGGCGGGGGCTGCACCCCTCACGCCACGGCTGCACCCCACTCACAGGGGGTCCGCACGGTGAGGGGGTCCCTAACCCCTTTATTCCCACCACTGAGCTCCACCTTGCAGTGCCATCATACCCAGTGCCAACTCGGTGCCATCATCCTCAATGGCACCATCCTCCTCCTCCTCCTCCTCCTCCTCGCCCAGCGCGGGGGTGGCACGGGCCGTCCCTGGGGACCCCCGGGGCCGCGTGTCGCTCCGAGCCAGCGTCAACAGGACGAAGCTCCTTGTCCGCCGTGCGTCCGGTGGGGCCCGTCCCTCCCGCGGGAGGTTTCCTCGAAGACGAGCCGGAGGAAGGCTTTGGGGGGACATCCTCCCTTTGTGGGCTATTGTTGGCCTTCCGTCACCTGCAGAGGCCGCGGGGTGACTCAGGCCGGGGTGACGCGCCCGGCAAACAGGACGCGGGGAGGGCGTGCGGGCGCAGGAATGCGGAAGGCGGTGGTGGCACCGGGATGCTGCCAGGATCCCCGAGGTGCCCCGGCGGGCAGGGTGTGCCTGGGGATGCCTGCCCAGGTGTGGGCTGGGGGGTCCTTGCTGCACCACAGAGCTCGGCAGCCGGGCTGCAGGGGTGAGGCTGCAGCTCCTGGCCCCCTGAAGGAGCACCCCCACTTTGGGGGTGCACAGCCCTGGCGGGGAGCGCTGACCCCACATTGCGCCAGAAGCGGGGGCTGCAGGAGAGCCTGGCTGCGGCGAGGGGCCACAGCGAACAGGGCTGGAACAGGTTCAGGGAATGTGCCCCTCCCGTGGTACCACAGACACGTGTGGGGCCGTGACATGGTACCCACACACCCGGTACAGCCCCTCCTCACATCCCCACACCCCTCCCCAGCCCCCCCCTACAGCCCCCCCAACCCAATACAATCACCAGCCCCTCCTACAGCCCCCCCATACACCCCGACCCCCCTACAGCCCCTCCTACAGCCCCCCATATACCCACACCCCCATGCAGCCCCCCCATGCCCCTCTTTGCCCCCACACCCTGTCGGGGTCACCCGCCCTCACCTGGCTGGCAGGGGCTGTCCCAGGGTGCAGTTGTACTTGCCACCCACCTTTTTGAGAGTTGATGTCATCCACTTTGTGGGGGACTCACCCGGGCCAGGTGCCAGGTGTCCCCAAAGCTACTGGATCACTCCCTCCTCAACTGGACACGGAGGGAAAATACAAGGAAAAGATGGAGATAAAGGACCAGGATGTGACCAGGTACAGGCACAGGTAAAACAGACTCAGTTTGGGGAAATTAATTGAATTTCATAAAATCGTGGAATAATGGAATGGTTTGGGTTGGAAGGGACCTTAAAGACCATCTTGTTCCAACACCTTCCACTGTCCCAGGGAGCTCCAAGCCCCATCCAGCCTGGCTTGGACACTGCCAGGGATGGGGCAGCCACAGCTTCTCTGGGCACCCTGTGCCAGGCCCTCCCCATCCTCACAGCCAAGAATTTCTTCCTAATACCTGATCTAAATCTCCCCTTTTATATATTTATCACCAATCAAATCAGAGCAGGGTAATGAGAAAAGCTCCCAGACCTTAACCCCCTTTCCCGCCTCTCCCTTCCTCCTGGGCTCAAAGTCATTCCCGATTTCTCTTCCTCCTCCCCTCTGGAATGGGGGCTGTGGGCAGTTCGCCACACGCCGACCCCCTGCAGACACTGCCTGGCTGGGGGGGCCGGAGGGGACTGTGGGCGGGGGGGGCAGGACAGTGGAGGGTCCCAGAATCTGAGGGTCAGGCTGGGAGGGGCGCCCCAGGAGCAGGATGGAAGGGGACATCCTGGATCCAGGCTGTGTGGGGTCCCAGGCCAAGCTGGCAGCAGTGTTAGGGTCTGGGGGCCATTCTGGGTCTGGGGGTCCCAGCACGAGCATGGGTGGGGGGTCCTGGACCAGGCTGAATGCGTGGGTCCCAAAGTCAGTCTGAGTGGGGGGTCCTGGGCCAGGCTGGGCACAGAGGCGGGGGCCGAGCTGGGAGCGGGTCCCACATTCGGGCTGGATGGGGGTCCCCGGACAAGCTGGGGTGGTCTCAGAGCACTGGGCACGCGATGAAAGGGCTGTGGGTGGGGAATCCCCCGGAGGATGTGCCGGGAGGGGATCAGGCAGCAAACCCGGATCGGGGGAAACCCGTGGAGGTGTCCGGCGGCGGGGCGGGGCAGGGCGGGGGGCGGACACCTCCCCCCATCCCGGGGCCAGATGACGGGCGGCGGCGGGGCCGGGCCGGGCTCTCACCGCCTACAAATGCGGCTCCCCCGGCGGCCGCCCCCGCCGCCCCCCGCCGCCCCCCGCCATGGCCGCGCCGCGCCGGCTCCTGGCCCCGCTGCTGCTGCTGCTGCTGCTGCTGGGGCTCGTCCTGGCCGCCCCCGGTGAGAGCGGAACACTCGAGGGGACCCGGGCCGGCAGCGGGGGATGAAGGGAGGGAGTGAGGGAAGAGGGGACCGCGGAGACCGCGCCGGGGTGGCCGCGGGTTGGGAGGCGCGGGGGGACCGGCACCCCCGCCCGCACCGCCGGGATCCGCTGGGCTGGGGAAAGACAAAGCACTTTCTTCGGAGCCGAAAACCCCCCCGGTCCCCCGTGCAGAGCGGGAACGTCCGGAGCCGCGGTGACAGCCCCGGGCATCGCCTGGTCCCGCAGCGAGACCCACGCGGGGCTCGGCCCCGGCCCCGGCTGCCAACCGGCCCGGCGGGGGTGTGGGGCTGGCGGTGCTGGGACCGGAGCTGAGACCAAAGCATCCCAGACAGGCACCCAAGGGAGCAGGACCAGTACTCAGGGACCAGAGCATCCCGGCCAGGGGCTCCAGGGCCCCGGGGAAATGGGACCACTGCTGGGAGCACCAGGCACCACGGGGATGCGGGGGAACGGCTCAGGGTGAAGGGCTGAAGGTCTCGGCGGCACAGAGGAGAGGGTGGCTGTGGGGAGGGCTGGGGCCGAAGGCGGGGGCTGGGCAGCCCCATGCCCCGCGGTGAGGCTGGTGGCCGTGGCCGCACGAGGTGGCCATGCGTGGCACAGGTGGCCGGGCCGCCCCGGCACAGGAAGCGCTTGGCAGCGATGGCTCTTGTTGGGGACAATCCAGGAAACCGGCCGGCTCGGGGCCAGGCAGTCCATGGTACTATTGTCCCTGTCCTGCGTGGGGACACCTGGCTAACGCTGTTCCTAATGTCCTCAGGGCCACTGGGGCAGGCGCCGGACGGGAAGGATGCCCAGGATGGCCTCACCCGGAGGCTGGTGCGGCCGCGGGGTGCACGGCGTGGGACCGGGCAGCGGCCGGGGGGCTGGCGGAGGTACCGGCGGCCCCGGCCCCGGCTCTCCCACAAGGGGCCCATGCCATTCTGAGCCAGGTGAGGTGCAGTGGGGCGTGGGAGGCGCAGGGAAACGTGTGACGGTGCCATGAGGGAACTCATACGTACTTGGGCTTGCTCTCGTTGCAGGGCTGCCGCCAGCCTTCCATAGACACGGCTTCCATCGCTCGCGCCGCGTCCTCGCCCGCTCTGCTCATCCTCTGGCCCTGAGTGCGTGGTACCCCCTGTGAGCCCTCGGCTGGCCCCACCTTCTCCCGGTGGTTGCCCCTAGTGGCCCCGGTGCCATGCCTGGCACTGTGGGTGTGTTCTGTCCCTCCTCACCGCCTCCCAGGGCCAGCTGGAAGGGGGTTGCCTGCAGAGGGGCCGGAGTTGCCACGATGCCCTGTCCCGGTGGGCATGGGGCTGGCTTGGGCATCGGCCTGCTGGGACCACGGGCTTTGCGCAAAGCACTTTGTCAGGCGGAGCAGCTTCTCCTCAGGGGTCTGTGAGCTGCCTCGGGGTCCTGCCCCAGCCCTGTCTGTCACCCCCACACCGGGGGGAGCATACAGCTTGTCCTGGGTCTATTTATTCCCATGGTGCTCATCCCACACCGTGGGTGAGCTGCCCTCCCTTTCCCGCTGGCAGACCCACCTCCCGGGGACCCCTGTGCTGTGGGGTGCCCACCCAGGACACACTCTGGGGCCCTGGGCCCCTCTGCTTCATGCCCTGGGACAGCAGGAGCAGGGGGGCTCTGTCAAGCTCTGCCATACACCAAAGGAGGGGCCCTGGCTCTGAGCTGGGCCCTGCTGATTGTCTCCTGTGTCTGTAAAGATTTATTCAATGTAAATACATCTTTATAATAAAGAGTTATGATTGTTAACTCAGTAAATGCTGATTTCTGGAAGGGCAGGTAGGGGTTGCTCTCCTGCTGGTGGGGAGGGATCTCAGGTCCCTCTGCTCCCTCCTGGGGCTGTCTATAGGCACTGGGGGTCCTGGCAGCCCCTTCCCCAGCCCATTGCTAGCAGAGAAGGTGCTTAGCAAGGAGTGAAGCCATGTGCTGAGCCTGTGGAATTGGTGAGGAGAGCAGGAAAACACAGGTCAGAGAGGCTGAGAGATGGAGGAGGGGATGCTGGAAGGGCACAGGGATGCTGGTCCCTTGGGCAAGAAGGGGAGAGGGGCTTGGGCACCAGCAGTCCTGGACACAGCTCTCACTGGTTCCATACAGCTCCACTGCTGTGGGACAATCTGGGTGATTTGCTGGATCCTCCCTTTCCCCTTGATCCCACCGGCCCTGAGCAGCTGCCCCACAGCCCTGTACACCCAGGCAGGTGTGAGTGCTGGGTACCTGTCATCTCCGTCCCGGGCATCCCTGTCCCTTGTGCTCCAGTCACTGCTATCCCTGGCATCCCTGTCCCTGGCATTCCTCTCCTCCGTGTCCCCATCCTCGCATCCCCCATCTTTGTGTCCCCGCCCCACGGGGCTGGGTGTGAGCAGGGCCCATGTGGGGGGCAGGAGGGTCAAGGCTCAGGGGACTGAGGGTCCCCGTAGGACCCTGTGGGGGGGGAGGAGGGGCTGAGCCCTGCAAAGGGAGGGGACCCCAGGGGACAGGACACCCCCAGCCGTGGCTGGGAGCCCTGAGGGAGGCGGTGCCCACGCGGGGCCCTACACTCCCCTCAGCGTTTGCAGGGGCTGCCCACGAGGGACGCCCCGGGCGCGGGGCTGTGGGCAGGGGTCGGCAGTGCCGGCGGGGAGGGGGTTAAGGGGCTGCGGAGGAGCGGAAGGGCTGCAGCTGGGCTGGGAGCGGGGCCTGGGGAAGCGCCGGGACCCAGCTGGCCTCCATGAGCTCATCCGCCGGGACCGGGCGGGATGCGCGGCCCGGCCCCGCGCCAGCGCTCCCGCCACGCGGCCACCGCGCCCGCCGCACGGCCCGAGAGCCACTGACAGCCACCCTGCACGGCCCGAGAGCCACCACCGCCACCCGCGGGGCCCGAGAGCCACTGACAGCCACCCTGCACAGCCCGAGAGCCACTGACAGCCACCCTGCACGGCCCGAGAGCCACCACCGCCACCCGCGGGGCCCGAGAGCCACTGACAGCCACCCTGCACAGCCCGAGAGCCACTGACAGCCACCCTGCACGGCCCGAGAGCCACCGACCACCGCCCGCGGGGCCTGAGAGCCACTGACAGCCACCCTGCACAGCCCGAGAGCCACTGACAGCCACCCTGCACGGCCCGAGAGCCACCACCGCCACCCGCGGGGCCCGAGAGCCACTGACAGCCACCCTGCACAGCCTGTGAGCCACCGACCACCGACCGCGGGGCCCTGAGAGCCACCACCGCCACCTGCGGGGCTCTGAGAGCCACCGACCGCCACCCTGTGGGGCCACTGCCAGCTGCCCTGAGAGACCCTGCCACCCTCACCCTGCTTCACGGCCACCCCAGGAGCCACACACCTTCACCCCTGCTGGCCACCCCATCAGTCACTGCCAGCCACCCCACAAGCCCCCAGGAGCCACTGGCAGTGTCCCCATGATGGTCTGGGTGGGTGCACAAGGGTTGCCCACTCACTGCCCAGTCCTGCCCTGGCCCTCATGCCCAGTTTTCCAGCCCCAGCAGCCTCCCAGAGCTGGAGTGGGGCAGGACACGGTGCCCCAGCCACAGCCCCTCCCAGATGCCCCCAGGTCCAGCTCTGGGATGCTGGAGGGGGTTATCGTTCCTCCATTGCCAGCCTACGGTGCTGCTGCTACTGGTTTGAACTGGGAGGGCTCTCCCCCTGCACTTCAAACCACCCCTCAATGCCCATGGTTTGCCTCCCCAGCTGCAGCAGCAGGCACCTTGCCCAAGAAATTCGGTGGGGTCCCTGCCTGGGCATGGGCAGGACAGGCAGTGGGGGGCCCAGCAGACCCCTGGAGCGACTGCTGTGGCCGTGCCAGCAAGGCAGCGATGTCCCACGTCCCCCAGGCATCGCCCAGCCCCAAGTCCTTGGGCTGTGGCCAGGGGCTACACAGCTGAGCCCTGACCCCGGCCCTCCTGCGCCAGCCTGGAAGGAGGAGGCCAGGGAGGACCTCCCGGTTGGGCTGTGGCCAGCATGCAAGGAGGAAAAAGCTTCTGAGCCGGGAGACCTAAGGAATCTCTGGCTCTTCCTGGCCTGGCCTGCTGCCCGCAGGCAGGTGGGAGATGCTGAGCTCTGGCGTGCTCCCTGTGCCCCATGTGCCACGGCAGTGCCAGAGCCCCTGCACTGCAACAGGGAGCTGGGGCAGAGTGGGCAGTGGGCACAGGGCAGTGCTGGGGACACGGGCAGAGTGGCACAGGGCAGTCCTGTCCCTGGGTGTGCAGGCAGGGTCTGTCCCAGCAGGGCAAGGATGGAGTCTGCAGGTCCCAGCTCACTGGGAGAGGGCGGGAGCAGTCGCAGAAGCCCTTCAGTCCTTGGGGACCTCTGGATGCCCCTGGGGGGAACAGGGAGAGCTCACTGCCCACCTAGGGCAAACAAGGGATGCTCGGTGTGGCTGTGGGACACCACCAGCGCCTCCAGCCCCACCACTTGGGCACTACTAGCATCTCTCAGTGTCCATGTTCGTGGTGGGCTGATGCGTGTGTGAGACCCCCGGAGCTGCACCCCAACAGCCTCCAGGGTCCCCCACAAGGATCTCTGTGCCCGCCCGAGGAGGAGGATGGGCAGGCCCAGGCTTTGTCCCATCCCCAGGGAGCATCAGGCCTTCGCTCTCGCTCCGGCATTTCCGCCGGCAGTGGCAGGAATGTGGTGGCTGCAGGAACAATGCCGGCACCTTGCACTGGTCCCCTCCGTGACAGCACGGGAGCAGCTGCCCAGGCACAGCCCTGCTCCCAAGGAGCCGGCAGGAAGCAGATGGAGATGACACCGGCCGCCATTTCCTGCGGCAGGACGCGCGGGCTTTCTCCACCACCGCTCCCCTTGCTGGCCCAGCAAGGCCTCGGGCACCACAGGCAGCACTGCTCAGGGCTGCCAAAGCCATGTGCCACACAGGGCACCAGCCCCCTGCTGCACCCACCGCCAGTGCCATCTCCATCCCGGTGTGGTACACGCCACCACCCACTGCCGGACGGGCCACTGCGCGGGGCTGCCTGGTGTCAGCACACCAGGGGTGCACCCCGGAGCTCAGCCAGCAGGAACCAGCGGCATGGGCCCCTCGGCCCCTGTCCCCAGCTGTGCCCAGCATGCTGCTGGAGTGGCTGGGAGAGAGCCCAGCCCTCGGCTGCCCCCGGAGTGGGCCTGGAGCTCTGGCCAGGGCTCCGTGGTGGTGCAGAGCTGGGTGAGGGGGGGCAGGCGCGCCCAGCGCAGCCCCCAGGCCTTGCACAACGGAGGTTTATTTGGAACGAATGGTTTCCCAATAAATTATGTAATTTAAAAATTTTAAGGAAAAGAAAAAGGCAGAAGGGAGGGGAGCCCGCGGCAGCTCAGCCTGTGCATGGGGACCGCAGGGCCACATGACACCCTGGGCTAAGCCCAGGCACCGGCAGGGGCTCTGCGACCGCAGCCCCCTCCCCTTGGCTTTGGCCTCCCGCACCTGAGGCCATGTGGCCCCACAGGCCTCTTAGTGTTTCAGTGGGACAGGCCACTTTTATACCCTCAGTCACCAGCCCCAGGGCTGTCTCCTCAGCCAGCTGTCTGTGACCCTTGCACTGCAGCCCCCCAGCACAGCCCCCCAGCTGCTCCTCTGGCCCCCAAGGAGCATTTCTGGCTCCTTTCACCCCCCCAAACCTGCACCCTCTGCTAGCACCCTGGGGAGGAGAGAATGGACTCCATCCAGTGGCACCTGGTCACCCAAGCCTGTCCTACCCCCACACTGTAGGCTGGGCTGGAGGGACAGCAGTCCCATCCTGCTGAAGACGCACAGGAGAGCCCAGGAGGAGCAGAGGGCAGCTCGTGGCTCTGCCTGACCCTGGCCACGGTGAGCCACCCACCATCCTGTGTCCCCAGGGGAAGCTGGGGCAGGGAAGGGAGAAGATAGTGAGGGCAGAATGGGGGGTTGCAGGGACAGACCCCTGTGCCAGGGCCCTGTGTCCTGGGAGGGAGGGGAGAGGCCGAACGTCCAAACAACCTTCCTGGGTCAGCACGGTCCACAGCACAGTTATGGCATCAGGGCTGGCAGGGCTGTGTGGCAGAAGGTGGCACATGTCCCACACCAGTCTGGGGTGGTGTACACCAGCACATGTACCTGGCACCGGAGGCACACGGCCTCAGAGAGCACCAGCCATCCCCATGCTTCTCCACAGCAGCTCTTGGGAGATGGGCGTGACACGGAGAGAAGCGTGACTCGGGGAACTGGTGATACTGCCACGGGACAATGGGTGCTGGCACAGTGCTCGGCTGTCACAGATCCACCTGGCTCCTGCACAGAAGCCGGAGGCTCCAGTGGTGGATGGCAGTGCAATGAGCGTGCAGGTCCTCTGCAGCGTGGGGTATGGCGTGGCAGGGAGGGGGAACACGTCCCTTCCGACTGTAAACACGGCACTTGGAGAGCTTCGAGCCTTTACCCCTCGGAGCTGTGAGAGGCCCGGCTGGAGCGCGGGCCCCAGCTTTGGCACACGGCAGGAGTCATTCTTCGTCCCCGGTGAGCAGGAAGCTGTAGAGGAAGTTGATGGCACGCTGGCGGTCCTGCTGGGTCTGCCTGGCCATCAGGTTGGGTGGAGGGCGCAGGAGGAGGCTGGAGAACAGGGCAGCTGTGGAGGAAGGTAAAATCTGTCACTGGTGAGGAACGAAGACCTTGGAAGGTGCAGGAAGAGGCTGGGATGGAGCGAGGGCTGCAGAGGAACAACACTCACCGATCATGGTGGCATTGACGTTGTTGTCGTCCGAGTACCTGAGCAGCTCCCGGAGGAAGGACATTAGGTACCGAAACACGTTGCGGTGGCAGCTCGGCAGCTGAAGGATCACCTGCAAGGAAACGGTGTCAGGAAGCTCTCCAAGCTCCCACCGCTGCAGCCTGGGCACATGAAGCACTCCGGGCTCCAGAGCAACTTACCCACAGTTGCAGCCCAGTGCTGATGGCACTTGTGGGCTGTGGCTCCTGGTGACACTGCTTCGAGGAAAGCTGTGTCACCAGGAAAAAGCCCCCACTGCCCTGGGGCTGCTTCCTGCTTGTTTCCAGTCAGATCCCAGCTCTCACTGCCCCAAAACTTCCCCCTCTGCTCAGGGACATGCTTGGCCTGGCCTGCTGCCCCACCAGCTGTTAAGAGCCATGCCCAGTCCTCCATGGAAGGAATTGTAGCTCTGAGCAGGTGCTCAAGCCCTCAGGACCAGGGGAGGCTCAGCCCCTCCCTCAGGCTCCTGTTCCCCACATGCTCGGGGTGAGACGGGGCTCACTTGGGGTCTCTTTGGAAGAGCTGCCTACTCTCCCAGAGCCACTGCCAGCCCCTGGGTAGGGAGCAGGAGCCAGGTGGGCCCAGGGCCACGGCACAGCCCATGGCAGCAGCCCCACACACCAGCACAGCTCCGCACCTGTCGGCACAGCCGGCTGCTGTGGGACACATCCAGGCACCGCTGGTACAGCTCGTAGCAGATCACAGGCTCCGGCAGAGCCTCCAGGAAGATGAGGAGAGCCTCAGCCACAGAGTGATTACTGCCCGCTGGATCGCTGGGAATCAAGGGTCATGCTGAGCAGAGAGATCCCTTCCCTCCCCAGATGCTCATCTCCTTGGAGGTCATGCAAGTTCCCTGCCTGTCTAACCTCTCCTCCTCCTCCTCCTTCCCCTCCAGTCTCACATCCATGAAAAACACTGCTCCATCCACCCTGCACTGTTTCCCACCCTCTGGCTGCACAGGAGCCCCCTGCTCCATTAGCCTCTTCTCCAGACCATGCTCCTCAGTTTCCCAGCTCCCGCACTTGTCACAGCCCTGCAGAATCTTCCAGAGCCCCCTGGCTGCTTTGGCCAGCATAGATTCAGCTTTCAGAGAGGCTGTGGGGGGACCAAGGGGAGCCCATCCCTGCCAGGAACCCTGCCAGGTAAAGGTGACAGACAAGCTCTCGTGAGAGCAAACTCTCCCAGTAGAGCTGAGATCCACCATGGAAGGATACGGATTGTCTCAGGAATGCTGGTGTCCAGGCACTCAATGATCTGCTCCAACTCATCCTGCATGCCTGGAGTCTGGAACAGGTCCTCCTGTCAAAAACAGCACAGGGATGGACAAAGTCACCTTCCCCACAAAGGCTGAGGCACATGTGAGGGTGACTGGGAGGTGAACCCTGGGACACCCAGCCAGTGCCTTGAGCACAGGGAAAAGCCTTGTCCTGTAAACACCAAACTGGAGCTGATCTCCAGGTGCTTGTCAGGTCACCAGGAGAGCTCCAGTGTGGCAGAGGCCCTCTCCCTCTCCCTCCCTCTCACCTGGTGGAGGGCATGCTTGAACAGGTGGTCCACCAAGAGCCAGATCTCCTTTGGCACCTGCAGTGGCACCTCACTTGCCTCCTCGCTGTCCAGGGAGCCCATCTGCAGGATGGATTTCTCCTGGGGAGAAAGAGCACACAAGGGCTCAGGGAAACCTCAGTCCCTGCTGTCTCAAGCCCTTAGTCCCTGGTAGGGAAAGCCAGGAGAAGGGAAGCAGCAGGACCCTGGGGTGCTCCAGCCCTGACTCACTTTCACAGCACCAGCCATTGCTCCACAGGCCCTGGCTCCTCTCCCTCCTGCTGCCCCATGGAACAACCTGCCCAGTCTCTCCAACAGCCCCAGCCCCCCTACCCCCCCAGGAGGGGGCTCTGGCTGCCCACGGTGCCCTGGCCCCATCCCAGCTCCCACCCCACAGCCAACAGAGGCCGGGACCCAGCAAGTCCTTGTGCTGCGGGAGCTGCCGCCCTGGGGAGCCCAGCCCTGGCCCCGCTCATCCCACGTCTCCCTTGACTCCCGGTGTGCTCCAGCCACAGCTGCTCTCAGGGCTCTGGAACCGTCCTGATTTCTGAAGTTTCTTCCCTGATTTTCCCAAGGAGAGGTCTCGCTGAGCACACACCACGATGGTCACAGCTCCTGCTTACTCATGTGGAGCAGCTGACGAGCTCCATGGCTCAGACGTCTCCATCACATCAAGCTTTAACCGGATCCATGTTCTGGGCTTGATTTTACTCTCACTTCACGATCACTCACATTCCTGTGACCTCCAAGGAGGAAGCCATGCCCAGCACTCCCAAAGCACCCAGGAACCAGCACAAGCAGGAACACAATCCCACCACCAGCAGAGGAGTCCACAAGCCACACAGCAAGCACCTCACTCCAGCTGAGGCGACAACTGGCATAGCTGTCCCTGCAGCACACACAGCCACTGACAGCAGCTGGGGGCGGCTTCCCTGCTACGCCCCCAGACACCCTGGGTTGACACGAGCCCTGGTGGCAGGGGCAGTAGCCCCACTTGCCACACGGCACAGCACAGCTCTGCCCTGCACAGCACCAGGTCTGACCCCACGGGCAGACGAAGAGTCACAGCTGCATGGCTGCCGCGCTCAGCCACATGCACTGGGAAGGTCAGGAAGCAGCGTGTCAGGCAAGAGCTATAGAGAATTCCTCTAAGAAGGAAAGGGGAAGAGCTGCAGACCCTCTCCCAGGGCTGTGGACACTCTTCCAGGGCTGAGGCTCTTCTATAGAAACCCCCTGTGCCCCTCTGCCAGCATGCTGGAGCAGCCCTTGGCATGACTGGGAGAGCTGTGGAGACCCCAGGTACTCAGGGAAGAGAAGGCTCGAGGTGCCTCGGGGCAGAGGGGAAGGAAGGGAGGAGGAGGAGGAGCAGGCGCAGGAGGCGGGTGCGCGTTGGCCGGGCCCCGAGCGCCCTCTCCTGCCGCGTGTGAGGAAGGGAGGCACGGCCACGTCCTGCCCACGGGAAGATGCTCCCAGAAGGATGGCACCAAATCCCTCCCTTCTCCTCTGCCAGGAGGGAGACTGTGAGCTTCATGCGGTTAAACACCCGAGCTCGATCCCCTCTTAGAGAGGGCACATTCCTTCCCTCTCCTGTTTTACTCTGCCGCTGCGCTGACAGCCCAGGGAGGAACAACTCCCTCAGAGCGGGAAGCCGGCACAGAACCAGCTCAAACAAGTTACAAATGTCAGAGCCAGCGCAGGGAGAGCAGGAACACCCCCAACATCTCCCACTTGCTCTCTCAAGGACATGTTTTCCTTTCTTGGCTCCAGCACCGAGCACGAGTGCCAAGAGGAGCAGTGATCCTGCTCGGGCATTGTGGCCATCAGAGCCAGCAGCCCCGGCTCCACTGCTCGAGGAGGCACAGAAACATCCACCTCCTGCACAAGGCCCTCCCTCGGCCTCCAGAGGGACACAACAAGATGGAAGGAAAAAAAGACCTGAGTTTTCTACTCCAGCCCTCTTCTCACAGGTCTGAGAGGATGTTGTGAACTCCACCTTATGGTCAGAGCTGTCTCTGGTCTGTCAAAGGCTGCCAATCTTTTTGGGAATATCCAGCATTGCTGTCAGGATCAGGAGAGTAATTTTTTTCCCCCAAAGCAAATTTGGTGAGCTTTAACATCTCAGTTCGGCTTGGATCCGGGGTCACAGTGTGCTTCTCTGTGCTCTCATCCAGCCCACCGCTGTGCTAAGAAGCTTTGCTGGCAGTGTCCCCTCTGTGCTCCCCTCCCCTTCCCTCTGCCACAGAAAACAGGGGAAAAGCTCTCATTCTTTACAAACACACCACTGAGAAGCAGACTGCCACACAGCAATTGCTTGTGTTACCTTTTCTAAGAAGCTGTCTTCTTCCTGAGAGCAGCAGGAAAGAGAGGAGAGGAAAAAGTGTGGTTAAGAGGGAGAAAGCACTCTTGGATCAACTCTTCTGATTAAGCAGAAGCCTAATTTGCATTATAAGAACCCACTGAACACCAGGTCCTTCACACATTTTGCTGACATGGCCAGAGTTAAACCTGTGGTTAGAGATTTGCCTGCCAATTAGCAACAATCCCGCTCACATGATGCACAACCTCGTCAGGATTTCTGGAAACCCCTCCAAGGGGCTTGGACAGCGCCGTTCACTGGCCAACAGCCGGGCCATGGGCAGGTGAGATGTGTCCACCAGGAAGAAGTTCCCTGGTCAGAATCACTGTCCCTGTGTTATTTCAGCCATCTTCCCTTGCGACCAGGCCAGAGATAAAACGTTCTCTGGGCTAAATCTGTGTTTCTGAGCGTGTGGCAGCTGTGGAGCTCACAGGGCCCCTAAGCAGCTTTGGGTACGGTCAGGGAAATGAGGGTTTGTGCTCAAACCCGGCTGCTGCTGCTGCTGCAGCCTAAGAGCATTAGCACAGTAGAGAGAGGAGTGTGCCAAGCCCTCCGGCAGCACAGCCAAGCCCTCAGCATCCCCAAACAGCCATCCCTGTACAGCCAGGGCCGGCTGGACATGGCTCATGGGGTCTGCAGGAGGGAACGGAAGCAGTCTGTCCGT
Organism: Lycocorax pyrrhopterus obiensis; assembly: GCA_014706295.1. Classification (NCBI taxonomy): domain Eukaryota; kingdom Metazoa; phylum Chordata; class Aves; order Passeriformes; family Paradisaeidae; genus Lycocorax; species Lycocorax pyrrhopterus. Next base: position 11,842,034 of record JACSVZ010000005.1, read on the forward strand.
GCTGAGCCTTGGCAGATCAACCTCTCAGGGTGGGAACAGCCCCAGCGCACTCCAGGCTGAGCTGGGAGCAGCTGCAGCTCCCGTGGCACAGGGACACCAGGAGGGAGCAGCATCTCAGGGTCCCCCGTGGCCTCTGCAGTGCCTGCTTGCTTTGGGGGCTCCCCGAGTTCTGACAGAGCCACAACAGACCGGCCTCTTCCCAGGAGCAGCTTGCTCAGCACAGGAGCTGGCACAGGTTTCTCTCCTGAGGCACAGGGGGAGGCACACGGTCACAGGTTTGGGAGGGCAGACAGCCACCTGCATGTTTTGTAACTGGTGAGTCATCTCCAGCCTCACCTCCCAGCCTGAGCCTGGCTGCTCACCTCTCCACAGAATCATGGAATGGTTGGGGCTGGGAGGGACCTTAAAGCTCATCTCGTTCCACCCCCTGTCATGGGCAGGGACATCTTCCACTATCCCAGGTTACTCCAAGCTCCTTCCAGCCTGGGCAAATTGTGCCAGGGCATTCCCATCCTTACAGGGAACAATTTCTCCCTAACGTTGAGCCTTCAGCACGATCTGCTTCACAAGATTCTTCTGTTCCTGACAGGGGTTCTTGAAAAGGCTTTTTAAAACCCACAGTAGGATCCCAAGAAAAAACAGGATGACACTAATACTGAAACCCCAAAGGAGAGGTGCTCCAGTGACAGCAGCCGTGTCAGTGTCTCTCTCCTGGGAGAACCAGGAGAGCCATTCCCACACAAACTCCCACCTACACTGTGCCACTCTGCACCCACCTACGTCAGCCCTGTAGTGACTGAGTCTCCAGACCTCTCTCCACTGAAAACCACAGACAAAGTCTAGCCAGGCTGAGGAAAACATTGGATGCAGAGAAGGATGAGCCCTAACACCATGCAAGTGCAGGAGGTTCTTAAGGCACAGACACTGCTAGCCTCACACAGCCTGAGCAGCACCAAAATTCAGGGAACTGCACCCAAATGCTCCAGGTTGCAGGGCAGGCAGCACCTGCATCACTGACCCAGGCAGTAAGTGCTCAGCCTGGCCTGCCTCCAAGGATTTCTCAGCTCACAGGTAAAAACAGAACCAAAAAACTTAAAATATCCCCTGTGTCCACAAGGAGAGCTGTGTCCCTGCTGCAGACACTGGGGCAGGTGCTCTTTGCTGAGCGTTTTGCTCCCTGTATTTCTAGATGTTTCACTGAATAACAGGAGAAGGAAATCTATAGGTAAAGGAAGGAGAAGAAGCCTCAAAGTACTCTTACAGATCTAACAGTGTGTCTGTGAGGGCAGAGCCAAGAGTCTGGGCCCAAGTTCCTCTGTATCAAGCAAGAAGTTGGTGCTGAGCCGGAAAAAGCAGGTGGAAAAGCAACCAAAGGCCAGTGAAATGTTCCAGACCCACTTATAGAACAAAACTGACTTTCAACCAGATCCTGAGAAATCTGAGGAGCCTGAAGCCTGGATCAGTTGCTTGACCTGAGGAGGCAAACACTGTATCTTGCCACCTGGATCTTGCCTAGCTTGATTGTGTGTTACAAAGTCAAAATTCTGGTATAAAACTGACTTTTCTGTATACTGGACTTGTGAGAAAAGTAGATACCTACAAAAAAGATGGGAACTGGAAGAGGCAGGGAGAGGCACTGGACAACTGCTGAATGACAGAGAAAATGCGGAAGCAATGGGAGTGGAAGCTGGAAAATCTACAGAGGTGGAAAAGCAGCAGCTTACTGGACAAAAAACCCCTCATGTAAGGGTGAGACAGGAGAGGAGAGGAAAGGTATCACATGGCAGAGAGACTCAAACAATGGGGCTGAGCTTTCAGGTGGACAGAAAGAAATGACTCTCCTGGCTGAACACAAATGGGGACATGAGCTGGCACTCAGGAGCTGCTGCACCTCACTGGAACATGGCCAGGTAAGGCAGTAAGGAGAGATGAATGAAACCAGCCTGGAAATCAGAATTACATCCCCAAAATGGGACTTAATCCCAGAAACAGCTATGAGAGTAGCCAAAGGACAAGAGGTGACTAGGGCACAACTGCACCCTCTCTCACGCACACGACGAGCTTTGGGAGGAGGAATATTGATGCTGGGGGCTGGCAAAGGCTGGGGGGAGGAACAGTTCACTGCACCACAGAGAGACCTCTCACTGATGAGTTGTCTCTCACTCGAGGCATTATCTCTCACTGTGGTTGGTGTGGGAGGAAATGGCCAGAGAGGCCGTGACGCTGCTCATCTGCGAGCTGTGTCCTTCAGCACCCCACATCCACACCACAGACTTCCTTCAGTCCTCCTGCTTCTGCTTGCTCCTTCCCCTGAGCAGTGGGAACGCATCCAGAAGGAAAAGGCTCCCGGGGCACTCATCACGGCAGAAGCAGCCCTGGTACCATGGAGGAGAGGACCTCAGTCACATCTCTTATGACAGAGTAGTGCCCCTCAGCTGAGCCTGCCAGCACCAGTAACACCAACACGAGGTGCTGGGATCACTTTTTTGTCCCATCAAACAATATTCGATGAGCCTACTCAGAAAAAAGGGATAAAGTACAGGCTGTCAAAAGCCATTGGCTGGGGTAGAAGGGAAGAATAAAAGAGCACCTCAAGCTCTGTGAAGTCACTCAGCTCAGAGCCAGCACAGCCAACCTGAGCTGCAGGTACTACTCCTGCTTTTGGGAGCGATCAGAAGGCAATCAGGCCTCTTCAGGTTAAAAGAGCTGCTTCAGAACTCACCAGGTCTATGAGTTTGGTGACTGGAACTTCTCGGATCGGTCGCTTCATCCGGCACAAGGCCTCGAGCGAGGTGCCAAAGCAGCTGGGCAGGTAGGTCCCACTGATGGTCAGGAAATAGTCCTTCCCTCGGTCCAAGTGTAGGACAAGAATATCCTCGATTTTATCCTCACCAGAGTTCAGGAGGGTGACTGAGTCTTTGCTGACGTACACGTCCAGGGAGATTTCCGTGTGCTCGTCTGCAACACACCGGAGCTCTCAAGAGCACACGGACACTCTCCAAAAGGGGATGACAAGGACAAACATACAGTGGCAGAGACAAAGGCCACGACAGAAAAGACACACAGACAAGACTGATGGCAAGAAAGGTGGGACACAAGAATGCAGGAGGGACTGCATGGAGACGGGATGGGGGGGTCTACAGCAGTACACTCACCTGGCTCCAGGTAACCTTCACAAGGCTCGGCCCGAAGCCATGGCTTGCAGTAGTGACTGTCGTTGAGCTTTGGGATGAAGGAGAAGTGACAGGTGACCTGCCCGTTATTGGTAATCTGGAACTTCTGTTTCTGCAGCTGACGGAACTTCACGTTCTCAAACTCGAACTGCAGAGCAAAGAGAAATCAAGTGATATTCGTGGCCAGGATATGGCACACAGCCAGCCCCCCCAGACTCTGCAGTGGCCCCCCATGGCTGAGAGCAGCCCATCCAGTGCAGAATTCTTCACAGAAGTCTTGCCAAGGAGCCAAGACAACATGTCCTCTCTAACCCAATTCCTGATCATAAGATAAAGGATAGAGTTCCATTTCCTATAATCCAGTTTATTGAACCAAAGTCTTTGAAAGTAGTTCTGCTACTTTGAAGGCTGCTGTGTTTGGGCAGTGACAGTGTTCCAGTTTCATCCTCACCTCTCTCCTGCTCAGCTCCAGTGAAGGAAGAAAGTCATTCTCCATCCTGTCCATTATACGAACAATGTCTTCGAACAGCTTCCGATACTTCTGCTCATCCACAACCTTCACCTGTGGAAGAGAAAAAACACTCAGCAAAGCTTCTGACTAGCTTTCACAGGAACTCTCTTGATCATGAGCAAACTGCAGAAGTGAATTATTTCTCTAAGCACTTGCTTGTGCAGCTGAAAGGCTGAGAGAGTTCACACACGTGGGTGCAGTCCCAAGCCGCATCTGCAACTTTACACAGATTTCACCTCTGCGGGCATTACCAGCGTCTGTCTGGCCACTGGTCACACACCTGGGAGAACACGGGAGGTGCCCTCTGTAGGACAGCATTGGCAAGCTGCAGTACTCCTCATCATTCTCCAGAGGGAAAGGAGAGTTTCTTTAAACAGACTTAGCCTATTCTACTCAGCCCAGGTGAGGCACACATGGAGTGCTGCGTCCAGATCTGGGCTGCAGGAGAGACATGGAGCTCCTGGAGCAGGGCCAGCAAAAGCTACAGAGATGCTGAAGGGCCTGGAGCATCTCCCTTACAGGGAAAGGCTGAGGGAGCTGCGGCTGTTCACCCTCAAGAGGAGACACAGCTGAGACGGGCCCTCAGCCCTGTCTGTCTGTGTCTGCAGGGAGGGCTCCGAGCAGGGCCCAGGCTCTGCTCTGTGGGGCCCAGCAATGGCACCAGAGGAACAGGCAGGAACTGATCCCAAGAAGTTCCACACGAACATGAGGAAGAACTTCTTCACTGTCCAGAACTGCCTGGACACAATCCTGTGCCATGTGCTCTGGGATGGCCCTGCTGGAGCGGGGAGGTGGGACCAGACAACCCATTGTGGTCGCTTCCAACCTGACCCATTCTGTGAGACCTGAGCCACCCAGGGAGCAGGAGGAAGCAAAAATGGACATGGAGTGTCCCCATTTGCTGCACCAGAAAACCCAAATTTGCTGCCACTCTCCACTGAAGACATCCAGGTGTGAACCAGACGACACATCCGACGCAGCACAGGTACAGCCAGGCCCAGGCTGCTGCTGCGTCTCCACGTGGAGGAGGGAACAGCAGGACCCACCCAGTCCAGTGCTGCCAGATGCAGCACCCCCACAGCAGGCACGTCCCAGCTGGGTTCATCCGTGCTCTTGCACCAGCCTTAGCAGAGGTGCCCTGACTCCATCACCGCCTCCCAAAGCAATGCCTGGAATGCCGGGCAGTGCTGGGACGCTGCCCCAAGGTACACACAAACCTACCCCGATGCGGAAAAGGGCGCTGACGGGCTTGTGGTCACTGGTCTTGAGGTCCATGTGACTGCAGTACCGGAGCTGATTGATGTTCCCTCCTCTCCAAAGGATCCGATCACACCACGCTGGCACACGACACTTCCCACTACAAAGAAAAACAGGTTACCAGGGGAATCCAACAATCCTATCAAGCCATCCAAGCTGCTCCTCTTCCCAACAAGGCCGTTCCCTCCACCCACATCATCACAGCAGTGCTGGGATGAACTCCTATCACTTACCCCAACTTGAATTCTGTTATTTCTTCTGCTCTCTTCCCCTTTCCCAATACAGCAGATAAAATCCCCATCCTTTCCAGCACCAGGAAACAAAATAACCCTCAGTCAAGCCCATTTCCACAGCCTGAACCCATGTGTGCTGTGACCCAAGCTGCATGACTTTCTTTTGCTGCCAGACCTTTCTGCCCGCAATCCAACCCATCACTTACTGTTTCCACTACGGAAAGTCTACTCAGTGACTACTATCATGTTATGAAGCCTGAATCCTGGGTTATCCTTCTTCAGATTAACTACTGTGCTGATTCATAAACACAGCAGAGTCAAATTCAATCACCACATGGTTTGAAAGTCATTCTTGGGAGCATCTCCCTGCAGCAGATGCAGCCACGTCTGTGGGAGGCACCAAGCAGGAACCACAGCTGCTATCGCAGCGCAGCCACCCTGTGGGTGTGCAAGTCAGGGGACAGGGTGACTCAGAGAGCCTGTTTCCTTAGCTCTTCAATTCCTTTTTTATACTCTTTGCCTGACCCTGGCAATAGAACAAGCCCCCAGTACAGGGTCACCTGAGCTCACACTTCACCTGCCTTCATGCAGCAGGATCAGCAGCAACAGAGGTTTAAGGGATGTGCCTGGTCAACATACACAGGGGCTGCTTATGGCAGAAAGCAGGAAAGAAAGGAAGGCCAAACATAACACTGACAGGGATTCACAGCTCTAGGAAGCAGGAAATCAAGTTTTGTGAGAAAATGCGTTTTACGTCATAGGTAAATACACCCAGTGGCAGCCAATGTACCTGGAGTCCCAGCGATCTGTTTTAGAGTCATATTTATACGTGGGGATGAATTTAATATCTCCCTCCATGAAATCTGCAAATGCTTTCTTCTGAGTGCGCTGAATATTCAGCTAAAGCAGAAAAAGAAAGCTTTAAAAAGAAAAAAAACCAAACCAAACCCAAGAAACCCTCCCCTGCCACAGCAGTGTCAGAGAGCAGATCTACAGGCAGAGCAACCACAGCCTGTAGCCGGTCTGTGGGATTCACAGACACCCCCAAACTGCCTCTCAGACCTCACACCTTTAACAGTGGTAAAAATTCAACCTGTAGGTGGAATGTTTTCCAAACAGACTGAGTATAAATGGGTACTGCTCACCAGACCTTGCAGGCAGCATCAAATAAGAGTTAAGGGAAACATTAATTACTAAACGCCTTCATCAGTTTTCAGGCTTAAGACTGCCATCATTAATCTTTCCCCATCAGTCATTTTAGCAAGAGCCTCCAGGATTGCACTCGCCTGACAACCTGACACCACCCTTCTTTGCTCCTTTCCCCTTCTGAAAAATCTCCTGGATGTTTTCCTCACTAAGACCTGAGCTACAGCTGTTTCCTGCACGAAGCTCTGCAGTACAGCAAAAATGAGCTACACAGGACAATCAACCAAATTTCCTGTTAAACTGTGTCAGAGGTGATATTGCACCACTGTTGTTCATGTTTCCTGGGGCAACCCTTTACCTGAAAGGCACCTGCTGCCAGTTTCTGTGTGCTGCAGGGAAGTGCTGAGCAGGGAAGGCAACAGCACAGAATTCAGGCCAAACTAGCTGAGCAGATTTGGGCTCCAAATCAATACCTCTTCCACAACACTGATCACAGCAGCTTTTGTTGCTGTTACAAATGCCTGTGTTCAGCTTGTAGTTTGTACTTAAGAGAGAATTCCTGCACTGAGACACAGACACACTTACACAGTGACTGCCTGAGTCGCCCAGTTACCCCAGCATGGACCCCCTTTGTTTAGGGGGATGTTGCAACCAGCACACCCTGTCAGGGTCCAGTGTCTGTGTCTATGTCCAGACCCTTACTGCAGTGTGTCACGGAATTATGTAGGTTGGAAAAGCCCTCCAAAACCATCGAGTCCAACTGTTCCCCCAGCACTGTCAAGGCCACAACTAACCTATGTCCCCAAGTGCCACATCTACGTGTCTGTTAAATCCCTCCAGGAACGGGGACATCACTGCCCTGGGCAGTCTGTGCCATGCCTGGACAGCACTTTCCATAAAAAAATTTTCCCTAATATCCAACCTGAACCTTTTCCAGCATAACTTGAGGCCGTTTCCTCTTGTCCTGCCAGTTGTTACCAGGGAGAAGAGACCAACCCCCACCTGGCTACACCCTCCTCTCAGGGAGTTGTAGAGAGCGAGAATATCCCCCTGAGCTGCCTTTTCTCCAGGCTGAGCCCCCCAGCTGCTCCTCATCAGATTTGTGCTCCAGCCCCTTCCCCAGCTCCATGTCTGCCAGCTCCTCCCAAGCAGACCAAGATGACCTCCCAGGGATGGGGAGAACGTGAGCGAGTTCACTGACCTGGTCATACGTCAGCAGCTTCTGAAGCTCGTTCTTGCTGATGAGATTCTTCACTTCACTGGCATCTGGCAGACACAGCCTGTAGTTCAAGTCTCCCAGCCAGATAACAACACTGCAAACAAAGATACACATACAATCAGAATGGTCTGGTTTGGAAACGAGCTTAAAGCTCATCTTGTTCCAGCCCCCTGCCATGGGCAGGGACACCTTCCACTATCCCAGATTGCTCCAAGCTCCATCCAACCTGGCCTTGGACAATTCCAGGTATGGGGCAGCCACAGCTTCTCTGGGCACCCTGTGCCAGGGCCTCCCCACCCTCACAGGGAAGAACTTTGGGAGCAGATCAGCAGTTTAACAGCTCCCTTTTGTAAACCACATTAAGGCTGAGACATGTGGAAGACAAAAAGGAGACATTAAAAATTGAGTCCAACAGGAGAAATTTCTAGTGACAGCAGATCCTACAGGACTAAGTCCACCTCCTTTGGAATTCCCCAAAGATTGAAGGCTTGGTTGAGCAGGAGATAACGCATTTGCCTCAGCTGAAACAAGCCAGAGAACAGCACTGACTCTCCAATGAAGCAAAACCACACAAAATCCAGCTGGTACTGAGGCTCTTCTAATGTTAAGAAGAGGACAATGGTGGAGCTCATTAAACAGAGCCAGTCTGTCAGCCAGCAGGACAGGTGAGGCACCTGTATCTGCAGGGTTTATCCCTCATGTGACACCCTGTTTTTACCTGTTGTTTTTTCACTGCCTTTCCTTCAACCAGAGCAGGCCACTGCTGCACTACCTGCTGAGTGAAGACTGCCTGACGCAGAATTAGCAGGAGCAGATTTAGGTTCCTGGAGTTTACAATCTCCTGGGCATTGTGTCCCATCTCAGCCATCAGCCACATCTCACTAGCACCTGCTCCCACCCTGCTCCTCTCCAGGGTTCCAAACAGGCCTACAGCCTTCTGGTTATCAGCAGCTAAAGAAACACTCATGGGACTCGCTCTTTACTCCATAAAGGTTTCATTTAAAGATTAAAATTTAAACCTCTCACTAGTACCAAAGCTCTTCCTGTTTATAGTCAAACCTCAGCATTTCCATTAGTGGATTATCAAAGATAATCTAATATTTAAAGTTCTTTTCTGTACTAATCCATTCTACATTTTTGGTTTTTAAATTTTTTAAGTATTAATTTAAGAAGTACCAACCACTTGCATTCTGCTTAGGCCGGCTGAAAAGGAAGTTATACACAAATGCAAGGAGAGGGATGTTGGGGACAGGGTGCACAAGGCATCGCAGCAAGGAGGTGACCAGTTTGTCCGCAGGAACTGCAGCACACCACAGCCCTTGGGACTTTGAATTATTTCATCAAGCCAGAAAACTTATCTGCATGAAACCTCCTGTTGCTGCAATTCTGACTTGACTTGGGTTACTCGACACCACAAGGGTACAACTCACTCGTGCTTCATGATGTTGAGCTCAGACAGGCTGTCATTGGGGATCATGAAGCTCATCCGGGCACAGATGTCCTTGTAGTCCTGGTTTCGGCGCTCAAAGTCCTCCACGTGGGCAGCCAGGTGGGAGTTGACGACACAGAAGGTGGTGTTGTAGAACATGAACCTGATGGCCACACCACCCTTGTTGCCCTGGGGACAGGAGGGACCAGTGGGGTTGGAGCAGGTGGCAGGTGAGGCATGGGGAGGGGACTGGGATGGCACAGGTGAACCAAACCAGACTGTGCCACTTCTTGCATGGATACAGGGAAGCAACAAGCTGGCCTCAGTGACTCACCATCTTTCCCATGACTCCTGTGCCCACAGACTCCGTCACAATCTCTCTGATATTGCTCAGATGATCCTTCTTAGCAAATATGAGCAACATCATCCCAACCAGGCGGACCATTTGCACCTGCAACAATAAACGGGATCCTGAGTTCCCAGAGAGGCAGTGGGAAGGCAGTTCTGATCTGCTCTGCCTGATGCTCTGCTGCTCTGGCTCTCCCTGTTCCTCACGTTCTGTACTCAATCCCTAATTGCAACAACAGAACCCAAAGGGTCTCCTGTCCACAGCAAGGTTCTTGGGGTCCATCTGTCACCCCCCAAGTGACAGAGCTCACTGCATTCCCCACTCTGGTCTCTCCCTACAACAGGGTGGGCAAAGAGAAACTGAATAAATGCGCAGCAGGTTTGTGCCTCAGGTCTCACCCTTGCCATGCTCTCACCAGCACAAGCAGAGAAGCCCCTGAGTGCTCCAGCCAGGCCCAGAGCTGGGGCTGTCCTGAGGCTGCAGGTGCAGTGGGAGTCAGAGCTCACCTTGGCTTACTCCGGACTCCAGTGCAGAGGGGAATGGACAGAGATGTTCTTATTTCCCTGAGGCAGACGTGCTGATGCATGGGGTAGCAAAAGGCATCTCTGAGCTACACAGGCTGACTCATTTACAGGAAACACTCGTTCCCTAAAGCCAAGGGCTTCTCTGGATCTGAGCAGTGACCCACTCCTGCAGAGCTCAGCCCACAGGGGTTAACACCGTGCTCATGTGCCCTGTCCCAGTGGGGATCTCAGGTCTGCTGCTGATCTTTTACATGTGCTAAGCCAACACTGCCCAGTCTGTGACCTTCCTGCACCTCCAGAACAGTGGTATCACCACTCTGAAACAGTGACAAGGCCTCACCTGCTTGAGCACAGTCTGCATGCTCACCTCTATGCACAGAAACATTCACATGTGTTGGGACTAAGTCTATGGCATGAGAAAAGAAGCTGAGAGCAGAGAATTCAGCTGCAAGGGCCCAGCACCTAGTCTGCTCTGCAGGAGCAGAATTTGCAAGTGACCACAAGCCTTATCTACAGCTCCAGCCACTTCCCCCCTCCTGCAGCCATATCCTGTGCTCTCTCTTTCACCAAGGTGGGAGAAATTCACCCAAAACTCAAGTGAAGCAAAGGGAGGGGAGGGAGCAGGAGCCTCTCTGCAGTTCGGGCCACGACTCCTGGCTCCCCTTGACAGGTCTCATTTCAGCAAGATACTCTATTCCCTGCTCCATTCCCTGTAACACCTGCCCCTGAGCTTAGCTCAGAGCAAGCAGGATGGGCTGTGACAGCAAACACACGGGCTAAGGAGGAAGCGGAAACCCATCCATGTATTCGAGACTGGTCCCTGCAGCAGAAAGGTTTGTCACAGCAGAGATAAAACCAATGTCTTGCTCTAAACCAGCAAGAACAAAGTCCTGCTGCCACAGCTGAAGCAGTTCTGACCCAAGGCAGCAGCATCCAGAAGATTTCACTTCATAAATCATCCCATTCCTTCAGGGAAAAGCTGTTCATCTAATTTACCAGCTCAGGACACACCTGGCTTCTATACTACAGGATGAGGAGTAATACAGGTATAGAATTTGAACCTGCTGCTTCCCTGGCACCTACCTCCTATTTGATAAAGGTATTGTGATCCCCACTTTTACAAATTTCTATTTCAAAGCACAGTATTTCCCTACAACTGTGGTACAGAAACAGACTCTCCAGATTTAACTTGGCCCATTTAACACATGCCCAGGCATGCATATGCCCAGTATCACCCTTGGTTTGCTCCTTGGACAGGTGAGGAAAGGGGAAGCTCCTTTTCCTTTTTCCTTCCCATCATGCCAGCTCCATGACAAGACCCCACGCCACTGAGCAGAACTCACTTTCTTGTATTTGGCCTTAGGGTGCAGGGCCCTCTCCACAGCAGACAGCCACTCCTGCTCCTTCATGGAATCAAAGTAGAAAAAAGCCTCCGTGCTGAGGTCCAGCTCCTGAAACCTGGAAACCCAAGAGCTTAGCACCTCCAGTCCTCCTGCACATCCCCCTCTTCCTACAGGAATGTGAAACCTCCAGCAACAGCCCTTGGAGGAACAGCTCCTTATGGCCACTTGCTAAATAAAGCAGTACAATTTCCCCACAGTGCCTCTGAGATCCTACCCCAAACCCCCCAGCAACCCTCTCCCTGAGAAACATCACTTTAGGCAGAGGACAACGAGCGAGCTCTGCGGATGCCCCCAGGAAAATCTATTCTGTCATGCCAGCTCTGTTCAACCTGATCCTCTGCCTCATCCGATGGCTTTTTGCCCTCAGACGGCCCCTGTGTGACACAGCTCAGCTCTGTGCAGCCTGTGAGAGCACGACAGGAACCTAAACCAAACCCAGCCCTCCTGGATCCCAGCAAGAGCATCAAGGATCCCCCCAGCTGCTCACCCGATGCAGTAGAAGTCCGGAGGCTCCACGTCACACACCAGCCATGGATTCAAGAAGCTGTCAGGAGACTGCCCATTCACATTCCATGTTCCCACAAAGAACCTACAACACAAAAGCAGCTGAGCTGTTAGAAAACACAATGAAAACCACAGCAGCACAGCAGTGTTCCGGCTGGAAGCACGCACTGTCCCTGCACGGGGCCATGCCAGCCGTGGGGGAACTGAAATTCACAGAATCATTGAGGCTGGAAAAGATCTCCAGGATCATCGAGTCCAACCTGTGCCCAATGCCCACCTTGTTCCCAGCCCAGAGCACTGAGTGCCACGTCCAGTCGTTCCTTGGACATCTCCAGGGATGGGGCCTCCACCACCTCACTGGGCAGCCCCTTCCAATGCCTGACCACCCTTTCCATGGAGAAATTCCTCCTGGTGTCCAACCTGAATCTTCCTTGGTGCAGTTTGGGGCCATTTCCTCTTGTACTCTCCCTTGCTCCCTGGGAGCAGAGCCTCTGACCTCCCCCCAGCTGCATCCTCCTCTCAGGGAGGTGGGGAAAGCCAGAAGGTCCCCCCTGAACCTCCTTTTCTCCAGGCTGAGCCTCCCCTGCTCCCTCAGCTGCTCCTCGAAAATTCTCCCAGGCTTGGCTCACTCCCAGTGACACTCCTCTCGGAGTAAGACATTCCACCAGCAAACATCTGGCTCCTTTAACACCACAAGGGGCGACACCATGACACTATGGTGGGACATCTGTCTTCACCCTCTCTGCCCACCTGCTCCAGCCTTACCAAGGCTCAGGAGATCTGACACACACACAGAGAAGGCAAAAGGAGCAGCAGCCTCATGGACACTTGGTGACTTTTGGGCTGTACCATCCCAATGGCCACCAGAGCTGCAACCCATCAGCAGCTGCCAGGGTCCAATCCTGGGTGAGATCCGAGCTCACCGGAGAGATCCCGCAGCTCTGTCCTTCCCTCCCAGCTCTCACCTGAAGTTGTGCAGGTTGATGTAGGCCTTCTCCCTCTTGGCCAGCACATGTTTGATGAGCCCCTCCCTCTGTCCTGACTGCGTGCTGGGCAAAAACATCTTGCGCATCGTGTTGGTCACCTTGGGCTGGTCTCTGGATGTGCCTTCTCTCTCTCGGTGAGATCTAGGAAGGAGGCGAGAGCAGCACTAGAACCAGTTCTGCTGTCTAGGAAGAAAAGTAAAAAAGGGAACAGATCCCTCGCCTTACTTACTGCTTATTCTGAGGGACAGGAGGAGGCGGGGGCTCCCGCCGAGATCCCGTTTGGTGGTTTTGCATGTTCCTTTTCTCTTCTAGGCTCAGAGTGTTGAAGTCATCCTCAAACCCCAGAGCTCCTGTACCGAAAAATCCAAGAAAAACACCCTTGGAAACAATCTGAAACAGCTCAGATCAAGAAGGAAAAAATGTAACTCCACAGAAAGCAAAAAACCAAATGATAGTAGGAACGTATCAACTGTGTGACCCTGGAAATGGGAGAAAGGGGCACTAACCACCAGTCAAGGCAGGAAGGATCTTAACATGCACAAACCAAGGGTGAAAATAGCACTCCGGAAAGAATTAACAGACAAGGGAGCAGGGCCAGACCCAGCTCCCACCCTGGGCACCCCAGCACTGCACAGGCCCCGGAGCAAAGCCAACTGTACCTGGAGATAGACCTGTGAGGCTCTTCTCCACCTGATGCCAGACAGCTGAGTCCTTAGGTTCAGGAAGAGACGCTTTCAGCTGGGCTGGAAAAAACCCCATCCCTGTCAGAAACTGCTGGCAGAGGATTTCACATGCACAGATGCAATTCTGCTCACCTTCCTGTATGCTCTGCACTTCCGACAGGAATCCCAAGCAGCGCTCCTCGTCAGGGATCTCGAAGAGCCGCTCCGGCGTCTCGTGACCCTGTATCCGGACCTTGCAGCCTGCTTCAAACACACTCACTGAGTCAGCCCGGGCTGGCTCACAGAGAGCTTCCAGGTGTTGTTTGTGATGGAAACCTGCACCTAAGTTACTCTCCCTGCGCTTCTGAGGTCCCCCCGCCCTGCTTGGGGTATCCCCAGCACGTTCTCCTGGCTTTAGGAATCCTTCTCCCTACTGCAATCTCGAAGAGCTCTAAAAGCAGGAAGAAAAATTGCAAACATTTCAATCATTCGCATTTCAAACCTTGTCTGTCATGACAACCGAGTGTCTGACAGAGCCAGATGACAACATCAGAGGGAAAACAATCCCTGTTTGAGCAGAGGACAAACACAGAGCCTGGGGGAAGACTGGAAGGCAAGACAAGCACCAGCGGCTGTTCCCTGACAGGACCTTTAGCCACACCACTGCCCTTACAAAACTTACTGTTTGTAGCTATATCAATCAGCAGAGTTTCTTCTGCCTCTAGAAAAGAGAAACACAGGATCAGTAGAGCTCACACTGGATGCTGCAGTAATTGAGGACTCATATAATTACACTGCCTGCTACCAGCCATGAAAGAGTCCTGACAGAGGAACAAAGAGCTCTAATTTACATCCATGCATTCCTAACGGCTCTGGCAGAGAGAACCTGGCCAGGCACCTCCCAACAAGTGTCCCAGGGAGATTCCCACCACACAGTTCTCATACACCTGGACGGTTTTTCCCCATCAGTGCAGCTACTTTGGGAAAGACCAACTTGACAAGGAACTTCAGAGCTTCTCTACAGAGCAAGACCAGGGGCAAAACTTCACCGAACTGCACACGAGGGAATCAGCAAATCCAGGAAAAGGTGCTTTTACTCCTGACAAGGATTTTCCCCAGGGCCACTCACTGCTATTTAAGTCCTTCCAAGACAAGGCCTAAAGCCTTTCCTCATCCAACATGTAGCTGTTGGGAGCTGAGAGCTTGCTAGACCTTGTGGAAGTTTAGATGTAAACATGCAGGAATAAGGCAACAGCTCCCAACTCCTGGCATAGCAGAGAAGCCCAAGGGACAGACACCAGCACACACCAAATTCCAGACCCTGAAACCAGGTTCTGCATGTGTTGGCCCTGTGTGATGCCAAGCCCACCACGCATTGGAGGCAGCCAAGTTCCTCACAACTGCATGCTAACGTGGACTGACAACCTGCTTGGATGAGGAACAAGGGGATTCCATAAAATGTGAGTTGCTGTTTCACAGGGAAAGCCGCTGGCTCAGGAGGCAGGTCAGGAAACACCACTAAATTTGGGGTTTGTGGATGGACAGCAGGGGATTCTCAACCTTTCCCCCAGCAGTCAGTACCTTGCACACATTTAAAGCGGCTATTGATGGGAATATAATCCGGATCAGAGTTTTCTTTCTCCTGGGAGCGAATAACGACCCTGCAGACAGAAGGAAGGCTTGTAAAGATCCAGCAGCAACGCCCTGCTCACGCACACACAAATGGGAGCGGTGTGTACAGAGACACAATGTTTGATTTCTATCGCTAAGCTTCTGGGGCAGGAGGAGGAAAAAGGCAAAGAAGGTGAGACCGTGCAGGACGCGGATCCTCGGCAGGAGAAGTAAGAGCTGTTGAACTCTCCCTGCCACGGGGCAGGTCCAACGCCGGGGTCGCAGCGGCTCTGGCTGCCGGAGGAGCATCGGGGAGCCGGGAAGGCACCTCCGGAGCGCCGGTCCCGCAGCCCCCCGCCCGCAGGGGAGGGCGCGCAGGGCTCCCGAGAGCCACGACGGCTGTGGCAGCTCGGAGGAGAACCGAGCCGTGCCCGGCCACGGCGCGTCCCGCCCCGAGCCCCGCCGCGGCGGCACCAACCGAGGCGAGCCGGGCCCCGCCAGGCTCGCACTCACCCGTAGCGGCCGGCCCGCCGCTCCAGGCCGAGCACGCACGGCTCCCGCCGCCCAGCCCGCACCTCCGCGCCGGCAACGCTCTGCGCCGCGGTTAAGGAAACCTCCGCTCACCGGCCCGGCCCGCCCCGCCGCCCCCCCCGCCCGGCCCCGCCGCGCCCGGTGGATACGAGCAGGCCGCAGCCCGCGGCGCGCGCCTCCATGGCGGCGCTCGGTCTCCCGGCGACTCCGCGCTGGTCACGGGCGCGGAGCAGAGCGGCACTCGCCGCCGCCGCCGCGCCTCCTGCTGGCGGGAGGACCCCGCCGCCCGCGCCCGTGACGTGCACCGATGGCGCGGCAGGAGCCGGGAGTGCACCGGGAGCCAGGGAACTTGTGTATGTGCCGGGCGCCCCCGGATGTCCCGCACCTCGCTTCCCACCACGCGGCGGGACAGCGACCGGGCGGGACCGGCGCTGGTCCCGGTGTCCCCCCAGCCCGGGAGGAGGTGCGGGCAGCGCCCGGCCCCGCCCCTTTGCTCCCGCCCCCGACATTGATTGGCTGCGGGCGATGCTGATTTACATGTGCGCGGTGCAGGACGGGAAGGGCCGGGTTTGAAGCGCAGGGCGGCAGCGCCATGGCCGCCCCCGGGCCGGGAGAGGCGGCGGCGGCGGAAGAGGAGCAGTACCGGGGGTGAGCGGGGACGGGGCTGAACGGGCGGGGCGGGACCCCGTGGGAGGGCTGGACTGGGCTGGGGCCGGGCTGGGGTGGGGTTGGAGGTGGCGGTGGCAGGCCGGCCCTCCCGGGTGTAGCCCGGGCCTGGCCGCCCGGTTCTCACGGTGACTCCCCCAGGCTCGTGACCAGCGCGAAGGCGGCGGCGAGCGACGGAGACCTGGAGGAGGCTCTGCGGCTGTTCCGGCTGGCGGCTGCTATCCGCCCCAGCGAGAAGCTGCGGGGCCGCATGCAGCGCGTGGAGGAGGCGCTGGCGGCGGCCGAGCAGGAGCAGGAGCAGGATGAGGGCTTCGTGGACGTGTGCGGCAGCGGCCTGCTGATCTACGGGGAGATGCACGGGAAGCTGTTCCAGCACCAGCGGGAAGGTGTTGCGTTCCTGTACCGCCTGCACCGGGAGGGCAAGCCTGGTGCCATCCTAGCAGACGACATGGGCCTGGGCAAGACTATCCAGGTAATTGCCTTCCTCTCAGGTATGTTTGACGCCGAGCTTGTCCAGCACGTCCTGCTCGTCATGCCCACCACCCTAGTCAGCAGCTGGCTGGCTGAGTTCGCTCGCTGGACCCCCGGCCTACGCGTCAAAGAGTTCCATGGCACCAGCAAGACAGAACGCACCAGGAACCTGGAGAGGGTCCAGAGGAAGAATGGCATCATCATCACAAGCTACCAGATGCTCATTAACAATTGGAAGCAGCTGGCCAGCCGCCACGAGCAGGAGTTTGTCTGGGACTACGTCATTCTTGACGAAGCACATAAGATCAAATGCCCATCAAACAAGACCACCAAGTGTGTGTATGCAATCCCGGCCCAGCACCGCATCCTGCTCACGGGCACCCCTGTGCAGAACAACCTGCGGGAAATGTGGTCCTTGTTTGACTTTGCCTGCCAAGGCTCCCTCCTGGGAACTGCCAAAACTTTTAAAATGGAATATGAGAATCCCATTACCAGGGCGAGGGAGAAGGACGCGACTCCAGGTGAGAAAGCACTGGGGCTAAAGATATCGGAGAATCTCATGGCCATTATAAAGCCCTATTTCCTCAGAAGGACCAAGGAAGACATCAAAAGCTATCATGCTGATAAAGTGGATGCTCCTCTTCCTGAGGATCCAAGTGAGAACAAGGCTCCTGTCATGCCATCTCTCACTAGGAAAAATGACTTTGTTGTGTGGGTGTACCTGGCACCGGTGCAGGAAGAAATCTACAGGAACTTTCTCTGCCTGGATCATGTGAAGGAAGTGCTGATGACAACCCGATCACCTTTGGCTGAGCTGACAGTCCTGAAGAAACTCTGTGACCACCCCAGGCTTCTGTCTGCGAGAGCCTGTATCCAGCTGGGCTTGGAAGAGCAGGAGGGCTCTGAGCAGGATTACAGGATGGAAGCAGGTATGCTTTCAGGCATGAACAAAATAGATCATCTCTCTGATGAGACTGTGATCCAGGAGTCTGGGAAGATGCAGTTCCTTGTGGGGCTGCTGGAACGGCTGAGAGAAGAGGGACACCGAACCCTGGTGTTCTCACAGTCGAGGAAGATGCTGGATATCATAGAGCTCGTTCTGTCTCGCCGACAATTCCAGATCCTGCGCATCGATGGCACGGTGACCCACCTGACGGAACGGGAGAGGCGCATCAACGCCTTCCAGAGCAACACGGACTACTCTGTCTTCCTGCTCACCACGCAGGTTGGGGGTGTTGGCATAACCTTGACAGCAGCCAGCCGAGTGGTGATCTTTGATCCCAGCTGGAATCCAGCAACCGATGCTCAGGCTGTGGACAGAGCTTACAGGATTGGGCAAAAAGAGAATGTAGTGATTTACAGACTGATCACCTGCGGCACCGTGGAAGAGAAGATATACAGGCGGCAGGTATTCAAAGACTCGTTAATCAGACAGACCACCGGTGACAAAAAGAACCCATTCCGTTATTTCTCCAAGCAGGAACTAAGGGAGCTGTTCACGTTGGAAGATACTCGGACGTCTGCGACTCAGATCCAGCTGCAGTCCCTGCATGCCATGCAAAGGAAGTCTGATCTGCAGCTGGATGAGCACCTTGCTTACCTGCATTCCCTGGCAATGTTTGGCATTTCCGACCACGATCTGATCTACACAAAGGAGATGGCTCACGAGGAGCAGGTGGAGAGCGAGGAAGCCCATCAGTACATCCAGCGGAGGGTACAGAAAGCCCACGAGCTGGTCCAGCTGGAGTCCCAGCTCAGAGATCAGAGGATGGAGGGGATGAGAAATGCTTGTGAAGAGAAGTGGCAAAGACCATCAGGATCAGTTTCCAGGCCTAAGAAATTGTCTCCAGGGTTGAACGACAAAAATCACTTTGTTTCACCACCAGTAGCTGATGCACATGAAAAAGACAAAGTTATTGATCTTACAGAGGATGAGGAGGCCCAGGTGCTCGATGTCAGCTCCAAAATGACAACTCTGACTCTTGCTGACTTGGATGAAGAGAAACTGGCACAAGATGTGTCCAGTATGGAGACAGAAGTGCTCGATACCAGCAAGACAGCAGAACAATCTGATATACAAGAATCTGAGCAAAATCTTGAATCTAGCATTACACCATCATCCCCTGCACTCGAGAAAGAGAGTCAGAGCCCCCAAGAGAAACAGCGTTCACAGGTACATTCAGACAGCTTGGCCGAGGCAAGGAATGACCTGTCTGGGCATTGTCACAATTCCTCCAAGTCTGGCATGGCTGACGATCCTAAAAGAAATGCAGAATTGTCAGTTCAGGTACTTGACCCACACGCTGCCCTGGGGACAGAGCAGAACAATGTTTCTGAGCCTGCTTCTGCAGTGCTGAGTTTATCAAATGTTACACCAGAAATCGATGCTGAGCTCTACAAGTCTCACGTGCTGGAACATAGCTTTGAGGGTACATCTGCTCCTTCTCTCCAGGATCAAGTTGACTTCAATCTGGTTTTGGAAGAATCTGAAGAGGAACGGCAGGATGCCTCAAGTGGAGAAGGATCAGTGGAACACCCTGAGACGGAGAGCATACGACTCCAGGTAGAAAGCTTGTGTAAATCTCCAGACAAAGAATCTCCGAACAAAACCTGGCCAAGTGAGACCAGTAGCCACGGCAAACCCTCTCCCACAGCTGAGGAAGAGCCAAATGCCTCTCTGCAGGGGGGTGAAGCATCAGAGGAAAGCAGTGGTCTCGTTACTTTTGGTAGGAAGAAACGCTTAAACAGAATTTCTTCAGACAGTGGGAGTGACGGGCAGCCTGAACAAGTGCCCTCCTCTCCCTTGGACAGCGCTTGGCACCGAGTTCAGGAAGGAATTAGCGCTTCCACCCCTAAATATGACACCAGCAGAGCTAAAGCCGTCTTTTCTCCCCAACTAAACAACAGTGGTAACAGGTCTAACGCTTCCAGGCGCTCGTTCATCAGCAGGTTGGTAGATGAGGTGGAGGATATTGGCGAAATCATGGGAACCACTGATGAAGAAGATGATGATGACGGTGATGAGGAGCAAGATGGGCTTGTGGAAGAAGAAGCGGAGGAGTGCACTGGGGAATCTGCTGAGCCTGAAGAAGAACCGACTGGAGAAACACTTGATACAGGTGAAGAGTCCTCCCACACAGACAGTGTGGAATCTGAGCAGTCCGAGGCAGAGGAGACGGAGTCATCTCAGGAGGAATCAACGGGTGACGCTGAGCTCCAGTCGGGCGAGCAGATTGACTACTTCACCCAGGAAAGCAGGTCTGAAAAAGGCATGGGGCAGAGCTCCTCTCCTGCTGCAGGAGATTATGACACCTTGGTGCACAGTGGGAAGAAACTTCAGAATGATGGAAAACTCCAGGAGGCGTTGGACTGCTTCCTGCAAGCTCTTGACATAAAAAGTGGTGATCCTGAAGTTATGCTCCTGACTCTGAACTTGTACAGACAGCTAGCCCAGAAGTGACATGTGTGGCTCTGTGAAGACAGTCTGGCTGTTCCTCGTTACCGCGTGTCTGCACCATGGCCCCAGGATCCCTGAGCCAGCTCCAGGCTGGTGCCTGCCATATACTCGTGTGACTGAGCAAATTCAGCACCTCCTGCTTTAGGAAACAGTCCAAACATCCAGGTGTTGGATGCCGGGGAGGGAACTTCACTGTGGAGTCAGCTCACAAAGGTGAAAATGGTTCATGTTCCTGTCTGATTATTTAATAAAAAAAAAGGTATTGTTCATGTCTAAACCCTTCTCCATGCTGGCAGCCCTGGCTTCACCTTTCTACCCTCCAGGTTCTGTCGCTCCTCTCCCCTGAGAAGGTGGGGAC
Organism: Lycocorax pyrrhopterus obiensis; assembly: GCA_014706295.1. Lineage (NCBI taxonomy): Eukaryota > Metazoa > Chordata > Aves > Passeriformes > Paradisaeidae > Lycocorax > Lycocorax pyrrhopterus. The sequence goes on from JACSVZ010000005.1 coordinate 11,862,524, forward strand.
AGTGCAGTCCCACAGTCACTGTACAGCCCAGCCTTGGGCTGCTGTGGTTCCTCCCTCCTTCTGGGTTTTAAATAAGCCAGTTTGGGTGCCTGAAGGTCACCCACCATTTGGGTGAGCTGAATGCTGGTGCAAAGGAGACTCCTGCAACCTGGTTGTTAAGATGGTTTGAGAATGGATTGGCTGTGGAGAAGTTAAAAGATTTAAAAGATGTTTGCTGCTCTAATTTCTCCAAACAGTGAGATTTCTCCAAACATTACCCTACTGCAGCACAGGACACCACACCTGGCTGAGCTGCGCAGTTTGGGAGAGGAGCTCTTTGTACTCGGAACCACAGCAAACACGGACCTAATTCTGCTGGTGCAGTTGTGCCAACATGCTTTTGCCAACAGAGAAAACAGAGCTCTGGTAGCCTGGAAACAAGTGGTTTATTAATAGAGCACCATTACATGGGGCAGTGTCTGCTCTGGGCAGCCTGTCTGCCCTCCACAGCAAGCCATTCATTGGCTTCTCTGAGTTTCCATACTCAGCAAAGCCAACGCCCTGAAAAGGGAGAGAAGAGAACGTTTCACCTCACGTCTTCCTTCTGTGGAATCTCGGGAAGGGCCTTTTGTTCTTTGATGTTTCCTCCTCATCTCCAAGCTCTGTGCATGGTGCTCACCTGTAAACAAAGCTGGTGCCTGTTGCCGGCGCTGTGGCTGGTTTGGGGGCTCTGCGGGCAGGAAGGGGATCATGGCTCTGGGATGGATTCCTGAGATGGCAGGAACCCGCTGGGCTGCTTCACTTGCACGCCCCACAGCACAGGGGAGTGCAGGAAGCGGCACACAAGCGTTTAGTGGCTTTTTGCTTATTTGAACCCGAGTTATCCAATTTCTTCCCCCAGCTCTGAGTGGGCAAGGTGGAGCTGTAGGAAGAGGTGAGTCTGTGCTCAGGAGAGCTCTTCCTTCCCTCCTGCCCCCAGCTCCAGTGCTACCCACCCTTCACTGAAGGGACTGTCCTGCAGCCTCGGAGCACAGCTGCACCATGGGAGCTGTATGCACCCTCCTGGGGAGGATGGAGATGGAGACCAAGCCCTGGGGACCCCTCTGTCCCTTTCTTTTTGCACATAGAAAAGCCTGGGCACCTCATTCTGCTGACAGACCATTATCTCCACAGCAGGAGAAGCAAGAGGCTGGCCTGCCAGGCAACAGAGACTTCAATATCTGTAAAAGGCTCTTGTTTCACCCTTCCCAGGGACGCTTTACCTCTCCAGGCAGGGCCCTGCTCTGCCAGCACAGTGGGCAGGGACAGCCAGCTGCCTCCAGGCATGTTGCTGGTTGTGCCCGACTTGCTCCAAGGCCAAAGTGTCTGGGACTCAGGATTCAAGCAGTCAACAAGGCCATCGTGGTCATTCATGTTTTATTTTCTGCCTTCCACCATGATAATGTGGTATCCGAACTTGGTCTTGATGGGAGGGTCTGTGTACACGGGCTTGTCCATGCTGCTCACAGGCAGGGCAAACGCTGCCTCCTGGAATGGTCCCACCATGGAGCCTCTGGTCATCCAGCCCAGGTCTCCCTGCAGGAAGGGACCGTCGGGGTTAAGCTTTGAGACTCAGCGCAGGGAGGGTGGGCGATGCGGCCGTGGGACGGGTCCGTGCTGACAGTGGTGACGAGCAGGACCCAGGCTCCCGCAGGCGCTGCCCGGCCCCACTGCCCCGTCCCGGGCGCAGCACTCACCCCTTGCCTGGCCTTGTCCTCGCTGTACTGCGCCGCCACCTCGCTAAAGCGCTGCCCGGACTTCAGCTTCTCCATGGCCTCCATGGCCCGGCCGTGCTTCTCGCACAGGATGTGCCGAACCTGCAGGGAGGACAGCGGGGCTGTGGCGAGCGGGGCGGCGGGCGGGACGAGCCTCCAGGTGCGGACTGGAGAACCCGCACCCCGCCTGGCCCCCGCCGCCCCCTGCGCTCACCTTGACGGCGCTGCCGCCTCCCTTCGGGCCCTGGGCTTTGCCCTCGTTGCTGCCGCCGCCGCTGTCGCCGCCTGTGAACCGAGCACCCTGAGACCGGCCCGGTCCCCGCCGCCCCTGCCGGGCTCTAAGATCGGTTCGGCCCCCACCGCCCCCGGGCCCCCGCCCGGCCGGTCCCGGTGCCGCCCCCGGACCCCCGCCCGGCCGGTCCCGGTGCCACCCAGCCCCGCTCACCCTTCCCGGCTTTGCCGCCGCCTTTGCCTTTAGGCGCCATCTTGCCGCCGTGAGGCCGCCCCTGCCCCGCCTCTGCGGCCCGGCCCCGCCCGCCGCCCCCGGCTGCCCGCGCCGTGCCGGGATGGAGCCGCGCGGGGCTGGGAGGGGCGGGGGCTGCGGGGCACGGGGCCGTGCCTGCTCGGCGGGGGCTGCGGGACGCGGGGCCGTGCCCGCCCGGCGGGGGCTGGAGCCACCCGGCTCACACAGGGCTGCGCTCGGCACCCACGGCCGTACCCAGCGCCCGCCCAGAGCTGTCCCCAGCACTCTAGGCTGTCCCTCTCATCCACCCCACATGCCCCAGGTTGCCAAGTCCACTCCCAGTCCACCCCTCCCCACTTCAGTCCTCCCCCCGGCCTGTCCCCGGTGCCCAGCGCTGTCCCCAGCACGAGCGCTGACCCCAGCAGTGCCCCCGGGCTGTCCCTGTCCCTCCCATCCCTCCCACCTGCCCCCAGGACGCCAAGTCCATCCCCAGCCCCTCACACCATCCCCGGCCCGCCCTCCGGCCTGTCCCCAGCGCCCACCCGGGCTGTCCCTGACACCTCCGTGTCCCTGTGCCTCCCCCAGAGCCACCGGGGACACGCGGGTGCGTGGCAGAGCTGTGACGGGGCCGGCTCCGCTCGAGCCACCCGCGGGTGTCAGGGCGTGCCCCCCTCCCCAGCGCCGGTCCCTCGGCAGCCCAAAGAAGCACAGGCACAGGCACAGGCGGGCAGCAGGGAGCACTTTACCAAGCTGGCGAGATAAAAAGTACAACATTCCGTAGTTGGCACCTTGGCGGCCCCCACCCCGGGGCAGGGCTGTCCTGCCGGCCGGGCTCTTCCCGGGACCCCACTGCCTTCCCAGCGGAACAGCCGCAGCCAGAGGGAGCAGGGAGCGAGCGGCCAGGGACGAGCACTGAGCCAAGAAGAGCCCCAGGAAGAGCCCCAGGGAGAGCATGTTCCTCCAGCCAGGGAAATCAGGATCTCCATCCCATGGCCAATCTCCATTCCGATCTCCATTCCATGGCCAATCTCTGTCCCACAGTTGACCTCTGGCCCACTTGGACATTCCTCCCTGGCAGCATTGGCCACTCCAGCTGCCAGTGGTGCTGGGGGTGTTGCAGGGGGGTCCCTGCCCCGTGCTTGCCCCCAGCCCCCTTTGCCGGCTCTGTCCCTGGTTTCCTGAGCAGTCATGTGCAAAATGTACCCGTCCCCAGAGCTTCCCAAGCTGTGCCCTGGCCCCATCCCACACCAGCACCCTGCCAGTGGCTGGGGCTGCAGGATGGGGGTGAAATGTGGACATTCATTAGAGCTATTTTTTTGTGGTTTTTTTTTTTTTTTCCTGAGTTTCTCAGCCTGGCTCTTAATTACAGGCTTAAATCTGCAGCCCTGGGAGAGGAAAGGGAGAGATAGGCGAGTACCAGGAGGGAGGAGAGGAGAACCAACTGAAGCGTCAGTGGGATTAGATCCAGGGTGGGGGCAAGGATGGGGAGGTGTTTGCCCGGGCTGTGCTCCCTGGGGATGCAGAGCTCCTGGTGGGGCAGAGACCCCCAGAGCAGCCCGGGGGCAGCTGAAGCAGTGCCGTGGTGCCCTGCTGCTGCCTGGACCCACTGCACTGCTCCGCCCCAGCACAGGAGGGCTGGAGTGTGTGGAAATACATCAAGAAATAAAGCGGAAATTTCCCTAAACACCCTGTTTCCTCGTCAGCCGTGGCTGGCCCTTCCTGTTTCTCTGGACGCGTGGCCGTGCTCCTGCTCGTAGCTCGTGTTTCCTCCCTGCCGTGCCCCGGAGCCCCGCACCACGGCCTCTGTTACTGGCAGCTGGGCCCCCATGCTGGAGCCAGGCCAGGAAGAGGCAGCTGCGAGTGAGGGGGACAAATCCCACCCAGGGACGTGCAAACCCTCCTCCATGGCCTCATGCACGTGCCCTGATGGCACGTGTCCCACTCGGCCTTGCTTAGCTCTCTGGTGGCCAGCGGGCATGAATGAACGGTGGGCAACCTGGGGGGGACCCCAGGAGTCACCAGGGAGGTGGCTCAGGTGATGTCCATCTGGATTCCAGCCACCATCTCGGTAGCATCCCAGGACCTCCGGTGGCTGGGGCAGCAGGAGAAGTTGTCGCAGGGTCCGTGGGGGAGATGCAGGAGGCAGAGCTGGGGACGAGCTTCCTTCCCATGGCACAGCATCCCCATCGCCCTGGTCGGCAGCGGGGTGCAGGACCCCTCGTGCGGGGGCTGGCGGGGAGTGGGGTGGCTGCTGGACCCCCTGTGCAGTGAGGCCAGGAGCACTGGCAGTGGAGGTGACCCCGGGGTTTGTTTTTGGACTGAGAGCTGAGGAGCTCCAAAATGCAGCATTTTGGGGGCTTTCAAGGGGTGGGGGTTTGGCTTGAGGTGGTGGCGCTGGCTGCGGACGCCGGGTGCCAGTTCCCCGTGTGACAGGGAGGATGCTCAGGGCAACGACAGGGAACCTCCTGTGACTCTTCGAAAGCAACCACAGATCCAGCCGAACCCCTGGTGTCTTCCCAAAGTGCATCTGTGTGTCCAGCTGAATGCATCCAGGGGATCTCTGCACAGGAAACTCAAGGTACAATGTCAAAGGGAAGAGAATCAAACATCACCACCACTGTGCATTAGAAAAGCTGTTTAAAGTACCACATGCCGAAGGGACCAAAGAGTCTCAAGCTGCTTCACTGTGGGCATGGGGCGACACTGGGGGCTGTTATCCTGTTCTGCTTCCTGGGCAGGCGCCTTCAATCTCTGGAGCGGGCTCAGCCAGGGCCAGTCCCAGTCGCTTCCCTCGTGGGAAGGGCCCAGAGTCATGAGGGCTTGGGCTCCAGCCACTGCCTCTCTGCCAGCAGCTCTCCAAGTAAGGAACAAAAGCAGAAGAACCCCCCAGCAGGACGCAGGGGCTCCCTAGCAGCCAGGACAGCCCTTTGCAGCAGCGCTCCCTCTGCAGCCATTGCCACCCCTCCGGCTGGAGGGGCCCCTGCATGGTCAGGGCTGGCTTTTGGGGCTGTTTGCACCGTCCAGCTCAGGGGCAAACTCTGTGATGACCCTCCGGGCCAGCGGGTTTGTGGTCTTGAGCAGTTCGGCGGCAGATGGCCGAGTACCGGGGCTGGTTTTGCTGCTCTTCTTCTGGAGCAGGGCTTTAAAATCCTCATTCCTGCTGGAAGACTTCCCACTGCTGCCCGCTGCTGCCAGGGACTCACCAGCTGGGGAGCTTGAAGTCTTTACAGGTGAGTGGGAGGTGGGTCGGCTGCTGAAGGTGTCACCAGGCTCTTTCCGCCCCAAGACCTTCCTCTTCGACCTAGGCACCAAAGGGACACGGGTGGGAGCAGCCTGGGGCTGGGGTGAGGCCCCAGAGCGAGGGGCACGGTAGTGCCCAGCCTGCTCTGCTGGGGCAAGGTGACAACACGAGCATGGCAGGTGGTGCTCCTGGCAGGTGGGACTAATCTGGACCCTCCCTGCTGGTGGCCTAGCCTGGCTGCACTCCGCTCAAGGCAGCAGCAACCGGGCTGTCCCCAGGGACGAACACTGGCCCCAGTATGGAACATAGAGGTGTCATGGTGGGGGGACACTACACCCGGTGCTGTGACAGTGGTGGGACGCAGTGGGCGCAAGGGCTGTGCCCTCCAGTGCATGCACCAGCCTTACCTGTGGATCACTGTGAAGAGATCCTCCGTGGTGCGGGACGTCGTGAACACCTCATCGTCCTCCTCCACGATGGACTCGGCCGTCTTGTCGCTGGCAAAGCTCTTCTCCTCCGTGCCAGCCTCTGCTGAGCTGCCTGTGGGCAGGGAGGAGACAGCAGTGAATGCCCTGTGCAGCATGGGGAACCCCTGTCCCTGGGGTGATCCCACCACAGGGGTGGGGAGACCCTCACCTTGCTCCGAGGCAGGCTCGCTGGCAGGCGTGGTGCCCACAGCCTTGGGGGATGGTGGATCCTCAGCGTCAGGGTCGCAGCAGGTGGGGTCAGTGTCCAGCGTGATGATGGGGCTGGGGGTGGGTGGCAGGTCCCCCACACCAGCTCCCAGCTGTGCCGGGGCCGGGATGAGTGGCAGGTACAGCACGCTGGGCTTTTTGGGCACTGGTGGCGGCACCTTGGCCTTCCTGCGCTCCCCCTCGGCACCGCTCCGCTCTGGCCGCAGCTCGTCCAGGCTGCCCTGTGAGAGCCGCCGGGGTCCCGCCAGCGTCAGGGACAAGTGGGGCTCCCCCAGACCCCTCCTCAGCTCCCCTCTCCGCAGCACCACGACGGCATCCTGTGGCACCCCCTTCTCCTTGGCGGCAGTGCCTCGCGGGGATTTGGGGGACAGGGGACCCTCCTCCCGCAGAACCGGGGGCTTGGGCAGGATGCACGGGGGGCGCCTGGCCAGTGGTGGCTTCTCTGCCACGGGTGGCTTCACTTTCCTCTCCGGCCCTGGGCAGGGGACGCGTGCTGGCTCCTCCGTGTGCTCTGGGCTGTCTGCATTGTCCTCTGGCTCTGAGCGGCTGATGGAGCGGAGGCGGACGGAGCGCAGGTCGGACTGCATCACCACGGGCATGATGGGTGTGGTGGGACTGGTCTTCTGGGCCAGCTTGGTGCCAAAGGTGGAGTCAGAGTGGTGCCGGCTGACCTTTGTCTTCCCCTTCAGGGAGATCTTCAGCCCTGAGAGGTCGAGGTGGGCGGGTGGGGTCAGTGGGAGGTCGAAGGACAGCCTGGCCTTGGGGCTCCTCTCCATGGGGGATGTGGGGGGCAGAGAGGATTTCCTCTCAGGGACCAGCGGCCTCACACGCACCTGGTGCGGGGAGTGCCCGAGGATGGTGGAGGTGGGTACGGTGGGGGTTGCGGTCTCTGACTGACTGGAGTACCCGCTGGATGGGGACATCAGCCCCGTGGGCCTGCCTGGAGAGGAGGTCTTGAGGTCTGCTTCGGCGGAGAGCTGGGAGGGCGTCGTGGCTCTGGAGACTGAAGGGGACACGAGGGACTCGGAGCTGCCCCGTGTCTTGGCACATTCAACGGCCGTGGTCCCTGTGGTCGTGCTTGAGCCAGAGAGGGACTGGTAGGGATCACTGCCAGCCTTCCAGTCCGTGAGATGCCACTGGTGGGGGGCAGCTGTGCTGTTGGGCTCCCTCCCTGCACTCCCCTGGGGGTCGGCGTGCACCAGCCGGTGACCCTGGAGCTCCGGTGGAATGCACAGGCTCTTGGGCCGCTGGTCCTTGGGCAGTGCTGCACTGAGCCCCACATCACCGTCCTGCCCCTCTTTGATCAGTGAGACGCTGCGTGTGGGTGGCGACGGCTTCTTCTTGGCCTTCTTCAGGGAGATGCTCTTGGAGCGCCGCCGCCGCTGCCCCTCAGGCTCCAGCCCCAGGGAGATGTTGTCAGTGCTGGTGCTGCCCTCGGAGCTGGCACTGGGGTAGCCCAGGGCGTAGTTGGCACTGCCCCGCCGGGTCTCGGCGTATGCGATGTCCACAGAGCAGAGGGACCCCGAGTCAGTGGGCACCGACAGTGACCGCTCACGGAACCGGCACCCTGCCCGCTCCACCTCCAGCTGCACCGGCCCTGCCGCTGGCTCCAGCTCCTCTCGGCTTCCCGGCAAGAAATTCCCCTTGGCTTCCGGGATGCACCCGGAGCTGGCGGGGGAAGCAGGCACTGGGCCGGAGAAGAAGCTGGGCCCGTTGCTGCCCACGCGCTCTTCTGTGGCGATGAAGAAGGAGGTGGAGGCGGCGGGTGAACCTGGGCTGGGCGATGGGATGGAGCCACCCAGTGAGGTGCAGGTGGGCCCCTTGCCTGGGCCAGTGGTGTGGCTGGGGGGGCTCCCATAACCCAGGGCACTCCAGGGTGGGGGAAAAGGGGTGCCCTGTGTCCCATTGCAGGCACTGGCACAGGGGTTGGCTGCCCCATCCATGGCAGCAGGTGGCTGGCAGCAGCGGGCCCCGAGGTCACTGAAGGTCTTCCTCAGCGGGGCTGAGAGGGGCTGGCGAGGGCCAATCTCCTGGGGCGTTGTCCCCCCGCTTGTGGTCTCAGGCACGAAGCTGCAGGACAGGGACTCAGCAATGGGCGCGTGTGTGCTGGACGTGGGGCCGTTGGCGCTGCCTGCGGGGAGAGACACAGCCTGCTGAGCACCATCCTGCCTCACTCACAGGGACACGGCCCTGGCCCCCACACTGTCCCAGCCCGTGGCCAGTCCTGAGGCTGTACCTCTGCCCAGGCATAAAATGTGGATCTGTTGGCTGGAATGTGCCACGGACAAATCAGCAGCCATGGCAGGAGGCTCTATCCATGGGGACATCAGTCCCACGGCAACCAAAGTGCTGCCCTGGTGCTGCTCCATGGGGGGGACACAGATGGGGATCAGGAGGAGCCAGGTCAGGCGTTGCCAGCTGATGCAGGGAGGGACATGGTGGCTCACAGTGCCACCCATCACAGCACCTCTGGGATGGGGAAGGAGCCTGGAGCCCTGCAGTGGCTCTCAGTGCTGCCTCACCGCAGCACGGCCAGGATAGGGAAGGAACCTGGAGCCCCACTCTGAGCATCCCCAGCAGACAGGGATGCTCAAGGCCGTGGTGGGCTGAGGTCTGATCAACTCCAAGGGAGGAGCTGTGACAACCAGTTGACGGTCTGACCACTGTCATGGGAAGAAACCTTCCTCCTGCCCCATGAAAACTACCTTGGAGCAGCTGGTGCCATGGCTTCTCCGTCTGTCCCTGCCTGCCTCCACAGAGAGGCTGGCTCTGATTTCTCTACACCTTCACAGGGGACAGCAGGACAGAGCCCCTGAGCCACAGTGGCTGCTGTTCCCAAGGGTCCAGTGCCAGCCTGGAAGCACTCCAGGCACTCTCACACGCACACCCTGGGCACCGGCATGGCCAGCTCGCCAGCCCCAGCAAAGACCTGGCCAGGTGTGTGCCCCACGGCCACGGCACCCTGCAACAGGGTCTGCCCACGGGGAAGGTGGGCACAGGGAGCTGTTGGAGCCGAGACTGGGTGACTCCTGTCTCAGAACCCTGACTCAGGGAGAAGGGGCTGTCCCTGATGCCATGCCAGCCCCAGGCCTGCCCAATGTCACCAGTGTGCCCAGCACCTCGGTGCCTTGGGAGGGCACAGAGCCAGTGGGGTGCCTGCACCTCCCGCGGGTGGGGTGTCCCCGGGAGCCCGTCTGTGCCCAGGCTGGCTGCCAGCCCCAGGATGGCTGTGCCACCCGTCAGGGCAGCTCTAGGGGGTGCCAGCCCTGCCCGGGTGCCGCCTGCGCGGTTCTTGCCGTCACCTTGGTCTCGCAGGGACAGGTTAGGGAATCCAATAATGGTCCGTCTACGCCGCAGGGTGGACTTTGGGTTCATCGCGGTCTCTGTGTTAAACAGGGAGTGACGAGCACTCGCGTGCCTAGCAAAGTGCTGCCCTGTAGCCAAAACAAACAGCGGTACGCCACGGTGCTGGGAGCCACTGCCGGGGCGGGACCACAGCCCCCTCCTCACCCATGTTCTCTGCCTGTCCCCAGCCTGGCATGGTGACACAGGTGGGAGTGTGGGATGGCAGGAGAATGGTGTGAGCCATGTGGGGTGAGCACGGGGGACATGGAGGCACGGTGGGAAATGCTGCAGATGGAGGTGGGATAGATGGAAAGCTGCAGAGAGCAGCCCTGTGCTGCGTGACAGGCACTGGTCTGTGCTGGTGAGGCCGGACCCCACACCGCTGTGCTGAGCCACACTGGGGACGTGTACATGAGCCATGGAGAGGGAGAGGGACCAATGTGGCCCTGGCACAGCTCTCCATGACGGACAGACACCTCAGCCCTTCAGAAGTGGCACCTCACCCAGCCACCAGCCCCAGACTCTGACCTGGGCCCGAGCACGGCACCTGTGTCTGCAGGGACCGGGCAGGAGCGCGCTGCTGGGAGGTGCGGCCCCGAGAGGATGAGCAGATGGACAGACGGGAGGAAGGTGAGACGGGCCGGGTGCACGGCGTGTGGTGAGAGCCCGGGTGACAACAGGCCTGGCTGGCTGGGCATTACACTGGGGATGTGAGACCTGCCAGCAGCATGGCCAGTGGACCAGACGCACAAAGCTGCAGATGGCACGAGGGATGGCTGGGGATGATGGACGCCAGCATGGCCCTGCTATCCCCTCTCTGCCCCGGTGCCCAGCTAACCCACAGGAACACAGCTCACAGCCACAGCCCCCTCCCCACCACCCGCCCCTGCCTCAGATGGCTGCTGGGGCGCATCTCTGCCTGCACCCCATGTCCCCGCTCCACGCCACAGGGTGCTGCCCTACCCGAGACATTGATGGGGACAATGTTGGTCTGGATGGAGCCGGGCTGGTGCCACTGCTTCTCCTCCACGGTGGGCAGGGGGAAGGCCCTGGGCCAGGGGGGCTGCTTGTCCGGGCTGGTGGGGAGGCTCAGGGAGGTGTCAGGGGGCTGAGCACCGAGCACAGTGCTGCTGGTGCTCTCCTCTTCAGCGTCTCGCCGGCTCGGGGGCTACGGGGAGAAAGGCATGTCAGCCACCAAAGGGACAAGGGTGGAACACAAACAGGGACTTGCTGCCCACCCCGCCACCCCAGAACTCACCATAAGCACGAACTCAAGGCGCTTGGCAGGTGGGGGTCGAGGTGACGGTTCAGGGGAGGTGTCGGGGGGCAGGTGTCCAGCAGCGCGGAAGGTCTGCCCGGTGACCCTGCTCTCGGTGTACTGCTCCTCATACTCCTCTGCAAGAAAAGCGGCACCTGGGACCCTGCTCCTGCTGCCAGACCCTGGAGCAGGGGACGTGTGAAGGGATGGTGACTGTCCCCTCTGGCTGTCCCCAGACTAGCTGGCCATTCCTGCTCAGAACAGGCAGCTCCAAAGGTGAGGAAGGGAGATCCCAAGGAGGGGCTGGGGGAACTGAAGAAGCACAAAGATCCCGGCAGCTGGCCCTGCTCCTCTCAGGGTCCAGTCAGGGGATGCGGTGGGTCTTGCTGGGAAACAGCCCCACTGGGGACAGCCAGGAACTCAGTGTGTCCCCATCCTGTAATTGTTGAGCTAATTAATGCTGGTGGCTGTGGACTGGCGGAAAGCAGGGCTGCTCAGGCTGACTTAATGAGATTACAAGCTGGGGGATGGCTGAGCTGCTGATCTCATCTGATGCCTGAGGAGCATCCGAGCCAGGGCCGCGTGACAGCCTGGGCCAGAGATTGGAAGGAAACAAAAACCACTGGCCACATTGATCCAGTTAGGCAGATCAGTGGCAGGTCCCTGAGGCCCTCGTGAGAACTGTGCTGTGGTGGGGCTCGTGGGTGCCCTGGTGGCCCCAGCAGGCGATCCTGGTCCCAGTTGCTTTGGCATCTGCAGCAGTGACTTGGGAGCAGAGATTGGTGAGGGGCTACTGGAGGCTGGGACTCCCCAGGACCCAACTCCTGCAGCCTGGTGAGGTCCGAGGAGTGGCTCAGACATGCATGTGGGAGATGAGCTCTCAGTCTCAGGGTGGTCACCTAGCCAGGGCAGCACCCACCCGTCACCCTCTCCCAGCCCACCCCACGCCACCCCCTCTCCCTGCTACCTTGCAGCAAGCTCTGGAGGTTGAGCTGGGCCTCCTGGTGCAGCTGCTCCATGCCCGGTGGGCGCCCAGCTGCCAGGAAGACGTTCACGGGCTGCTGCCATGGCAGCTTGGCAGGGGCGGCTTTCTTGCTCTCGAGGTCCAGGTTAGAGGTGGCTGCAGGGGGAGAGAGTGGGGTCAGAGGTGGGTGGGGGGCGGCTTCCCTGCAGGTGCTGCTGTGGGATAACGCCGTTCCAGCACAGCGCTCATCCCACCCCAGCTCTCCAGGAATGCCGGGATGTGGCTGCGTCCCACCCTGGCAGGCTGCTGCCCGCTGGGACCAGCCCTCATCACTGCCACCGCTTTGGGGGCTGGACACTGCCCCTGAGGGCTGCCAAGAAGGGAGCTGGCTGAAATTGGGGAAGGAAGCCAGCCCTGCCACCCATGCCTAACCGCGCCCGGGCGCAGGAAACGCTGCACGCTCTGGTGGAGCAACAACCTGGCTGCAGAGGAGCAGAAGCTGCAGCTGAAAGGCAGGAACCAGGGACCCATCGCTCCCATTGCACTGCAGCTTGGGGCTCACATGCCCTGCCCTGGCCTGGACACCCCTGAAGCTCTCCAGGGAAGGAAGCCTCTATGAGGACTGCTTCAGACCCTCCGAAACACCCCGATGGGTGGAAAAGTCCCTGGGAGCAGGATCTGGGCTCAGCAGTGAACTGGCCCTGTGGGGAGCTGAGCGCTGCTCCCACAAACAGGCTTTGCCATGGGAACACCACAGCCCCGGCACCGCTGCTCGGGGCGGGTGTGGGTTTGTACCCAGCACGGAGTTGAGGCAGTGCCACCACTGGCACGCTGCCTCCGAGGGCACCCACGCCCTGGCAGGCACTGAGCAGGCCTCTGGGAGCTTTACACAGGGATATGGATGACCAGGGACTCATCCCTGGGGATTCAGGGTCATCCTCCGCTGCACGGTCCTTGTCCCCATCCCCATCAGTTGAGACGCTCCGATTACCAGTGTGGGACACACTCTTCCCCTCTGCCACCTGCAGTGCAGTGCCCGGCCCCAGGAACACACCGCTGCCCTGCTGCCAAAGCCTGCTCTGTGCCAGGCCCCAGCTGAGGCAGCAGAAGCAATCCCATTTACCTGGGAAGGGGAGTGGCCCCAAAAGAGGCATGGGACCCCCCAGAACAAGCCCCATTTCCCTCTGCCCCCAGTGGTCAGGCAGCTGTGGCCCAGCTCATCTGCACTGCATCATGAGCATCCCCCTGCTGCTCATGGTGCCTTCCTGCCCCCAGGTGCCCTCCTGCCCACAATACTCTCGTGCCCCTGGGTGCCCTCATGCCCACCCTTCCCCAGCTGATGGAGCCTGCACAACACCCAGCACCCCAAAGCAAGGTGCCATGTCCCCAGCCTAGTTACTTTTATAATTTGTTTCCATAACGACGGGCCTTAACACTGGGTTTTTCCTTTTTTTTCCCCCCTTCTTCCTCCTCTAAATAATTTGAGTCGTTTCCATACCAACCAAGAGGTGTTGGGGCGCATGTGTGCGCGTGTGTGCCCGTGCACAAGGCACGGCTGGGCACCTCTCCAAAAACCTGACCCACACTGCCGGGGGCAGAGACCACACCTTCACCTCTGCAGAGCCCAGACCCCAACCTGCTGTTTTTGGCGAGGTGGGGGATCCATTGCTGCCGCACCATTTCTGAGAACACCCCAAGGGTGCACCCCAATTCCTGGCTTGCTGCACCCCCTGCCTGGCTCACACAGCCTCAGCCTTTGGCCTCAGCACAGCTGATGCTCCTCACCTTCTGCCCATACATCCCCCTGCAGCCGCGCCCCACCAAGGACTCAGGGACATCCTGAGCAGCCCCCTGCTGCCCCTGCACCTCTCCAAGCCGCTGCCACCCTCCCCAGAGTACGGGAGCTCACCTCTGCACCTCGCCCCGCTGCCGAGTCACCCCGGCACCCACCCTGAGCGCCGACCACGTGGACAAACCACAGCACCAGACCCGGGGCCGCCCTGGGTGCAGCGGAAGCGTGGCAGCACCCACGCCCAGCACCCTGCCATGCAGCGGGGACAGCCTCAGCCAGAAGGGGAACACGCAGTGCTGGGGTCGTGCCCCATGGAGTTTCCCCCTCTTCACCGACACGTGCTCGTTTGGGACTGAGTGACCCAGTGCAGTCCTGCGCCGGTGTGGGCAGTGCTGCAGGCACTGCCGAGGGGCTGGCACTGCCAAGGTGCTGGCATTGCCAAGGTGTGGGCATCGTGGGTTCCATCTCCCAGCTGGGGAGAAGGGGTAGGGGAAAGAACAGATGAGCCGAGCACTCTCCTGGCACCCAGACACCCCAAACTTGCACCACAAGGACAGCACTGTGCCAGAGTGAGCAGCACCCTGAGGCTTTGGCTCCCTGGGAGCAGCCACTCCGAGGCTGTTTTGGGAGCAGTGGCTCTGGGGGTGTTTTGGGAGTAGCACTCACAGCCCAGCACCACACGGCAGCTCGGCAATGGGGAGTAAGGAGCCGGCAGTCCTGATTGTGTGAGTGCCACTGCCACAGTGCTCCCAAGGCACGGGCAGTATTTGGGAGCAGCCTGATGCAGGCTCAGCACAAGGGCAGGTTGGAAGCCTCCATGGAAGCCCAGCTGCCACCCCCATCTGTGGGCATGGGATGCCCCGGCCAAGCAGGAGTGTCCGGCAGGAGGACACAGTGGCTGGCGGGGATAGTGCAGCTGAGCTGAGCCAGTGCCCTTGGCAGCGACCCTCCCGCCACACTTATCAGAGACAGGCTCAGAGCACAAAGTACCTCTGAGGGGCTCCCACCCCATGGCGAATGCCTGTGGGAGATGAAGGGCATCCTGGCACAGCGGAGCCAGAGGGACAGCAGAGCCAGAGGGACAGCGAAGCCAGAGGGACAGCTCCATCCCACCAACTCCAGCAGTCTCGACCTGAGCCTGGCCAGCCTTGCTGCTGGAAACTGAGGCATGGCTGGTGGGGGTTCACCGTGCTCCCTGCTGGCACCAGGCCCAATCCTGGCCCCAGGGCTTGCGGAGAGGAGCAAGTAGCATCCCCTACTCTGCCTGCCAATGGACATCTCCCTGGGATGTTCCCAGAATCGGCACCATCAGCCGCAGCAGATGCTGCAGCCTCAGAGCCCTGCTGAGCGTGAGCCAGTGTCCAGCTCAGGGTGTTGTGGCCATGGCGGGTACACAAGGACCAAAGCTGAATTCCAGGGAAGTTTGCTTGAAGGGGAGCTGAGCTCCACTCTCTCCTGTGGGAAGAGCATCCCTGCAGGACCCCCAGCCCCTCAGCATCTCCTGAGTCACCCCTGCTCCACGCCAGCATCCCTACTCACCCACAGCCCAGGCATCCCGAATCCACAGGGAGATATTTGACAGAGCCATCAGAGCTGTTTCAATCCAGGCCGAAGCTCCTGTGAGACGATGCCTCTTGCTTGAATTCACCGCCAAACTTCTCCCTCTCAGGCTCGCTCCCCACGCGCAGGAGATGCCGGGGACGCGTCTGGAGCCGCTTGGACCCTCTCTGCCAGCGTGGAGCACTGGCAGCAATGATGTAACGGCAGCAGCAGGCGATGCGCCATCAGCAGAGCAGCCATGGCAACGGGTACGGGCACAGCGGCAGCTGCCGCCAGGCCGGAGTGCTGAGCACGCCGGAGGGCAAGGGCAGCGAACCTGGGGCCAAGACCGATCCTGACAGCCCCCCGAGCCCGCTGGCTGGAGCCGTGTGCCGCAGTGCCCAGACCGTGTGCCACCGGCTTCAAGCAAATGCCGTGGCCTGCCCCGGTACCGGACTGCTCACTGCCGGCGCGTGCGGCTTGGTGACATTCCCGTGGTACGGAGCCAGGCGCATGCTGCTCCACGGCAAGTGGAGAGGAAGGGAAAAGAGCACACAGAGGGAGCTGGCAGCGGCCACACAAACACCTCCTGTCCCAAGCTCACCCCCCACCGAACCGGACCTGCCGGACCAGCTCCCCGCGGGATGTGGAGCCGTGTCCGCGTGCACGGCAGCTCCAGGGCCGGATGCCCACCCAGGTCTGAATGACATCCTGAAGCAACACCCTGCTGACACCCTCAGGCCCAGTGCCACAGGGAGCGGTGCTCACTGAGCAGACCTGCCCCGTGTGCCGCTTGCACATGCTGTGCCTGGGATAAGCCCTCACTGAGAAAGCCAAGAGACTGTGCCCTGTCCAAACCCGACCCTCTCCAGGACACCTCCCACTGTCACGTGTCTGGTGGCACAGATCCAAGCCCCCAGTGAGGCAGGGCCACCTGCACAGGTGTCTGACCTGCTGGTGGTTGAGGCCAGAGGGCTGGAAGCCTTTCAGGGGTGCCATGCCCAGACCCCAGCTTGGCCATGCCAGGACCCTGGTACAGCATGGCCCCATGCTCCCACACAGGTGCCCAGCAGGACCACAGGCACGGAGAAATGACACTGTGTCGACACACTGGATCTGCCAGAGGCTTTCAGCTCTTCCAAGCTCCCTGTTTAACAAGGAATCAGCCGATTTTTGTACTGATGGGAGACAAGGGCACTGCAGAAGTTGCTGGCAGGGTGGATTTGGCAGCTGTGGGGGTCCCTCAGCTCATGGGGAGAAGGCTGGACTATGTGAGAGGTTTCTATGA
Organism: Lycocorax pyrrhopterus obiensis; assembly: GCA_014706295.1. NCBI lineage: Eukaryota > Metazoa > Chordata > Aves > Passeriformes > Paradisaeidae > Lycocorax > Lycocorax pyrrhopterus. Next base: position 11,878,842 of record JACSVZ010000005.1, read on the forward strand.
AAACCACTAGCAGCAAACCAGTCAATAACGTCCCTGTCCATCGGCAGGACTCAGAGTTGCAGTGTGCAAGAATATTCAGTCCCAGCAGCGCAATGGGCCTCGGTCAGGGAGTTTTGGCAGGGGGGAGGTGTGTGTGCTGCAGGATCTGGCCAGCGAGGCTGGCCCAGGAGGAGCCCAGCGTGCCATTCGCCCATGCTGTGGGGATGGGAACCACCCACGGCTGTGCTGGCAGCGGGGCCTGGCCCGGGACCACCAGCCAAGGTGGACTCCCTGACAAGGGGCTCAGACCCACTGCTCCCGGGGCTGGAGGAGCAGCACTGGGGCAGGGACTGGAGGCCCAGAGTCTGGCTGGACCCAGATTCCCGCACCAAGCCCTCCACCATGGGCAGCAGGACCAGCGCCCAGAGTCCCCTCCCAGCCCTGCTGTGGCTCCCTGGCAGCCTCCTCATACTGCAACCCTCACTCTCCTGTGCTTCCCAGCAAAACTCCAGGCACAATCCTGAGAGCCTCAGGAAGCCTGGAATGGCAACCTGTCAGCCCCAGCCGGTCCTGGCAGCCCAACATCGCCACGTCATGGCCAAAGGAACCACTGGGCACAGGGTGGCCATGGCCGGCTGCCCACCAGCCTTCCCACGGTGACGTCCCCAGCCTGGCTGGGACTGTTCGGTGGCACACGGAAGCCCAGGCAGTGCTCACCACTCTGCCCAGTGTGGGCTGCCTGTGCCAGAGGCTGCTTCTAGAGGGGTCCTTCCAGGAAAGCGCGGCTTCCCCTGTGCCCGGCTGGTTTTACACTCCGCGGGGCTGGGACAATGTGAGGAAGTCGCCTGAGAGGGGAATGCGGCCAGAGGCCCTGGGACAAAGGGGCCTGAGACCTGAAATCAGCTACAGCAGGAGCGAGAGCAGTGACAACAGCGAGGGTCCCGGGTGTCTGTGATGTTTGTGTCGACCCACGGTCCATGGTCCCACGGTCCTCCCTCCTGCTGCCGCCAGCACATGGAAGCTGCCAGGAGGGCACAGTACCACAGGACAGGCAGGATCTGTCCCTGCAGCACTGATGAGTGGTCAGTGGGACACGTGGGCTGGGAGTCTCTGTCTTTCTCTTGCTTTGTCAAGAGCAAGGACACCCCACCAGGCTGGGCAATGGCAGAAGGATTTAAAAGGGACAGGGACACTCCACAGCTCAGGTCAGGCTGGGAAAGGTGGGACAAGACTGGTACTGCTGGACAGCACTGACCCTGGGGCTATTGCATGGTCTACAGAGGGTCTGTGCCCAGCAGCTGCCCCCAGCCTGGGGTTCTGCCCTGCAGAGTGAGCAGTGCCTGCAGATCCCACCGCCCCCACTGCCCGCCCCAGCCCTGCCCTGCTGCCTGCCTTACCTGCCCGGTGCCAGGGTGCCAGGAGCCACTCCACCTTGGCCATGGCTGTGAGTGCCGGAGGAGGCCGCTTGCTCCGGCCACCCAGGAGCTCCTGCCTCAAACCAGGCCGAGAGCACTGAGCTTCCCCGTCCTCGCTGCCTCCAGCTCCAGCGGGGAGAGGAAGCGACCAGGAACTGGCTGTTTGAGTCAGCGCCACAGCCCATTGTCCTGGCCCCGGCCCCTCTTCCTTCCCCGGGGAAGGATGGTGGAGGGACAGTGGCTCTGCACAGCCCGTCCCACATCCACCCGCCCTCAAGGCGGGTCGCCCAGGGATGCACATCCGTGTCTGCGCATCCCTGCTGCAGCACCTGGAGAGGGATGCTATCGCCAGGACAGGCTGGACTCCCCGAGCTGGACAGGGTCACGGAACCAACACATCCCCCAGCTGTGGCTGGAGCACCATCTGAGAGTGCTGGGAGACCTGGGGGAACACAGCACATGGGGGCTTGTCCTCACAGCTGAGCACGGCCGTTCCTGCATGGAGCCACCACAAGAATCCTCACGGGGAAACCAGTGCCTGCAGCCTGTCGCTGCCCCGGCCCAGCTGAGCCACTGCCCACCAGCTCCCCAGTCCTTACAGCTAACAAACCGGGGGCCCTTCTGCACCCCCTGGCTCTGACCTGGGAGCTGCCAGAGCTCCCAGAGCTTTGTCTTCCTTCAGCTCCTTCCAAAGCCTGGAGCAAAGGCTCCTCAGGGAGCGCTTTCTCAGTGCCCCAGGGCTTTGTAAAGCTGAGCTGGCTTCTCCCAGAGGATGGAGGCTCCTGGGAGCCAGGGCTGCAGCGGCCCAGAATGCTGCCCCAAGCCCAGGCTTCATTCAGGAAGTGGCTTTGGGGCCCTGGGGGCAGCACGTGGAGCACATGCCTTGCCGGGGGCTGGGCCTGCCACACACCCACCCCATGCCAGGCACCCAGCGACGCTGCAGAACCAAATGAGGGGATGGGTGAAGGATGGCAAATGCCAGCATTTTCCCCTGGCAACCTGGACACATGGGTCCGATGGACAGGGGGACAAGGACAAAGGACACCTTCCCCCATGGCCAGTGCTTCTTCTGGGACCCATCTTGCAGCTGTAGTGCCAGTGAAGAGAGATGCAGTAACTGGAGAGCTCCCAGTCCACCAGACTGCCAGGCAGAGACCTGAAAAGTCATCACAGCTGTGCCAGCAGCCCACAAGGATGCTGCCTGCTCCGAGGGGCTGCTCCAAACATCACCACACACACAAACCAGTGGCTGGGGCTCGTCCCACTCGGCTCCTCTGGCATGTGATGAAGGAGTGCAGGTGGCTGCAAGCCCCTGCCAGTGCCACAGGAGCCAACAGAGACATGTACTGGCCAAGAGGACAGAGCGAGGGGTCACTTGCTCCAGATCAGTGCAGCCATTCCCAGCCTGATGGGCCACAAGGAGAGCCGGATCCTGGACCCGGGATGCAGCGAGACCCTTCTGCACGCTCCATGTGCAGGGGGCAGAAGGATGACCCTGCCTGAGGTGAGACAAGGTGCATCCCAGTACGGCGGGTCCCTGCCCTGCTTGCATATCCCACCCCACCAGCGACCCACACCCACCACAGGGCTGCTCCTTACAGAGCCTCAGCTCCCTCCCCTTGGCAGATAAGCTCCAGCCTGGACCTGCTGCCACCTCTCTGCATGGAAGCCTGTGCGCAACTGCTCAGGAATGCCCAGGCATCGAGGTTCCGGCAGCCCTGTGAGTGTCCAAGTATTTGCTTGAGCTTTACACCCAAGACGAGTTTTGGGCTATGCAGTGCCAAATCCCATTCCTCCCTGCCCCCAGCAGCCAGATGCAGGTCTCCCCAGGGAGACCAGGCGCCAGAGGGAAATCTGCTGGAGATCTCCAGTCTGGCAGGGAGCTGTGACCTGTGCCTCAGGACAGAGACGAACCAGCTCTGGCCAGGGCCTGGCCCCACAATCCCCCTTGGGCCCTTCCCTCAGCTCCAAGAATTCCTTTGACAATCCAGAAGTGTGATTAGTTCTCCCCTCTGAGTGGCACCAGGTGGGAGAGGCAGGCAGGGAGCAGAGCAGCATCTGATGGTCCGGGCACTGCTCATCTTCCATGCCTGCGGATGGGAGCGGAGGGCACCGTGCTGGGTAGTGGCCGGCACAGCACCCCTCATCCTTTACGACCTGCAGGGCAGCATCCTGCGTGCCGGGCACCGCCTGCCTCCCGGGAGGGAACGGGCCAGCATCCCACGGTCCCTCTGAGTCCCGCGGTCCAATCACTGCCCACTTCCCATGCCCCCTAGAGGAGAGCCAAGGGTGATGTGATGGATACCGAGCAGCCCCATATCCCACACCCCTCCGACCCGCAGCTCAGCATCTCTCCTGGTCCCCTCCTGTGCAACCCGAAGTTCTTGTGCCCCATTTCGGTGCTTTGCACCCACTGCTACAACAGCGGTTGCAAAATTAGACAGCGCCAGGCTGTGCTGCCACCCTCTCTGCCCACTGATTATTAAGCTGTGACAGTCATTTGGGCTGTGACAAGCAGTCCCCATTCTCCTGCAGTTTCTAAGCAATCTTCTCGAGGTCTCCCCCAGGGCTGGCAGCTCCCTGCTGCTGCCCACACTGCTGTGTCCTGCTCCCAAGCCAGCAGGCAGGGAAAGGGCAGCAGGAGCTGGGCCCAGCAGAGTTCAGCATGCTGCACTCCAGGACTCCAGGGCTCTGGCGGGCCTGGCGCCAGGAGTTGTGGCAGACCCCAGCTCCCGGCTCTGCTGGCATTCCCAGGAGCTGGGCTGGAAGAAGAGCTGGAGCGCTGGGGAGGGTTGCTGAACTGCCTGGACCAGCTACATGGGGACAAAGGAGTGACCAGACAGGTCCCGCTTGTCTGACCCGGCTTCCTCAGAGGGCACCTGCCCTCACTGCCTGCTCCCAGCTCCAAGTGAGCCCTCTGCTCCCTCTGCTCCCCCTCACACAGCTCCCTGCGGAGCTGCAGGGCTGTCCGCCTCCCCGAGATTGTTTGTGGTACAGAGCCCCCAGACACCCACCACCACTGCGGTGTGTGGGAGAAGGGAGCTGGGCTGCGGGGGCTACACCGGCACGGGGCTCCTGCCTGGGGGGGCCCAGCTCCGGGGACAGCAACTACGGGGGCTCCCCATGCCGGGGCTGGCTCCCCACAACTTGGGGTTGGATCCCTGTCCCCAGGGCTAGCTCCCCACACCTTGGGGCCGCATCCCCACGCCCAGGGCTGGCTTCCCACATCTTGGGACTGGATCCCCGCGCCCAGGGCTGGCTTCCCACTGCCAGGGCTGGCTCCCCACACCTTTGGGCTGGCTCCCCGTGCCCAGCGCTGGCTCCCCACACCTTGGGGCTGGATCCTCGTGCCCAGGGCTGGCTTCCCACTGCATGGGGCTGGCTCCCCGTAACCCGGGCCTGGCTCCCCGCAGCTCGGAGCACGGGCCAGCACCTGTCCCACACGCTGGAGGACTGTGGTGGCCCCACCGCCGGCCCCATCCTGCGCCGTCCCCATCAGGAGACCAAGCCTCGGCCGGGGTGACCTCTGCCCGTGTCCTCCAAGCGACCCACCGGGAGCGGGGAGCCAGGAGTGCCGAGCCGCAGCCCGAGCCAAGCCCGAGCCGCCCCCTCCCCGCCGCCGCAGCCGGGGGTCGCGGGGGTGGCGGCGCTCCCGGGGGCGGCGGGGGCGCGGGTTCGGTCCCGCCCCGCCCGGTACCTGTTGCCGAGCGCATCCTGCCCCGCCGCTGGCTGCGCGGCCCCTTCCGCTGCGCGTTGCCCATCCTCCGCCGCCGCCCGGCCCGGGCTCCGCGCGCCGCCGCCCCCGGGCCGCCCCCCGGCCGCCCCCCGCCGGGCCCGCCGCGCCGCGCGGGGAGGAGCCGCGGGCCGGGCCGGGCCGGGCCGCATCGCTCCGCTCCGCGCCGCTCCGAGCCCAGCCGAGCCCAGCCGAGCCGAGCCGAGCCGCGCCGGGCGGCACAGGCACCGGCCCCCGCCCCGCCGCCCCCTCGGAGCCGAACGGGCGCCCAATGGCGGCGGCTGCGGGGGCCGGGCGGGGGCGGCGCGGGGATGGGGAATGCCGGGGTGATGGGGATGGGGTGGGGGGATCGGGGCTGGGGAGTACTGGCGTGATGGGGATGGCGGTACCGAGGCTGGACACCCCCCGGGGAGATAGAGATGTGGGGTACCAGGGTGATCGTGGGGCGGTCCCGGGGCTGGGCACCCTCAGACCAATAGTGTGGGGATACCAGGGCTGGACAGCCCCCAGGGTGATGGGATTGGGTCGGGGGCTCTCGAGCTGGGTAGCCTCTGGGGAGTTGTTTGGTTTAGGGATGAGTGGAGGGGGTCCTGGGGCTGGACAGCCCCCGGGGTGGTGGGGATGAGGTGGTGCCAGGGCTGGGCACCCCTGAGGCCATGAGGCTGCGTGGGAGGTCCTGGGGCTGGGCACACCAGGGGTGTTGGGGCTTCGTGGGGACCCCGATGCTGGCCCTGTGGGGTGGGTGGCTGAGCAGGGGATGGATGGAGGCAAGGGGTCAGGGACCTCTGCCGAGAGGTGGAGGTCAGCTCCAAGAGCAGCTGGAGCCGTGCACAGAGGGAATCAGGAGGTGTGGAAGAGCTTTGGGGCTGGGTTCAGTCAGGAACCCTGTGTGAGAGCTGCAGGACATTGCAAGAGCCAGGCCTGGGGGTGATGTCATCTCAGGTAGGAGAAACAGGGTCGTCTCTGTCTGCCAGTACCTCCAAGGTCCCCATTCCCGGCACTGAGTGTCCTGGGCAGTGCCATGACTGCACAAAGCTCAGCTGCATGCAGGGACCCCCAAGAGTCTTGGATCAGCTGCTGCCCTTGGGTTCCTTCCCCTGGCCCAAACCTCACCATATCCCTGTGATGGGGAAAAAACCCCTTTCCAGAGCGGAGAAACCTGTCCAGCATGCCAAGGCCTCCCACCTGCACAGCCCTTCACCCCTGGGAGCCAAGAGGGATTTTTGGGATGGCTCAGCCCAGTCGCTGTGTCCCAGGACGGAGCATCCCTGACACATCAGATCTCGGCATCCATATAGCAACAGAAAGGACCAGAAAGCGCTGGGAGGTTGTTATGGAAACAGCCACAAATTGGATCAGTACTCGGTGCAAGGAGCAGTTTGTGTGACTGATGTGGGAGCAGGTGGGTGTGACAGCCGCAGCGGTGCAGGAGCCCCGCGGTGGCACCTGCAGTGGCACCCCGGTGCCCCTGCTGTGTCCCTGTTCTGGGGCTGGGCTGTGGCAGTGCCTCAGCTCACAGGGACCCGGGTGTGGGGCTGTAGGCAGCGCAGGCTGACTCCCACCCACCTCACCCAGCCTCTGCGCTCCCCAGGAAGGTGAGGGACTGGGGCGAATTGGGGGTGGTTCACAGAAATCAGCAAGAAAATACTTTCTGCCACTTCCCCAAGCCCGAGCCGAGCCCAGCACGCGGGGTCAGGCAGGGGGGCAGCGGCCCCTGCACAAACACCCCTCTGTGGGGCTGCGATCCGACAGCGTGGCCATTGTTCTGCTCCCTGCCCTGGGGAGCCAGGCAAGGTGCCCATCACTCCGAGCCACTTGTCACCTTGTCACCTTGTGCGGGGCAGCCCCAGACCCCGCATCCTCCTCGAGCCCCGCGGGCACACACGGATGCCTGCGCTGTCCTCGCCACACGGCTCCTGGGAGCCCGGACAGACCTGGCTGGCTCATTCAGGACCCCGGGCTCACCGTACCAGGGCCGAGGGGCAGGAGGGTGCAAGTGGCTGAGCGGGGAAATGCTGCTGGTGCCACGGCTCCGTCCGGCTGAGCGCGGGGGTGGGCCCGCTCTGCGTTCCCGGAGCAGACCCCTCCTGGCAGAGACCAGCTGTGAAGAAGCCATAAACACTTGCTAAGTGGCCGAGCTGGTTATTTTCGGGCCAAGAGGCCATATTAAAGCTCACAATCAGCGAGGCAGATGAGCTCATTGGAGAACAACGGCTTGGGGCCGGGCCAGAGCCGGGGAGCGGGGCCAGGGCTCCCAGCCCCGCGCCGGCACCATGACGAGTCCCAGGGCTATATTGGACCCTGAGAGGTCCCAGGTCCCAGCAGAGCCACGGGCAGGGTCGCAGCCAAGCTGGAGGGCAGAGCTGGGACACCGAGCCCCACAACACCTTGTGTTGCCCCGCCAAAAGTGACCCCCAAGCTGCCCCTCGAGGCCTGGCAGGGGATCTGCGTGCAGGGCTGGAGGTGCCGTGGTACCTTGTGCCACCTCGAGTCCCCTCCAGGCTCTGCATTCCTGGGATTCCTTCAGTGCACCAAACATATTTCCTTCTCTGTGTCCTGGTAACTCCTCTGGGGGCCTGACCGTCCTGCCCAGGACCGGCACTGTCAGCAGTGCCCTCCCTGCTCCCGGTGTGCCAGGGCTGCAGGATGCAGTCACCTGGCTCTGCTGCCTCCTGGGCAGTGTGAGAGCTCGGCATGAAGCTGTGTGTGGGGTCAGGCCGACGGGACACGGGGACCCCAGCCCTGATCACTCCACAACCTGCATCCACACCCCCAGAGCTTCCCCTGAATGCCCCCCAAAGCAGCTGTGCCAGAGAACAGCACGGAGCCAGGCTGCCACCACGTGCCGTGGCACCATCACTGGTACCTGTCATTTGTGAGCCCCTTACGGGAGACGTGGGGTGGGAGGGGTGGCATTGGCACCTCCCCCACAGTGCCACTGGATCCCCCAGCCCCTCTGCACCTCCCGTGCACCTTCCTCCCGGTGGGGTCTCTGGGGAGGCGTCCTGTCCCAGCCCGAGTGGGTGAGAAGGAAGAGGAGGGGACACATCCAGTCCTTGGGCTGGGCACGGGCACTGCCAGTAGGCAGAGGGCACCGCACCCCTCCCGGGGCTCTGCCCACTGCCACCATCGGAGTGTCCCACCTGCGAGCCCTCACGGGATGGGCGCTGGGTGCCCAGCTGGCCCCATCCCACTGTCCCCACCGCGCGGTGCGCACAGGCAGGAGCCAGGAGCCGGGCAGGCGGCTGTGCCAGCCCCGGGGCTGCTGCTGCCTGCCCCCACCTGCGGTGACAGCCACCAGGTCATGCACCCACGACTCCCTGCCCTTGCCCTGCGGCGCTCCCAGGCCCTCCCGGGGCGGGGCAGGGAGTCCCACAGCCAGGAAAGGACAAAACTCTTACCTACCCAACTCTGCCTCCTCCTCTTCCTCTCCCTCCGGGCCCAAGGCCAGGGGGTACGGCAGCTGCCCCACACCTCAGGGGATGCTCCGAGCCCCCATGGCCGGGATGGACTGGCGGCTGCCCTGGCCGGGAGCGGGAGGCGGCCACAGCGCCAGCTCTGGCAGTCGCTTGCTCGCACTAACTCGAACCAGGTTTCTGGAGAACGGCTGGATGGAAACGCTTCTCCCACCCCAGCCCAGGCCCTTCTTAAAGACATAGCTACACATCCCTGCCGCGGGTGCTGGAGCCGTGGAGACTGAGCGGGGATGGAGCATCCTGCCAGCTGGCGTCTCTCCGGTGGGTCTGGGAGCCACAGCACGGGGTGCGATTGGTGGGTCCCCTGGAGAGGAGATGGCATCCACCACCTCTGCTGTCGGCTGTGCCAGCCTGCGTGGGTGCTGTGGGCAGTGCCAGCTGACCGTCCTGTAACTAACAGGGGTCAGGCAGCCAGGTGAAGGTTTCCTGGGGCTGGCAGCACCCCATGGCTGTCAGGGAGGTGGCTGTCCATCCCCCCCTGCCCTTGGCTGGGGTCCCAGTGCAGCAGGAAGGGAGCTGGTCCCACACAGGCAGCCCCTTGCAGGTGGCCTCGACAGCCCACGCTCTGCCTGACAGCCAGGACCACCCGGGAGGCCACGGGCTGCAGCTGTGGGGAGGGGAACACCCGGGAGATGGCCAGAACCTTCTCATGCTCTGGACGAGAGGGCACCCCAAGCTGGGTGTGCAATGGGGGATCTGCTCTCCCCGCTCGCAGGGCACAGCTATGTGAGAGGCCCCGGGGACGGCAATGACTGGATGGTGATGGACAAACCATGTCCAGCGGAGAGGTGTGGGCACTTGGCAGCCACGGCCACAGCAGCCAGCTGGGAGGGATGGGAAAGCACCGGAGCAAAATCCTGACAAAGGGGGAGGTGGTCTTAGGGCTGACCCCATAGCAGCAGAGACTCCCCCCCATTTCCCCAGAGCACAGACCAAGCATGAGACAACCTGGGAGCATCCTTCCTTCCAGGAGCACTGGCAGCACAGACCCCGGCACCCCCAGCATGCCAGGAGCCCCCATCTCTGCGACAGACACACGTGAGCACACGCAGATGTGTGCAGAGCCACAAACACAGTGGGGTTTGCTCTGCACTGGGGATGTGGGGTGCCCTGCTGTCCCCATCCTCCTGCCTGGCTATGGGGACACTGGGTCAGGATCCAAGCCCACGGTGGGGCCATGCTGCTCCATGTGGATGCAGCCGGCGACTCAGGGTGCCAGGAAGGGAGGAAGTGGCCGCTCACAGCCACTGTCTGGGTAACGGGGGGAATTACCTTGTTCCCTGTCTGCTTTGATCTGCTGCCATTAATTAACTCAAGGAGTAATGATCCTCTCCTGGTGCCCGCACTGCCCACCGCGCTCGGTCTCCCCATGCCACCCAGCTCCACGCTGGCTCCTGGAGCTGTGACCAGCTGCCAGACACTGTGCTGTGCCAGGCTGGCAACCGTGAGGTGTCGGGCTCCGGCGGACAGACAGAGGACGGTCACCTCCCGTGCTGATGGGTACTCACACAGAGCCCCACGCGCGCCGCTGCCCGAGGTGCCAGCCTGATTCCCTGCCAGCGGCATCCCAGTGCCAAGGTGGGCAGCCAGCGGGAGAGCAGGAGGATGGTGGCAGAGCCCGCTGGCACAGCTAAGGAGAAGATTCTCCTTGCCAGCATCGTTGGCCCGTTGGGCACTGCGCCAGCTCCTGCTCAATCCAGACTTGTGCTGGCAGCCAGTGGCTCCCGTGCACGCGCAGGGACTGGCGTGTGGCCAGCCCTGTGCCAGCACCGGCAGGGCAATGGGCACGGCCAGCGGGCATGGCGCTGGGCACCTGGGGAGCACAGACCCGGCTGGGATCTGGATACGCATCCCCAAGGGACTGCTGGGTTCCTAGGCAGCCATGTGTGTCCCTGGTGGGTTCCTGTGTCCCTCCCCAAGGGTCATCTGCTCTCCAAGGCACAGCCTCACAGCCAGTGGTGCCTCGCTGCATGGATGACGTGCTCAGGTGCCATGGGGAGCCATCCTGCACTCCCACCTCTGCCTGTGGAGCACCACGGAGCTTCCTACAGCTGGAGAACCGGCTGCCAAGGCACGCTCCAGCTCTTGCTTCCACACGGAGGTGAACGCATCCCACATGCTGCTTTAGGATGACGCAGGCTCCAAGGAGACACACAGTTGAAGCCAATCCATGTTCCTGGCCCGTAAGTGCTGCCATATTCCCAGCCAATGTGGGGCTGTAAGTGCTTCCTAAGAAGAACCAGGAACAGCAGTGCTCGTGGAGTTTCTTCTGCAGAGCCGGGCCCAGGCAGGAGGAATCAGAAACACCAGGGGTGTGCGAGGCTGCGAGGGGACAGCAGTGGCTGTGTTCCCTCGTGCTTTTGTGCACTTCTCACTGGGTGAGTGTCCCGAGGACCTGCTGTCCCCAAGGGACCTACTGCCCCTGAGGGCCACAGCCCAGCTCCTGGGCAAGGGCCACCAGCTCAGCTCTCACGTGAATCTTTCCAAAACACCATCCAAGGGTGAAAACACTTTTTTTGGAATCAGGGTTTGGATCCATCCAAGCAGGAATCTCAGCCCTGACAAAATCCCAGCAGGGTGGGAGGGAGGTCGCAGCAACAAGCTGGAGATGCCATCCTCAACGTCAGCTCTCAGGATGTCCGACGTGTCCCCCGAGCATGGCCAGGCTCTGCAGGAGCCCCACACCCACGGGCAGTGGAGCCAGGGGAAACTGTGACCATGGAGGTTGGAAAAGCCCAGCCAGGGCTGCCCCTTCCTTGCAGGAATGTCAGCAGTGTGGGGAGCTGCTGGCAGCAGGATTGGGGTGTCCTGCTCCTCACGCTGCCTGCAGCACACATTTTCGGGGAGTGGCCATCAGCCCACTGCTCAGGACGGCTTTCAGCCAGAGCAGGGCTGGTGGGAACCGTGTGTTATCCATCCGTCCATCCGTCCATCCGTCCACCTCTCGCTGAGCCGTCAGACGGTCCCTGTTAAGGGGAGGGTGTGGCCCCACTCCCCCTCCTCCGGCAGCCAAGCCAACTATCCAGGCTTGGTCAGCATCCCACTTCCCGCCCACACCAGCAGCCTGGGGAGACGTGCTCGCCCCTCTGACACTGAAATCACCACTGGCTCGGGGAAATGCAGGCAGACAAAATGTCTTGGAGGTCTGGAAGAGTTTGGGGAGCTGCTCTGCCCTGCAGAGGAGGCTGCAGTGGGTTGTGGCTGGGATGAGCAGTGCTGGGCTCCTGAGGGGGACCCCCACAAGCCTCTCTGGCACTACTGTGAGGCTTTGTCACTTCTGTGGGGTGAGCAACCCTCACCCCACACTGGCCACAGCCTGTCCTGGTGGCTAAGGCTCCAAGTGCCCCTTCACAGTGGAGGTTGTGGCCACGGCAGGTCAGGGCTGCTGGGGAAGAGAGCATCAGGGTGACCTGAAACCATGTCTCACTCCAAACCAACCCTTCTTGTCCTCTGAACTTGGGACATCTCCTTCCCATGGCCCTGCAGTGAGAGCCCTGCACCATTCCCGGCACTTTGTTCCAACTTGAAGGGCACTGATCCCATGGGCAGGTGCTGATGAGGGCAGCTGTGGGGTCAAAGGAGTGGGGCTCAGGCAGGTTCACATGGATGAGCCCTGGGACTGCAGTCATGGCTGCAGCCCCTGTCCCAGGGACTGAAGGACAGACCAGCCACTTCAGCCTGGCAGGAAACTCCAGCATGTCAGAAGGGGTTTTTTTTCTTTCTTTCAATCCTTTTTTTTAATCCAGTTGCAGAATCTGGGGGAAAACCTCCGTTCCAGCTCAGCAAGGGAAGAGCTGAGCAGAGGGCGCAGGGGCAGCAGCCCCGGCTGGCTGGCAGCTCTGTCTATCTCGAGGGCTGCTTTCAGAGAAGGCTGGGAGGTCAGAGGATGGGAACGCTGCACATTTCAGCAGGAGCAGTAAACAGCTGCTCCTGCCAGCACAGCCTGGGGTTCCTTCCAGAGAACCGTCTTGCAGCTCTTCAGGGACTGTGCCTCGAATAGCTCTCGGCGCCAGCCCCATCCCCTGCTTCGCTGAGATTTATTTCTGGAGCTGCAGGGTCCCAACGGGAGAGGCTGAGCCATCCTGGTTAGTGTCACCCTCCAGGATGTGGCTGTGCCAATGGGGGTGGGACAGGGAGCCTGGTCTCTGCTCTGCCCTGGCCGCAGTGGGACCCTGCCCCCGGACATGGCATCCCTGCGCCAAGGGATGAGGGATGCTCCCAGCTCCCAGCTCCCGGCGTGCACCCTCCCCACTCCCACCACTGCCGGTGAATAAGAGCAGAGGAATCCAACAGCCCTTGGCTGCCGTCTCCTGCTGGAAACGGCCATGCTGCCTTGTCGGACAAGTGTTTCCCCAGCCCTTTGCTGTGTGATTTCTTCATCTGGAAGCAACACTGCTCCACTGGCATCTCCCCTTCCTGAGGAGGATGAGGTAGCTCCCTCAGCTCACAGCCTCTGGAAACACCAATGGACACGTCCTGCTGCACAGTGGTGACCTAAACTCCCCAGCTTCAGGCGAGGAGGTCCATGGCTTTTGAATCTTTCTAAACCTGTCTGGTAGGAACCAAAACCAGGCAAAGACTTGTGACCAGACTGAGGATGCCCAAATCTGGGAGCTGGCACAAGGACCATGCTTGGGAAGGGCAAACCACCACAGTCCTTACAAGCTGGCCAGGCAGGCTGTGACCTGGCCCCATGCTGGCTGAGCAGAGGCTGCGCCAGGGCACGACTGGTCCAGGGTGAGCTCCCCCTGGAGCATCTTCCATGGCCTTCCATTCAATTATAAGAGGGGAAATGTGATTTTTGCCATTGGATCCTCTTCAAGAAATGAAAATGGAGGAGAAAATAAACCCCAAACCCAGTGTGGGGCACTGTTAAGTGTTTGCTCTTCACTCCTGGGTCCCTGCTGTGCTGCAGCTCAGTGGGAAGTGTCCTCCCGCAGCCCTGGGCAGCCACCACTCTCCTGCAGCGCCGGGGGCTCACAAGGAGCTCCTGTCCCTCCAAGACGTGATCTGATCCCGCACCATGGGCTGATACCAGAGCAAAACAAACTGCCACTGAAATACCAGTCAGAATTTTGTTCTTTACCCAAGTTCGGTCACACTGGAAGCTCTGGCATCCCACTGGCTGGTGGATGGGTGTGGAGCAGGTGGGAGGGGGAATGGGCTGTGCTCCCTTAGGATGCAGGGGGAAATGAACCTCCTAAGCCTCTGTGCCACTGAGCAGGAATGAAGAGGAGGCGTGGAGAGCTCGGCTCTGTTCACGCTGCCCCAGCTCTTACCACAAGATAAATCACAGCATTTTTACCACTACACACCTCTGACCCCAGCCCTGAGCCAGCCCAGCACATCTACATACATGCATATTCATGGCTCTAATGAGGAGTTGTAGCACAGGAGGACAATTTGCTGCTGCCTTACACGCACACCTGCAGATACCTGTGGTGTTGCTCCATAAGAAGCTCCATGGAATTAGCTGAACACACGGCGTGGAGCTGCATGCTCCACCTGCCCACAGGAGCAGCTGCAGGCATCCCCCAACCATACCCCCGCCATCCCCCCCACGCTGTCACTCTGCTGTCCCCTGTCCCCTACACCTTCTCCTCCATGGTGTCCTCCATTGTCCCCCCACACTGTCCCCCTGCCACCACGGTGGCACACACACAATACTCCTGTGGCCACCTGGAGCAGTCCCAGCCTGCTGGCCAGACACAGGCAGTGAGGGACCATCTGGTTACCGGCACAATCAGCTCCTCCTCCGGCAGACCCTGGTCCAGCATGTACAGCGATGATGCTGCCAGGTTTGGCACACGCTGGCGCAGTGCACGGGTCAGCTTGGGTGACTGTGAAACCTCGCTGTCCCCTCATTCGTCCCGGTTGATGCACGGGACGGTGGGAGCCGCTTCTCAGTCTGATGACTGGTCCGCAGCATTTGCAGGAGCAGCGCAGCTCCCAGGCCGGGCTGGGTGCTCCGCTCGCTCCCGGCATCCGGGACGCAAGCTGTGAGGATCTGGCAGTCGTTTCCCATGGCTCCAGGCAGATGGAGCAGCAAGGGAGCTCTTGCGAGGGGATTTGCCGAAAGCAGAGGCACACGCTCTGCCAAGGGCCTGGGAAAAGCACGGTGCTTGAGGGGAACGTGCTGGAGCAGCACTGCCCTCCCCGCCCTGCAAAGCCTTTAAAACAAACTTCTATAAACAACTCCAAAATGAGCTTATTTTAAGATCCCCCAAAACGGCACGCTGCCTGTTCCTGACCCAGCACAGCAGCCTGTGCCAGACCGAAATGCTTGGAATGGGAAGTGGAAGCAGTCCAAGGGAACCCAAACCCCGCTGGCTGCCAGGAGAGGGGACGAGCTGCCAGAATGCCTGGGTGACAACCCAGCATTTTCCCCAGATACAAAACACCCCGAGTGAAAACTGCCCCATGCTGGACAGGACAGCCCTCTTGGTCCCCTGCCCCAGGATGAGGTGAAGCGACTGAGACAGGGACAGTGTGGGGGTGGCAAGGACCAGCCCTGACAGCCCGGTGTCCCCACTTTCCCAAAACAGCCCCCAGTAATCGCAGACACAGCGTGAGGTGTGCTTGACTGGCAGCCTGGAAAATGCCCACGGTGAGCAGGGAAATAAAGTCCGGGCAGAGGGAAAGGGTGCAGGGTTGTCCTGGCCTCACCCCAGTGCCCTGGCATCCCAATGACACCTCGCCCCCATGCCCGGCACGGTTCCCTGGCCACTGGCACCATGGGCCTTGGTGAGGCGTTGCCACCCCTACCCCGCTCCCCCAGACCTCCCTGCTGACGGAGCAGGGATGATGGGCCCCGAAAGCAGGAGCCGGCTCGGGTCACCCGCCCGGGGAGGGGACACGGGGTGACCACATCGGAGGAGCAGCAGCGTAGCCCGCCGGCACTGGGGCAGGGAGTGGAGCGCTAGGAGAGGGAAGCGGCCCCAGCGGTGGTACCCCCGGGATGGGGCCCGCAGGGTCCCCCGTCCCACGGGCGTGTTCCCTTACCTGGGGCGGCGGCGCGGAGCGGGCGGCCCCGCAGCAGCGACTGCAGGCGGGCGGCGCGGCGGTGCAGGCGGGCGGCGCGACGGGCCAGCGCCCGCAGGTGGCCCTCGATGTCCCCCAGGAGAGCGACCGAGTGGCCGCAGAGCTCGGCCAGCTGCCGCAGCAGGGCGAGAGCCGCCAGGCTGCAGGTGTCCCGCAGATCGGTCAGCGGCCCCGCCGGCCGGACCCGCACTGCCACGCTCCGTCGGTAGAACGGCATGGGGCGGACCGGCTCGGGGCGGATCGGCTCTGTTTCCCCCGGCCCGGTTGTCCCCCGGCCCGGTTCGGTTCAGCCCAGCCAGGCACTGTTCCCCCCGTCGAGCCCCGCGGCTGCGACGGCTCTGGTCCGGCCGCAGCGCCGGGGCTCGGAGCCGGTCTGTGGGAGGAGGAGGAGGAGGAGGAGGAGGAAGGGGAGGGAGGGGCGGCCCCGCTCGGGGATGCTCGGGCCGGCGGCGGGGCACGGCGGCACTCGGGAGGGAGAGAGCGGCCCCGGCGGGAGGAGCTGCGGGGACGCTGCGGGCTGGCTGGGGCCGGACCCCCGGAGCCGGCGCTGCTCGGGCTGGGGCACAGGGACCCCTCGGTGCCGGCCCTTCCCTCCCGATGCCATTCCGAAGGACACGGACAGCCCCGCCAGTGCCAGCTCTTCCCTCCCGGTGCCTTTCCCGAAGGCACGGGCACCCTCCGGTACCGGCAATTCCCCGCCGCGTTCCCATTCCCGAGGGCACGGGCCCCTCCGGCGCTGTCTCCAGCTGCAGCCGTCCCTCCTGTGCTGGGACCCGGGACCTGTGGGGCCTCCCCGAGTCCTGCCCCGGCCTCCCCGGGCTTCAGCGTCCCTCGAAGCGGGCAGGACAGGCCGTTAATCCCGCATTTCCCCCGCATTTCCCGTGGGTGTTCCTGCTCCAGAAGCTGCTCCCTCTCCGTCCTCCCTGCTCCAGAGCCTGCTAAAGCCAATATTTAGGTGTCCTCGGGGTGGCACCAGGGTGCAGTGGGGAAGTCCTGGCTGCCCAACCCCGGGGAGCTCCAGGCTGCATGGCTCCTGGCAGCAGGGAGGGCGCAGCAAAAACTGAGAGAAGAGCAGCTGTGGTGGGTGTAACCTCCAATCCAGATGGCCCAGCACCCCATCCCCGGCAGCTCCAGTTGCCTGGGACAGAGCAGGACCAGAATTCCTACTGGGAATTTCCCGTGATACCGTTTCTCCCTGTGTGGTGAACCTTGTTGGACTCCTGAACTATTCCTGCTCTGCTTGGGTTTGTGTAAACGTTTGTGCATCCAAACCCAGCTCCATGGGCCTGCTACCACAGAGAACTATTCTTTCCCTTTCCCTTTCCCTTTCCCTTTCCCTTTCCCTTTCCCTTTCTCTTTCCCTTCCCCTTTCCCTTTCCCTTTCCCTTTCCCTTTCCCTTTCCCTTTCCCTTTCCCTTTCCCTTTCCCTTTCCCTTTCCCTTTCTCTTTCCCTTTCCCTTTCTCTTTCCCTTTCCCTTTTCTCCCCTTTCCCCTTTCAGCTTCATGAGGTGCCCTGAGCTGCTCTCTGTGCAGAGAGCTGAACAAGGTCTCCTCCAGGAGTCTTGGAGCTCTCCCATGTGTCTTTCCCTGGGCTGATGGACTGTGGTGGTTGCCACCTGCCTGGATGCAGTCCAGGCAGAAGGAGCTGTGGAGTGCTGGTGCCTTGGCTCTGTTCCCTGCACAGATGGGGGAAACTGAGGCATGGGGTCACACCCCGCTAGGACGTGAGGAGGGTGAAGTCAGCCTGATTCTCTTGGCTTGGCCAGCCTCAATCGTGAATCATCATCCGGGTAAGGAGAGCATCTGGAGCCCATCAGGGCTCTGCTCACTCCCCATTCCCAGCCCTGACCTCTCCCACTGCCCGCCGAGAGGGAGCACATGGACCATGTCCCTGTTTCTGTGGCTTTTCCAGCACAGATCTGTGTGTTTTGAAACACAAGCACGAGGTCTGAACTGTCCTCCCCAGCAGCCGCAACATCCACTTGGGCACTGTCCTGCTGGTCAGGGCAAGGGCAAGAAACCCTGCCGAAATGGGAATTTATCCAATTTTTTGTCTGGTTTTGAGATGGTTTCCTCTTGTTCTGCCTCATGACGCAGGTTGGTTGTGGCAGCAGTGCCCAGGTCTTGAGGCTGGCTTAGCCAGGAGGATTTTAAGCCAGGTAAGTGCCAAGGGCTTTTCCTTTTGCTTTCTGTGTGCCTTTGCCTCGTTTCCAAACCTTTTTCTGTAGCTGGAGAGGTGTGAACACCTTGCCATTGAGTGTGAGCTGAGATCTGGACTCCGAGAGCCAAGGGATTCATAAAACCATCACGTAGTGCAACTACCTCAATAAATGACAAAAATCTGGTCGCTTAGCAACTTAAACTGGCTTTTTTTTTCCTAAATGGATTGTGTTTTCTTTAAGTCTTCTGTCAAATATTTAGTGTGAGAAAATGACAAGGACCCTTTCCATGTGAAGTAAGCTGCACCATGAAGTCATCACATTATTCTGATGACCAGGAGGGGGGCTGGCCAGGGTGGGAGGGCTGGAAACGAGGAGCCACAGCCCCGTGATGGCTCTGGAGCTGCGGACAGGCCCCAGGGAGAGATCCCGGGAGAAGCAGTGCCAGAGCATTGTTGTGGTTCTCTGCGGGACTGGACCCCTCGTCGGGGGAGGGCCGGGATCCAGGGCTGCTCCGGGATGCAGTTGCTGTTCCGGATGTGCGAAACCCTGGCGGGGAGCGATGGGCTCGGCATCCCGTGGGAAACAGCCCCGCTGGCCAGTGGCCGGGCAGGAGCGAGGCCAGTTCTGCAAACACTGATTACAACCAGATGTCACAGGCATCGCTTTCCTTGCTCTGGCTCCGCTCCGCCGCGCAGGGAGCGTCCCCTCCGAGCAAGGGGACATGGCGTGCCCAGAGGGAATACCTCGGGCGGGCTTTGTGGGGCTTTGGGTGAGTCTCACTTGGTGGAGGGGGTCGGTGGTGCCCAGACCCTGGAGGGGGTCAACAGGTGGTCCTGACCTTCTCCCCGATTTGTCCTGAGGACTCCCACTGCCTCTGCCTTGCGTCTTCTCTCTGAACATCTGGCGATGGAGTGAGGATCATCGGCTCTCCGCACAACTGCCTGTCCCACACCGCAGCCCTGGATGCTGGTAGACCCAGAGCAGCGTCACCGGCTGGGCCATCCCCAAAGGGCTCCCTGTCCAACAGCCAAATTCTCTGCTTTTGCAGAACGACTTCTTACTGCTCCAAGACCTCCGGCTCCAGGGCAGCACTCGGCTGGAGCCCCCAGCCATGCAGGTGAGCCAGGCGCAGCTCCTCACGCAGAGCTTCCCACGGGAGCTGCTCCAGCTGCCTCACCACCCCTCACCAGGGGCTCTCTGGTGCTACGCGGATGCTGGATCCCCCGTTCCAGGCGTGGGGAGCCTCCTGGCTCCCGGTGCCCACTGGAGGGTGCTCTCTGCCAAGATTTGCACCGTGGATGCTTCTAAGCAGCTCTTGGTGAGAAAAAACTAAGGGACAGGTTGGAGCGGTGTTGGTGGGATCTGCGAGTCAAATCTCTTCCTCAGCGAGGAGGCAGCACTGGACCCTCCTGGGCACCATGCGGGATCCTCACCGCAGTCACACGCCCCAGGACCAGGTCCTGCCCCCGTTTGCTCCTCCCACGTTGATTTGCGCTCCCAGGCTTTGCTGTGGGGCAGCGATTCTGTGGGGCAGCAGCTGAGGCTGTTCCATGTGCCCGAGCCGTGGGTAAACACCTCCAGCGCAGGCTGCCGGGCCGTGCCCCTCCCCGTGGCCTCGGAGCCTTTGTGGTGCCTCTGGTAAGTCCCTTTCCTGCTCCTGCAGCCTCCCCGCTCTCCTGTGTCTCCTCCAGCCGTCCCATGCGACGGTGCCGAGCAGATCCCAGCAGGGACACGCAGGCTGCCAGGGTCTGCTCAGACACCATCCCATGGCCCAGGACACTGAGGCAGGACAGGGAACAGTACCTGGGATCAAGCTTTTCTCCCACACAGTTCACTTCATTTCCCAAGCTAAACACAAGTTCTTCAGTCATCTGAGGAACATAAAATGTCCCCAACCAGGCCCATGGATCCAGCTCCCACCACCTCCCAGTCCCTGTCCTCCTGCTGAAAATTAATTGGCACAGCCAACACCCCAAGGGTGTCTCCCACAGCCAGCTCTGGTCACTGATGTTGTTTGCTACCAAAATGTGCTACAGCATCCCCTGTTCTTGGCTCACACATGCTCCTAATCATTATAGCAGCTCCTTTTCCATCCAAATTCACTCCCTCCCACCCTGGCAGTCCCCACCGTGCACTCCAGGGGCCGGGCTTTGCGCTCCTGAAATGCAGGTGCTGAATCACTTGTTCATTGAAGTGAATGTTCAGCTGCAAACTCGTCCTCCAGCTCCCTGGCCTGGTTGTTCAGAGGTGCAATGGACTTTCTGGGTTCAATTAACTTCCCTCTATGTCATCTGGGGACTGGGCTGCACTCTCCAGCTCTTCATCCTTTCCAGAGTGCTGTGGAAAATATTAACATGTGCAGTGATGAGATCCATGGTGGAAGTGTTCATGAAAAATTGAATATCGAGTCCCTTAGTTTTCTGTTCAAGTAATTTTTTCCACACAGGCACCATTCCCCTGGCTCTTACCTGTCTGTAGTCCTGCAGCCCTCTGGCTACCCCAGCCATCAAACCCCCTGCTGGGAGCAGGAGCAGTACCAGGGATGTTTTGGAGACACTGACACATTTTCCATCACAGAATCCATGTCATCCCATCTGTGCTCCATTAGCCTATTTTTAATCACAATTTAAAGCCATTTTCCAGGAACAAACAGAACCTCGCTGGCCTGTGACTCCTTCAGCCCCTGGTGATGTTTTGGTTCCAGGTATGTGAGTGGCTGCCAGGCAGAGCAGAGGCTGCAGTAACAGGATGAATGTTCACAGAATCATGGAATGGTTTGGGTTGGAAGGAACATGAAAAAACATCCATCCCCCCCCTGCCATGGGCAGGGACACCTTCCACTGTCCCAGTGTGCTCCAAGCCCCGTCCAACCTGGCTTGGACACTGCCAGGGATCCAGGGGCAGCCAGAGCTTCTCTGGGCACCCTGTACCAGGGCCTCCCCACCCTCACAGGGAAGGATTTTGAGAGCAGACCAGCAATGAACGTCTCCCTTTTTGTAGAATCACATTATTACACCTGCTGAGTCACTGCTATGCACCGAATTGGTTTTTATTCCCTACAAACCTCAACTCCTGCAACCCAGGATGCTGAACCCACCGACGCCCCGGGTGGGTGTTTGTGCAAACTCCTGGCACCCCGTCCCTCCCAGGGAGGGAATGTCAGGATGGAACGCTGCACTTCAGTGAGGAAGTGATGTGGATTTCACAGGCTTCACGGTTTTTTGAGTTTGCTCCCTCCGGATTTCCTTCCACACCCGGACAGCACATGCTGCGCTTGCTTTGTGGTGAGCCCCTGGGCCCCCCCGAGCCCCGTGCTGCAGAATAACAAACACAGGTGGCAGGTAAGTGCCAAGGGCTTTTCCTTTTGCTTTCCGTGTGCCTTTGCCTCATTTCCAAACCCTTTTCTGTAGCTGGAGAGGTGTGAACACCTTGCCTTTGTGTTACTGGACATGCTGGCTATGGGGAGCGAGTGCTTAAATAAACTGCTGCAAAATAATAATTTTTGGACAAAACCCGCCGGCAAAATTCCATCTGCAGGGCAGAGGACATGGTTCCTCTAATTGACACAGTGCAAGTATTTGTGTCAGGAAGGAAACACCACTTTGATGCTGTCTGGATACCTGGGATTGTTTAATGATTTTAATAAGGAGTCACCCATGCAGAGGCTCCATGGATGGATCCTGCTGTGTACTCAGAATTACTCACCCTGTTCTCCTGAGGCAGAGGCTCCAGGCATGTGGCAGCTCACAGTAACATTTTCATTTATTCTTGGTTTGATCCTTAAGGTAATTTACTCTCACACGTGAAATGAGAGTTTTTTCTGTGTAAATAGGTTTTTTTTAAAGATTTCCACCTGTTTAAAATCCATGGGTTGTGGCCGGGAGGGGATTGGCAGTGGCGTGGAAGGATGTGCATCCACAGGCTCCGGGAGAACCAGATCTGATCTGTACCCCTGGCAGGACAGAGGACAGTGTCAGGGGAGATCCAAACCAAGGGCTGGCCCAGGGGTAGGCACAGCTCTGTTCCCGTCCCTAGCAGTGTTGGTGCATTGCTTGTGCAGAGTTGGAGATGGTCTGTGAATGTTCCTGCTCCAAAGGCTCCAAGATTTTGCCAAGCTGCAGATCACACATGGCTACACGGCACCAGGGGACATTTGTCATGGGGCTGTGCCCCCCAGTGGCGGAGCCCCTCATGCCGTTCTGTGGTGGCAAGTGACCCATCCTTGTAGGAGGACACCAGGATGTGTCCCCTCCGTGGGATCACCATTGGCCTGGCTCACGGGAGCCAATTGTGCTGATGCCTTTAGGCTAAGCCAGGCAGAACTGGGGTCCATGTGTTACATCCCCCCATCCCACGTGGGGTGGCTCGTTCTGCCCTGTTAGCACGTGGAGGGAGGAGTCTCACTCAGGGTGACTGGTCACTGTCACTTCCCACTAGGACAATAAACGTCTCCCACTCCCTAATTTGCTCTCCCGGCTCTGCCAGCGCAGTCGCACTCCCTGCCCCAATTAAGAGTGTGATGAACACCATCACTGCTGTCCTGTCACTCACCAGGTGTCTCTCAGCAGGTTAAATACATGCTGGTGAGAACTCCTCCCTGTCAGGATGCCTGGGAATCACGGTCTCCTCCTGCTTTGCTGCCAGCTCTGCTCTGGAGCAGAGGGAACACAGCAGCTCTTGATGGGGCTCTTGAGTCTCACCCAGCGGCCAAGTCCTGTGCTGAGCCTTGCCTAGATCAACACCCCAGACCTCAGAGCCATGGCAAAGGCCAAAGCTCTTCTTCTTGCTCTCTCCCATCCCCCTTGGCTATCCATCTGGTTCCAAAATCTCCCTTTGCCCTCCTGCCGAGCAGCACATCCCAGCAGCACAGGGTCAGACGGTGCTGTCACCCCATCAGTGTCAATGAGGTCACACACACGGGTGCTGTGCATCAGTGAGGGCACAGCGAGTCCCTCGACTTGAGACGCTGCTCTTGGATGGTCAATTCAAAGTCACCATTTGTGATTTCATGATTCCATGATTCCATGGCACGTGGGGACATGGTTTAGTGGTGAACTTGGCAGTGCCAAGGGAACAATTGGGCTTGAGAGAGTGGCAATGTGGTTTGGAGAGTCTCGGTGGGGGCACTGAATTGGGGAGTGTTGTTCCTACACCACAACGTCCTCCAGGTGGGAGAACATCCCACCAAGCCCTGTGAAACAAAAACACATGGAGCAGGAGGAGCCTGAGCAGGAGAGGGGACCTGTGGCTGATCCCAGATGGGCAGGACCTCTGTCCATCAGCCCTCGCCCGGCTCTGCCCCAGCTGGACTCACACCAGGGCAGGGAACAGGGAACAGTCACCTCCACACGCACGGAGTTAGGGGGCTTAGAGCAAAGCACCTCTCTGCCAAAATGTGACTTTACATGTTGGGCTTCACACTGAGTCCTTTCCTAATCCAAACTTTAATGTCTGATGTGGCTGTGAATGGCTGAACCACAGCCGTGTGTGGCGCAGCGACATATCCAATTAATATGGGCTGCTTTACATGCAACGTGTACCTTAAAGGCATGCTACATTACCGGCTTATTTTTCCCTGGCTTCATATAAATATTTATAGGGCCTGAGGGGGTCACTACATGAAAATAAATAGTGTTACTTTCTGGTATCACAATACATATTTCTAGAACAGAAATTAGTTATTTAATTCTCTTCACGTGAGCTGTCCAGCACCAACAGAGACCAGGGAAGGGAGCGTTCGACTCCGAGCTCCTCTGCGAGGATGTCCCTGTCATCTCCCCCGGGGTGTCCCCGTCAGCTCCATCCTGGCACGGGCACGGTGGCCGGCTGTGAGGGGACAGCTCTCGGGGCTCTCCTCTGGCTGTCACTGTGCAATCGCTCTGGCGCTGCCGAGCAGCGCTGCCTGGGAGGGGATTTGGCCCAGAAGAGGGAAGGAAAATATTCCTCATGGCCTGACGTGCTGCCAGAGTTGCTGATGGCCAAGAGATCTGGATTTGGGTGCTGGTCTCCCTTGGCCTGTTCTTTTCCAGTTACTTTCCCCCTCCTGCTAAAATGCTGGACCTCGCTCTGGTTCTCTCCTCCTGCCTCTGGCTCAGGCTCCCACTCCTCCTGGGCAGCTGGTGGGGCTCTGAAGGGCTGTGGTAACTCCTGAAAGACGGAGCTGGTGGGAAGCAGACACGGAGGAGAGGACCTGCCACGGGTGCAGGTTTATTTATGATCTCCTTTCATCCCTGCTCTGACGCACTCGGCTGTTCTGAGCCTCCCACACCTTCAGAAGCCACTTGTTCCAGTTTCTCTTCAGGTAAAGCTTCACTTTTGGGTTAAAAAGCTCTTTTTGGAGGAAGAACTCATCCAGCAAATCCACCTTAAACCTCTCACTGCTCAGGGCCCTTCCTCCTGCCTCAAGACACAACCTTCAGAACCCAAAATGCTGGGGGCACGTGCAGCCTCTGCCCGCTCACTGCCCATGCAGCCCCTAAAGCCCCTCCCACGGCGGGGGGAGAAAGGGCAGAGGATGCTCCCATCCAGCCCAGGGCTGTGCAGCAGCTCCGGGGGGAATGGAGCAGCCAAGGCTGGAGAGGGAGGACAGCGATGTCAGGGAATGGGCGAAGCTGTCATTTCTTTTGTCGGGAAATCAATAAATCAGCGGGTCTGGCACTCCTTTGGCTTCTCATCCCACTCAGACATCCCGGCGGGAAGCAGTGCAGGGAGCTGGGGGCTCTGCAGTGCAACTGAAGTCGGAATCCAGAAAATACCTAAAAATAGCAACCAGATGATCCCTGACCCCATTAGTCATCTCCCTCCCCAGAAGTACAGATGAGACCAGCCTGGGCTCCAGCTGAAGGCCTGCTCCTTCCCTGAGGGAGCTGTGCTGAGGAGTTAGATGTGTCCACAGCAGCCCAGCAGTGTCATTCCATTACTGGTGGTGAAGGTGGGGTGGGATGGAGGGAGGGCTGGGATGTGGGGTGGAAATGCCTCTATTTCCTTTTACAAGCAGATCCACCCAAGACAAAAGTTGATGGTTTTGATTTCTCCTTTTATCTCGCAGCAGTTGTGTAATTTATGTCCCAGCATTTCCGGCCATTTCAAACTCAACATTCCTGGTGAAAACAACCAGAGGAGGCGCTTGATGGTTTAATTCCCGGTCCCCTGTTAGCATCAGCTGGTCTCCGTTTCAGGATTAGCAATGGTAATTGATACCTGAGCCCGGGATAACTGCTCCTGGGCTGCGCTCCTGTCAGCCCCAGTGACAGCTCTGTCAGTCACCAGGTGATTTATGCAGGCTCGGGGCCTCACCGGGATGGGTTTTGGTGCTCCTGTTGCAAACTGCTTTTATTTTTCCCTCACTGCCTCTCATGCTCACTCACAAGCCGATGCTCATCATTATCGTGGTTTATTTGTGTGCTCGTGGGACGGGGTGAGCACTGCCGGTGTTACACGGACACGGGGGTGCACACGCACATCTGGAGCTGCCGGTGAGTCCGCATCCCGTGGCTCCTGTGCGTGTCAGGAACAGCTCTGGGACGTGCCAGCTGCGGGGCTGGAGCCCCGGGGCACCTCCGAGGACAGCAGGCAGCACCTTGCAGAGCCACGGGGGCTGCCAGCTCTGCTCCAGCCGATATCCCCCTGCAGGGCTGGGCAGAGGGCGGTCAGCATCCTGCCCAGGTGTTCTCCGTTAGGTGGTACATGCTTGGATGGGAGGCTGGTGAGCACCTCAGCACAGGGACTGTGCCCCATCTGCCCTCAGGGACCGGAGCTGTGCTACGGAGCTTGTCTGGCATCACTGCAGGACCCTCGGCAGCCAGCCTGGGGCGTCTGGCAGTGCCTGCGGGGTGCCTGAGGCTGCCAGAAGAAATCCCTCGCCGGTCCTCGTGGGCTGGAGTGAGGTGCTGTCTGCTGGGGAGGGTGGGGAGCTGTGAGCCTTTGCCCGGACCTGCGTGGTGCTGCCCTGAGGATGGGGTGCAGGAGCAGCTGCTCCCCACAGGGAAGGCTCATGTCCCAAGCACAGCCCTGTGCTGGAATCACCTCGCTGCCCGAGGCCAGGCACCTGTGCCCACAGCTGGGACACGTGGAGGCAGATGCTGCCCCAGGAGCCTGGGATGGCTCAGCAAGCAGCAGGGAGGCACAGGGAAAGTGCTCACCAGAGTTAGCACACAGCCAAAAACTAAATAAAAGACCCTTTGTCCTCCTTCTCATTAGTCTGTGTCTCCCCGTGCAGGGGAAGTAATTATCCATTTCTTCATGCTGTTGTGTGTTCTTCGTGCTGCCTGGTGCGTGCCCAAACACCTTGTCTGCAGAGCCAATTGATGCTTCTCACTCCCGCATTCCCTGAAAGGGCTCGGTGTTCCTTGTGCTCCATCTGTTTGGCCTTTGTCTGCCTTTGTTTTGGTTTATTTTCTCCCTGGTGCCCACTTAATTAACCAAATAGGGGCAATTTTGCCTTCAGGGAGGGATTATTTCCCACATGAGAGAAGCAGCTCCGGCTCTCCAGGCTGTGCCTGTGCTCCCATACAGGGATCCTCACCAGTGCTGAAGCAGTGTGGGAGCTCAGGGCTCCGGACCCCCAGCTCCAGGATACCTCTCTACCCATGAGATGCGGCCACCTCTTCAGAAAAAATAGATTCAAGGTTATGAAAGTGAAATCTCTGTTCTCTCCCACCAGACATTACCCAGGGGAGTCTGAATTCCTGTGGCACAGAGAGCAGGAGGTGATTTTCTGAGGCAGCATCTCATGGTGGCTGAGGAGGGAATGACTCTGGCTGTGCCAGGTTTTAGTTCAGGTGGCAGATTGTGTGCTCAGCTCCTGGGCAGTGTGTGAGCTGCCATGCTGCCTCAGCCCGGTGTCCCTGGGTGGGAAGGAATGTCCCTGAGTGAGATGGGATGTCCCTGAGGGGGAAGGGATGCCCTGAGAGAGATGGGATTCCTGCATGTTTCTTTGACAGCCCTGATGGTTTCTCATTTCAGCCTTGAGCACTTAAAACCCACCTCCTGCCTCCTGGCAATGATTAATTGGGAAGATGTTGAATTAAGACTATTGATGTCCCCTCCTGAAGGTCGGGCTGGTGATAAAGCCATATGAGAGTGTTTATGCTCATAGTAAATTAATTGCCTGCCATTTCCATGCCTGTTAATGATTTGTTTGTGATGCTCTTCGTTGTTGTAATGGGGGACCAGTGACTGATGGACCTCCCTTCTTTATGAGTGCAATTAAAAAGGCAACAATTAGGGCATTTATGCAGAAATAACAGCCAGGATCCAAACCTTGGGTAGGGTGTGTGACCCACACTGTTCCTTAAGTGTCACAGTCACAGCTATGGGCTCCTGCCTGGATTTACACCAGGCTGCTGCAGTGGGATGTGATCTCCAGGCCCAGTTCTGGGGAAGCAACAAGTGGGAGCTGCCACAGCAGACACACGATGAAGGCTGAGGATGAGGAGCACTGTGGGCAGCAGGCATGGCATCCTCCCCCTGCTTCCCAGCATCTCAGTCAGTGAGGGCTCCTAAAGCTCCTGGATGTGATGTCCTTCGTCCAGGTGCTGCTCCTGGCTGTGCCGGGTCCTCAGAGCATCCCCCACAGAGGCTCGCTGCTCTTGCTGAGGGAGGGGAAACCACAGCAGGGTTGGGATTTCAGGGTGGCACACGCTGTGGCCAGCAGCAACGCTGCTGGACCTTTTTGGTGAGCCCCAGGTTCTTACACTGGCAAGTTTCCTTCCAGTAGCCCAGGATAATCCTCTTCTGACACCAGACATGGAGCTTGTTTGTCTTTCAGTGCCACCAGGATATCGCAAAATCACAGAACCATTTATGTTGGAAAAGACCTCCGAGATCATCGATTCCAACCATTAACCCAGAACTCCAGGCCCACCCCTCGACAGTCTCAGCACAGTAAGAGCGGCCCTGTCAGAGGTGACAAGGACCTCACCCCCAGTTAGTTACTGAATACACTGATACCCACATCCTTTTAGATCCCACGGCTGCAAGATGTCTTGACCTCGTACCCCGAGAAACTGCAGCCTCAGAGCAAGAAAACTCTGAGCTGGGTTTCTGCTGATGCGCTACCCCCCAGCAGCCCCTCGGCTCCCTGGCGTCCACCAGCCCACGCGGGTGTCTGAGATGTTTCACAGCCTCTGTGTCCACGGGGGACATTTAAATTCAGTGGGTTTGTCTGGCAGAACACCCCCAGCTCTGGGCAGGAAGGTCATCTGCAGCTCACTGCCTGTCACCAGCCACTCAGGGCTGTGCTCAGACAGGCTTTGGCAGGAGATGTGTCACTCGTGGGTCTCATCGCTCCGGACGCTGTCGGGTGCTCTGAGCACACGGCTCTGACAGCAGAGCCTTGCTACAGCCAAACCTCTCCCTTCTGGCTCCTCCACCAGCCGCCCAACCTCCTTCTCTGTGGAGCTCTCAGATGTCACTGTTGACTTTGCGCTCCCTTTTTGTGGTGGCCTGTTCTGGGCTGGGGTCGGTTCCCTGTGCCCCCAGGTGTGCAGGCAGCATCACTTGGCCCTCACCCAGCTCATCTGGGCCCTCAGGCAGCACATCCCATGTTACTCCTTGCTTGCCATCCCAACCATTTAGGGGCCACAGTTTTGTCCTGTGTGCTTGGGATGCCTGTGGGGATGGGCCAACACTTCCCAGTGCAGTGGATCTGTGGGGCCGCCCCTCATCCCCCCTCGATTTTCTGCTCCCCTTGCATGCAGCCCACAGTGCCTTTGATAAATCCATGGGAGTTTTCCTCACAATGTCTTGGTATCTCCTGTCCAAAGGGACTGTTCTTAAAATGGTGTTTCACAGCTGAGATGTGGAGGTGAGGTTTATTGTGGAGCAGAGATCACAGCCTTGTAATGAGGCTGTTCCCATTGGAGCTGGGAACATGCAGGGCTGCATCCCTGTGTCTCTTGTTTAGGATCTCTGTAAAGCCAGGTGTGGAAGCGAGTCACCGAGCTGAGCTCAGCCACATTCTGGGTGGGGCAAGAAGCACTGATGATGGTGTGGCATGGTGGGGCACACGTCAAAGAACCATGGAAAATCCCTCTTCTTTCCAAGTTCATCAAGTACAGCTGTTCCCCAGCACTGCCAAGGCCACCACTACCCCATGTCCCAAGGGCCACATCCACACGCCACGAATTCCACGTGTTCGGGGCTGTCCCTCCTGGCTCTGTCCAGTGCCGTCTGGGGCCAGCTCACAGCAGGGTGTGTGGGGTGGCTCTGACCTTGCTGTTCTCATGGAGCATCCCCAGAGCTCCCCGCTGTCACACAACTTTGTCCATCTTGCAGGAAACAAAAGATCAGAACAGGCTTCAGAAGAACGGCTTCTCGGCAGATTGGCTCTGAAAAAGGAAATGGGTCCTCACAGAACTGAACTTTCTGACTTTGTTATAACCACTTCTTAATATTCTAAAAACATTTTAAGGCATTTTCTGGACTCACACTGGGGAGTTACTTTGGGAGGGGCTCTGTCATTGAGACCAGCAGGGATCTGTGACTTCTTCTGGGGACAAGCTTACATTTGTGAGTTAAATCCCGCTGGAAATTGTCACCTATCTCTAGTTCCAGTAGATGTAACCCATCCCCTCACAGTCCTACTGTGAAGAGTAAAACCAGGAAGCACCAGCACTTGTCACACAGCCTTCACAGCGCAGGATTGTCACTCCTGTCACTTCACCTGTTTTTCTGCTATTGGCAACCACAACTGTCCCTAGTTTATACCAAGTGGTGCCTCGGCACCACAGGCAGGGCCCGGGCAGCAAGGGAGATGGGTGCCCTTCACCCTTCTGGGGACAATGTGCCACTGGAGCAGCTGGACAGAGAGCAGGGGCCACACCGTGGGGGTCACGTACTTCCCTACGTTGTCAGCCAGCATTTATGCAATGAGGGAACAACATTCCCTGTGTCTGATTAGTATTAAATATTCCCCAAGCCACGAGGTCCTGGTGTGCATCAGCATATGGCAGAGCTGCCTCAGCGCTGGCCACTGAGAGGGAGGATTCATTAGTGCGACATTTTTATGTATGAAAAGAAAAACATTCTGATCCCTGCGGCTGGCAGCAGGCTGGTGTTTTGCAGTTCTGGGAGGAATAGAAGGATCTGCTCGTTGGCACACTGCCCTGAAATGTTTATCAGCAAACATTTGTCCTTGTTTTCTTAAATAAAAAAATTGCATATTGCGTGTTGGAGTAACAGTCTGCTGGAAATGGGCCCTTTGGAAGGGCTCTTTTTGTCCCCTAACCCAACCCACCGGGCATCCTCTGCCTGTACCAATGCCACTGCAGACACATCCCTGCCCTCTGCACCCCGGAATGTGTTGGCTCTCAAGGTCCATGTTCAAGGATTTCTCTTCTCTTGCTTCCCCCTCTTTGCATCAGTGGTGGCAAATTAGGTCATGCGGAGCTAAATTGAGCATTAACAGTTCTCCCTTCAGAGCTGTGTCTGCAGCCTCTCTGGGGAAATCAAAACCATTTCAAAATCTGACTGGGATCAGATCCTTCCCCTTCAGTGCTGGAGAACTCTGGGCTTTTCAGAGAGGACTCTGAGAGAAAGCTCCTCATGAAGAGCAGGGCTTTGGGGAGGCATGAGGATGAAGATGGGCTGGGAAGAGGCTGGAGTGTCCAACCTGCCCTGGCAGCCCCCCCTCCTCAGCTCTGCTCCCACATCTCATAGTGCTGCCGTGCCTTTCCCTGGTTTCTGCACACCCTGATGTTCCTTGTGCATTCAGCAGCTCCAGGTGGTGGGATCAGTCCCTTCAGTGTCTCGCACAACCCAGCTCTCTCACAGCTGCTGCTGAGAGTCTGGAGTGAGAGCTCCACAGACTGTCCCGCCCCTGTGGAGCTTTTGTGTGGGTTTGACCTGTGCTGGAGCCTCCATCCCTGCCCACTGCACTGCCCAGGCTCAGCTCCCTGGTACAGGAGTCCCGCCTGCGCTGCCGGCAGCAGGAGCAGCATGGGCTCCCTGAGTCCTGGGGAACCGACCCTCCCCACGGGAGGAGCTGTGACTGTAGATGCTCTCCACTACCCTGTGACCAGGAGCTGTTTCCCATCACTGCCTTCACATCCTTCCTCCAGATCAGCAAGCTTCAAAGGCAGCTCGATGGTGAACCACAGCACATGGAGTAGTGAGGGACGTTCCTCCTCGCTCTGAAGGCACCTGGGCCAGGGCTGGTGCAGCTCCTGCCTCTCCTGGAGGGTCCCAGCCTACCTGGCCGAGCCCAAGAACTCTGGGATTAGTATTTCCTAGGCACAACTTGGACAGTGATGGTGGAAAGGTGCAGGAACTCCTTCCTGGGACCTCATGGCTGCTGTGGCACAAGGTGAGGAGTGCTGTCTGTAAGGAATGGTGCCTGCAGGAATAATGGGGTAAAACCTGGGAAAAGCTGAGTGCAGGGAACGACTCCAGCAGTGAGGCTGGGCTGGGTAGGATGGAGCCTCTGGCTACACATACCAGAGTCACTCTGTGGGCTCTTTCCTCCTTCCCACACTTTTCCCAAGCTGCCCTCTCCAGAAAGGCTTGTCCTCACAGGCTGGTTCCATGGATACATTCCAGGGAAGTTAAGGAGACCTGAGAGGTGCTCGTGGCTGCCTCAGCACCAGTGAAATGGGGCTCTCCAGTGCGTGAGATGGTGATAAACTCAGCAGGAGCACCACAGCCTGGGATGGGCCGTTCATCCTTCGAGCACCCAGACCCCACCACTGAGATCCATTCCTTGAAGTACATTGAGCCTACACTGGGGGCAACAAGAGCAAACATCACATGTGGGTGCGTCCCCTCCCTCAGCCCCCTGACCTGCAGTGCTGGAGCAGGACCCCATCCTGCTCCCAGTGCCAGCACCAGGAGGGGGAGATGGCAGCAGGATGGACCCAGAAGCTCCAATGTGCAGGGCGAGAGCTGCACTCGGGCCCTGCTGAGGGAGGCAGAGCAAGAGGCTGGATCCACAGAAGCTGCTGACAGAGGAAAGCAGCGTGGGGCTGGCTGGGCTCCCTTCGGGAAGCATCCACCTGGTGTAGGCTTTACTTGCTGCCTGAGGTGAGGAGCTAAGTCAGGCTGTGTATCTCAGGAAAGTCCACGTGCTCAGGGGCTGCAGGTCAGTCCCTTGGGAACTCTAAGTGACTCCTGGATAATCCTTATATATATGGAAAACCTTCCTGCACTCACCAGCTATTCACCAGCAACCCTCCACCAGCCAAAACCAGAGGACCTGAGTGCTGCACAGAGGAGGAGAAAACCCTGAGAGGGTGCTCTGATGCCTCAAGAAACAGCTGATACCTTCTGGAAACAGATTGTGCCTCTTCCTGATGCTCCTGACCTGAGCCTCCCTCCCTGCCCTGTAATTGCCGGTCTCAGGCACTGTGAGGCTCCCGGAGCAGCAGCACCGAGGTGCTCCTCCAGCTCATTTGATGGGAATTGAGAAGGAGTTGCAAGTGGCCTGGTAAGGTTTGGAAGGGACCTTAAAGATCATCTAGTTCCAACCCCGTGCCATAGGTGGGGGTGCTGGGATGCCTACGGGATTTTCCTGGGATGCCCAGTAGCCTGTTTAAATACCCTGGGGATATTGCAGAACACACGTGGCCTTTGGAAAAACACCCCCATTCCCTAAAATAGTTTCCCAGCCAAAGCTGAGATATTGTTTAATGAGCCCTGAGTTTGGATAAGGCTGGTTTAAGCAGATCCTTGGGTTTTCTCAGCTATACAGGGCTCCGAATGAGCAAGATTCCAAGTTTCTGCCAGGAACAAATGTGTGTTTGCACAGATGGGAGGGTTACCTGGTTCTCTCCATCTGAGATGGGTTATTTACCATAAACATGTTTGCACTGGAGCTGTGAAATGAAGGCATGCTGATTGAAAACCTTGGAGCAGCTGTTGTCTCGGCATCCCCCAGGAAACTGTCACTGCCGGCTTTCCTTCCCATGGAAGTGACACTGCAGATCAGTCTAGGGAATGAGCGTTGTGTTGAGAAGGGGTTTCTGTCATGCTGCCAGGGGAATAGCAAATTCCTGTTCGATGCATTAAGCAGCATGTAAAAATTTAATCAAAACTGCATTTATTATACATGATAGTGGGGAAAAAAACCTTGTAAGGGCTTCTGCTCTTCATTAACTGCCTTAAAATGACTCAAGAGGAGAAGGAAAGTGCTTCAGCTTAGCAGAAAAGCTTGAAAATAAGAGTGTTGCCATTAGTATTGTTGAGGTGACCCAAAAAGTGTTTGGAGCAGATAAACTCCCCCTGGATCAAGTGCAGTGCCTGAGCCAGTGCTCAGGAACAACCCCAGGAGCTGTGGTGTACCGGAGTCTTCATCCCCTGGGGTCCCTCCTGTGTGGCATCGGCTGGAGCTGGCGCTGGAGCAGCAGTGGCTCTGTCTCTGGAATTGGCTTTTCCAGGCTGGATGCAGGACACAGCCTGTGGGTGTGACTGTGTGTGACGTTTGCTTCTCCTCCAGGAAAGGCAGCCGTGTCCCCAAGGTGCACCAGCTGTGGGCAGCTCCCCTGCCTGGGTTCAGGGTGATGGGGGATCTTGGGTGGATGATGGGGGGCTGCTGCTGCTGCTCACAATCCCCTGGACACTTCCCCAGCAGACCAAAGCTCTCGTCCTCCTGGGCTGGCGGAGGATGGGCTTGGCTGCTGCTCCACTCTGGTTAAGCAGAGGTTTGGTGAACCCAGTAACTGTGTAAACAGCATAAACCTGGGAAGGTAAATAACTGTTACTGCCAAGGTTACAGCTGAGCCGAGACACGACAGCATCCCTCATTGATGGAAGGGAAAACCAACAAGGAAGAGGCTCTTGGACTAACTCAGAGCAGGAAGCACTGAAGCAGAGTGAAGGGAAGGAGCTAGAGCCTGGTGAGGGATGAGGAGCTGTGTTGAACTGCAGGTGAATGGAAATCTGGGAGGTGTCCTTGGTGGAATTTCTTGTGCTCAGTTTGTGGCATCCTCCTTTGCTCCCCGGAGCTGAAGGCACCACGCGTGGTGCAGGGGAGCCCAGGGGAGGAGAGGGCTCACACACGGCCCCATCCAGGCACTGCCTCGCTGGGGTGAGCAGCAGAACCTCATGGGAAGCCATCCCTGGGAAAAGCCTCCTTGGCTTGTCTCCGTTTGCTGGGACAGCAGGAGCGTGTCTCCAGCTTCCTGTAGGGATTCAGGCATGGACAGGAGAGCGTGGAGCACAGGAACTCACTTCTGGCAGCTGCTGTCCCGTCGCCGTGAGGGGCTGAGAAAATACAGGCAGGTTTTATGGAAAGGGTAAAAGCCTCAAGCGCAGATTGGAATTCTTGATGGAGCACCTCCATGGCCCAGCCTCTTCCCTCACGGAATGCAGCAGCACTGCCAAGGCTGGGAGCTGAGCTGTGCTTGTCTGAGCATGGCTTAAACGGCTTGAAGGGTCTGGAGGGCTCAGTCTGTGGGAGGGGATGGGGCAGCTGAGATGCTCCTGCCCTGCATCCCAACAACCAGAGGTGTCAGATCCCCTTCATGGCATGGGAAAGTGTCCCCTCCTCTTAAACAACCCCCTTTGCATTCCCCCTTCTGCCTCCTCTCTGCAGCTGCAGCCCTGGGGCAGCGAGGGAAAGGCTGGTGTTGGCAGTGCTGAGAAATCAGATAAATCAGGAAAAGAAAACTTTTGGTTTTTTCCCAGTTAAAGAAAAGAAAAACATAAAGAAAAAAAAGAAGAAGAAGAAGAAGCAAGAAATGAAAGGAGCAAGGAGAAAAGCTGGTGATAGGAAAATTAATCTGGAAATCAGGTCTCTTGGAGTCAGGGGGAAATTGTTTTCAGAAAGAAAATTATTGCAAAATACTGCACGAATAGGATTTTACCCTGTCAGACAAAAAATGCAGCTGAGGGAAAGGCCAGGCTGGTGGCAGTAGTAATTGGTTCTGACTGTAACTTAAACAAGGCAGGAGCTGCTGGAGCAGGGCCTGGCAAAGACAGAATTCTCCTTCTTGCAAGAGGAGCTGGGTGGCCCATTGCTGGAAAACAACTTTGTTGAAATGTTTAATTTTGTGATTTTTTTTAGAGAAAACAAGCCTATTTCTCTTTCCAAATTAATGTTCTTAAATGCAAAGTGGGGTTTTTTTCAGATTAAAATGAAACAAATCCTCTCCCAATGAAATAGTTCAATAAGAAAATGGTAAAATTTTTATTTTGGAGAAAACCAGAGTGATTTTATTTATTTCTTGCTTTAATACTGGGCTGAAAAAGAGATACTTTGCCCTGATCTGGTGTGTGTTTGTGGGGGTGGAGGGGCTAGTTGTGCCTGCTGCAGAGTCTGGGAGCCCTTTTTGTACTGAGGGGAGAAAATGTTGAAATGTAGAAAACACTTGTCAAGAACATGATGAGGGGTTAGGAGGTTGTTTGGCTCTGGCTGTCTTGTTGGGTTTTCATTGGAAAATCAATAACAATCTTGTCCCCATGTGTCAGCAGCAGGCAGTCAGTCTCTTGCAGATCCATGGGGATGAGCTAGTCACTCCAGTCATGTCGATCTAAACCCTTGGAAGGTTTGGGGAAAAGGGAAAACTCACTTAAGGCCAACACGATGTTAAAATGTGGTTATTTCTGCCAAGACTCCCTGCCAAGGGATCCCTGTCCCCACCACATCTCTCTCACTCCATCCCTGACCCCCTTGCCTGGAGCTCCCAGACAGGAGCTGGCAGACACTGGAGCTCAGGACAGCAGTGCCCAAGCACAGGCCCCTGACCAGCAGCACCAGAGGGCTCCCATCTCAGTCCAGTTTCACACACGGGACACTCCCAGGGGTTTGGAAATTCATGGCTGTGTCCATGCCTGTGGTGGCAGCCGGGGCTGTCGCCAGCCTGGGAATACAAGAGAGAAAATTTTTATTTAATAGCAACCGTTGCCATAAAAGATGGAAATATTGACTGAATGCCCCAGAACTTCATCGCTATCCACGGATTTTATTGAGGGGAGTTACAGCTATGGCTCATATACAAAAACTGTCTCCTAACGACTCCCGGGCAGAAGCTGTGCTTCCCGATTTGTGCTTTTCTGGTTTATTGCGATGTCCCAGCACAATGCCATCAGAAGGAGCCAGAGCTGTTAAACCCATCCAAGCCATGTTTCCCAAAACAGCTCATGGATTTCCTTTCTCTCTCTGTGCTATTTATATTCCTTGTGCTTATGGAGAGAACACAGCTCCAACGCTGCCTTTGCTGCAATTAAGTAAACCCTCTATTCTACTTTTTCATTCCTTTTTTTTCCAGTAGGCCTGAAATAAACACTCAAGCAACAGCAGCAGGGGGCTGTGAGCTGGGGCTGAAGGGGTGAATTCCCTCTCTATCCAAAGGGATTAAGTGAGAGGTGTGTCACAGCCAGGCGTGCTGGAGGCTCCAGGGCTGTTTCACGAGGGCTGGGAAGGATGCAGGAGGAGGGAAGCCCATCACCCCACTGGAGCTCATCAGCCCAGCCTGGCCCCCCTCCACACCACGGCCACATCTCGGCCGTCTCTGTCACGGGCAGACCCCCTGGAAGCCCTGGATTAAGCTTCACCTCCTTT
Source organism: Lycocorax pyrrhopterus obiensis (assembly GCA_014706295.1). Lineage (NCBI taxonomy): Eukaryota > Metazoa > Chordata > Aves > Passeriformes > Paradisaeidae > Lycocorax > Lycocorax pyrrhopterus. The sequence continues at coordinate 11,915,144 of JACSVZ010000005.1, forward strand.
TTAAAATTTAAAATCCAGCTGCCTGCAGATGCATGTGCAGCTTCAGTGACTCCTCGGTCCAAAAAGCTGCTGAGTGGATAAATGGTTTGAAATGGTTGATGCAGAAACTGGGTCTTGGCATTTCCAGGAGGAGGAGTTCCCATGTCTTTTCATTTTACAAAGTGCTTGGAAATGAGTTAAAAGATCAGCTGAAATGGAATGGAAATTGTTTGAAGTTCTCTAAATATGTGTATATGGATACACACACAGGGGAAAAAGGGGAGAAAAGGGGAGTTCTGGTTTCAACTGTTTTCTTTTTGCCTTAGGTATATTAATTTTATTTCAGCTTTTCATCTGGTTTTGTGGAAAGACTCTTACTTTTTACTCTTAATTTTCTTGAAGATGTTTCTGGGATCAGGATACAGCATCAGCAGCCTAGGGAATAGGGAAGGAAACCGGCACAAAACCTCGATGTGTCCTAAGGTTGGCGGTGGCAGAAGTGCCTGTGCTAGGTGTTAGGGAAGAAAGGAAACCTTTGTGCAACATGAGAGTATCTGTACTAAAGAGTTACACAGCACCCAAACTACAGGGTTACATGGCAGAGGTGTGATTATGTGGCTCATGTAATTATCACCCTCAGGGAGGTGTTTTCCAGCACAGGGCTGAGGAATTCCAGTGCTGATGCGATTTCCTTCCTCTCTAATTCCTCCAGCCATTAATCTGAGCAGACTTTTATCATCCCCTTGCTGCCCTCCTGTGCACGCAGGATGATAGATGATCCAGGGGCCACTCTGGGTTGTTGTGCTGTAATTTACTGCCCAGCGTTGGCTCTGGGGCTGAGCTGGGCTGTCCCTCCCCACTGTCCACAGGTTGGGCTGCTGGAGCCTCGCAGGGCAGGGAACCACCACCCAGGACTGCGTTTGGGGACTGCAGGGGGACTTTATTTTTTGTCCAGATAGCAGTTTCTGCTTGATTTCCCAGACGTGGGTCAACACAAGCATCTTTGGAAGGAGTGTAACAGCATCCTGCAGTGATGGCACATCTGGAACTGGAGGCACTAAGCTTGGGATGTTGCGTAAGGAAAAAGGCAGCTGCTCCTGCTCATCCTCTCCATGGCTCCTCTGTGTCACCAGCACTCTGGTTTTGTGGCTCATGCCTCCCCGTGCTGGGGGATGCTGTGGGAATGGCACAGGGATGCTGTGGGGGTGCGTCCCCTCCTGCCACCATTGCTCCTGTGTCACACCTTCACTTGCTCAGGTCAAGCACCTTTGGTGATGGAGGGGATTTAAGTCCCACATTTGATGGTGAGCTAAAGGTGGGAATGTGCACTACTTTTTCCCCCTGAAAAACCTCACTGTGGTGGTTTGTATCTGTTTAAATCACATTTCTTCCCTGGCAGCCAGCACGGCATGCTGCAACCTCACAGTGGGTTTGGAAATGGGGAAGGATAATACCACAAAGAGGACATTTCCCTGGCTCCTCCGTTTGTGGAGTCCTGTTCTATTTACCAGCCCAATGCTGTGCTGAACTACTTTACCATCATCTGTTTTCTTTGCAGAAGTTCATTTGAATTCCCAGCCCAGATGCTGGGGATGTCCTGGACATCCCTCAAGCTCTCACTGCCTCTGAGAGCCCTCCTCTCCCTCACTCCATGGGACAGGGCCGGCCTGTGCTCATCCTCCCTGCTTCGAGGGAGACAATGGCTGATCACATATTCCAAATGCCTCGTTCCTCTTGTGGACTCATTCTCCAGCACAGGAATGTTCCCTCTCCAGCATGGATGCTGCATACCAAATACGCTGCAGAGCCTCTGACCTGTTCAGTTCAAGGTCTTTTCTCTGATAGCCTCGGGTTTATCTTCTCAAAATCATTCCAAAGATCTCGCTGATGACTTGGGAGGAACGAAGGATGTGCTTGGTGGTGTCATTGCGGGTGTGAATCTTAATGGCAACCTGCGAGGTGGGTCTGAGTGAGGGGGAGATAACACCCCCCCGTGTGCCACCATGTACCATTAGCCCTGCGTGCACCTGGAGATTAAAGGGACCAGTCTAATTAAAACAATATAAATCTGGATTTCCTGAAGTTGGGCTGGCTAACGATGTGTCACGCTGCAGCAACCTGGAGCTGTGAATTAGGCTGGCGGTGCCTGGCCCTGGCGAGCCGCGTGCCATGGCCAGGGCTGCCAGCGCCGGGCTCTGAATCACATCCGCTCGAAGTCGTCTCCAGCAGACTAGAAAGGCTTAATTGCATGAGTTCAATAAATAATGTGTCTGTTTTAAGCACAGACAGTAATTCATGGCCTCTGCATAACAGTAGCTCAAAGATCTTAATTTAAAGGTCTTTGTGAGGATGGTGCTCTCATGTGCTGGGGATGGTTATGGAGTCTCTCATTTTCAAATTACTGGGTAGAACTGAGCCCTGTTTTAATCTGGCCATTAATTAGAGGGAGTAATTGTTGCCCAGTGTCTCTCCGGGCACTCTAATGTGAACAGGAGCAGTCATTTAGTGTGGCGCTGGTGGACGGACGCCTGCGGCACTCGGCTCTAATTGGGTCCCAGCCCTGGAGAGGATGGGACTGAGCGGAGCCGGAGGCTTCAGGCTGCCTCGTTCATCCCTCCGGTTGTGATGAATTCGCTGTCTGATTCCAGTGACCCACGGGCGGGGACGACGCAATCCGCACTAATGAGAGCCGGGGTTCGCCTGGCGCCAATTAGCGCTGCCGGCAAGCAGGAGGAGTGGGCTGGGGGGGTGTCCCGGCTCCCGGGAAGCGGCTCTGCAGAGCCCCTGTGCCTGCAGGGAGACGGGAGATCGGCACACGCCGTCCAAGGCAGTGTCTGACACTCACCACGCCTCTGGGTCATCCCGTGTTGGGGCAGGGCTCGGGGCCACTGGGCTCCACACAGGAGCTCTGAGGGAAGGGGAATGGAAAGGGAGACGGAGCAGAGGGGCAACTCCCGGGCAAAGGATGCTCGAGCCATTTGGAAGAGCCTACCTGGGCAAAGGAGACATCCGAGATGAGGCAGCCAAACCCACACTGTGTGTTCCCGTCTCCCTCTCCACTGGTGTTTTTGTCTGTGATTCCCGAGCCTCACCCCGTGCTGGGGGGCTGCAGTGAGCTCTGCTGAGCTCCACAGATCAGACTCCCAGGATATATGTGAGGGGGAAGGGGATGAGCGGAAAAGGTGACTTTAGGTGTTTTTCTTCTGCAGCCGAGGTTTCAGGGCTGTGGCTCTTGGCATCCACATCCTCTCAGCTTGGGGAGGAGACAGTGGGAGAGAAGAGAGGCCTTTGTTGTGGGAAATGGCTTTGGCAGCTGTGGTGGGGCAGGTATTTATTGAACCCATTTTCAGCAGTGGATATCAAAATGGTTTTCATCCTGATTGGGCTGCTGTTTCCTTCCGCTCCTGTCACACGCTCCTGCTGCTGTTCACCCAGCGAAGCACTGCAGCTCAGAGAAGGTTCCTTGGGGCACCCAAATTTCCATGAGTACCTTTGGTAGAGATGGATGGGGGCAGTTTTCTGGGACTTGGGGCTGCAGCTGCTGAATGGAACAGTCTGGGCAGGGACCAGCATCACTGTCAGCACTTGCACCCCAAAGGTGTCTGAAAGTGAAATGGGGTCGTTTCCTGGCAGAGGGGAGAGGCTCTGCCTGGAGATGGGTCCTGGGGATGTGGCACTTGGGGACATGGGTTAGTGGTGGGCCTGGCAGTGTTGGGGGATGGTTGGGATTGATGGTCTCAGAGGACTTTTTCAATCTGAATGATTCCGTGTTCCTGTGTGCTGCAGGCTTGCAGCGGGAGAAGCAGGCTCGGAATTGAGGATAATCTCCATGTGCTGAAAAAATAGCCCCAAATCAATGATAGAAAATTCAATAATAACAAGTGCAAAGCACTGCACTTAGGCAGGAGAAAAAAAACGTGCAAGAAGATGAAAGGAGGAATAATTGGCTCTGCAGTGGATTCCCTATTTTTTTGTTTATTTACTGCCCATTTTTTATCAAAGCAACTTCCCAGGGCTGAGGCAGCAGGGCCAGAGACAGGTTTGGACACTTGTGGGGATCCCAGAGGGTGTGCAGAGGGGCTGGGACATTCCTGGGGTGTCCATCCTTGTGCCAGCACCTTGACCCAATACCAGGCTCTGCTCTCCCTCACTTGGATGATTTCATAGCCTGACTGTGACCACAGGCAGCCCCCATGCTCCAGAGGAAGCTCAAACAATTGGGAAAAAATAATGTCCAGGCTGAGAGGGACCTTGTCATCATCCCAGATGGACCCCTGGGAGGGCAGAGCCAGCCCGGAGCTGCAGCCCCTCATCATCCCTCAGAACTGGAGCGACTGCAGGGCTGGGAGCTCCAGGCAGCAGGGACAGAAGCACTGGAGTTAATGGATGGGGAGCAGGATTCAATGTGCTTTAGTGTCTGTTTGAAGAGTCATGAAACACTTGGGGCTATTTAATTGAAAGTAACTGTGCAAAACCCAGAATTAATTCTTATTAAACATCTGCAGTGACATTTTCTTAAGTGGAAATTAAACAGGGATTAAGGTGAAGCCTCCTAAGACTCTCCCTGTTGTGACCAGGAATATTTTAAGGCACAGGAGTATGTTAAATTTGAAGAGATGAGCTGATCTAGACGCACTCGTGTTTTTCCCTCTCTTCGTGTGGCTGCTCAGGCAAGCAGGGGGAGCTGGAAGTAGAACCACAGAAACATGGAATCATGGAATGGTTTGAGTTGGAAGGGACCTTAAAAAACACCCTGTTCCAACCCTTGGCTATGGACAGGGACACCTTCCACTATCCCAGGTTGCTCAGAGCCTCCTCCAGCCTGGCCTTGAACGCTTCCAGGGATGGGGCAGCCACAGCTTCTCTGGGCACCCTGTTCCAACAGGAAACGCCATGTGAGCTGTCAGTGTGTTTGAGGAAGGAGAAAGAGCGGACAAAGAGAAGGCTGGGAAGAAGAGAGGGCTGGGAAGAGTGGCCAGGAGGGATGGAGTGTCAGGGAAAGGAGATGAATGGGGCACCTTGAAGGTCCTATCCTTCTCTGGGGCTGAGCCTTGGTCATTGGAGCAGCAGACACATGGATCACACTGTCCTACCCACAAGAAGCATGACCTGATGAGAAGATTAAGATTTGGCCGGACATGAGGGCAGGAGAGCTCCTGTGGGAATACTGGGGACAGAAAGCTGCGTTTTTTATGATTATTGGGTTCCCGGCAGAGGCTGTGTGAGCTGCAAGGAGGAGGCTGCCACCCACCAGCTCTGTTCAGCACGAGGCTCCCAGTTCCAGGTCCGGCCATCTCCTCATCCAATGTGCTATTCAATTAATTAAATATTCTCTCTTCCAGATTGCTGGCTGAGGGTGACACACGCTTAATGAACAGCTGCAGGTCCCTAATCACATTGGCAATTAGGAATGTAATTAGAGCACTTGCAAATGGTTTTCATGCTGATAAAACATGACAGAACGGAGCGTTTTCACTCACTGTCAGCTGCCAGACAATCTGTTACCCATCTAATGGCAATTTAATTACAAATTCCTCCGCTACCCTGGTTTCCGGTCACTCGGGTCCGTGGCTTAACTGGGCAGCTCTTGGGTTCTGCTGAGGTCACCCGGCAGCCCCGGCCTGGAGCTGGGCACGGAGCAGAGGGATTTCTGGAAAGGAGGTCCAGGAAGTGGTTCCCTCCCACCTGGCTCCTGCTGAGCCAGCGTTTGGACAACTCTCTCAGGCACAGGGTGGGATTGTTCAGGTGTCCTGGGCAGGGCCAGGAGTTGGACTTGATCCTGATGGGTTCCTTCCTTCCAGCTCAGGAGAGTCTCTGATTCTATTATTCTAAGCGGATTGAGGGGAAATGCAGGTTAAATACTGTGCAGGGGCAGGCCCAGATACGTGGGAAGGGCTGTGCAGAGGACGCAGGGGGCAGATCACAGTTCCCATGGAACCATGCTTGGTAGGATTGGTTTACATTACCTTGACTGATCCAGGGGAAAGTCCCCCCTGGCTGAAGAGCCTTGAGAATGTGGGTGTTCCACACGTGACATCTGACGCACCCATGTCATCAGGGGTGAAAGGCTCCCGTGCCATTAACCAGCCCCAAATTGCTCCAGCGCTGCCTGCCCTGGGCAGGTGAGGGATGCAGTGACACAGAGAGAGCATCCTGACCTGGCTGCTTCCCCCCTTGCCCACCTTCCCAGGCCATGCAGGGTTCGGCCATGTCCGTGCTGCTGGTGGTGGTGACCGGGCTGCGCGGTGCCTGTGGCTGTAGCTGGGGCAGTGTGTGGCTGTGCAGGGGACACGGCTCAGGCTCCACTGTGGCACGAGGATGAAGGTGCTCAGTGGGCTCAGAGGATGCTGCTGTGTATTTGTGCAGTGAGTGAAATAAAATAACACCGTAATTTTGTCATCAGCAGCACTTCTCTCCATCCTCCAGGTGCTGTGTGAATGCTAAGAGCGTGTTTAATTCATTATCAGGGGGAGCAGGATTAAAAAGCCCATTTTACAAATGAAGACACCACTCGAGAGAAGTTATTCACATCAGGGTGACACATAGGGAACAGAACACAGGGATTTTAATGACAAATGAAGGGCAAAGGTCTGCCAAACGATGAACATATATTTTGGTACATGAAAGCTCAGAGCCCAGGTGTCAATTAAATCATCAAACCGGCTGAAGGTGGTGATGGTTCCTCGTGACCATCAGAAACCACGGCAGCCGAATTTGTGGCTCTGATGGGCCTTGAGGAAACTCTGCAGGTCATTTTCTCATTGTTCTGGTGTTTAGCTTCCTAGAACCATGGAATGGTTTGGGTTGGAAGGGTCCTTAAAAATCATCCAGTTCCATCCTCCAGTTCCACCCAGTTCCTCCCGCTCTACCCTGCAGCCCCCTCAAACCACCTCACCCATGGCTGCTGCCCTGACAGCTCAGCACTGGCCCCATCACTCAGGGAACTCCTGAGGGCTGTGGTGGCAGAGGCACCTGTGCGTGGCAGCGGGACGGCGATGGAGCGCAGAGAAAAGGCAGCGGCTGCATCACGCGGATCCAGCTCCATCCAAGCATCTGGCTGATCAAAGGCAGCGAGCCAGCACAGTTCCTGTCAGCGAGGAGCTGTAATGAGGATTTTCACGCAGACAGCCTCTGCACAGAGAATCCCAGTGATGGATGTCAGCCTGCTCGCCTGTGTAAATAAACAAGGACAAATTAGAGCCAGGGAGGCAGGAGAGCAAGGGCCACGTGGAGAGAAGGCACTTGGCTCACAGCGGTGGGAAACGGGACAGGGAGGCTGAGGCCGAGGGAGTTTCTGAGGCTCAGCTGCTCACTGTAGCTGTGGAGGGCTGTGTGTGCCTCGGGGACCAGGCGGCCCCTGCTCTGTGCAGCCCCGGATCCACCGTCTCGTGCAGAAGTACCCACGGGAGCCTTCCTGAGCCCCCCTCCCTGGGCAGCACTGGGACCCCACTGCTCCCTGTGACACGTGGTGACAGGGGCTCTGCTTCAGCTCTGGGGGTCCCAGGGTCTCCTTGCCCCCCAGGTCCTTGTGCTTTATTTTCTGGCTGGTGTTTACTTTTAAAACTCCTGGGAGTGCTCGGCTCCTCGCATCCTGCTCTGACCCAGTTCTTGCTCGTTGCCATGGAGAACTGGACCCAGTTCCATTAGCAGTCCCTGGGCTGCTCCTCCCTGGCTCCGAGGTTTGGAGGATGCAGCGGTGAGCCTGGATGGGATGTTCTCAGGAGAGGGGCCAGGTGGGATTTACAAGGGCCAGTGAAGGGCTGGAGTTTCTAGCTACCTGCTCCAGGTGGGTCAGGACAGTTCCTGCAGCTCAGGACGGGTTCCTGCAACTCAGGAAGGGTTCCTAAAGCTCAGGATGGGTTCCTGCAGCTCAGGAGAATTCCCGAGGTTCCCCCTGCAGCCATTTTTAGTCTGAGACACAAGTACTGATGGCCTCACCACCTCCCTCCCACCTCCATCCCTCCCCTTCACGTGTCTTAAAACACAGAAATTCTTCAATAGAGGCTTCTGGTCTCATTCCAGGTGTTGTCCATCACTGCATAGCCAGACCGAGAATATTTAGCGATGCTCAGATGTGTCTAATGATCAAGAACACTCACTTTAAGGGGCTGGTTATTCAGATGAGTATTTAAAATCTCAAATTCCATTAAGGATTAATTTGGGCCAGCTCAGACTCTAATTCGTTTGCCCTGCACAGTCTGTGAGCAGCTCAGGGTGTAATTTTCTTTTCTGTCCATTTATTTAACTATTGGGGTTTTTTTCCAGCCTGGAGTGAAATCACCAGTTAAAGGGATTTTCATTCCTAGATGGGAGGGCTGTACCATGTGTTCCCAGTGAGGATTATCCCATCCCAGTGCAAGCCACTGCTGCTGCAGACAGGACAGATGAGACATCTTGATGTCACTCGCTATATAAACCCAGTGATTTCTCTTATCTCTTAATTTTGCAGCTCCCCAGAGCAGCAGGGAAGCCCCAGGGCTCCCAGGCAGTGGGTTTTTAAGCTTTGTCAAGGGAGGGTTTTTTTAATTTTCTATTTCAAGAACTACAGAAGAAATGAAAAATAAAAAGCCAACACCAACCTCCCCCTCAGTGCCCCAAAGCCTGCCATTAGCCTTCCCAAGCCACACGCTGTTTTTCCCCTCCTGGTTGACTTGAGGAATACGTTTCTGGTTTGAATTTCGGTATTTGTGACGCTGAAACCTCTTGTGTTTAAAGCACATTCCTGGAAAGCTGCGGCACAGCTCATTCCATCATCTCAGAGCAGCCTTTCCCTTTCCATGAAACAACCTGCCATGTGAGTGATGGTTTTAAATTGGCTCTCACAACAAGGCATGCCGTTTCCTAGAAACCTGAGGCTGACGGGGAAAGGCACCAGTTAAAGCAGGAGGAGAAAGGGAAAAGCTCCTTCCCGGGCTCGTGCTGGCACTGGCTGTTCCGGGGAAATGGGTGACCAGGGACTGCAGCCTTTGACCAGCTCCCCCTGGTTTCTGGGCTTTGTGACAGAGAGCCCCGGGCCACCCCCTTGTGACAGAGAGCCCGGGGCCATCCCAGCACCGGCAGGGCTGGGGAAGCGGCTGTGCTCGGCCCTGGCTGCAGGGAAAGAGGGAGGAGTCCCAAAGTGGCGACGGCTCTCAGGGGGCTTTGGCCACAGCCAGAGGACACAGAGGTGACACTGCCACATTCCACCCCTGGCACCATCGCAGGACAGGCGGATCCTTCGCCATCTGCTCTCGCCCTGCCCGGCAGCCCCAGTCACGGCGGTCCCTCTGGCTGGCACCAAGCGGGCTCTGAGCCCAGCAGCCCCAGCAGCCCCAGCAGGGATGAGCTCCCGGCTCTGCTGCCCCAGCGCTCCTCATCCCCCTGGGCCTCGCCTCGGGCTGTGGTTTGCTCTGGAGATGGTTTCCGGGCTGGGATAGTGAAGCGCAGCCATGGGAAGCCTCAAAGGAAAACGCACCCTCCCCTGCCAGGCCTCATTTCCCCGCTCCACGGTCGTTCCGCGGGCAGTGCAGCAATCTCCGGAGCGAGTGCGGAGCTTCCTCTCGCTCCATCGGGGCGGAGGGAGGAGGGATGGGGCGGGGGCGATTCCGGCACGCCCGGGACCCTGCTCTGCCAAGGTGCGCCCTTCCCAGCAGCTCCCAGCCCCGCCACTCTCCAGGCCCTGGGCTCACACCCATCCTGGTGATTCACAGCTACACCCACTGCCAGCCGGAGCCACCGAGGCAGGAACGCTGCCAGCAGCACGGGGGGAGCAGCGTGTCAGACACATCCATGCAGAGAATTCCTGCCGTTCCGCCACCGCAGGGTCCCTCTGGAAGCGCTGGCTGCACTGAGCAGACGGTCCATGCTGCTGAGCTGTTGTGACAGCCGGGGTGAGCCCCCGCAATTAACCCCCGAGGGTCCAGAGGCTCCTCCGGGACCGACGGGCTGCACGGGGGCGTTTCCAGGGCAGTTTCGGGATGCGCTGACGGCAGAGCCGAGCAGGGCCTCACCTCTCCACGCCGAGGCTCTGCTGTTCAAATGCCCACTTGCGGCCATTCGGGGAATGTTCCTGCTTTGGAAGGTTTTATCTTTCAGTTTCAAAGAAAAGAAGGTTCCCACGCTGTGCCAGTCCCATGGAGGGGGGAGCAGGTCCTCTCCCAGGGACGACCATGGTGAAAGGAGAGGATCTGTGTCCCCTCGCACAGACTGGGAACAGCCAGGGTTTTGCTGTCACTGTGTCCCTGCTGCTCGCTGGGTGCTCACCGGGCTCCGGGCAGGCGGGGGGCCAGGGCTCCGGGTCTCTCCCGCCGTGGGGGCTGCTCACCAGGGCTGCGGTGACCTCTGGCTTTTGGGACCCGTGTCAGGATCTGCTTGACAAGTGGCCAGAGCCCAGGAGCACCTGCAGATCCCTGCCAGACCCCACACACTTGTCTGGGACATGCAGCAAACCAGGCTGGAGCAGAGTGATGGGATGGGTGAAGGGGATGGGGCTGGGACAACCCCCTGGCAAGCTGCGGTGGTCTGGGGCTACCCTGCCAGGCTCTGGACCAGGGAATACCGGGTCTGGGAACGCAGGCTGTGAGCCCTGGGGACTGCAGCCCCCCACTCCTCGGTGTGGGGCTCTGGGCAGTGGGGTCTTCATGGCAGAAGCAGGAGCACCAGCATGTGGCCGTGCCTGCCACCAACACCCCACAGCAAGGGCAGAGCTCTGAGCAGTGCAAATGCCACAGGTTTGCTCGTGGAAGCAGCGACTCATCCAGGCAGGTTCCATGTGCTGGTGGTTAATCTTTAACAGGAAAAAGCCTGGAGCAAAGGCATAAAGTAAGAAATATTTAATTCCACAGTGCTGGTTTGTGCCGTATGTTTTCCACTTAATAAATATTTTAGGCACTTATGCTCCAAAAATGGGCTCTGTCTTTGCAGGTTTGTGTGTCTGTGCTCCCTCACATGAGACTGCCCCCGATGCTCCTTCCCCAGCAGTTTCTGCCCAGTGGCCCCATTCCAGCACGGGGAGCCCCATCACCAGCTTGGCCCCACCACCAGCTCCATCCCCACCCTCTCCAAGGCACTGGGGCGGCGAGAGCACCCTGGGCTCCAGGAGGACACGGCTGGCACTCAGAGATGTCCAGAATCCCCATGGCCATCCCAGACTGGGGAAAGGGCAGGCTGGCACTCTCAGTGTCCTGGATAATGAGACATCATCCAGGGGCTGGCAGCAGGGTGCTCAATATCTATGTGTACAGATGTTTTTGGATGGAGCTTTAGCATGCCCTGTGCCCAGCCAGCCCACGAGCTCTCCAGGCTGGGCTGAGCCAGCACAAGGAAAGCTGCTGCTGGATGGTCCCACATATCCCCTCTGCTCCTGTGGATGCGCAGCCATATGTTTTACCAGGTTTGGGGAACGCTGTGACAAGAAGATCCCAGGGCTGTCCTCACCTCATGGCCTCCCCCACACACAGACATACCCAGTAACGTATATATATTATATTATATTTTATATATATATATATATATATATGTACACACATTAACAAAGAAGTTGCAAAAAAAACCAACAAAAAGGGAAAAATAAACAACAGGAAGAACAACCCTCCCCCCAAACAAAATGGAAGCAGGAATGTTACACGTGGAAGGGGAGGCTGAGGGGAGCCAGGAGTGCACACACCCCGAACTTGTACCCTGGGGTCACCAGGAGCACAGGAACCAGCAGCAGCACTCTGGGCCCCCCTCCACGTCCCGAGCAGGGCCCAGGGATGGGGCGGCTGCTCCCCAAATCATGGTGACACTCGGGTGGGCTCTACTTTCAGTACCACAAGAGGACAATGTGGGTGCCTGGGAAAGGCCCCCGGCCACATTCGGGGTGCGGGGCCCCCCCAGCCCCCGCCTGGCCGGGTACGAGACGCATGTGGGGGCCAGGGGGTCCCATAATTAGTGCAATTTCATCAGGTGCAAATGTCATGTTAAGGGCTCGTGGTCTCTGAGCTGAGGATGCCGAGTCCTCCCTGAGCCCGTCCGGCAGTGCCGGCGCCGTGGGGCAGCTCGGCATTGCCAGTGCCAACATCCCAGTGCCTGGCATCCGCCTCAGGGTGGCACAGGACGAGCAGCCCCATGGCGCCGGCACACGGGGAAGGGACTTCCATGAGACTTTCCCATTAAAAACATCCAACTTAAAGGGTGATTTAAGCTCCCAAAGTGAAACGGGGCCATGAGCCACGCTGTGGGGACGGCAGACGTGCCCCTGCTGCGCCCTCCCTGTGCTCCTACGCCCCGGGGCTGGGAGAAGCAAGCGGAGCTGCTCTGTCTGCTCAGGAGGAGGGATGGATCCCCTGCACCATGGGAAAGCAGCCTGGATCAGAGGGAAACCCCTCTCAGCTTGGCGGGTCAGGCAGCAGATCCTTTCCCGAGGTGCTGCCCAACCCAGAGCCCAGACACACAGAGGGATGGCGTGTTGGGGAATGGGCTCTTGTACACTCTTCCTGGGCAAAGCTGTCACCACCAGACTCACCAACATAAACCCCTTGGCCAGGTCACTGCTGGGGTCACCAGATGAATTCTGAACTGGCTCCAGATGAATTCAACCAGTCTCTCCCCCAGCCCCCACAGGACGAGCCCCAAGGGGCTCTTGCCCTGTCCAAGGCAGCCACTCACTCCCAGAGCCTGGGCTTTAGAATCACAGACCAGGCTGAGCTGGAAGGGGCCCATCAGGATCATCCAGTCCAGCTCCTGGCCCTGCACAGGACACTCCAACAACCCATCCTATGTTTGGGAGAGTTATTCAAATGCCCCTTGAGCTCTAGCAGCCTTGGGGCCATGACCATTCCCTGGGGAGCCTGGTTAGTGCCCGACCACCCCCTTGAGGGAAAAACCTTTTCCTGATACCCAACCAAACCCTCCCCTGACTCAGCTCCAGCCGTTTCCTTCAGTCCTGTCACTGGTCACAAGAACGAAGAGATGGGTACCTGTCCCTCCACTCCCCCTTGGGAGGAGCTGAAGATGACAGAGGCCTCCCCTCTCTTCTCCTCCAGCTGAACAAACCAAGTGACCTCAGCCACTCCTCATAACATCCCTCCAGACCCTTCTCCATCCTTGTGGCCCTTCTTTGTTCACTCTCTAACACCTTCATGCCTTTTTATACTGTGGTGTCCAAAACTGCCCCCAGGACTCAAGGTGAGGCTGCCCCAGCCCAGAGCAGAGCAGGACAATGCCCTCCCTGGCCTGGCTGGCCTGATGCTCCCAGGACAGGGATTTCCCTCCTGGCTGACTGACATCCAACTGGCCATGGACCAGGACTCCCAGGTCCCTTCCTGCAGCTCCTCTCCAGCCTCTCGTTCCCCAGCCCACACACGCAATCAGGATTGCCCCATCCCGGGCACAGAGTGCCCCCACAACGTCCCAGCTACTCACAGACCCGCACTGTGACACAGGGCTTGTGTGCCAGCCCAGCTCCTCCTGGCCTCTTCAATAAATCCAGACACTGGAGCTTGGCCAGGGGGCTTGATGCTGGTGGTTACTGGGAATACTGGTGACAGCCAAAGAGCTCCCAGTAACCAGGGTCTCGGAGCCTCGGGGACGGACTCAGTCCTTTCCCACAGGGCAAACAGGATGGCTCTGCACCCACACCACCACAGAACCATGGAATAGTTTGGGCTGGAGGGGATCTTCAAAATGCACCCAGTCCAACCCCCTGGCATGGTGGAGAACAAAACCAGAAGTCAAGATTTGGGGTCATAAATTGAGATTTTGGGTCATAGAGCACAGAGGTGGTCTTTGAGCAGGACTCTACCGTAGGCTCAAAGCAGGAAGATGAGCTTTTGCTGCTGGGACACCAAGCAGGACACTAATGGAGGCCTATGTGGAGCAGGGCACTGCTGGCCAGATCCCACATTGGGAAGGAGCAGCTGCCAAACCTCTGTGCCAGGGGCCAAAGCTCCTCAAGCACGCAGCCCTCCCTGGTTACTGGGAAGCTCTCCAGGAGGAGATGGTGCGGTGAGGGTCCGTGGCTCTCCACTGCAGGACCCCAAAAATGCATCAGGACCATGCCATCTGCAGCATGGGCAGCCACTGGGAACACCCTCAGTGCCATCTTCACTCCCACAGACCTCCACAGGACCACCACGGGACCACCATCCACCACACAACCACCCAGTGCTTGCCGAGCCTGAGGGCTCCAAGCCTTATCCACCCCACCAGGGAAGCTACCGAGCCTCAGCCACGTGCAAAGTCCTCCCTGGAAAGTGCTGCTCAGTGCTCTGGGTCCCCACACCAGCTGTCAGCGGGCTCCAGAGCCCATCCCTCCTGTCCCAACCTGCGCCTCATGGCACACACGAGCCATTCTCTGACCACCACGGCACCTCAGGCCACCCTGAAACCCGCCCTGGCCCTTCCAGCCCCCAAGGGAAGACAGAACCATCCAGGTGACAATCTTCTTGGGGAGAGATGGGAGCCGCCGCCAAGGAGCTGCCCCAGGCACTCTTGTGCACTCTGGAGCTCACCAACAGCAGTTCATTCCCAGCCGTGGTTCGAGGTTCTTCCACTTTTCCATTAAAATAAGATGGAGCTGGGCGTGGACGGCGCTCGATCGCTCGGGCGCCACAGTGGCTCTCCAGCATGGCTGCCAGCTCCGGCCACCGGCACCCACCGGCACAGCCAGTGCTGCCACGGGGCACGGGCAGGCCTGGGCAGCCTAGTGACAGGCTTTCATTCCTGACACGTATGGGGACTCCTGGGGCCGGCAGTTACACTCCTGCTGCTCGGGGTAATCGATGAAATCGGGGGCGGGCAGCCCCGAGAGGATCATCAGGGATTTGTTCCAGATGGTGAAGGTGGGACACACTGGCAGGATGAAGGAGACTTCGAAGGTGTGGAGGTGGAGGGAGTTGGCCGGGTCGTAGAAGGAGAGCACGTTGTTGTCGTAGTCCAGGAGGACCCCGAGGCGCTTCATCTGCGGGTGCACCTCCACCAGCATCTCCTTGTTGTTGTGCCGCACCACAAAGTTGTTGTTGCAGCGGGAGAAGACCCAAGAAGAGGAGTTCTTCCCGATCCACTCGTTTTTGGGGGCTGACTTGTAAGCCACGCCGATGGCATACCTGCAGGGAGGAGAAGCTGTGCTCAGCACCCTCCAGCCTCGGCACAGCACCAGGCCCAGCCCTGGTGGCCGCGGCACCCCGTGCTTTCAGAGTCCACCTGCCTGTGCAAGGGCACAGGGTGGGCGTCTCTGGCAGAGGCCGGGCTGGGAAAGATCCCCCCTCACACTGGTGGTGCCTTACCAGGTGGAGGATCCCACCACCACCTCCCAGTAGTGGCAGCCACTGTCGATGAAGACGTTGCCGGCTGCGCCGTAGCAGCCTGTCCCACTGAACCTCTCTGGCGTGTGGCTCTTCTTCAAGGAGCTCTCGTCCTTCTCCATCTGCAGCCCATCATTGGAGATCTTCAGCTTCTTGTGAGCCATCTTGGGGTCCAGCTTGAACGGCTGACCTGTGGGGAGGAGACACATGGATTAGGATTAGTGTTGTTAGCATCACGGTGCAGGAAAGGGGCTTCTTCACATCCCATGTTCCTAGCTTGGCATATTTAATGGTGGTTTGCTTGGGTGTTTTCCTCAAAACCAGACCAGATCTGGGTGGTGTCCCAGAGCTTCAACCAACTCCTTGTTTGTCAGTGATTTCCCTCTGGAAGTCCTCAGACTATCCCTGGATTTGCAAACAAAACCCCAAGATGCTGCAAAGAAGCAAATTGAGTTCAGGTGGGTTTTGCTGCTGTGTTTGCATGTGAGATGCAGTAAAGAGCACACAGGCACCAGAGAGCATTTCCATAGGGATTCACCTGCTTCAGGACAAAGCAAATGACAGCTGCAGAGAACACCTCAAGTCCTGCCAACACCTTCACCTTCATGTTTTGAGGGTGCCCGGGGCTTGGGGCATGACCAGCTGTGTCCTCCTGCACGCTCCCATTTTTGGCTACAGACACGGAGTCCCAGCAAGGAGAAACACCGACACCACCACGGCAACGGGGTCCTGAGCCTGGGCTGGGGGCCCCCAGAACAGCCAGGAAACCCTGCAAACAGACACACAAGGAGAGCCCCAGGACAGCTGGGAACCTCTGCAAAGAGCTGCAACATCAGCGACAAGTGCAGCTGCAGAACGGAGCTCATCCGAGCCGTGCTCCCATACCTGATGGGAGCTTGTGCTGGTTTTCCTCGGAGCCCAGTTTGCTGAATAATTGAGTTGAGAAGCCTGAAAGCAAAGCTGCAAATTGGGAGTGACCTGCCCCCTCCTTCTTCTGGCTGCTCTGATCTTTCTGCCGTATCTTTTCCTGGCAGCAATGCAAAGAGACAAGCTCTGAGGAAGTGAGGTATAAAAATACTTGGCTCCATCAGGAGAGAGACACTCACAGCCCTGTTTCCAAAGGCAACCCCTAGCTAAGGTCAGTGTGAAGAACTGGAGCCCAGCCCTTGTCACTGGCTTGTGCTGGCGTGTCCTGGAGCGAGCGCTTGAGCCACATCCACAGGCGGGGTGTGCGAGGGGCAGGCTGGGAGGCAGCAGCACATGGGCTGGGATGGGTCAGAGGGTGTTTCAGAGAACACAGCCGGGCACCTGCTACCATCAACCCCCTTCCCAAAATATCACTCTGGCACTGGGAAAAAATACAGACTTCACAGAAGTCGTGACAGTCCCAACCTCAACCGCCGGCATGGGGGCTGCCAGAGGAAGGGGGGTTCTGACTGCAAAAGAGGGCAGAGCAGCCTTCACTCCCTGCTCCCCCACCATCACCACACTCTGTGCCTCCCAGTCACTGCTCTCCAGCCCCCCAGCCCTGCCCAGCAGAGAGCTGAGGGCTGTGACGATTCCTCTCATCATTAACGATTCCTCTCATCATTAGCATGTGTGTCCTGGGCTGGTCACTCAGATTACCTTTATCCCACAAATTCAGCTTGCTGGGATATTCCCGACAGCCTTTTGCTGGTCACCCCTGCACGAGGCTCGGGAGCTGTGGGGAAGCAGCCAGCTTCAGGGCTGGACACAGCCGGCTGCACCCCTGCGGCATTTAACAGCTGGATTATCCCTCCCTCCCTCCCCTGCAGAGCCGGAGCGAGCGGAGCAGAGGAAATCCTGTCTGGCACTGGGTGTGCGGGAGCAAAGAGGAGGCAGCCAGGAACACGGTCAAGGTCAGTGGTATGCAGGGATGGAGCCAGGCAGAGGGAGCTGTGTGCTGGAGCTGCATCCCCACCCTGCAGGGCCCCAGACACCCACCCCGCTCCCCTGGACCTCACAGCGCTCCTGCAGCCATCACGGTGAGCAGGGGCTCACCAGCTCCTGTCACCCACCCACGGGGACAGCGAGGACAGGCTGCCTGCTGCTTTACATAAGAGCTATGGAAATAACTGGAATGAGATCCCCAGGAGCAGGAGACAACATCCAACACTCAGCCAAATCCGGGAGCAGCAGCCCACGCCACCGGGGGGTCAGTGCAGGGGTGCCAGCGGTGCCACCGGCGCCCTGCAGCACAGCAGCTCCTGTGTGCCCCACTCCTCTGGCTGCAGGGGCACAGGGACGGGGCAGAGCAGAGAGGGTGGACAGCTGGGGACTGTGTTTGGCTGGAAATGTGTGGAAAGGAGAGACGGATATGTACTCTGTTCCCAAGGATGCTGCAGGCATCCACCACGTTCTGCCCAGAGAGCAAACAAAGCTGCAGGGACACAGGAACACACAGCCAGTCCTTCCTGCCTTCTGTCCCTCCTCTCTGCCTGCAGTGGCAGTGTCCCTGCTCCCACCAGCCATCCAAGATGCCACCTGTGGGGCACAGGACACCCACAGAACTCGGCTGCCAGCACCACCCTGTCCTCCCTGAAGACATCACCTTCTGCAAAGAAAGAAACCAAGATGCAGCACTGTAATGCTGAGTCATCAAGCCATAGGAAAGCCATAAATCCATCTAAATCTGTGACTCTTTTCACAGATTCCCTGCTGGGAAGCTTCTGTAGGGATCATCCTGCTCCTTAAAAACACCTGCACTAACACGATTCAGCCAGAAGCAGTGACCCCGCAGCCCATTGCTCAGGCATCAAACCCACTCCTGACATCTTGCATGGGATGTGGATGGAGCCATCCTGTAGCACACTGAGGTCTTGCCAAGAGATGCAGGAATCGGGAAAAGCCAGAATTGCGAGGGAAAATAAGGCCAGGATGCACTGGCCAAGGCAAGGACTGTAAAACCCATTTCCGTGCACTTTATTTATGGCCAGAGCTGGGCCTGTCCCTGCATTCCAGCACTTTCAGCAACTTTTGGACACTTGCTCCTAAATAAGTCCTGCTCAGGCCCAGCCCCAGCAGAGGATGGTCTCTCTGTCACTAAACCAAACCTGTTCTCCCAAGCTTCCCTGTTCAGGACGCAGATTTAGTGCCAGCACTGACAGCGCCGACGCGGCGGAAATCGATGTGTCCTGACACTGACCTTCTGGCGATGGAGAGATCTCTGCAGACACCGCTTCAGGAACAGAACGGGCTGTGAAATATGCTAATGGGCCATTTCTGTCTCGAGCTGCTGACACTTCCACCAAGGTTACAGCAGTGGCAAAGCGTGGGTGTGATATCCTCTGCATATTGTCCACTGGAAAAGGAGAAACCCTGGTCCCAAATACCAGCAGGAGGAACAGCCAGTGGGGATATGCTGGGGCTGCAGCACGGGGCAGCAGCACCACTGGACACCCAAAGGAGCCCTTGTGCCCTAAGGCTGGCCACAGAAGAAAATAAATCAATATATATTATATCCTTATATATGGCTAAATCAAACTTTGAGGAATTCAGAAGTCTCCACAAACACAGGTTTTTTGGCAGAGGAGCACCAAACTGGTGGCAGA
The DNA here is from genome assembly GCA_014706295.1 of Lycocorax pyrrhopterus obiensis. Classification (NCBI taxonomy): domain Eukaryota; kingdom Metazoa; phylum Chordata; class Aves; order Passeriformes; family Paradisaeidae; genus Lycocorax; species Lycocorax pyrrhopterus. Next base: position 11,933,958 of record JACSVZ010000005.1, read on the forward strand.
GAGGGATGTGCCCATCAGTGCCACATGGCCCTCCTGCCCCACACCTGAGCAGGAAGGGAGGGATAGGGACTTGTGGAAGGGGCTTTGGCACACGCGAAGCCACAACCACACACAACCTGTGCAGTGTCTCAGGTGCGGCTGCTCGAGGTTTCAGACATGCAAGAGGCTGCTGCAGACACATCCCTGCAGCAAGGGGGGCTCAGCACTCACTGGACTCTGATTGAACTCAGTCCATCCCCGAGCAGGAGCCCTCGGAGCTGTGCTGGCAGCTCTGGTGACTGACACTCAGCTAAAATCACCGAGAGCAAACCCCGTCCAACGGGAGCCGCCCTCGCTCCCAGCTTCCCAAGCCGGCCATTCCTCATTCCCAGAGCGAGCGCCTTTCAAAGCCGGGGAAGCGCTGAAAAACAGCAGCCGCAGGAGGGATAAATTTTTAATGAACAGGCAGATTGGGTTGGAGTTTGCTCCTCAGCAGCTCCCTCAGCCCCAGTGCCTCAACGTTGTTTTATTCAGTTTAATGTCGCGCAAAGAAAAGGAGGAGGTGAGGTGATAAATCATCATGAAAGCCTGGTTCAGGCAGAAGCGATGGCAGGGAAAGGGGACAGATGGGAGGGCTGCGCTCACCAGGACCATGCAGAGTGCGAGCTCTGGAAAGGCGTGGGCACAGAGTAGGCAGGAGCCTGGAGAGCCAACTTATTCCTCCCCCAACATCTCACACCGTTCCTCCTGGTCACCCTCCAGGCCACAGGTGCCAGTGCTTCTGCTGTCTTTGTTGTCTTTCAGTGGGAAAGGGTTTCCCACCACAAACCCTGGAGCTCTGTCTGTGTCAGGACAGGTCTAGCTCCGCTGCCCTCAGAGTTCAGCTTTCCCTAAACACATTTAACCTTCCTTGGCATCCCCAGGGCATTGGAAAGAAAAACTGCTGCTTTGTGTGTGGCTGCAAAGCCCCATCCACCACCATGGAGACACTTTTCAACCTTATGGCTCTCCAAATCACAACTCTCTGCACGCTAAGCCACACACCAGAACACAACTGCTCTGACTTCTTGCATCGGCCCCAAAAAGCCCAGGGATGTAAAGCCACCAGAATAATGGACTGTTATGACCCAAGACCCCAGGGATGGGTGCTGACAGGAGCAGAGGGCTGATGGGAGCCCCTGGCACCACATGGGGTACCAGGAGACCATCCCTGAGGCAGGGAAGGAACGGAGGCACCAAGGGAGACGGGCACTCCAATGATTTAACAGCCTGGGGTCTCCATCCCGCTGCTGGCCACTGCCCACTCACCAGGAGCACTCGGCCACAGCCCGGGCACCCCAGTGCCCACGAAAGTCCCTCCCCACCTGCCTGGGCACCTACTGTTGGTCTTGAGGCGGGCGGGCTCACTGTTCCGGCTGCCCGCCTGGTTGATAGCCTTCACCAGGAAGATGTAGCGGGTGCCACTCTGGAGCCCATGCACTGTGTAGTGGTTCTGCTTGATGTTGGGGACGATCATCCAGCTGTCCATGGAGTTGTAGAGACCTGCAGTGCGGGACAGGGGGAGAGATTTATTCCCCGGGAAGGACAGAATACAAAGCCCCTGCGCTGCTAATGCAGAGCTCAGGACCGCGCGTCCCTCGGAAGGATTCACCGCCTGTCTGGGAGTTCAGAGCGTCCGCAGGGAAATTTCCAGAGATGACAAATCCCAGCAACTCAGAATCTTTTTTATTATCACACAAAGGCAAGGTTGGTGAGGCAGAGCCAGGGCTGCAGTGCTGGCATCTTGGGATGCTGCCATGGGAAGTGATGGGGAAAGGGTACAGAGAAAGGGAAATTCAACCAGAGCACCTTCCAGCCAGGGCAGACGGCAGAGACAGCTGCTGGAGGGGGTGATGGCCACCATCATCCCACCATCCTCCCACCATCAGCCCACTGTCACTCTCTCCCACACCTCCACTCCCGCAGGACAGCCTCCCTCCTGCTCCAGGGCCACAAGATGCAATTCCAGCAGCAGAAAGGGATTTATTTGCACCCAAATTGATGTGCTTGTGACTGAATCTTGCTCCTGTCCAGTCCTCAGTGCTCCAGGGTGGGAAGTAATAACCCATGTCTAAGGGATGCTGATGTCTGGCTCCCTGAAAAGACTGGTCTGCAGAGTGGTTCAAAGAAAATGAGCTCCCACTGAAGGGATCCAGATACTTGGAAATCATTCAGGAGGCTGAACTCTTTCTGGAACTGGGAAGGAATGAAGAATCCAAGACTATGGAGGCGCCAAGCTGACTGCTGCAGTGATTTGCAGTGTCCGAGCCGCAGGGCCTGGCATGTATGGAAATGCAGTGCTGTACCTCGGGTGGGGTGACACAGGAAAGGGGAAAAGCCTTACACAGTGCCACTGAGGCTGTTCCTGCCACCAGCATGACTGGGATGAGGATCACCTGCAGCTGGCATGAGCACCTGAGTAGCTGGCACTGGGGGACAAGGAGGCTGTGGGGCTCAGGGGAAAGCAGGGCAGCTATCACAGCACAGGGCCAGGGCTTTGAGCCGAAAGAGGAATAAGGAGGCTTGGAAGAAGTAGCTGGAGGCTTCCTGGATCTGGTGAGAGGTGAGGAGTGCATTGTGAATTTGAGGTGACCGGAGAGGAGATTTCAACACGTGCAGGGCTGGGAAGCAGGAGCTGGGAACGCTCTACACCTCTTCTGCAACGGCTTCCAATTCATTTATCTTCAGTGGCTGGCTCAGCCGCAGGACAAGGGCAGGTTGCATTCTCTGTCAGCCTGAATTTGGTTTGGGATACACATGGGAATGGCCAAGGGGCACAGAGCAGTGTGATGTGAAGTGGAAAATAAAACAGATGTGATCCTGATTGCAGCCTGCATGCAGAGCTCCTCTCGTTGGAGCTTCCAGCCCTGCGCTGGTCAGTGTCACCTTCCTGCGGGAAGGACCAGCTGGGGATGCTCCATCAGGAAGAACAAGGTGGCTGAGAGATGACAATGAGAAGGACTTGACCTTCCAAGCAGGTTTTTCCCAAAACAACCTTGAAGAGCTTGGCCTTGAAGATCAACCTCCTCGCTCCTACCCTCGCCAAAGCTTAAAAAAATCCTTTTTACTGTAGCATTCATCATCCATAAAAATGTCTGGCTCTTGCCAAGCTCTTGGCTTCGATGGAAGCGTGAAGGGGATGGGTTCCACAGGCCAACTGTGTGCACCTTGGAAAGGTATTTCCTCTCCTGGTCAGCCTCCCAGCTCCTGCTCAGTGTTCCAGTGTCTCTTCGCACAAGTTCAGCCAGGGCTCACACAGTCCCATCACCCAAACTGTGCTATTCCAAGGGACAGTAAGTTATTCATTTTCTTCTCAGGGATTTAACTGATGTTTTCTTCACTCCTCCTACGAAGAGCAACCTGGAGGTTGCTGGCTGGCCAAGGAGGACACTTCTAACATGTGAGAGCCTCAGGGCTCTCCTCCAGCACTGCCCTCACTGTTCCTCGCCCTCGTGGTCCCCACAGCTCCTCCTTTCCCAGTGCCTGTGCCAGACCCCAGAGATGGGCAGGTGACACATTCCCAAGTCCCTCGGTGTATGGGACTCCAAGCCACGTGTGTCCAAAGTGGCATGTGGGGAAAGGTGAGAGCCAGATCCTTGCCAGGCACAGTCCCAGGGCAAGGACACAAGCTGCAGCAGGGGAAATCCTGATGGAAAAGGGCAAAATCCTTCCAGCTGAGGGTGAGGAAGCACAGGATGCTCCATCCCTGGACAGTCCTTCCTCAAGGAGCAAGCCCTGAGCAACCCGTCAGCCCAGCGTGCACAGAGCTGGCACAGGGACCTTCAGATGTCTCTCCCTACCAAAACCACTCGGTGACACCAGCAAGTCCCCATCTTGTCTGCAGCTGGAGGTGCAGGGGACATGGAGCTGGTGGCCATCCAAGAGCAGAGCCAGAGAGGTGGCTGAGCTCTCCAGGCTTCCAGAGGACAAAGAGCTGGAGACAACATGCTCTAGCTGGGAAGGAGAGGAGAGCCAAGCAGGGCGGATCTGGCTGCGGCAGCACCGGCACCCAACAGCCTCTGACCGAAAGGAAATGCATCATCTTGTTTTCCAAAACAAGGGCAAAGGCTGGGCCGAGGCTGGGGAGGTGAGATCCAGCTTGGAAAGTCACAGGGAACTTTCTCTGGCAGCTTCCTGCACAGTTCAGAGTGCACTGAACAGCCTTCCGGAGCTGTGACACCATGCTGCCAGCGGGACAGACGGACGGCAGCCCAGAACACCCCTCTGAGGCACCTCGTCAGCACTTCTCACAATGGCAAGTGCTGCTAGGAAAACCAGGAATAAAACTTTCTCACAAGCCACAGGCCATCAGTGAGATCCACCCTCAGTCCTCAAATCCCATTCCTGTCAGACAAATCTGTGGCGGTGTGGAAAAACAATTAGGTATGGCAGTAATTTTCATGAAAAATGACCTGGAAATACGGCTCAGAGCTGCTCCAGAGGGTTTGTGAACCACATTAGCTGTCAGCCACGGAGCAGCCAGCGCTGCCCTGCGCACGATCCCATGGATCTGGGAGCTGTGAGGTGGACGAGAGCCTCCAATGTTCCCAGTGCTTCACTGAGTCAGGGCTGATGACACCAAGTGCAGGCCAGAGCACCTCAGGGATGGCCCCCCCAGCACTCTGATCCACCAGCTCTTGGAGGATCCTTTGCTGCTGTTTCCTCCACAAATACCCAGCCTTTAAAGCCACTGATGAACCTGAGAACCTTCTCCTTACAGAATCCCAGAACGGTTTGGGTTGGGAGGGACCTTAAAGCCCATCCAGTCCCACCCCTGCCATGGGCAGGGACACCTTCCACTATCCCAGGCTGCTCCAAGCTCCATCCAGCCTGGCCTGGGACACTTCCAGGGGCAGCCACAGGTTCTCTGGGCAACCTGGGATTCCTTCCTGAAGGGGAGTGTGGTCACTTACTGATGAAGTTGGCCTGGCCGGTGAAGATGGTGTACTGGAGCTCGTAGGAGCTGACACTGAACTCGTCCTCTGAGATCCAGTGCACGGTGATGGTGTCGTGGGAGGCCGTGCACAGCTCCTCACGGACTGACGGCGGGTTCGGTGCTGTGGGATGGCACAGACCACAAATTTTGGTCAGTTTGGGCTTTCCTTCCTTAAAAACCCAGGGCTTTTCTGCTCATGTAAGGACTGAGATGGGCTCGCAGCAGGAGTAGAGTCTCTCAACATCAAGAACTCCCTCATTTTATCAGTCACTGTGTTTCCCACTGAATGAAACTTTTTACTTTGACAAGGCATCCAGAGGTCAGAGCACAGTGTTTCCACTGCTGCTCCACCAGGTCCCACACCCTGACCCTGAAACAGGCTGAGAACCCACTTCCAAATCCACCTATTTCCCTGCGCTGGTTGTGGAATAAGTATTTTATCCCATAACTGATCCGGACATGCCTGTGTTAATCTTTCACTGAAAGCTGATCTGCTTCATGATGATAAAATCGGATTTGGGTGAGTGAGGATGTCCTCGCCTCCCCGGAGCTTTCATCCCTCCAGTGCTCCAGCACAGGCTGCTCCAGCAGCCGTTGCTGCTCCCAGACCCCCGAGGGCAGCTATCAGTCTGTGCTGTGGCATCAGGGCAGCACTGAGGGGCCCAGCGAGGTCCTGCCCAGCAGGGTTCATAACTTAGGATCAAGTGACCCACAAAAAGGGCAGGGAAAGGGAAATGTTAAAGCACAGAGTGCCTTAGAAGTACAATAATTGGTTAATTCATCGTTCCTCCTCTGTAATCCTTATGTAATCCTTATCCCTCTTGCATCCTTATGGACATCAGCCTCCCCCCAGGTCATGGAAAACATAATTTTTAAACTTTCTGGACTTTTCCATGGTCCTCCAGGAGCGGCAGGGTGAAACAGGAGGATGGGGACACGTCACTGTCCTGGGGACAACACAGCCCCTGCTCTGCCACAGCTGACCTGGCGCTTGTTGCTGGTTAAGATCTGCCAGCCCTTGGTGGGGCACAGGGCAGGGGGCTGGGGGGGACCCGTGGGGTGCGGGCAGGGGGCTGAGGGAAAATACAGAGTGGAGCGCACCGGTGCACTCACCTGTTAGATAATCCAGCCCCTCCAGCAGCTTCTTCTCTCTGGAAAAATCTAAAGCAAAGTTTTCAAAGGCATCATTAAAATTGATATCTGGTATCAGGACTTGCGAGGATGCAGTTGCCATGGCGACCCTGGAAGGAAAGAAGGGACCATCAGTACGCAACGGGGTGCACGCGGCGAGGGAGGCACAGGGATGGGGCAGCCTCACCCTGACTCACCTGCCAGCAGGAAATCACTGCCCCTACCCAGGAGGGTGGCCTAGCCTGGGGACAGGTCCCCTGAGAGCGGGAGGGCTCCATCCCTGGGGCTCCCAGCTTTGACTGGCCCCTGAACTCCCTTTGGATTGGCATTTCCACCACTTTCCTGCCCCAGGGAAGGGGGCTTGCTTCCACAGTATTGTTAGGACCTGCCATGCAGCACCTGTCCTGTGAGGGATGGGAACCTGACCCCGGGGTTTATTTGAGGACACCACAGTGGGAGGCTGCAGGGATGGCTGGGGATCTCCGAGGAAGTGACTGGGGGGGACTGGGTCATCTCTGGGCAGGTACCTACAACCAGGGGCCAGCTCCAGTACCAGCGCCCCGAGCCCAGCCCACCTCTCGGCCACGTTCCTGGCAGTCTGCAGGAACCGTGCGTGGTCGTTCTCTTTCAGGATGTGCTCGGCCTGGTTGATGAGGACCGTGGAGCGCTCCAGGCACTGCCGGCAGTTGGCAACCTGCTGGGCCAGCTTCCGCAGCTTCATCACCTGTCGGAGGAGCAGAGGGAGACAGAGCTGCTCAGGAGCTTGAGAGAAACAGAGGGAACCCCATCCTGAGCCAGGAGCAATTTACTAATAAAACTCTGTAAGCTTTTGCCGACCTTCTGACATTTGTCATTCCTTTCAACCATGAGCATCTGTGAATCTTGGATGCTCCCTTCCCCTTTGGGGTGGGATGCTACACATAGAAACCACTGGGAAACACCTGGAACCACTGGAGGAAAGGTCCAAACACTCCCACAAAGACAAGAGTGAGAAGCGGCTCCCCCCCAGCTGTGCTGCAACGCAGAGCATGCAGCCTCTGCTCTCTCTGAAGGACTGTGGTCCTTCAATATTAATTCCACATTATTCTATTAGAACCACAGTGGTGAAGAGCCCTGAGGAAGCTGTCTGGAGTGATCCAAGCCTCTGCACCAACTTGTCACGCTAACCAACACGCTGCTCCTCCTCCAGCCTCAGCCAGCATATGCTTTGTCCTTGGCAGAGGAGCCCTGGGGCAGCAGCAGCAATGGACACCTGGATATGGGGTGGCCTGGAGGGCAGCAGCAGTGAGGGACACCCGGATTTTGGGCAAGGAGATGCACCGGTGCTGCCCAAAGCAAACCCTTCACGGCAAGGCAACACACGCTGCTGCAGCCCCTCTGCCTGGGGCTGGCACGGCCCAGCGTCACTGGCTGTGGCAGTGCTGTTCCTGGGCGGGGGGCAGACCCTGCAGCAGCCACCCCGTGGGCACAGGAGGGGTCCTGTGACCAGGGACACGTGAGCTGGGACCCCTCACCTTTGTCTCCTTGATCTTGACGGCGATGACCTGCTTGCGCTGGCGGATGATCTCCATCAGCTCATCACACTCCTCCATCAGCTTGGCCTCGTGCATGGCTGTGTTCACCTGGCCAGAACAGCAACACAGAGGTGTTGGCAGGGACACACAACACAGAGGTGTTGGCAGGGACACACAACACACTCCCATGGCTGTGCTCACAGAGGTGCACACACAGAGTGCAGTGGGGGCACAGGCAGAGGTTCCAGTCCTCTGCCTCCAGGGAAGACCAGTACCCATGGGAGGATGGACAGGACAGGACGGGACAGGACAGGGGGGAATGCACTTTATGGAGGAGGGATCAAGCCCTAGCACTTCATTAAAGCACACTACAGGACAGAAATCAGTTTTCCTCATTTCATTCTCCCAGATCCCTCTGAAACACAGAGCAGTCCAAAGGCAGCCTTGAGTGAACCACATTTTTGCTACAGGATCTTTTTTTAAACCTGGCCAGCAGATTATGCAACACTGGAGTGGGAGACAGCTGATGGTCTGCAAAGAGAGCTCCACAGAGGAAAAACAGTGGAAAATCTTCCCAATCTGCTGCACATAGCAGGGGGCAGGGAACAGCCCCAGGGTCTGGAGCCTACAGCAAGCTGCTGTGACGGTGCTGCTGTGGCAGAGCTGCTGTGGCACTGCTGCTGTGGTGGGAAGGAAATGTTGGACCAAGGGACAGGAGGGGAGGTTGGGGCACCTCAGCTGCTGTCCCACGGCCCAGCTCAGGCCTGGAGTGTTCCCCTTCCAGGACAGCTACAGGACAACATAAATCTGCAGCCATCCACAGTCTAAATCTGAAAACCTGCCCAGGGCAAGAACTCTGCCCTCAACCACGTTCATGTTCTGGGGGGCTGAAGGCAGGTAAAGTTGCAGAGGACACCACAGTCCCTTTCCCAGTTGCCTTCTGGCCAAAAAGGAGCATTTTCGAGGCTGAGGTTCCCCTAAAGGGCCAGCAGAGCATGGAGGGGGTACTGCAAACCAGCAGTGCTCCATGGGCAAATCCCTGGCTCAAGAACACCTGGACACTGGCCAAACCACACTGTAGGGATGAACCAGTTCCCAGGTGAATGCTGGGTTTGGGGGTGAAGATTCAGCAGGTGCTGTGGCTGCAGGAAAGCTGGGCAGCTTTTAGTTGTAACAAGGGAGGGAAAAACATTTCACCCACCTCAGTGCTGGGGGGAAATGTGCTAGAGACAACAGTCCTGGAATAAACTCAGCTCTGGGAAAAGCTTGTCCTGCAGCTCATGGGGATGGGAAACAGCATCTCAGCCCACAGCTTGACTCACACACAGGCAAACCTCCTCCTCCGCGCCCCGGCAGCTCGGGGAGGGAGCAGAGGACCCCATCCCACCTCCACAATCCTCAACAGGTTTTTGGCTGTGCAGCAGCTGTTCCCTGGGGACACCAGGAGCTCACACGTGACACAGGGGCCTCAGCCCCACGGCGCACGTGCAGCTTCTGCTCTCCCCACAGTGGGGACGTTGGGCTGGTACCATCTCTACGTTACAAACTCAGCTTCTCCACAGGATCGTTATCTGCCCTCCTTGGTCCACATTTCCCTCACTGCCACAGGATTTGGCCATGCCAACGTCTCTCAGTGCAGCCCCCCATGCAGCAGAGTCACTTTGAGGAGCAGCACAGGCTCAGTGTCTTGAGGACACTTGCAGTGCCCTTCTCTGGGGTGAACCCCTGTCCCTCGAGGTGTTGGTGGCACCATTCTCTGGACATGCCATGAGATTTATGCTGAGCGTGTCTGAGGGGCAGAGTACTTGGGGATTGCATGTGCCTGCCTGTGTGCCATGTCCACAAATAGCTCAAAAGCAAAATTCCCTGGAATGAGCTTGATGGGGAGCACAGATATTTTCTGCCTCGCAGTTTACTGTGCTCTCTGCGAATGTGCCTCCGAGGGCCTGGCTGCGCATTCAGCATAGCTGAGAAATGTTATTTGGAACTGTTATTTTAAGCAGAGTGTCTGACAAAGCTGAAAACTCCCAAACTCTGTCAAAAATGACAGCTTAGAGGTCTCAAGACTCTGAAGATCAGACAGAATCAGGATCAGACCAAGTATCTTTCAATTTATCCTACGTCAGGTCATTAGGACATTGGAGCTGGATTCAAAGGAAGAGGTTTGGAAGGACATCCAGCCACATCCCTGCTCCATCCCTGGTGGGTTCTCAGAGCCAAAGCATGACCCATCAGAGCAGCAAGGGCTGGTGACTGTCATCAGAGCTCTGCAACAGCATCCTGGCTCCTTCTCTCTCTGCCAAACATCCATTTGCTATCTGTTTTCCCAGACTCACTCCAAGCCCACTGAGCCCTGGGGAAGAGGGAGCCCAGGAGAGACAGCTCCAACAAATCCATTCCTGCTGCAGGGAGAGGCACAGGCAGAGAGAAGCAGGACAACGCCAGTGACACGGAGCATCGGCGTGGAAGGCCAGCAGTGCTGCAGAGCCAAGTGGGATTTTTCTGCTCCTTATTTTGGCTGGAAGTTCAGAACATCTCAGCCCCCTCCTCCTTCTCTTTGCATATTGTGACAGTGGCTGCCAGCTGCTGGCGGCACACTCGGCCCCGCTGGCACTCACAGAAAGGGCTTCTGCACTCACTTCCTCCTGCCAGATCATCAGGACATTATTGAGGGAGTGAAGAACAAAGCGCTGACGCTGTCTGCAGGAACCACGGGGCTTTGAGCACCTTCAGGGCCCCAAAGCCCCGGCTGCTCTGAGATGCAGGTGGTGAAGGACAAGCTGCAGCTCCTTTGGCAAATGCATCCCAGATGCTTTGCTGTGGGCAAACGGCTCCAGCCAGCACAGGCAGCACCCCTTGTCCTGCTGCAGCATCCCTGCATCCTGCCACAGCATCCCTGCCTCCCGCTGCAGCATCCCTGCATCCCGCTGCAGCACTGCACCACAGCATCCCTCCATCTCACTTGCAGCATCCTGAGGCAACATCCCCACATCCCACCACAGCATTCCTGCATCCTGCTGGCTGCTGGGCCCATGGGATGGCTTGGGGGAGGTGCAGGGGAGGCACAGGACTTGCATCTCCCACAAGGCCTGGGGTGCCCGAGGGTGAAGTAAAACAACTGTTGTGCTCTCTCAGGCACTGGCAAACTCCCCTGAACCCATGGCTGCGATCCTGGCAGCAGCCTGGGGTTTAGTCCTGTGGGAAGGTGGTTCAAGGAACTGCTGCATGCTCGGTGTCACCCAGCTGAGGCCTCTTTGCAGGCTCAGTGTCACCCAGCTGATGAGCCTTGTTACAGGCTCAGTGTCACCTGGCTGAGCCCTGCTTCCACGCTCATGTCACTCAGTCTTCCACCAGAAGCGCCTGCTGCCCCCAGCACAGAGCAGCGGGCAGGTCCTCCTGCCTGGAGCCAGCTCAGCAGCCCACGTCTCTTCTCAGGGGCTCCCAATCATGCCAACTCCTTCAGACCCCTAGGAACCACCCCTGTGTGCTCCACTGCTCGGGACTGCTCCCCACACTCACTCTGCTCCCAGAGTAGCCCCCAGGAAAGGCCTCTGGGGTGATCCACGCATTGCCTCCCTTGCGCTGGGAGCTGCCCCGGGCACCTCCCCCAGCCCCTCCCGGCCCTCACCCACCTCCACTTGCTGGCAGATCTGTATCAGCTTGGCCATCTGGTTTTCCAGTTCGCTGTTGCGTTTAACCAGGTTGGTGAGATTTGTCTCCAGGGTTTGCTGCAGGTCCAGAAATGAGAGAAAGAGGAAAAATACAGAGATCAGCAAAGCTGGAGAGTCCCCAGACCCCTGCCAGCGACTGAGACCCTCTGCCACCCAGCACACTGCCTGAGGGAGGGACACTGGAATAACTTTGGACAAAGGCTCTGGGAGTCCTCAGCAGCTCCTGCCCATGCCAGGGGGCTGTGCCACGGGGGAGACACTGAGCCCAGCACTGCAGTGATCCTGGGGTGTCACCAGCTGGAGAGGACAGCGTGGGTGTCTGCCCTTTGCCACTCCTTTGGAGAGCAAATTCTGGCTATTTTCATCACCAATTTTGTTCTGCACAGGGTGAGGGAGATGAACAAGAGCCTGATGAGCCATGGGAGAGGGATGTCTCCTCTGCCAACCACCTCAGCTGGAGCAAGGATGGCACAGGCAGGGAGAGCTCAGCTGCACTGTGCTGGCTTCAGTCGCCAGCCACACTGCCCTTTGCTCAGCAGAGCAGATCTCAGCCTGCAGATCACAGCCAGTGGATCACAGCCAGAAGATTATGAGCAGTGGATCCTGGGCAGTGGATCCCAGCCAGCAGATCTTGACCAGGAGGTCATGACCAGTGGATCACGGCCAGCAGATCTCTGCCAGCAGAGCACAACCTGAGCAGGACGGGGATCCCTGGGCCTGCTTTGGTCCACAGGCTGCAATGTTCTGGGAGAAGGAGGGGATCCAGTGAAGCATGGAAGAAGACTCCATTTGAGGGGGTATCGATATCCGTGGCCATGAGGGGAACACAGTTTGTGGCTGTTAACAATTTCGGCGACACAGCACTGCCAGTTCCATGTGCTCTGCTACCGGGAATGCTTTACAACAAAGCACTCGCTACCTGTTGCAGCGCTTGTCGGGAAATGATATCCTATTAATATTTTAAACTCCAGGGCTGAAAGAGGGTCCCTGAGGTGGTTCATTCATCTGCAGGTAGGAACTGCAGTCTGAGGCTTTCATCTGACTCCAGCAGACCCATAAACACGGCCCCCCTCTGCACAGATGGGTAATTGGGGGGCTACTGAGCCAGGAGAACGTGAATCACAGGCACGGAGCACAGGCAGAGCACTCATTCCTGAAAAACCACCGGCTCCTAAAATACTCTGAGCTCGTTTGCAACTTTGAAAATTGCTGGCCAAGGGCGAGTAAGGCAGAACGCAGGAACAGGCTGGAGAAATGGAATAAAACCCAGGGAGCCTTCGTTATGCCGGAAGGGTTCGCAGAGTGGGGCTGTATGGATAATGGCAAAGCCAGCTGCTCCCGCCCCCCTCTCCTCACAGCCCAATATTATAAACATCATTTCACTACAGCAACGAACATTTCACTTGCTAATTACCTCCCTCGTCACCAGCGTGGCTGCACTGAGGTTGCAGCTTTGAACTCGCACCACTCTGCTTTAATCTTCCAGGGTGTGATGGCGGGCAGGGCAGGGGCTGGGGGTACAGCTTTGAAGCACACGGCTTTGTGCCGAAACCCCATTTGCAGCATCTCAAGTTTTCTCGGGGATGGCATCACTCCTCCCATCCATAACACACACAAACCCTGCCCCCGAGCATCAATCCCTTCATCACACATCCTCCGTGGCGATGCCGAGGCAATCGGTGGTGCTTTACTGGTGTCACCTGTGGTTCCACAGCCCTTTGCTCCTCCCCTGCCACTCGGGGCACCCAGGGACCCTCGCTGCCAACCCCTCTGCATCCCAGGAAAACACAGATGGAACGTTTCCGTCTGTTTGACATGCTGAAACAAATAAAATGGGCTTGAAGCCTGGATCACACCAGCTGGTTATTTTGTAGGTGTATATAAATTACAGCAATTACAGGGGTTGGGTTTTAATTGCTTTATAAAATGCCTGTCATTTCCCCAAACCTCCACCTCCTGTCCTGAAATACAAATAGGTTATTTCTCTACAAATGGGGAGAGAAGTGAGAAAAAGTGCCATGGGGAGAAGGGGCTGGGTCACCCAGGGACAGCAGGACCAGAGAGGGAAGTGCCCGGACACGGGCACCGTGGGACAGGGGCTGAACCTCCCCCATCTCGAGTGTTAAGGACCCACAGGATCAAATCCTCCCACAACTCCAACAGAGCAGCTCAGCACGTGCACTCTTTACCTGCCAGTGACCAGGTACACAATAAATCCCTTCCCACCCAGCCAGAGGACAGCAGCCATGCAGCACTGACCTGTGAGTACCAATGCTCACGTTTGTTCAGTTACGGGCACAATGGGCAACAACTCAATTTTCCTTTTTCTCCAAATACCAAACAAGCAGTTGAACTAAACATGGATTTCTCTGTTTGAAGAAGGCATCAAGGTTGCAGGCTCAAGACAACTTCAGGAACTATAAATATGTGGTGTCCTCCTGGTCCCTGTGCTTCATCAGACACAGCGTTGCTCTCCATGGCCGGGCCCCAGCCCATCCACCGGTCTGGTGGCTGGTTCACACTGGGAAACGCCATCAGCCTTGTGGCTTTAACCAGCTGAGAGATGGAGCAGAGCAGGCTCTGAGCCCCATGCACGAGGCCAAAGAACAGGGTCCCCACACATCACACAGGCCTGAGGCTGAGGGGGTCCAAGTGCCCAGGGGTTTGGGCCATGCAAGCCTTGGATCTCCTCCAGCACATGAACCAGTGGGTGTGGGACGGGAGGACCTGGAGAACCCTGGAGCTGGGAAAGCCCTAGGGACAGGAATGCAGGGGTTGAGAGTGGCTGCTGGTTGGTGCTGCTGTCCCTCAGCGCTGCTCTGAGGGGCGAGGGACTCAGCCTGGCATGACGGCACAGAGGGTGTCCTTTGGCTCTGCCTTATCACAGACAGGTTTCTGCATTTATCTCCATGGGAAGGCAGCCAAGACTGGAGAGTGATACTCCCAGTGATTTACTCAGGGCTTTTCTCAGTGCCCCTGTTCATCTATAATCACTTCCAATAATGGAGGCGAATCCCTGCCTTGATCCTCCTGCACGCCACAAACACAAATCACGTGTGCATCCACCAACCCACGTGCAGGCACACAGGCACCAAGTCAAACCCGCTCCAAACTGTGCCGTGGATGCCAAAGTGGCAGGAAAACCAGTTCCTGGAAGCCATCACCATTCACCAGCCCCATGTCCCTTGATCAGTCTGAGCAATAAAAGAGCAGCTCCAAATCCACTCATCAGGTTTAATCCCCGGTGATCTATTAGGTTTAAACCCTGACTGTCTCTTTCTACACTCACCTTCAGTTGGGAAGCAGCTCTGGAGGGAAGCTCCCTATGGGGAGCAGGGCTGGGGATGCAGGTGACACAGGGGTAGGTTTGTCACAGCCAGGGCTCCCAGTGCCCAGCCTGGGGGTGGCCCCAGCCCATCCCCTTCACCTCACAGAAAGCACAGGGTAATCCCAGCCTGGCGAGACCTAGGGCTGGATCCTGCTCACAGTGGGGTGAATCCACCATTTCAGAGGCCATGCTCCAATTTGTAAATGGGATGAAGGCAAGGAAGGAACTGTCACGAGCCCGTAGGAGCAGCTGTGCTGGGCTGGGCAGGGACTGGAGGGCAGAGGCAGGCAGGTGGGATCCATGCTCCTCCACACAGCATTCCAGTGCAGGCTGCATCAGCACTTACTGTGTCTTGTGTCTCCTTGGGAATTTAAATTGAGGAGAGAAAAAATAAAGCAGAAAAACCCGAGTAAGTGTGGGATTTGCAGCCGCTGCACGTGCTGCTGCCAAATCAGCACATTCTGGATTTGTGTCCTGTCGGCTCTTCTGGAGCATCTTCTCTTGGGCTGAGCCAACCAGCATCGCCTGAACCTGCCTGGTTTTGGGGAGCAAACCTGCTGCTCATCCCAGCACATGAGCTAAAAGCATGCTCCGGATCTGTCGTGCAGCTGCCTCGCTCACGGTGAGGTGTCACTCACACCCACACTCCTATGGGGCACCCCATGGTGCAGCAGCTCTGCCCACAGGGTCCTGCTCCTCTTGTTGCCTGTGGCAGTTCTTGGACAGCCCAAGGGTCCAGCTGTGCTGACATAACCTCTCTGAAGGTCAGCACATTCCTGGAGCTCAGCCCTCTGGACATAGCACACAGACAGAGCTTGACACAGTCCCACTGCGGCCAGGTCCGGGGCCATCTCCAGCATTGCTCAGCCCTCTGGACATGGCACCTGGCCAGGCTTTGCACAGTCACACTGCTGCCAGGTCTGGGACTGTCCCCAGCACTGTCCTGTCCCTGTGGCACAACCTTGCACGCTCCGGGGACACAACTGAAGCACATCCTCAACCATGGTGGAGACCTCAGTTTCTCCTGACACACACGTGCACGCCTGCAGAGCTCCTGCCTTCCTGGGGTACATCTCAACTGAAGAAATGAGAGGGACAGAAATGGCTGCGGGTAAAACTTGCTCTGTCACCTGCCGACGGAGCGACCTAGGGTCCCACTCACCTCCTCTGCTACCCAGGAATGTGACCAAATGCTCCTGCAGACAACCTGAGGACTGGGGAGCGACGCTAATTCTCCTGTAAATCAAAGCTGTCCGGGGGAAAAGTCACAAGGGGGAAAAGTCACACAAATTAGTTTAATGTTGTTGTTTCTCCAAAGTCGCTGATTAGTTGCAGACTTGGCCTGAGCATGGTTTTGGCAAGGTTTGCGTCTGGCTGCCTGGTGCAGCTCCAGGGTGCACATTCCCTGTCCCCAGTTTGCCCCCGTCCCTGTGCTACTTAACAGCAACAGGGGCTTTGCTTCCAAAAATATTCCTTCAGGCGAAATGCTGTAAGAGCCCGAACACCTGGAAGTCCTTGGCACAGGCTGTCCTCCTCACTGCAGGGAGGAGTGGCTGGCGGTGCCGGAGAACCTCTGCTGCTGGAGCTCGGCCACACACGCATGTCTCCCATGGAACGAGCTGTTCCTTGGCAAGCCACGCCGGGCCGTTGTGTGAATCAACACACACAGGTAGCCAAGGTGACACCAAACCACGGCGGAAATGCAAAGAGTGGATTCATTTCAGTACCTCGCTAACAGTGCTGGGCAGCAGAGACACACGGGGACACTGCAGTGCCAGGCTTGGCTCATCCCATCCCAGCAGCCAGAGACACACGGGGACACTGCAGTGCCAGGCTCGGCTCATCCCAGCAGCCAGAGACACACGGGGACACTGCTCCATCAGGCTCATCCCATCCCAGCAGGCAGGGCTGCCTGCCCCAGTACGTCCGAGGGCTTTGTGCACACGCAGCTTATCACAAGGCTGTGTTTTTATGATCTCTCTCTCGCCCAGCAGGAGGCTCCAGCACGTCTGTCAGAGACTGTTACCCTACACAGGAATTCTGCTTCTCAAAACAGGCAGAGGATGAACAGCATTAGGCATAACAAATGGAGTTTTCCCACACTGATGGTCTTAGCATTCCCAGCTGCACGGTCCCTTTGATCGAGAGTATTCCTCCTCGCCAAATCTTCTGGTTTTAACCCCTTCCTCCCAACAGTTGTCTTCCTGGCTAAGATGAGAAAAAGGTTGGGAATAAGGCAGCTGACACCCTCCCTGTTATGGGGTGACCAGACCTTCTCCTACATCATAAGTGTGCGGCTCCATCAGAAAGTGGAAGCCCAGCAAAGCACAGCACACTCCTGCAGTTCCTGGAACTGGAAGGGAAAACCAGGAGCTGCCCAAAGACAAGTACAGCTGCCACACTTCCACCAAAGACACTTCCAGCAGAGGCTGGCTCCCTTCATTCCCGTGACAGGGCACCACAGCACAGCAGCTTTTGGGTGTTCTCTCTCCTGCATCCTTCATTATCAGCCAAGACTTTTTGGGACAGATCTCGACACCACTTCCAGGCCACAGAGAGGCAGGACACGTGGCAGCTCAGCCCGGCACACTGAGGCACAGGGCTGCTGAAGCACCAGGGCAGCCCCCAGCCCGGGGTGGGGCAACTCCTGAGCGAGCCACGGGGCAGCAGCTCTCACAGCACAACCAACAGCCCCAAGGGGACATTTCAGTGCCCCCCTGCACTGCCTGCTGCCTCCATGGGGACGATGGGCACACGGTGCCAGCACACCCAAGGCAGCTGTTTGCATCTGGGCAGGTCCCCCAGTTCCCCCAGCACTCACCAGAATCAGTGAATCCCAGAATGGTTTGGGTTGGGAGGGACCTTAAAGCTCATCCAGTTCCACTCCCTGCCATGGGCAGGAGCACATTCCACTGTCCCAGGTTGCTCCAAGCCCGGCCTTGAACACTCCCAGGGATGGGGCAGCCTCTGGGCATCACAGAGGTTCATCCTGGCAGAAATGCATATGGCTGATTTAGGTCCTTCAGTCTTTACATCCTTTAATCTCTCCAAAGCAATTCTTCTCCGCTTGGATATTATCCTGGTTTTCTGTATCATTACAGAAGTGTTGAAAATTGTTTAAATATTTTATTAAATTCGTCCTGACTGTGACAAGCCAGTTTTCATTCCTGAAGTCATCTAAGCATGATCTGCTTGTTGGAGCTGTCCTAGTTAAACACCAAGATTTTACTCCCCAGTTCAGGCCGTGTGTTTTTCAGCTTAAAAGAATGTGATTTTCAGACATCTTATTAAATGTGCTACATTTGCTATAAAAAATTCCCAAACTACAGCGAGCCCTGAGTATATTTGCACATTTCCCACTATTTTTATTTATTCCTTTAAAAAGACAGAGTGGAAGGAAAAGATTTCCATTGCTCCGAGCAATGCCTTTTTCCAGGAATTTTTCTCTAGTGAGTAATTCCCGGTTCCTTCCAAACCAGGAGTTATAGAGGGGTCATTTTCTGCTGCTCTGCTGTAGGAACCACCACAGCTGCACAGCCCGAGGGGTGGAAGGCTGGGGAACAGCCCCCCATCTTCCCCCTCTGAGCTCCTTGCAGGATGGGTGATGGTGAGCAAAAGAAGCCAGTGCTGGCAGCAGCTCCAGAGCTCCCCACACCGGCCCCAGAAATCCCCAGGGCTCATTTTGGGAGGAACCCAGGAAGCAGCTCTGTTGTCCCCAATGGAGCCAAACATCGCTGGAATTCCTGCTTTCCTGAAAAATCCCTTCTGTCAGAAAAGTAAGCCATTAACAATGACCCTGTTTTATTCTGCCACAGTGATGAAACCACAAAAATTGAGGAGAGAGAGAGAGAAAAAGAAAGAAGACCCTGCAGATGTCCACCTGCTCCTTCAGTCTCAGCCTTCCAGCCTTCCATCCTCTCGGGTTTCTGTCTCTCCTGTGCAACAAAAGGGATTCATTTGTCACCCTTTTGGGTCACTATGGCCTTGGGGCTGATGCCCAAAGCCCTCCCTGCACAGGAGGATCGCTCTGCGGAGGCTGCAAGGGAACAAGTTCCTTCTACCTCTTGGGGATCCAAGTGCTGGCAGCAGCGCAGATCCTTCCCAAAATCCTCAGTGTCCTAAAGACACGCAGGTGAACAAACCCCTGCGGCACATCCTGTCACATCTGGGGTCTGCAGGACCTCCAAGGTGGATGGCTCACATGGTCCCATGCCCAGAGAGCTCCACCAGCAGCACTTCAGAAGCCTGACGGGGGAGAAGCCCAGCAAGCCCTAGGGCAAGGTCAAGGAGGAGTCACCCGCAACCCTGGGAAGGCAGAGATTCCGAAGGACAGGCACACCCCACGGCCTGAAACACAGAGCAACAATCTCAGGCACGGGGAAGGATTAGAAACCAGAACACACCAAGAGCCTGGAGGAGCTGTCGGAAGGCACAGGGATAACCAGAGGACAAACCAACAACAACACAGCTCGAGGAGAGATCAGACTGCGAGACATCTTGTGAGCCCCACATTTGAGGACCGACTGTCAGGCATAAGCCAGCACCCTGGCACTGCTGGCTTTGAAGCCAAAGTGAACAAAATCCTTTCAAAGTATAAAAGATAGATAATGCTTCTTTCCATAAATATGTATATCCTCGTGGAAGAGCCGACTGGTGGAAAGAAGATGCATCTTTTGAAGGAGTTCTGTGAATACACGGTAGGCAAAGAACACCATCAAAGTTTTCCTCAAAAGAGAGGAGAGGAGGGGAGGGAAGAGGAGGGCAGGTAAAAGGAAGGAAGGACAGGGCAGGGAAAGGCAGGGCAGGGCAAGGAATGACACGAACTCCAGTGAACAGCAGTTGCCAGGGGTGCTCTAAGGACACTGCAATCATGTTAACTGCTCTGGCTGCAGGTAACTGTCTGGCTGTGAAGAGCCCTTTGGGATACTCACAGGGTGTGTGAGAATTCCGAGATGGAATTTCCAGGGAAAAAGCCTGACACATTCTGAAGTGAGGTACACGAGTACGTGTGAATAGCAGGAAACTCAGTGTCACCAACAATTACTCAAGGCAGAAGAGGACAAACTACCTGAAAGAATATCAACAAACACCTTTTCCATTAAAGTTTCCTCCTCACCCTCTGAGGCTCTCTGTGTGATTCACAACCAGCAAAGTTTCATTAGGCAAACCTTGTGAGGTGCGACGTGTCCTCAAGAGCCATGGGACCATCCTGCGGGCACCTGTGACACCTGGCTCAGGGCATGGCCTGGGTTCCATAGGCTCCCACAGCCTTTCCAAGCAGAGATATCATCTCAGGAGCACAAACGCCCATCTGAGGCTGCTAAAGGAAATCTGGGGTTTGGCAAGTCATTTACGCAAATTCCTATTTGCATTTAATAAACAACCAAGTGTCTGTGGCAGAAACGAAGAGATGCAATTCAAAGGGAATGCACTGAGCAGGGAGTTTAGTGCTAGAGAGAAACTCATGGAAGATTCATACATTCCCAAAGAACATCTGGTTCCATTCAACATCAAAAAAGCCACTTTGTGATTTTCACCAGATAATGGGTTTATCAAAGATTTACTAATCACTTCATTCAATTCCTATCTCACCTCCCAAACCAAATTAGCAAAATTCAAGCAAGAAGTAAGGAAGAATCCTGAAGAAGGTACCTGTTCCCCACCTCCTCACTACCCGGGCTGCACGTCAGGACTGAGCTCTGGCTGCTCCCAAACTGGATGGGAAACACATAAAGTGGCTGCGAAGCAGAATTCACGCCTAAACACCAGGAAGAAATTGTTTGAATTACAAATACAAAATTAGCTGGAGAGTGAAGCTAAAGTTCCTGCATTTTAAATTAAGGCAGGAGACATAGGGAATTCTGCAGAGATCAGCCAGACCTGGCACCAGAGGTCGGTGACAAGTGACAGGGGTGATGCCAAGCCTGACTTGTGCTGAGAGCATAACACAGGATTCAGCATTACTGAGCCAAAACACTGCAGAACACAGTTTTAATCTAAAATGTTACAGTGCAAAACATGGTTTTAACCTAAAATATTAATTGGCAATTAATGCATAAATTATAGCTGCAAGTGGCTCAGGCTCCAGCTCGCCTGTCTGTCCCATCCTGAGGGTTTGTTTGGTGTCTCATCCTCCTCACGCTTCTACTGCCTCTATCACCCCCTCACTGTTACCTGCCACAGCACCGGCACCCAGCTCCTGTCCCTATGGATTATTTCTCAGCTCCTCCATCTGGGAGCTGGCAGAGCCTGAAATCGGACAGTCCATGCTGGAAGGGATGAGAGCTGGAGGCGGATGGGGAATGGGGCTGAGGAGGAAGAGGAGGAGGTTGTGCTGGGTGACAATGTCCAAGGATGGGGAGACACCATCCGATAGGAAAAGCTCAGTAAGAAACCCAAAGGGAATGAAACCACCCTGCCTACATCTGTCTCTGGGGCTGTGACACCCATCTGTGGGCTGTGACACCATCTCTGGGGCTGAAACACCTGTCTGGAAGACGTGACACCCATCTCTGGGCTGTGACACCCATCCCATCTCTGGAGTGCATCCCACCAGCAGGAACTGAGCTGGGCAGCCAGAAGCACCAGAACCACCTGCCCAAGGGAGCTCCCTCCGAGTCCCTCCCAGCAGGACACAGGGCAAGTGGGTCATTGCCAAGACTCCTGAATATTAATTCCTCAGCCCCCCTTTTTCACAGCCTTCCCCCCTCACACGCCCATCAGGGGCTCGTGCTGGAGAGGGGGCAGTGAGCTGGCTGCCAGCGCCTGATAACGGAACAGAGCCTGCACTCCGGAGCCTTCCCTCTCCCAGCATGCCCTGAAAATTCATCTTCCAGCTCCGATGATCAAACGAGCTGATCAAATGCTCCAGCAGCTGGGTTTTAATTCCCTGTTGATCCAACTCCTGCGCACACTCAGGAGCCTTCTCCATTCCTTCCCCCATCTCTGCAGCAGCAGCCGGAGGAGCTGGAGCCGCGGGACATTTGGCTGAGGCAGAACAGCAGGCGGGGGAATGTCAGGAATCACACGCATCTCTTCACCTGCCCCATATTGAAGGATTCCTCTCAGTTTAAACCTTTTCCAGGCAAAAGACCAGAAAAGCTCCTGCAGATGCCAGAGCAAAGATCTGCTTGCTTTATTTTGGGGGGCAGGATCTTCCAAGGATTCCCTCTTGTCTGAGGGAGAGTCCGATGGACAGGAAACCCCCAAAACGGGTAAGATTTCCCAGAGAAACATCCCTAGGAAAGCCACACCACTTGGTGGCATCACTCTCAAAAGCTGGGGCACGTGGGGACAGTTTGCTAATGAGGATCGCAGTGATTAGGAGCATCAAATTATCTTCTGCAGCACACAACAAACAATGCTAATGGCGGGATAATGTCAGGCGGAATCAGACTGGATTGGAACAGCACTGATAGCACATGCTAAGCAGACATATAATTACCACTGTGGCGCCTCGATAATATTAATAACACTGCTAATTAGACTGATATAAATAGCAAGATTGTCACAAAACATCAGTGTCAGGGTTTGAAAGGCAGCAGCAAACCTTGCACTTTTGTCAGCACTCGGGCAGCGGGGCCGTAAGAGACAGCACCCAGCCCCGATGGCACCCAGAGATTCCTGGCTGCACCTGGTGGCACCTGGTGACCCCGACGGAGGGAGCTGGCACAAGGCGGGCACAGCCCAGCACTGAGCCATACAAAGTCCTCCCTATCCCAAAGATGCCTGAACACCCCAAGGACAGCCCGGATGATCCTGGTGCATGTCCCCACACAGCCCTGCCAACCTTATTTGTTCTGGACTGACATGGGAACAGCCTGTCTGAAGGAAACAACCTGCTACTTTCCCTTAATACCTTGAAGACAGATGAGAGTAGCATTGGGAGCCATTGATGAAAATGTTCTTCCATCGGGGTCTTGCTGTGTTCCTGCCCATAGGAGCAATAAGAGCCCCCGAGGACAGTTTAGAAACCCATATCCCAGTGCTGGGAAAGGCAGGACAGGAATAAATGGGGACAATTAAGTCCGGTGTGCCCCTTGGGAGACCTTCTCTTCTCATCCACAGTTGTCTCCTGCTGTGAGAGGCTGGCACGGAGCAGCACCAGGCATGGGCTGGAGGGTGACACCCCAACCAGGGTCTCCTCTCCTTGCCTCCCCTAGCAGAAGAACAAATTTGGAAGGAAAAAGTGGAGGAGCTGGCCAGAAGGGGTGGGTCCCTTCCAACTCAGGATATTCTGTGATCCTATGAAGTGTAAAGCCTGTGGAGACAGCTGCTGCATAAATAACCTCCTCCCAAACTCCTGCTTCCTGCGGGACGTGCCTGCACTGAACCAACTTCTCCACCTTCCCAGCACCGGCGTGTGAGACCTGCCGGGGGCACGTTCATCCCCACGTTCAGCCAGGCCATCCCACATTTCCCGGGGAACCTGCCCCGAGTTTCTCCCTGCCTGGCTCTGAGCCACGCCGAGTGGAGGGGGAGCTGCGTGGCTGGGTGAGCTCTGAGGGTGCTGCGGGCTCCCTGCCCCACACCTGGCTGCGGGGGCAGCGGGCAGGATCCTGGGAACGCTGGAAGCCGGCACGGGGAGCGCTCCCCACTCCCGCCCGGCCGGCCCAGCCATGCCCGGGCTGGCAGGTCACAGTGTGGGCGCTGCCACGGCGCAGAGGAGGACGCCAGCCCTCGGGTTTCTCTGGGAAGTAGAACCAATGCACCAACAACTGCCTGGGATGGGGCTTACTTTGGCTGATTTGTTGCTTATGTAAAGCCACGGTGAGACTGTTCAAAGCAGCGCTGGAGATGCTGAGATAGACGCTCACGGTACAAACTGAGCCTCAGGGTGAACGCGCCAACGCTGGGGAAGGCTTTAACTCCTTGTGCACATGCGAGCAGAGAGTCCCAGTCCTTCTGCCTTTATCCCTTTGCTGTTCTGCTTCTGGAAAAGCAAACAAAATGCCTCAACCCACCAAAAAGTCACCAAAACCATCACCAAGCAATGGCACAAATGGCATTTTCAGAGTTTCTCCTGTGGCCAGAGCCTTGGCGCTGCCTGGGGACTCCTTCTGCCCCGGCAATGCACGGGGGGCTTTAGGGGACTTTGCAGAGATGTGGAGGGGACACTGCACTTCCAAAGCCTTTGTATCCCAGAGTCCCACCAGAGCAAGTGGCACCGTGGCTGCCACAGAAACCCTGGGCAAGCAAAGCCTGTGCACTTCCCCCTTCACAGACAGGGCACCACTGGTGACTCCGATGGGTTGAGCCCCACACCAGCCCAGGGGTCTGAGCCCACAGCCTCCTCCAGCACATCCCAACATGCTCCTGGGCTGCCCCGGCACAACGCCAGTGCCAGCTTATCCAGCAGATCTCGGGCCCCAGCCCCGTGGATTACTCAAGCTCCAGTGTCTTACGGCAACGGGCACGAGAGAAAATGCCTGAACAGGTTTTCCCTCCCGGAGCACAGCCCTGCCCGCTGCGGCTGCCCCGGGGCCGGGGACACGGCGCGCTGCTGGCAGGTGCCCCGAAGCGCCCGCAGGCAGCGGGTTTGGGCAGTGCACAGGGAGCCCACGTGCCCAGCCCTGTTGCCCTCCTCGTCCCCCCCAAAACCATGACCATATGCCAGCCAGTGGCGCCGAGCACCCCAGGAGCTCCCTACCCCGTGCCATGCCACCGGATGGGGGCTGCCCAAGCCTCTCTGCAGACCACCTTGAGGAATGAGGCCAGGAACCAACCCAAGGCAGACTTCACCAAAAGTTACAACATCTGGGAAGCGCAGAGGGGAGGGACCACTGGAGCCTTCATGAGGAGCACAGGGTGAGTGCTCATGCCAAAACCTGCTCCAGCTGCTTCAAACTTGGCTAAAGCTGCACCCAGCAAAGTGCAAAGCTCCCATCAGCCCCTGCCTGCTGCTCTAGAAAAAACCCACCTATTTTTGACACCAGGAAAAATTCCCTTCTCTCCTCTGCACTAGGAAGGAAACAGATCTGCTCTGTGATACAGCCAGTAAAGGGGAGCCTGAAGCATCATGGGCAGGACCCAGGGCAGCATCACTTATCACCCCCTCCTCACGCACGCAGACCATCTCCACATGCACAAGGTCTCCCAGCGTGGACCAAGAGCATCCAGCTGTTTCCCTGGGAGAGCCCTGGGTCAGGCTGCAACCATCATCACTGGGGTGCAGCAGCAGGACAAGGGCTCTCGAGGGGCAAGCAGCAGTCCCCAGGCAGCCCCTGCCTCTCAGCCCCCTGCCCACCAACCCTCAGTTGCCCAGTGCAGGCCTTCCATTCTGTCCCAGTGAGTCAGAGCCCGAGCGAGTCATGAGGCTGGCTGGAAAATCCCAAGAGTTCCAGAAAATAAACAAACACCTTGTGGGTTCGTGTTAAGTTTTTTTTTTCCAAGCCTTTGGAGTGGATTTGAGTCAACGTTTGAGCTTCCCTTCAAAGTCTCAGCATAACACACATACCAGCCCTGGGATGCCTGATTTGACACAAAAGCTGAGGCTCTCACATCCCCTCTCCTTCCAAAGGAGGGGCTTCCCAAATCCCTGATAACTGGGATGGGGCTGGAGCCAGAGCCACCCTTCAGCCCAGTCAGTCCCACTGGGGCCTGGCATCACCAGCACAGGGAGCTGCCACAGAGCATCCCAGCGCCTTGGGGTCTTGGACTGACTCCCAACCCCAATGGGCAGGGAGGGAGAGTCTGGGAAGCCCAAAGGTCCCTGCAGCAGCTCCCAAAGAAGTTCAGCAGTGGAGCAACGCCTCAGGAGGACTGTGCACATGGAAGGAACAACAGGAATTCCCACATCCAGGAAAATTGCAGCCTCACCTCTTTGTACCCTTTGCCAGCACACCAGGAGCTCAGCTGCATCAGCCAAGACACCCAGGCCGTTTTCTGCAGCAGATCCTGAGTTATTATAAGGAAAGGCTGACACAGGAATCCTGCTCCCGGCCCCTTCCCTCTGCCCACTTCCAACCCCCTCCCTTCCTGCTCCCTGCCCACTCCTGGCCCCTTCCCTGCCTGTTCCCCCTGTCCACTCTGAGTCCCTTCCCTCCGCCTGTCCCCGGCTCCTTCCCTGCCCGCTCCCAGCCCCATCCCGCTCCAGCAGCCCCTTTCCTGCTCATCCACCTATGGGTCAAAAGACTCTTTCAACATTGAACAGTGTCAAGGCACAAGAATAACCCTCCCACGCTGATCCTCCTGGCAGACCCCAGCCCTGAGGTCACTCACTGAACCTTGATCTAATTTGCTTTTCTTCCCTTTATTTCCCCCATCAGTCCCCTCATCTTTCTTTAGAGACGATCTTTGCCAATGGGAAAAGTTCCCTCTGACGCCACAGATTTATGTGCTGGCAGGGCTGCTGCGAGCAACAGCTTCCATGAGAGGCCTCGGCCTGGGCTCTGGAACAGCCCCCTTACAATTTAATTTCTATTTTTTGATCGTGGTGTTTTACAACAGTTAAAAAGTAGATTTTGAGCACTAAATAACTCACCACAGATCGTACTAGAGGTGTGTGGGATCCCTTCACTTACCCAAGGTTACACAAAGCTCAGCCGTGGGCAACTTGAACGATAAACTCCCTGGCTGGGCATGACTTGGATTTAAATTATCCCAAAACCGTCACGTTTATTACTCTCTATTCTCCTTCATTTTCCGCGCTCTCGCTGTGCCTCAGCCCAGCAGCGAGTGGAGCTCGGTGCCAGGGCTGCCTCTCAGGCAGGACCCCCCAGGCATCCCCTGCCCTGCTCCGCTCACACTGAGGGTGGAGGAAAGGATGGGAAACCCCCCAGCCCGGCCCCTGCAGCCCAGCCTGGGGCAGGTGGGGCAGGAGAACAGCCCCTCCCACCTTCCTGCTGCCCTGAATGGGGAAGGGTGTGGATCCCACATCAGCTTCCCATGTCTCTCTCAGGGCTCTGGTCCCACAGAAAAGGGCTTTGTCCTTGCTGCTGTAGTAGCATCATGAAACGGTGTGGGAGGCCATGGGTCAGTGATGAACAAGGTGCTGGTGCTGGTTGGACTGGATGATCTTAAAGGTCTTTTCCAACCTTAGCAAGTCCACGATTCAGCATCTCCAACCCGCACTTAGAGTTTTGACCCAAACCCGCCGCTCACCCCATGCCCCTTGGAGCGGACTCATCGCCCAGGAGTCGCTCGTGCATTGCATTAATTAATCCTGAGTAGAATATAAAATAATTCAGCATCGGTCTGAGGCACAAGCCCCATCTGGCACAGCCTCCGACCAGAACCCAGAAACAAAGCAAGAGAGAATAAAAAAAAAAAATTAAAAAAAAGGAAGAGGAAAAAGCGGGAAGAAAATGGATTAAACTCCAGAGTTCAGGGAGTGACATGTTTAATTGCTAATGTGGCTTTGGGATTATTTTTTTCAAGACTTTTTAACCAGCCCAGCTGGTGTCATCCTCTAATACCCAGCAAGCAGCTAACAGATTGCGGGAGACGAGTTGTGCTCTCGCTGCGCTTTCTGCTAATAAATAAATAAATAAATAAATAAAGACAGATCAAAGGAGTGAAAAAAACCCCTTCTGGTAATTTTTTTTCCCTTCTGTTTCCCAACTGGTCCCAAACATATTTCCTGCTGGGACTGACAAGGAACACTGTGAAATTCAGAATCACAGCTCTAAGAACCGAGTGGCATCAGATGAAACGGAAATGCTGGGTTTGAACAAGAGACGATGTGGAAGGGGTTGAGCAAATCCCGTCCTGGGCAGAGGCCTAGGCTTCCCAAGGCAGGGGCACTGCATGGGGTGAAGGGGGTCCCTGCTGAGGACGGAGCCCTCGACCTCCCTGGGACCTGCCCCAGGGCTGTGCCATCCTCCTTCACCCTCCTCCCAGTCCTAAACTTTAATATGGATTTTTTTCCAGCGGCCACACTACCACTGTGTGGGAAGGGAAACAAGAAATTTCCCCTCCATTTCATCAGGAAAAACAGATAAAAATGAGCTCAAGACAATAATTTCTCTTCTTCCAGGGCATAACAACCACGCTACACCTGAGGTAGGTTGCAGGGCTCGGAGATGGTGATGAGGTGAAGGAGGAACACAGATGCCCAAATTGCGGGTCCTGGCAGCACTTGCCACCCCCAAAACCACAGGCAGCACCGTGGGGATGTGCTGCTGGGGACACTGCCTGCAGGGTGGGCTTCCCCTGAGGGGGGCGTGGGAGATGTGCCCAAGGAAGCCAAAACACAGAGAAGACCACGCAATAAATAACCAGCACTTTGTCTCCAGCGGAAGCATCAGCCAAAGGACCAACACCAGATTCCTCTCTGAGCTCTGCTCTGGTCCCCAGCAACTGGCACTCGTTGGCACTGGCAAGCCCAGCACGGCCCGTGAGCATGCTCTTACGGGAAGGGAGAGGGAATTCCTGCAGGAAATGCTCCGACCCCTTGGGCAGAGAAGCTGGCACACCGCAGCTCAAACCTGGGACTTCAGCCTCACACACATCACCTGCAGCCCGGCTCTGCTGGCAAAATCTTAAAAATTCACCCTTTCTTCTCATGACTTGTAAGATTAAAGCAAAACCCCAGGACTGTTCCAGCGCCGATGGAATAGCACCGGCCCCCTCAGAGCCCGTGGCACTGCGAAGGGACCCACAGCAGCTGTGAATCTCCCCTGCCTCTGATGCACTGCTTAGAGCTGGCATTCCAAAGGCGCAGGAAGCCCACGGGCACCCCAGGAGCAATCTGCCACTGGGATGGCATCAAAGCAGGGACCTGCCGAGGCCCACAGCAGTGGGATGCCATGCGGGAGCCACACCGCGGATACACACGGGCTGTGGGAGTGGGCAGGGTCCTTGGTTTACTCAGTTTGCCTGTGTCCCACCACTTCCAGAGCCTCCCGAGGTGGAGGGGGGGCTGAGGACAGCAGCAATTGCAACCCCTTGGCTTTTGTCGGCAGATTGATGCTTGCCAAGGGGCTGGGGAAGAGATGCCACTGCATCCTCTTCTCCAGCCCTGCCACTGGAGGACAATACCTCACAGTCCCTGTACTGGTGCCTGAGTGTCTGGGAGGAGAATGCAACGAAAGCCACCACGCGTGTCCCACCTCCACCCCTGCAATGCATAAATAACCTACTCTGCCCTCGCCTGGCACATTCCAAACAAGACCAGTGAGTTCATGTTGCAAACAGCATTCTTAAAACACACTCCTAAACCCCCCCTGCTCCAGCTGCTTTCTCCACAACACCTCTCTAAGCATCCTTCCATCTTCCAGCCCGCGTGGCTTCCTGCTGGATCTGACTGTCAGGAGTCTTTGCTAACAAAGGCATTGCTGTTGGAAGCCAGATGTGGCTGAAGAGAAATTCGGACTCTCCTTCCTTTAACCTAGTGATTAGTCTCCTAAAACGTCAACATTCTCGACTCCACCATGAGCTCACAACTTCCCAAGACCCTGGCCCAGCTTTACGCCTGCAGATGCCGTCAGGGAATAGCCAGCTTTCAACTTCTGCACCCAATAAACCCATAATCCTCCATCCAGTGTTAATAAAAAATGGTTCCATGCACCAGTTATCCAGGAAAAACACCATTTTGAGCAGTATGGAAATACTCAGGGTGAGTTGAGATGAAACTTTACAAACACACTTCCGAAAGAGGTTTGGGCTTTGTCAGGCGTCATGCTGCAGCTCCATTACCCCTGAAACACTTGGAAAGCTCTCCTTCTCCATAGTACTGGGAGAGCTTCAGGCAGGACACAGCTCCTTCCTTGGGAGGCCAAAGAAGGGGCTTGTTTTTTTGATGTTTTCCATTATAGGCCAGATTTTTATGGATCACTCTACCACAAGCATCAGACTCCAGCCAGGACACAAAGCTGCAGCGAGCACATCCATCAGGCTCTCTTGCCTCTTGACCTTTAGTTTCCAATCACCATCATCATAAAAATAAACAAACAAAGCCAAAGAACTCATGCTGAAAGACAACCTGTGCATGTTTTCTTTTGGACACCGGATGTCTGGTTCCCAAAAGCCCTTTGGAGAAACAAGGGAGGAATCTGGATTTTTTGTTTTGGCACATCCCACATGACACACACCTTTTTGCACGTAATTTGCTGAGCTTTCCCATAAACCAGAGATGCCCACAAGAGCACAAAGGGGTTCAGCTGGCTCACAAGGATTTGGCTGCATATCATGATGATTTTGAACACTAATGCCTGGAAAGTCGGAGTGCTCAGAATGGGCTGCAAAAGGGCCATGCTCAGAGGAGATGGCAGGCTGCAGGGGAGAGCAGGATGCAGATTTATCCAACAGCTTTCTCAGGAGGAAAAGGTGTTTCCTGCTGGGACATCCCACCCCATTCCCTGAACACCGTGGCTGCTCACACCTCTGGCCATGGGGCAGGAGCCCGTCCTGCCCTCGGCTGCCCAGGTCTGTCCGTCCTGGAGCACACTTGGTGAAGCACCACGCGCACAGAGCTGACGGGGTCAGAGCCGGGGGAGCTCACGCTGGTGGTGGTGTGTGATATCCCTCCCAAGAACACTGCTGGGCATGCTCCCATCAAAGCAAAATACACTCCCAAACCAAGCAAACGAAAGGAAGGCAACTGGCAGGAGCAGGAAGTGCCTAATCCATGCCATAGAGACGAAGATGATTGGAAATACCCCTGTTCCTCATATCTGAGACTCCGTTTGCTCCAAGGAGCAGAGCCAAGGACATCGATCTGTGCCCCGAAAGGGGCGCCTGGCTCCCACAGACACTGTGAGCACCCCAAGACAGCCCTAATCCTGCTGGGCATGGCCAGAGCCCAGCGCAGGGGACAGGCAGGTCAGAGGACTGAGTGCCTCATTAGCGTAACGAGCCAGCAGGAACTCACACTGGTGCCGTTCCAGTGCTGCCATCCAGCCTGGCTGCACTGCCCCCCTTCCACCTCCTGACACAATGCTCTACCCCACACATACAGACTTTGCACGCTGCCGCTGCACAGCACCACAGTGCCAGCACACCCTGCGAGGACAGGGCTCTCCAGCTGCTCCAGATGTGCCCTCCTACGGCCCACCCAGCCAAGAGCTCGGAAACAATATCAGAGGCACAAGAACTTGTTCATCTGGAAGCCAGCTCAGGAAATTTTGGGGACACACCTCTGCTTTCCTCATCATAGACCTACCTGTTTGTTGATAAAGATCAAACCCAGGTGGGCTGATCTGCCACTGCTCACAGAGTCCTTTGGGGTGCAAAAGACCTTTGAGGTCAAGTGAGAGGTCACAGCTCCCATGGGCTGCAGTCTGTCAGCTCTGGGGGACATGCCCAGCTCCACAGTAGCCAGCAGGCACCCTTCAGCAAGGGGATGGTTTCCCTGGAGATCCTGAAAGCACAAAGCAGGAGCTGGGACACTCCCTTCACTCCTCCTTCTCAAGGTCTCCGAGATCCATCTCCACTCCTGACACAGGAGGATTTATCAGCAAATGTGCTGCTATTGCATATTGATTTCTACAAAAGGGCACATCAAACTACTCCGATTGGATATTCAAAGTTGTTTTTTTAAAAAAACACATCAGCTGTCAAGGTAAAATCACTTAATTACACCTGTCAGGTGTTTCAGGGGCTAATGTGATAATAATAGCAATATTCAGTATCGCAGAGCAAGGTTTCGAGCCCGCTGAGAAATTCATCTGACACTCAACTGCACGTAGCCAAAATTACTCAAAGCTACTGAAGGTTGCTGGGACCCATTTTCCAGGGAGGCACACGCCGGGAATCACTGAGCAGAGCCTGAGGAGAGCAGCATCATCCCCGATGCTCAGCCAGGAGCATCAGCTGAGCTCTGCTCATTCCCACTCGTGAATATTCATTGTGCCCAAATGCAATATATCCTGAATATTAAACAACAGCTATTCAGAGCAGGAATATCAATCCTTCAGCACAGCAGCCAGTTGCTTCGGGGACAGAGGGCTGCCAGTTGTGGGGAGAGGGACAGCACTGCTGCTCCTCCATCTGCGAGGGAGGTGGTGCTGGGTGGGCAGGGCTGGTGGCCTCGCAGCAGCCCCCGGCACCCCCGGAGCTGCAGGGGCACGCAGGCAGGAGCACAGCGGGCAGCACGGCCCGCTCCACTCAACCCTGCATCCCAGTGCTGCTGCCCAGCCTCCAGGCAGGGCTGTGCTCTCCAAAACTGCTGGCTATGCATTTTTTCAAAGCAAAAATAGACTTTGTTTCCCCCAAATGAGGTGTTCACAGGGTGGCACCTTCCAACATGAGCAGCTCGAGACCCCTCGTCCCATCCCACTGAGCTCTGGCCACCACAGTCTGGCTTCAGGCAGGGCTTGTCACTGACATGGCTGAAGTGCCAGGAGCAGAAAGAGGGAAAAAATCCAAATAAAATAGAAAATGCAGCAGCCGTGAGCTCTCCAGAAATGCAGCCAGGGGATGGGGAAGGATGGAGGCTCGCACCCTCCACAGCCCCTCTGTGCAAGAGGGTCACCTGCAAGGGAGGCGAGCAGCTCAACACCCTGCAGCTGCAGAAGCAGGCAGGTAACCAGACCCTGCTGCACGAACACAGGGATCTGCTTTGATCAAAGAAGGTGACACCTGTTGTTTAAAAAGAACCTCATCTGCCAACCATCTTTCTTCCTCCAGAGACCCTGGACTCCAGTTCTAGCCTGCCATCTCCCAGGATACAAAGGCTAGAGATGAATCCTCCAGCCTCATCCCAAACATAGTGTCACCAAGTGATTTTCACACAGTTTTATGCTTTCATTTTCCAGCTCAAGCTGCTCTTGAGATAGCAACATTGAAATCATCTTGGAGGCGAATGTAGGTTTGGAAAAAGAGAGAGATTAATCTAACCAACGCAGTTTTGCAGTTCTGCTATCTCAAATCCATAATAGCTCAGTTATTAGTAAGAAAAAAAAGGCAAACCCTCCCTAAAAAGATGATTTCTGGGAAGAAAAGAAAATTATCAAAGATCCCAGCCCTCAGTGCTGATTCCTGGCCCCTGTGACCTCCAAACAATCAATATTTAAGCAGGGATGAGGATGATCTTCTGGGTGTCCAGTGCCAGCCGAGCACGCGCTGCTGTGCCCCTGAGGGAAGCGACAGGGCTGAGAGCCCTGCGGCGGGGACCCTGGTGTGTGGCACAGGTCCTCCTGCTCAGGGAGGTAGCTAGATAACAAACCAGCCCTGAGATAACACTAAAAACACCCAGAGTTGTGGAGAAGCTCATGGCTGAGCAGGGGGTGCTCAAAGCCCCCCTGCCTGCACAGCTGAGGCTGTGGCACCCGTGGGGACACGTGTCCCCTCCTGCGGTCCCCACAGCAGCGGGGGGTTCCAGCCTCCACCACCACTGACCTGGAGCGAGCCCTGGCTGGGGCTGCATCCCCTTCTCTCCCCTTCTGGAAATAAAGCAGCAAAAGCATCTCTGGTTCAGGGCTCAGGGGGCAACAGCTCCGACACCACCAGAACTCTGTTCCTGCTGGGAACAGCCCCCATCTGCTGTGTGGGAGTCTCAGCAGTCACAACTGCAGCCCTTGTCCTCAGCTGACTCTTCTTGGTGTGAAGAAATAGAGATATGCACACCAAAATTCCTCTGAGCCCCATGGCAGTGCAGTAAATTATAAATCAAGCAGCAATCTGTGACTCACCCTGCACCAGTGGGAACGCACTCGCAGCTCCCAGGTGAACAAGTCCCACGTGGAAGCATGACGGAGGGTTTTCCTCAATTTTCTACCCTACCACTCTCCTAAAAGCCTTGGAATCACTACCAGCTCTCTGCACAATTTGTCAGCACAGGGAGGCTTTGTTAATCCTGGTCTCACTCCCACAGCCCCACGGGAGGCAGTGCTGCTCTGACAGGTAACAGAGGATGGGTTTTCTACCTGGCTCAGGGCTCTTTCTCCAGCAGAGAGCAGATGTAAGTGTTACAAAACACCGCTTCTCTCTTTCTTTTGCGTATTTACAGCCTGTCAATCTACAGAAGACTCAGCACCAGCAAAGGAAAAGCCTCCTCAGAGCTGGCCCTTCTCTGGCTCTTTAAAGGGAGCAGAGCTCACAGAAAAGCCATGGACAGTGGCCAGTAATTAAGGTAAAATCCTTTCTTCAAATACTCCTTCCACCAGAAATCATGGATGGAGGAGCCAGCTGGAGCTCTGCACACAGAGCATTCCTGCTGTGTCCCTCAGTGTACCCTGCCCCAGCCCCGGCACCGCAGCGCGGGCAGGACCCAGGCAGGCACCGCAGAGAGGATGCTAATTACAAGTTCCAAGCAATCTGAATTTATAATTGGCTGAGATTTCACTCGGCAGATAATGCACTGCTGTCCTGGGCACTCGCTGCATCTAGGTCAGGCCATTAGTTTTGCTCTTAATCTACACAGAGTTTTAATTTCATCTTTAATGTCGACTTCCAGCCAGTGAGCTGAGCCAGCAGACAGCTCTGTCACTGATTGTGCTCAACATCTCGACCCCTGCTGAACCCACAGAGAGGGAAAACAAGCACCAACATCCCGATGTGCTCGGAATGCTCCGGGCCAAGCTCAGGCAGCGGGAGCGTCGGCACTGTCAGGCTGGGGAATGGTTTGGGTTGGAAGGGACCCCAAAGCCACAGGCAGGGACACCTTCCACTAAGACCAGGTTGCTCCAGGCCCCGCCCAACCTCTCCTTGAACACTTCCAGGGATGGGGCAGCCACAGCTTCTCTGGGCGCCCTGTGCCAGTGTTTTACCACACTTACCACAGAAAACTTTTGGGAAGTGGAGGCAAACCCCACTAAGGAGCCAGCCTGGTCCATGCTGCTGGGGGATGCTTCACCCACCACATGAGGGGCTGCAGGGGACAGCATGTTAACTCAGGAGCACTTCCTGAGGGCACCCTGGCACCCCTCACCTCATCCTTACATCACCCCATGCCTGCCTCACCGGTGGGAAACACCACCAGTGCTTCATTGCCCATTCTCTCCGCAGCTCTCCAGGTGTGCCAGCACAGCACTGTGAAACAGATGCTCCATTGCAGACACTTTCCTGCCCCAGCAGCTTTTTCTCTCCCCTCAGGGTCTCTGCAGCTGATAACTCTTGCCACGAACCTTCCCAGGGAAACAGAATGTCACTGCATCCATCCCAGGCACCCCAGCTTCAGAAAGCTCCTGGACATGATTCAGCTCTCTGTCCTCTGCCCCATCCTGCCTGGCATCCACGTGGTCCCTGCTTAAACCCAGAAAACTGCTCACACAGGCCGGAATCGTAATTTACGACATAAACAAATGGAGTTGAACATGCACAAAATAAACCCATCACATGCATTAAAGGGATTAAAGATGGTTCCTGAAACATCTGGAGGCGTATAATACAGTATGGATGGATCGCTGCAGAGCATCCACAGGGAAGTCAGGCTGCTGTCACATGCTGGAGACTTTAGATGTAAAACCAGCTTGGAAGAAAGGGGAGCACTGGGAGGAGGCTTCTCATTTACACACACCAGTCCAGTTACAGGCACTCAGCTCTTCTGAAGAGACAAAAAAAATTCCATACCAAAGATTTCTGTGGAAAGCACAGCCCTTCTGACAACAGGAAGTTACTCGCTTCAAAATCCCAATTTTCCATCAAAAAAATCTAACTTGAAAGGCGTTCCCAGCTCACTCAAGCTGCGGGATCAAAGCCAGGGATTAAGTGCATCTGCTCACTGCTGGCTGCCCGAGAGCGTTGCGGAGCTCCGGGAGCAGCCACCGAGCTCACCAGTGACGTCCTGAGGAGGGGACAGAGGGGCAGAGCCCTGCCGTGGGCACAGGACATGGGGCAGGCCCACGGGAGGCAGCAGCCGCTCCACTGCCTGCAGAGTCCCAGGCAGCAGCATCCTATCAGCACATACTTAAGGATTTCAACTATTTCAGGTACTTGCAGGAATTTTCAGCACTGCCAGGGCATAAATCCTGAGCAATTCCTGCAGCAGAGCTAGAGCACCAGGAAAAGAGACACCCAAACCCAGGCCAGCCAATGCACAGCCAGAGGCAGGGATGTGCCAGAGGACGAACCAGAGGAAGGACACACATTGAGGTCCTCCCCAGGTAGCTGTGGCCACCCTCGCCTCTGCTCCCCAAGCAGCTCCAGCCCTGCGGAGCTGGGGAGCAGGGCAGGATGAACAGCACAGGAAGAATGCTTCCAGCAGAGGAGAGCTTCCCTCCATGGCCAAAATCACTTCAGACTCATATTTAAAAGGGGAAAGAATAGTGTTCTGGCAGCCTGCGAGGCTTCCTCAGATGGATTTGCCTGGCTGGCACAGGCTGGATCAGGCAGGAATATTCCGAGGTTTTAATTTCTCTGCCCAGGTTTTATTGCATGCAAACATACACGGTCATTGCTTTCGAAGGTTTCCAATTTGCTAATTGAGACATTTCCTCATGGAAAAAGAATGTCCTGGACTACGGACAGGGCTGCTGGCGCAGCTCCGCACACTGGGGGAGCTTAGGTGAGGCATGACGAGATGGGAGATGGGCAGGCAAAGCCCAGCCTCCCCAGGCCCCATCTGGCAGCACTAAACCAAAGCCAAACCTGGTGGCTGGAACATAAGGAAGAAACACCCAGGACATCCCACCACCCGCTCCTCATGCCATCAGGGGTGTTCAGGCACAGCACTGGGCACCTCGCAGTAGGTTTAGGAGAGTTTGGAGACGGGGAGGTGGGAAACCAGCCCAGGAAACTGGACATCTAGGAAGATTTCTTTCCAGGCACCAGTTTGTTTAAAAACAAGGAGGAAAAAAATAATCTGATCTGCACAAAAAAACCCCCAAGTGTTCTGTGTTTTTGTTAGAGCAATGAAGTATTCCTTCCGCCCTCAAAATACATGAGAGCAGAGAGAGTGGTTTTGTTCTGAACATGAACAGGTCAAAGATCCAAGAAAAGCACTTTTGGGGCAGAATGAGCCTGGAACATGAAGGGAGAAAGGCCAGAGGAAGCAGCAGTTGAGAAAGGCGTGAGCAGGGTTCTAATGGGATCACGACTGCTGCCACAGCCACAGCCTCACCAGCATGACCTCAGATGGGACCTGCTGTAGTTTTTTTTCATTTAAAAAAAAAGGAATTAAAAGCATTTTGCAAGCTCATTCAGAATGCACGAGGGACAGGGAGGGATTTCAAACTTTCTACAGGTCAAACATCATCCACGCAGATTCACACTGCATTCACGGCAACCTCAGCTCCCACATAAAGACTGAGCTTCAAAGCACTCTGGAGGGATCCTGCGTCCTTACCTTCAGCTTCTCGAAGCGATCGCTGAGCGATGCCACTTGGTGGTCCCGGTGGCGGCCCACCAGTTTACATAAGGCACAGATGAGCTGGTCATCAGCGACACAGTACATGTTCACCTTCTCGTTCTCGTGCTCCAGGCACGTGAGTCCGCGGAAATGCGCATCGGGCACCGGCTCCACCAGCCGGTGGCTGGTGAAGGGCTTCTTGTTGGGGTGTGTGGCCCGCAGACAGCGGTCGCAGTAGGACACCTCGCAGGTGATGCAGGTCTTGACGGCGTCGCGGGGCGGATCCTGCTCGCAGAACTGGCAGGCGATCCTCTCGCCGGCCACGGACATGGTAGGGCTGTTGCGATAGGTCCTCTCGCGGCGGCTCTCGCTGGGGGAGTTGGGGCCGCTCAGGGACGCCTTCTGGAAGCGGTCGATGATGTTCTGCAGGGTCACATTCCTCTTGAGGCCCTCCAGGCCCCGGTGGTTGAGGGAGATGACATAGCGGCAGGTGGGGCACTGGAAAGCGGTGATGGGCTCGATTGACTCGCTGGAGGAGCAGCTGGACACCAGGATGCGGTGGGCACAGCTGAAGCAGAGGCTGTGGGCACAGGGCAGCAGGAGGGGGTCCTCGAATAACTCCAGACAGATTGGGCAGGTCAATTCTGACTCCAGTGTTTCCATCTTTAGTTAACACAATCCTGATTCAGCATCAAAAACCAGGGAAGGTGGTCAGGAACCTACAAGGAAGGAGCGCAGAGATGTGAGACAGCAGCTACAGCTGCACTCCTGGGCTGCTCCTCTCCTGCAGCAGCAGCTGCCTGGGGGGTTGGACACGTCATCCCCGCAACACCCCGACACTCTTTGCACTCTGATGCTGTCAACTCCAGCCCAGCTGGGCCCCTGCAAACGCAGGCTGAAGCCTCTCTCCGAGGTGTCTCACAGCCCACGGACAGAGTCTGGAGCTGCAGCGGGACAGGAGCCGTATGGAGGGGACGGGAGAGGAGGAGCAGCAGCTCCTCTCACACCTTCCAGCCCAGCCAGGGCAGGACCTGGACCATAACACTGCAGACAAAACCAGGAGAAACCACATGATTCCGTGTTTGTGTTGGTGTGCGCTGCCAAGAGCGGGGCGGGGCCGTGCTGTCCTTCCACGCAGAAGGGCTGCTCTGCATGGCAAAGATAAACCTTTGAACATCCCCTCCAGCAGCTCCAGGCCTGCCTGCTTCTGGTGAAGGGGGAACGGCAAATCAAGTCGTGGAAACTCTGAGCAGAGCAGGCCGGGAGCTCTTAACATCCCGTCCTGCTCCCTGCTTTTCCTGGCCATTGGTTTTTGGAGCAGGGTGGGGAGGGCAGAGCAGCGAAATTATAGTCAGCAAACTTCCACTACTGGCTGTCCTCCGCTGCACTCCACAACAGCCAGGGATGCCTAAATCAACTCCAGCTGGAGGCAAACAAGCTGTATTTTTAGCTCCCTTCCCTTGCACGAGGCTGGAAAACAGCTCCCAGCAGGCGACTCAACCTGCTGCTCCCAACTCCGGTTTGCAGAGCACCAGGAGCTGCACCCCGAGTGCTACCCAGCGGCATCCCAGCGTGTTCCCAAACAGCCGTGTAGTGACACGGATCCAGATCCAGCCTCTCCTTTCTCACCCACCACCCAGTGCACGAGTGGTACCTCCTGGTCCCCTCAGCCCCAGCAAGGCAGGCTCCGAGTGATGCCTCACCACACACACTGTGGTGTCCCTCAGCATGGATGTGGGGAGAGCCCCATTCAGTCACAGCCACCGGGACCCCTCGCCCTGGCTCTGCTGCAGGAACTGACCCTGTGAGAAGCAACGTGGTGCCCAGTCCAGCCCTGTTTCCACCCCAGGAACACCCTGGTGTGGTGCACGGGCTGTGCTTGGGGAGAACAGGGAAAACCCTCTCCCCTGTGAGGGTGGGGAGGCCCTGGCACAGGTTGCCCAGGGAATCTGTGAATGCCCCATCCCTGGAAGTGTTCTAGGCCAGGTTGAATGGGGCTTGGAGCACCCCGGGATAGTGGAAGGTCCCTGCCCACGGCAGGGGATTGGAATTGGATGAGCTTTAAGGCTGCTGGGAGCCCCAGGCTGCTGCCAGCACCTGGAAATGGCACAGGTGCCACACTGGGACCTGCCCCATCCCACCATACGCACCAGTTCCATCACACCCACCCCGTCGCACCATCTCTTCCCAATCGTCTGAAATGGGATTTGCAAGTGCCTGGAGGAAGCCTTGAGCTCTTCCCTGCACCAGCTCAAGGGGCTTATAAAATAAATCCATTGGATATTTTGATACATTCATGCTGCAGCAGCTCTCGCTGGCCAAATGCAGCCTTACACACACACACACACACACACACACACACATACACACACACTTTCTTTTCCCCAAGAGAGACAGTGGAGAAGAAGCTGCATCCAAACAAGCAGAGGAGCACGAGGGCTCCCAGCAGTTTCCTCTCCGCAGCTCCCAGAGGGTTTCTGAAGCCTGGGAGCCGCCGCAGCCATGGGAAAGCAGCGGGGAGGACACGCTCCTGGCCCAGTGCCTGGCTGCTCGCACTGTGCCACGCCTGCCCCGGACCCCCCGGGCTCCCCCACGCCTGGCAGGATGAGGGGTCCCAAAGCACGGCCACGACACCCCCATCGCCGCTCCGGGCACCTCCCGGCACTGCCCCTGGAACACCTCCCACGCCAGCCCTCGCTGTGCCGGATGCCGGAGACACAGCGGCTGCCCGGCCCTGGGAGCCAGCACCCCCCTGCACCACCCCGGCTGAGGGGGCACAGCCCCTCCCACCTCCCCACTGCATCCACGGATTCTCTCCGCTCAGCAAACACAAAGATGAAAAAAAAAAAGAAAGGAGAAGAACAGGATTTGTTTCATAGCCTGACCAAGACTGGGAAAAGAATTTAAAAATCAGGATTGGCGTGAGAAGGCTCCCCAACACCTTGCCAGAGCCAACTGTCCCATGGAGCAATGTCTCACACTCCCACAAGCTCCCACACCCAACACCAAGCTTCACACGCAGCTCCACTGCTATCCAAGGGAAAACTATGCAAAAAGTTTAAACAGCCTTTGCTTTTGTTACTGAGGGACATTTGTACATTAACCTTGTTTTCCTTGCTGGGACAACAGCTTTCACCTCTGACATATCCAAGAGGAGCCTCAGGCTGGGACAGGAGCGGGAGCCCTCTCGGAGGTGTGGAGGAGGCACAGGCGCCTGCTCGAAGGCAGCAGAGCAGCAGGTACAGGAGCCTGCCCAGAGGTGCAGGAGCCCCCTCGGAGGAGGGAGGGGAGCCCTGCTCAAGGTGCTGCACCTGGCAAAGCAGCCATGCTGCCATCAGAGCCTTTCATGCCGCTCACTTTGATGTTCTCTTTGATGTCCAGGATTGACACAGCACAAGGAATAGCTGATTAGATTAAAATCTGCTCTCTTTAGAGTCATTAACTCCCTAAATATAAAAGTTATAAAATAGTAACACTGTTTACAGACAGCCCCTTGTCACTTGTGCCCAAGGGTCAGTGATCCTGTCCATGCTGGCCTGTAATGACAATGTGCAGCAGCAGCAGGATAACAACACATGACATCCAACCAAACATTTTTTGTGTTGATCTGAGCTTTGCCCAAAACCCAGGGAAAAAAGAAATCAATGACTAACAAAACAGAAGAGATAAGGAAAGGCAGTGAATGCCAGGGTGGGCAGAGCTGAGGGTGACGCAGGGCCAGTGAAGAGCCACTGCCAGGTCCTCTGGGACACAGTGACTGCTGCTTTTACTTCCAGCCCAGATGGGCTCCAAAATCTATGTGCCAACCTGAGCAGCAGGAGCATGGTGAGCCCCAGGGGTGCTCACCAAGCGTTCTTGGATACAAAGGTTCCCCCACCTCTTCTCCCAAATTATTATTCTCACAATATTGAAGCACTTCATCACTGTCTCAAGCTCAGAGGTTCGTCAGGAGAGATGCAGAGGTTTGGCACCAAGGGAAGAAGGAAGGAGAGACATGAAAGGAGGGATGCTGCCCACATCACCCCATCCATACCCGGGAGCGGGGACATCCTGGTGTACATCACCTGAGGCACAGGCAGCCAACCCAAAATCCACACTTTCCCCTTGAGCAGCATCCAGGCCCCATTTTTACCCATGTTTTCCATTTTATGTTTACCACATAAAATTCCCTCTGGTCTCCCCCAGCACCAACCCTGGGCAGAGCTTGGCCAGCCTTCAGAACCCCACATCAGGATATCCAGACCTGTTCAGACAAATGTTAATTCTACAGGTTGGTATTTTCCACATCAAGTATGATTATTCTTTACTTCCCCTCTCCCTTTTTATCCCTCTTTTTTTTTTCCTTCCCCTCCCCCCTAAAAAGCTCCAGCCGAGATTGTTCAGCCCCTTCCAAGAATGAGGCTTTAGAAGAGCTATGCTGCTCCACCCGTGCATTAACGAAAAAAGTAATAAAATATGGCAACCCTTTCCTTAATTGGCTCAGTGACAGCAGGATACAAAATCTGGGCAGCAGTTGTCTCTATGCTTTTTGTTGTCCTCGGGAAAATTAGTTCAAAACCGGATCACTGTTGAGGGGAGGACAGAACAGCCTGTGCAGCAGCCACGTCTCGTGCGTGGGGTTCCCGAGGAGCCCAGCGCAGCCCCCGCGGCAGCAGGGACCCCTCTGAGCTCGAGGGGGACAGGTCTCCCCTCCACACCCCTGGCCCTGTCAATGACCCTGCACTCCTGCCAGCATCAGCCTTCTCAACCAGCCTCCCTGAATCCGCCCTTGGCATGGGCCTGTCCAGGAGGAACAGGGCCCTAGGAGGGAACAGAGCCCCCGGCTGCGTAGCCAGCAACAGCTTCTGACCTAAGGAAGGCACCCCAGGGAGAGGGGGGGCCCTCAGTCTCCTCCAGCCATTCACATCCAGCCTTACCTAATTTTTCTGTGCTTTATTTGCATCAGCTGTGTACATTTAACACCAAATTTGAAGCTCAAAGATGCAGCCAGCACAGAGCATCCCCCAGCCAGGCCAGCACAGAGCATCCCTTGGCCACACCATCGCCCCTACTCCCTCCCAGCACACCGGAACACACCAAACAGAACTTAGCCTTTCCTCCCACCACTCCCACCGTAATAACTCCACAAATTTGTCTGAGGCTTTCTGAAAATCCCAATGATCCGTCTCCCAGCTGCCCTCCCCAATCACTTTATTGCCATACTAGAAAAAGAACACCCCCTGCTGCAGTTAAACTGGATTTCCCCTAGAAAAGCCAGTGTTGCTGTCCCTAATCCATCAAACTGAAGCAGCATTTCCATACCAGCTTTAATTATTTTCCCAGCCAATTTGCTTGGTGCTAAAGCAAAGTTGCTCCACATAATTTTCCCTGCTCTCCCTGCATCTCTCAACGAAGGGCAGCGCTGGCAGATGCCGGCCTCACGCTGCGGATGGAGGCTGTGCAGGCAGCCCGGAGCTTTGTCGCTGTCCCGGCCCGGCGCCCTCTCCAGCCTCCCCACCCCGAAACGACAGATCGGCTGCACTTCGACAGATACCACAGATCGGGAAACCCAAGGGCCATTGTGCTGCTCTGTGCAAGGTTAAATATATCTGCACAGCTCCTTGGGCTGCATTCCTGCGAGGCTGGAAGGATAAACAAGACTTCCTGCAGGAACTGGAGACAATGGGGGGATAATTAGTGCTAATGCCCAGTGCAGAAACAATGCAGGTATTTTGGACTTTTACACCCTCCTCCCCCCACCCCCCCGAAATGCTCAGAAAGAGGCACTCAGACTGGTGTAACTGGGCCAGCTAAAAGAGATTAATGATTCAAAATGAGGGAAGCTGCCGCTGCCGAGGGTTCAGCCTGGGGCTTCACCATTCCAGGCTTCCAGGCACACGAGGACAAGTCTCGGAGACACGTTTTTCCCAGAGCCAGCCCAGCTCAAGCTGGCGAGGTGGGGGGTCCCAGCACAGGAGGTTTGGAGATGGAGCTTGCTTCGCTTCCAGCACGGCACAGCCAGCGATGCCAGCGCTGCTCCGGATCAGCCACGGGCAAACTGCGAGGCGAGCTCCCGCACGGCTGCGGGGAGAGACCCCATGTGCCACAGGGACGGGACCCCCACGCCTCCCTCCGCAGCCAGCCAGAGGATGCCAGAGACTGCTGCTCCTACAGTTACCTCCTTTTCATTCCAGGGAAGGCCCAGCTAGGGCTTGTTTTCAAATCACTGTAATTTTTAATCCTTTTTCCTACTCCAGTCCCTTGGGAGTGCTCCGTGGACCAGCCCGATTTCCCAGTCCTCCTCCCGTGCTGCGGAGTGACAGAGGGACCCAGTGCTCCCCGGACACTTTTCCAGCGCATTACACAGGTCACTTAAAGCCTTTCAGGACAAAATGCTCCCGCGCCCTGAGGTGACTCAAAACTATTAGCATCTCTTTGGGGAGGCCTCTCCACCCTCACCACTGCTGCACAGGAGCACTTTTGCCCTTCATCTCAAAATAAAATACATTCATGAACAAAAAAGCACCAATTCCCCTTGGCTCAGCCTCCCCCTGCAATATCCCCTGCCAAGGGGCTTCGTCTCTAGAGAGAGAGGAGGAGGCTCCAGCACACAGAAGGGACAGGTATGGCAGAGCCACTGCCTGTCCCATGTCCCATGCGCTGCTCTGAATGTCACCAACACCCACAGTGGTGTCCTTCACACTTTATGAAGCACATCAAAGGATGCCCCACCAGCAGTACCACACTGCATCCTGTGGGATCAGCCCCAAGCTCCCTCCCCAGACACCCAGGAGGGGTTTCCTGAGCCAAGGACACCAGCACAGCCGTGCCACTGCAGGACACGGATTCCCATGGCTCATGCCAGGATGGAGATTAACTGCTGACGGCAGGCCCGGAGCTCACACAGCCAGGGGAGAACCATGCAGAACCCATCACCCCATGGATCAGCCTGTGGCAATGGACCAGGGAACAACCCTGAACCCAGCACAGGCTGCACCTCAGAGCACACCAAACAAAAGTCCACCATCTCCACCCAGTTCCTGAAGGACCTGGACCGTGCTGGTTGTCTCCATCACCCCTGTTCCCAGCCAGCTCCACCACGCTGCATCTCTCCAAAGTTCTCCTCCCAGCTCTGAGGGGCAGCCAAGGTAATTTTGGCAGCACGTAGGAGCTGCGGATCTGCCTGCCATCCTTTTCAGCTCTGCTCAGCTGCAATTCAGGAGACAAAGCAGGTAACTACAAAGGTAATTTCCTCCTGCCATCCCTGCTCCCTCCCTGTGGGCTGCAGGAGGGAGGCAGAGGCTTCTGGCGACAAGAGGCACGGCACAGACAATACCTGCTCTCATGCACTGACGAGTTCTTTAATGATCTGAACGGAACCCAAAACGTTCCGAATTTTGCATTTGTCACAATCACAGACGATGCCGGAGCCTCGCTGGGGGTTCGACACACCAAGGCGCCTTTGCCTCCAAGAGCATCTGACACTGCTGGTTCCCTGTGGGAGACTGCTGCAGCTCCACGGACAGAGGCACGGCTCACGGCTGCTGAGGAATGACAAGTGCGCACAAATTCCTGGGGTGCTGGAGGGAGCACAGCACTCTGCAGGGTCACTCCGGGACTGACCACAACAGCGGCCAGAGGCTTGGGAAAGTACTGACAGGAGCAAAAGAGTTTAAAAAAATAACAGTGTTATATATATAAATATATATTCAGTCTGGCAGGCCCATGGTCTCCCTCATCCAAGTGCTGGAGCACTGAGCAGCTTTCCAAGGCCCCTCTCCTGCCCACTGTCACCCCCACACGCAGCAAGGACACCAGGCCAGCGCCAGAGCTGGATCTGGTCCCATGGTTGCCCTGGCACGGCCAAGGGGCTGTGAGGAGTCCCCAGCCCTGTGGCACCTCCCTCTGTGACACAGGTCACCCTGCCACAGCTGAGTGACCCGGCAGAGCATCTGAGTCACTTCCCAACGTGCAGGGGCACGGCTGTAATGCTTCGATGATTATT
The DNA here is from genome assembly GCA_014706295.1 of Lycocorax pyrrhopterus obiensis. Classification (NCBI taxonomy): domain Eukaryota; kingdom Metazoa; phylum Chordata; class Aves; order Passeriformes; family Paradisaeidae; genus Lycocorax; species Lycocorax pyrrhopterus. Next base: position 11,978,708 of record JACSVZ010000005.1, read on the forward strand.
CATGAGATGAAGCCGCTAAAGGACTTCAGGAATCGGATGAAAGTGATAGAAAAAGGCTGAAAGATTAAATGCCAGAAAACCACAAACATGTCACATGTGGAGACAGGACAGGGAGCTGACAGCACCAGCACCCCTATAGCCCTCTCTGATGCCAGCCAGAAGCTGGGCTCCTCCCTTCCCAATACAACGGAGCTGCTGACCAGAGTAATGTCCTTCCCAGAAATTCAGTTTCGCACTATCTGCAGGCTCTCACAGCCGGCACAAGCAGCCCAAATGCTGGGAGAGCAAGGAGGCCAGGAAGGATCTGATCTGGATTTGGGGGCCAAGAAGAAAAATCACAGAGGATAAAAACAAGGAGACTGTTCCTGGGAGAGGCCAGCCCTCATCAGGGAGAAACAGAAGAATTCCCAGGAGAAAAACAAACCTGAGAGGCAAAGCACAGAGAAGTGGGGATCCCGGAGAATGCCAGGCATGGCCGTGGGGATCCCAGAGGACACATCCCACCACCAGCCACGGAGGAGAAGGAACATGACAAGGAAGAAGACTCTGGAGGGTTGCTCCTCATCGAGTCACGCAGCTCAGCACTCACCACCCTCCTGCCAGACAAACCCCATCCTGTTCTCCTTCCTGCAGGCACACAAACGCTGCCAGCACCAGGGAGCAGAGCAGGAGCCACTGCAGCCAGGGAAAACCTCCAAGATAAAAAAAAAAAAAAACCTTAAAGCGTGTTTCTGGGAGGGGAAACATCAACACAGGCAGCGAGAGACACCGGCGGAGAGCGCAAGGCCAGGTCCCAGTGGGGTTTCTGAGCCGGCCGGGATCCTGGCTCGGTGCTCCAGCCCCTGCACTCGGCATTCAGCTCCAGGAGCGCCGGCAGCGCTGCAGCGCAGCGAGGGGGGAGAGAGAACCCCTGGCAACACAGCGCTGCCAGGGCTCCAGCCGGGCTCGGGAGACGCCGACGTGCGCAGAGGCTGCTCCGGGGACGTGCTCCCCACGGCTCCCCTGTGCCGGCTGCAACAGCAGCTGCTTGAGATAAACAAAATGCCATTACACGGCCTGAGCCAATGTGTTTCTGCAGCAGGCCAGAGCTGTGGGATGCCTGCTGCACCTGGGGAGCACGGCACTGCGCTGGCACACCGTGCTCCCGGGTGAGAAGCCCCTGGGGTCCGCAGGGAGCTCTGGGGATGGAGACTGAGCCCTGCTCACCTGGGGTCACCTGGAGCTGGCTGCCCAGGACCGTGACCTGGTGGGTTCTAAATACCTCCATAGACAGAGACTCCAAAGCCTCTCCAGGCAGCATTTCACCAATCTCACACGTTAAAAACCCCACATTTTCTCCCATGAGATCTCAGCCAGATGCAAGGAGGTAAGAACAGAAGATGCACACACCTCGTCCAAATCCACAGTATCAGGGCAGCAATCACCAGCAGCCCTGGCTGCTCTTGGCTGTCCCACCAGGGTAAAACCCCTCATGTGGGACTTCCAAAGCCTGGATCCACATCTGCTCTCTTGCATGGGAAGCAGGCACAGTGCTGGGGCTCTGGAGGACTTACAGGAGGGATGTGAAGCTCCTGTGCCTCTTCTTTCCCCACTGCATGGAGACTGCAGACCCCTGCCACCCTCATGTGCCTCATTCCCAAACCATCTGGCTCCAGCCAGCGCTGAAGAGAAACTGCTGAGAAAGAAGCCAGAGAGCAGCTCCCCCACACCCCAGCACCCCAGGCAGCACAAGCACACAGCCAGCAGTGCCACCATCACAGCTGGGGCTCAGCATCAGCACGGCAGTGTGGGTGGCAGCCTGAGCCAGTACAGCATCCAGCCAAAACCCCAGCCTGCTCCTTAAAGAAGTGTTGAGCCAGGTCACCCTGCAGCTCAAAACCCCCTAAAGTTCCTCACCCCCAGGAGGCTCAGGGGGCAGTGAACAAGAGCAGCTGCCCACAGCCTCATACCATGAGCTCAAAGGCCTGTGCTACTGCCCCAGCCCACCCCTGCTCTGGGTTCTTGAGCATCCTTGAGACCACCCTTCCCTGCCTCGCTGCATTCAGTCCTGTTACACAACCAGGTTTGTGGGGTTCTTTGAAGACCATCCACGAAATGCATTTAAGCTGCTCTGTGTCTCTTCGAAAAAGAAAGCTAATTTATTCCTCAGTATCACTGCTGTGCTGCCAGAGGATGCTGCGGGCTGCACCTTGGAGAGCTGGCACATCCCCACCTCCCCTGTGCCCCCACAGATCTTCTCCAGATAACACCAACTGCCCTGGGCCTGAACCCCGTTCCAGTCAGGCCTCTGCCTCCTGCCTCAATGTAATTTTTTCCCCTTCAGTCAACCAACTCCAAATTGAGTTTGTGTATTAAAGCAAAATTTAATTTCTAGGCCATTACCCCAACGTGGTATAGTTCCTGCATCTGCAAAATGAGCAATAGGCAAACAGACTGAGCAATTCATTTCCCTTTTAGACACGAATCTCAGTTATAAACAACAATAATGACATTCCACAAAGGCATGGAGCCTTTTCCTTTTAAATCCCATGGAAAGTGTGTGAAGCTGGGGGATCCCTGGCGCAGCCGACACATGGAGCTCCTGCATGTGTCCCCACACGGCTGCAACGCACACCCCTTGGATCTGCCCTCAGAGTCTCAGTGATGCAGCAAGTTCCCATTTATTTCTCACACTGGCTTTTCACAAGCCTCTGGGTTTTCCTTCTCCCCCTCTAGCAGAGTCTCCAGACAGTGAGATCTATAAAATACACAGTTCTGAGACCTGAGAGCTTGCAGCATCCAACTGCAACATCCATAAAAAAATCCTAGAAAAATCAAAAACTCCAACTCCCCCAAACAAACAAAAATCCCACACAACTCTCCCCTCCCCTCCCTCTTCCCCACTTCCCTTCAGTCACTCTACTCTTTTGAGAGTAAAAAACTCAGAAGCAGTTTAACCCACACAGTGACAGCAGCGTCCCCGTTCATTCACAGGCTGCTCTGGCTGAGATTCCATTCCAACCGGATCCCATCCACACCCTTTTCCTGTCCGAGGGCGGAAATCCCACGGGAAATGCCCCAAAGGAAGCAAACCAGATGCCACCGCCCAGCCGGGAAGACCTGGCAGTGGCGTTGGGCTCCTGCAGCAGCTCCTCGCTGGGACCTCCCAGCCAGCACAGCTTCAACAATAAACAGTTCCCATCAGAATCACCACAAGCCTTTTCCACTTTGATTTAAGAGACTCCCCTGGTTCAGCACAGTACAAAATGCTCCTGGACCATGCCAGGGCAGCCCTGGCTGAGGTGGGAGCAGACACAGAGCACACCGGGCTTTCCCACACACCTGGGCACCTCAGTGGTGCAGTGTCCCCTCCCCGGGCTCTGGGAGCAGCCACTGGTGTAGCACCAGGGGACATTTGGGACAGCCCACAGCCCCTGTGAGCAAACACACACAGAAAGGGACATCATACAGGGGGAGGGAAAGGGGGACAGGGACATGATATTTAGGCTGGACATCAGGAAATGTTTTTTCACCCAGCAGATGGTTGAATACTGGACAGTCCCCCAGAGAAGTGGTCAGGGCCCCAAGGCTGCCAGAGCTCAAAAAGCACTTGGACAATGCTTTCAGGCAGATGATGAGATTCTTGGGGTGTCCTGCCCAGGGCCAGGAATTGGATTCAATGCTCCTGATGTATCCCTTCCAACTCAGCCTATTCCATGATTCTACGAGAGGGATGACAGCAGCACCGAAACACAGGGAACTCCCTCAGCAGAGAGATGTCCCCTGCCCTCCTGGCACCCAGGGCACTTCAGGTTTGTTTGCTGGGGGAGGAAGCCAAGTCCGCAGTGACACGGGGACCAGCGAGCTGCATGGAGGCTGACTGGCACCACCGAGCTGAGACTGCATGAAAAGGAGATAAAAAGTGGTCCAGTCTGACTCCCCCACCAGCCCCAGCTGCACCTCAATTTTTGTCACCCAGGCCCATCCCCACACTGGAGTGGTCCTGGGGGCCAGCAACCCACTCCTCTCCCCTCTGTGCTGAGGGGCGTTACTGGGGGCTGCCTTCCTCACAGCAGCAAGCAAGGGCAAGGGTGTCCCACCCTGGGCACGGGACCCGCCTGGCCCCGGGGCAGGGGCCCAGAGTGGAGGCAGAGGGATGGACTGCCAGCAAGCACAATCGGCTGTTTCCTGAGAAAGTGCAGCTCACAAAAGGGTCAATTCTGCCACCGGCCATTCTCCCTGGGCCAGGGGCTGGGATGAAGACATGGAAAGGGCAGATGCTGAAGCCACCACATCCTGCCGATGCTGGCAGGGCCCCACCACTGGCACCCCAAAAGCCGGGGCTGCAGCATGCCTAGCTCTGCCCCACATCCTCCCAAAGATGACACAGCCACAAGCTCGGGGCTCAGCACTGTGCCCCTCCCTGCACCCATGCATGAGAGGCAGGTCCGGGGCTGCTGGCACCAAGGTCCAACCCGAAGTTTGCAGCACTGTGTAAGAACACACGCAGGCGCCCAGGACCCGAGGGGTGAGACACTCCCTGCACGCTGCTGGAGCCCCCCGCCCTCGCACAGCACAAGGCGCCTTTCAGAGCCGCACAGACACACCATTCTCCCGCTGCTGACCTCCTAGCCCTGGCATTTTTGGGATCCAGGCCCCACAGTAGCGAGCGATGGCGTTGGAAGCAGCAGCTTGAGGCCGGTCAGCAGCATCCCCACGTGTGTGCTCGCTAATCGGAGAGGCCGCTCATTCGCACAAGATGAAGGTACAGCCAGGCACTCATTAGGCTGCAACACGCACTCGCTTTCCAAGCAAAGAACACTGAAAACAAGAGAAAGCAGCAACACAGGCTCCAGCCTCCCCAGGGCTTTGTCCCTCCCCAGGAGGGAGCTCAGGGGAGCAGCCAGAGACTCTCTCGCCCCAGTGAGGGGAGCACCAGCCTCAGAGAGGTTCCGAGCAGGCAAGGTGGGTTTGTCACAGAAGGTGTGTTTGTTACCGGCAGCAGCAACTCCTTCCAGAGGAACAAAATAATCACACTGCTATCAGCTTTATTTAATGAACCAGCTGTGCAGCCTGCAGAGACAGTTCTGGTTCCAGCATCTCTGATGGGACAGCCATGGTCTCTCCAGTGACCAGCCTTTGGGATGCACCAAGCCCCTAAAGCCAGGGCTGACCCAAGGGCTAAAAGGCTCAATGCCCCCCTCCCCACTACAAAAGCCCCGACCGACAGCTCAGAAACCCACAGAGAGCCCAGGGGAGTCACACTGTGGGTTTGGAAACAGCTATCCATCCCTAGAGGGGATGCAGCAGGAGACAACATAATCCTGACTTTAAAAGTAAGTAATTTATCAATCTCACAAGTCCCGGGGCCAATCCCACCCCACTCACACACATACCCACACAGCGACACACACCCCTGAGCCGTGCCTGTACCTCGGAGGCCAGCGCAGCTCAGCGGGTGCACGCTGTGCAAGGCAGGGATTTATCACCCACTGCAGCTCCATTTCTTTTGCAAAGCAGCATTTCCAAACCAGGCAGAACGCGGGCTGTGCACGGGCACGGCCTCCCAGCCGCCATGGAAGGCTGCGCAGGGCACAGACCCAGCTCCAAGCGCAGCAGCCGGCACACCCAGGGCTCTGTAAGCACCTGCCTGAACCGAGACAGCTGCTGCTGTCGTTGGCATCAATTCATCCTTCCTCCTCGTATTCCTACTGCACTTACTGTCTTTTCCCAGGAGCATCCTCAGGGAACATCCCCTCAGTGCGAGAGCATTCCAGCACCGCTGCCTGGGCCAGCCTCCCTCCTTCCCTCCCTCCGTGCTTTTATTACCCCTTGGCCAGGGGCACAAGCCAAGCACGGAGCCTCGAGTCCGCTCCTCGATGGTGAAATGCAGCAGCGACAACCTCAGCACAGAGCCCATGGCACCCGCGGGAGCGGAGGCAGCTCCGCCACAGCCCCCCAGCACCGACCGGGGGTCACCGCGCGCCGCTGCAGCGCGGGGCACAGGAGGGAAGGGCACTGCCGACCACATCGGAAGGGTCAAGGAGCAGCTCGAGCCCACACTCAACGCCCCGCAGGCAGGCCCACAGGTCGGTGGCACCTCCCGGGTTTGCCAGACGCTGCCCGACGATGCCCCCCTGCCACCTGGGAGCCAACAGTGCCCTGTGCCCCGCCAGGCACCGCTGCCAGCTCCCACCCGGCTGCGGCAGCTCCTCCGGCAGAGCCGGTCTCCTTGAAGCCGCCTTCCGACAACAAAAGCTGAGCCGAAACCTCCGGGCTGGCTGGGGAGACCTGGGCGACAGCCAGGAAGGGCAGGAGCCATTAACGCCGGCGTGTCCGGACTTGAGGGAATGACGGAGCAAGCAGAGCCATCTGCCCTCTCCAGAAACTCCGCAGACCGCTGGGCAGAACGGCCCTTCACCGCACTCCAGCCCTTGCCAGCTGTGCTCCAGCCCTGCCAGATGTGCACATAGGGGCAATAAACCTGCGGCTGGGATGTTTTTTGAGGCAAAACACAAAAATAAAGCGCGAGGAAGAGGTGTCACTCGGGCACGTTTTCCAGCAGCTCCACAGATCCTCGGCGCAAGCAAACGCACTCCGCTGCCAGCTCAGCAGTGACACCCGAAAGCGCGGGCAGTACCCCGGCAATGTCTCCCGACCCCCGGGGCACCGGGGGGCAGCGCTGGCAGAGCCCCCGCACGTGGCCGTGTCTCTCCTCTGCTGCTTCCGAAGCGCCGGTCACGGAGCCCGCCGCCGTTTAACTTCATGGCCCGGGAGTTTATCAGATTCCAGCCGCGCTGGGGGAAGGGGCGTGGGGGGGCCCAGGGGCAGCACCGGCCCCGCACCGGCTCTGCGGCAGCGACGACAGCCCGGCACCACGAACCGCCGGGATCCGAAGTGCGGGCACGGGGCTGGGCGGCGGGAGGGATACGACACTCTCCACTGTAAAACCCGGGGCCAGGGGGACCGGCGAGGGGGATGACGAGGTGGGCGCGGGATCCCTAAAGCAGCGGGCAGGGAGCTGGGAGCCGGCGAGTTCGTACCCGCTCCGCCCGGAACGCACCGCCGCTCCCCAGCAGGACGGCTCCCGGCCAGCCGAGGGACCGGGAAGGCCGCGGGGAGCCCCGAGCGGGGACAGGCCACCCGGGTCTCCCCGCCAAGCGGCCGAAGGTGCCGGGGCGGGCTGGCAGACGCACTCGGCAACCGGGGGAGGCGACTGGGAGCGGGGGGAGCCGGCAACGGCTCCCGGGAAGGGCGGGAGCCTCCCGCCCCGGCACTTGCTGCAAACCCGCGGGAAGGGCCGCGCCGGGACCCCGACGGCCGGCTCGGTGCTCCTTCCCGCGCCGGTACCTACCGGCGGGCCGCGGCATTCCATCCCCCCCCCAATGCCGGTACCTATCGGCGGCCCGCGGGAGCCTGCGGGAGCTCCCCTGACTCGACTCGGCCCAGCCCGCCCCGCTGCCCCCGCCCGCCCCGGTGCCGGTACGTACCGGCGGCCCGCGGGAGCCTCCCCGCCGCTGCCCGGGCATCTTGGAGGCGCGGGGACACGGCGGCGGCGGCGCGCGCGGGGCGGGGCGGGGCGGGGCCGCGCGCGCTCACGGGCCCCGCCCCTCCCGCTTGGCCCCGCCCCGCCACAGGTGAGGCCGCGGCGCCCGCGGCAGCGGGGCCTGGAGCCCGCGGGGTGTGGGGACACCGTGTGCCCCTCTGTGCCCCTGTGGGAGCGGGCAGTGAGTGTGCCCGTGGGGTGTGGGGACACCGTGTGCCCCTCTGTGCCCCTGTGGGAGCGGGCAGTGAGTGTGCCCGTGGGGTGTGGGGACACCGTGTGCCCCTCTGTGCCCCTGTGGGAACGGGCAGTGAGTGTGCCCGTGGGGTGTGGGGACACCGTGTGCCCCTGTGTGCCCCTGCGGGAGCGGGGCAGTGCGCGTTCCCGGGCGGTGGGAGGCAGTGCATGTCCCTATGGGATGTGGGGAACTGTGTGTTCCCATGAGATGGATGGCACTGTATGTCCGTGTGTTTATGGTGAGACTTGGTGCCTTGACAGCGGGTCTTTCAACACATTTATTTTTTTCAAAATGAGAAATTCATTAAATTGGGTTTTCACCACCTGATTCAGCATCACAAAGGGACGTCCCACTGTTCTCCATACAGCAAACCAGCTCTGGGTGAGGCTGGGTTGTTGCCTGCAAAGTGCACATATATATGTATCCGCAGCAATAACATCAAAGGGAAACACGGGAGGGGGAACCCAGGACTGTAATTTATTCCTTGGTAATATGGGGACATGTGGCACAGGTTATTTATATTTGAAGGCTGCCCAGAGTGTAAAATGAACCATCTTTTAAAAATAAAAATGAGGAAAAATACATCCAGGCTCCTGGCTCATCTTAAGGTGAGGCCGGGCCAGCTGCCGGCAGGGGCTGGAGGAGGAGCTGTGTGCCGGGACCAGCAGCCGTCCCCTCTGTGCCCTGGGCACCATCGTCACTGCACACACACACAGACAGACACGCTCCGCGTTGGTCCGGGCAGACACTGAGCACACGGCAGCTGTCCTGCTGTGGCTCTCCAGTGAGACAGGACAAATGCAAGGCTGCTGAGCAGCCAAGGCTGCCAGCACCACCATGGCTGGCCTGGTTCTCACTTGGTTCACTGCACAGAGGGATCACAAATGCTTGCTCCCAGCAGGGTCTGACAGCAGGGGAGTTAATATGCGCCATGTTGTTTGCATTAAACCCTGTCTCTGATTTTCTGGCAGTGAAAGCACAGCCCAGGTAGCTGTGGCCAAATCACAGAATCTAGAGCTGTCCTGGGATCAGCCTTTGTCTCTGCACCTGTGCAGAGCAATGTGCGGTGAGTGAACAGCCAGACCAGAGCCCCGTCCTCTGACCCTTGGACAGGCAGGAAATTAAAGCCACTTTTCTAAATTCAGTAGCCCACAGCAGGTAGCCAGGGGTGAGTTCAGGCTCTGAGCAGAGCTGGAGCAGGTGGCTGGGCAACAGCAGAGATATGCAGCCCCCAGACACAGCACATCAGGCTGCAGGGAACTGAGACCACTGACGATGAGCAGATGGCTGGAGGTCACAGCAAAGTCCCACCACCAAGGGTCTCTGGGTGACAACCTGACTGCCCAGCACTTGCCGCAGTGCTGGGCCGCAGATACCAGTGGCAGCTCAGCCCTGACCTCTGAGACCCTCAGCCTTGCTCCCACAGCAGCCAGGGACACATAGCCCAGATGGTGGCACTGCACAGTGGTGGCAGCTCCACAGTGTGACCACGTCCCTCCAGCTCCCAGCTCCAGTGCCAGCCCCACCGTGGAGTGAGCAGGCCCAGGGAGCACAGGGACTGGAGCAGCTGCTGGGGTGACACAGCAGAGATCAGTCTCAGTGTCTCCCCTGCACTCTGGGAACCAGCTCGTGGGGCTGGAGCAGCTGCTGGGATGACACAGTGGAGATCAGCCCCAGTGCCTCCTCTGCCCTCCGGGGTCCGGCTGTTGCTGGCGCTCCCAAGCCGAGGGGCTGTGGTGGATGTGCGCAGCCGTGGCTCCAGCTGCTCCACAGACCCAGTGCCAAGGCCCAGGGTGGGCTGGCACCCACCGGACCATAGCTCAGAGACACAGCATATTTAAGTCCCTCAAACAGTTTTCCTCATGGATCACTGCAGATGCCAGCCTCCCTCGAGGCCTGATGGGTGCCGGATTAGCTGGGATCCTGCATTAATCAGCAGAGGTGTCAGAGCTGACCTTGGGCAAATATTTACAATTACTATGGTGGTGTGTCTGTGCATGTACTCAAAACACAGAAGGGGTAGGGTTCAAATGGCACTTTAATGAGCTGCAGGACAGCGGGAGGGTAGAGCTCCTCACTCTGATGTGTTGAGCAGTCCAGGGTGGAAAGATCATCTGCCCACAAAGGCGTGTTGGTGTTGGAGTGGCAAGTGCTCAGCAGCCCTTCTAGGACATGTGCATTTTAAATAGGGACCATCTCGGTTTCTGCATCACACGGCTGTGAGCGTGTTGCTTGGACTCAGGGAATTGTGCTTTTCCTGCCCAAGGCTGGTCTGCGCTCACAACCACATTGCACAGACAGGAATGGAAACACTCGAGTTGTGCCACGTGCCTGGGATGCCGGCTGAATGAATAACACGAGGTTATAAAGCAGGATTCCCCCTCACAAATTTGTTCTTCCAGTGGAAAGCACAGAGGAAAAACATCCTTTTAAGTTCTGCATCCCTCTTCCCACTCCTTCTGAAGAGCAGGCAGGCAGTGTGGAGATGAGCGGGAATGGATGAATTCCCCCAGAAGAATTTCTTCTCGATTCTTTACATTTTGATGATTTCATTCCTCCAGCTCTCATTAGCACCTCCTTTATCCCCAGTTCTTCCCCAAAGGCATTCTGCTCTCGCTCCCTCCTGCTGCAAAGGGAGCGGCAGAGCAGGGATAGAAGCGGATGCTGTGCACCACCTCATGTTGAGGCCTGGAATTTCAGAGCCTGATCCCAGCTCCAGCTCTCTCCCATGGCGAGGGAGGTGGAGTCCCCATCTGCCCCAGAATTTACTCTGCTGGATAAGAGTGATGCCTCATCCTCACACAAGGACTCAGTGGCAGTGTCCCGCCCTTTGTTAAGGCCCCGTGGTCTGACAGACCTGCCAAAGCCCCAGCAGCCAGATGAGCTGTCCCAATGGGCTCTGAGGGCTGATTTCTGAAGAGGAAAGTCTGTTCTCCCAAGTGCATCCCTTTTCTGCACTCACACCAACCCCAGATGCTCTCCCAATCCAGCCCAGCTGTTTCAGAAGGGTCGCAGGATTTTGTGTCACTCTGTTTGTGAGCAATCCCCTGCTCTGCCTCTCCCTGGTGTCAGGAGAAGAATTCCCTGTGGAACAGGCACCTGGCCCAGCAGGTCCAACAGGGTGCACTGCCTGCTGCTCTGCTCCTCCCTCGGCAGGCGTGGGGCTCAGGAGCAGAGTGGTGTGTGCTGGCTCCAAATTAGAGTGATGTTCAGGCTTGATGGGAAATTAAAGTCTGGAGGAGGAAGAGGAGGAGGTGGAGGATGAAGCCATGCACAGGTGCACACATACACTGACTATCTTGCCCTCTCCATTGCTGCTGGGGCTGGTGGAGCAAAGGGGCATCCCATGTGGGAGCTAAAACTATGCAGAGAAGCTGAAAAGCTGTGGTGAGACTTCAAAATTTCAGCTGCTTCCCGTAGCAGAGGCCATGGTGACACCAGCCCAGCCCGTGAAAACCTGCGTGGGGAGCTGATGCTGGGTGGGAAAAGCTTCTTTCACCTAACACAGATCTGGCACAAGAGCAGAGCTGGGAGTCTCACCCAGCAGTTCAGAGGGGAAACACAATTCCCTCGGCTCATTAGGAGGGCGATTAGTTACTCACACCATTTACTGAGGGTTGTGGTGGGATCTCCACATCAGCTCTGAACGCCCACCAGCCCATGCTCCGTTCCCGGTGCGATGGGACCCAGAGCCGAGCTGACCTGTGTGCTGAACAGCCCGGTCGTCTCGGCTCCCCCATGCCCTGGGGATGGTCCATTCAGCTGACATGGCAAAACAAAAATATTTTTAATTTGGATGGAGATAAAAGGTAAAAACTTCACATCTGAGAGCTCTGAAGTGCTGTTATGGAGGTGGTTTATCTCCTTGTTTTCCAGAGAGGCTCCTGCTAGACCAACCCACTGTGCAGCTATCTGAGGATCTCAGTCTTCAGCCGGCGCCAAATTCCTGCAGAGCAGGGAACTCACATTTATTTTTTTATGTTTAAAGCTCCAGTTCCTGGAGCAATGGGAGAATTTTCATACCTCACCATCTACTTAAACTAAGGCAAGTTTCTCACCTTCCCAGCAGCTCACAGATGCAAGGAGAACGTCAGTATAAGGTTTTAAGGAGATCTGATGGTTGTTTGATGGGAGTAGACTTCCCAACGCTGTCCCCTCATGCTGGGGTTTGTGGAGCATCCCGGGGTTTGTGGAGCTGCTTTGTTCTCACTCTCACACAGCTCATTATTGCAATTGCAGCTCTCGGGGAGCAGGGAAATGTGCTCCTTCACAGGCACATCCATCCTAATGGCTTCTGCCTCACTGCCAAGGATAGATCATCACAAATCAGGGCTACGAGGACTTTTGGAGAGCCCTTCTGCTTCAGGTATTTCATCCTGTCAGTGAAGGAGCCCTCCGAGACACCCATTAGCCAGCTGAGAGTTGTGTTTGGGGAGCACATTGCTGGCTCAACAGAGTGGGGAAAAAATCTATTTCAATTCATTTTCATACCGGACAGAGCGTTCGGAACCGCACTGCCGGGCCCCCCCTCCAGCAGGCAGCCCTCACCTGGGTCAGTCCTCACAGGTGCTGCAGTGCACTGGCTGAGTTCTTGCAACTTCATAGCCACTCACAAAGGTTTACAGGTTTGAAAAAAGTATTTCCACCAGCTCAGGAGGGCAGGAGAGCTGGCTCAGCGCATGGGATGCTGCTTTCCTGGGGGGATGTTGCTGCAGAGCCCAGGGGTCACCTTAGAGGGACCTTGTCAGAACAGGGAACCCAACCCAGTGCTGAGCACAGCAGGGATGAGCAGAGGAGCCCCTTTCTGCAAAGTGGATATTTGCAAGGGAAGGTCTGGCCGAAGGTGGCCTCACCTCCTTCGTGTCACCGGTGGGATGTGCCCGAGCAGGACTCCCCCAGAGGCAGCGGGGATGCACTTGGACACCCGCAGAGCAGTGCTGCACAGCCCTCGGTGCTGCCTGCCCCAGAATCAGCCTTGGTTGGGTTCCCACCCGGTGCTTCTGTTATCTCTGGCTGGGATCGGGTGATGCCAAGCCCTTTTCGGGTGAGAGGCAGCTCTCCTGGCTTTGACCCATGGCAGGAGCCAGGCTGGGAACCAGGCAGGGCGAGGGTGGATGTGGGGCACTGCAGGGCAGCTCCCTGCCAGCCCCTCACCACTGACCCAGGCCACGGTGCCTGCCCAACCCATTCCACCTGGATGGGACAGCTGCCACCACAATCACCCGTGCAAGGCCAGCCCAGGCCAGCCCGGCTGCCGCTGTCCCTGCGTGGACTCTGGCTCTCCCTGCACACAGAGCACAGGCTCTGTGCCCTGCTCCACGGGAACCAACAGCTGGAGCTTTCCAGAGGCCTCATGGGGCACAGAACCCCCCCCAGCCAGGACATCAGCGACAGCCCCACGCGACTGCCAGCAGTGATCGTCCTTCCCACTGACTCATTCCCGCAGGCACAGGCAGATTTGAGCCCTTCCAAACTTAGCGAGATTCATGGAGGGTTTTCCAAAAATCATTCATCAAAACTTCTGCAGATAATTATGAGTTTGTTGCTCATTTATTAGCACCAGGCTGTAATTACTCGGTATCCAGATGATTTGCTACACAGATCACGTGGTGCTGAGTAGGTCAGATGAGTACAAGGCTCAGATTAGGATTTTTAAGTTTGTTTTCCCAGGGAAGTCTGCCATGCATCCCTAAATGCTGCTGTGTTGTCAACAGCCCATCTGTGGGAAGGTAGAGGCAGACATGGGGACTTTGGGACTAACATGGATAAGCGTTTATAGATAATTTTCTCTGTTTTCTCCAGCTACAGCCATGTGGGTGCAGGGACTTGGCTTGGTGTTTTCCAGGTGTGTGACACATGCATCCCTGTGACAGTTTTCCTGTTCCCAGCCAGTGCCTTTTCAATGCATGTTGCTGTTCAGGGTCTGGATGCAGCACGCAAGTGGCCATGTGACAGCACTTGGCCAAAGCTCTGCCCCTGTGACCCTGTGGTGACACTGTCTTCAGCCATGGTTCTGCTCCCCATGCTTGGGACCAGCCCTGCTGCCAAAGCTCCCAGCCCTGGGGCTGTGGCTGTGCCATTGGGATGTGCAGGCAGTGCTCCCTGTTTTTAGGGGAGAAGGCTGCCATGGTGCTGGAACTACCCAGGAGCACAGGGAGCAGATCCTTTTGGCAGCAGCTGCCCTTCCTGGCTCTGTTTGGACACTGTGGCTGCCATAAAGAGCCTGTCTTGTTGCCCCCCACAGCAGAGGCAGAGCAGGAGCTGTCTCTCCAGCTCAGGAGGGGACACTGAGGCCCCAGGAATTGTCAGGGCTTTCAGGAGTTCACTTACGGCAGGTGAAGCTCAGCTGGTGCTGCCGCTTTGTGTCGGAGCTGGTACCAATGGAGGCAGAGCCCAGGCAGCCCTGCGCAGGACGTTCCATGTGAGAGCTATACAGGATCCCCCCTCCTTGTGGGGATGGGCAATGCCAGGCTCAGTGTGCCTGGAGTCCGCCTGCGTGGCTTTGGTTGGGCTGCCTGGGCTGGGCACAGCAATCTGTCCCAGCACTGGGGCAGGAGAGGGGCATCCTCACATGCAGTGAATCACCTGCAGAATCCAGGGAGTTCTGGGCTGCCTTTGAAGCACTGGTTCATCTCTTTTTTCAGCACCCCATAGGGAAGTTGGGCATCCCACATATTCCAGACCAAAGGTGGTTTGAGGGGAACCAAGGTGGGATCACTGCCTGGCTTTGTGTGGGGCGAGTCAGGATGAGCTCCAGCACCTCCCAGCCTCGAAACTGGCCTCAGCCTGCAGCCCACAGGAGTTTCGCTCCTGGAAACCACCCTCGTGGCTGGCCACAGCCGCCCCAGCACCTCCGATCCCCAGCACAGTCTGGTGCCTCCGCGGTGAGTCCTGTCCCTCCCCTCCCTTCCCAGCTCTGTGTGTGGGGGGGGCATGCAGGGCTCAGAGGGTCTCCAGCAGCCCTACCCCATGAACAGCAGTGGCTACTCTTTGCCCCTGGCTGAGCCATGTCAGACGTGGCCACCTGAAGGGCACATTAACCCCTGGGAATGGTGCCAGACATTGAGCGAACCACACACCCCAGTGCAGGAATTAACTTCGGTGTCTGTGGCTCCATCAGGGCTCATCAGTCTGCTCTCCACAGCATCTTCCTCCTTCTCCTGCTGCCCTCTGGGCAGAGGATGCCCTACAGCGTGTTCCAGAGGCAGCACATGTGACCACACACTGTTTCCTCCCGCTTGTGTGGGTACCTGGCCAGGACCTGTGGTCCTGTTTGGATGACTTGCCTTCAGCAGTTAAAATCCTTTGGCCAAAATCCTCAACTCCTCAAAATGCTGGAGGGCAGCTGTGAGATTCCCTGAGGAGCCCCAGCACAGGCAGGAGCAGGAAGCAATGCCACAAGATCAGCTGAGGGCAACAGGAACCCATGTGTTCAACAGCTTGGAGGAATCAGCTCAGTCACCTGAAAAGGGGGACGAGGAGAACAGACCACCTCCCACAGCTGCTGGATGGAGTCCCCAAGTGCAGCTCCTCTGCCTGTGGATATCAAGGAATGTCACCACTCCTCACTCCTTTGGTCACACCGTACCGGCTGCACGTGGTGGAGGGGTCCCTGCTGTGGGACACCTGTCAGAAACACAGTGAGAATGATGCCAAGACCTCTTTGGAATTACTTTTGGAACTACCCAAAATACATGGGAAGATGATATCCTTCCCCATGGCAGCTCCCTGGGACACACGTCTGGTTCTATCCTGATGGCAGACAGGGGTGCTGCCTCCCCACAGGGTCAAGAGCCCTGCCCATGCCCTACGCAGTCCAGAGCAGTACAGCAGGGCCAGGGGTGTTCCAGGACCCTCTCTGGGAGTCTTACTGCAACTCGGAAATGAACAAAACCAGACCAACACCAAAGGTGCTGGAACACTCACCCAACAGGAGGCTTTAGGGACCTCTGGGGTGAAATATGGGGCATTAATCACCACTGGCTCTTCCCATGCCAGTTCTGTGCAGCCTTTGGGCCTGGCAGACTGTGGGCATCTCCTACCAGTACCACCAGCCACCTTACATGAGGTCCTGGCTTCATGAGGGGATGAGGCAGAGGTCCCTGATGTGGCAAAGAAACTTCAAATATTTCTTTTTTGGATATATCTTCCATTTATTATTGCTATACTTGTTTCCCAGTGGCTGCTGCCTTGGAGAGGGAAACACTCTGATGTTCTTCCAGGCATGTTTCACAGGGTTGGGGCATTTTGCTTTCAGGTTTCCATCCAGATTTCTGGTTTTAGACAAGAACCAACAGGCTGCTTGTCTGGGCCTGGCTGGCAGTGCCTGAGATGAGCAACCACAGGCTTTCACTCCTTATTCCCAGTGCTCAAGCACACTGTCCCAGAGCAGGGTGCTGGGAGCGATGTGACCTCCCTCCCTGCGGCTGGACATGAGGTCAATGCCACCACACAGGTGATTAAGTGTTGGGGCACTTGCTTGCTAATGAACTTGCTTGTGGTGCAGAGAGTGCTCTGGGACCCACACACCTGCCCAGTGTGCCAGATGTTGCTCTGCTGGTACTCACAGGTCTGTTCTGTACCTGTATCTCATGGGTGCAGCATGGGACTGTTTGGTCTGTCCCATACCCGTGTCCCATGGTATAAAAAGGCTCTCAGCTGATCTCTGCAAGTTTTCCGACACCTTTTGATCAAAACGCTTTTTTAGGCCAACGCACCCCTCCAAGGAAATGCAGAAGCGGCATAAAATCAGCCCTCTGGCAATTTGGAGAGCTGTTGGTGCACATCCCCACAACCCATGGCAAGGGGAAGGCAGGATCAGGACATGGTTTGTGGCTCTGCGCTAGCTCAGGTGTGCTGGGATGGCAGACACCCCCCCATCTCTCCTGGCCCTGCTGGCCGCCGCTGGCCGCGTTACATGGAGCACAGACCTCGGTCGGGCTGACTCCATCACTGACCACAGACGTGCAAGTCCAGGTTAACACCATTAAAAAGAGAAAACCTTCACCTGTCCTGGGCACAGCTGGGGAAAAGATGGGTCAGAGCCGGGGGTCTGTGTGGCCCCTGAGCCCGGGTCCTGCTGGAGCCCGGCAATGTCCTGCTATGTCTGCCAGGTCTTGAGTGCCAAAATACAGAGGTGTCTGGGCTGACAACTCAGGCAGAGACAGGAAGCTGTCAAGCAGTGAAGCAGGAGGATTTCCAGCTCAACTGGTTGCCTCGGGGAATCTTCCATTAGTGGCTTTAAAAGACACGTGTCGATGGTTCTTTCTCCGTCTCTTTTTTTTTCTCTCCTTTCTTTGGAAAGAACTGAAACATTCCAGGATTAAAATCCCTGCAAAGATCCCTTTCCACTCTGCAGCTTTAAAGCTGATCTGTCTGTACAAAGTCCTCCCTGCATCACACATGGAGCCTAACCTAAATTTTTGTAGAATCATATTTATGGCTCCTAATTAGGGGAAGAGCCATTGCAGAGAAGAAGAAAGAGCAGACTCAGGTCAGGGGAAGTTGGTGTCCTGGGGATGTGCACAGTGGGTGAATACAGCAGACATGGATGGCCGGGATGAAACACTCAGAAATCCTTTGTGCCGTGGGCAGCCCATCCCTTCCAGACCTGGAGCACAAGCCTTCAGGAATTATCATCACCTTTCTGGTGCTGCAAACTCCAGGATTTGGGGTCTGAGGAGTTAATTTGAGGCATTTTTTGTCTGCAGCTCCGGTGCAGAGTCTGTGTCCTCAGCACTAATCCCGGCTGTCAGGTGTCTGGCACAGGAGATGCCAAGTGCTTTCTGTGCTTCCTAAAGCTGGACTTTAGGGAGAAAAAAAAGATGCAATGCTGGGAGTAAAACCTGACTGAATCCCTGTGGGACAGGAGCATCCTGCAGAGCACCTCAACTAGCAGAGAGGGCAGGTGCTGCAGGAGAGGCTCTGAGACCTCCCAATTCCAGGGCAGAGCTGCCAGAGAATGGGTCACAGGCGCCCCAGGGCTGCAGTGCCGTCAGGAAAGAGGGATCAGACCCCGGCCATGGCCCTGAGAGCAGCATCATTGGTATCAGACCACCACGCTGTCATTCCAGTACTGCTGGAACCTGCCCCTGGGCTGTGGGTGGGATTGGCAGCCTTGCACAAATTCCTTCTGCTTCCCAAATGAATGTTGGCCTGGGTTCCTACCCCTCTTCCGTGCTCAGACTGCCCATGATAGCACTTCACATGCTCAATCCTTAGTGCCGGGAGAGTGATCGAGCTTCCCACACTCCTGGGTGGGGTGGGGGACAGTGCCCAACATCAGTGAGAGCCTGGAGTACCAGAACTCCACCAGTCCTGGCACACTCTGCACGTGGCACAAGGATCAGAGACCTCCACACTCCTTGGTCCGTGCTACCTGCCTCAGGGCATGAGGAAAGCATGTGAGCAGACTTGTTCCAGCTCATGCTGTTGCAGCACATGGGAGGAAAGCTCATATGGCCCCAAAGCGGTGAAGGCAGCGGGCACAGTCTCCCACCACGCTGGGAGCTGTGTGCAAGTGATGGTGTAACCAGTAACCAGTAAACCCTGGGCAGGGGGTCCCCCATGGACCACCAGTGCTCCTTATCCTCCCACACAGCAGGCACCACTCTGCAGAGGCCTGTGGAGTGCGGTGTCCCCTTCCCACATGGCAGGGCACATATGGATCTGTCCCAGCAGGCAGGACCAGCACAGGCTGCTGGCAGGGCTGGACCAGCCCTGGTGCTGCCAGAAGATCCCTGTGGTCCCATTGCTCCAGCTGGCAGTGGGGTTTAACACACTCTTCCCAGTGTCCCAACACTACTGCACTGTGGCTGGTGTGACACAACCCATCTGCCCTCTCCCGTCTGCCAGGGCTGGTGTGCCTGGGGGCAGAGGGTTCCCCAAAGCAATGCCTCTGGGTTTTGGAGCATAGGCAGCGGAGCTGTCTGACCCACAGAGAGACCTCAGAGGGCAGGAAAAGACAGGTACTGCTGAGGGCAGGTGCCAGCACAGAGCTGGCAGTGCATCAGCTGCATTCAGCCTGTGCTGACGCCGTTTTATCCCAGTGCATCCCTAATTCCGGGTTGTGCGTATCTGTGGACAGCGAGTAAGTTGGTTTTTTTAATAAATGTGAAATTCTAGCTCTTGCTGCAGTGCTTTGTCGGGGACTGTGTTATTTCATGTATCTGGGTCAAGCTTATTCCTTCTTCAGTAGCAGATTCCAGGGAGCTAAAAGTGCTGCCCTTACCCAACATCCAGCTGTGCTTCATTGCCACCTCTTTCCAGGGTGATTCATTGGGACAAAACTCCCCATGGAGCAAGTCTTTCCCAAACAAGGACTCACAATGGGAATTTCTCCCAGCACACCTAAGCTCGAACCTTGAGCCAAAGGCAAAAGCAATTCAGCAGGGACTGAACACATCCATGCATCCCCTGGCATGCCGGGCTCCACTGGGCTGCTCTGTCCCAACAGGAAGATGCTACTGAGGAACCAATGGGTCTTAGTTCTCCTCCAAGGTCTTTGCCAACTTGAACTTCATGCTCACAGCAAGGAGAGCTCAACATCCCCATTTGGGGAACTGCAAGGTGGGGGACGCCCGATGTGGGCAGCTGGAGGGCCCTGCTGGGCTCAGCCTGTGCATGGGAGCAGTGGGAGGTTGGGATGCAATAACCCAATACCCTCATCAACATGCTGCTCCTTTCACCAGCTCATGCAGCTTGTTCTGGGGGAGCTAAAAATAGAGCAGTGAGCAGCTTTTGATAGCACCAAGAAATTAAACAAAAAGGCTGGGTTTTGTTTCATTGAAAAGCGTTTTCAAATGTCTTTGTGGCTGTGTCGAAAATGATAGATAATGACTGGGCTTCAACAGAGAAGTGTGACCCTCAAGGAAGATGAGTGGGGCAGGTGGGGCAGGCTCAAGCCCTCTGTGGAGCAGCAGGGGCAGGTGGCTTAAGCCCTCATGGGTGTCTTGGCCCGGCCAATTGGAATTCGTGCCCATGAGCCACTCACCCCAGTGCTCTGGAGAACGCTCGGCTGCCGGGGATTCCTCAGCAAAATCTCTGCAAACAACGTAAAAGCAATGCCAGGACTTCACACAATGCGGAGATGGGTGCTCAGGAAAGAGACGGAGGCGAGTGTTGTGGTGCCGGCCTCCAGGGTTGCCCCACATCCATCTGGCAGAGGCTGGGATTCAAAGCCATGCTACTGACATGTGACTCAGGAGTGGCGATGGTCATGTCGCGCATTTTATTCTGTTTTCTTAAAAACTCCTCACCCTTTGCATGCTGAGGCTGTAGCTGGTAGCTTTGGTTGGACTCACCACACAGCTGGAGAAAACCTCCTCCCAGATATCACAGAATCACAGAACGGTTTGGGTGGGAAGATACCTTAAAGCTCATCCAGTGCCACCCCTGCCATGGCAGGGACACCTTCCACTGTCCCAGGCTGCTCCAAGCCCCATCCAGCCTGGCCTTGGGCACTGCCAGGGATCCAGGGGCAGCCACAGCTGCTCTGACAGGTAGATGTACCTTGTGTCCCCAGCTTGCTCGCTAATCTCCTTCTGTGAAACATTTGTAAAAGCAGGTTTTCCCACTTCAGAGAGGATTTCCCACTTCAGAAATCCACACTGGCTTACCATTTGGGGTGATGGCAGGCATGCATCACCTCAGCCATCTGTCACACTTTTGGTCACACCTCCCTGGTGTGAGAAATCCCCAAGGAAAGCTCTTCAGGCAGGATGGAATCCTGCTGCTCTTCCCCTCACTGCACTGGAGTCTTGGTCAGAAGTGGTAGCACAGGGACCGTGTCAGGCGCTGACCTGAGACCCCGTGATGGGACCAGGGGCCGCCATCACAGCCAGCACTGCGCAGACTGTGCCCTCAGCAGTGCTGAGGCAGCACCATGCACTCTGAATAATTGAGAATAATGAAGGAATTTCTGCAAATCAAAGCACTTCCTTCTGATAACTTGCAAACAGGATCGCTGCCTGAATTCATCAAACAAATCACCAGTCCTGATGTGCTTCCTCAGCTCTGATGCTCTCACTGAACCTGTTCAAAACTGGTTCAGAGAGACTTCCCTCTCTCAAACATGGGTGCAAAGGTGCCACAGGTGCCTCCTGCTTGGGGGGTGGCTTTCCAGGGCATGCTCAGTGCCTGTCTCAGTGCTCACTGTGCCGAGACTGACACATTCCTCTGCTCCTGTGGATCCCGGCCCCTCTCTGCAGCTTGTTCTCACAGTACTGATGCTCTGTTGCAAAGCTCCAGCTCACGTGGATCCTCAGCTTGATCTGACAGTGAACCTTCTTTCCAGTCCTCAGCATTCCCACTGCTCCCATCCTGTGCACCCAAGTCAGTTTAATTTAGAAGACAACCCTGGAAGTGGATCCCAGCCCCAGGATGAGCTGCTGTGTTCCCCAATGCCAGTGAGCCCTCCAGGATGCTGTGTGACACGGGTTATTGACATGGCAGAGCTAGTTGATGCAGCTGCCACACAAGAGTAGATTTAAAAGTCGAAAAGCCCCAGGGACTTAGGAAAAGAGTAAAAAAAAAAAAAAAAAAACATTCATACAAAATAATTCTCTAACTTTCACATCACCCCCCTGGCCTCCCTGGCCCCAGGCAGCTCTGTTCTGCTCCATGAACTAATAGCTCAACGTTTTTCAGCTAAAGTTGAAAGTCTGGAGCCAGAGAATTGTCAGAAACACGTCTGAAGCAATGCTGGTCCAGCTCCTCATCTCCTGCACCGCTGGTGGTTACGAAACATTTCCAGTTGCCTGCTCTGCCAGACGCTGCTCCCAGCCGTGTGCGTGGGGCTGTGCGGGCGGTGCCTGCCCGGGGGCTCCACGCTGGCACACGGCAGATTCTCCTCACGTTATCGGCCCTGACACCTGCCCACGACCACAGTGACCTGGGACGTGCCACCGTTTGACTCAGCTCTAAGGCACAGACCAAGCCGGAGGCCACGCTGAGTCACACGTGGCCAGTAATGGTTGTGGCTTCGGGGACCAGGCACAACCAGGCTCCAAAAATCTCTGCGAGGCAGGTGATCTCCAAAACCCCCATTTTCCACATGCCTCTGGGGACATAGAGTCATGGAACGGTTTGGGTTGGAAGAGACCTTAAAGTTCATCCCATTCCACCCCTGCCATGGGCAGGGACACCTTCCACTATCCCAGGGTGCTCCAAGCCCTGTCCAACCTGGCCTTGGACAATTCCAGGGATGGCACAACCACAGCTTCTCTGGGCACCCTGTGCCAGGGCCTCCCCACCCTCACAGGGAAGAATTTCTTCCATATATCCAACCTAAATTTTCCCTCCTTCCATTTTGATGCAGCACTCCCTTCCTCGGGGATGACAGAAGGACTGACTGTGCCAGTCTTGGGGGAAACCTCCTGCACCTCTGCATCCTGCTGTGTGTGTACCAGGGGACTGGACATGCCGAGGTGTCCTGAGCCACAGGAAATGGCAGGGAGCCTTCCAGAAGCATCACAGATGGTTGCTAGCCTGGGTTCCCCCAGTTATCCCAATTTCCCACAAGTGAAAGCAAGAAGCTGACCAGACCTCAGGGGCTGTATTCCATGACAGCAGCAGCTCGGCTGGGCACGGCTGTCTGGGCTCAGCCAAGCATGCTCTGAGTCACTCCAGAGATCACCCTGTGGTCATCTTGGAACTCTGGGAATAAAATCCTTGTGGGATCTGGCTGCTGAGCCAACATCCCCAGACAGCATGAACAAACACACACTTTGGCAATCCTGTTTGCTGAACTTTGCCATCACGCCTTGGCCCCTTGTGCTGGCAGGGCTGGGTTGTGTCTGTCTGTCCTGCAGCTCAGCCCAGCTGCACACACTCACCTGAGGATCTCTGTTACCCCCCATGCTGGGACCGGGGTGGGCAGGTCGGGTTTGAGTTCTCTCAAGCGTTGAATTGCACCTTCTGCGTGTGGTGAGGATGGCCTTGGGGCAGCTGAGAGGAGAAAATTCCCCCTGGGATTTTGGAGTGTGGAGGGAAAGGAATAGGTCAGCTCACAGACCTGGGCGATGGAGAGCGTGGCTGGACCGTGGGCTCAGCACATTGCTCTTTGTCCAGCCCAGTCAGACCAGGGCATCTACAGGGAAGCGAAATGTGACAAAAACTGATGTCACTGCTGAACAAACGGCAGTGGGAGCCCAGATCCCATCACCCAGCGGTGGTGGGCAATGAAAGGGGTCAGTAGGGAGCTCTGGGAAAGCTGGGAGGACTCGGAGGTCCTTTGGGTCGTGTCAGCCCTCCTTTCAGGGAGCTGTCAGCACCTCACAGAGTGAGTGGGGCACCTTTAACACCAGCATGAAGCTGCTCTTTACAGCTGCTCTTTGCAGGGGTTTAACTACCTGAGAAAATTCCCCTCCTGCTACTTAAGGGAGTCAAGCACAAGCCCCTCCACAGCTGACATGTGTGTTAATCACTGGAAAACAGGGATATTAGGAGTAACCCGGTGTCTTTATGGACACCACGTATTGAAATAGCTGCACATGCTGTCAGCACCCCTGGGCAGGACTTGGCTCTCCCCAGGGCTCTCATGGTGTTGGGGCTCAGGAGACACTTGGCCACGCCAGCTACACCAGGAGGGAACTTGGCCATTGGAATAGGATCTTGGAGCCTCTGTCAGTGAAAGGGGCAGAGGAGAGAAAAACAGAAAGGGAAGTTTCCAGTTTTTAATTTTTCCCCAAAATTTTGTCCATTCATTCTGGGCATATGGCCAGAAAGCAATAAAAATCTGTTCTGTTTAGAAACAGCTTAGAAACACATAAATAACAGCAGTTTGGGGTGGCGAGAGCTGCAAGTACAGGGAGTTGTAAGTTCTTGAGTTTATTAACATCTGAAGGGGATAACGAGAGCTTTATAACATCTAATTGAATTAAACACTCCAGTTTGGGGATGTAAAATTTGCCATCATGAGCCATAACTATACACCTTCCTGGCACTGTTGTTTCTCTACAAGCAAAAAAAAAAATATGAGGAAGTGGGGTTTTAATTGATGTAATAAATGAATTTGTGCCCATTGCTCCATGATTTGTAGGTCTGGGGAGGGGAGGTGTGACCAGTGGGCTGGTGGGGGTGAACACAACCCTCTCCTGGGCCCGGGGCTGCTTGGGCAGGGTGTGCAGGGAGAGAAGGGGGTTCCTCAGCACCCCTGATCCCCGTTTCCTTGGGCCAGCAGGAAAAGTGCCTTCAGGGCTCAGGCCTGACTAGCTGTGCTCACCTCTCTTGTGCTAATTGGAGAAAGATCTGATTTTTAGCCAGTCCAGGGAAAAAGGTCCTCATTAGTGGGTTGCGAATGTTTCAAGCAGTGGAAGCCCTCACTGGAGCGTGGGAGGGCAGGGCAGCCCCAGGAGAGGGGAAAACACAGGAATATTTGCAAGGAGGAGGACACGGGAGCTAATGCCACCAGGGCTGAGACACTCAGCCTTGTGTTCCCAAGGAAAGCTCCTGCCACCATAACCAGACACAGAGCTGGGCTGGCACGTGGCGCTGGGAGCCAGAGCACGATCCCACGGCAGTGGGGAACAGGAAGGGCTGTGCTGGGCAGTCTGCATGAAAGACCAAATCTCTGCCAGTGCCAGTAGTACCAAAAGAGAGCAGACCCACTGCAGTTAAAAATATTTTCTCCTCTGTCCAGGTTTTTTATTTCAATCCAGGTTCTTTGGAAATAAACACACATCAAAGGCAAAAACCAGGAGCGCTGGCCTTGGCTCTGCTGCTCGCCCACGCTGGGTTTGTTTCGCTGTGCACTGGTCCTGGCACAGCAAGATGGAGGATGGGGAGCTGCTGTGTCAGGCTGACCATCCCACACATCTGCACCGTGAGCCAGGGCTGGGGCAGGGAACCTCAGGAACAGCTCCCCATGCACAAGGAGCCCGCAGCAAATGCTGCCCCTGTCTCCAGATTACGTGTCCCTGGTTCAGCAGAGCCTCCTATCCCTTCCGGAGTTCCCACTGTGTTCCCACGCTCTCTGAAGGACACGCTGGATGTCAGCTGGGCTGGAAAGCGCTGGGATGACCACACTGGCCCCCAGCCCATGCCCCTGTCCCTCTTGGCACAGCTTGGCACAGACCTCCCATGGCTCTGGGGACAGTTTGAGGAATTTGTTCTTCTGCTGTCCCCAGTCCTTTGTGACCCACTGCAGGGGCAAAGCATTGTGAACCAGAGCAGGGACAAATCCAGCTGAGAAATAACCCAAAGAAAAAGAAAGGCAAGAAAGAGGGGTTATTTTTCAGCTGTCTGATTTCTCAGTTTGGTTCATTCTGTACTGCTCAGTCCAAGGACAGGGAGGAGATGGGGACTGTGAGCAGGGCTTGTTCTGGGCTGACCCTGTCCTCTCCCTTCCTGGACTGTTCACAGCCCAGAGCCTGAAGCCAGGAGCTGCCCCTGGAGATGGGCCAAACTCTAGCACAGGTCCTGAGCTAAGGGTCACCTCTATCCCTGTCCACAGGGAGAGGCAGCTGTGACAGGACTCAGTTACCTGGGCAGTTCATGGGTTACAGATGCCCAGTCCTGGTCATCTGTAACCTCTTCCCACCACATCACCCAGCAGTCAGTCCTGGCGTGGGAGGAGCAAATGTGCTGTGTGCTTCTGAGGAGAGACAATTTTGGTATTGACAGGTACTTAATGGCCTCTCACAAGAGATGCTTGCTCCTGAACAAAAGTGATGGGATGTGCAGTGGTAGGGCAGCCATTTATCCACCGAGGTCCCCAGCTGTGATGCTCGGTGGGAGCAGAGGTTTGCTGAGGACTCGTGGCACGATTTAACCCACAAGAGGCCAAGAGAGGAAGTGGGGCTTCCTCTCCACTCTGTCCCATTCTCTTCTTCCTTCACCTGACACTGAAGTGGCCCATTGATCACTGATGGATGGTGCTGGGGCATGTTAGCAGCTGAGCCTGGCAGCAAGGGCTGCGCTGCACAACATCTCCACCCTTCCCACCAGCAACCCCAGCATTCCCACCCCAGCAGTTTCCCGAACCTTTGATTTTCTCAGTGCTGGTGGCCCTGATGACAGTGACTGGCTTTGAGAGAGCAGCAGGAGAGACAGACCATTTGTGCTGCTGTGGCACCAGGAGCACAGCACAGCCCCAGGGCAGCTGTCTGCACCCTGAGCTCCTCTGCTGCCCACATTGCTGCCTGGCGCCAGTGGCACCAGTGTCTTGTCTCCTGGCCTCCCCAGTCTGCCTTCCCTGACAGCACAGTGGACTGAGCCACCTGGCTCCAATCTCTGAATAAAAGGTCTTAAAGACCTTTGTGAGAGAACGTGATGCTACTGGGGGCCAGAGATGCACTTTTCACAAGTCAGCCCCTTCCCGGACCTGGCAGAACCTTTTCTCCCTGCACTAAGGTCATGCGGCCTGCTTGCTCCTTCCTCGCAGGCATGTTTTCTGGGAGCACGGAGCAGTTCTGCCCCACGTGCAGCTCCTGTGTTCCAGAGGATGGGTTTCCTGGGAGTCTTGCTGCCCCTGAGTAGGGGGTCGTGCTCCTCCAGCCGAGGGGGTCTCTGCCCACGAAGCTTCAGTGGGGAGGCAGAACTGGCGGTGAGTGCGAGAGCGCGGGAGGAGGCGCCGGGAAACGCCGCTGGCCGCAGCCCGGGAGCGGTGAGGCAGCCGGGCAGCCAGCGACGGGCTGCGGCCAGCCCCGCACAGACACCCCGCCGCGTTCGTCTGTGCTTTCGCACGCTGACCTGAGTCCTTCTGACAAGCCCGCCCTCCTGTCACTGGCTTTCAAGCCTCTGCCAGCCCCTCCACATCCTGCCGTGCACAGGACAGGCACAGGCGTCCTGGCTCCGGAGCAAAGGCAGGAGCAGCTGGATCCTCTTGCACGGAGTGGAGCTGCACCCACACCACTGGCCAGTCCTGCTCCCCTCTGGCTCCCTACCACTCTGTCCACCTGCCCTGCTTCTACTGATGTTTGAAACTCCAGCAGCCTGAAATCTCCCCTGAGAATGCCTCTTTCCTCCCAGCTCACTGACAGAGCACTTGGACTGCTCTGAGTCAAGGAGAGGGTCCCCTTGCAGTGTGTCCCCTCAGTGCAATCCCCTCTGGCTCATGGGCAAGCTCTACCAGCTGGGAAAGGTCTCATGGATTTGGTCTCTGGAAGCCCAGTGGCACTGGGCTGGTGGCACCGGGCTGGAAGCACGGCTGTGGGCACATGGATGGGAGCCACTGGACTCTGTGGGTGCACCTCTGTTCTCCTGCACCCAAGCGGGGAGACAGGTTCCATGGTGAGCTCTCTGAGTTCCTCAGGGCCAGTGTCTGTGCTGCAGGTGCGCTCTTTGCAGCACCAGTGCAGGGAGTTCTGCACCCACCACTTGCAAGGGGTTGGTGAGGGGCACGTGTCCTCTTCCCTAATCTTCCAGAGGTGGAAGCACCTGTGTTCGTCCTCTTAGCAATGCTTGAGCACCAGAGGTGCTGTTGTTGCACGTTCACATGGTGCTGGAGGGCTCCATGGACACCCTCGTTCCCAAGGCAGGGATGTAGAGGACAGCATGGCTCTGGACACGACCCCAGTGCCACCGTGCCATTCCTCCATGTCACACTGTCCCGAGCACATCCCGAGTCCCTGGTCTGGCCCAAGGGCTCTGCTGTCCTGGGCACGCAAGCAGTCTGGTCTCCCATGGGTGCACTGCCCTTCACCTACCACCTCTCGCTGATGGGAATGTGCAGCAAACCAGGGCACCAGAGGATCTGGGCTAGAAAATCAGATGCACTGATTTATTTATTAACCCAGATCTGCAAAAGCAGGAAGAGAAGCTACAAAAGCTGGAGAAGCTGCAAAATCCTGCCCTTCCTCTCTGCTTCCCTGGGGGAAAGATCAAACACAGAAGCAAACCTTGGTTCAGGCCGGAGGTTTCCCCCTGAGCATCATCACTGACTCCATTCAATCTCCTGCCTGTCCCCTCCCCGTGCCCTGCTGCTGCAGCATTGGTGCCCTCAAACACTGGGGAGGATTTGGGTTAAAGCTGACTGGGCAAAGCAGAAAGGCAAGTTCTGCTTCCAGTGTCTCCTGGCTTTGGGTCCTTACAAGGCCACACTGGCACTTTCCTGGGGGAAGGTGGCCCCACATCCTTCAGCAGTGGAGTTTTGCAGCATTCCAGGCTTTTTGATGGTCAGAGCTCATGTAGCTGCACAGGGCTGATGGATGGAGCTGCCAGCAGCTGTGGTCCTCTCCTTGCCCCGTCCCTGGGCTTGCTAGGTCTTTCTGAGCCCTTTGGGGCTCACCCTGTGAGCTGCTGCTGCCAGCCCAGGGCCAGGCACTCACTCTGTGGGCAAATGCCTTTTCCTCTTTGTGTCCATCCCTCAGCAACAGCATTTTGCATATAAACCTCGAAGGAGGAGATATTATCCCATAACTCATGGAGCAGCTCCTGTTATTTGAAGAACTGTAAGGATGTAATTTATTTTCTTCTCAAAGATTGTTGTTCTACAGAAGTGATGTGTGTGTGACAGGACATCAGGAAGAACAAGAACACTGGAGAACAAATCTGGGGGAACGGCAGGCTCAGAAGTATTAAATGATTTTTCAGAACAGAGGATTACTGCTGCAATCCGTGTAGTGCAGGGGAGAAGAATGTTTAAAAGAATCCAAGAAATGCATTCAGCACCAATACTGCCTACTACATCTTGGCAAAAGCAGCAGGGAAAAGGAGACCTAATCCAAGAGTCCCTTTGACAACGATCCGTCAGACACCTTCCCCAGCGGCACTGGGAGGGACAGGGGCTGGAGGATGGCAGGAGGGACCATGGTGGGGTCTGTGGGACCCTCTGCCATGGCAGCAGCCCACCAATGAGCCCTGAGCTCCATGCTCTGTTGGTTGGGAGTGGACATGGCCGCAGCTGATGCCGTGGAGCGAACGCGCTTCCCAGCAGGAGTGCCGGCTGCCAGGGGCTAACGCCACACACGTGTTCCTTCTTCTGTATGCTCGAATACAGCCAGCCCGAGGGAACATCAAACACTCAGGTGAAGCAAGTGCTTTTGATGTTTTAAGCTAATCCCTTTCAAACAGGGGCTGGAGAGGGAGAAGCAGCACCGTGTTGGAGTGTTGGCAGACAAGCCCCCCTCCCACCCTCTAGGAACGGCTTGGATGTGAAACTCGGGCTTTCACAGAGGTACACAAGTTTTCCTTCAGCCCTGGAAACACATTAGCACATCCCCTCTCCATGTCCACAGGACCAGAGCAGGAGTAAAAAGCCGGGATGGGGCTGGTGGAGGGAGGCTGGAGCCCCTGTGGCTGCCTCAGCATATCCCGGGATGCTGCCAGCACAAACACCAGCTCAGGGACAGCCCTGAGCAATTGGCTCCTGCTTCCCAGCGAGCTCCTCTCGTTCTTCACGTGGGCTCCATCACCAGGAGGGACACACTCTATGCCTGTGGGTGACAAATCCCTGTCTGAGGAGGATTAGGGGACGGTCAATGCTATCTCCTGCTGCAAGAGGCTGCATGTCTCCCCAGGAGCAGCTGGAAGCCCACCTCCAATTTTGTAACAAATGGCATCCAGGGTAATTCTGTAGCTCTGAAAACTCCTGTGACTGAATTCCGCAGAGAGGAAATGCCAGAGGGACCTGGGCTGTGGCCTGTCCTGCAAGCTGCCAGGGACCACCAGCCATGGGTAGCTGGGCTGCATCTGGGAGGCAGGGTGACCGTCTCCCACGGGCAAGGACTGAGAAAATGTCACTTGTGTGACTGAGGAGCCTCAAACTGGACCCACTGCCCAGGCTTGGTCTCTTCAATGCCCAACAGAAGGAAAGAATCTGTGTGAGTCCCTTTAAATTGGAAATTCCACATAAATAGGGCTCTTCCACAACAATTCCAGCCTTTGGCCGGATAAGAAATAACAAGGACAAAGCCTTTTGGGGAAGAGGGAAGCTGAAAAGCACAGACATGGCTCCCATAGGAATGTGGCACGTTCAGCTGAATGCACAGCTCTAAAATCAGTGTTCAGTAACAGCCAGAAAACCTCTGTCTCTGCTCTGGTATCCCATGAGGGGTGCTGGACGTGTCCCTCAGCCTGGGCACCTGGTACCTGTGTGCCATCTCCAGAGGGAGGGCATTGTGATCCAGAGGAGGCAGGCACGGCTCCATCGGCTGGGGAGAAGGCTGATGGACAGCAACATCCAGGCTTGCAGGACATCAGGGTGACGGACAAAGAACAACTGCCCAGCCCCTGCCACAGCACGAGGGCTCGTAGGGGGACAGGGCCAGCTTCTCCCTGCACATCCCCATCCGTAGGGACCTGGGGAGACACTGGCTCTTCACCACCACGTTCACACCAAAGCCTGGGCCGTGTGAAACATTTGTTTCTTCCTTGGGAGGAATCTAGAGTATATATTTCATGTATTTTGATGTGAAATGCTGTTTTAAACCAAAATAATCCTTCCAGAAAATTTGAGGCAGGATATTTCGTTCCTCTTGAGCTGTTCTCATGAAAGCTTAGGAGAAGCAGCACCACCCGTGGCACAGACCTGGCTGGCACAGAGCCACCTCACTGGGATGCCCAAGTGCTGGGCGATCTTGGAGGAGGCAGGGGACAGTGGACAGATGTGGTTCCACTATGGCCCTTCTGCCCCAGGAGCCACCGACAGCCACCGACAGTGTTCTTTATGAGAAAATTACGGAGAGTAACAGCCTTGTCCCCATATCATAATGGCTTTTCCTAATGCCAAAATAAAAAGAAAAAAGCGCTACTTCATGCTGTAATTACAAAAAGCTCTGCTGTAATAAAAAGCTCTGTGCTGACAGATATACAGCACCCCAGTACCTGCCTCTGACAGCCTGGCCCCAGCAACACTAATCACCTTAACAATCCTACAGGAACTGGAGAGGAGGCTCTCCCTGCCAGATCTTGCTCTGCATCTGTTCCACTGCAGCCCTGTCCAGCCTGGCCTTGGGCACTCACAGGGATGGGGCAGCCAGAGCTTCTCTGGGCACCCTGTGCCAGGGCCTCTCCACCCTCACAGGGAACAATTCCTTCCTGTGAGAAGGTTATTCTTATCTGGCAGCAATGAAGTCACACACCCCACCCCAGATATCACACACCCCCCCAGGTGCCACACACCCCCCCAGGTGTCACACACCACCCCGGGTGCCACGCTGCCCGCCCCAGGCTGTCCCCTGCAGTCCCACAGCTCCTCCCATTTGGGGTCCCTGTGTGCCAGAGTGCAGGGACAAATGGGTTCCCTGGGAGCTGGTGCTGCTGCTGCCAGTTTTTCCTCCCTCTCCAGCCCTCTTCTGCACTCCTGCCTACACCCATCTCACTGCTGGCTCCCTCTCGCATCTGCATATCATGCATATTCATGTCAGATGTAGATAATTAAATATTCATGTACACAGTCATTGAACTTGCAATTAATCTGGAACTTGCTGTTCTTCTTCCATCTCCCCCACCCCACAAGGAGCCACAGGCAGCTCTGGCTGCCAGAGGATGCCGGCCTTCCCAGCTGCTGAAGGCTACAGCCCAGAGGAGAGGAACCAGCACATCTCACCCCTTTACTGACCCACTTTACCAGATCCATGCTGTTGTGCAGGAAGGAGCATGAGAAGAACCATGAGCCACCCTTCTTGCTGCAGGGAGCCCATGGTGTCTGCTGGGAGCACAGAAACGGGGCAGCAAAACTCCCGGTGCTGCAGGTGCAGGAACTTTGCCTCCAAGCCCTGGTCTCAGGGCAAAGCTGTCCCCACCTACCACCATGCCCCATGGCGGTACAAGTGCGTGCAGGGCGAAGGCGAGGGCAGGGCTGAGGGCTCTCCCCAACAGAGGACAGGGCCGGGGTTTTACGGATGCTGTAGCTCTTCCACAAGCCCCAGCCCAGACTCTCAGTATCCCAGCAGCTGGCTCCTGCTGGGGGATGGAGCCCCCTCCTCACTCCTGGGGCTCCCAGCCCGCTGCCAGCTCCAAGCTGCTCCCTGCAGCCTCTCTCCACAGCTCCCAGCGCTCCTGCAGACTCTCTATGTGCCACGTGCCAGTGGTGTGTCAGGAGCTTCCGCTTCAAACCACAGCCAGCCTGACAGCCCACCCCGGAAAAGAGCTTCAAACAGCCAGAGACTGACAGAATCAGAACAGAGACGGGATGGGGTGCTGGGGAAAGGGGGAAAATGAGCACAGGGCTGTGGAGGTCCCCAAAACACGTGGTAGGCCTGTTCTGCCAGCGCCCTGCGAGCAGGGAGCCCAGCCTAGCTGGTTCTGCAGCCACATCCCGCCTGCACCACACACAGCATGCTCCCTGGCCACACACAGCATCATTGTCAGCCATGCACAGCACTTATCCCTGGACCCATAGGGCCCCACAGCCCTCACAGCCCTCACCGGCACACTAGGGTGTCATCACCCCCAGGGTCCATAACCTCCCTTTTCACCCCAGATCTATGTTAGAGCAACACACGTGACCCCCTGGTGACTGTGACCCTTTGAACTGTCTCTTGGGCTGTTTAATTAGTAGTGGCCAACAAAAAATGTGGGTCGTGTTGCCTGACTGCTCTGACCAGGACATGCTCTGATGTGCTGGCTGTGCTGGGTCTCCCAGACAGCAAGAAATTGTTAAAACGATCAAAAGTGTTTGTTAAAACTTTCCCTAGTAAATCTCTCTGTGTGTTTCGGGGGCAAGAATTGAGCCTTTCAGGGCCACCACAGGTGACCCAGAGCACCTAGTGGATAAGTGGCAGATGCCTTGAAAACACTGGCAAAGCAATCCTGAGTGTATGCTCACCTGAAAAACCTTCCCAGCAGCCTTCACACCCTTCCCCAGGCCTTTTGTACTGTCAGTGATATTCTCATCTACTACTCTTCACTGTACAATTGGGTTTTGAAAATCATCTCCTTGAAAATCCCTTGTTTAAAGCAGGAGAAAACTTCTGTCAGGAATACAAATTGTCTGTGGACTGAAGATTGGGGGTAGTGCAGCTGAAAGGGAGTAAGGTGTTGAAAGGGCTTTTTGGGGAGCCCAGGCACAGCTCAGAGCTCCCCAGCTCCCCGCACTGGTGGTGACGGCTCTGCTGCCCCGGGGCACTGCCAGCTCCCTCTCCAGTTCCCCCCAACCACTGCCCGCTCCTGAGCTGGGTCTCACTCTCGGCAGTGCCCATCTGCTTTGCGGCAGAAGTGATGAGAGCTGGTAGTTTTTCAAGGTAATAAAGTTGTTTTCTTCCTGTCACTCGCTTAAAATCACCCAGGGAGCAGGTTTTATATCAGCACATATGCAGGAGACCTTCCTGATTCTGTGGGAAGAGCAACTCCAAACACATCACAGCTCCCGGCAGCGCAGGGCACTGCTCTCCTGCTGCACTCCATGTTTTAGCTCTAATTATCTCATCAGTGTTTGCTGCTGCTGGATAAAGACACTCATAGCAAACCCAGCATGTCTGGAATGGCAGAACTGGTTTGCAGAGCCCCGGGTCAGCCACGCTCTGCAGCCAGACACGCTCGTCCCTCTGCCCAGCAGCACACACTTGTCCCTGGCACTGGGCATGGCGTGTCACAGCACAAATCACTCGTGTACGGGTAGATGTGGGGGTGTGTGGGTGTGGGTGCAAACCTTCCCTGATTCCAGTGCTGGCTGCTGAATAAGACCCCAGTACGAGCCTGCAGGTGCCCAGTCACACCCAGGGCAGTGACAAGAGGGGGCTGCTCCCCACTTCCCTTCTGGGATAGGAATGGAGATGTTCCCCAGGTCCCAAAGAGGGGTTGAGTGGTAGTTCCAGGCTTTCCCTGCAAACTCCATCAGGACAGGAGTGGCTCAGAGGTACTGGGCTGCAGAAGGAAGTCTGAGCAGCCAATTTAACAGCATTTTGGCAATGACAAGCCCCCATCCTTCCCTCCCAGTGCTTGTGTTCGGAAGCCAGCATAACATAACTGGGGAGGAGCTGGGATTTTGGGCTGTGAGGAAGAGATCCCAGCCCGGTTTGCTGCAGGAGAAACAGGCAGCAGGGGACACAGCATGTTCCCCAGTCCTCTCTGCAGCTCCTTCATGGAGCCCCAAGCCTCCTACAGAGCTGAGAGGGGTTCGGTCACTCCACAGCCTTCAAGCAGCCATGGACACAGGCACAGCAGTGTGTGAGGATGGACCACCAGCATCCTGGTGAACCCCACAGTCCTGAGGCAGTGACATCCCTACTTGGTACCCTCTGAAAACCCAGACGAGGGCCTTGGGGCCACATCTACAGTGGAAAAGCCAAGCTGGGGAAGTGTTCCACAACAGCTGTGGCACAGCCCCAGTTGTAAGCAGCTTCTTCTGGCATCCCAGAGTCACAGCGCCCTGTAATGGTCCTTTCTGCTGGCATTGCTGCATCCATTCTGCATGACTGTGAGCATGCGGCTGAGCTGCGGCACAGACATGAATGCAAATAAATCCACTCAGAGAGAGGAGGCTGAGGAGCAGGAGCTTCAGGGCTGGAGTTTCTTCCTTCTCATTGTAGTAACATGAACATCTGGCTCCAGCTGCAGCACCCACTGCTCTGAGCTGCTCCCCGTTCTCTCTTGCCCTGCACAGATGCTGCTAATACAGGTCAGAGGATCTTCCTGGGTGAACATGTTGCACTATTTGCCACTATTTGCTGGTGCCTTGTTCCCCTGTTCATGCAGGCTCTGTCAATGTTGACCCACGGATCGGTGGATGTGAGGTAACTCCCTGGGAACCTTCTGTAAATACCAGTGAGGCGCCACAAGAAAATGGCACAGGAATCAGGGATGAGGCTGTTCCTGGGACCTGCCAGGACCAGGCACAGCCTTAGGGTTGGGGGCTGGCAGGAGCTGGCGTCCCACCACAGGACCCCACCAGGAAGAGCCCACCCTGGGCAACTGTACCTGGACAGTGCTGCAGCCATGGTGACATTACCATGGTGACATTAATATCCTGATGTGGTCCTCCAGCTCTCCCAACGCTGGAAAGAAATTTGCAAGCAGCATTTGCAGGGATTTACTGTCATGCACAAGTGCCCAGGCCCTTTGCAGAGAGCGTGGGTGCACCATCCCCGATGGGGCCAGCATGGGTCCCAGCTTGCTTGGGCAGGAGGAGAGAGGGCTCACGTCCACAGTGACCCAAGACCTGGCCAGGATGGAGACTTGGGGCACCTGCATACCCCTCCTGAAGCCTGTGCTATCCAGAGAACCTCCTTCCCACCCTGGATCAGGCCATGCCCAGAGTCTGGTGATTCAGAAGGGATATGAGCATCAAGCCACCCCTTGCCCAAACTGGTCTCAGCAGGAACCAGTGCACTGTAGGGTGGGGTATCACATCCACTGATGCTTTGGCTATGAGCCCTGAAGCACAAACAGGTGCCTCTGTGGCCCTCCTTGTCCATCCTCACCAGCTGGTGTGGGGGGAGCACACAACCCCCACTGATCGAGCCTGCCAGACAGCACCCAAAGTGCCCTGATCTCCCCCACCAGACCAGGCTGGCCTTGGCAAGATGCTCTCAGAGCCAAAGCACACTTGGTTTGTGGAATGGTAATGCTGCTCTGGTGGGTGTTTAGACATTTCCAGGCTTACTGTGGCTTAGAAATGAATATTTATTATTAATTTTATTCCTTCTCTGGTGCCAGGGTAAATCACAGGATAAATCACTGTCACTTGGTGATAAAGGGTCCAGGAGCCAATCTTTAGCTTTGCCTGAGATTTATGCCCATTTAAAAACAAAGATCCTGACAAAAGAGAC
The DNA here is from genome assembly GCA_014706295.1 of Lycocorax pyrrhopterus obiensis. NCBI lineage: Eukaryota > Metazoa > Chordata > Aves > Passeriformes > Paradisaeidae > Lycocorax > Lycocorax pyrrhopterus. Next base: position 12,014,118 of record JACSVZ010000005.1, read on the forward strand.
AGATTTCCTGGCATGGAGTAACTCTGTTTAATTAGTGAGATGATTCATGTTTTCAATCACAGTTTATAGCAGGCCCTTTACAGTCAGCCATAAAGCAGGAGACTGCAGGTCTGCCAGGCCCTCAAAAACAACCCATCTGTGTTCCCTGGGGTGCAGGCACCGGTGCACGCAGCTCTGCAGGGATGGGGTCACTGTGCCGAGGGGCCCAGCTGGACCCCAGCACCTGCAGACCTTCACCAGAGCTGCCCACAACCCCTTCCCAGTGGATCTGAAGCCTGGGAGAGACAGACACCTCCCTCCCTGCCATGCCTCAGGGCCGGCATCAGCTCTAGCAGGGAATTCTCTCCCTTCCTTATTCCACCGAATTCAGACCAGGGCTGCTCCTGGCAGGAGCTTTGCTCTCCAGGTCCCGTGCACTGGCTCCCAGCCTCCCTGCAGCAGCAAGGGGCTCTGCCATGTGCCACTGCTGTCCCTTGGTGGCCATGTGGCTCACAGGTGTGGGGAACAGGTGGAAGCTGGCTGCCCCTCTATGTTTTTCCCAGTGGGATCATAATCAGGGACACTCTGGGATGGGAGGGCTGGGCAGAGTGCTCTGAGCATCCCCAAGCTGAGCAGATGCTGCTGGAGAAGCTCCACCAAGCTCCCATGGCCATGGGAGTCATTGCAATGGTGCTGGGGGCCTTGGAGAGGCCAGAATGAGAAAGCAAATCTTTGGCCCTAATTCTTCTCTGAAGTGGGGGAAAAGGTTCTTGCAAGGTTGACAAACGCAGGGTGAGGCAATGTCATGCCAAGCCAGTCGCTGGAAACAGGGGCACTGCTGTGGAGCAGAGCCTGTCCCTGGGATGTGGTGCTTGGATGTGGGTCCAGCACTGTGGGACCAGCTGGGACAGAGGCCCAGCTCAGCCCTGTTTTCCTCCTGCTCAGTTGGGCTGGAGTGAGAGCCAGCCTGGCAAGGAGGTAAAGTGAGGTACCAGCCCCACACAGGGCCACCAGCCCCCCACACAGGGCCACAAGCCACACTCACAGCTAGGATTGTCTAGACAGTCCCAGGAGCCAGAGGTTGCTGTGCTCTCTGCACCTCCACCAGCACAGCCCAGGCATTAACTCAGAAATGAAACAGACGCGGCCAAGGCCCATAAAATTAATTAGCTCCCACTTTAAATTAAGCATCTCAAATGGGTGTTTCATGGACATTTAATTAAAAGCCTGAAAGTTACACTGCAAGAAATGGCTGGAGCAGAGCCAGAGGATGGGGTGGGGGCACAGGGCTGGGAGCTGGTGCCACGTCCTGGCTGTGCTGAGGTGTCCAACAGGCAGCACGAGCTGTGTCTCCCTCCCGGCATCGCCATCTCCTTCCTCCTGAGCCCATCCCTGAGGGGCATCTGCCCCCAGAGCTGGACACAGCTGGGGCACGTAGCTCTGCAGGAGGGACACCAGGGTGGCACTCTGATGATAGCCAGGGACTGCTCTGAGGCAGAGGGGACTGGGAGTCTGTCCCATGCTTCAGCGTGGCCCTCGACACCCTCCTCGGCACCAGAAGATGTGGGAGAGCCAAGAGGAGTCCTAGACCGGGAAGGCATGCCCAGAGCATGCACCAGCATCACCAGGGGCAAGAGGGACCAGGCTGGCTCTGCTCAGTGTGTGATGTGTCAGGTCCATCAGCATCACCTGAGGTCCCCTGTGCGGGATACACCTGATGCTGAGTGTGCCTTGGTTATGCACCAGCAATTAATGGATGAAACAATCTGTGCTGAACAAACATTGACCAAGGGCAGCCCTCACCCAGCAAGATGTCTGCTGTCACCTCATGTCCATGTCCTTATGCTCTGCCAGTAAGACCCCTCCAGCTCAGCCTTAGCAGGACTTCACATGGACTCAGGAGTGTCCCAGACAGCAGCAGCCAAAGCTCATGGTGCCAGCACACTGCTGAAGCTTGATGCTAATGGAAAGGAAGCACTGGAGAAGGAAAAGCAGTTTACTCCCACCCCTGAAGAGCCCTGAGGATGCTTGGCAGTGTATCCAAGCAAGAGCCCTTTCTGATGGTAGGGCTGAATTCTGCCCTTCTCCCTCACTCCTGTCTCTGGACTCTCAGGGAATTTAGAACGGGTTTATGTGATCCCACAGGAACACAGTGCAGAAAAATCACCTTCATTTCCCAGGCAGGTGCCCTCCTCCCCAGGTACTCCCCCAAGCACTCAAAGGTGTGCTAAAGATCAGGGTGCCAAGGGGTTTCCTTCGCTGGGAAATTGCAAGGGCTTAAAGGCCAGCAGCTCTGAAATACGGGAGCAGAGACCTGGGGACAAGGCCCTTCCTGTGGGTAACAGTCGTGCTGAGTCCAGACCCAACCCTGGGATAGCCACAGTGCCAGTACCAGTCTGGGTCTGGGAATTCCATCCTCCTGTGGAGACAACCATCCTCCTATGAGCCAGTCCCATTCCGTGCTGTCCCCAATGCCCACACTCCCAAGCAGCCTCCCAGGGGCCGGACACTTCCAATGGACATACAGCTCAGCTCAGCCGAGGTTTGTACTTTATTTGGTGTCAGGCTGTGATCTGAGGTCCCTCGTTTAAATTGAGGCCTTGCAAGATGTGTAGCACAAGGCAGGCTGCAGCAGCAGACAGGCAGGGCTATTTTTACCCCAGGGAGCAAACAGGGAGCAGGCAGGATGCCCTTACAGGGAGAGGGACTGGGGCCAGGGCTGTCCTTCCAGGGACCAGGGCTGTCTCTCCCTGCTCCTGCTGACCACAACCAGCTCACACATCTCCCAAAGCAGTGCTCAAGGAAAGAAGCTCTTTGGGGTAAGGAAGGTCCTTTCCAGCTTCCCAAAGTGCCCACCTTGAGGGGCACTACCTTGGCCAGGCCCCCTTGTGCTGCTCAGGCCAGCCTGGCAGCAGGGCAGCGCGGAGGCTGTTACACGGCATTCCAAACGGAAAGGGCTGAGCATGAGCTTTAGCACGTGCTGCTGACACCAAAACCACCCCTCCAAGGCCTCCCAGGCCCCCAGCTTCTAAGGGGCTCCCCTCTGTCCCCTGGGGTTGGGCTCCTCAGATGAAACCCCACACTGGTGATGAGCTGGGGGCTGAGGGAGAGGCTCCTTTGAAGTCAGCCTGGGGAATCCATCAGGGCACAACCAACCCAAGGCTTTCCTGTGCTACAGAAACTGGATGCTTAAAATCCCACTTTTAACATTTCTCCCAGGAGTCGACTGATGCTGGAGCCATGCTGTTTCTTGACATTCTGTTTTTTGAAGAGGAGCTTGAATTTGAATAATGATGCTTTGACAGGAAAGCATCCTGCCTTGCCTGGTCTTTGCGCTGAGACTATTCCTGTCCCCAAAGAGACCCAGCCTGGCTGTTGGAGAGCGAGAGAGGCTGTGCTCGGGAACACAAGTCTGATCACTCGGAGTGCCAGTGCTCTCCCCTTCTCGCACCCACCCACGCCACAGAGGGATCCCAGCACCTCTTACTCATAAAGGCCACACACATAAGACAGGCCCGAAGGGCATCGTTACATGTCCATGTCTCACCATTATGTAATGGCTAATTTACCTTAATTACATTAAGCATATAACAAACTTTTACCTCATTCCTAAGATATTTATGCTGTTTATTCTTTTGCTCTGCCCCAGGTTTCTGGTGAGCAATTCCCACCTGGTTGAATAGTGGCCCATCACAGCACAGCCTGTTGCTACCTGGTTCACTTCACCCTGGAATTTGTAGTCTCCATACTGCTACCAATGTGCCAATCCCACCAGTGCCCCAGTTACCTCATCAGCACTTTGGGGGCATTTGTGAATCCTACACAGCTGCAGCCAGGCTGGACTCTGCCAGCTCTCCCCCCACCGCCTTCCTGCAGCCACTCATGTATCTGGTTCCCACGCCAGCTGCTAGAGGTGACGTTCTCCCCAGCCTTCTCTAATCCCCTCAGACTCACATTCTGTTCATGAGCCTATTAATTCCTGTCTGGGGCCCGAGAAAGAGAACTACAGCACCTCCCTGAGTCCAAGCAGGACCAGAAATCCAGGTGGGAACAAGAAGCCCTTTGCAAAGGTCCAGTGGCTCACAGAGCTGCTCCCTCACTGGTTTCCTCCCCATCATCTCCCTGGGGCTGGCTTCCTGATTTCAAAAGCATGGGAACAAGTGATCTCACTGCCAGCAGGACTGACTGTGCCATGCTGCCCTGGATCCTTCTCATCCTTGCTGTCCTCAGCTCCAGCTGCCCCGAGTGCTTTCCCAACCCTTCTCAGTTGTGGGAGCACCTCGTCACCCCAGAACTGTCTCCAGGACATTTCAATGGATACAGAGCCTTCATTCTCCCATCCAAAGCGCCCTCTGCAGCTGAACCAGCAGCATCCTTCATTCGCTGGAAGCATTTCCGGATGAGCTCTATGTTCCTCTGGGTTCTTGCAGCCAACAGGCTGGGACCCGATTTTCTCTTGCCGAGTCCAGAAGTGCCAGAGAGATGTGAAACACCTGGATCAGGCTGGGGGGTCGTGCTCATGCCTGCACAAAGGCACCCTCCTGTGCAAGGGGCATCTGTAGAATCAGAAGCCATTTGCTACAGAATCTGCTGGAAGTCATTAATTCCTTAGGGCCCTTCTCCCCACAGTGTTTGCACAAGCGGCCACCACAGGGATGGCAGCCAGCGTGCTTTCATTACGACTACAATAATTAGGATCAAAGGCTCAAGAGGCTTTGAGGGCCAAATAGCACCAGGGCAGTGCTAGGCTAATGGTTGGACTCAGTGACCTCAGATGTCTTTGCCAACAAAAATTATGATTCTATTATTCTATCCCTTACACTGTGGTACCTTGTACCGCTCGCCTTTGGGCAGGTGGGTGCTGTGCCCCTGCCCCTGGGGAAGCGTCCAGCACAGCAGGGCTGTGCAGCAGGACCCGTCCCACCCCGTCTGACCCGGCCTCGGGGCTGCCTCTTGCCTCTGCCCCTGCCTCAGCTCTCTGGCTCTGCCAGTTTATCGCTGCCCAATAGTCATCCTTCACCTTCAGATCTCACCAGGCTCCATAAAGGACACCCTGGCACCAGGACACTCCCGGCTGCCGGGTGGGCCCGTCCGCCCCCGAGGAGCAGATCCCCCTCTCTGGTCCCCACATGCTCCCGGCGCCCGGCCGCCGCCAGCCCCGCTGCTTCTGCCGGTGGCGCTGGCGGCAGCGCCGGGGCCTTGCTGCCATCCAGTGGCTGCTGCCGCGGGGATGGGAACTCGGCTCCGGCTGCCGCAGCACGGGGAACTCGCGCGTGTGTCGCTGTGCGTGGCTGTTCACCCACGCGTGTCAGTGTCTGCACACAGGAGCGCGTTTGTCTCTGCCCGTGCGGGCGCTGGCTGTGCCGTGAGCGGGGACACGGTGCCGCGGAGGGGCTGAGGCAGCCAGCGCAAGGACGAGCGTGTGCGTGTGCACGGGCATCTGTCTGGGAGCTGCAGCTGAGGGCAGACAACACAAGCACGTCTCTTTCCACAGCCACACTCACAGCCTCTGCCCTGTCCCCTCCGTGTGGCTCAGTGTCACACGCTCAGTCCTGTGAGCTCTCCAGTGAGCCTGAGCCCAGCGCACGCAAGCGGGCAGCAGGGCTGGCTCGGAAGGAAACGTGGCACTACTGCTCAGAGTGGCAGAGCCGGCAGCAGAACAGGGCAGCCAGGACCCACCCTGGAGCTCAGCATCTTCCCTGGCAGCCAGGACCCATCCCAGTCTGGCCTGGCTGTGCTCCGCATTCTCCCCAGCAGCCAGAATCCACCTCAGAGCTCAGCACCCTCCCCATCAGCCTTATGCTTCGGGTCTGGCTGTTCTGGGGCCACCTCGGGATGCTTCTCTCAGGGCTGCAGAGCCTTGGGGATGTTCAGACTGTGGCTGTGCCTTTCTTGGCCCAGCATGCTATGACAAGAAGGATGGGAGAACCAGGCCTGTTTCAGCTGCTGTGAGCTGTGCTCCTGCTCTCAAGCACACGGCTCCACTGGTGCTGAGACATCTTTGCTCCCTCTCAAGCCTCCATGTATCTGATGGCAGTGAACGGTGTTTGACAGGAGCCTTTTCTATCTGACGTCATTTATCTGCCACCCAGCTGTAGGCACAGAGATGGGAAAGAGGGAGATCTCAGCTTGGCATTTCCCTTGGGCATGGAAGTGCTCCAAGTGTCCTGCTCCTCAGAGCCCTCTCTGGTCTTTCGTGCGAGCTGTCAAGGGACCTGGTGGCTTCCATCACCAGGACATCCTGCCCCAGCAGCAGTGAACACAGGGCACAGGGACCTTCCCTACACCAGCCATTCCTGCTGGGTGTTGTAGGTCCCAGCTCATCTCACCACCTGCAGCTGGGGACAAGTGAGGTGCGGAGGCAGGCACAGGAGCAGAATGTCCTCTCCCAGAAGGCTCTGGATGGGGGACAGCGCAGGGCAGCCACGTGGGTGTCACTGGAGCACAGCTGGTTCCACAGCAACTCTGCAGCTGGATGCAGGGTTTGGGATGAACCCTCCAGAAGAGGGCTGAGTGTGTGTGTCACGTTCCAGCTCCTGTTTCCTACCCCTCTTCCAAGGTGTGCATTCTGGTGTCATAGTCAAGGGGATGGCAGCCAGTTCCTGGCCCCAGTATGACTGTAGGCATCTCCGAGGTGGGAGACTGCCCCAGCACTGGTGGGACAGGCAGTTCCCTCCCCAAAAACAGCACAGGGATATCATTAATTAGTACAACTCCTTCTCTATGTAACCTCGAAGGACTGTCCACCCTTGCTGCTGCTGGGAGGCCCCGACTGCCCCGGCACAGCCAGGCCCCACTCTGCCATGGCATTGCCCCATGCCAGCCGGCTCAGCACGTAAGGATCTGGAGGTGACAGGTCTACTTTTCCCTGGCCAGGCTGTGAGCAGTACTGTCCCCACAGACCCCCGTCACCCAGGGATATTCAGGCAGGCAGCTGGAGCCACAGGTCTGTGTTTGATTCCTGTATCCACAACAGGCTTACCTCATCTCCACAGCTTGACCAGCCTCCATCTTCATCCTTGACCATGCAAAACTTGGCAAGGGCAAGACTGTCCACCCACTTGGGCATCAACTGGGTAAGTGTTGAGCACGATTAAATTGTTCAATTGCTTTATATTCAACTGAACATAAAGCAACTTCATTCATATTAATAAAACCCACATTTCTGCAGTCACTCGAGTGAGTGTTTCAGGCAGGATTTACTGTGTGGCAGCTCCTGGCAATGCCACAGCTGGGCAGCCCATCACCAGTGTTAATTAAAGGCAGAATTGGAAATTATAACCATGGCTTTTCTGCTTCTGCTTTGTGATAAGTTACAATCCCTCTTGTAAATTAACACTTATAATGTCTCCCATAAATTAACAAGTGTAGGGAAGAAACAATCCCGAAACTGCAGGGGCTTTCCAGGGAAATGAATTGCTTTGCAGTGATGATAATTTCTTAATATCCCACATTAGGTGTTTTTTGAAGCCCAGCTGCTGTGTCACACCTCCTCCAGCAGCAACTTTTGATGCTGCGGCTCTTCCACCTTCATGGGAGAGACTGTGAGGGATGGGGGCACTCATCGACCCCAGGAGAGGGGTGGGGGGGATTCTTTTGGGCTGAGCCTTGAGCAAACACCAATCCCTGGCTGGTGCCAGCATGCTGGGAGCACAGGGTGGATGGGGGCTGAAGGAGAAGCTCCTGTATCTTCCAGGGTGGCCACAGGCGAGGGCCGAATCAGGCACTCCTCCTTGAGACGCTGCCACAGATGTCCAGGGCAAGAAGGTCTCCAAGGCTGCCTACCTGCTATGTGCCCACCATGGGAATTTGAAAACAGGTATGGGAGGTTGGGCAGAAGAAATGGGCTGAGGGAAGGGTCTGAGTGGGGTGGTATCCCCAAAATCCCTCCAGACAAGCCTCAGAAACAGAGGACCTGCTTGGTACCCAGCCAGGAGGAGCCAGGAGAGTCCAATGTGCTCTTGGGTCACTCCAAACAAACATATCTGCAGCCCACTGTGCTCCCATCATGTGACCATTCAGCCCCCAGAGATGAGCCTGGAGGGGGATGTATCTCTTGCATCTCCAGCAGCACCCCAGGAAGCCCTGCCAGAGGACTGGGACATCAGCATCAGGTCTGTGGTGGCACCAGTAATGGGTTTACCTGCAGGGCGAGCAGGTGCCAGGCAATAGCACCTCAGGCTAAATCCACTGCTGCTGCTGTGAGCTGGCAGGGTGGGTGTATTGGCAAGCCCTGGGGTAGCACCCACACACCTGGCTCTCCCTTCCTGAGGAACACTGGCATGACGACCTGTTTCCAGCCCCAAAGTCTTTTCTGAGGTGATTCTCCTATGAAGAGAAGCAGAAGCCATGACCTGGCCTGTCCTTAGGAACCAAGGTCAGCGCACAGGTCTGCTTCCCTCAGGCATGTCCTGCAAGATCTTGGCTCTCCTGATGTTCCCAAGGAGTGGATCTCCCAACGGCAAGCTCTCACCAGCCACGGAGAACAAAGGGGTGTCCAGACACACTCCAGGCCTACATGGGACAAGGGAAATGGCTTTAAAGTGAAAGATAGTAGATTAAGTTTGGATATTAGGAAGGACCTCATCCCTGTGTGGGTGATGAGGCCCTGGCACAGGCTCCCAGAGAAGGTGTGGCTGCCCCATCCCTGGAAGTGTCCAAGGCCAGGTTGGACAGGGCTTGGAGCAACCTGGGATACTGGATAGTGTCCTTGCCCATGGCAGGGGGTGGAACTAGATAGGCTTTAAAGTCCCTTTCAATCCAAACCATTCCATGAGTCTAGGATGCTATGACCATCCCCGTAGGGTCTGCACAGCCCTGTGAACGAGTGCGTGGTTTCAAGTCACAGGCAAATAAAGAAGAGGCTTTGGCCACCTCCCACCTCACGTCAACATGTGCCTTGAACTACCAGCTTGGGATAATACCAATATGGCTGACACCTCTTCTGCCAGCAGATATGAGGAAAAATGGCAGCACTGATGGGGCTGGCCCACAGGTTGTCACAAAACTGCCTCTTGGTGTGCACAAACCTCCTTCTACTTGGGCCTTTTCATCTGGACAAAGTGTTTCCCTCCAAAATGGCTTGAAAGAGGGACTCACAGCCAAAAGCACTTCTTATAGTTCAAAACGTTCAAAATTGGAGTTTATTGCTATGAGGAGGCAGCTCACAAGTCTCAGGGGAAAGATGCAATGTCTCATTGAGTATTTGCACATTCTTTCAAATGCCACCAAAAATAAGACATTCCTGGTACTTGCCACGACTGCCAACACGAGCTGGAGCACAGAGAAGCCCCACAGAGGTGAGGATGAGGAAGGGAAGCACACACACACACACACACACACACACACACACGTGTGTGCAGGCACACGGGTGCCTGGGAGTTTGTGTCCCCTTGAGCCCACTGCAGGGAGGAGGGATGGCTCCCACCACCTCGTGTATCCTCTGCAGCAACTCAGCTGCCCCATCTGCACAATACCGCTCTGCACCGCAGTGAGCCGCTCTGGGGTGGCTCATCTCCCTGAATGGAGACCCCATCCCAGGTGACTGAGCCTGCTGGGTCCCCATCCGTCTGCAGGCAGGAAGGCAGAGCTACAGTCACCAGCCCTGGGGCTGCCCCGATCTCCCAGGGGTGCTGCGGAACTGGGGACAGGGTGTCTGTTTGTGGAACACTGGGAAAAGCAGGACAAAAGAAAGGCAGGCAGCTCCTCAGGTCCTCGTGCTGGGTGCTGGGCAGCAATGCCTCCGTGTCCCACCAGAACATCCTGGCTCCTGTTCAGGCAGGGGGGGACAGGACCCCTCCTCACAGCCACACGTGGCCCCCAAGACTGCCCACCCATCTCCCCCCGTGGCTGGTGGCTTACGTCAGGCAGCAGATGGATCCTGTGCCCAGCAGGCTGGCATGGGGGTGGCACCGGCGGTGCCTGCAAATACCACGGCTGCTGACGGTGCTGGTTATTCTTAGCACCCGTGGAGGCGCAGGGGGGGGTCGCCTGGCAGGGGCCTGGCACTGGCGAGCTCCCCTGGAGCAGATGGCCCAGTGGCATGAGCCAGCTCTCACCACGGCACCAGTGGGGAAGGAACAGGGAAGGCAGGATAGGCAGATTGCACCCAGAGCTCTGCCTGGCGCTGACCCAGCTGCAGCAGGGTCTTTGAGGAAAGGAGGTGATCTGGATACCACCTGAGAACAGGACAGGGTGCATCTTCTCTCCCAGACTCCACAGGGAGGGCCCTCCCAAAGTGAGCACTGGGGAGAGGGACTGTGGCTGCGGGACCTGGACAGGTGCCGGACAGACAGATGGCACATGGCTGGGGACATGGCTGGCACAGAGCTGACTGAACCCAGGCCCCCACAGCCCCACACATTCCCCCTGTTCTCTCCTTCCCAATCCACTACCCTCTCTTGTCCGGGGGGCTGCAGGAGAAGTCGGGGCAGGACTGGAGTCCCTGCCTTGAGCTGGGAGGAGAACACCCCGCGTTTCAGCCAGGAGTAGGGAATCCCTTTCAGAGCCGAGGGAGCCCCTTTGAGTGCAATGCCCTTTGGGGCCAAAGCTGTCCCTGCCCTCCTGGTCTGCCCCAGACCCAGCTGAGTCCCCACTCCCTCCAGCATGCCACCCTGTGCCGGTTGTGGCTTAGGGCTGCAATGACATGTCTGGGTGTGGAGCACGTGGGTGCCCTTGAGGGAAGCGGCTGTGCAGAAACTGCACTGTCCCAGTCCCGTGAACAGCAGGACCCAAAAAGGCCAGAGCTAAACATAGAAAACCTACTTTCCAGCTGCCGCCACCAGCTGATCACCTTGAACCACCATGTGGCTCCCGGATCTGGGGCTTTAGGAAGCTTATCGTGGCTTGCATGTGAGAACGTGGCAGGCCATGATGTGTGCCGGTTGCAGATGAGGAGCAAGGAGCTGATGGCCGGGGAGCAGCCCCAAGCCCTGTGTGGCGGCTCTGGTGCAGCTGGAGGGGCCGTGGGCGAGGAGGCACAGCCAAAGGGCACAAGGAGCCTGCAGGAGTCAGTGACCTGCACCCGGACCCCCCGGGCCCGGGGCAGAGCCACTGGGGGAGCCGTGGCCGAGGAAGGGGTGCCAGCCCTGGGCGCGTGTCCTTCCCCCCGTGCCCACGCGGTGGCAGCAGCCTCCCGCGGCCCGCGGCCACCCGCCCACGGAGCTCGGCGTGGGGCTCAGCTCCGCCCAGGGTGCAGCCGGAGCGCAGCGCTCGGGGGCCGCTCTGAATCCGGAGGGATGGAAGAAAAGAAATCTCAGCACCCTTCCTGTTTCCGTGGGTCCTGGCAGCATTGGAGTCACCAGGGACCCCCCTCACTGGCCCCTGCCACACGGCAGATGGGTAAGGCTCAATTCCCCTTCCCTCCCTCATCACCCACTAGAAGGCCTGAGGAAGGAGCTCAGAAACAGCGCTCAGCATCCACCAGTGCATAGAAGGAGGGGACACTCCTGGGGCAGTTTGTGGGTCGTCCGTCCTTCAGGAATTCACCTGTTTTCAGCATCGTCCCAGGGCTGACGGTTCCCCCCGCCCACACCTGGACCCCACGCTGATGCCACCTCCACCGGGAGCCGGATCCTGCCGGTCCGCAGGTCTGACGGGGCCTGGCATGGGAAGCCCTGCCCGAGGTCACCGTGGCAACTCTCTCAGCTGTGGATTTGTGGTGGCCGCTGTCTCATTACTCCCCTGGTTACTAATGGCCTGGAAACTGCTTCATCCTCATGGGACGCATTTTCCTTCTTCACGCTGAACAGGGAACAGGAATGTTTGTTGGCCACTCCTGCCGCTACTTCAGTGGCAGCAGCTACCCCGTTAACAGCCCCGGCAGGCAGTGCGCTGCCACCGGGACCCCTGCTGTTCCAGTGCTCTGGTGGCTTTGCCCGGACAGATTTTGACCCGGTTTTATCTCTTATCAATCCTGCGCCCTTCAGACACGCTGCGATCCTCCGATCGCTGCTTCCTGCTGCTCCTTCCACCAGCCCTTTTGCAACCCCGCTGTACAGACCCTCCTGCCTCCCCTCTGTCCTGCCTGCCCATAGCGGGCTTCCCCAGCCTGCCTGCTCCTCCCCTCGGCAGCTCTGCTTTCTTGGACCCTTGCCCAGCCCTTCCCCGCCAGCTCCCGGTTGTTTATCTCTCTGAAGGCTGAGGGCTCCCCGAGCTGGTCCCCAGGGCTCATTGACCGGCAGCGATGGCAGCCCAGCCCCGCGGCCCCCCTCTCACCCCATCTCTGCGTGTGCTTCGAAGCCGGGACCTTGTCACCTTCCCGAATCCCATTCCGAGGGTCCCATCCCAGTCGTCCCCGCCTCTCTGAAGTGTTGTCCCATGCCCCAGCGCCACTAGGACAGCACCGTATGACCCAGACATTCTTCGTCAGCCCCCCAGTGTGGGTCACTGGTGGCAGAAATGTTTACCCTGAGACGCAACAGTGCCGGAGAAGCCACTTCTCCTCCTAGAAATCCCCATTTTCCCTCGCATATCTCCGAGCCCCAGCCACCTGCCGCGAGTCTCAACGCGCCCATCCATAGCCCCCAGGCTTCGTGCGTTCCACTCATGCCTGGCTTGGCTCCGGGCGAGGCGGCTCCCAGATGTTCCCAGCAGTGGAGCCAGTCCTTCCTGGCTTTTTCCCCCATCCTGGGGCCTTTCATCCCGTGTTTCCTCTTTCCAGCCCCGTCTCCGGAGCCACGCGGGCTGCCGGCGTCAGTGCTTCGAGGAGTGATGCCGTGGGCAGCGCCAGCCTCCTGAGCCCCCACGTCGCCCCCGGAAAGCACAGAGCGGAGCGAGGGTCCCCCCCGGGAATGGGGCACCGTGGCCCTTTGTCACCCCATGTCACCCCATGTTACAGTTCGCCAGCTTCTCCCGGGCCCGCGCGTGGGGTGCGTACGCTGCGCTGCCGGGGAACGGCTGCTCGGGGCGGGCGGAGCGGAGAGGGGCTGGGCCGGGGTGGAGCGGGGCCGGGGCGGAGCGGCGAGGAGAGGAGCGGAGCAGCGGCGGGAGGCGCGGGGCCGGGGCGGGGCGGAACCGGGGCGGGGCCGGGGCCCGGGCGGGCGGGGCCGGGGCGGGGCGGAGCGGGGCTGGGCGGGGCCGGGCGGGACCGGGGCGGGCGGAACGGGGCCGGGGCGGGCGGGGGCCGCTCGCGGCGCTCGACACCGGGCGCGTCCTGCAGCCGCTCGCCCTCCGCGGCCCCGGGAGCGGCCCCGGCGGCGCCGCCGTGGCCAGGCGCGGGGACACCCGGGATGTCCTCGTCGCCCGCGGAGGAGTGCCGGTCGCCCGTGGGGCTGGACTGCTGCAGCTGCTGCTTGGACCTGGCCAACCGGAGCGGGCTGGAGGAGGGGGCCGGGGGCGAGAACAACAACCCGGGCAGCCCCACCGTGAGCAGCTTCCGGCAGCTGCGGGAGCAGCTGGTCCGACAGAACCTCAACACCGACAAGCTGAGCTCCATCATGCGCCAGGACTCGCTGGAGCCCGTCGTGCGGGACCCCTGCTACCTCTTCAACCAGGGCATCTGCAACAGGAACATCGACCAGACCCTGCTCTCCATCCTCCTCCTCTTCCACAGGTGGGTGTCACCGCCGGGAGCCTGGGAGCCGCCGGGGGGCCGGGCGCCCTGGGGCAGCGAGCTCGGATCTGGCAGTGGTGTGGCGCTGGCAAGAGAGGGGGACTTGTGTGACCCCCGGGCTGGGGGGTGTCAGCGCCAGTGGGATCTGGGTGGGGAAAGGCACGAGTGGCCGCGTCTGGCACAGAGTCCGTACATGGTGCCAGCCCATCTCTGGGTGCGGGTCCGGGTGGCTCTGCTCCGCCATGCCCGCCGTGCCCGTCTTGTGGTGCCCTGTGTCTGCCGGACAGTGACAACAGCCCCCAGCTGTGTGTCTTGGCCGCTGGACTCTGTGCTCATCTCCGTGGCTACCTCTGTCCACACAGACAGTGCCCGCAGGGGCATGGATAGTGTCCAGCGACAGACAGGCATCGGCCCCATCCTGCGTGGAGAGCGCAGCAGGTTCCTTGGGAAGCAGCTGTGCTGCCTCGAAAGCCATCTTGAGCGTCAGTGAGAGCCTGGGTAAGGAACCCGAGAGTCCCAGTGCCAGCTCCTGCCCTTTTGGAAGCTCCCCTGGCCCTCCCCGGAGTGGAGACAGGTTTGGCCTGGAGTGGTCCTTCCCGTCCCTGGAAAGTGGCTCTGCCCTGCCCGAGCTAGTCTCGGGGCTGCTCTGGGCAGGCTACCTCTGTCCCCACACCCGGGCGTGCTGGGGGCTGCTCCCATCCATTCCCTGGCGGACTGAGGAGGCAGGACCGCGGGGTCTGCCCTGCTCCCCTCCTCTAGCAGTGAGGACAGAGGAGACTGAACAGGAGGTCCCAGCGGCTACCACTCCGCAGGCTCCCCAGCCCTGATGAGGTGAGCCCCAGGGGCGAGGAGTGGACAGAGCTGTCTCAGGTCCTGCACTGGCGCTGTGTGGGTCTGGCTCTGGTGACAGAGAGAGCTGGTGACACCCTGTGGGGGAGCAGCCTGTACTGGGGCTAGCAGGTCTGGATCTCCCCAGTTCGGCCTGGGAGAGCCGAGCTGGGCCAGTAGTGCCACAGGTGCCCGAGGCTGCCAGTATCTTCAGCGGGTGGGACACATCCACCACCCTGAAGGGACCTGTGGCCCATCAGTGCGACAGGTACAGATGTCTGCATGGCTGGCACGGCAGGCAGCGGCTCTGGGGCTTGCTGCTCCGCCGTGGGAGGGTACAGCGCAGGGGGAGCAGCATCCACGCGTTCAGAGACACCTCGCCATCCCCTTCCCACCCTACACGCACATGCACCGTGGGCGCGCTCCCGGGCTGTGCGCGGGTGGGCTCACACGTGGCTGCCCCACGCGTGTGAGCCACCCCGGCGTGCCCGCCCCCTCGCCCAGCCAGCGTCTGACGCTGAGAGGCTGCTGCTTCGAGCCGGCCTTGACGGAGACGCTCTTCCTGCACTTACATAACGCCGAGCTGCCGCTCAGGTGGGAAGGGAGGAGCTGGGACACCCGCCAAGGCACCGGTACCTGGCCCGTACGGGGAGCAGTGAACCTACCCAGCTGGGAAGGAACGGGAGCGAGAAGTTCCCCTCTTCCCTGGGAGGCTGCAGCAAGTTGGCACCGTCGGTGAAGGGGGAAGCGACACACAGTCCCCAGCACGGGCTGCCAGGGCTGGGGTCAGAGCCAAGCACCTGCGCTGCTCTCTGGGGCAGTCAGTGACAGTGCCTATGGGCCAGAGGCCACTGGTACGGGCACAGCAGGCTGCTTGCGAATTCATCCCTGCTGGAGCAGGACCTGTGGTGCTTCTGGTGAGGTAGGGAGTGAGCAGAGATGCCAGGGGACAAGGATTTCTCCCTGTCGGTGCCCCTTAGCACTCCTTGCTGCCTGTCTTCCATGCCCTGTTGTGTGATGTGTCCCAAGAGGCTCCAGGCATTGTGTTAGTGACAGGCTGTGCCATAGTGTGGTGCAAAGCTGTGTCCCTCTGTCACACCCAGTGTCCAGGCACCTTGGTCTGGAGGCTGCCTGGGTGATCCCCCATCACCCCTAGGTGCCACAGCATGGGGGAGCCGGGTGCACGGCCCCAGGCACTGGAGCCAGGTGTGCCCACACCTGTGTTTGCAGTTGTTTTGCTCCAGCCTGAACTTTCTCCTTCTGGGGAATGAGCCAACACATCCAAGAGGAGATAGCATACACAGCAGAGGATTGTGGGTGCCAGAGGAACACCCCGATAACATGCCTGATAAGGGCACCCTGCTGCTGGCACCAGGGAACCCAAACCATTTGGTGCCCCTTGTTTTGGCTAATGTGCTCCTACAGCAACACGGGAGGAGGGGAAAGTTGCGTGGATACGCATCCTTGTGTGTGGCCGATGTCCAGGACAGCACGGGATCCCCAAAATCCTAAACCCAGAGTTTAGTCTGGCTCGGGCTGGCTGGAGACAACTCAGTCAGGGTCAGAACAGTGCTGGGCATCTCAGACAACACACATTTCAGCATGTCCAACCTGTCTCTGGGGGTTTCTCTGGCTGGGTGGTCCCTGCCAGACTCTCCATACCCTTTGCTCACAGCAGGGCTGTTGTCAGGGATGCACAAGGAAGGGATGCTCTGGACCAATTGCCTCCAGGGCTGATGCTCCTGCAGAAAGCCCTGCTGTTCCAGGAGCGCACGGGATCCTGTGTGGAAAGGGCTTCTCCCCGCCATGTCCTCACACAGGGCATCACAAACTGCTCTCCAGGGAGATCTCAGCAGTGCCAAGGAACCAAGCTCACATGGGAGCACCAGGTATAGGGAGGACAGCTGCCACCACCCTGGCTGGGCACACCTTCTCCCTGCAGGTGCCAATGAAGTGGGCAGAAAGGTCTTTGCCATCCCTCTGTAATGCCAACGTTATCCCAAGATTGCTCATCCCAGAGCCAGACACAAGCCCAATTGAGTGTGGGCCAGGGAGAGCAGGCCTGTGGCCACGTGGCTCCTTTCCCTGGGCCAAGGGGCTGAAGGGAGCCGGTGGTGTGGGAGGAGGTCAGCACTGCGGGGGAAGCAGCACCCCGGGTGTGTGCTGGCACATGATCGAAGCGGGCCCTGCCTGGCTCTGTGTGGGGAGAGGAGATACGTGCCAGCCTGCTTGCCCACATCGGCCAGCCATGCTTTGGGCTCTGAGGGGACACCTCTGCATAGCCAGATCATCTGCAGGCACTGCCAGACCTGCTGCTCCATCCAACAGGGTGGGCAGTGACCCATCCTTTGGTCTGAGCCATGAAAGGAGCTGGGGGCCACCTTCTCCCAGGCCTGGGCAAGCTAAGGGAGTCACGGGGAGGCAGGGAAGCTCTGTGTGAGTGGTTGGGGGAAGCATGAATTTGGGCAAAGCAGGGCAGCACTGCCTTTCCCACTGTAAGGTCAGGCCAGCGAGCAAGAGCTGCCTGGGCAGCAGTACCAGGGTGGCATTTGTGTCACAGCACCACTTGTTCCCGTCTGTCGGGTGTCACTTCACGGCAGCAATGCAGGAGGAGGGGAGCCAGGGCATAAAGGGCATCCCGGGGTGGCAGGGCCAGGGCAAGCATTCCAGCTGGTCGAGTGGGCTGGAGCAACAAGGACACATTGATGGGGAGAGGGGCCATGTGTGAGCGTGAGAGAGGTGTGGGTGTGGGACCGAGCTGTCCTACTCTCCTCCTTCTGGCCCTGGGACAACTCTGCCAGGGAGGGGGCCAGGAGAGCCCCCCTGCCCTCCAGAACCATGCACCAGGGCTTTGTTTGTTTTGCTCCCACAGGACAGAGCTGCACATGGCCTGACCTGTGGCCTGCAGTGTTGGTTGCAAGCCCTGCACACCACCGAGGTGCTGGGGAGATTTTGTTTCAGTGGCAGGAGTAGCTTGTAGTGCTGGGAGGTGCCGACCTTGGTGTACCCAAATCCTCCCACCATCGGGAAGATGTCAGGCAGGCAGCTGGCTGAGCCTGCTGTGGTCTCCATCATGGGCATCCCAACACCTTGGGACCCCCACCCCATGGCCCAGCAGACTTGGGGGCCATGTCCCTGCAGACCAGGCTCACAGGGGCTCTGCTATAGCACACTGGGTTCAGCGTGGCTCGGCAGGGCTGGCAGCAGCATGCGCCACACCATGCACCGTGCCTGTCCCTGCCTGCTCCTGCAAGATCCAGCCCCCTCCAGAAGGATATTCCCAACATTCTCTGAAGCACAGGAGAGCCCTGCTCAGCCCCTCCAGCCCCTTGGGTGGGAACCATTTGCCCTGACCACAAGGCTACGGCCAAGGGGGCTGGCACAGCTGAGCCAGTCTGGTGATGCCAACATCAGCTTCTCAGGAGCCTGTTCTCTTGGTTCGCTGGGGATTCTCCAGCACTACCCATCTGCTAGGGCAGGCACTTGGCTCTGCACAGGCAGAAGTACGTGTCCCAAGGTCAGGCAGGGATGACAGCATGGCCCTATGGGGAAAAGGCTGGCCAGGATTTTTTTCTGGCTTTGAACTGTAAAGATGAGGAAGAGGTTGGAGCTGAAGGAGGCTGCAGGGGTCTGCCCTGATCCCAGCATCATGCCCCCTCCCTCCAGCATCACACTTTCCCTTCCTGGTGAGACATGGCCTGATCCTGGATGGTCTCTGCTGGGACGTGACACCACCTCTCTGGCCACTGCCCAGCACAAAGAGGGTTAAAGCTGACTCTGTACTTTGGGGGAGCACCATGACCTGCATGGGACCAAAGGGCTTGGAAGAGCTTGGGATATATGTTGTCAGAGCCTGGCAGCCATGTGTGTGCCCAGGGGACATGACGGTGCATGGGTCTGTGTGCTTTATGTGGACTGCCAAGGTGAGTGAGGCTCTAGGTGGATCCTGCCCTTGGGAAGGACTGAGACCCTCGTGGTAGAGGGCAGAGAATCACAGAACCCTTTAGGTTGGAAAAGACTTCTGAGATCATCATCTCTAACTTTACCCCAGGGTGCGTGTCGAGGAAGAGGGCTGGAGAGGCAAGAGAGGCTACAACCCATCTCGATGCTTTGCAAATGAGCTCTGAGTTATATTTATCCAGGTGCTGCACATGGCTGGCTTTGGGACAGGATATCATCCTCTGTCTGTATGCTGAGTTCTATATATATATATCTATTTGAGGGGGCTTTTGCTGCAGAATGACTCTGGCAGCAGAGAAGAAACTCTGGGCTCTCCAGACTCCAGGATCAGGGTGGGATCCAGTCCTTGCCAGCCCCACCCGCAATTCCCTGGGGATGGCAGCCAGATTGGCAGAGGGTGGCAGATGCCATGGGGCAGGACAAGACATTTCCGTGCCCTTAAGTGCGACCATCACAGTGATATGCCTGTGAAATGGAGCAGGACTGCTCCAGGTGGTTTGGAGGCAGGGGATGGTCTCAGGTTGTCCCCAAGGGTTGGCATAAGTGAGATAAGGGCTGGCTGCTGAGGTCGGGCAAACAGAGAGCCACGGCAGCGCCACAGGTATACATCCTGCCAGCAACCGATTGTCTTTCACATTGTTATTGTTCTGAAATGTCAGGGACGGCAGGGTTTCAGCGAAGGTCCCTGATTTGAAATGCCCGGGATTCCTTGCAAAGGCCAGGCGGGGTATTAATAACCGTCTCTGCTGAAGCTGTGCCGCCCTACATGTCCTTGCCTGACCTCCTGCGGGTGCTGGCTCATGCTCCAGCCGAGTACAGCTCCTCTGCCCCTGGCCCCCGCCGGGTCTGGTCTGTCCGGGCTTCGCACCCCCAACGGCGTCCAGCTGTCCCTCGGACATTGTGCGGCTGCTGGGGCTCTTGCTGGGGCTCCCCCCCAAGCATTCGGCCAGGCAGGAGAGCACCAGGACCTGTGAAAGGGCTCGAGGGGTTCCATAAACAGGGCTTATTCTGGGCTGGAAGAGCAGATTTGGGTAGCGTGGGGTGCGCTGCACAGCTCTCGCAGCTCCCCTGCCTCCGTCCTCATTACATAACAAGCTGCCTCCCAATTAGCGAGCGGGCACTCCCGCACGCCGCAGGGCAGCAGCTGCCAGCGCCCAGCAGGGCTCCGGAGCGCCCGCTCTTGCCTGAAAAGGGGCCTGGGATTGTTTTTGGAGGATGCCAGAGGCCCTGCTTTGGGGTTCCTCTCTCGGGCTGGGGATCCCTGCAAAGCTGAGTGAGGGGCTGGGGGAGGCAGAACGCAGGCTGGCAGCCCCCTCCCCACCTGCCGTGGGGTTTAAGGGCGCTGCGTGGCCCTCGTGCTGCAGGGGGTCCCTTCAGTGTCGCAACCACCTATGCTCTATCCCCACTCCCCTGAAACTGGACCAGAAAAGAGCAGCCAGGATCTGGGGGTGATCCAGCTGGGGCTGTCCAGGATGACACAGTAAGCTAAGAAGCAAGGACAGTTCTGGAGGTCAGAGCCATGGCTGGCAGGAGCCCCGGGGCAGGGCGTGGGTAACCAGGAGGCGATAACAGCGAGTTCAATGACAGGAGTGCAGCCCCGGCCCGTGGGTGTGAAACGCTTTGCTCTGCGGACAGATTTGTGGATTAAAGCTCTGCCAAGGGTTCAGCCTGCCGTCCTCCCTGGGGCTGGGCATCCCTGGTCCATGGGAGCGGGTAGCATGATGGGGGTTAGCTGCACTCCCCCAACAGCCAGCCACGCTGCTCAGAGAAAGCTGCAGGGTTTTCACTGAGCTGTGCCGTACCTGGCACCCTCACCTCAGTGTTCGGCAGCTGTGGGACACTTTAGGGGGAGCAGTGAGGTGCAAGGGTGCCCCACGGCCCCTGGCAGGGCACCCACCGGGGCGCCTGCACTGGGTTGGCGGCAGCATGGGGCTCGCGTTGACAAACACCAGCAAGGTGGGATGTTTGGCCACATGATCCAGGGCTGGTAACAACCAAATGAGCCCTTTTTCCTCTTCCTCTCCTATGCCAGCATGCCTGGGGAAGCCGTGACTCTGGGGGCTTCCTATATGGTGAGAAGGACTTGGCTGGAACTGGGTCCTCTCTGACCTCCCCTCCTCACACTACTGCTGGGACGCAACTGCTACTAGGGGCAAAGGAGGAAGAAGAGGGTCTGGTGACAAAGTTAAAGAAAAATTGCAGCTCTCAGCAGGCTGGCTCGAGGGTGTGCACTCGCATGCTAGAAAAAACAGAACTGGGAGTACAGCCAAGTATCTTTATCGGAGGAAGCAGGCAGCCCCACAGCTGGACACAGGAGCCTGCCAGGGCTCTCTCCACCACCCCACACTGCCTCCAGCCTGACAGGTTGGAGGAGTCTCCACACCACAATCCCTGCCCATGCCTGCCGCCTGGCAGGGTGGGTCACCTGTGTCCCCTGCCCATGGACACAGAGCTCACTCTGTCTCCACTGGGCATGAAGGGAAGGAGGGCATGTCAGCCTTCCCAAGGGTAGGTTCCCCTCCAGCCTTCCCTCACTGAAACCCTCCCTGGGCTTCCCCAGCATGGCAGAGGCCACCACCTCTATGCGGGCCGCACATGACTCTGGTGTCTCCTGGCTTGGGACTGGGACCAGGCAAGGCCAGCAGCACCGGCTCTGCAGGCAGGGGGTGCATCCCTACCCAGGCACTTCCAGGTGTGCCCAGGAGTGGTTACCCTCTGCTCTGGAGCAGCACATGCTCTGAGTTGGGCGATTTATGACCCCTCCAAGGCTCTGATGGGCATGACCTGGGTCCCCATGTCACAGGGCTCTTGGTTGCATGAGGCTTCTGCATGTCCCACGCAGCTCCTGGAAGGCACCAGTTGGGCCGGGGGGTAGTGTCAGGCCTCAGGGAGCAGCTCAGCCAGGGAATCTCCAGGAGGAGGAAACCAAGATCTGGACAACTGGTGTGCTCTGGCACTGCTAGGCTCGCAGCCCTTGGGACTGGCACAACAGCCCCATGCCAGTGCCATAGGGCAGGCAGTTGCTGTTCAGGATGCTGGGATTGGCATGGCAGATGACCCAGCTGCCTGTTTGCCCGTGGGCAGCCCCTGGCATTACCTCTCCTTTCCCAGAACCAGGACAGAGCTGCTGGACAAGACCTGGAGCCCCTCAACCCTGTCCCACACCCAGCCCTTCCTGCCATAGTCTCCCACAGGCCCCAGCCATCACCAGTGTCCCCAGCCGCACTTCCCTCTGTTCCTGCAGGGCACATCTAGGATGCCCTGGCACTGGCATCCCCAGTCCCTTGGCTGGCACCACCACAGTTGCAGGATTTTGGGCTGTGACAGGCAGAGTTTTCTTAGCTGTGTGTTTGCAAGCAGTAGCTTTTCCTCTCCCACTCTGCTCTGACCCTTGGAGCGGGAGATCTGGCTCTGCAGAGCAGCCTGGGCAGCCTTGGCTCTGCGCCTTTCTCAGTTTGCTCTCCAGTGTCTCTGAGGCCAGGCTATAAACATTTCCCACGCCTCAGACCCTCTGAAGGGCCTTCCTCCCATTGAGCTGAGTCCTTGGGAGAGAGCAAGCCAGGAACGCTGCTACGGAGCTGTGAGCACAGCCTGGAGCAGAGGGAGAGCCAAGCCTGGGGAGCCAGGGCTGCTCCTGAAGCCCCAACCACCCCTCCGGCTCCATCGGCCGCTGCCAGGACAGGAGCATCCTCTGGTGTGTGGCACTGCAGTGCCTGGTGCAGGTCCAGCACGCAGGGCTCAGCACAACAGCATGTCTTGTCCCTGGGGCTGTGGGCAGAGGGCATGTCCCCTGACCCACAGCACTGTGCAGGTATGGGATGCCAGGCAGCGAGAGATAATCCCCTCATCCTGCACCCTATCTCCCCTTGCTCCAGCCTGGCAGAGCCCTGTTGGGGCTGCAGAACTCCAAGTCCCATTGCTGAGGAGGGGGTTGTCACTTAATGTCACCCAGTAGGGAGGGCTGGCATCTTCTTGGCTGAGGCACAGGCTGTGTAAGGGCTGAGGGGCTGCTGGCACCTTTGGGGTGTCCTGCAGGGCCACTGCTGGGGTGATATCATCATTGGCTGGTGTCACCACCTCTCCTCAGTGCTCGATGACAGCCACTGGTGCTTTTTTTTCCCCAGAGAGCACACCAATTAGTGTCACAATTAGCCTGTATTGCAGCTGCTGTCACTGTTACCAAAATATCCACAGGCACGAGCCGGGCCCGGCCTGATGAACCTCCTTTCACTGTGTATAGATGCAGGAGCTGCCATGCTGCTGCCTCAGGGATGAAGTTCACAGCACTGGCCCCTCTTGCCCAGCCTCCTCCAAGCGCCCATCACTGCGGCCTCTGGTGCCATAGGGTGAGTCCATGGCGCCCTGCTCTTTAGGAAGAGCAAGGTGGTGTGTTGCCCACCCTGCTCTGCTTGGAGGAGCAGGAGCAGGTGGTGGGAGAGGAGGCAGCTGCCAGCAGCCTGGCAAGGCCAGGGCCATGGTATGCTAGGAAAGAGCCCCCCACCACTTGGGGTGCAGCTGGAGCCCCATGTAGGACCCTGCTGCTGTGGGGGCATTGGGGCAGCTCAGAGGGGCTCCTGGGGAGAGCTGGCACAAAGCAGGATCCAGCAGAGCTGGGAGCTGCCACTCCCACTGTGGAGGTGCCAGCAGGGCTGCAGGTGACACCCGTGGGCTGGGGGTGCCCTCCCGCTATGCAGGGGCACGCGGAGCTGCCCTGCACCGTGCCGCTGACGCCAGGGGTGCAGGCAGGGCCGTGCGTCAGCTGTTAGTCAGGGCAGCGTGCGCAGGGGGTGCTGGCAGCGCTCGTGCATCTCCACGCGGAACAGCAGCATTTGTTTGGCACACAGAGTGTGTGTCACAGGGTCACAGAGGCATTCAGGTTGGAAAAGACCCCCAAGATCATCAGCTCCAGGTACTAAACTAATGTGCTTGCACATGTGTGTGAGCAGGGCACACCGATGTGCACAGGCATGTGCAGGGTGTGCCCCTGTGTGCAGGGCACACGCTTGTGTGGGCTGCAAACACACGTGTGTATGCAGGGGTGTGGGCGTGCTGTATGTGCACGCACGTGTGCAGGCAGGACTCGCTTGTAGAGGCTGCAAGGTGTGCCGTGGGTGTGTGCGCCCAGCAAAATGTTCAGGAGCCCCGTCCCCACGTGAGGGTGTGGGGCTGCGAGGGGGCTGCAGCCCCCTGCCCAGCCTGACGTGCCCTGGCTACAGGCTGCGTAGGGATTCCTCATTTACTGAGTGCCAGGAAAGAAACTTCTGCTTCTTCATCCCTCCAGAGCGTCCCTCGCTGTGGCCTCTCAAAGGCCGACAGCATCCTGCCCAGCCTCAGACTGAGAAGCCCATGTCCTGAGCAGCGATGTGGGCAGGGCTGGGTGGAAAGACCCAGGGAGACTGCAGGGAAATCAGTGACTTACTCTGGTTTATTTTTGCAATAGACCCAGCTCTATGGGAAAAATATTGGAGGTGGCAGAGCTGAAGCAATCTCCCCCCAAAGCATTTTCCAGCTTCACTCCAGCAGCTGCAGAACTCCTTGGTTTTTTCCTCAGTCCTTGGTGCCTGAGTGCTGCATCAGAAAGGTACCAGGCAGGGACCGGGAACCTCAAGCTGTGAGAAAAGGACCACCAGCCAGGCTCTGGTCTGCCTGTTCTGGAGCCCTTGGTCCCTGCCACTAATGATTTAGGGCTTCCTTTGGGAAGGAGGCTGAGCCAGGACTCAGGGGCCAGATCACAGGAGGTGGGAAAACAGGCACAGCTGCCAGGGCTGGGGGCAGGCTGGGGTCTGCCCACCCCATCTCCCTGTTGCTGACACCTCTCTGTAGAAGGTGGCACAGCTGTGGGAGAAAATGCTCTCCCCATCTCTTCTGTCTTCTCCACAGTGAAACCAGCATGCTTTGTGAGCTGCAGTGGGAAACTGAGTCAAGGGACCCCTGGTGTGGGTGGTCTGGACTTGTCCCAGCAAGGGGACAAAGCTGTGTCCCAGGGGCTGCCACCAAGCCCACCACCAGCCACTCTGGGGGACAAGTGCACACAGAGGCCTTTCATCTCCCCAGGGAGGGGGGAACCCGCACAGCTCGGGATGGCACACTGGCCATCGGCCTTGAAAGGGCCAATTGAGTGCAGCTGAGGTCATCCCCCAGCATGTTTACCCCGTGGCTGGAGCCCCTGGATGCAGCCAACACCCAGGCTGTCTCTGCCACTGCAAGCTGGGGGGACGCAGCCACAGGCAGAGCCAGCATTGCCCCTGGGAACAGAGGGGCCGGAACGGGGTCGCGGGGTGGCATGGCCTTCCCGCCGCCGTACTCCCCGAGCCTCTTCAGAAGGAGGGACTGGTAAGTAGGGCCTGGTCTGGGTGAGGGGGGGAGCACAGGCCAGCCCCAGGGCTTGGGGGGCAGACCCCTGCCTACTCTCTGCAGTGCCAGCACCCTGCTCAGCCCCTGCTCAGCAGCGTTGCATGGGCTGGAGTAGTGCTGACACAGGGGGATGTACATCATCCCTCCCACGGGTCCCAGATGGGCCCACCAGGGAGAAAATGCTTTCTCACATCCCCACATCAAACCCGCATGTCCCGGGGCACCCGCATGCGCCCGGCTGCGGTCCACAGGCAGCACAGCATTCTCACCCTGCCCTGGGAGGGGGTTGCGATTTGTGGAGAGCTGCCTGGCTAGGTCTTGCTCCCAGCAGCAGCCGTGCTGCACTGTGCTTCAGTTTCCCTTTCTGATGGGGAAATTCCACTCTGCTCCCCCTCCCCACTTCAGGAAGGGGCACAGCAGCACACCCACTAGTCAGGGCTGCTTGGCCTCTCCCAACAGCCAAGTGCCAGGCACATTCAGTACCCCCTGGATTGGGGCGTTTGGTGTCCTTTGCAGCATCCCTGGGGTGCACATACCCTGCCAGCACTAACGCTTTCTTGGACACTATGCTGTGTGTGGGCTCTGCCATCCAGCATCAGCCTCGCCACGGCCAGCAGGGGTGATGAGCCCCCAGAGGCAGGGGCAGCAGGCAGCCACTGAGCAAAGTTCCCCCAGGCCCAGATCCAGAGGGCAGAGATAAGTGGGCGGCCAAGGGCAGTGGGGGCAGCACCGCGTGGGCAGCGCCACCCCAGCCCCCGGGATGCGGGGGGCGTTCTAGGGGCCCTGCTTCCACCCCTCGGAGGACGCCCACTCGCTCGATGTGTAAGTCGCTCTGTGGACGCGAGGAGGACCCGTCGTGACCCCGGGGCTTGCACACGCGTGTGCACACACAGGGATGCCGCTCCACGCAAACACGGGCAGACCCGTCCCAGGCCGTGTACCCCCGGCCCAGCCCCTGCAGTGCCGCCCGTGCCCGCGGGGGGGCCCCCTCGCCCGGTGCCGCCGCCCGGTGCCGCCGCCCGGTGCGGGGTTATGCAACAGCGGGCGGGGCCGCCGCGGCCGAGGGCGCCCGGAGGGTTCTGTACTCCGGGTTTCTTCGGCACCCCGGGGTCGTTGTTCTGCACCCCGAGGGTGTGGTTGTTCTATACGCCTTCTGTACCCCGGGACTGCTCTGCAGCCCAGGGGTGGTGGTGTTTAGTGCTCCCGAGTTTGTTCTGGACCCCGATATTGTTCTGGACCCCAGGTTTGATCTGCATCCCGCGGTTGTTGTTCTGAACCCTGGGCGTGTTCTGTACCCCGAATTTGTTCTGCACCACAAGGTCATTGTTCTGCACCCTAGGTTTGTTGCTCTGCACCTCGGGTTGGCTCTGCACCCTGGGGTTGTTTTGCTCTGTATCCCGAGTTCGTTTGGTACCTCCACTTTGTTCTGTACCCGGGGGCTGTTCTGCACCCCGAGGGTGTTGTTCTGTACCCCGGGTTTGTTCTGCATCCCGCTGTTGTTGTTCTGCAACCTCGGGGCATGTTCTGTACTCTGGGTTGGTTCTGCACCCCGGGTTTGCTCTGCACGCAGGTTTTCGTTTCCCCTCCTGGGGTTGTTTTTTACGCCTGGGTTGTTTTTCCGCTCTCGTTTCTGTTGTTTGTCGCTCCTGTTTCTGTTTGTTTTGCACCCCCGTTTCTGTTATGCGCCCCGTTTTTTTTAGCAGCCCGTTTCTGTTTTTCACTCCCGTTTCTGTTTTGCACTCCGGGTTCTATTTTGAATGCCCGTGGCTCCCCTTTCCCTCCTGCCCCCGCTTCACAGTCACGGGGCCTCACTGTGAGAGACCTGCAGGCTGCACCTCCAAATGCAGACCGGGTTCACCCCTTCTGCGAGCCCCCAAGCAGGTCCGTGTGTCCCCCCCACCGACCCCCCATCCTGGGTGCCCAGGAGCACAGGAAGGGGATGCTGAGGCGTGTGGGCTGTGGGGGGTTGTACTAAGGATGCCGGGGGTGCCAGGACTGTGCTTGCAACAGACAAGGGATGTGGAGTGGGGGTGCAGATTAGGGGGGACACAGTGTTGAAGTGCGGGGTTCTTGCACTTGGGATGGTGCCGTGCTGTGGCTCAGCTGGAAGGGGCGGAGGGGCTGCAGAGGGGTGCAGTACACGGTGGGAAGGGGCAGTACCGGGGGGACAGTGTGCCGTACCGGGGGGCAGTACCGGGGGGACAGTGTGCCGTACCGGGGGGCAGTACCGGCGCAGCCCCCGGCGCGGCGCTGCGGGGCGGCGGGCGGTCCCGGCCGCGTTCGCCCCTCCCCGCAGGGCGGGCGCTGCCGATATAAGCGGGGGGCGGCCCGGGAGCCCCCGCAGTGCGTTTTGCTCCGTCCGTGAGTGTGTGCGTCCATAGCCATGAGCACCGGCATGTACCAGTCCCCCATGGAGGTGGCTGTCTACCAGCTCCACAACTTCTCCATCTCCTTCTTCTCCTCCCTGCTCGGGGGGGATGTGGTCTCCGTGAAGCTCGACAACAGGTAGGGGCAGCCCCGGTGCTCCGTGGTGCCTCCGCCATTCGCCACAGAGATCGGGGGGAAGGGGCGTCCCGGTGTCCGAGGGGGCCCACTGCGACCCCCGATTGATGAGGTGGGGGGGCATTGCTGCTCCGGGAGTGAAGGGCACACGCGACCGGTGCCTGGATTCATGAATTCCCTTGGGGAGGGGGACGTCCCGATGCACTGGTCGGGGGAAGGTGTCGCGGTGCACGGACCCCTGTGGAAGGGAAGTGTTCGGTGCTGACCCCCGGCCTCTCCGCTCTCTTCCAGCGCCTCCGGAGCCAGCGTGGTGGCCATCGACAACAAGATCGAGCAGGCGATGGTGAGCTGCAGCGCTGCGCCCCCCCGCACCTTCCCCCGTCACCACGCGGGTGCTATGCCCGGGGGTGGGCTTCCCGCTCCCGGGTGGGTGCTCTGCCCAGGGCAGGGGGGTCCGTCTGCCCACGGGGGTCCCCACTCCCCATTCCGCTGCCAGGCAGAGCTGCTCTTTGTCTGCGGCCGCCGCGAAGCTCATTGGCTCCAGCCACTCCGCAGTGCGCAGGGAGCGAGGGTGGACATGGAGGGGGACTTTGGGGGTCTGGGGTTGACCGAGCCGGGTTCCCTGGGTGCTCGGGAACTCCAGCCCCCCAAACCCCGGGGCAGGGGAGGGGGCTGGAGAGTGCTTCTGGATGCTGAGATACCAGAGAGATGGTGGCTGAGGGAGCTATACTGCGTGAGCACCAAGCCCTGGCTAGGGTTCCAAGGTTGGGGTGGGGAGGGATAGTCCTTGGGAAAAGCTTCTGCAGCATTTGGCATTTTCCCCAGCACTTGGGAAAGGGAGGGAGCAACCCCCAGGGCATTACACTCCACTGATCAGTCTCTTCCATGGCCTTTTGCAGGACCTTGTGAAAAATCACCTGATGTATGCTGTGCGGGAGGAGGTGGAGGTCCTGAAAGAGCAAATCAAGGAACTGTTGGAGAAAAACTCCCAGCTGGAGCGTGAGAACAGCCTCCTGAAGACCCTGGCCAGCCCTGAGCAGCTGGAGAAGTTCCAGTCCCGGCTCCCAGCAGAGGTGCTGTGCCCTGAGGAGCAGAGCCCCGGGGTGGCTGCCCCGGCCCAGCACTCCGGGGGCTCTGCGGTGTAAGGTGGCTCTGTCCTCGGGGTGGGCAGAGCCACAGAACTCTTTCTACTTAATCTCCTGCAAAATCGTTTCCGCCTTCATCTCACACGAAGGACTGCCAGACCCTGGCACTGAGCCGTGCCCCTCGGGCAGCCCTGGCCAGCCCGCAGAGCCAGCGGCCGTCTCCTTCATGAGGATGCTCTTCTGCAAGGAAGGCAGGGGCAGCTGACCCCCCTCCCCATCCAACTGCCCACCAGGTGCCAGGAGGAGATCTGTGGTACCTGTCCCGGGCTTTGCTGAAGAGCAGAGCTGGGCAGTCTTTGGCACCATGATGGTAACCTGCGGTTGGAAGGAGCACACGCCAAGGGCCGTGGTTGCATTCTGCAGGGGGGTGTCTCTGGCAAAGCCTGACATTGGAGGGAGACCGATGTTTAGTGAGCGAAGCAGATGTGTCCCGCAAGCCGCCAAGGAGCCTGCTGGAACCCGACCCGGACTGAGCAGCACCAGGGGTGGCAGCTGCAGCGTAGTCCATGGCTGAACGCACAGCAGTGTGGGGATTACAAGGAAAAAAAGCTTGTTTTTTTAGTTTGGGCATCTTCTGTAGCTGTATCTGTGTATAAACGTGCGCATGAGAGGTGCCTCTGAGGCTGTGGGGTGCCCGCTCTGGGCCAGCCATGCCCATCTGAACAGCTGGGGCATTCGGAGGCAGACTGGAATGGTGAGCGGCTGTCAGTGGGCAGCCAACTATTGCGAGTGGCACCAAGGAGGGGACAGATTCACTCCTCTCTGGCATCCCATGTGACAGAACCATGCGGCAGCGCTGGGAGGATCTGGACTGACCACTGGGCAGAGCCACAAGCCAGGCTGTGCTCTAACCCACTGGGGTGGATGAGCCAGCCCGTGCTCCTGGGCTCCCCTCTGTTCCTGGCCTGTTCTCTGGGACGTGACGGGACATTGCTTTTGATGTCAGAAGCGGTGACACTGTTGTGTAAATCTAGATAGAAATGGCAATAAACTCTACTTTTTATATATACCTGTGCCCCAAAGTGTGTCTGTGGCTGGGAAGAGCGGGGAGAGTGATGGCACTGGAGAAGAGGCTGGGACTTGCTGGGATGGGACTGGTGAGGATACTGGGCTGGTGCTGTTCCCCAGCTGGGAAAACCTGGCAGCTCCCCACCTTTGCAGGGGGGTTCAGTCCCCCCTACATGGCCCTGGCTGAGCCAAGATGGGTTTTTGGAGATGTGAGCAGGCAGCTCCTTCCCAGGGACTGGATGTGTGGTAGGGAAAAGTGCCGTGAACCTGCAGGTCTCTGTCCCCTGTGTCACACCTGTGCAGGGCAGACTTGGGGGCACAAGCAGGGAGGAGGTTCTTCTCAGGCTGTGTGGAGCTGTATGTACCCCCAGCTCTGCTCTTCCTCTGGTGTTTTTGTTCTCACAGCCATCATTGATAGTTTTGGATTGGTTTTTTTTTCATTTTGGGCCATCTCGAAACATGATGTGAGAGTAAGAGGATGGGTCATCTGGACAGGGGCAGAGGATGCCCCAACTCTGTTCTAGGGCACGGCCAGCTTTTGATTCAACCCCATGGGGTATGTGAGGGAGGGCAAAAAAACCCCAAACCCTCCATATCTGGGGTTGCTGATGGCTACTACAGTTTAAAGCCTGGAGATGTTTGTGCAGAGCCCCATGCTGGCAGGATGTTTGAAGCAGGGTGCAATATCCTACCCTGGGATTTTCTACTGGGACACAACTCCTGGGCCATGTGGAGCCACCCCTGGGCCGGCAGTGCTTGGGGCCAGGGGAGCAGGTAGGTGGCCATACCCTGCGCTGCAGCAGCACAGCTCCACACGGTTTCAGGTCTCTGCCGTGGTGAGGGCGGCTCAGCCCCAGCCCTGTGTGAGTCACGGTGGAGCTGGGGGTGGTTGGCACCCTGGAAACGCCGGGTAAACAGCAAAACACAGGCCACGGGGGCTTGAAATTGTGATTGGGTGGCTTTTGCCTCCCTGTCCTGTCTGTCCCAGCACGGTGACCTCACAGCAGCCTTGCGCAGGCAGCCCTGCAAGTGCGCTAGTACAAGGGCACACACAGGTACCTTGTGAGCACGTGTGTGATGACTTTCCCAGTGTGTGTAAACAGGTTCAGGCACCCCTACCATGTACATACACGTCCCTCGCACACACAGGCACTGCAGCAGCCCCTGGGACACACAGACAGCAGACCTCCTGTGCTGCCAGCCTCTCAGGCTTGCAGCTGCTCCAGGAAGGGCTGTTCCACAGGGCAGCTGGATCCTGCTGTGCTTGCACTGGCCAGGTCACTCTGGTGAGTGTTGGGGGTGCTGGGAAATGGTCTGGCCATCCTTCTGGCCCCTCTTGGCTGGGGAAGCTTCGGCCTGCAGCAATGAGCTCTGTTCCCCATTTGTTCTTATTGCACCCCTCAATCCAGCTGCATTCAAGGGGTGCAGTGATGGTGTTGGGAGTTCTGTTTGCCGCCTCTCCCTGTCCCCTGTCCCCTCCCCACAGCCTTGGGGTTCTGCACAGCACAGAGGCACACGGGGACAGGCAGTGGCAAACCCGCTCATTGCAACCACCCGCCCCAAACCACTTGCTTCAGAGCTCAGCCTTCCTCCCACGGGTAGGCAGAGCCTTTCCCGTCCTGCAGCATGGTGTGACACGGTGCCAGCCAATGGCACAGGGCAGCCCTTGCAGAGCCCCCAGCTGCCTGCTGCCCCACGGTGCCCCTGGGGTTAATGCACACCCCAGCATCCCGCACCCCGTGGCACCCCGCACTCAGCCTCCCCTCGGCCCCCCAGTGTCCCCCAACCCAGCCCTGGATCCACCCCGACTGGCTCAGCTCAGGGGCATGACAGAGAAAAGGGCTCAGGGGGTGCATGTTGTTGCAGAGGGTGGGAAAGCCGTGTAGGTGATGCTTAGTGCAGTGAACACAGGTGAGCAGCTGCCTGGGAGGGGGTTTGGAGCAGCACAGGGAGGGCAGCAGGATTTGAGGATCTGCCCAAGGGTCAGGATATAGGGGAGACACCCCCAGCCCTGCATGTTCTCACTCCTTCACTGGGTTGTCCTGGGGAGATTCCACTCCAGCCAGGCAGAAGGACCTTATGCAACATCCCTCCCTGCACCTCAAAGACTATGCTTCCCTGCTCCTCGAACCGAACACCATGTCCCAGCCCAGCCCAGCCCCGCGGGAGCCTTGCAGACAGATGCATGCGTGGGATTTTCCATGCAGTCCTTGGTGCCCAGCACTCCCATGGATCCAGGTCAGCCCATCGCAGCTGCCCAGGGCCACTTGCAGGCCTGGGGACCCTCTCAGAAGGGGAAGCCGTGCTGCACAGTGGAGGCTCCCACTGGAGAGTGGCACAAGCCGTGGTGCCAGCCCTGAGCAAGCTGCAGCTCGATGCCATGGGGGTTGGTGCATGGTGAGAGCAAGAACCAGCTGGAGCCTACACAGGCAGCCAGTGTGCTTGGGCTCTGTGTGCAGCAGCCTCCCAGGACACCTGCACAAGCATTCCATGAGCACTGGGACCCCCCCATCTGGGGCAGCTGGAGAGGGAGAGATGAAAGCATGAGGATGCACCAGCAACAAGGCAAGCATGCAGAGCCCATCCCTCAAGAACCCCTGCAGCAGGGTGGGTGGGGTGCGCAGAGGGGGTGCACCCCATTTGGGGCTGCAACCTGGGCCCAGAGGCAGCTCAGAGCTGAGAGTCCTTGTCTAGCCTGTCTCCTTCCACAAATCACCAAGCCTTCTGCCGTGCCTCAGTCTCCCCTCCGTTCATGTCCCCTGGGAAGGGGGTTTTTCCAAGGTAGGGCCAGGCTGAGACCCCAGCATGCCTCCAAGCAGTCCCAGCTGGGTAGGAGGTTTCAGTCCTCCTGGGCAGGCCCAGGCCCAGGCAGAGGGAAGGGAGCTGTTCCCAGCACACGTGCATGCCAGGAGCTGCTGGCAGGGCTGCCCACCACAGGCACACTGCAGCTGTGCCCTTTGCCAGCACTGTCAGCCCACGAGCACGGGCACCTGCGGGGTACTGGCAGCACGTCCCAAAACAGCACAGGCAGTCCTTGCAGAGCGGCTGTTGTTGTCCTGGTGCCACCCTTATATAACTGGGGAGCCAGCCCAGGCCTGTGCCCTCTGCTCAGGGCTGAGACAGGACCCAGCAGTGCCAGCCACCAGCCCCCTCAGGGCTTTTGGCCCCATGACAGGTCACGGGACTGTCCCCCCCTCCCAGGAGCACTGCCAACCCCTGTCCCCCCACAGCCCCAGTGGGATCAGGACCTGCCAGAGCAAGCCCAGCTGGCCACAGAGGGCAGGGGCTGCGTGTGCCCAGGGCTTGGTGTCGGGGTGGGGGCCAGGGCAGGGCTGCTCGGATGGGTACGCAGTGTTCCCCGGCGGTTTGTGTCCCCGGCACCCTGCCCTGACACCCAGCCACAAGCATTTGTTGGTATCAGGAAGTGAAACAAACAGCAGGCTGTCACCTGGCAGCGAGACCGCAGCCGCCCCAGTGTGCTGGGCGCACAGCGTGCACCGCACTCCTGCCGAGACCTCACCGCCACCAGCTGCCCTTGGCACAGCACCTCTCCCTGCCCTGAGTACTGCTGAGGATGCCTAAGGGCAGCAGCTGGCTCATTCTCTCAATCCTCAGGTATCCTTCCTGCATCCTCCTGTGCTGCAGGATGAGTTTTCCCATTGGAAAAAATGAAAATAATGCCATGGTTTGTGGCCTATGGGCTGCAGCTGTGTCCCCAGCCTGGTCAAGTTCTGTGGGGGGAAAAACCTGTCAGCAGGGCCTGTTGCAATAGGACAAGGGGAACAGAGTTAAATTGGATACAGGAAAGGAGTTTTTTACTGTGAGGATGGCGAGGCCCTGGCACAGGTTTCCCAGAGAAGCTGTGGCTGCCCCTGGATCCCTGGAAGTGCTCAAGGCCAGGTTGGACCAACCTTGAAGCAACCTGGGGTAGTGGAAGGTGTCCCTGCCTGTGGCAAGAGGGTGGAATAGATGACCTTTAGAAGTCCCTTCCAACTCAAACTATTCTGGGATTCTATGATTCTATGACTCTAGTTTGGCTGGGTCCAGCTGTCCCTGCAGGTCCCTGCCTGTGGCACAGGGGTGTCATGCTTCTGGGAGCCAGCCATGCTGGCTGCCCTTTCATCCCCACCCAGCTGGAGGAAGGGGAGCCCAGTGAGGAGCCATCTGCCCACATTCTGCCATGGGTCAGCACACAGGGAGCCACAGCTTTGTACCCGTGGTGAGGTGGCTTTGTGTGTAATCCTCTGCATAGACACTCCCCAGGGCTGGGACAGCTGTGGGACCTGCTGTGGCAAAAGGACTTCAGCTTCCCAGGTAGAAACAAGGTCAAATAGCCCCAAGGAGACAAGCTTAGAGGAGGAGAGAAGAGGGAAGGGGATGGAGTATGTAGGATTGTGTTAGAGAAAAGCAGGAGATAATGTCGAATGACAGCACCAAAGACAAAAGTTGCTGAGGCAGGTGGAAAACAGCTGGGTCATGCAGGAGGGTGACAAGAATGCAAAAGACACAACCTGAGGTGCCTCCTGCCTGTCCATGCCAGAGCCAGTGCGACAGCTCTTATGAGCTTAATGGGATCATTAGTGGTGATAAGGAGGCAGCTAAGCAGTAAAATGTTCCTGAGAAAGTGAACTTCCTCATTCCAGCCAAGAAAGGGAGATTGGTTCAGAGCAAACAGCACCAGGATAAACAACTCAATTAGAAACAGCAAGTTCTCGAACCCAGACAAACAACCCAGACCCGGAAGGTTTCATGTGGGAAGAGCCACGCTTGGAGCAAACACTTCCCCATGGGACTGCCACTTAATGAATGAGCACTTGGTGTTATAGAAGGTGCCAGGGATTAACTGGGATTTAGGGGCCTGGGGGACCTGGCCAATTTGCTTTAATTGATCATTAGAAACAGCATAATCCCCAGGAAAATCAGTGTGGGAAATCCAGGCGCCAGGCTCCAGACTTTGCCAGGACTTACAAGAGGACACAAGTCAGGAAGGGGTTGTCTCCACTGGAGAAGGCTCTGCGAATGAGTGGCTTGTCTTGTGGCTTGGACCTGACCCCCTGGGGGCTGCCCATGGCCTGTCTCAGTCCCCAGCTCCCTGCCTGGTGCCCTGCCTGCAGAGGCAGCTGCCCACACTGCCTGGCCCCCAGAACAAAGGGCAGAACAGAGGGACAAGGGTTGACCTGCACCCATGGCAAGGCTGAACTCTCCATCCTATTTCTTCACATCCCACTGCCACTTGAGCCCAGGGCAGCCTGCAGGCCGTGCTGAGGCAGGGACAGGCAGATAGTGACTTTGGTGTGAGTGACATTGGGGCAGCCCTGTGCCAGGCTTACACCGTTTCCAGACACTGACATGGACATTTTCCCCTGAGCTCAGCACTCAGGTCTCCCTGGTATTTGAGGTCTCTCCTGCCAGCCTTCCCAGCCCAGTCAATGATTACCCAGGATGGAGGTTACCCAAGAGCCACCAGGACAGTAACAGAGCAGGAATGACATCCCCAAGCAAACACTGGCTGTGCTGGCCAGGGCAGGGTGCCAGGTCCCAACAATGTCTGCACAGCTTTTTGCTGACACAGCCAAGGTGTGCGGGGCCACCCCACTGCCAGCTGGTGGTCTGCTGCAGCGGGACAGACCAGAACCCCAGAAGGCCCCAACGCCCTCCCTGCCCCTGCAAAATCAAGATCTCATCATAACTGTGGGTCAGCTGTGATGGCCCTTCTGCCCCCACTGGAGACGCCGGCCCCTGCTGCCGGAGGGGTCACGGGCTGCTGCACCGGAGATCAGAGTCCTGGCAAGAGATCACTCCGGCTGGTTATGCCACACGTAACATGTATTTGTTGTGTCTGAGCCCTCCTCTGCCCCACACCGCCCTGCCTGGGCCTGGCCTGCTGCAGCCGGCAGCTGTAACCCCGGTGGGGCTGGGGGTTGTCTTTGTGGCAGGAGATCTCCCAGCTCTGGGATCACAAGCTGGAGTGATTTTTCGATCTTTGCTTTTTGCTGTGGAGCCTCCCCGGCATTTCAGAGAAGGGGACCACAGGTGAAGGGCTCACAACAGCAGGCACCAGGGGTACCTAGGGCTTAGAAGAGATAGCAAGAGGTGGGCTGCAAGAAGCCACTGCTCTCCTGGAGGATGGGTGGGCTCTGTTTGTACTTGCACAGTGCAAAGCAGCACAACACTTCCAGTCTTTCTCCTCCACCCCTGGAGAAACTTCCCCCTCAACCTTCCTGCACTCTCCTCTCAGTCAATCTGGTAATTCATTTGTGCCCACAGCAGAAGACACACTGGCAAAGTTAAAGACGGTCCTTGGCCACTTCTGAGCCAAACAGATAAACTTCCTGTCCCAAAGGTCCTAGAGGTGTGAAATGGGACTCCTGACCTGCTGGGAGCATTCTGGTGCTCTGGAACATGGAATATCAGTGTGGCCCCATTTTTAATGAACAAACTCTGGTAGAAGTGTCATCACAGCAGAGCTGCTGCTGCTCCTGAAGAGCCCCGTGCTCCTGGGAGAAGCCCCCAAGGGTGCTTGAGCCAGAGTGATACAGGCAGGTTTGTCTGTGGGTGCTGGAGGCCCTTAGCTGCCCTGGCCTCCTCTCCAACCCCCCACAGCGTGGGCTGACCATGGGTGACAAAGGTGATATGGTGGCAGGGGCATTGCAGTTGAGTTGGTGCCCTGGGGAGATGGTCCCACGGTGAGAGGGCAGGCAGGGGGTGGCCACTGCCAGGCGTGGGGCTGGTGGCCGCAGCCTTGCCAGCAGCCTGTTATTCATTCTCCAGGAGGGAACCTTTGGACTGTGGAAGGTTCGAGGCTCAGGGAAGGCGGGGGCAAAGGCAGAGTCCAGGCTGGGCTCTGTCTGTCTGGCCTCCCTCAGCGAGGTGACTGCCAGGCTGGGAACACCCGTGGGTGAACGCACTGCACAGGGGCTTGTGCAGGGTGAGTGGGTGTGAGCACAGGGCATGCAGGGCCTTGTCTCTGTCCCAGTAAGGTGCAAGTGCCATCCCATCTTGGTGTGAAGGGGCTCCATTAGCCTAGGGACAGCTGCAGAAAGAGAACAGGAGAGCTTGCCCTGGGTCTCTCCAGGCTGTCTCCATCCCAGCACCGACCCCACAGCAGTGCACCAGCCCCTGCACCCTGGACTGTGCTCACGTGGCCACGGCAGCAGCCCCTGCCCTGTGCTTGGCAGCAGGAAGGGACCGTGGGCACTGTGGCTGCATGTCAGCTGCCGTGGCTTCCAGCTGGGACCAGCTTCCTCCCACGGAGGCTCCCAATTAAACCAATTTCTTGGATGGCTTCAGCGATGCAGGAGCCGGAGGCTTTGTAGTTGTGCGGCCTCTTGGGCCACCCCCAGGGTCTCCCTGTCCCCCCGATGCCCTCCCCATCCCCGGGGCAGCACCTGCTCTCTTGTGTAACACGTGGCCTGATCTCCTGGGGCAGTGCCTCCACTGGCCCTGCTGCTCTCCATAAGCCTTATTGGGAACATATCCCAGCAGGAGCTGAGTGCTGGGGACTGTCCCGGCCTCACCAGGCGCAAACAAGGCAGCGCCATGCTGGGATGTGAGCCAGATCCACCTCTGAAGCTGCCGCCTGGCCCAGGCCCCACTGGTGCCAGCCCGCTGTGCCCAGAAGCTGTGGCGCCAAGCAGAGCAGCACATCAAAGCCCTTCTTGCCTCAGCTTCCCACCACTCTGGCCAGGCACAAAGAGGGAGTGGCAGGGAAGATGGAGAGGCAGAGCCAGGGCTCCCATGGGGCTGGGGCCAGGGAGGCAGGTGCCTTCCCTCTCTGAGCACCCCTTTCCACTCACCAGAGCTCAGTTCCAGCATGTAACAGGTACTCATAGTGTCTGAGGGGAGTAGGGACAGGAACACTGTAGGGGCCAAAGCAAGGCTCACAAGCACAGCCTGCACTGATGGCCAGGAATGAGGGGAGCCTTGAGTGGGCTGAGCCAGTCACCCCAGGGCACAGGAGCTGCACTCCCACAAGCCCAAAATGGATGGACAGACAGCACGGTGGCAGGGACCTGTGCTGTCTAACAGGAGGATGCAGAAAACTTCTGGGGTGTGACTCCAGGGAGACAGAACCAAACGTGTCCCGGGCTAGATGGGACAGTGCTCAGACAAACACCAGAACAAAGTGTTCTTTGTCAAAACAAAGAACAAACAACAACCACCTGTGTTGGCCAGTGGTGCAGGGGCAGCTCTTGGGGGCCTGTGAGACATGGGTTTGGGCCACCTGGCAGAGAGAGCCTGAGTGGCAATGGCAGTGGTGGTGCTGCTGCTGGCCCTGGTGTCACCAGCACTGCGGGACACTGCACTCACACAGGGACATTCAGCCCTGCACCCATGGCACTGACACACACACACACGTGCTTTAAGGCACATGCCTGGCTCCATGCTCAGTGGGACCAGATCCTCATGGTCCCCCAGGCAGCCTTTGGGGTGGCCGAAGGCTCAAGAGGTGCAGGTAAGACCGTGCTGCAGGGAGCAGAGCGTGAGCAGTTTGGCTGCTGCAACCGCACTTTGGGAATTTGGGTCCAGTGGCAGACACGGGGCATAAATCCTTGGTGCTGACACCATCCAGAGTCTGGTCCCTCCACAGCCCAGGGGTTCAGGGACCAAGGGGAGCAGGGCCAGGACTCAGGCAAAGAGCCTGAATGGCAAAGCACTGAGCAGCAGAGGCCGCAGGCTCCTCAGATGGGTAATTATTGTTATTGTTGTTATTACTGTGATTACAATAACAGCAATAGCTACTGCTGGCTGCCGTTGCATCACTGCTGGCATCGTAGCCATTGTCATTGCAGTGGGAAAGTGTTGCCTCAGGGCAGGAAGCACCTTAGCCAATGCAGTCTGTCCCTCTCTGAGGGCATCCACAGCAGTCTGCCCCTCCCTCCAGGGGCCCACAGCCCGGGACTGTGCTCTATTGCCTGCAGGTGTCAGGACTGAAGAGGACAGATGGGTCTGGAGGGGAGCTGACAGCTCCAAAGCTCCCTGCTGATCCCAGGGCTGTGCCTCTTCCCCGGGTCAGTCCCTGCCAGGGACCGGCTCACTCTGTCCCCAGGGCCTGGCGTGTTGTCATTTGGGGTACAGCCAGAGCGGGTGTCACTGCTCAAAACTCTGCCACTGCCAGGGAGGATGCCCTGCTCGTGGGACAAGCCCACGTGGCTTTCTAGCTCTCCTCCCACCCCAGAAAAGGCTATTAATGGAGGGATTGTTAGGGAATTAAGGGTTGGAGCAGCAAGCAGGTCTGGGCTGTGGGCTGCAGAGAGCCAGGGATTACCCTGGGACAGCAGTCTGGTGCCAGCACCTCTCCAGCCGGAGCTGGCGCTGCCAGAGAGCTAAGCCCAAAGTGCTGGAGCCCAGCCCAGCTGGCAGTGCCTGGGCTTTGCTCCTTCAGGAAGTCGGAGCAGGGATGCTGACCACCTCTCTCCCTCCATATCACCTGATCATTCTCAACCTCCAGGTCCTGGAGGGGTTCCGCAGCACAGCTGGAGTCCCCAGCTCTACTAGGTAGTGAAACAGGGGTGCTGAAACTCCTGGGATGGTGGAGCAGTGCCTGGGAGCCAATATTACCCAAAAGCTTACCAGCTGTCCTGGACAAAGGGAAACACTCCCCAGCTTCCTGTAGCTGCTCACTCTTCTATAATTTCACACTTAGAGAAGCACCCAGCACCCACGGACACCCAGCACTGACAACCTGCACCCAGCGAGGGCACCCATCCCTCCTGCTCTGCTCCCAGCTGCCTGCTTCCTTCAGGATGCCATGGGGGAGCAGGGCTACTCCTGTTTCTCGCAGGGTTGGGCACCCCAAGAGCACCCTGCAGCATTTCTGGCAGCCCCAGATGTGTCTTGCCATGTCCAATGCAGCTGTGATGGGGCTCACACCTCTCCTGCCGAATGCCACCATATCACTGCATGGAGTGGAGGAAGGTCCTTCTCAGCCCAGGAGTAAATCCCTGCTTCAAGCCAGGCCTGGATTATGCTAAAGGGTTTGCGGCAGCAGCAGGTCTGCCTGCAATCCACGCAGTCCTGTGTGGCTGCGGCGCCATGCCTAGGGCAAGGAGCACATGTGTGGGGACATGTGAGCACACAGGGAGACCCTGTGCCTCGGCTGTGTGGAGCATCCCAGCAGTACCTGAACCACTGAGGCTGTGACCTCTCAGAACTCCTGTACTGGGGAAACAGAGAAGGAACGTGTCATTTTAACAGCTTTGACCTGGCTCTGCTCCCCTCTGTCTGCCCCTCACAAAAGCTCTGCTGGCTGGTGACCCACAGGCACCGTGGCAGAGCTGGCCGGGGCAGGGGCAAGGGTCACTCTGCACACACGCTGGACGCGATTAGGCAGCCAGAGGCTGCTGCGAACAGCACTGCTGCAGCATAGGAATGCCACAATACTAATTAATCCAGGCACTGGCTTGGGGCCAGGATAGACCTTCCAGGGCTGCAGGAACTCGGGCAAGAAGACAAAATGCCCCTCCAGGAGGTGGGTGTCTAACCAGGGCCTGGATCTGGCAGCCAGTGTGCCCACCCTTGGGCTGCATCTGTGCCCCATGGCTTGGGGTCACCAACTTCTGCCTAGGGCTGGAAGAACCAGCCCCTGCCCCCTGCCACCACCCTGGGGACATTTCAGCTCAGCCCCTGTGGCCAAGAGGGGCCAGCAGCTGGGGGTGGGAAGGTGACAGGGCTTCATAGCCCAGAGAGAGCTTGGAGGTCTCTGGCCATGTGACCCCCCACCCCAGGCACAGGCCAGTCACCACAGTGTGCTCAGCCCTGTGGCATCCAGGAGCCGGGTGCCAGCAGCCAGGCACAGTGCTCTGTATAAGCACATCTGCTCTCTGCCTGCTGCTCCCCATCACAGTGACAAGTGGGCACCAGGCCAAAAATGCCTTTCCCTTCCTACCTCCACAGGGCAGCAGGACAGATGGAGGTGGAAAGCTCATGGGGAAGGTTGAGGTAAGAAACCAAACCCTGAGGCTGGCCTGGTATCCCTACTTCCAGCCTATCTCACTGCATCCCAATCCTAGGATGGTCCCATAACTGGCAGGTTACGCTGCCAGGGCTCAGCCTTCAGCTTCCTCCTCCTCCTCCTCCCATGAGCTTGCAAGTTGCCCTGCTCAGCCTGGCTCTCCTCACCTTTCTTTCACACCTGCCACCAGCTATGAGCAGCACAGGGCAATCTCCTCCAGGGCATTTTCTGGAGCTGGGTCCACAGCCCTCAAAATCCGCCTCACCTGAATCCCCCTCATCCCATCCAGACGTCTTGGTGAGAGACCATGTGGAAGTGGGGAACACATGCCCCCACATGTACTGACCAAGGCACTGGGGCCTGGGCAGGCTGAGGAAGAAGCTGAAGGGGCTTTCCAGCCCAAACCACTTCCAGGAAGGATCAACTCCCAGACATGTCAAATACAAAACATTTTCTTCCTGTTTCAAGCTGAATTTTTGCATCAGGCAGGACTGATTATTTTTAATGAACTGTAAACCTGGAAAGAGGCACTGTGCTTCTGTGAACTGTTTCTTTTGGGAATCTCCCAATTTTCAGGTCTAACAGATCCCACAGATGATGCCTCATTGGCACGGAAGGAGTCTGGTGGGGAGGGCCCCTGGGCTGAAAGCTGAGATGTGCTGTGCCCTGTATTTTTAGAAGGTGGAGACAGCCAGCTGGATCCCACTCCGGACCCACTCCTACCTTGCTCTGACCCTGTAAACTCTGGGTATCCAGGTCGAGGTGCCTTGGGACATCGAAAAAGCTTCTGTTCCCAGCAGTGTTGTACTGCTGCTGAATGCAGTCATGCAGAATAGGACTTATTTTTTTATTTAAACTGGTCTCTTTAGGTGCTTGCCATAGAGGTAACATTCCCATGTCTGTCATATCCTTCCCTGGACAGGGAGCAGATTCGGAAGGTGCCACTGGTGTTGCAGGGGCTGATGCACACCACACACCTGAGGCCGTGTGCGGCAGCAGCGCTGGCAGCATTGGGCCGTCCCGGTTTGTGCCCAGCTGGGCATGTCACGGCCATGGGATGACAGAGAGCCTCAAGCCTCTGGCTGTCCCACTGATGACTCTGTCTGGATGCGTCCCGGGAAGGGCTGCTGCGTCCTCACTGCAGGGTCCTGCAGAACCCCGCTGTGCCCAGGCACCGCACCACTGCTGCAGCCCCCTCCGCGCCTGGCCCGCCGGGCTCTGGCCCACGGAGGAGCTGCTGCTTGGCCATGACCATGTTTGGGTGTTTTTGAGCTGGTGGATGACTCAGATCTCTGTTCCCGGGACTTGTTTATTGAGATGGGTGGGAGCAGTAGGAGCATGAGGCTGGCGGCGTGGCAGCCGTGCACTGCCCAGTGTGCCCCCACGTGCAGCTGCCTCTGCCACCCGCTGCTGGCCTCGTGCCGGGCCTGCTCAGGGACAACTTCTGCTTTTGGAGCGGGAGATTGCTGGCCCCCACCGAGCACAGGGAACCCGGGGTGGATGTGCCCAGGCTCACACGGAGGGGCAGAAACAGACCCAGGTGTGCTGCTCCAGAGCGGGTCATTCCAGGCTGTTTTACCCCCTCCTTGCAGGATCAGCCCAGCAGTTCCTTTTGTCCTTACTTATGCTGAAGCTATGCAGCCCCTTGCCAGTGCCATGGCTGTGCCCCCGCCCCACTGCCGGCTCTCCCAGCTGGCGGATGGCACCGTCCCCACACATGCCTGCCTGGTGGAGCCAGGGAGTTTCTCGGAAAACAACCCACTTCTTGGCCTGCCTGAAATAGCAGCTCAGAAAACACAGTACAAAAATCCCCAGGGCTGAGCAACGAGTTGCTGCTCTCCAGCAGCTGATCCCGCAGCCCTTGCACCAGGGCGGTGTTCCTGGGCGGCTGGGGAGCCTCCCCAGCATCCCCGCCCCAGCTCCCCACCATGTTGCACAGCCATGGGCATCTTCCCAGCCCTCCTGGCCACGACAGCTCCAGGGTTCTCCTTTGGTTGCTCTCTGCGGCCATCCCAGGGCTTCCCTCCCCCCTGCGCCGCCCCGGCCACCCCCATCCCCAATCCAGCCGTTGCTCTGGAAGCAGGAACCAAAACCTGTCGCTTCCGCCTGCCCACGGTGTCTCACAGCACGGCCCAAAATAGCTCAAAAAGCCCTAAAATATTGCTACCCACTCAGCCCAGCTAGTACCCTAAGGAAGACGTAGGAGTGTGTGCAAGGCTAGGGGTGAGCAAGCAGAGGGACCAGCCCAAAAACGAACATCCCACGGGATCATCATTTCCCCAGGCGTGCAGAAAAACAGCTGTTGCTGTGGCGACAGCTCAGCGCTTGCTGCTTCCTCCCACAAAATCGGGTGACACGACGTCATCAGCCGGGCGGCCGACGGTGAGCGTAGCCAAGGCCGTGACTCAGAGCTGGCCACCGGCCCTGGCCCCGCCTGGCCCCCGATCTCCCCCTCCCCTTCTCACCAAGCCTAGGCATCTCTGGCTTTCCTAGAGCACCCATCAGGCAGCAGGATGTGGAGCCTGGGTCACGATTAGCACGTTCAGGCTGGGAGATGGGGTGTCCCCAGCTCTCTCCAGCCCGGTTCTGGATTAGCCAGTACCTCCCTCCGGCGTGTCCCCGCTGTGCGAGTGACAGTAACTCAGGCAGAGCCACCTCTGCACAGGCTCCCTTTGCCTCCTTCCCTTTCCATCCTGGGCACACCAGGGCATCCAGCAAGGACCATGACGCTGCTGCCCTGAAGCATCCGATTCACAAGTTAAATGTTTCCCAGTGCCCTCACGTTAATCCTGATTCACTGCCAAACCATCCAGGGGAGATGCCAAGCTGGAGGCATCCAGGTTCACCAGCCAGGGGAGTGGGATCATGAGAGTGGGTCTGGGGGAAGCTAGGTACTAACAGTGCCTCCCAAGGATCAGCCATCCTGAAATGCTCACAGCATCTCCAGAGAATGTTAATCCCCCTCTATTTAACTCAGATTACACAAAACTCCCTGTTTCCAGTTCTCTCTCCCAGGCTCTGCTCTGCTGGAGGACTCCCCAGCTCCCCTAGCTCCAGCACCAGGCCAGTCTCCAGGCTGGGCTGTCCCCACATCTCCTTTGCAGAGCTGGATGCACAGGAGCACTCCTGGGAGAGTCTCTCCCGTGGCCAGGCACCCCAGCGTGTCTCTGCTCAACCCAGCACACAGACCCAGAACCTGCTGAAGGTGTTTTGAAACTGATCTGTTCTTGAACAGGGGAATCCTGGCAGAGGTAAGACCAGAACTGTTCTGTGATGCTTTTCAGGAGCAGTTTTCTTGAGAAGGCAGAAAAAAGGCCCAAAATCATGGCTGCCCTATTGCTGCCCATTGCCACCCACTGAGCGCACCCAAACAAAGGAATAGCTGCTTCCAGAACCCCTGGCTCTCCCCTGGGCTGCAACTTCTCAGCTGGGAGGGCCTGGACTGTCCTAGGGAAGCTCCACTGTGCCCATACCGGGACACAGCAGCAGCAGGCTCCCAGAAACCTTCGTCTTGCTCGCCTGAGGCACAGAGTACCTTCTCCTGGGTGGTTCTCAAGCAAGCCCTGAATCTCCACCTCATCATGGAGCAGCACAGATATCCTGAGCCTCTTTATCACCAGCCAAGGAGCCAGGGACCAATTCTAGCTCCCCTGAGTCTCCATTGTGCCCCCCTTGTTCTCCATACTGCCTGTTTGTATGCTGCTGCCATGGTTACTGGCCACTGAGTCACCACCAAACCTCTCACAGGCAGGGAAGCCCAGACTCATATTTTCCGTGGGATTCCTACAACTCATTCAACCTTCTGAGGTGGGGAGAGATGTTGACAGGGGTAGACAGAGATGTTGATATCACAGGGATGTCCCAGGGACCAGGGCTGTCCACACAGGGAGC
This sequence comes from Lycocorax pyrrhopterus obiensis, assembly GCA_014706295.1. Taxonomy (NCBI): domain Eukaryota; kingdom Metazoa; phylum Chordata; class Aves; order Passeriformes; family Paradisaeidae; genus Lycocorax; species Lycocorax pyrrhopterus. Next base: position 12,058,291 of record JACSVZ010000005.1, read on the forward strand.
TGCCAAGGGCACATCCAAGCTCTGCAGGAATGTTGGAGTTCCTTGGGGCTATATGATAGGGGATTCCTTCATCCTTTTGGAGAATGGATCCAGGAGAAATCTTTCCCCAGCAGCTGCTCTTGCAGCCGAGCAGCCTTGGTGCCTGCATGTGGGTTCACTCCTGACATGTGCTTTGTGAACCCACCCTCACATGGGTGCTGAGGCTGTTCACCCCTCCACTTCGTATCCCCAGTTTTGCAATGCTGCAAAATTATCCCCAGCTCCCCATAGTCCCCCCCAGCACAGGTCAGTGAGGAACCAGCATCTGGAAGGGATCAGCACAGTAACCACTGCGGGGAAAGGGGAGGGCTATAAATAGCAGCAAGTTTCCAAATCAAAGCTTTAGAAACAACAACAACGAAAGAACATAGGCTGAGGCACTGGCTTTTCTGCCTGGCGTGTTTATATATATAGTCATTTTTTTATTCCTACCTTGTTTTCAATCTTCCCTCACTGCCGGGATGTTCTGGGTCTGTCCTCTTTCCCACTGGGCAGCTTCCCAGAGACACATTTCTTGGAAGGCTGTAACCTCTTTTAGTAGATTTTAAATGAATCTCAGGCAGGAATGTCCCAGGATTCATTTTCTACTCATTTAGCAAGACAGGCTTGTCCCTGCTTTGGGGGTGCCACGGGACTGGCCGTGGTGGTCCCGGGGTGTGGTGGGCACCGCAGGGAGGACACCAAAGTTCCATCCAAGTGAAGGGGTGATGTTTTCTGAGGGAGCTCATTGGTGATGGGAAGGTCTCAGCACCTGCAAGGAGAGGCTGGATGCACACCTGAGTTTAACCCTCATGGCTAAGAGGTAGTGCTGGTAGAAAACCGAACCTGGGAAACATTGCCTGGGGTCTCCTTTGGAGCATCCAAAGGAATGGATGAGGGTTTCCTTTGGACCATCCTCAAACAGTGTGCTTTACTCAGGCATGGACACTCCTTGGAATAACCCAAGCACAATCCCAGCTGTGGGTCCCCAGCCCTAGCCCTGTTCTGGGAACAGGCACTGCACCTCCTGAGTTCTTCCCACTGTCCCTGTTGGGGCCCATGGACTGGCATGATCCCAGTCAGTCTCGAGCCTCTCACAGACACCACAGCTCTAGCAGTGCATCCTTTCTGGATGATTTGTGGCCCCAATGGCATGTCCAGTGGGACATCTGTTCTGCAGAACAGTGGCCCCCAGCTCCTGGTAGGGCAACTCAGATGTTGCAAGACAAGGGAACAAGGAGAAATTGCACCTCTTCCCCAGCAAGTTACTCTCCAGCTTGAAATCCCCAACCACAGCGCAAACTCCTTGAGCCCTGGTGTGTCCCTGCTTCCTCCCCCTGCCCAGGGCTCCTCAGTGACTGCAAATAGCAGCAGCCTTGGCCCTGGGAAATGTGGATGCATGGCCTCCTGTGCAGACCAAGCCAGTGCTGCCGTGTTTATCCCAGTTTTATTGCCCACTAGAGTTGTTATGCTGGAAGGGCTGTGGTCTGGCAGGCTCTGCCCTGGCAGCAGTGCTGTGGTGCAGCCAAGCCAGGATGGCGTGACACACACGTTTGAGAAATAACCTCATAAATTTGCTTCATTCAGTCGATGAATCATTCCCACTCCCAGTGGGCTCCCTTCCCGTGAGCCAAACCTTACTGCCCCTGCTCTGGGAAACAACACAGGCAAAAAGTACCCAGGCAGTATCCCCTGAGCAACACCAGCAGCACTGCCTGATCCCTCCCCGCAGCCCTCTGCCCTGCCCAGCACACCCGGCCTTCCTGCAGAATGCTGGGAGCTGCTTGGCACCTTGGTGCCACATCCCCAGACCCCATGGCATTCCACACCCAGAGCAGTCAGACACCTCCAGCTGCCCTGTCCTGGCCTCCCCAGGCCGAGTGGGGAAGAAGACAGCAGGCAGTGGAAGCAGCCACAACTGACAAATGCAGGGACAATTTAGCAGCCACCCCTTGGGATGCCAGCTGCTGTTGGTTAAAATCAGGTGAGAGCAGGCCCAGTTTTCTGGGGACCCACTGGCACCTGAGGCCACAGTGATGGACTCAGCACAAGGCTGACACCAGCATGGGCAGCTGGGACACCAGCAGCCAAATGGTGAACAGCAGGGCGGCCACGAGCAGCACCTGCAGACAACAGCTTTGCGTTCCCATCTCCAGGCAGAGCACAGCAGGTTGTGCTGGCCCAGCCCACAGCGAGCTGCCGAGGGGCTCTGGGCTTCCCTGTCACAGCAAGGATTGTGCCATCGGCCTGCAGTAACATCAGTGTGTTACTTCTTCAAATGATGGACACTCTCCAAACTCATCCCACAAGAAAGCAATCAAGTGGGCTGCATGCTAATTTGGGGCAGGGAGAGGATGGCACAGCCTCACATGCTTTCCCTTGTACAGTAGGAATCACTCCTACCCTACAGCAGGGACAGGATCCTGGGGGACCTGGCAGAACCCTTCATCAGGACTGGGATTACCATGGGAAGGGGAAGGCTGGGTCACACTCCACCATATCCATCTGGATGGATGAACATATCCACCTAGTTTAATGTCGCAGCTGACACTAGTGTCAAAAGCACTAGGAGCAGTGCAGGATGTTCCCATTCAGGCGATGGTCCCTGCCCTACCATTGGCAAGGGGCTGGTGCTCCCAAAGACTGGTCCATCCACGCAGCAGCACTGCTGCCTGCTCAGGTCCATGCTGACGTGGGCAGGTCATCAGCCCTCTCCATCCCCTCCCGGGGTGGGTACACAGCCCATGCTCCACAACCTCTTTTTGTGGGAGAAAGGCCAGAGTGAGGGGTCTGGATGTCTCACACCCACTGGTGCACTGCCAGGTGCATCTGTGTCCCACAGGTGCAGTGGAGCTGTAGCACCTCCCTGTTTCCATCACACCTCCCTTGTGACAGCGTCCTGACGGAGTCGGAGCGGGTCTGCCCCACGCAAGAGGCACGTGAAGGGACACTCGTCATGTCCCTGAAATAGCAATGACCTGCAAACATGGGCTAGGGGTCCATGTTGAGGGCTGCGGCTGCAGGAGCCCCAGCATTACGTGACAATCTCAGTTTTCCTTTTAAAGAAAACGACACCAAAACGACTTTCCTGTGAGTTTCCTGTGTTCCCAATTATGGAGGAGAAAATCTAGGAACCTTTCTAAATCTATGCTAATAACATCAGCAAAGGAAATGTCGTTAGAGAGAATGTGAAAAGATGTGACAAAAACCCAAAATCCCATTACACCCCGGGGACTTGAACTCCCAGGATCACACCCCGCCCGGCTCCCGTGCCTGTGGCAAGCCCCAACCCTCTTACATGACCAGCTCACAGCATCTCTCTCAGCTGGTGCCAGTGTGGACAGCATCCCAATGCTGTGCCCTGGGGAAATGACTTGTGGAGATGGAGGAAAACCCAGGATGAGCCATCAAGCACTCTGCTGATACTGCACAAAGTGGAAGCACTCCACTCTGTGGAAGCGCTTGGACAAGTTCAAGGTCGAGGGCTGTAAATTCCTTGTTATTTTTAACTCCAGGATAGTAGCTGGCTGAAAACAAGAGGAAGAATAGCTGGGATTTGGAGAGGGAGGGGAGGTGCAAGGTAGGTGGACGCTTTTGCCTGTTAAATAAGGGTGAAACCTTAAGAGGCAGGAGGGGTGGGAGAAAACAGGTGCTGCAGGGTGGCAGGATGCCCCCAAAGAGGGGCTGTCAGGATGAGCAGGGTCTCTGTCTGTGCCCCATCAGTCACGGAGTTGCAGCTGGACACGTCCTGATGGCTGAGGTGACCTGCGAGGACATGTGCTGCTGCGGCCTGGGGCCATGAGAGGATCAGGGGGCATGGAGTGAGCTGGGCTGAGGCATGTGCTGGCACACATGTGCAGTCAGTGGTTTTCTCTCCCACTAGAAAACAGCAGCATGTGGCTGACATTGGGAAAGAGACTTTTCTCCTGCTTGGTGCAGTGTCCAAAAGAGGGCTGGCATTTCAGCTCCCTCATCCTGCCCTGCCCATCTGACAGTGGGCAGGGGCGTTGCACTCGGGGCCGGGGCTCCACCCCCTGGCCACAGCAAAGCCATGGTGCCCACGACACAGTGTCCCCTGGCCCAGGTCTTGGCATATGGCTCCATCAGATGGACATTTCCAAACCAGCCCACACATCGTGTCACATCACCTATGGAATGCATACGCTATGGGGACAACACTGAGACCACGTGCCTGCAGCTCCGCACATCCCCCATCCCACACAGGGCACCAGTGTGGCTGCCAGGAAAAGCAGTGATGTTCCCAGGGTGTGAAACTATTAGATGCTGGGGTTTGAGGAGAAAAAAACAGTCAAGGAATAACAGAAGAGAGAACAGCCTTGCAGCACTCGCTGTGAGCTGCGCAGAGCTGAGCCATGCCCAGAAGCGTGCTTGCACAAACACCCACACCCACTCTCATGCTGGCATTCAGATCCTGTGGGATCGAGCTACGTGCACAAGGCATGTGTGCACACACGTGCATATGCACACTCTCACAGGGGTGTGTGATCCCTGCGATCCAGCTACAGGCAGCATGTCTGTGTGGGCTCAGGGTGTCCAGACACAGCTTTGCACCCGCCGCAGTCCCACTTGGCTCCGGCCCCACAGGGCTCTGCCCCAGGTGGACACCATGTACTGGGGCCAGTGATGGTGCTCACGGGAAACCTTCAGATCCTTGTCCTTTAGCCCAGCCAGAACAAACTAGGCAATTAAAGGAGATTTCCTTGCTCACAGTCTCTGCTACTAGCACAAACCTGTGCGCTGGCCTTCTCCCAAGCCTGCTCTCCTGTTGTGCCTCGTGCTCCAGCCCCCCCTTGCCATCATCTCTGACTGCATCTGCTCCGACTTCCTGGCTTCTCCATACACCCTACAGACACACTGGGGACAATCCCGGCCCCATGATGCTGATGGGGTGGGTGGTTCTGCGCCTCCTGGCTCAGGGCAAATCCTCCCTTGGGAAAACCAAGGCCTGACTTCAAAGACAGCCAGGGCTGGCACTCTCTGGGCTCCCCACGGACATCCCACAGATGGTCTCTGGGCAGCTGGGGCCTGAGACAGCCACCATCACCCATGGCCGCTGCCCCAACTCAGCTCTGGGCTGATGAAGCTTTCCTGGGTTGAGAGGCACAGTCCTTCCACCACCACTCCATGCCCAGGAAGCCCAAGAGCCTGAAGGCTCACACTGCCCCTCCTACCCTGCCACAGTCCTTAGGGGACACCCAAGCTGCCAGAACATCACCCCTCCTGAGGTCTGCACCTCTGAGCAGCACAGCCATCGTGCCCCAACCTACACCACTGCATGGACACAGGCAGTGGCACTGTCCCATGGTGATGTTGGGACACAGGCAGAGGCACAGCCCCATGGTGCTGTGGGGACACAGGGGACACACCACTGCATAGATGCAGACAGAGGCCCTACCAGCAGAGGTGACAGCCAGCGAGCGTCTCTCCCTGCCTGGCAGTGCCAGGCTAGACAGCTCTGCCAGGAAGACAGATACACGTGAGAAGATACTTCACGGTCTGGTCAAACCCAGTGCAAACAAAGCAGTGTGATCCAAGGAGTGAGGGGCAGACTCTGCATGGGGACAGAGCCACTGTGCTGGCACACAAAGGCCCCTTCACTGCCCTGGAAAGATGAACAGTGTGTGCAATGGCATTGATTCTGGGACAGGGACAATCACGATGTGAGCCCTCCTCAGACAGAAAGGCCTTTGTGAGTCAGGAGCATCCCCAGCTCTGCAGTCACCATTGGTGACCAAGCACAGCCCAAGCCACGGGGCTGGGTTTCCCTGGAGCTAGGTCATGCCAGAGCCACCCCAGACACAGTCTGTGTGATGGCCAAGAGTGTGGGAAGTGCTGGGAGCACTGCCTGACCTCTGTTGAGGCTGGATGGCACCCAGGCAGCCAGGGAGACAGGAGCCGGCTGCTTTCCGCAGCTCTGCCGGATCACCAAATCCCTGCTCCATCCCCAAAGCCCTCCTCTGTCCCATCTCCTGTTGGTGTGACTTATGCCACATGGCCCCTCAAGCTACACATCGGAAGGGCCTCAGCACCCCACAGCCATCCCGGTGCCTCTGAGTGCTGCGGGCAAGCGGGAGAGGCAGCAGCCACTGATTCACAGCAGCAGCACCCAGCTCCCAGCCTGCGGCGGACTCAGACCTGCTGGGCGACCGGCACAGAGCGACCCGGGGACCCTCTGCTGCTGGGCGATGCCATGTGGGGTTCCTCCGGGGTGCCACCCACCCGGCATCGCCATTCCAATGTCAGTCATGTCAGAACTGGCCAAGCAGGGCACGAGGTCACCAACAACGTGAGACAGCAGCTTGCTCTTGCTGTGCATCCAGATGCTGGATACAGAGGGCTGGTGCAGCAATCCCCCTCTCTGGAGACAGGATTTAGGGAAGACCACAGTGCTCCCCTAAACACAAGCAAACACAAGCAGATGCTGCTAGACCGTGACCCAGTGAATGACAAGTTCTCCCCATGGTCATGCTGGGCAGGCGAGGAACAGGCAAGCTTGGGGAGCAGCCTCACCAGACACCAGTGAAGCCACGGCATGTGACATGCCACCTCCCAGAGCCAGCCTGTCCTTACCGTCACCACATCTCAGCTGGCTCCTTCCATCAAGAGGGTAAGCATCAGGGTATGGCCATGGCTGGTGGGGACCATCTTTGCCACTGACACTGCCAGACTGGCCTGGGATGCAGAGTCAGGGGCTGCTGCACCCCCTACTCCCTGATCTGCCATGTGTGTCTCTCAGTTCCCCCAGCCAGGTGACACTGCTCCTCTGTGAGGACTCACTCCAGGGCCCAGCATGTGCCAGGAGGAGGCTGAGACAGAAAAAGGACCAGACACAAAAAGCCTCAAGCCTTTTCCAAAGAGGCTTGTTGTTTCTCTTCTGGGATGTGGTGAGCTGCCAGGGATATCGCATGGCCAGGCCATCTGAGCTCTGTGGTAGGGCAGAGCCAGGGCTTGCAGTGGGGACAGGTGGCACCACAGGAACCCCAAGCAGAGGCTGTCCCAGCAGAAGCCACACAGGGTGCACGGGAAGGAGGTGGGAGGAGTGCCGGGGATGTGGTGCCCAGTTGATCAGCCCAGGATTCATCACAGAGCCCAACCATGGCTTCTCAGCCCTGCCTGGGGCCCTGCTGCACCAACATGGGTGTTCCTCCATCTCTCATTCCCTGAGGAAGAACCACAGGTCTCAGGCACCTGGAAGGGCCAAGCCTGGAAGCCGCACTATGCTCCAAGGACAATGCAGGGAGGACATGCTCTGCTGCCAACAGCTGGTGCCTCAGCCCTTGTTTTCAACTTTATGTAAGGAGGGAACCTAAGCCTGCTCTGGGACATGGTGAAATTGGATCCATACAAAAACAATTAGAAAGGGGAGGGATAAGGAAGAAACTTTGCTTTGTTGGCACAACTCTCTGTTGTTGTGGCACAACTTCCCTGTTGGCCAGGGAAGAAAACAGAGTCCATGAGCCAGCCCAGATGTATTTGTGCTGGGGAAAAACAACCCATGAGTAAAAGAGAGGCACGGAGATGGGGTTCATTCCACACCTCCCTCTGGGACCAGCTTCAGCTGAGAGTGATAGGGGCAGGTCCTTGAGGACAGAGAGGCTCTTAAGGAGTAGAATTATAGAATACCCTAAGTTAGAAGGGACCCACAATGATCTTCAAAGTCTAACTCTCCTACCAAGGAGGAGATGGAATCTCACCAGGGAAGCTCTTCTCAGTGGGCTGGAGACAACCTGCCTTTAAGCCAAGCCCAAGGCAGTCAAATGAGGACTGTGAAACACCTGCTGGAATCCCTTCTGCCAAGACCACCTACAGGTCCCCATCCCCAGTGCCATGCTGCTCACACAAACTGGAGGTCACCTCTGCCCTGGGGACCCATCCTCTCCACAGGGCAGGGAAAGGACAAATGTTTGCTGGTGCTCTGGGTTACGAGCCCAGCCTGCACCCCGATGCGCCCCAGCTGCTCATACAGGCCCCGTGGGCTCCCAGGTCCTCTGGGATGTGTGATACCTGCAGGGCTTGTTGACAAGAAACACTCGCCACCACAGCTGCTTGGGAAAGGCACGCCGCAGGCACGGGGTGTTCCAGGATGAAAGCAGACTGTGAGTCAGCTCAGAAAGTGGAGTCTGGACGAGCATCTTCAGGGGTGATTCCAGGATTGCATCACTGCAGTGGGAGAGGTTCACTCTCTGCCTGTGCTCATGGAGAAGTCCTTGGTCAGCCTGCGTGGGTAGGTGTCCACCTGGACAGGTGAACCTGTGCTGGTGCTGCAGGGTGATGCCTTTGCCTGCAGCACAGTCCCCTCAGAGCCACATCAGCTCCCACCCCAGCTTCAGCACCCTCCTCGAATCTTACCCTCCAGCCACAGATCCTGCACAGCCCTGGGCCAAACCTCCTCTCTGCTCCCACTGTCCCCAGGGCAGTTGAGGAGAACAACCTGTTCTCAGGGTTCCCATGGAATGTAGCTGTACTCTCCAGCTCCCCTGCCAGTCTCCCCAGAAGGACAAAATGACAGCAGCTGCTTCCTCATCCCTTTTTGGGACAAGAGGTCCATGACACAAACAGGAGCAAAGCTGGGCACAGGGTGCTGGCTATGCCTCACCCCAGTGAAACCTGGGAGCCTGATGCAAGCACATGGGGAACTTGCTCTGCTGGCAACTTCCACTGTGTCTTTCATCAGCCAAATGGTCTGTTCCAGGTTTGTGTCTTTCATCAACAAAGTCCTTCAGAGCGGGAATCCTGGGAGGTAAGTATCTGGAATGTGTTAGGAACAGCTAATCCTAGGTTTGTCCTTCCCCGCAGGAGAGGAGGAGCAGGACAGGTGAGATGGGGCTGCAGGTGCTGGCTGGCTTCCCAAGCTGCTTAGCAGGAGCATGGGCTGCCCTGCCAGCAGCAGCACGGCCATTGCACTGAGCAGGGGCTCTTCCTCACCCTGACCCTGCTGCAGACCTTCCAGAGGGACCACGTCTGTGCCTGCAGCCATCGCAACTGGAGCCTGCACGTGATCCTTTATCCCCTTGCAAGGGAACATGGTCTCTGCCAAACTGCTGGTGTCCTGTCATTGGATGTGTCCCTGCTGTCACAATCTGTGATGAAGGACTCTGGATCCCCAGTCTGCCCCTGGCTGAAGGCTGTTCTCAGCCAGTGCTTGGCAGGGTGAGAGATGGGATGGAGCAGCAGGAGATGAGACCTGCCAGCCCTCCCAAGCTCCTGGGACTCATCCTGTGCAGTGTGCTGTGCTGGGGCTGAGACCCCCAGGAGATGTGAATGGCTCAAGCCAGCACTGGAGCCAGGAATCGACAGCCACAGGACAGAGGATGTGACTCAAGGGTAGCAGAGCCACCCCAAACCACCCCAGTCTATGGCATGGAGCTCACCCTCCGTGGGAGGAGATGTGCCCATGCTCGACCAGCTTGCCTCTTTGTGACAAGTCACCATGGACACTGGAGCCACTGCCTGACGCTTCCCGCCCTGTGCCCACCAGCGCTGAGCTCTTCAAGAGCCAATGGCCTGCTCCAAAGTGCCCTAAAATACCCCAAAACCTCTCCCTCAGTTTGGCATACTTTGGGCTTCCCAGGGCGACCAGCAAGATCCCTTGCCCCAAACCAAGCAGCCTAGATGGGCCACCAGAATCTCTTTAGTGATCCATTCAGCTTGCTCAGGTGGCTGTTTCCATTCCCTACCCGGCTCCCTACCAAGTGTGGATTGGTTGTGAAATTATGGATTCCTTCTTTATTTCCAAATGTAAACATTGTTTTCTCTTGCATGTCTTTTGGTTTTTTTGTGTCGGACATGGAAAGTTCCCAGCATTTGTCAGTCGTGGAGCCCAGGCAGGGAAAAAGAAGCAAACACTGTGCTCATCTGAGGGTGAGGAGGCTGGAGGGGCTGTAAATTTTAAGCACAAATTAACTCCAAACACTTTCTACATCGTTCATCCAGGCCTGGACTGAGCCTTTCACAATGACCAGGTGTCTTCACACAGTGACTTAGTTCCTCACTCCTGGCTCACCATTTCCCATTAATTCCAGAAATCACGGCCCAAACTGGAGCTACCTCAGCCTGACCTGGATGGTGTAAGCCACGCAAGGGAGCAGGTGAAGTTCGCCCCAGAGGGACACAGCCACTTCCACCCAGGCCAGGTGCCTCCATCTGCTCCAGGGAACAACCTCCAAACTCACTCTGGTCCTTCCCTTTCTGTCCTGTCTGACCACTGCACCAGCACTTCTCCAACACAGTGACCTGCCAAAACCCCTTCTCACCCTTCCTAGTCCTCCCAGCAGTTCCCAGCATTGCCCTGACCCTTTTCTGCTGCTTCTCCTCTCCTCCCACCCATGGTAAACATGCACTGGTGTGCTCAGGGGAAACCATCTGCCTGCACCCAGAGATGCAGGGCACTCATATGGGCATTGGTGCCTTCTGAGGGCATCCTTGAGTGTCTCTGGCCCAAATTTCCTCAAGATCAAGGTCCAGTAAAACTTTCAGGTGTCCATTTTGCCCATTGAAACACTGAGCATCCTGGATCTCCTTAACACAATGGAGAACAGTTACCCTATGACAAAAATCTCCTGGAGGAGCTGTGATGGGCAGCAGTGGAGCTGGGTGCCAGCCCCGGGAGCTCTGCACTGCTGTCTCCAGCTGTGCCCATGGCAGCCAGCACTTGGGTGTGCTGCTCACCACCCCAGATAATTATAGCTCCACTGTTTATATACCCTCAGCCCGTGGCCACAGGAAGGAAGGCTGGAGGACACTCTACGTAACAGAGCTCTCCACCCCTTCCCTGCTCCCCCTCCCGCCTCCACACCCCCCCCCCCCCCCGTGTGAATTTGTCGTGTGTGACAAGACACCACGGCCCAGCATTGTTTGTCAGAGCTGGTCACAGCCCGCAGCTTCCCCTTTCTGTCACCCATGGAACCCTGCTCTGGGCTCTCCAGGCACTCTGTCCCCCCTCTGCACCATTTGCAATCTCCTCCTGCATCCCTCAACCTGACAGCTTCTTAATCCCGCAGCTTGACTGGGGAAATGAAGGCTTGTCCCTGTCCCCATGCACGGCTGAACCATGTGGTTCCTGCAGCCTGCGCCCATCTCCAGAGCTGTGGGTGCCCTGAAGCACCCGGTGATGGTGGGTCAGTGCTCTCCTCTTCACACAGATCAGCCGCGGTATCTGTGTCAATCCTGCCTCCCTGCCGCAGCAAATGGCATCTCCACGGCAATCCCGTGCTGCTTGCTGGGGCTGAGCAGGACCGAGCAGAGTGCAAGGGAGCTTCTGAGCCGTGGGGTTGTCGATCTCTGCAGGGACAGTCATCACTGGAGTGGGATCCCAAGATGCTGCCCGGGTGGCATCAGTGGTGGCACTGGAAGGGGTTGCACAGCCGCGGTGAGGAGCGGGGGAGCAGAGCCCCTTACCCATCCACGGAGAAGCAATGACCCGGCAAGGCTGGGATGCAGGATTAGGAATGGGTTGGGCTATGTCCCGCACGAACGGGCCAGGCCAGCCAGCTGCGGCTGAGCCAGCACTTTCGTGTTTGTTTGGGCTGTTAGATAACTTCGAAAGCAGAAGCTGGAAGGGCTGGCGGCTGAACAGTTTGTTCTTTCCGACTTCCACACGCTGCTGCCTCAAACCTCAACGCTGTGCAGGGCTTAAACCACAGCCCTGCTGTGCCGCTCAGAGCCGCCCTGTCCCCTCATCCTCACCCCAACGTGTCCCTGGAGCCCCTCCAGCCCGGCTGCCCTCCAGCCCAGGGCCGAGCTCCGCCTCTTCACGCTGCCAGAGGAGGAAACAGAGCAGCGGGAACGCTTCTCTGGAGGGGTCTCAGCCCCACGCCCCTGGCCTGGCACAGGCTAAGGGGCTGCTGCCACCTCCTGGCCACAGCTCCCGCTCAGGGCAACCCACGGGCAGCGCAACACAGCACAGGGCAGCACAGCGCAGCACAGAGCAGCACAGCGCAGCACAAAGCAGCACAGCACAGGGCAGCACAGCACAGCACAGCACAGCACAGCACAGAGCAGCATAGCGCAGCACAGAGCAGCATAGCACAGGGCAGCACAGCACAGCACAGCACAGCACAGGGCAGCACAGCGCAGCACAGAGCAGCACAGCGCAGAGCAGCGCAGAGCAGCACAGGGCAGCACAGCACAGCACAGCACAGAGCAGCACAGCACAGAGCAGCACAGCACAGGGCAGCACAGCACAGGGCAGCACAGAGCAGAGCAGCACAGCACAGCACAGAGCAGCACAGCACAGCACAGCACAGCACAGCACAGGGCAGCACGGCACAGAGCAGGTGCCGCCCGGCCGCACCCTGCTCTCAGCCACGGCCGCCGCGCGGGGAAGGAGCGAGGGTCAGGCACCGCCGCCACCCGGCGCAGCCCGTATCGGCCTGACACGTATCCACTGGGAACTGGGGCAGGGAACAGAAGAGGACAAGGCCACTGCAAGCCCTGTTCCAAGGAGTTTATCATACGGCTTTGCCAAAGGGCAGCAATGGGAAGTGAGTTCAGGTTACCTTTGAGCACCCGAGCCTCTCCAGGGACAGGCAGCCTCACCTCCCCAGGTAAAAGGGACGGCTGGGGCTGCAGCACTGAGGTGTCACCTCCTTGGGGACCAGGATGGTCCACACAGCCCCTGAGCCCAAGAGGATCCAGACCCTGGCATAGTGCTCTGCCTCACTTTCCTTGCCACCAGGAAGCGAGGGCATGAGGCACACAGTTCTCTGCCATGAGCAGAAAACAAGTGATGCTGAGAAACCCTGCAAGGGTGCCCTGCTCCTCTGCTCCTGGTAATGGTGGTGCTGGGAATAGAGATGCCTGGCTATGCAGACACAGTTCCCACATTCCCTCAAGTTGCACAACGTCCACCCCACAAGGGGAGGGCACCCCTACTTGATCAAAGAGAAGCTGTTTTGCCACAGCTGGTCCCAATATGCCTCACTGGGCTGCATCACATCTCCCGTCCAACTGCTGGAGCATCCCAACCAGTGATACAGGGTCCCAGTTCCCAGCAGCAACTGGGAGCTTCCAAGAAACTACAGGGTCAAATACAAGGTTGGGCTGAGGCCAAATCACTAGCACAGGCTTTACCTCTGTCCAAGGGAGTGTGGTGAGGGTCTGATCCTGTGTCTGAGGACCAGGAGCCAGGCACAGCTTCATGGAGTCTGCTAAGACCCCTCTCCCAGTGCTGGAACACTAGGAATGAAATCCCCCCAGGCCGGGACTGAGCAACAGACAAGGAGCAGCATGTGCTGTGGCCCAGTCAGGAGCTGGCACAGGTGAGCTGGGGAAGGAAAGCAGTGCCATGGCTGCCCTGGAAGGAGGGAGGCTGCAAAGCCAAGTAGTAGAGAGGACAGGCAGGAATGGAGCAGAAGCCAAATGGATGCAGAGAGCACAATGCTGCAGACTTGTTAAGGCTGGGGCTTGCTCAGCTGAGGACATAAACAGGGTGGACCCAGAGCCCTGCCGAGCTCCACATGCTTTGGTCACACTGTGTGCTATGGCCAGAGAGGCACAGGGGGCGGGGGGTGCCGCAGTGTGATGGGCATCACGCCTTGACTCAGGGCACACAGTCACCGTGCATGTGGTGGAGCAGGAGGAGACAGTGGCCTGGGCACACACAGGCAGGGTGTTCATGCGGCAGTGTCCAGACACCTCTCGGAGACCCTGTGTTCTGAACAGAGGCAGCCCTGGGAGCCTGGCAAGTGCTCTTCCTCCCTCTGGTGCCCGACTTGTGACACCATGGTCCTACAAACTGCCCCAGGGCTGGCACAACTCGGAGCCAGCTTGAGCCACCAGGTCCAACAAGGCAGCTCTCCTGCTGCTCACTCACCTTGTCATGGACAGGGGCTGGGGAGAGCTCCCTGGGTGACAAGGACAGCCTTGTGGACTGCGCAGGCAATGGAGGGAATGGGGTGGGACACGTCCCAGACAGGTTTTAGACATGAGGGCAGACTCTGCGACAGCCAGTGAGGTTTGCCTTTGCCTGGGACAGAGTGTCCTGGGAAACGGTGTACCTGCCACAGCTCCGCACCATGCACATTGGAGAACAGGGAGGGTCAGAGGCTGCACAAGAGCTGCAGGCTCATGTGCTTTCCTGTAGGCTCAGGGCAGACTTGTTTCCAACCTGCCTGACACAAGGGAAGGTTCAAGCTTCAGCTCTGGAGACAAACTCGGGACTACAGCTCTGCTCTGCATCCCCATAGCATGCCTTCCATCCACTCTCATGCACTCTGGCATGGCACAAACCACCTGATTTTCTCTGCTCGCTCATGACTTCCACCCACTCCCCGGGAGCCCCTGGCAGGGGCACAAGAGGAACAGGCCACATGCTGAACCAGCATAATCCAGCCCGCAGGATTTAAAGCAATGAGGTCAGACTCCTACAGAGCCCAGCTCTTCAGTCACAAGTCCCAAGTCCTTCGGGAGTCTCAAGACCCCCTGCTCCCACCCACAAGACTCCTCCAAAGCAGTCACGATAGTGCTCTGGGCTTTCCTGACTGCAGGAGGGCAGAGCGACCCAGACTGCTCCTTGTGGGCTCAGGAGCAGCTTCGCAAAGGCAGGACTTGGCCAGTGTGAACATCACAACTCTGGTACCCCTAAGGGATGCGGCTGCTGTGTGCTGAGGAGGAGCAGAGCCCGGAGTGTTTTATTTACCACTTTGCAATCACATGGCTCCACTGGAGGAGCAGAGCACAAAGTGGCAGATAAGCTATCGCTGCTGCAGCTGGGCTCGTCAGAGCCACCTCTGCTACTCCAGGTCTGTAGGTGTGTTTGAGGTCAAGCAGAAGAGAGATTCCTGACATGGGGAGCACTTGGCTTTGCTGCTCTCCATGATGGGGAGGGCCCAGCAAAGCTGTTGGCTGTCCTAGGCAAGCTGCCTGCTGCCCCAGGGAACTGGCCTTGCATGCCACAGGAGGGACGGGATGTGCTGGGCTTATGCCGGATCCACTTGACTAGAGTCTGTAAATGATTTTTTTATATAACTCTGTTTTCTGATTGCTTTCAGCACCTTCCAAGTGAAAGCCACAGGCATCCACAGTCTGCATGCCTGGTTGCTATGAATGGGGTTGGTTCCCCCACTCACTGTGAAAAGCTGCCCATTCCCACAGCGAAACCTGGTGAGGCAGCAGCGATGCTCTCAGGTCAGACCCAAGGTACTGTCATTGTGAGCAGGCTGGTCACAGCTGGGACAGACCCAGGAAGGGGACACGCACAGCCTGGCTCCCCTTGCTCTGGTTGTTTCTCCCAGGCTTCCCCAGACACATCCCTGCTCCCCATCCCAGCAGCTGCTGGAAGCCCAGCAGCCCAAGCCTGCAGTCAGTGGCACCAGCTATACCCAGCATATCGGGACAAACCCCATCCTGCTATCCTCCGCAGGGGAATGACTCCTGGGGCCACAGGCAGCTGTCCTGGCTGTGGTGGAGAGCATCCTGCTGGTGTAGGGAGGGGTCCCTGCATCCCCACTGGGAGCTTGGCGGGGCGCAGATCTTGGATGTGGCTCAGGAACACAGTTCCCACGCGTTCAGCCCACGCAGGCAGCAGCACAGTGCTCCTGCCCACAGGAGACCTGGGAACGTGGCCGCTCGGGCTGGCTCCCTGCGAGCGGATGTTATTTTAACTCCCAGTTCCTCTCTCATTTTTGCCAGGCAACGACTGGTTCTCCTGTTGGCTAAGCAATAAAGAGTCCCTTTTTTTATCCTCCTCCACTATTTCTAGGTTATTTTTAGGCTTTTCTCAGTGGGTCTTTGCCGCAGACACTCAAAGGGCTGGAGAAGTTGTCCTGCTTCGCATGCCCAGAGGAAGGGGAGCAATGTGCAGGGCAGGAGATGCCAATAAGAAGGGCTTCCCAATCCAGATGGGGAAGCACCTGCCTTGGAGCACTCGCTGCCCCGTGCTGCACACAGGAGCAAGCTCCTCTTCTCCCACACAGCTGCTGTGCAAGACTTGGTCTTCCACAAGGGAGCCATGATGCCCATATCTTCCCAACCACGCCAGCAGCAGCCTTCACGGCTCCAGAGCCCAACCAAGGCAGCTCCTCCGTGTGGTGCCAGTGGGGAGGTCCCTGTGCTGGTCCAGCTGCAGCCCTGGGCAAGGTGAGGTGCAGAGGCATAGGGAGGGACTTCTGCTGAAGGGAAGTTGATGGGACAGGACCTTAGGGTGACCAGAGAGGGTCACACATAGCCGTAGCAGTGCAGGAACTGCCAGATGGAGCTGACAGAGCTGAAGTCAGCCAGTGTCACATTCAGGCTTGGGATAGGGACCAGGCCCCATGAGGGGGAGAGAAGAATGTGAAGGACACAGTGCCTGCCAGCACTGTGGAGTACCAGTGCCATGGCCAGAACCCCCCCACTGAGAGTACTGATGGGAGTGATGCTGCCCTGTCCCCAAAACAGACGACATGACATAGGACATCCTGAACCCCTTGTCACATCAATGCTCAGGAGAAGGAAGTGCTCTTTAGGCAGCAAAGAAAGAAACAGCCCAGGTCTCCACCAGGCAGGGACAGTCCAGCCTAAGGCTGAGATCCTCTGCATCTCCCCCCACCACCCACAAAGGCTGTTTTGTCCCCAGGGGCAAAAGGACTCTCCACTTGGGACAGGAAGTGTTACTGTGTGTGGCCCCACAGCCCCTTGTCTCCTCGAAAATTGCAAAACCCTGAGCTTCGCTGCAGCTCCAGGAAGCTCAGAAAGAGCCAGAACCTGCTGGAAGGCAGACGCCCGTGTGGGCGCTGGGCCAGTTCGAATCTTCCAGGCTGTTACGCAGCGCTGGAGCCTCACAGCTGCTTGGCAAGGACATTGCCGACCTTCTCACGTCACAGCCCCAAGCAGCCTGGGCCAGCTGTGTCCAGACACTGGGCTGGGGTTGCTGTTTTTCTGCTTTATCAGGATCTTGCTGAGATCGGCGGTGAGTGGGTCATGTTTGTGCAGTGGTTTGTGCAGGCAAGTGGTTATGTAACCGCTCAGGGTTACTCCAGAGGCTCGGCCGGCTGTGCCTCCCCAGCGCATGTGCGGGGCCACGCCGCCGCGGCGATCGGGGAGAGCTGCACACGCAGCCCTGCGCTCCGTGGAGTTTTGTTACTGTCCCAGCTCGTTACCAAGGTGCACAGCGTGTGCCTGAGCTGCCGCGATGCCCGGTGCTATCAGGCTGCATGCCAGGGGGCTGGTGGCCGAGCCATGCGCTCGGGCAGCGCTGTCCGAACGCTGCAGCAGCCGTGTTTACCCTGCACTGGCTCCCGACGCGACGCTGCTCTGGCCACTGCCAAAACGCCTGCGCCTGCTCCAGTAACCCAGCTCCTGAAGGTCGCTGGCTGGAGGCCGGGCTTGCGTTCCATCTGCCTGCTTTTATTATTGATTGTCCTTATCATCGCTTGAGAGAACAGCATGTCCCCAACACCCGGGGGCAGGACGGGGCTCACTGCCGCTGCTGCTGCCTTTTGCCCAAGCTCTGTCTCTCCTCAGTGGAGAGGTGCCGGCACCAAAAGCTGCGCTGCCACTGTCACCTCTGCCCACATGCAGAAGCCACGATGCCACAAGCTGGGGCCAAGAGACAGCAGTGTTCCTGTGTCTGCTGCCATGAGCAAACCGTAAGTCCCTCTTCCTCCTGCCACTGTCTCCATCCGAAGCACAGGTTCCCACACAGCAACAGACCCCTGCATGTGCCCGTTCCCAGGGTGTGCTCCCAGCAGGACCCTCAGCAAGTGCCTCTCATCACTCCACCACTGTCTCGGCTCCCACAGTGCCTTGATCCAGCACCCACTGGCCTGGAGGTTGCAGGGACATGGGAAGGGACAGGGGACCCTGATCAGTCAGAGCAAGTGGTGCTGCTCCATCACAGCCCAGGTGGGCTGGGACAGCCACCACGCATAGCACAGGGCAGCAGCCAGGTATGAAATGGTACGAGCAGCCATCTCAGCTGGGCTGTGAGCATCTCTGCTGCTGCTAGCCCAGATGCCAGAAGGATAAGCAAGAGAGCACCAGGGGGGCAGCAGGGGCATGTCCAGGTGGCAGCAAAAGAGAGGAAGAAAGGGAGGAAAGAGAAACAGAGGAAGGAAGGAAGGAAGGAAGGAAGGAAGGAAGGAAGGAAGGAAGGAAGGAAGGAAGGAAGGAAGGAAGGAAGGAAGAAAGGAAGGAAGGAAGGAAGGAAGGAAAGAACGAAGGAAGGAAGGAGGGAAGGAAGGAAGGAAGGAAGGAAGGAAGGAAGGAAGAGACCTGTGACCCCCCCATTCTCTCCAGGTGTTGGCTGATGTTTAGCTACTGTGCCATTGATGGTACAGCATGTGCCAGGCTGCTTTGGGGGACAGGGACACATGTGGCACTGTGCATAGGTGCATTGTCCAGGTCTATGCTGCCTGGCATGAGCTTTTCATGCTTCTGTTGAGAGCACAGTGGGATGGCAGGGTGGACAAAAGGAACTGCAGCTCCAAGACACACCGGTCAAATAAAATTGAGCTTTCACATGCTAATTACCAAACATTGGCCAGCACAGGACCAAGCACATGTTCTTCATACCACAAACCTGCTGGTCTTTGAGGCATTTCCAACTTGCTAGAAGACACACCTGGGCAGACCTGACCCAGGCAGCCTGGAGGGCCCTGTCAAGGGTTCCCCACTGCCCTCAGGGCATATGGAAAGAGGACCACAATCACAGGAAGGCAAGTCCTTGGGACAGGGAATGGAGCAGCATATGGCTCACCCCAATTTGGCCCATGTGCTTGGAAGGGGGAAGCTAAGGGGCAGTTCATTGCCAGGACGCAAGACTGGCCCCATGGTGAAATAGGGGTGGTGGGGTCTCCTTGGGGATAGTGGGACCCCAACCCAGCCCTGTAGGGTGCCACCATGCCCCAGGCAACCCAACCACCCCTTGCTTTGCCATCTGCCTAAGGACAGCCCTTGCGTGGGGGGTTTATTGGGCCTGACAAGCCAGCTGGGACACCAGCAGATAATCTCTGCCTTGCTGGGGACAGTCCCCCAGCAGGGTCAGACATGCTTGCCACAGAGGAGTGGAAAATTCCTCTCACTGTGCAGGCACTCCTTACAGCCCAGGCACATCAGCTGTCATTCTGCAGGACTTGGCATGCCCCAGAGTGTTTATCAACACTGTTTCGCAAGAGCCATGGCATACAGCCTGGCAGGGGCATGCAAGCCGCTTGGGCAACCAGCTCTGCTGAAAGCCTGTGCTCTTGGGAAACACTCCAGGCTGGGAGTCCAGTGTGGGTTGGTATCATCTGAGTGGCCATCAGCACCTTCTCCTTTCTGGCCTCCTGAGTTCAAGGATGGAGCTGTGAGCTTTGGTATTGGTCCTCTCTCAGTCCTGTGGAACACTTCCCTTGGTCTCACCTGGCAGAGTTGTAAATGACCTCAACATGCTGGTTCCCCACTCACCCAGGGCATGCTGCTCCATCCTCCCAGGGTATATGGCTTGGGGAGGGAGTCACCCCACTCCCTCCAAGGGGTTTGGAGGTATCAGCTGGAGCAACAGCATGAATGTGATGACGGCACATCTGGCTGAGGGCTGCCCTGCAGGCATAGACCAGTGGCTGCATGATGCCTGAGAGATGACACAGCAGGGCCAGCCTGTGCCCAGTTAACTCCAGATGTGCACAGCTGACACAATCCCCTCAGGCAGGGAAGAAAGCAGGCACATCCTGGATGACACTGGCTGGACAGTACAGGGGACATGGAGTTGCAATCAGGCCAGCCCTGGGAGCCAGTCGGAGCCCTGCAGTTGCCCTGGCCAGGGCTGACTATGCTGTTTTGAAAAGTTCGTTTGGTTTTTTTTTTCCCAAGCTCAGTTTAAAGGCACAGAAAAGTCACAATATTACTTTTTGGGCATAGAGCATGATAGGGGATACACATGATAGAGTCACCCCAAGACATTACCTAACTCCATGGTGCTGTACATGGCCATGATCAGTGGGTGCAGCAGCAGGATGTCAAGAAGGCACAGTGGCAGAGTGTTTTGCTCTGCTGGAGGCATCATGGAGCCCAGGCAATGTCTCAGCTGCTCTTGAAATCTCAAGATGCACCTCAAAGCCCTGCTCTGGTGGGAAATGGGTGGTGGGTTTGTGGGGTAGGTGTCACTCCCTCAGAGTAAAGAAGCAAATCATGCCCCCCCTCCCCCCCCCCCCCCAGCTTTTTAAAAGGGCCAGCAGCTCCCCTTGGCACCAAGGGGCTGCGGGGCACAGCCTTCCCCAGCAGACAAGGTCCCTCACAATGGAACTGGGGGAGGCAGGGACCAGGGGAGGTGGGGTATTCCTGGAGTGGGGACCATCCCAGGAAGGCCAGCTGGCACCTGAAGCATCGCACAGACCCTGCCCCAATTCCAGTGCAGCTGGAGCAGCAGCAGCGAATAGGCTTCGTGCAGCCGCCAAGATGTTTGCTGGAGCAGAGGCACGCATAAACATTTTGTTTAATCAAGGACTCGGAGTGAACACAGTGTACCCTGGCTCCGTGCAGAGGAACAGCTGCGGCCCTGCGGGGCAGGGCCAGGGACACCGATCGGCGGTGGCAGAGCGACCTCCCGTGGCACGGTCCCGACCCCGAGGTGCTCAGCACCGTCGCTGCGGCGGCAGCAGCAGAAGGAAGCCCCATGACACCCGTGTTCCCCATCCCACCACCCTGCTCTGAAGGGAGGCTGTCCTCCGGCTGCAGGCGGCTCTGGCTGCTTCCAGGGCAGTGTGTCTGGTAGCTGTGCGGTGCAAGGCTTGGTTTGGCCCAGCCTTTCTGCAGCCGTGCCGGAACCGAGGGCGAGCTGGGAGAGCCCTGAGCTGCCCTGCCGCTGGGTCTGTGGGTGGTGACCTCATGGCAGTGTTGTATCGAGAGAGCCCAAGGCCTTGGCAGGGCCAGCTGCTGTGTTCCCACACAGGCAGCAGGGGATCCCCTCCGGGCCCTCCTGCCCTTCCGGGAATGAGGTATTGAGGCTGGGGACCTCCTATGCCCCACCAGGCCCCGTGACCACACCAAGAACAAGGTGAGGTCAGAGCTCTTTCTTTGCAAGCCCTGAGTGAGCAGCACGGGCACCCAACAGCTGCTGATGGGTCACGGGCCAGCATGCAAGAAGACAGCTGATGGAAACGCGGAGCACAGAATCCCTCTGTGGTGGATCTGGCTAAGGGCAGGCTTGGAGGAACTGCCATCAAATTCAAGGGTTTTTTTCTGGGATCACCTAGGAATTAAGCATCCGAGTTGCTGTGTTTAAACCTGAACCTTTAAACATCCCTTCCCACTCCCCCCCCACCCCAGCAGTGTGCTGCACAAACCCCAGGTTTCTTTGGAAGCTTTATTTTAAGGATAAGATTTAAAGAACTCCTTTCACAAAGAATTGCGCTATCAGGTTCTTTTTCTTCTTTCAATTTCCAAAAAGATATTTTTTGTGCATTGGGGACTAGATTCAGAAGAGCTTTGGAGAAAGCTGTGAAGGCAGCCAGACTGCAGTATTGCCAATCAGCGCACGCCTCTTCTTGCCGCCAGCTTCGCACTCGGCTGCCAAGCCTGTTCCACGGCTTCCTGGGCAATTAGTGGTTACAACACACATCCACACAGCCGGCAGAACCACTCCAGCTTTCCATGTGTCCTTGATAACCTCTTGTGGTTTTTCAAGCCTTTGGTAGTAATGAAATGACTGAGAATAATGACAAGCATAAACTCCTGGTGTGCAAGATCTGGAAACATGTTTTTCTTCTAAGCAGCTGGTGTCCCTTGGTGGGACAGGTCTGAATGGGTGAGCTTCATTCTGTATTTCTAGCCCCCATGGTCTTGGCAATCAGATTGGAGTTAACTGGCTTCTTAGTGTGCATCCAGGGTGGTGTTTGCTCAGTTGGCTGGTTATAGTAACTGAAAAACAGTCCAAACCACTTCAACCTTAGGTTTTCAGACCTTAGTGCTTTATTTCTAGAGTACCTTGTATCCCATTTTTTACATTTTTTTCCATTTTCATTCTCCTCTCCTCTCCCCTCCCCTCAGGCAGGGAGAAAAAAAGTCTCTTTGATAAGATTATGAAAAAAGAACTACTATCAAGATTACTTCAATGTCAGCTTAGGTTTTAGGGGACAGAGGTCGGCCGATGGCCTTCTAGGGCATGTGTGCTGCAGATTGTTCTATAAATGCTGATGTGTTGACTTTGTGGTCATAAAAGATTTTCACAAGAAATACATCCCTTTGTAGCCTTGCTTTGCACAGATAATTCAATTGCCAACTGTGTGGAAGGGAAGAGATGCAGTAAGGCCCACTCACACGCTGCTTAAATCCTTGCTTTAAAAGATATGATTTTTCACCCAGCATTAACAATTCTTTTGTCCTGAGAGTTGAGGATTATACAGTACTTTTCCAGTTTCCATAATCAAGCACCTGAACACCTCAGAGCATGCTTAAAAATAAGTATGATAATAGCAAGGGGAAAGCTTGAGAATGAGGCTCGGTGTTTATAATGCAAAAGAACACTGTAATTTGATGTCAACGTTAAATTGATCGTTGTTAATGTCCCATAGGTAGGTAACACCCAACAGAGCGTTTGTGTGCACAGCCTGACCCTGAGGACAGGCTTTTGGATGGGGACGGAAAACTCTGCAGGAAAGGGAAGCACCTCCTTCACAGTCCAGCACGGGACGTCGCCGCGGGCAGCCCGGAGTCATTGCGGCAGCGGGCTCAGCCGCGGCGCCTCAGGCTGCGGCCGCACCTGTCCAGGTGAGGCTGCCAGTGCAGCCCCTGCCCGGGGCGTGTTTCGCTAACCCGCACACGCCGCGCGTCGAGAGCGCCGCTGTCACCTCGCACCAGCACAGCTCGGCTGCCGTGTGCGCCCCCGATCCGTTGCCTTTGTCCCGGAGCAGAGGAGCGGGCCGGCCCGGGGCGGGCAGAACGAGGCTGAGCGCCGCGCAGCGAGACAGAAGGTGGGCGAGGACGCCCGTCCCCCCGCCCCCGCGGGCACCGCTGCGCTCTCGGGGAGGTCCGGGCCGGTGCGGCCCCCGGGCAGGCGGCACCGGGACGAGCCCCGGCCCAGGCCGCGGCGGCACGGTCGCCACGGCAACGCGGGCGGTGCGTCGCCCTGACGTCACTTCCTCGCGGGGCGGGGTGGGGCGTCGCGCGCAGTGCGCAGCCATGGCGCTGTCGCGCGCGGAGCGCTGTCTCGCGCTGCTGCTGCGGCTGCTGTCGCGCGCCTGCCTCGCGCTGCTCGCGCTGCTGCCGCCGCCGCGCGCCGGCCCCGCGCGTGCCGTCCCGCGCGCCGTCCCGCCGCCGCGGCGCGCGCTCCTGCTGCTGCCCGCGCGGCGCCTCGCGGCGCTGCTCCGCGCGCGGCAGGTACCACCGCGCCCCGGGGACGGGGGAGCGGGGCACGGCGGGGGACAGCGGGGGTCCCCTCTGCGCCGCCCCGCGGCCGCGCCTGACGGCGGTTCCCACTGTGCCCCTGCCCAGGTGACGTGCATCGAGGTGGTGGAGGCGTACGTGGAGAGGATCAAGGAGGTGAATCCCCTCATCAATGCCGTGGTTAAGGACAGGTGAGCTGGGGGTGGACGGCACGGTCGAGGAGACAGTGGCTGCCCGCCTGCCTCCCTTCGGGCCCCAGGCCAGGCCGCTGCACCACGCCAGGGCCGCGGGGATCCCCGCGTCGCCACCGCAGCAGCACCGTGCTGAGCGCCCGGCGGCGGCTTGGCCGGGATGCTCCCGGCTCCGGCAAAGACCAGGCAGTCTCACTCTCCGTCACAAGCTCCTGCCGCACTTGGGGTCCGCCCGCCCTGCGGGGCCCCCCTCCTCTCTGATCCAGCGCCAGAACATCGCCGGGTGCCTTGTTGCAGGTTTGAGGAGGCCCTGCAGGAAGCCCAGCAGGTCGATAAGCTGCTTTCGGAGGGCCCTGGCGATGACTACCTGGAGGAGAAGTTCCCCTTGTTGGGGGTTCCTATCACCGTTAAGGAGGCCTTTTCTCTGTACGGTGGGTTTATCTTTGTGCCTCTCCAGATGGTGATTTGCTCCCTCTTGGCCAAGTGCTCCCCAGAGTGGTGGGTGGCTGTGGCAGGTGCTTGGAGGGAAGTAGTTTCCGTTTCCCTGGTTTGCACCAAGCTCTGCCCGGGCTTCTGCTTTTGTGTTCTGTTGTAGCACACAGGTGCTGCAGACCTTGTGATGGCTCAGAGGAGCAGCCCTCACTGGGAACCTGCTTCCTGCAGACCGGGATCATCTTGGGGCACTGGCCCTGATACCTCCCTCCTGTTGACCTTGGCACCACAGGGATGCCCAACACCTCTGGCTTGGTCAACCGCCGTAATGTGATCGCCACCTCGGATGCCACAGTGGTGTCGCGGCTGAAGCAGGCGGGTGCCATCCCACTGGGTGTCACCAACTGCAGCGAGCTCTGCATGTGGTACGAGTCCAGCAACAGGGTCTACGGGCGGACCAACAACCCCTACGACCTGCAGAGGATTGTGGGCGGCAGCTCAGGTGAACCCCGGCACCTCGGCACAGTCCTGCACGAGAGGCAGGTTAAAATACAGCAAGGGAAGAGTTCCAAGTCTCTGCACACAACTATTAATGTGTCCCTGGGCTCTTGCAGAGCTTACAGGCCTCTTTCCTGGGCACCACTGTAGGCTATTGGGACGTCCAGCTACTTTGCCTCTTTTGGGTGGTTCATCTGGCATTGCTTCAGTTTGCTCTGTTGTAGTTCAACAGGAAAATCCCTTTGGCCCACATTCCCCGGCTGTCCCCCAGCTATCACAAAAGCCAAGGTGCCCCCCACCTCTCTTGCTTTTTAGGCCCCCACCCTCACTGTGAGGTTCTCCTGCTTTGCTGGATGATTTGCACCGTAAACCTGTGGGGTTTTGCCATGTTTTCTCCTGTGCAGGTGGGGAGGGCAGTGTGCTGGCAGCTGCCTGCTCAGTCGTAGGTGTGGGCTCTGACATCGGCGGCAGCATCCGGATGCCTGCCTTCTTCAATGGAGTCTTTGGCCATAAACCCACGACAGGTAAGGTGGGTGTTGGGGTCTCCTCCTCCTCCCTGCCAGCAGAAATGCCATGAGGTGGAATGGGGGCTGTGGGATGAACCCATTCAGGACACCCCTGTGCTGGTCACTGATGGGATTGCTGTAAGGAGTCAGGTAACTCCTTGCGTGGAACAAGCCTGTTGAGGGAGCACAGCTGGGCTTGGCAGTTGGGAAGCTTTTGGTGACAGAATGCCAGGCACGTGGGAGACAGGAGGGGGTTTACCCAAGTATTGTATCCTCAGAATGGGATGTTTTCACAAGGTTGGGATCTGCTGGGGTGTTTCTCTGGCTTTCAGTGTACTGACGGGGGCTTTTCCTCCCTTCCCCACCCTATTCACCTTGCCATCAGCACTTGTGGGGTGTGCAGTCCCTGGGGAACCATGTCTCCCTGCACTCAAAGATCCCCAGCAGGGCTGCCCCGTCTGGAGATGATACTCGGGGTGGTACCTGACATCTCTGCTCTCAGGGGTGGTGCCCAATGATGGCCAGTTCCCAAACGCTTACGGCGTGCGGACCAGCTACCTGTGCACGGGGCCCATGTGCCGCTACGCAGAGGACCTGGAGCCTGTGTTGAGAGTCATGGCCGGTCCCGGGGTCAGCAAGTGAGTTGTTCCCACTGCTCCCAGCTGCTGAGCTGGAGTCGGCAGCTCTCTGGTCCTCACAGTGTATTAGTCCTTTGTACAAGACAGGTCTGCACCCCACCCAGTTTACTTGTTACTGATTTCCTTCCTCTGCTCCTGGCTTCAGCAGGACTTTGGCAGCTGGGACTGCCGTTCCCACCACCCACATGCTCCAGGGAACCAGCAGCCACGGGCAGACTGATAGGTCCCCCTTCACCAGTGAACTGTCCCACACACCCCTCCCCTCCCAGGGCTGGCCTTCCTCCTGGGTATTACAGGGCCTTTTTCCTGTTGTTGAATGAGTTTTCCATGTCACATCTTGGCCAGTTCAGTTCCTTCAGTTCTTGGTCCGTGCAACCAAGAGCGTGCTGTGTGCCAGTGAGGAGCAGAGAGGAGATGGGGCACATGGGGCAGCCCTCCTTTTTGCCACAGCCTGCACACAGTTGCTGTCTCCATTACCACTTCGTTTTTTCCCTGGCTCTTGTGCAATCCCAGCCTTAGCTGCAGCCAGGGTTTGTAATCACAAGGTGCTTCTGAAGAGATGAGAATTTTCCCAACAGAAACTTGCTGGGACTGAGGGGGCGGGTGAGCAGCTGGATGTGTTGTGGGCAGTAGGTGTCTGTGTGTCTTCAGGGTCTCACCTTGCCTCCCTGGAGGACAGAGCAGGGTCTCCTGAGGACACATAACAAGCTTGTGAGAACCTCTAGCAGCTGCAAAGGAGCTGGGGATGGATTTGTGACAAAGCACTATTCCTTTCCCAGGCTGAAACTGAATGAAAAAGTGTCACTGGAGAAAATCAAATTCCACTGCATGGATCATGACGGCGGGTCCATTTTTGTGTCACCTGTGGACAAGGAGATCTTGCAGGCCCAAAAGAAGGTAGGAAGCAGCAGAGGATGGTACTCACTGGGGTGAGCCTGAAGATAGAACTTGGGGAGGGGAAAGAGCTGCTCTGTGTGGCTCCTGCAGGGGCCAGTGGGATGAAGGGCTGGGGAGGCAGCCTTGCATCCCAGTCCTGTGCTTTCACGGGTTAAAAAGTGGAAAGAACTTTTTCTTCTTCAGGGCTAAAGAAGAAACAAGGGGAAGATCTTGCGAGTAGGTCCCATTACCCTGTTCTCTGTAGTTCCCATGGGCTGATGGCAGTGCATCACATCCTTGTGGAAACAAACCCGCCCTTGCTCTTCCCTTCAGGTGGTGGAGCACCTTGAAAGTGACCTTGGGGTCCAAGTTCAGCGTGTGGCAATCCACAAGATGAAGTATTCTTTCCAGATCTGGTCAGCCATGATGTCATCCAAGGACAGCGAGGGGCAGGTGCGTCAGAGTGAGCTGGCAAAGGCGCAACTTTGGTGGCAGCAGGGAAGAATCAGCTGTTCGGGGCCAGCTGTGGAGAGCTGTAGGCTTCCCAAACCTGCCCAGGGGCTTTCTCTGCTCCATTTGCCCTCCCAATCCTCCTTTCATCTCCTCCTAAAGCTGCACAGCCCATTCTCCCTTGCTTTCCTGTGGGATGAGGCCGTGGCTCTCAGCAGAGGAGCAATGTGGTAATAGGGAGGGGGAGGTTGTTTTGGCACATTGACCTTTTCCATGCAGGTTGGTAAGTCAGCCAAGCAGGGGGCATCCTGCCTTGCTCTTTGCCCCATGCTGTGTCTTCTGACTTGGAGGCTGGGATTAACACCCTTTGGGATGCCAGGACAGGTAGGGGACTAGCAGCTTTCCAGCAGGAGGCCTGCCTGTGTTACTTTTCCCTGGAACTGCAGCTGCTGTGCTATGCTCTGTGCATGCAGGAAAGTGTTTTGTAATAAAATAAACTGGGAGTGTCATAACTTGTGCATTCCTGGCACAGAGGCAGTGATGAAACAGCCCAGCCCCACCACACTAAGGAGGGCTTGTCTGGCTCCTCTGCTTCCTTCTTGCTGGTCCCATGGTCATATCACAGGAGGAAATGCCTCTGGGACATTATCCCTTGCGTTGTGTCAGTTGGATGCTGCTTTGGGGGGCTTTCCCTTCTCCTTGCTGTCTCTGGCAGGGAAAGATACTCCTGCTGCTGCCCTGGATCAGTGTCAGAGCTGTGGAGCACTCCTGATGGGCATCTCCTGTGTGAAAGCAGGAACGCCTCACATTGGGATAATGGGACAGCTGGAATTTCACTGTCCCTTGCCAGCCTGTGCCTCCCTGCTGCATGTTGGCTGTGCTGACAGGGGGAGTGGGTGTGTTACAGGAGGCACAGAGATTCACAGACCTGCTGGGGGACCATGGGAAGCCAGTGTGGCCGCTGTGGGAGCTGATGAAGTGGCTCGTGGGGATGTCTTCTCACACTCTTCCAGCTATTGGTAATGCTGGGAGGGGCCCTGGGAGATGCAGAGGCAGTGGTGGGGTGGGCAAGTTGTTAAATGCAGGTGTTACCCTTCCAGTGCCCAGTGAACGAACTCAGGGTTTGCCTTGAGCAGCTTCAGCATAGTTTTGTAATGACACTCCGTGTCTTTGAGTCACATGCAAGCTCAAGATAGCTGGGTGGATCTTTGATAAATGGGAGTGGGTATTGTGGGTGAAGAAGTGAGGATGATGGAGCTGAGGGCAGGGTTCACTCCTGCTGTGTTCACTCCTTCTGTTCCTGACAGAACTGCTACAGGCTCAGAGGGAGCAGTCAGGGTCTGCACTGACCTTGTTTCATAGCAGCAGGTACTAGAGAACCCCAATTAGCGCAGTTGTGCTGCTGTCTAATGAGTGCTGGGGTCGTTCTGCCAGCTCTGCTCAACCCCTCTGCCTGGAAGAGCTGGAAGGAAGGGGCAGGCTGAATGCCTTTCCCCTGGCGGAGGTGGGGGAATGCTGCCCACAAAGCTGTGCTAAGGGCAATCTGCTGTGGCTACTGGCAGAGAGGGGTACGTGGGGGGCCCCACCAGAAGCAGGGGATGCTGCATGTGGCTGGGCAATGTGTTTCTGCCCCACATAGCCCACAGTCCTCTCACTCACTCTTGTCCCCATTTCTACCTTTTGCTGCAGCCCTGGGACTGACAGAGAAGCTGGTGAACCTCAACCTCAGTGGGAAGGCCAAGCTGGTGAGCATGGGGAAGAGCCTACAGGAAGAGATGGAGGCACTGCTGGGGCCGGACGGGGTGCTCCTCTACCCCTCGCACCCCACCATCGCCCCCAAGCACCACTCCCCCATCTGCATGCCCTTCAATTTTGCCTACACAGGTGAGCAGCCCTGGCTCCTGTGGGGTTGCAGGTAGGGCTGCCGGGATGGTCTCACCCATGGCAGCAGTGTGGGCTGGCAGCTGGGGTGTTATACCCAGAGTGTTCGCATTGCTGGCAGTGGGCTGTGCAGCAAAGAAAGGGGTCTTGCTGCTCCAGAGAGTGGGGCGAGGGTTGTGCTTCCTGCTGTGTGGCATCTTTTACCTTTTCCCGAACATGCCTGTCCACAGCAGGGCAAGTCTGACTTCTGTGTGTGATATTGGGGGCCTCCATGCCCCAGAGGTGTTACAGCTGCCACTGCAGTTTAGCAGGAACCTGAGAGCCTCCGTCTCTTGGGGTACAGCCTGGGGCTCCCTGTGTGGTTCCCGTGCAGTCTGAACACCTCAGTGCTAGTGTCAGTGCTGCCTGGCTTAGGAGTGATGGAGGGCTGGTGCCTGGGGCAGGAATGTCCCATATTTGGCATGCCACGGTGTTTGCCATCCTAATGGGTGCCGTTTGTACACGTGATGTGGGCACTGGGAATCTCTGACCAGTGATGTCCCTTGTCACCATGTCTCTGCAGTGCTGCATGAAGCACCAGCTCCCAGGATCTTGGTGCTGTGTAGCAGCAGCTGCCTGCCTGGGGTGGGAGAGCCAGGCAGTGATGTTTCCCAGTCACTGTGCTCACTCTGATCCATCCAACCTTCTCTCTTGCAGCCATCTTCAATGTCCTGGGCCTGCCGGTGACCCAGTGCCCGCTGGGGCTGGGCAGCGAGGGGCTGCCACTGGGCATCCAGCTGGTGGCAGCCGCCTACAACGACCACTTGACACTGGCAGTGGCCCGGTACCTGGAGAAGGCCTTTGGAGGATGGGTTTTACCGGGGAAAGTTTAGCCTTGGGGGGCAGGGACAGAGGCAATGGCAAGTGCTGATGCTTGATCCCATCATGGCACTGCCTGCTCCCTCTGCATCCTCCTGTGCCCTCCTGGGAGTGGCTGGTAGTGCCTCCAGCCCAGGAACAGCTGGGCTGTTGCCACTAGAGTCCTCATCCCTGTGGCACCTTCTCTCAGGGAGAGACCTGCCTGCAGTGGGCACCCACCTGCCTTTTCCAGACCGTGGAGTTGGCCAGCTCTGTAACCCTTCTGCTTTCAAAATGCTGAGTGAGAGCTGGGCAGAGGACGTGCTTCCAGACTCCTGGGGGCAGCTGTGCAGCACCCCTCGGGGCCGCCTGGGCCCGTGGGGGTCCTCCTTGGCCTGACCCTACCCACAGGGCTGGACTGTGCCTGCTGCACCCAGGCTTGCCAGCCTCCACAGTCCTCCCAAGCTCCTGCAGGCTTCCCCCCACCCTGACCAAAAAGGGAGAGGGGCTGAGGGGGCTGGAGGAGCCATAGGCCTGCCTCACCAGCAGCACTTTGTGGGGTGGTGGGTGCTGGGCTCTGCCATGTGTGCAGCTGTCAGGCACAGCTGAGAGCATTTCCAGCACTGGCTAAAGCATTTCCTGCTTGTCTTCCCCTTCTCTCTGGGGGGATCATCCTGCCTGACTGGTGTCCTCCGCCACCTGTCCTGCTGAGCTGCCTGGCCTCTGCCCCAGGAACAGACGTGGGCAGTGATGGGAGTGGCTTGTCTGAGCAGGCAGCAAGCACAAGATGTTCTCATTGAGGGAGGTATTAAAGAGCCTGTCTAGTCTACTGTGGCTGTGTGTCCTTTTCCTCGTGGCTATTACCCTGCCAGCTCCTGTCAGGCCCCATCCCACCTCTACCAGGGATGTGTCAGGGCTGCCCAGCTGCTGGCCATTGGAGTTGTGCAGGGACAACAGTGGGGATGCTGGCACTGGCCCCAGAAGTGACACTTGGCCACTCCAGGGCTCTTGTTTTGGAATGGCCAGGCTGACAGTGGCTGCTGGGCTCCTGGCAGAGCTGAAGGGTTCTTATGAGCCCCACATGCTGCTGTCAGTGGCTCTGTCAGTCTTGTAATGGTTGCACGGCTCGTGGGAAGCACAAGTCCCAGTGGGCTGCCAGAGGTCTGGAGCTCTTGAGGGTGATGCAGAGCCACATGCAGGTCCCTTGTCTCCAGGGCAAAATGAGGGGCCCCAACCCTGTGTGTCCAGCCTGCAGCACTGGTCTTGAGAAGGATAAAACCTGGTATTGGTTTTGCTGGGATGTCCTGGCCTGTGTCTGCCCTGCCATGGGTCACCCCTGCCCTGACCCCTGTGCTCCTCTGTCCTCGCACCACTGATGGTCCCTGCAGGGGTAGCGCAGGCTGCTGCTCTGGCGTGCTGGGACAGGCTGTGCCTCAGCTCTGGTGTGCAGAGGGCACTGCTGAGCGCCTGCGCCCAGCTGGGACGTTGCTAACGAGGAAGCAAGGAAGGAAAAAAACAAACCGTGGCTCAGCAAAGGAGGTACAAGCCACCCAAGTCAAATCACGTCTCCCAGCGTGGTGGCACAGATAACACGGACCTGTCCCCCATCTGGAGGAAGCCGGGCAGCTGAGCAGACCGTGGTAACGCTTCCTGTGAACAGTCGGAGCCAAACGTGGGGTTGCTGAGCTGAGAGTGTTGCGTTTAACAGAGCGTGGTGGGCGAGGTGGGTTCCTGATACGGCAGAGGGGCAGAGAGAAAATGCTGGATCAAGGTAGGGGGGAGTGCTGGTGCTGCAGGGTGGTGTGATGGGGATGCAGGCAAATCCCCACAATCTCAGTTGTTGCCACAACATGGGGAGGGTTGCTGGGATTTTCCCTCTGGCCGTGGCAGAAGGGGAATGGATGCGCTGGGGTTCAGAGGGGGGCTGGCAGGGACCGCTCTGCAGTCAACCTCGCTGCTTCAGAGAAGCATTGGCCCCCTTCTGCTGCCTTATGCAGCGCGAGCAGCCCTGTCCCTGCCTGCACAGGCAGCCGGTGCTAGGGTCTCCATCAGTTCCCCAGCTCTGTGCCTCCACAAGCCCCAGGAACAGTCCTGGAGGCTCCTTCTCCCTCCGGGCAGAAATGCTGCTGCCTTCAAAAGGCTCTGTTGCAAGGCCAGGAGGGCTCTTGCTGGCCTCAGAGTGGGGGGAATCCCTAAACCAACTGCCTGCGCTTCGGCTCTGGTGTTTCAGAGGTCTCACCTTAGCCCTTGCCCACAGTTTACAGCTGCACGTCCCTGCTTGTTGACTGTTCCTCTTTGTTTCAAGCTCTTAATGCTGCAAGGGACAGAGAAAACATGGAGGGAATGTTTTGTACCCGTATGCCGAGGTGGTTGCGCTTGTAACGTTAGTGCAGAGTCAGTGTGAAATGGGAAGAGCGAGAGGCAGTGGCAGTGGTGAGCCAGCCCCATCGGTGTCCCGTCTGGCCAGGGGTGCTCCTGCCCCTCCGCCTCTGGAGGTGGCCCTGGGCTCCCCACCATCACGGGGGAATGTGTCCCCACAACCAGAAGGTTGGTGTGGGTGGCCTCAAAGCCCTTGCATGTCTGCTCCAGGAGAGGAAGGTTACCTCCATGATCGTCAAGAGCAGGGAAAGATTCCTGATGGCTGAATGGTGGGGCAAGGCTAAGGTAAGGAGGGACTGGCCAGGTGTCAGATGCAGGTGCCCAGCAGGACCAGCCTCTGCTGTGGTTCGCAGTCTGAGGTCTCTTCTTACAGCCCAAGAGGGTCCCTCATTGTGCCCCATTTTGCCTTGTGGGTGCTGTCACACACGGCCAGGGAGGCTGTGGGATGGCTGGGGGTGTCCTGGCAGTGGTGTCACAGGTTGTGCCAGTGTGAGTCATGCCCAGAGCTGGGCTGAGTCACCTCCCCAGTGGTGTGAGCATCAGGTGAGGAGCTTTCTCAGACCCACATCCTGGTGATGAAGGCAGCGTGACTTCTCACCACAGGGTGCCAGAGGTGGGTGCAACAGAAGGTTGCTGCAGCACGTGCACAGTGCCATAGCAGAGTGTGGCAGCTGCCCACTGTCCCTGCAGGTTCACTTACCACCACAGCCCTGAAGGTACCTGCCCTGCTGCACCCCCAAGGTGCAGCAGAAGGTCCCCTGCCCCTCCACTGTGGACACCTCTGTGCCATGATAGGCATGTGGACTCCATGGGGCAGTGTCACTGGCTGAAGCTTCTGGAAATAATACCCTGTTTTTAATCCCAGGTCCCAGCAGCCCATCATGTCTGTGGGTAGCAGAACAGCTCCAGCACACCCATCCCTTTCCATGGCTCCCGGCGTGGCAGCGTAGCGTGGGGGCAGATGGATGGGCTGTGGTAGGATGAGCCCTGCCCTGCACCTGCTGCTGTCCCTGGCCAGCTGCTCCCTGCTCCAGGGTAAGCCAGTGCTGAAGATGTCACCACAGCCTGGGGGGGGGGGCCCTGGCTGCAGGGCAGGGGGAGGCACAGGGTCACCTCTTACACCTACTGAAGGTACCTGGGAAGAGGAGGGGCCCAAGTGGTCATCAAGGTGTGATGAGAAAGAAAACCCCAGGGTCAGCAGCAGCTGTGTCAGGGTGTTGTCTCTCCTGTTTTGTCAGCTGTGTCTCTGCTTTGGCAGAAGTGTGGACAGGGTGCTCTCAGTGTGCGAGGCATTGGGGGGATGCAGGTGCTGAGCACCTGCTTTGAAGTCAGTGTTTGCCCATGCCAGGCTGAAGCTGGGGAACCTGTGCAGCAGGCCACAAGGTGACCCTGTAGGATGCTGCCTCATGCCCCTCTGCTCCCTCTCCAGGTATGCTACTGCAGCCACGGCACGTGAGGCTGGAGGCACAGAACTTCCACGTCTGGCTGCGCTGGGAGCCAGACCCCAGCTCACCCAGCTATGCCACCTACGAGGTGGAGTGGAGGAACAGGTAGGTGGGGAGGAGGGAGTGAAGGGATCTGGTCTTCTTACACCCTGGCAGAGGCTTTTGGGGACCCCTGGCAGCCAGAGGACTATTGTCTGGCAGTAAATGCCACAGAGTGACAGAGCAGTGGAGTTTGCTTGTCCCACCCCTGCACATGAAAGGTCAGCTCAGGACTGTGTCCTGGTGGGTTTTGAACAACTTCAGGACAACCTCCCTGGACAGCTTGGTCTCTTTCTTGGTCACTCTCCCAGTAACAAACTAAGGGGTTGCTTTTGGACTGAGGTTTTGGATTTGGGTTTTTTTCCGTTATGCTAAATGGGATTTCCTGTATTTCAACCTGTGCCTGCTGCCTCTTGTCCTTTCACCAGGCACCACTGAAAGGAAGGCTCTATCCTCTTTTCTCCATGTTCATAAGACCCCCCCAGCCAAAGTCACCTTTCTCTGAGGCTCAGCTGTCACCACTCGCTCAGTTTCCCTCGTACCACAGAGCCTCAACAGCCTCAACCCCTTGGTGGGTTCTCCCTGCCATGGCTGTGTTTTCTCATTGTGGAGAGCACAGGTCAGGGCACAGCACCAGGTGCCATCTGTCCCCAGGAAGGAGTCAGCTTGCTGGTGACAACCCTCCTCACACATCCCGGGATGCTGTTGGCTGATACCTGGGCTTTCCTACACTTTCCACCTGGGCAGGATGGCAGTGGCTGGGCAGCCCTCCCTTTGGGCTGGGACGGTGCTGAAAAGAAGCAATCCCTATGCTTTCTCCCCGGGCAGAGCCTCGAACTGGACCAAGGCAGGTGCCTGCGGGGGGAACAGCAGAAGTTCCTGGGTGTGTGAACTGTATTTTGACAGGATTCACGATATCTACTGGGCACGGGTGAGAGCGGTGGCCGGAGGTGAGCAGTCTGAGTGGGCCAGTTCCAGCGAGCTGCAGCTGTACAGAGACAGTAAGGACTAGGAGCTCCTCCAGCTGGGCTCTTCTTGGGGGGGCCAATGGGGAGAGGGGTCCTTGGAGAGATCTAATGGGATATAGTGGGAAACCATATGAGGATACTGGAGGGAAAAGAGCCAAGAGCCCTAACCAGAGGAAAGGGATGGGGCAGAGCTGCTGGAGGAGGGCTGGTGAAGAGCAAAAGGACAGAGGAGACACAGTGAGGTGAGGACCATGGATAGGAGGCCCCAGGCCAGCAACGCACCGTGAGAATTTGGGTCTCTGGGCAATGCAGCGAGACGGGGCAGGAAAGAGGATATGCCTCCGGATATGAGACTATGAGCCTTTTGAAAGGCTCACCTTCTTCCCCTGTCATGGTCTGGGAGTTTTTGCCCCAGCAAGATGAAGCTGGTGCAGGCAGGGGCAGAGCCCCTGGTGATCCGCTCACCCTGACTATTGTGTTTGCCAGATGTGGGAATGTGCCTCTTCTCAGTCACAGACTGGCTGTTCTGTCCAAAAAGCCTGGTGGTTTCTTGGAGCTAGAAAATTTTCAGGACCTTCCCCTGACCTCCATCACAGGGGTTGTTGCAATAAACTGAATGTGTGAGCAGTTAAACAGGTTCTACATTGGCCGTTTGTGTTTCCTTGTTCATTCCCTCTGCATCCAACTGGCATGGAAATGGGTGCACTCAGTTAGAAAGTGATTGCTGGCCTTGGCAGTGGGTCTCCAGGCCCTGGTGGATGGCTCAGGGGTGAAGGTCTCAGCAGTGGGAGCAGGCGGTGCCACAGGTCTGTCAGTGTGAAGAGGAGGCAGAAGCAGTGCTGGCTGTCATGAAGATGTGGTGGCTGCCATTCCTAGAGCTGGTTTCAGAGCACAAAGTGCCATCAGGCAAGACCCAAGGAGCTTCTGTGCTCTGGGAGGGGAATGTCAGATAGAAAAATATGATTTCTAGAGAAACAAGATGCCTGCCTTCCTTTGAAGGCCTTAATTTTCTATTTTTTCCCCCCTCCCTACAGCAATTGTTGGCCCCCCCAAGTTGTCCTGGCTGCTCCAGGATCAAATCCTCAGCGTAAACATCATCACGCCACTCACTCCTTACCAGAGAAGAACTGGTTCCTACAAGCCAGTCAACAGAGTGCTGCTGAAGCTGTGGTACTGGCTGCACCTGTACGAGGGGAACCTGCTTGTCCAGCAGGTGTGTGGTAGCTGGGCAGGGCCCGGAGCTGCGGGGCTTGCACAAACTTTCCTGGTGCAGCAAAGCCACCATCTCAGGTTGCAGTGGTGTGGGGGTGCCTGTGCTGCAGCCCTGCCCACACCTGGCTGTGCATGCAGGTGTGAGGTGCTCTGCATCCCCAGTCTGGGGCTCCCACCTCAGCGAGGCAGGAGACCCCTTCCCTCCCCTGGGTAAGAAGAACTGGACTGGTTCTGTTCAGATGAAAGGTGATGCCACAGGTGTTTCAGGAGATGCTCTGGGACCTGAACACCTCCTGGGGCAAAGAACCGAGTGTTGGAGGTGCCCAGGAGGAGGGACCATGGGGCAAGTGGGATGTTGAGGCTGCACAGAGCAGTGGAGCCATGCACAAACCCCACCTCCAGCCGCTGTGGCCACCTGTCCCATCTGCTTTCAGGTGCCCTGCAAACAGAGCAGTGAGGAAGTGCCTTGCACCTTTGGGCACCTGAAGCCCAGCACACAGTACTGTGTCCGGACGGTGGCTGCAGACATGGCCAGGGAGCGGAGCCGGGAGGTTGAGCAGTGCCTGGTGACTCCGGCAGGCCCTGCAGGTGGGAGGACTCTCACCAGCTCAGCTGGCACGGTTGCATCTCAGGTCCTGCTCATAGCACAAACTTGCATGGAGGTGTGGGCCCCTCACCCCCAGCCACTGTGGTCAGGGTTGTGGCCCAGTGCTGCCCAGTGGGGACCTCTCAGGGTGATGCTTTCTCATCATCTGCCTTGGGCTTGCCTCTTGAAACATCCCAGCCTGGCATGGATGGGAAACATTGACGGAGGGTGGGCTGGGAGGGATGTGCTTGAGTGACCCCTCAGCCTGCTGTGACCTCCCGGCAGGCTTTCCATGGGTCCCTGCCATGCTGAGTGCCATCTTCCTGCTGCTGCTACTGAGTGTGGCCGGGCTCTGCTTCATCCAGCTGCATGTCTTCCCCAGCCCTCCGGAGACACGCCTCCCAAAAGCACTGGTGAGTGAAGATCCTCCTCCAGCCTCTGCCTTGTGTGTAGCCGTAGCCAAGCCAGGGTTCCCTGCATTTGCAGGGGCTCAGCACCTCCTTTCCTCCAACTCTCACACCACCAAGCCCATCTCGATACCCAGGTGCCTTCCCTGCTGTCTGAACCACTGTCCCCCAAGGAGAAGGTACTGGTGGAGGGCATCGGCCAGCCATGGGTCACAGTGGAGGATGGGGTCTCAGGCAGTGCAGCCCTTGGTGTTCAGCACAGTTTGTCACCCCTAAGCTGGCAGGGCTTCAGCCGGCTGAGGCTGACCGTGTCGCTGCTTGTGTCCTTGCAGGCTCTCCAGAACAGCGAGCCGAGTGTGGCCATACAGGTGCCTCCCCTCGAGCTTGAGGAGGACTCACTGGCCCTGCTCCTGCAGACTGTGCTCCCCTCCCACGGGCCATCCACAGCTGGGCAGGCATCAACCACGGTCCCACAGCTCCTCCGAGGCCTTGCCCAGGATGTGAGTGGCTACTGTGCCAATGGGTTTGGCCCAGACTGCCCTGAGGGAAGGGACCCATCCTGCACCCACAGCCAGCTGGGGCACGCCTTGGGTTCTCAGGTCCCATCATGGCTGGAGAAGGATGGGGAGGCAGGTGATAGGGATCATGTGCCAGAGCAGCTGGTGCCAGTGGGACTGACTGGAAACAGCTACACAGGTGACAGGGACAGCCAGACACCTCAGATATGGCTCCCCCTGCACCTCCAGCTTTATTCTAAAGGTCAGTGCCCAGCCCTGGGAGCAGGCACCCACCTTCCTCTGCCCGTGCCGAGCAGGAGCTGCAGCCAGGAATACCTGCAGGAGAGTCTCGGCACGGCTGGGCACTGGGTCCGGCTCAGCTCCGTGAAGATCCCGGCCAGTGTGGAGGAGGAGAGAGGGCAGCTCCTCTGTGCTCCCCAACCCCTGCTTGGCGGCGGGACTGAGCCAGAGCCAGGTGACAGCGCCGTGCAGCGAGGCTACTCGGAGCAGGCAGAACTGGGTGTCTCCAGCCCCTGCCAGCTGCCCCCCTCGCCCCTCTGCGTTCCGCGGGCACCTGTCTTCTCCGGCTACGAGCCACGTGCCCCATCCGGCAGTGAGAAGTGGGGGCACCCCGGCAGCCTCCAGCTCCCAGCAGAGCCCAAGGCGCCTCCTGGAGCTCCCCGGCTATGACGCCTGCCTGTCCCAACCTGCTGGTGCCGGGCTGGGCATGGGACTGGGGCAGGCAGAGGCATATTCCGGGCACGACCGCCAAGGATGGGCGGGATCCAGAGCTTTCCTCTGGGGTTTGGTGCTCTTGAGACAAAGCATAAAGAGCATGGACCAAAGCTGAACCCTCAAAACTCTTATCTATTTATCTGTCTGTATGTGTGCATGTATGGTACAGTACCTGTACTAATGCAAATGTATCTAACACTCATATATACATATATATTTATAAAGCTCTTTAATGAAAGAATGTTGGGATTTTTTACTTCTGTGGAAATGCTGATTGTGTGCTGGACCTGGTTTTAAATATCACTAATTTATTATAGAAAACTGGCTTTTCTATTCATTGTTTCTGTGTTAGAGACAGCACGGCCTTTCCCTGTGCAGCAGTCAGGAAAGGCACTGGGTAAACTTGGGGTTTTCCTGGCAGAAAATTGCACCCACAATCTCTGTCTTGCCATCCTGTGGGAAAAGACTGTTTTTTAGCACCATGGGATACATTTATTATTCCTGCTGCCAGCACTGGACTGATTTACGGCTGAGAAGCCCTGCCCTGCAGTTGTCCCTTGGGATGTGTTTTGAGGCTGTGCCTGAAGCCACAGAGGCAGGGGGAAACATCCTTGTGCTGTGCCGCAGGCTGGGATCAGCGGAATCAAAATGTGGTGACAAATCCAGGCTCCTGGACTCACAAGAATTACTCTGGATCTGGGAACAAGTGAGAAACAGGTGTCTAGTGTCCAGGCAGCTGGTGGAGGGGATGGAGGTATGGTGCTGCCAGTCTTGGGGAGCCTTTGGGGCTGCGCAGAGCCGTGTTCCAACCCCGTGAGTCACCCCTGACACCCCAGCCATGTTCCATCCTTGCCTTGTACTGCAGGCTGACCCCTGTAGCCCACAAGGGTCCATGAGGGAGCAGAGATCCACCTGCAGCCTGGGGAGGACCCCACACCAGATGCCCAAATGAGGCCATGACTCCATGGGAAGCTCATAGCTGGAGCAAGCTCCTGGCAGGCAGGACCTGTGGCCCCATGGAGACAGGAGCCCAAGCTGAAACAGGTTTGCTAACAGGACTTGGGACCTTGTAGGGAGAGTGATGGAGCAGTTTTGGGGAGTGCCTGGCATCCAGCCCAGGTCAATCCCGCACAGATGATGTGAGGACATGTGGTGTATTGAAGAAATTGAGCTGAATTAACAAAAAAAAAGAAAAATGGAAAGAGACAGTTCCAAGAGCTGCTTGAGGAACACACGTATTGCCCATACGCTTTTTGTTGCCTACGAAGTTGGTGTCCAGTCGCCAGCCCCTTTGTCCCTCACAGTCTCTGATCTGCCTCAAGGTCATGGTCAAGCCCTACAGGCCTGGAGCCCTGTTTGATCGATTACCTCATCCCCATAGCCCACAGAGCCTCCAACCCCACGCCACTCTGGAAGGTCGCTGCATGGTCCAAGGCACCAGCAAGGCACCTCTCAGCAGGAGCATCAGTCAGAGCTGCTCCACTGTTTGTGCCACAGATTCTGGGCAGGAGCCACATCCCAGGCAGGAGCTTGTCCAGGCCCAGCAGAGTGTCCATCGTGCTGCTCCAGCCCAGTCCTGGATAGTTTGCCAGGACATGGGACCGGTGCAATTGCTCCTGGTCTGGGTCCCACGGCTGCTGTGTTGTGGGTGGTGGGTTTGCGCCCAGGGCACAGCCGGTGCTCTGATCACAGCTGGCCAGGTCTCTGCAGGTCAGAAGAGGACCAGCTCTTTCCTGAGTCTGTGGCAGGACAAGGGTGCTGGGGCCCCCATGGGTGATTCAGGCAGTCACTCACTGGCAGCAGGGGCTTGCCCTGGCCCAGGGGTGGTTGAACAGCTGGAATGTTCCCACTCACATGAAAGAGTTGTTCATGGGGAGTGGAAAAAGACAGAAGGCTTGTGACATTTCAAGATGGCATTTAGCAGCTGAAGTTTCCGAGTGGATGCGAGAGGGGGTTTCTGCTTTGCCTCGAAGTGCGAGCAGCATGCAGGTTTCTGCAGAACCACAGAGAGAAAGTGCAACATTCGCTACGGGGTGAGGTCCCAACACGTCCCAAGAGAGACCTGTCACCACTGTGTGCAGCGCAGGGCCTGGGTAGAGCGTCTGAATTAGATCCCACTTTGGTCTACCTGGCCGGGTGTTACATGCTGAACAGGACTGGACTGCACTGGAGGATGGACCTGTGCAGGACACCAGCCCAGTCCCTCCATCACCACTGCAGCCTCAGTCACATGCATACAGCCAGGTCCTCCCTCAGCATTCTGTGCTTCCTCCACAGCCTGGAAAGGGCTGAGCCAGCGACTGGGCCTCAGGCACCCAGCCCACCCTACAGCACCATCACCTCGGAGGTCAGATGCCATCTCTGGTGCTGGCCTCAGGCCCATGGCACAGCACTGTGCCCACAGGTACTGGTGCAGGGGCTGGTGAAAGCTCTGACTCACCATGATCAATTGGCTGTTCCTGCTTTCCTTCTGTGGTGTTTTCAGATTCTGCTGGTGCCAGATCAAAGCAACAAGAGGGATGCAGCTGCAAACAGCTCTTTAGAAAACAGCAGGTTTAGGACTGTGCAAGAGCATATTTCTTATCACTAATTCTCAGAGAGCGGAGCTGCCAGCCTATGAAAGTGGTGCACAGTGCAAAATTGCTCTTTGGGGACTAATGGGGCTTTCACAGTCGCTGAGTGGGAACCATTGTGCCTGACAACCATGAGAGATGTGGTGGCCCCTGAAATGATGGGGGAAAATCAAGCTCTAATATTTTGCAGGCTGCCAGTACCCAGGAGCATTCCCATTTGCCTTTGAAAGCTATGGGAGGCAGAGTTGCAAAGAGCAGAGTCTGCTCTGCTCCTGTGCCCACCATGCTCTGTCTGCTCTCTCTCCTCTCTGTCACTGCAGCTGCCCTGCCACCTCTCTGGGACAGCCCAGAGCCACCCCAAATCCTCACAGCCACCTCAAGCGTTGTCCAGCACATCGGTGTATGTGGCAAAGACCTGGGACCTCACTGAGGCCCTGTCACTCGGCTTCCCTGTGCAAGTTGCCTTTGTGATGGCTCTGTAGCTCCAGGTGGGTCTCTGAAGCACAGAGCAGCAGCATTGGAGCTGTCCTGCTGGACCCTATCCTTCAGCCCAAAAAGGCTTCATGGTTTGACAGCTCTGAGCTGCAACATCCAGGCCACTGGCTCCTGCTGCACCTCCCTCTCAGTGGTCTTAGCTGCTTGGCGTGGTCGGGAAGCCCACCAGGATGTGGGTGGGGACTGTGAGAGCCCCAAAAGCCAGAGCCTGAGTGTGGTGTGTTTGGAGGATATGCATGAAGAGGGCTGCAGGGCTGACAGGCTGCAGAGAGGTGAACTTGCTGGCTCAGACCAGTGTGGTTTCTCTCCAAACAGGAGCTTTCCTGCAATTCCGACGTGAAGTCCTTCTTCATGTGCTGGTCTGGCAGTGCCCTCACTTGGGCATGCGTGGCAAGTGCCTGCACTCAAGAGGTGCCATGGGCACCCAGAGGGAGTCATACACCACCTAGCTCGGTCACGAGGTCCCCTTACTCCGCAGGACAACCTCCCTTGTGTTGGATGGAGCTGCCTTACCCCTCACCACTGCTATTCCCAGGGTCTGTGACATATGGCCAGTTCTTGTGCTTCCCATCCTTCAGGTGCACGTCAGGGGATTTCTGGTCCTGTAGCCTATGGGAACGGCAGCTCAGCTCTATACTGTTCCACTTCCTGGCACTGCTC
Source organism: Lycocorax pyrrhopterus obiensis (assembly GCA_014706295.1). NCBI lineage: Eukaryota > Metazoa > Chordata > Aves > Passeriformes > Paradisaeidae > Lycocorax > Lycocorax pyrrhopterus. The sequence continues at coordinate 12,099,915 of JACSVZ010000005.1, forward strand.
CGGTAGCTCTCTGCCCCTAGGATCATTCATGCTCCTGGTGACAGACAGGACCAGCAAGCTGCCCTCCAAGTTGCGTGCATGTTGGCTCACAATGCACTCTGAGTTTGGGGGGGTTCTGTGCTTCCTCCTCGTGGCACCACAGCAAATGTGATGAGCCTGTCTCATTTTTCATTCTATGACCTGGAACCTGGCAGAATTCTGGCTTTTTCCATCCTCTATTTTCCAGAGGATGGAAAACAGGCTAGATACAGATTTTTGTTAGGAGAAAAGTCCCAGCTGAGTGGCATGCCCACTTGAAATGGATAATAGCCTCATTTCAGCTGTTTCCCAGTCGTATCCATGCCTGACAGATGGGGGCTGGCAAAGAGAGGTAATCAATGATCTCTGGATAATGCACCTTCAACCACTCCATGAGAAATGAGAGCCTCTGTTTTGTAGTCAGCAGGGTCACAGTCAGCCTCATGATTAAAAGTAGATGCTTGGGCTGCTCAGCATCCTGTCCCATCTTCCTCAAGAAAGTCCCAGTGTGACGTCCCACCCCACAAGATGAGAGGACACAAGAGACTGAGAAACATGGATCTCATGCCAAGACTTCAGAGGGACTTTCCGTGTGGCACCTATGAAGCAAGCATTGTTCAACCTGTCTGAGCCCCAGCCTCAGTGCAGGTGCGAAAAAGCACAGAACAAGTTGTCCTGTCTCCTCTCCTCCATGAATAACACCTCAGGATTTTAAGCTCCTGAGAGCTTAAAATCTTCTTGTGCCTGTCGGTCACTTCACCACTGCCCTCAGGAAATGTGGTGCTCGGTGAGGTTGGGCATGAGCTGCAGTCACAGCAAGAAGGGCCTGGCTGAGATCACCAGAGGGACCCATTCCAGCTGTATTTCTCTGAATTAAAGCCTTCCAAGGGAAGAGAAGTAATTAGAAGCAATTCCAGTTGGCTGATAGCACAGTAATTTGAAACTGAAGTCAGGGAAAAAACCAGGATCTCAAATGGGAACTGGAAAAACCTTGACATAGGAGAGCTGGGCCAGGTCCCAGCTGACACAGTGAGTGGCTGGGGGCTACCTCTCTACCTGCAACTGTGGGAAGAGTGTGCACCGCCTCAGTGCTGTTCTCTCAGAAAAGCCATCTTTCATGATCCTGTCTCATGGACTGTGCTTTGGGACACTGGTGGACAGACCTCCATCACTGTCGGCCTTTTTTCCAGAGAGAGAGGATGGGTATTTACCTCTCAGTCAAAACTCCCCAGACCCCAGCACTTGCTCTGAATTGCGCCACTCTCCTGTTTCTGTGAAGCCCAGCCTGATCTCTCCAGTCTGCAGGGACTTGCTGGCCTGGTAGCCCCCAGGAGTGTCCCCTGGATGACCCCAGCCAAGGAATCTAGGATTACCTCAGCCACCTGGAGCTCACAGACACATCCTCCAGAAGGGGGAATTGCACGGCCAGCTTCTGGGATGAAGGGGAGAGGCTCCTCCAAATGCCAGCAAGGTCAAATACTGCTCCAGCAGGGAAGCTCTTGGCAACACAGGATAAGCCTTGTCACTGGCTAAGTCCTGTCTCCAGGGACTGTAGCATGCACTGAGAATCACCTTGGGATGCCTAGCTGCCCAAAGGTTTCGCCACTGCCCTCATGCTGCCGTGAGGTGTGAAAGGAATAGAAGACACATGGTAGTCCTCAGGGAGGAAGATCATGCAAAATGAAGCGTGGATCCACGTGTTTTGTCCAAACCTTGGCTTCATGTTCTCTTCTGATCAACCTCCAAACCCCACCGGAGCCAGGGTTAACCTGCCCAGCCTTCAACAGCACTTCCTCTGACACAACACAGCCACAGTGAACAGCAGAGCTTCTGAAAAGCCAGACCTTGTGCTGGTCATCAAGGAGAAGTGTCAAGTCCTGCCTCCAGTCGTGCCCTAGGCACCAGGACACGTTGGGCTGACTATGAGCCAGTGATCCAGGACAGCAGAGACTGGGGCTACAGCTTCACTTCTGCTAAATCTCAGAGGAGTTTCCACTGCAGGAAAGCCCCCTCCACTCCATGGCACCCTCTATGCCAGCAGCCTTGGCGCCTGGCTGACAGCACACCAGAAAGGCATATCAAAATATAGTTTATTGCTGTTCTTAGTTTAAAAAAACCAACAAACCAAAACCCATTAATTACAATCCCAGTCCCCAAACCCAGTGCTATCTGATGCAGGCTTGCGAGGACACACCTTTAGTGCAAAGAGGAAAGTGGCAGTGAGGGCCAAGGGGGCTCTGCTCGCTTCAGTTCCCACAGAACCCACCGCACCCACTGTACAGTATCGATTTGCCCTGGGGCTGGTTAGGGAAGGCTGGCCGAATTCTCACGCTGTGGTGGGAGTCCTGGGGGAGCTGGAGGTGTCAGAGGGGGAACATGGGATGTCATGGCTGTGCAGAGCAGCTTTGATACCTCATGTCAGAGACCCAGGATGTGAAGGCATGCTGAGCCAAGAGGCACCAGACCTGCCCACACCTTTCTACGGACACACAGCTTTGCCAAACAGCTGCTGTCTGTTCTCCTGGGCTTTCCAGTCTGGAAACTAAACGTGTGCCCTACCCTGTGGCTGCTCCCAGCCTCAGGTGCCAGAAGTGTTGGTGGGGACTAGGGGGATATGGACCTAGAGCACAGCCGCACCCTCTGCAGGGTCCTGCGAGGCATAGAGGCTTCTGAGCTGGGAGGAGCTATGTGGGACCTTGCAGCCAGCAGCACATGGCCCTGGGCACTGGCAATCGTGGGAGGGATGCCCTGATCCTCAGCCCTTCATCCTCAGGCCCTTTGCAGGTCCCCTGACCCTTTGTTTCCTCCCATAGCTGGTCCTAGCACTGTTGCACCAGGCATCATCCCCAGCACCCACCTGCCCCCATATCTTATGGGGAGTCAGACCCATGTCACAGCCCTCGACAGTGAGCACAATTTTTCACTGCAATGAGCTGCCAGGGCAGAGCCTTTCCATACCTTCAGAGGGAGCTGATGCCTTGGAAGAGAGGGTTGCCCAAATGCCAGCCCCAGGTGCTGAGCAGGTTGGCAACAGGCAATGTAAACAGCTCCAGCCCAGAGGAAGCATGGGGATCCCAGGACAAGCACGGGATGGCTAGGACCACACAGGGCTGACAGATGTGGCTGAGGAGGCTGGGCTGGCCTAGCTTTTTGGGGGTCTCATCTCTTCCATGAAAGCGCCACTGCAGGAGGCTAGTACTCAGCTTTTCCCATGACACTTAGTCACAGGCTGTGAGACATGTTTTCGGGGAGTAGGGATGCAGCTACATCCGGTTGGGAGCAGTGTATACGTGGTCAGCACTGATGGTGCCCAGGGATTTCAGCCAGCGGTATGGAAGGAGGAGGCAGTGGCAGGGGCTGTGAAGCAAGGTGCTGTTTCTGAAAGGCAGGAGCTAGCGGTGCTGTAAACCCTCTCCAGTCTCTCCATCGGCTGGTTTTGGTTGTGTCAGGACTGCAGAGTTGGAGGGCTCAGCCAGGGCAACGCTGCCAGCCACCCCACCCTACGGTTAGGTCATCTTCCTGGCAACGCTGGCATACGTGTGCTCGATCTCCTCATCTGCAGGACAGGTGTGATTGAACTCATCACAGGCATAGGCGTTGTTGAGGTAGCGCCAGACACCCGTCATGTCCTCTGGGATCTCAAAGTCACGGTACTTTTTGGCTGCAATCTAGAGGAGAGTGAAGGAGGAGGAGGCTGAAACTTACAAGACCTGGGGAAGACTCACTCTCTGGCTTTGGCAGGGGGACTCCCTGTCCACCCCTCTTGGAGCAGGTGTCCCCCTACCTTGGCCCTGGGGGCCGGTGCCATTACCTTGATGATATGCAATTTGGGCAGGAGGTTGCAATCAGCCAGAGTCAGATGGTCTCCATCCAGGAATTTCCTCTTGGAGATGGTGATGTCCTCCACACTGTCCTGGTCAATCTCCTCTGGGAGAGGAGTGTTCAGGTAGACATCCAGGCGCTGAAATTCCCGCAGCAGGGCCTTCTCAAAATCTGGGAGGGCAGGAAACCGAGATTAGTGAGTGGGTCCCCTGGGCTCCCAGGCAAGCTTTAGGCTGTGCTGGGCTGGCTGAGCCTCCCACAGGCTTTGCAGAGAGGGAAAAAGCCCTCAGGGCCACACCATCGGGACACAACATTAACCCTGGCCAGTCTCTGTTCCCAGGGGACTACAGCAGCATCACCCCATGCTCTGCTGTTATCCCTGTGGAGGGAGCAGAGAACTGCCTTTATCCTTCCCCTCTGCCCCTCTGCTTCCCAAGGAGGCTTTGGTGAGGCAGGCAGCAGGAACTTTAACCTGATGGCAGGATTTGCCTGCAGACAAAAGCATTTCTCCTGCTGCAGCGTGGTTGACTAGAGTCCAGCAACCCACAATCCTTACTGATATTTGCTTCTTTGCGTGGGTTCTTGATGTATGCCGAGAACTTGGCAAAGATGTCACTGCCCACATCGAAGGACTCCTTGTACTTGGGGCTCAGGTGTGGATACCTTGAAAAAGACACATGTCAGTGCAGGCAGAGATGGAATAGGGATGCAGCAGCATCAGTTCCTGGGCCATAGAGCCCAGGGCTGGTACTGGAGGATGCAGGGGATGTTCAGATGGTTGTGGGAGAATCATGATGATGTGAATTACTGCAGCTACCACCCTGTGAGCTGTGTCTTCTGTCCTGGGTGTTTGCCAGGAGACAATCTCAGGGCAGAAACTCCACAGTTTGGGGACACTGGTGGCAGTGGAGCCCCAGAGCAGAGCTCTGCCTGCAGGCAGTTCTGGCCCAGCCCAGAGGATGCACATTGGCATGGAGGGGTCTCAGGAAGCCAGAAGCTCCCATGACTTCCTCAGGAACTGTCTTCTCTTTGCTGACATGTCCCAGGGTGTGCTGCAAGGGCAGACCCATTCAAGGACGCAGGTGACAAATGCATTTGAGCTTCCTCTTCTGCAGCAGTGGGGAGGCTGCAGCCACACAGGGCACAGGGGAGGCTGGCTTGGGGGGCTCCCCAGTGAGCCCAGGGAAGACCACCCTCCCAGCAGCCCTATGGGCCACCTGTATTGCTGCAGTCGAGCAAGGGCATTTGCTTTCACTCAGCTGAGTGCACTGAATATAAACAAAGAGGTCTCACATTCCCCCTCTACCTCAACACCCGCTGCCACAGCCAGTGGCAAACCCACCAGTGCCAGGGGCCCTGCAGGAATCTCCCCACGTTCCCCCTCTGCCCCTAGAGTGGGGGTGCAATAGCTGGTGCATTTCCTCCCATTGTTTTCCATTCCTGTCATCTCCATGCCTTCCCCGATGGACCCAGCCCCTCTGCATCGAAGGCCCTGCCCTGCAGAGCAGGCTCAGGGGCTGGGGGTGGGGGGCCATCCCCCTGCTTGGGCTGCCCTGGGACACCTCCTGGCACCCTGTCCCTGTTTCCCAATCTGCCAAGCCCTGGGCAACACTGTGAAAGGCCCCAAAATGGGGAAGGAGTGAGTTTGCAATTACATGGGTGGACACAGGGTCTGCTCCAGGAACTCCTCGATCTTGATGAAGTCTGTTTTCAGCTCCTTGTTGAACAGCAAGAAGGGTGGGTTGGTGCCTGGTGCTAAATCTTTCAATTCTTCAGGTTTCCTGGAGCGGAGAAAACAAGCTGGCTCAGAGCCTGTAGCACATCTGCCTCCACCAGCCCCCGAGGAAAGCAGTCATGGCAGGGGTGGGGGGTAGGAGGGGGCACAGGACTAGGAGCATTCCCAGCTCTGCTGGCTTTGGGAAGCTGACAAGTGCTCCCCAGCCTCTGGATGTTCCCTGTGGTGCCTTCAAGTCGTCCTCACATCCAGCAGGAGAGGGAGTCCCTGGGCCATGCACATTGGCAGGTGGCCCAAGTCCGTGCTGGCCAACACTTGCACTCCACCTAAGGTGGGCAGTTTGTGGGCAGCGATAATCCCTGTGCAGTGACACACTGGCTACAGAGCGGACAGGGGGAAGAAGTGCTGATAGGGGAGCTGAGCAGGGCATGTCTCACCCCGCTGCTGGCCCAGGGCTTCAGTGCCACCTCACCTGGTCATGTCCACCGTGGTGACATTGAACTTGACCCCTTTGAGCCAGAGCACCATGAAGAGGCGCTGGCAGAAGGGGCAGTTTCCGATGTTTTCTCCATCCAGACCAGCCTGCCAGGAAAGCAGAAAAATGAGGATTTAACCCTTCCACAGACAGGATGCCCGGAGTTGGAGAGCCACGGGGCACAGCACGCTGCACGGAGCGCCTCCCGGCTCTGGGTGGGGTGGGGGCTCAGCTGTAGGACCCGCCCTGAGCCGTGGCCCTGAGGGCCACTGGAAAGAACATAAGAGCATACTCAGGATGCCAGGGGTCGGATCCTTCCCAGAAATGTGAGATAAAGCCAGGAGGAAGTGGAGAAGGAGGCAGGGGGAGAAAATGGAGGGTGAGAGGAAGGGAGGGTCCGCTTGGCCAGGAGGCCAGGCTGGAGAGGGTGGGAGAAGGGAAATGAGCTCATGTTTGCCCGGAAAAGAGCAGTTTGTTTTCATGTGCTGTTAATGTCTGCCTCTGGTCTCATGTGTGTTTAAAGAACGCAGGCACGATGTCCCCAGGCCAAGAACCACCCAGCAGCCTGCACCAGGCTGGGTGCAGGAGGGTTGTATTGAAGAGAATTTGTGCTGGCATCCCACACAGCATTGGGAGGAAACAGAGATGACTGTCAGCTGCTAAAGGAGCCCCTTTCAGCCCTGCTGCATGAGCACAGCCACAGGCAGAATGAAGCACATTTTCTTGCTATGTAGCAGCTGGAAATATCCTTTGCCAAAACGACTGAAACACCTTATGAGGAGTTTGGCAAGAGGAACGTGGCAGGTCCCCCCGTTCACAAAAACTGGCCGAGATGCTGCTGTGAGGGGGAAGTTGTGCTGTGGTAAGAGGTAAAATGGCTCACAGGAAACTCAACTTCTTTAAGAGAATTAACGGGTTCCTAAGCTGCACGTGAACCGCGGTGCTCTGGCTCATGTGGCCACCCTGCCCTGGCAGGGAGGAGCAGCACAGCTCACACCAGCCCTGTCACAGAGGGATGCTGCTCTGATGGAGCGGTATGTGGTGGGACATGAGCCTTGGTGGCACAGGTCTGCACTAAGCCTTGATAGCTGATAGTGAGCTGAAGTCCAGCGGCTAAGCAGGAGGGTGATGAGATTTAAGAGGATCTGGCAGAGTCAAGTAGCAACAAAAACGTCCAGGGTGGGCAGCTGGATGTGGCTCCAGAGCTCACACCTCTTTGGGGACGCAAAGACGGGGTGGCTGAGGAGGCAGAGACCTGTGCCTGGTTCTCCTGGGCTGGAGGTAGGTGCTACGAGTCACCACAGACTCCCAAAAACCTGTGGAGTCTGGAGTGCTCGGCTTCTCCAGGAAGAGTCAAACTCACCTTAAGGGGGACAGTAAAAGCATCAAAACAACCCCCCAACACTCCAGGTAGTGAGCTGGAGCAGGGGATCTGCTTTTCTGTCATGCCAAGACCTTTCAGTCCTTCCAGAGGAAAGAAAATTACTTTTAACAAGTATTTTCTCTGCTCAGCTGTCATGAAATTATGTCATGAAATCTGAAGAAAGAAATGGGAACCAAGAAACCTGTTGATTCCCTGGGAAGTGCCCAACAGTGAAGCTGAATCTACATATGAGGCTGGTCAGTGTCTATTAATAGCAAATACTCCCAGAGGGGCTGCAGCTCAGGAGCATCCTCTGTCATTAATAGCAAATAGGGCTTCTTTGGAAAAGGGTGAAACTGAGTTTCAGACTTCCTTTGAAGGAGCTGGAGGGGAGAGTTAGAGAACAGCCTTGAGGGCTGCCCATAGGCAAGAGCACAGGGCATCTCTGCTCCCCCTCCCCAGCACCCCTACCACTTATGACCCCAAACTACTGTCATTCTTTGGAGCATCTCCAGAATCAACAGCTCAGCAGGTGCTTTTGTGGCTGCCTAGCATGAGGACTAATGCTTTCCTCCCTGCTCTCCCTGCTAGCTGCACTCTCTTCAACTTCCCTGGCCTGGCACAAGGCTGGGAATGAGAGGGCTTGATTTGTCCTGTTGTCCCCCGAGGAGCTGTTGTGCTGAACCATGGCAGCACACAGCTCTAGTGGAGCCGCATCGGGACAGTGGTGGGGTGAGGGGTCAATGAGGGGAGGGGTGCCCCTCGCTTGAGCTGCTCTGGGCATAGACTCTGATGGCCTGCTTCAGGTTTTTCCATGCTTGTCTGGTAGCTCCAGTCCCTGAACTGTTCATGCTGGTCCTCCCCCTCATCTTTTAAAAATAGAGAGGTGGGGAATTTTGGGCTGGAGTGAAAAGAAAATCATGATGGCCTCTGCAGGGAGAAAGAATCAGGCCCATACCAGGATGCTCAGAGCCAAAACCTTTATCCAGAGGAAGTGGAGGGGAGCTCCACCAGTGCCCAGGCACTGCCAGGGGAGCATCAGGCTCTGGAAAGGCCTTGCTGGCAACCACTGGCCATGGGGGGAGCCTCAGAGAGCCAGGAGCCCTCAGGGGAGACTTGCAGCCGTGTGCCCTCCCTCCCCAGCAAACGCAGAGCAGAACAGAGTGGGGGAGTCATTGCTCTTCACTTCCTTCCCCAAAGTGCCTCTGCAGCAGGAACTGGGGTGGGGGCACAGACTGACGTTCCTCAATCTTTTGCCCTCAGATGATGGATAATCCCAGCACGGACTAGCACAGAATCTCTAGGAGGGCTGCAGGCTTTTAGCCCCAACTTTCTGAGGCGTCACTAGGCTGCACAGGGCACTGAAACCCCAAAGCTACTTGGCAGTTCCTGTGGTTTCCCTGTGGTGAAACAGCCTTAAATGCAGTGGGAGGAGGGAACAGTTTTGCCTGCTTGAGGCACTGCTAAATACTCAGCCCCCATGGGACCTTGCCACACTCCTACAGCCACCCTGAGAGCCAGGAAGCAGCTAAATGCCTGGTGGAGCTGCAGAGCAGAGCCTCCTCCCAGCCACACAGACAGGCAATTTCTCACCCTTGCCAGGGACATGGCAGGGTGAGAAATTGCTCGCCCCTTGGGAACCACCCACCCCAACCTCAGGGTAAAGCGGGAGTTGCTCTGCACCCTGTCCATCCTCACCATGGTAAATCCAGCATTTGCCAGAGTGAAAGTCAGGCAGGGTGCCATGCCGTGCCATGCTGTGCCAAGTAGGCACTTGTGGGAGCACCAGCTTCCCCCATGATTTACAGCTGTCACCGGTCATAGCAACAGTCGTGTCTGGGGCATTCCCAGCCTGGGGAGGTGCTGATGGCACAGGAAGGTGCCTGTCAGCCACTAGAGCCACTGTGTCTTTGGTAAAGCTGAGTCCTGAGTGCTGGGAAGGGGAGGCACAGCATCAACTTTTCTGTGAAGAGACAAGCCAGGAGGGTTTTTTCAAGCTAAATTAAACATAGGGGAAGTCCTGACGATGCTGCTGGTTTTCTGTTTCACTTCCCTCTGAAAACCCCCTAGAATGTGCTGCTGCCGTTGCAGTCACCTCATGTATTGCTTTCTTTTCCAGCCATCCCAGGGAGAAGTGTTAAGCAGAGAATTCAAGACTCAGATTACTTTTACCAATAATATGCTTGTCCAGATTTAGCTCAGCCAAGCTCAGTGTCCAGCAAGAAGTGCTGTGGCTACAATTTTGGCAAAGGGATGAGGGAGGTCTCTCCTGGGAAGGCTCAGATAATCCATTCTAGCATGTATGTCCAACTACTACACAAGGAAGGCAGCATTCAGTGCCTAGAACTGCTGGGTGCCTGTGCCAGGGAAGTCAGTGCCTCTGACCCAGTCCTTTTGGGCACTGGACTGCCGCAGGAGGAGAGGAATGAAGCCCATGGACCTGAGTGGCTACAGAGAAACCATCCTTAAAACCTTGAGGAGGTGGCACAGAGAGGCATCACCCCCTAATCATTGTCACTTGACAGCATGTCCCGGGGCCCCTCCTGGCATTGCTGTGGGCAGACACAGTTACCAGCCACCAGCTTTGTCTCCTCTCTTTTTGCACCGCCCATGGCCACTGCAGATATTTGGAACTTGAGTGGTAAAATATTCCAAGGAAAGTGTTCAGAAAATTGCTTAACAGAGAAAAAATCAGAAATCATTTCCAGCGAACACTGTTCTGTGATGCCGCCCCATCTCACCCACACGTGGACTCCCACACCAGTTCCCCAAGCCATCCATGCTCATTTCATAACCCTGTTCTCAGCAGAAGCTGAGTGGCTGCTCCCAGCCCTCCTGCTTGCTGTTCCCAGGCTGGGGCTTGTCTTATCTGGATTTTGAGAGGCATGTGTGTTCGTACTCCTTCATCATGCTGCTGCCAGCAGTGCTGCTTCTCTGGGGTGCACAACCATCACGAGACTAGGGCATCTTTCAGACTGCTGCGCATGACACCCCACAGTCCCCACACCACCGTGTGGTCCCCCCATTTGGGCAACCACTTAGCCAGCCTTTGTGGTGAGTGACACTGAATTTGGTACCCATCTCCAGCCTCACAGAACACGAAGACACCCATGAATTTCCACCACCTGCATCCAGCTGGATCTTGGTGACGGTGAGCCAAAGAGTCACTGTCCCCCCCCACCCCACCCCGCCCTGAGACCCACCTTCACAAACAGCTCGATCTCAGGCTCCTTGGTGGTGGTGTGCTGCCGACTGTCCATCCCGGCAGTGTGGGGAGGAACCACTGGCCACACGCTGTTGTGGTGAGTCGATCTGACCCCTGCAGAGCTCTGATGGGGGAAGGCTTTCAGAGGGCTGGTGGCTTGGGCCTCTTGGCTGCTCTTACTCTGCAGAGGGCTGGAGCTCACACTTTCCTTCCTTTTGAAGAAGGGAGGAGCAATGGGGTGTGCGCCAGGACCCGCCAGCAAGGGGAGGAAGCTGCAGGGCCTCTCAGACGTGACTCAGCATGGGTCTATCTGGTCACATTCAGAGTCCCCTTTCAGTCTATCGCACCCACCCAGGTGCTCCCCCAGTGCCTCTGAGCAGTGGGCTGGCATCCCCAGCACCTCTGGTGTCCACAGTAGTGCTGCTATCTCTTCCCAGCTGGGAGCAGGGGCTTTATAGAGGAAGTGTCTTGCCTGTTGCTCCTCCTGCTGCTCTAGTCTTGGCCCTTTTCCGCTCTCCCACCCTCATGCCGATGTCCAGTGCCCCAGGGCTTCTTTATCAATTTGGGGTGAACCTGGCTGACTTTCCCACTGCCTCCTGTGGCTGCATTATGACAGGCAGCTGCCTGGAGGGAGGGTACAGCTCCTCTCCTAGCCCACCACCCTCGGGGGATCCCTGCGTGGGCTCCTCTGAGCACCCCTCACTGCAAGGAGCTGGGCTGCGCAGGGCAAATGCTCAAGGAAGCTGAGTGGAGCAGCCTGGGCACCTGTCACTGACTTTTTGAAGCTGGGGCACAGCCCTGGGGTGGGAAGGATTGCAAAACAGCTAAGGCAGGAGATAAAAGACACTAAAGTATGCCAGGGAGCAGTGGGGAACCCCAGAGTGCCCCTGGCAGCCGCCCAACTGCATGGTGCTTGGCAGGATGGTGGGATGGGATGTCTTCAGGACTGACCTTCAGCAGGGCCCCATTCCTGGAACTGGGCTGTTTCACAGGAAGGATGAACAGCTTGCTTTCCTCCCCAGGATGGGAGGGAACTGTTTGCTGCCAGATCACCCTGGCTGCAGAGACAGCAGAGACAGCTTCCCAGCACACACGGGCTTAACTCTTAGGCAAGACCTGTCTCACATCCCCAGACCACATAACTGGTTCCATTGCACAAAATGGGGATCCCCAATGCTTGACTCAGCTCCCCCACCCCCCCCCACCCAGCTCAGATAAGCTCCAACTTTCCCCAAAATAAGCAAACCCTGATCAGACAGCAATCCCCCCCACAAGGCAATTAGGATGGGAAATGATTTTGCAGACCCCTGGAGGAGGTGCCCCAACAGCGACATTTCTCCTGGTCCTGCTACACAGCCCAGTGTGGTGCTAACACTGGGGGCTGCAGGAGTGGGGGGATGGGGGGCATTTCTCTTCTGCCCCATCAAAACTTTGGGAGAACTTGGAATTCTACTCAATGAGACAGGACACTCTGACTCACACTCTCATGATCAAGAGGTATGTATTGATGGCACTGTGAGTGCCCCACAGGGCCATGGCAGCACCCTCATCACAAGCTCAACACCCATCACCCAGCTCCTGCTGTGGACCCCCAGGTGATGTGTACCAGTCCCTGCTGCTGCCACAGCCTCCCGAGCTGCCCCTGCCCTGGGCAATGCTGAGCCTCTGGGAGCTGTGATGGCTCCTGGCACTGCCAACTGCTGCTGTCTCTGCTGATCTCAGCCGGGTGCAGAGCCAGCAGCTCTAGTCCATGGCATTTCCCTCCAGCTGAAGCAGCACGCAGGGATTTAAGTCCTGCAGGTGGGAGGCATGGTATGACACGGTGCCGTCCTCACAAGGTGCCAGAGTGCCCAATACCTCGCCCCACAGAGGGTGTGGGGCAGAAGTGTGGCAGCAAAGAGGTCCCTTCCCACAGTGTTGGGTGCAGGAAGGGTGTTTGTCTTTTCTGCAGGAACAGCCGCCCGGGAGGCAGTTCAGGGAGCCTTTCCCTTCTTCCTCACAGAGTGAATGGCCGGACATTTGCTGAGATTGAGATCACCGCCCATATGTGTCGCACTTGGACACAAAAGAACCACGCAGACACCTTGTCAGGAGAGAAGCAAGGAAAAAGAGGGGGTCCGAGACCCCGAGCTTTATTATATATGTTCTTAAAAACCACCGTGGATTGGAGGGAGAAATTACCACCCCTCAATCACACTGGTCAAAGGAAAAGTCCATCAAATGTCTCCGCCTAGGAGAATGGAATGAAAAACAATAAACTACGGTTAACAAAACATGGCTATGTTTACAGAAAGTGCGTGAGAAACTGTTACAGAAAATGAAAACATCGAAGACCTGCAAACTCAGGGCAACACATATGTATCTGGATTTCTGCCTCACCATGTCTGGGAGAAAGCTGGGAGCATTTTGGAAACCTTGCCAAGCCTTGTTCCTCTGTCCAGGGGGAACAGAGGTGGGAGGGAAGGGGCTGCCAGTTTCTCTGCCAGCAATGGGATGCCAAGGCACAGGTCACCTGTAACAGGGTGCCCTGGGAGAAGTGTTCCTGTGCTGAGAGTGACCCAGCTGTCCCAAGCAGCCTCTGGCCCTGGGCAGCAGGCTGAGAATGAGTGCACTTGTGCCCGCCCAGCCTCGGGACTTCAGCAGGGCAGAGAAGCGAGCCATTGTCCCCGTGCAGTGCCAGCCCCGCGGGCACCACCCACCGCGGAGGCCCCGGCTGGTACAGGCTGCCGGGTGGGACACAGCGGTTGTGCCATGGCCGGACTGGTCCGGCTAGCAGTAACCATGGTCCTCCTCTGCTTCACTGTGTGTCTGGAGGCCAGCCCGGAGCTGTCCGGTGAGTCAGGGTGAAGGCGGGGAGGTGGGGGATGCTGAGGACTGCACTGGTATGATGGGAGGGTGAAGTGACAGCAGGTTGGTGGGGTAGGGACAAGTGAGGTATAAACCATGGCAGGCCAGAGTGGGTTTCCCCAAAACTCTGGGATTTCTTTATCCCCACACAGAGCTGTTCTCTGAAAACACACTGCACACATCCCGCAGCCCTGGTGTGCATGAGAGTGGCTCCCCAGCTCTGCTGTGCTCCCATGAACAGTTTGGAGGCAGAAATACAAAGAAACAAATATCAAGCCAGTCCCTGAGCTTTGCTGAGCATCCCCCCCAGCCATGATGCTCATGTCCTCGGTGCTGGGCAGTGTGTAGAGCTGAAGGAATACCCAGGGCTGCCAACCTTCCCTGTTCTGAGAAGGGGAGGGAAGAGTCAGGCTGAAGCTGCACCTGGTCCCTGGATGGAGGTGGTGGGTGTGCCCCAGCTAGAGCCACTTATGAGTAGGGGTGCTGCAAGATTCCCTGCCACGAGACACAGCAAGGGCCAGAGGCTCTCCCCAGGGCCATGCTGGTGAGCCTTATAGATGTAGACAAGGCAGAAATTTGGGATCCCTTGTGCCCCAGCTCTTTGAACAGTCAGGACAGGTGCGGGGCACCAGCCATTCCCCAGGGATCATCTGGGAACAGCCACACACACCTTCCCTCTGCTCAGCCGGGCCCAGGTGGGTTGAAAGCCTGGTGCTGCAGGGCAGGCTGCGGTGAGGAGGATGTGATTTCATCTGGGCAGAGCTAACTGCGCAACCACAGCACCGGAGACTGAGTCAGCTGTACTGGCACGAATCACTCACAAAGTCTGCCTACAGCCTCCTCAACACGGCTCCACCCAAAAAAACATCTTCGCAACTGCTCACTGGCCCAAAATAGTGTAATGAAGAAACCTCTGCCCTCATTGCAGTGTTCGAGCCTTGGTTTTAAAATACAAACCACTGGTGCTGCCAGCTGGCATGACAGCAGAACAGGATGCCTGCCTCAAGGCTGGATTTGGGAAAACCCATTTCTTGTCATATTTCTCCCCTGAGTTCCCCGCCATCCCCAGGATTTGGCTGAGCCCTCTGCATCCAGGGCTGCCCAGCAGTGAGGGGTTTAAGCAGCCCTACATCCAGTAGTGTCAGGTATGGGCAGGTGGATTTGGAGCCAGTGCCAGGAAGAAGTTGAGGCTGAGGTGGCTCCTGAAATCTTCAGGAGAGCCTGACTGCTGCCAGGTGTGGGGCTGGTGCTGCAGCTGTGAGGCTGCTGCAGCAGATGCAGAGGAAGGGAATGGGGGCTAGCAGCCTGGCCAGGGTCCTGTGCCCCTCACAGCGCCCAGCATCCAGTGATATGGGGCAACCAGAGGAGAGGGACAGGACAGGGTTTGTCCTGCCCCCTCTTCGTGGGCACTGTACCCCAAGGGGCTGATCCAGCTCTGTGCCATTCAAAGAGCATTTTTGCATTGCACTGGAGCTTTGACCTGGCTAGAACACCTTGTCTACTGCCATCTACCCTCCTCTACCTCTCCTCTCCTCTCTCCTCCAGCATGCAGAGAAGCAATCGAGGGCTTGCTTCTGGGATGCTGTGGCCACTCACTTGCTCATCCCAGCTTGAGAGGGATAATGCCAAGGGAGAGATTAACTCCGGGCTGCAGGCAGCTCCCAGCTGCACCCGCTGATATCCCAGGGAGGGATGCTGACTGCAGATGCCAAAGGGTTAGTGGCAGCACTGAAGGTGAAAGGGGCCCTTTGTGCTGCTGAGCCTGGCACCAGTTTGCAGAGAAGGGGGGGGAGCTGGTGCTCCCACCTTCTTGTCTTGGTTTGGGGGAGTTTGACACACTGGGAGTTGGCAGACAGGGTATATGTCCTGCCCTGGGCCCCAGCACTGGCCTGGGACTGAGGTGCAAGTTCCTCCAAAGACCCCACAGCTGGGGATTGGGGTCTGTGATATGCTCAGAAGCCTTATGTTGCCCTGTCCCCATCTCCCAAGCCTCAAAATGATGCTTTCTCTTTGCTTTTTTTTTTACTCAAAGACACAAACTGCTTCATTCAGGGCCTACACATCACATTTCGTCAGCTTTTCTTGCTTCCTCAGCCTTCTCCAGAAACTGGTGCCTGCTCAGAGCACCTGGCAGCTTGAAGAGCTGTTACTAAAACAGCTTCCTTGCCCACGCAGTACAGCCAATGCCAACTGGAGGCAATGCTGCATATTAAGCCCTTGGAGAGGCCAGGCAGGACAGTCCCACTTTGCTGTCCCTCTGTTTCCTGTAGGGAAAACAACAGGGGCAGTAGTTTGGGACACAAAGTAGGCAGGATTGAAAGAGAGAAGCATTCTGTGACGGGAATTCAAGGAGGGAAGGGCCAGTGCCCATTGAAAGGGCTGTGAGCCAGGAATGGTTTGGACCAATACACTGGGCTTCTTCAGCAGAGACCTGAGGCCAGCTAGGCTCAGGTGATGACTTTGTGGCTCACAATACTCATCCCTCATCCATACTGACCCAGCCAGCTGTGGGAGCCTGCAGCAGCCCCTGGACCCTTCTCTCATCCGGCTCATGGCTCAACTTGTGACAGACTTGTGACAGAGCACATCCTCCTCACCCTGACTCCAGGGATCATCACTGGGGGACCATCTCTGGCTCACCCTTTTTCTCTCCGCACCATGACTCCATAACAAGCCTGATTTTCTCTAAACACCTGACAGCTCCTTATGGGATTTCCCGATCCTCTCTGACCTGCTGTACTGCCTCCAGCTTTCCCTTCCTGTTGCTAATCGGTTCGGCTATTCCATGCTGCTTTCCAGGCTCTCGGCAGCAATGCTGTATGCAAGGTTTGCTACAAGCCCATCTTCTCTGCTGCTGTCCTGCTCTGATCCTGTTCACCCCATAAGTGCCCCATCTCAAGACATCCTCACTGCCACCAGGACTTGGGTGCCCAAGTGCCACCACTGCCGTGGCCCTGGTGTCTCCTTTGGACAATGCCTCCTCTGCTTTCCTCTTCCAGGGTACCTGCGCAAGGTGCTGAGGAACCACACTGCCCACACCTGCGATGGAGAGCAGCTTCTCATCATCTGCCCTCGCAAAACCACCATCAGCATCCTCGGTGCCTTCTATGGGCGTCGTGTGCCCAGCGCCAACCTCTGCCCCAGCCCCAACAATGCCTCCCAGGAGAGCACCGAATGCACATCTGCCACTGCCCACCTGGTAAGGGAGGGATCCCAGGGGCCGGGCTGCACATCTCTCTGTCTCCGCATCACTGAGCTGCCTGCTTGGGCTGGGGGACTGCAGGCAGTGCAGCCTTCCCATGCCCTGAGGAGGTTTTCACCAGCATCAGGATTACAGAATGACAGAATCAAAGACTCACAAACGCTTCTTGAACTCTGTTAGGCTTGGTGCTGGGACCACTTCTCTGGTTGGGTGTTCCCAACCACTCTCTGTGAGAGGAACCTTTTTCTAATATCCAGCCTAAACCTGCCCTGACACAACTTCAGCCCATTCCCTCGGGTCCTGTCACTGGTCACCACAGAGGAGAGCTCAGTGCCTGCCCCTTCTCTTCCCTTCATGAGGAAGTTGTAGACTGAAATGAGATCCCCCTCAGACTCCTCCAGGCCGAACAGACCAAGTGTCTTCAGCCAGTCCTCATAAGGCTTCCCCTCAAGGCCCTTCACCATATTTGTTGCCCTCCTTTGGATGCTCTCTGAGAGTTTAGTATCTTTCTTATATTGCGGTGACCAAAACTGCACACAATATTCAAGGTGAGGCCACCCCACTGCAGAGCAGAGCTGTACAATCCCCTCCCTGGCCTGGCTGAGCCTGCTGCCCCCCAGGACATGGCTGGCCCTCCTGGCTGCCAGGGCACTGCTGGCTTATATTCAGCTTTTTGTTGACCAGGACCCCCAGGTCCCTTGCTGTGGCACTGCTTTCCAACATCAAATTCCCCACTTTGTCCATACACTCAGGGTTGCCCCATCCCAGGTGCAGAATCCAGCACTTTCCCTTGTTGGACTTCCTATGGTTGGTGATTGCCCAGTCCTCTAATTTGTCGAGGTCTCTCTGTGGAGCCTCCCTGCCTTTGAGGGAGCCAACAGCTCCTCACGGTTTTGTATCATCTGTGATTCACTGTGGGGCTCTTTTCCTAGACCATTTTTGGAAGGTAAGGGTGGAAGAGATGCTCCGCCATGCATTCCAGAGTGGAGCCTGGCAGGAGGCACTGCTGTGTCCTGAGCTGGCTTTTGAAGCAATCCCACAGGAAGCAGCAGGCTCGGAGAAAGCCGTGGTAGCTGGGGCTGGCTTCTGGGAGAGGAGCTTTGCTGTAGCCAAGGTGTTGGGCTCGTGAAGTGAGACAGGACCCCACGAGATGCTGCGCTCGCCCCTGTGGCTGCATCCCCTGGGGTTAGCATAGAGCTTGGCTCTTCTCCAGTCAGAAGCAGCCCCCATCCATGCTGGCAGGTCCCAGGGAGTGGATTAATGAAGCGGACCAAAGGAGTCCTGTTTGATGGCAGCAGTTGGTGCAGGGAAAGGGTAGGAAAGCAGAGGCTCACAGAAGAAAAGGGATGGAACCTCCCCAAAGTTGATGCCTGGTTCCCTCAATGGGGACATCATTTCATGTGCTGCTTTTCTAAGACCCTGTTCCAGCTCCTTGCTAGGGCTGGGGCAAACCTGCAGCAAAGCCAGTGACTGCAGCTGCCTGCAGGAAAAGGGAATGAGCTGGAGAAGAGGAAAAAGAGCTGAGGAGCCAGTGCCCTGCTTAGGAGCTCGCAGGGCTTTCCTGCCTGGTCCTGCTCCAGCCATACATCCCCTCCTGGGATCCTACATGTCCCAAGACCTCTGCAAGAACCAAGCCAGACCACGCTGGCATGGCACCAGGCTGGCCCCATGAACCACCCTGCAAACACAGGTCAGGGTCCCCCTCCCTGCAGGATGGAGAGTATGGCCTGGCACAGGTGCTGGGAAGTGAGAGCAGGTCTGTGTAGCTCAGGTTCATACTGGGTGAACAGTGAGGTGGCCATGCTGGCACAGGGCTGGGATACCTGCTGCTGCTTAAGGAGCAGGGATGTCTGGAGGGCAGAGAGCAGAGCTGCTGCCAAGGCTCAGCTCTGTTCAGGCAGCAACTGGGAAGAGAGATTGCTTGTGTTTCCTTAGTGAATTTCCCTTCTGGCAGCCAGTGAAGACTAAGGGGAGGCTCAGTCCTAAGCTGGGTGGGAGGGACAGGGACAGAGGAGGGGAAGGAGACATGAGAAGGGGCTCCGTTTTGGGTGCTGGGATCCCCGGGCCTGAGTCACGAGGAGGCAGCAAGGGAGTAAACTGCTCCCTGCTGCCGGCAGCCTCTGCTCCGCTGCGGAGCCATTGCTGTGGGACTTGCGGGGACAAAGAGGGGGACACAGGCGCAGGGAGTCCCACAGCCACCCGAGGCCGGGCTACCCAGAGACTCCTGCCAGAGCCGAGGGCCCGGCGCGGCCACCCGCGGGCTGGCCACGCGTGCAGGAGGCGAGAGCGGCCGCGGCCACCTCGGTCACCGATGGGGCCCGACCGGCCCGTGGGTGAGCCCTCGTCCCCACCTTGTGGCCGCGCGGGGACACTGCACGGACCGCGGGGACGCGAGGGCACGGGGCAGTGTCAGTGCGCACCTGCACAGGTGTTAGAGACGCGTGGCGTGGTGTGGTACTGGGATGCCAGCACAGGTAGTAGCAGACCTGTGCCGGCACACAGCTCACTGTGGGTGCAGGGGAGGAACTGGTTCAGGAACGGGCACTGGAATTGGCATGCCTGCATCAGGGGCGGGCAGGAGCAGCTGTGGGACACTTCTGTGGGGCGAGAGGCCATTCCCCTGAGCCTGGTGATGGCACTGAGGGACAGGTGGTGAGAACAGCCTCAGGACATCTCACCCAACTCACACCTGTTCCACTCTGCTCTCCAGAAGCTGCTGGCTGAGTGCCAGGACCAGCAGTGGTGCCAGTTCTCAGTGCACAGCCAGGTCTTTGGGCCAGACCCATGCCCTGGGACACACAAGTATCTCATCGCTTCCTACAAGTGCCGGCCAGGTGAGGTGGAGCACAGTCTGGGCAACATTGCGTGGGCTCTTCCTGACCTCAGCTGCTCAGAAAGGGGCAGGAAGGAGAGCATGTCTACTCCTGTGCCTCGCAGCCCTCTTTCAACCCTCCCCTCGGCCTAAGAGAGAGGCTGCAGGTGATTCAGGATGCATTGGGACACTCTGTGATGTCACTCCCCAGGGAACCATCGGGTCAAGACCGTGTGCGAGAATGACAAGCTTAGGCTGCAGTGTCGACCAAAATCCATCCTGACCATTTATTCTGCAAGTTATGGACGATTCCTGCAGGGCAAACCAGAGTGTGATGCCTTGAACACTGGAGGACCCCATATAGGTATGCCAGAATGGTTCGAGAAAGAAATGGGACAGGAACCATGCAGAGAGTATGGCACAAGTCCACCACTGGACTGTACCTGTGTCTCATGGCCTCGGCTGGCTGATGCCCAGCAGGGACGGGTAGGCAGCTCTGCCCATGGGTCCATGCCTCATGTCTCTGCAGAGTGTGTGGCTCCAGACGCTCTGCGCAGGGTCTCCAAGAAGTGCCACCGCAAGGGGAACTGCACCGTGGCTGCTGACAAGGCCACCTTTGGGGACCCATGCCTCCCTGGCATGAAGAAGCAGCTGCGAGTCTCTTACACCTGTGGTGAGAGCTCCCCACGGAGCCAGGGGCACAGGGGCCACTGGTGGAGTGTCTGCTGTGCCCACCCCATGCCAAGCAGGCAGGGGCATGGGGCTCCCCAGGGAAGCAGGGGCTGCAGGGGAGGAGCAGGGTGGTGATGCTTGGTGTGTGCTCTCCTTGCAGTGCCCAAGCAGCTGCTGGAGGAGGTGGGCCCTGACACCTCGGATCCCTTCCTGCTCTCGGACTACATGCATGGTAACGTGGGGGAAGGGAGGTTACACCACAAACACTGTGGCACCATGTCCATGCTCAGGTGAACCAGCCCTTCCATGGCCTGTCTGCATACCTGGTACCAGCTCCAGCCTATCATCTCTGTCCCATGGTGGAAGCCATCTCTTGGTCAGTGCCCATGTCTGAGGGGCGGAAGGTGGCGTCTGCTGGAGCAGGGGAGAGGAAGACACACAGGGTCATCCCTACAGACAGCAGAGAATTTGTGCAGGAAGGATGGAGTGTGGTATGGGGAAGGACAAGCAGGAGCAGGCAGCTGGGACACGGAGCACCGAGAGCACCTCGTGTCTCAGCCTGTACCCCCTTGTCACTGCAGGTGGCTGGTACAAAGGCCCCAGGTTCTCCAGGCTCCAGGAAGACCGCATGATTTTTACTAGCTCTCTGGCAGCTTTTGCCCACCTTTGGGGTACGTGCCCTCCCTGGGTCTCACGCAGCACCCGGGGGAACAGGACAGGCTGGGGGGTGGCTGAGGTCCTCGATGGCCCCAGCTCAACCCAGGGCTCATCTCAGAGGCAGCCAGATCCCAGACCTCTCCCGCAGGGTCAACAGGCACACGAGGGAGTAGGGCCCATGCTGGGTTTGGGGTGGACAGGTAGGGCGGGAGCTCAGAGGTTGAACAAGCCCCAAAGTCCCATAGCATCAAGAGTCATAGTGTGGCTACAGTCCTGCCTCTGGGACTTCCTTTTCCAACAGGCCAGATTACCCTTTTCCTTCCCTGGGTCTTTTCCTTCCTGCCCTGTCTGCAGGTACTGATGGAGACCACCTCTCTGCAGGCAAAAATTTCCCTTGCCAGAGGAAATTACTCATTTAATCCCCCAAGGGATTATTCTTTCCCCTGCTCTGCCTCCCCCGCATCCCAGTGGAGGTTTCCTTTGGGGAAAGGCACATTTCAGGACTGGTGGGTGCTGATGAGGCTCTAGGTGACACTTCCATGGTCAGTGAGGCAGGGTCTGTCCTGCCTCTGCAGTCTGGGTGGTGAGGGCATTCCTGCTCCCCTCCTCTTATTCCCATATGCCTGGCAGAGGGGCCTTGCAGGCACTGATACCCCACAGGCTGCAGAGCAGTTTGTACCTTGGTGTCTTTTCTTTTCTCTTTTCTTTTCTCTTTTCTTTTCTTTTCTTTTCTTTTCTTTTCTTTTCTTTTCTTTTCTTTTCTTTTCTTTTCTTTTCTTTTCTTTTCTTTTCTTTTCTTTTCTTTTCTTTTCTTTTCTTTTCTTTTCTTTTCTTTTCTTTTCTTTTCTTTTCTTTTCTTTTCTTTTCTTTTCTTTTCCCCTCAGGTGTCCCAGAGAAAGTTGCCCTCTACTTTCTTTGTGGAGTCTCAGGAGGCCTCATGTTGCTGCTGTGCATCATCGGCCCCAAAATGACCTTCCTCCAGGAGATGGGGGAGGCTCTCAAAGACACAGAGCTGGGGAGCAGCTCGGAGCTGGGCAGGACCAAGCCACGGGATGAGCAGGATGAAGACGTCCCTGATGACAGCTCCTCAGACTCCTCCTTCCGCCGCCTCACCCGCACCTACCGGGCCACTGACAGCATCTTTGGCCCTGAGCTGACGGCAGCTATGGAGGGAGCAGTGGAGCACCAGGGCCACAGTGGGGAGGAGATCTGGATGCCCAGGGAGTCAAGCCCATACGCCATACACAAGATCAAATCGGCCACCAAATAAGAACTGGAAGAAAATGGCTGGAGAGCAGCAGAGGGGTGCAGGTTCAGTGGGATCCGACACCAGACAGACATAAGAGTTTGGGCTCCTTGGGGTGACTGGACATCCCGAGAGGCAGCAGGGTCATGGCAGCTCCAGTGTGTCCATCAACTCACTGCTCCACCAGCATGGAAACCTCTAGCCTGGAGGTGACATGCAGTCCCTGGGTGTGATGAGGGGCTGTGTAATGACTCTGTGGGCCACCGGCTCCTTCGCCACAGACACACCACTAACCCTAACCTAACCTCCCTGTTCTCAGCTCACATCATCTGGCTCTAGAGTTGAACCCTCATCAGCTGTGCCAAGCCCACCCTAAGCCCTTCAAGGCTGTTTGCTCCTATTTCTCGTTGGGTACTGGCTTCCACTCCTGGTGCTGCAAACACACCCTGCACTTGGGCACTGTGCCAGCAGCAGAGAGGTAGGAATGGCCAGGACACAGGGAGACACAGGTGGAGTGGGTGTGCAAGCACAGCAGGCATCGCCAGCACAGCCCCACCACAGTGCACGCCATGCAGCCCTGCTGTGCCAAGGGAGCTACTCCCCAGGCTGGGGCCACTGGCAGCTCAGCATGACACTGGCTCTCACCCTCCATTCAGGAGCTCTGCCACGCCATGTTCCTCTGTGCTTTCCTTTGTACTTTCCCTCGTGGCAGCAGAGCCCCAAGTTTTAACTTGCTGTGTTTTTTTCCAGTAAATAAATGCAACAGCTCTTGGGCACAACATCTCTCCCTGACCTTGGCCATTAGTAATGAAAAAGGGAAAATGGAAGAGGCAAAGTTCAGCCCTCCCTGTGCAGAGAAGTACCTTGCCTCCCACCAGTGCTTCTGGCACTAGACCATGGGAAGCAACAAGTTGGGCCTGATTTACCACAGGAATGGATAAGGTTTCAGCCTGGGGAAGGGAAATGGGGAAAAGCAGTCCATCTGGGTCTGAGGAATGATGCTTCCCTGTCCTTGCTGCTCTTCTTGACCCTGGGGCTTCCTGACTGGTAAGCAATCCTGGAGCAAAAGTCCCCAGATACCATGCAGAGGGGCCTCTTGGCCATCCTGCAGTGCCAGGAAGCCAGGCTGGGGCTGGGGTCTGCTCCAGCTCGAAAAGGCAGTGCAGGCTTTTTTAGTGCTATGGAAAGAGGCTGGATAGAAGCAGAAACCCAGCTCTCCTCACAATAGGGACACACCAGGCATAGATGCTCTTGAGCTAGCACACAGCAGAGTCTAGTGGGAGGAGCCAAGGACCTGCATTCTGCCTGATTTGGGGGTTTGCTGAGGGAATGTCAGAGCCCAAAGAGAGCTTGCGGAGCTCTCACCTCGAACTGGCCCCCAGCATCCTTAGATTGTGGGCAGGACTGAGACCACAGTTTTGCCTCAATGCTTGGACAGCTGGCACAGCTCCTGCTGCACACCCATGGCTTCACCTTGCACTTCTTGCTCTCCTCATCTTTTATCCTACATCCCCCACATCCAGGGGTGATTTCAGCTCGTGTGGTGCGAGTTGCACCCCTGCAGCAGGGCTGGGATTCCCAAGAGCCCCACCAGGAGCACCAGCATGGTAGTGCTTCGGAGACTGGAAAAGCCAGTTTGCCAGTGCCAAGCCTGGGCAGGATAGGCAGACATGAACCTGTCCCAAAGCAGGCAGCTCATCCCAGCCTCTACAGAGCCGTGGGCAGACTTGGATGGGAGTTTTGGCTGAGGATCTTACCCCACAGGATAACCAGGTTTCCACTGGCAGTGGGATGTGTCCTGGCTGGGCCTGGCTAATATGCACCCAACTTGTATTTTTGGCTGGGCTAAGCCCTGCCTTAACATGCACAGGGAAAGGCAGGCACCTGGGTCCCACAGGATCCCAACCCAATAGCAAGCAAGCCTCAGGGAGCCCCCAGGCCAGGGACAGAAGCAGTGACACCGGGGGAGCTG
Source organism: Lycocorax pyrrhopterus obiensis (assembly GCA_014706295.1). NCBI lineage: Eukaryota > Metazoa > Chordata > Aves > Passeriformes > Paradisaeidae > Lycocorax > Lycocorax pyrrhopterus. Next base: position 12,123,941 of record JACSVZ010000005.1, read on the forward strand.
GGGCTGGAGAGGACAAGTGGCCAAGGAGGAAACAAGATGGGCTGGAGCTGCAGCAGCCCTGACCAGTTTTGGGGACTGAAAGGACCCAAGATCTGTGGGACCCAGGTTTAAACCTCTACTGGACCTGTGAGCAGAATTCTGCTCCTGGCTGTCCATGACCCAGGTCTTTCTGCTGGAGATATGGCAGAGCTGCCTGCATGCAGCCCAAGCCATGTGCCTGATCCTGCCCACGTGGCCCTTGGGCAGCAGGTTTAAATCCCCTCAGATGCTGGCACTGCTGTGTTTCCCTGGCTAGGGGTTCATCAGCTCCACCCGCAACAGCAGCATATGGATGTGGGATTATCTGAAAGGATTTTCTTGGGTTAAATTTAGGAATTTGAAAGGTTTTTCTGGGAATCTGGTGGCTGGGGGAAGCTCTCCTCTGCTGCAGTGCTGAGCTCTGCTGAGTTTACCTCAGCGGGGGCTTCACTTGAGTCAGAGCTCAGTGGCTCTGAAAAGCCCCCAAGAGTTGCTGAGGGCACGGAACCACTGCATGGTGGTGGCATGAGAGCAAAGGACTGCACTGGAAACTCACAAAGGAGCAGAGTGATACAGTGAGTATCAAGTATATGAACATGGATCATGTGTCTGACACATGAAAAGTGGGTGGCTTTTCCAAGACTAGTTTATCAAGGAACAAAGCAAGCTGTGGGTGTGAGGAGTCTCATGCATTCCTTTCCTGACACATGGAAATTGACTACAAGTCAACTGACAGCCTGAGTGAGCCTGGCTGCATGGCAGGGGTCTCCTCAAGAACTGCAATGCCCTCAAGGCTGGTCCTTGATACACACAGAGTGCTCTTACCCTCAGCAGATGTTTGGTAAGCAGCTGGTATTGCATATAATCCCGTAGTACAGGGACTGTGACATGTGCCTTGGTAACTTTGACCCTGTCCTGGTCGCTGTGGATGACAGGGCAGTCCCAGTGAGCCTCACCCTGAACTTAGTCAGTCATGCCTATACGACACCACATGAACACTGCTCCTGTGGTACCTCAGATAGTGAAAGTAGGGTTAGACTAGATACTAGAAAAAGATCTTCCCTGTGAGAGTGGTGAGGCCCTGGCAGGGCTTGCCCAGAGAAGGTGTGGCTGCCCCATCCCTGGAAGTGTCCAAGGCCAGGTTGGACGGGGCTTGGAGCAACCTGGGATAGTCGAAGGTGTCCCTCCCCGCAGCAGGGGGTGGAACGGGATGAGCTTAAGGTCCCTTCCCACCCAAACCGTTCTGTGATTCTCCAAGCGATCCGAATCCTCTGTTCCCGACACCGGGTCAAGGAAGGTGCACGGCCAGCACACCCTGTCCCCCAAACCAGAGTTCCCCAGCGCGTCGGGAAAGGGCAGCCCCAGGTCTGGGACTCACAGCCTCGGCTGCGGGCGGAGGCAGCGGACCCAGTGGCCCCCGGAGCCGCTCCACCCGCCTCGAAGGACAGCAAGGCCAGGGCCGCTCCCCCGGCGGCGCCGCTGCTCCCCAGCCTACGGCCCGGCCGCCCCGCCAGCCCCGCCGGGCCCCACAGAGCGGATTTAAACGGCACCCACGCCCACCAATCACTGCCCGCTCGGCCCGGCGCTCGCCCCGCCCCTGCCTCATGCCCACCCTTCCATTGGCCGCCGGCGTTGAATTTTAAACCCTGCCGCCCTGCCCCTTAGCAACTGCATCCCTCTGCGCCCGCCGATTGGCCACCGCCTGGCACCGCCTCGCACTCTGATTGGGCGAGGCTCGGCCAGTGCTGGCCGGCCGCTACCGAACTGCTACTTTCAAAAGCGCTGGGGCCGGCGGCGCGGGGGCAGCGGACCGGGCATGGGTGAGTGGGGAGGGAGCACCCTGGGCATGGGTGACTGCGGGGAACCGGGCATGGGTGAGTGAGGAGAGGACGGCCCGTGCATGGGTGTCTGGGGGGGGACACCCCGGGCATGGGTGAGTGGGGAGGGAGCACCCCGGGCATGGGTGAGTGGGGAGGGGACACCCCGGGCATGGGTGACTGGGAGGGATGCCCTGGGAATGGGTGAGTGGGGTCTCCGGGGGCTGCGGGGGACTGGGTAGCGCTGGGACCCCGTAGGCGGTGGTAGGCGTGGGGACCCTGGAGGGTGCAAGGGAGTGGGCACCTCCAAGATCCCCGGCTCCCCTAGGGAACTCCAGGGGGTGCAGGGGAGAGGGGAACTTTGGGACTCCCGACTCCGCCGGGGGACCCTGAGGGTTGTAGGGGAGTGGGGATCTCCAAGACCACCAGCTCTCCAAGGAAGTGCAAGCCCTTGCATCCTTCTCTGGGATGCGGGAACCTGGGAGTTGCCTGTCCCACCTCGCCCTGTTCTGCCCCAAGCTGGGAGGGTGTCCCTGGAGGCAGGACAGCAGCAGCCCCCATCACATCCTGCTTTGCCCCCAGCTTGCTCGCAGAGACCAAGGGAGAGGATGCCGTTGCCACGCAATGCCAAGATGCTGACCACCAAGCAGTCCAGAGCAGGCAAGGTAGGCCCCGCTGCAGAGAATGTCGACCCTGAGAAGGTGAGCACCGAGCCAGGCGAGGGCTGTAGGGGAGCTCCTGCGGGGCAGCTGACCACCATCTTCTAACAGCCTCTCTTGCAGGAGGAGAGCTGTCATGCCAAGAGGTCTTCGTCCTCACCCCAGGGTGGGCCCAAGAAGAGATCAGCATTCGGGGACATCACCAATGTGAGTGCTTCTGTGAGGGTGGGGGCTCTGGTGCCCACTGTGAGCCCCCCATGGTGGAGGGATGTGCCCCATGCCCATTAGGAAGAGGAGAGATCTCCCTGCAGGGCATATCTTGCTTTCCACTGTGCAGCTGCTGTATCTCCCTATTCTGACCCAAACAGGCTCACAAGAACCAGGTGGTGGCAGGGAAGAAGGAGGCTGTGAAAGTTGCTCCACCCAAGGCACAGAAGGCACATAATGCCTTGGGGGTGGCCAAGAACAATGAGATCAACCTAAAAAAGTGAGTCGCTGGGGACAGGGGTTTGCTGCAAACTTGTCCCATGGGGACAAGTAGTGGGGGCTTCCCTTGGGTGATGGAGACTCTGCCAGATGCAGGGGAGAAATAGTATATCTACTATAAATGGCATCAAGTTGTGCCAGGGGAGGATTAGGTTGGATATTAGGAAAAACTTCCCCAAAAGGTCTGTCCAGCCTTGGCACAGGCTGCCCAGGACAGTTGTAGAGTCACTTTCCATGGAAGGATTTAAAAGTCGTGTGGATGTGGCTCTTGGGGACATGGTTTAGTGGTAGGCATGGCAGTGCTGGGGGAACTGTTGTCCTCAATATCTTTAACGGTCTTTTCCAACCTAAGTGATTCTAAGAGTCTGTGGGTATATTTTAGGTGTGGTTTGGCCCCTTCCTGAAGCACCAAGAGTTTCTGGAAGGCCCCTTTCAGCCAAGAAATTTGGCCTTCTCCCAGCAATGATTTATGCTTTTGTCCTTCCCAGGTCAGTGAAGAAAACTCCCCCAACAGCTCCTGCAGAGCCCAAAGTGAATCCTGTGCCAGAGAAGCCAGTGTCTGTGCAGGAACTGAAGCCTCCTGAGGAGAGGGTAGGGACCGTGGGCTGCAGCATTACCCCAGGCCCATCACAGCACTGGTCTGTGGCTGCCACTGGTGGTACTGGGGCACCAGGCAGTGCTCTGGACCTTGGAGAGACTTTGGCCAGTGTGATGGAAAGCTGGGGAGGGGGGTAAAGCACACCACCATCTTCCTTCAAGAATCCTCCCCTGGGAAAGAGTGGGGCAGGGACTGTAGGGTGATGAGGGCAGGTAGGAAAAGGGGGGTGCAGAGGGGTAGCAGCCTTGCCCCAACAGGGTGACCCGCACCCACAGGGCCTCCCCCTTATTGCTGCCTCTTCCATGCCAGCAGGTAGCAGCAGTGGAGGACATTGACAAGGAGCAGCTGGGTGACCCCTATGCCAATGCAGAGTATGCCAAGGAGATCTTTGAATACATGCGGGAAAGAGAGGTGCGTGATGCCTGTCCAGGGGCTGACAGCCCTGTCTGGGGAAGGAGTGACTGCAGGCAGGGCCACTGACTGCCCAGAGGCTCTCACCACCTGGCAGGGGCCTGCACAGGGTGGAAAGGGGCTTGTTTTGAGGGTGGGGATGTCTGCCCTGTCCCTGACAGCTGGCTCTTTGGCAGGAAAAATTCATGCTTCCTGACTACATGGAGAAGCAGACAGACATCAGTGGGGACATGCGTGCTATCCTTGTGGACTGGATGGTGGAGGTGCAGGTGAGAGGGCACAGCTTTCTGCAGAGCAGCCCCCATGCTGCCTTTGGCACGTGTGACCTCAGTGTGCTGGCAGAGGCTCCTGCAAGCATTCCCAGCGCAGAGCTGATCCTCCCCCTGTGTGGGCTAGGGATGAGCCTACATCCCTCCCTCTGAGCCCGGCCCATGGGCACCCCTGGCCTCTGTGAGAGCTGGGTGGGGCTGGGCAGGCCTAACTTCTGCCTGACACTCTGTTCTGACCCCCGCTCTCATTCTTGCAGGAGAACTTTGAGCTGAACCATGAGACACTGTACCTGGCTGTGAAGCTGGTGGACCACTACCTGATGGAGGTGGTGAGCATGAGGGAGAAGCTGCAGCTCATCGGCTCCACTGCCATCCTCATTGCCTCCAAATTTGAGGTGACTCTTCGTATGCTGTCCTGGGGTGCAGGGGCAGAGGGGCTGTGCCTCTCTTGTCCCTGTGGGGTTTTGGAGAAGGCCAGGCCACTGCTCTGAGACCTGCTGAGGTGGCATGTCTGTCATGTTCCTCCTTCCCGTCCCAAGGGCTGCGAATGCCGTCATGGTGGGCTGAATCCTGTCTCCTGGTGTCACTGGACAACCAGCTTTTCTCTGCTCTGCAGAGACCATCAGGGTACCTTAGTTCACCTCATGCAGGCATGGAGCTCAAGCCAAGGGCTGGAGGAGTGCAGACATCACACAAGTCCCACAGGGTGGTATTAAGAGTCCTTGCTGAGTCCAGCAGCACATGAACACTTACAGGGCCTGCAGGATGGGTAGGATCTCCTGAGTGGGGCCAGGATGAACCCCCACTGGGGTGCTGAGCGGTTGTGCCCCTGCAGGAGCGGTGCCCACCATGTGTGGATGACTTCCTCTATATCTGCGATGATGCCTACAAGCGGGAGGAGCTTATTGCTATGGAGATGAGCATCCTCAGCACCCTCAAGTTTGACATCAACATCCCCATCCCCTACCGCTTCCTGCGGCGCTTTGCCAAGGTGAGTGCATTCGGAGGGTGGGCTGGTGTCTTCTGTTGGCTCCATGGGATGGTGACTTGCATTGCTGGGGCTTCAGGCTCCCAGTTGGCAGCAAGGGAACTTTGTCCTGGTCCCCTCAAGAAGGTTGAGGGGTTAGGGTGGTGGTTTGTGATAGGCTGGGTGTGTGGGATCCCTGTCCTGTGCCCCAGAGGCAGCATTCTAGATCCCAAAAAGGCTGGGAAGGGGAGCAGCATTGCTCAAAGACTGAGCCTTTCCCTGCCCATTGGCTGTAGTGTGCCCATGCCACCATGGAGACACTGACACTGGCCCGCTTCCTCTGCGAGATGACCCTGCAGGAGTATGACTATGCCCGCGAGAGCCCCTCGAAGCTGGCTGCCAGCTGCCTGCTGCTGGCACTTACCATGAAGAACCTTGGGGGCTGGGTGAGTACCTGCCTAATTCCCTGTCCCCGCCGAGGCACCCTGGGAGGCACAGCAGCGGTGTGGGAGGCAATGGACCAGTGAGTGGGGTGATGCTCTAGGGTTATGATCAGATTTGGATGCTGGACAGGGAAGATGATGGCTGTCCTGTCATTGAGAGGACACAGCTTAGCCCCACTGTCCCCTTGCAGACCCCTACACTGGAGTACTACAGTGGGTACAGTGCCCAGGACCTGCACCCCCTGGTGAAGAGGCTGAATTTCCTCCTCACATACCAGCCCCGCGACAAGCTGAATGCTGTGCGCAGCAAGTACTCGCACAGGTAAGTGTCATGGGGCTCTGTCTCAGGCCGGTTGCTGCTGCAAGGGGTGACACCACCAGCATGCGCCCTGGGGTTCTGTAGGGATCTGGGAGCACTGGAGGATGGGTGTCAGGGCTGTGGCTGAGCTCTAAGCCGACGTGTTCCTTCCAGGGTCTTCTTTGAGGTTGCCAAAGTCACCCCCATGGACATGCTCAAGCTCGAGGAGGCACTCACTAGCTGCTAGCCCTACTCTGTAAATAAGCTTGTAAATAACGGGGTGCCCTCAAGCAGGGTGGTACCATGTACATAAATAATAGTAATTTTAACTGAGGAAGGGGGGGGGAAAAAAAGTCATGTGTAACTGTTAATAAAATGTGTTTGTCATACATGCTGGCACTGCAGACTGTGAGCCCCAGCACTGTGCTTCCCCTTGCTGTGATGAGACAGAGGGTGAGAGCAAGGTGATGGGTTGCATGATGGGGAGCAGGAAGCTCAGGCGTGAAGGCTGGAAAGGTATTGCCAATTCCCTCTCCTCCACCCCTCACCTTCCCCTTAGTAATGACACTATGCGAGCAGCAGCAATGAGTATCTTCTCTCCAAATATTTACACAGCTTAAATACCCACGTGGGGAAGGGGAAACTGCTTTGGCTCCAGCTTGAGCACACAGAGGGTGGCCCCAGCTCCTACAGTGACCCTGACAGGGCTAGACCGGTGGTCAGACCACATCACCTATGGGGTTAGACCTCTGCTTCAGTGTCTCCAGCCCCACAGGCTGGGGGAGAAGCAGTGGCTCCAGGGACACTGGGGACAGACAGATAAAGCGAGGCAAGCGGCGGGGGGGGGGGGAGGGAGGGGCTCCACACATACGGGGCAGCACCCACCCAACACCTGGGCTGGGCTGCTGCCCTGCTGTCAGCCTAGGGCAGGTTGCTGAGCTCTTTAATGGCCTGTAGGATCCTCTTCATGTGGCCCACTTTGGTGATCCCCAGGTCCTGCAGGAAAGAGAGAGGAGGTGATGCAGGGGGCAGCCCTAGGCTCCTGCTAGTGGACAAGCCACAGGGTGGAGGATGAGGCACAGCCCAGCTCCCCATGCTCTCCCTTGCTGGAGCATAGTGCTTGCTTGAAGCCCTCTGTCCTCTTGAAAGCACATCCCCATGCTTGACTACAGGTGAGGATAGGGTGCTGTTGATACTGCTTTGGACAGGTGTATGGAGCCTTGCAAGTTGGAGGACCAAGGTCTCCCCCCTCCCCTGCCTCCCAGCCCCTGTGCACAAGCTGCACAAGCTCAACCCTGCGCACCCAGGTGTAGGGCCAACCTGCCACCAGGAGGGATAGGAGGGAGGGATGGAGGACACCATGCTCCCTGGGGCTGGGGGTCCCTCAGGAGGCACAAGGGGGTTGTACCTTCAGGTCTCTCCTCTCCAGCAAAATCAACTCTGAGCCCTGGATGTCATGCCGGACGAAAATGTCTCTGTATTCCCCTAAACCGAGTGCTTCCAGCCAAGCTGCCACCTCCTCGGAGCCCCACTTGTCTGCTAGCGGGGAGGAAAACCACAGTGGTGGACTGCTGGGGCCTGTGGAGGCAGTGGGACGCAGCAGGGCAGGCAGCAGTGATGGCAGCCTGTGGTCAGCAGCCAGCATCCCCCCTCCCACCCCTGGCTCCAGCAGGGCCAGAGGCCAAAGCCTGCTCAGGCTGCAGAGGTCTCTCCTCTCCTTGGCTTACTTACGGAATACCTGAGCTGCTCCCCCTCAACCAGACCCCCAGTCATGGACAAGGGACTTACCCAAAAAGCTGAGCTGTACCACAGCCCCCTTCTCCCCCTTGCCGAGGAGTTACGGGGTTGGGGAGCTCTGCACGTCTGATATCAGAAAAAGTAAGCTGTAAGGGGCTCTTGATGAAAAAGGTGACACTCCCAGGCAGCCAGGTGACTCCCTGTTCCCCCTTCCTGAGGATCCTTCCCCAGCATGCCCAGGACAGGAGACTGAGGGATAGGTCAGCACAGGGAGGTCCTTTCTAGGATGGCCTGCACCACCTGTCTCTCCCTGGCACACTGCTCACTTTACCTGGGAGTGCACTGTTGGTCTTCTGCTTCTGCAGCTTGTCCTTCTCCTTCCTGGGTTTGGGGATGTTGAGACGAAGCTTAAAGCTGCCCTTGTTGGCACTGCTGGCACCCTCCTGTGAGAAGCCAGGCTTGGTGGGGTGCTACAGCTCCCTGAGGCCATACAGCGGGCTATGCCACACCCCAGTCCCTGTGCACCCACCTCTTCAGCAGGGTGGGCAATAGGGCCCAGCCAGTGGATGTCCAGCAGCCGCTGCAACTCCTGGCCCAGCACACTCAGGGGGCCGTGAAGCGCCTCCTCCTCCTGCGGTGAGTCCAGCTGTGGGGGACAGGGACCATACAACCCTGCTGCCACCCCCAGACGTACCAGCCTTTGGGGGCTTTGGGTGCTCTGCAGCCCCCCACTCACCGCCTTCCCTTCCAGGAATGCCCTGGTCTCAGCCCACAGCTCCTTGATGCTCAGCACGACCTCCACAGCCACATTCCTGCTGAGAAACTGGGGTACAGAAGGGTAACCCCTTGAGCTGCAGGGCCCCAGGGGGCCTGGGTAAAGGCTGCCTTACATTCCCAGCCCTAGCTCACCTCTGAGGTGCCAGCAGCTTTGTGGGAGAGGGCTTCACTCAGTGCCAGGGAGCTGGCATTGACTGCATGCGCCAGCTCCTGCTCCACGGCTTTGTGAGCCTTGGCTGCCTCATGGATTCTGCAGGTGACAGGGGCTGGAGGTCAGGGCTCCCCTGGGCTGGGCAGGCACCTTTGCATGGCCACAGCACAGCTCTCTCTTCCCTGTGCCCACCACATTCCCCTTCCCACAGTCTGACCTGGCAATGAGGGTCTCAGCGACCCGTGAGACCTGCTGCAAGAGGCTGCTCTCCTCCTCGGTCAGGTACTCCATGGACTGCTGGGAGCTGAGCCGTGGCCGTGTGGCTGCTCGGTAGCTCTCCCCTTTTTGCTTGTCCTCCCAAGACTTGAGGGTGCTTTCAAATGCCTGCAGGGGACAGACATGGCCCCTCTGAGACGGTCACACCTCCCCATGTCCCAGCATGGTCCTGCTGAGCACCCCAAGCTCACCCGGTCCCTTGTCAGCATCTGGGCTCTGTTCTTGTGCTGGATTTTGATGATGCCAGGTGGCTGGATCCAGGCCTCTCCATCCACCTGCACTGGGACACCCTCGTCCCCCCGGATGGTGATCTTCACCACGCGGCACTGTGGGGCAGACAGCCCAGGGGTGGCATCAACAGCTGCCAAGCCGAGCACAGCCGCACTGCCTCAGGCTCCACTGCTGCCCCAAAAGCTTTCTGGCACCACTTGTGGTCCTGCAGGCTGCCTTGTCACTACCTGTGCGATGCGATGGTGCTGGAGGTTGATGACCCGTGACACGGCCATCTGGATGCTGCCAAAGACTGCCACTACCTCCAGCTTCTTGTCATCGAAGGATGGAGCCCCAAAGTTCTGTAGAGGACCACTACACATGAGACTTCCAAAATGGGCTGATTTTGGGACCCAGCTTTTCCCCCATGTGTGCCTAAGGCAGGGACACCCCAGCCCTAGGGTTTCTTAGAACTGCGGAAAGAACATCATGCCACTGAACTCATCTCATGATACTGGCACTCACATTGTCCTCCTTGGTGCCTCCCCAGAAGTTGATGCCGCCGGCATAGCTGGGGATGTTGAGGACAGCAATGCCCTGCAGGCTGGGCAGCGAGATGGGCACCCCGTCACACTGCAAGAGAGGGCTGAGCCTAGGGGGCTGCTGTAATACTGCCCCTCCCACCCTGTCCCTGTTCTCCCAGCCCTGTACCTCCAGTTGTACCCGCTGCTCCAGGTTCTTGTAGGTGCGCTGCAGGAGCTCCTTCGTGCCTAGCACCCCATACCACATCATGTTCTTGGTGCGGCTGCTGTGGGGCAAAGTGGAACAGATGAGGGGCTGTGGGCTCCCCACTGCCTGTCCCAGGCTCCGCACCCTTCCCAGGGCACTGACTGCTGGCCCCACCTTAGTTTCCCCAATTCCTGTTGCCTCCCAGGAAAGTCAAGGTGCAGCAGATTGCACCCAGATTTCAACCCTTCCATGCCAGCATGGCAATGTTCCTCTATCCAGGTGCAGAGCAAGTAACTCCCACCAAGCCCTCATGTCTTCACCCCTTCTGGGGTGTTTGCAGCCTGCTGCCAAGGGGTGGTCATCCCAGCACTGGGTGCAGGTACAAAATCTGCTGCGGGAAGGATCCCCAGCACAGTAGCACCAAGTCACCCCCTTGGCTCCCAGCATCTTGATGGTCCCTCTTGGTGCAGGCATTGGAGAGCCAGGGCTACATGTTTTTCCTGGGGGAAACCTGGGCATTCCAGCCAACCTGCACTTCTTGGGGTGCTCATCGCGTTTGTTGTTGAACTCCAGGGAGATCTTCGCATCCAGGCCGATGCCAAAGTAGTTATTCATGACGCATTTCTCCGAGAAGTGGCTGAAAGCAGCAAACAGGGAAAGCAGGTTGAGCAGTAGCTGCACATCGGTGACTCTGGGTTGGCACCAGAGGATGGGGCGTAACACCCACTGGAGCAGAATGGCTTGCACTAGGAAGCCTGACCAAAGCTAGCAGGGATGGCTGCATTTCCGTCAGCTGCCATGGCAGGACACCCATGGCACAGCCAGGACCTGCCTGCACTGGGCAGGCGGAAGCCCCAAGCTCCAAGCATCAGCCAGAGATCCCACACAGGCAGGCTCCCCCACCATGGGCACTGCTTGGCCAGGGAGGGCCTGGTACCAGGGATGCCACACTGGTGGGCAGAGGCTGCCACAGCAGCCTCCTCAAAGGGGCAGTGTGGTACCAGCTCTGCTCCTGCTCTGTGATGGGCAGCAAGAGTGAGCCAGGGTCCCCAGGGCAGGCAGAACACTTGACTCACAGGGTGCTGGGGTCTTCAGGGAATTGCAAGCTGCCAAAGGTGTCTGGCCGGTCCAGGATGATGGAGGAAGATGCAGAGGTCACCGTCACCCGCCGAGAGCCTGGCCAGGGTGGACAGGGAGGTAGCTGCCACAGGGGTTCTCACCCTGAGCCCATCCCACAGCTCACGCCCATGCCCCCACAAAAAGCCATGTGCCCTGCTGGCATCTTACTGAGCTTCTCCTCCTCCTTGTTGAGCTCCTCCGAGCTGTCCTTGCTGGGGCCCACACTGCCCTGGTAGGCTTGTGTCTGCTTGTTCTGCTCATCCACAGCTGGATCCAAAGAGGGGCATGACAGGGAGTCTGGGTAGCCCTGTGGCCCCTCCTCAGGTCAGCCCCGTGGGCTCATGCCAGGAAGGACCCAGGTTGGGGCCACTGCTGCCATCCCAAGGATCCCAGGGGAGAACAAAGGCACGGGTCCAGCACCAACCCACTGTGGCTTCACAGCCCCTGCCAGGCTGCTGCTGCAGCATCAGGGAAGCTGCCAGTTCCCACCACCCCCTCACCTTTCTCTGTCTGCTCAATGATTTGCCGCAGGGCTTTCTTCAGGCTGTTTGCCCGCAGCATGAGCTGCTCCTTGGATTTGAAGATGCGAGGCATGGGGCTGGGGTTGAAGCTGCCACCTTTCTCCTGGTCCTTGACATCAGCACGGGTGGCCTGTGCCATTTCTTCAGGGACCATGATGGCCTGAGCCTCCTCATTCAGCTCCCGCACCAGCGAGTCCAGCTTCTCATTCAGCATGGCGCACTGTGGGACACCTACCCCACTCAGCACATGGCACAAGCTGCTGCCCCCCAACAGTGCTGGGTGCTTCCCTGGGCACTGTGAGTGCCTGGATACTCCCAAGCACCTGGACACCCCATGCCTGGGCACCCCAAGCATGGCACACCCCAATACATGCACAACAAGGGCATAGGCCCGCAGAGCAGCCCCTCCCCAGCTCAGGGGCTGTGCCACCAGCTTGACTCAGGCCTCCAGCTCCCCTGCAACACACCTTCCGTGCCATCAGCTCAGCCTCCTGCTTGTTCTCCGTTGCCCTCTTGTAAGCCCGCCCAACTTCGGTCACAAAGTCATTGACAGTGCCACAGAGGAACCTGCCAAGGGAAGTGGTCAGAGGTCAAAAGGGGCATGGCCAGCGAGGCACAGATGCCAGCCAGGGGGACTGCTGGGATAACACCCGCTGCTCCAGAGGGGCAGCGCCGGGATTATCTGCCAGGCACCAGCACAGCTGGCAGCTGCCAGCCTGGGACAGCCTGGCCGAGAGGGCTGGGGGCATGCCCCTGGGGACATGCCCCAGCCCAGCAAGAGGGCTCTGGCACCCCCATCGACAGCCCCCTCCTTACTTTGCAGAGGAGATCACCACTGAGTGCTTGTCCGACTCCAGGATCTTGGCCAGGTGGAAAGCAACAGAGTCAGCGTAATGGGAGATCTGGGCCTGGGGGGCACAGGTGGAGACAGTTGGAGCCCTGCCACCCTGCCATGTGCTCCGCTCAGGGATGGAGCTTTGCCCAGCCAGCCTTGGACGGGGGATGACCAGCCCTTATTCAGCCCACTCCCCACCACTGAGGGCAGCCATGCCCATATTGCTGGGCAGAGGGGAGGTCAGTCACAGCAGGAGGGAAACTGAGGCAAGGGGATGAAGGGAAGCACACAGAAGAGTCCGAAACAGCTGGCCGGTGGCAGGCTAGCTCTACCTCACCTGCTGCCTGCTCCCAACTGCACATGCCAGGCCGAGACCTGCCAGGCTCATTTCATTGCATGCAGCTGACTGCCAGCCCCTTCGTACCCCAATCCCCAGGGATCCCCAGCATGACCTCTTCCTGTGCCATCCCTCCCTGAGTGCCCCTGAATTGGCTAACAGGTTGAACAGGAACCTGTCCTCCAGCCTACTCTCCCCATCTCAAGCCCTCAAATGCCAACAGTTCCCACCTGGATGTTGGAGTCCCCATCTTCCTCCTCCTTCAGGGCTGAGGGGGACTGCTTGGGGGCCTCATAGGTCAGCACGCTCCACCTGCCAAGGAGAAACCATGGCTGCTTGCCATCTTCTGGCCCCTAGCACAGGGACAGGCAAGGAACTGGGAAAGGCTGCCCAAGAGATGCCAAGGTAGGGGGGGACAGAGAGGCATGTATTCTGTGCCCTGCTCACCGATCCAGCATCTTGGTGGTGGCCCTTTCCAGCTTCTCCAGGATCTGCAGCAGCTGAGTGTCATCGTCACACAGGCTGCCCCAGCCCAGGACCCGTGCCAGGTCATTGCCAGTCCCCAGTGGCAGGACACCCAGCTGACACTGCAGGAGAGAGACAGAGTGGGGGACTCAGAGCAGCCCCCAAAGGCACCTGTGACACCCCCAACCCTGCCGTGCCCATTGTTCTGCAGCACCTAGGGCACACAGAGGGGTCCCAGCTGGGCTGGGTGCCAGCGCTGGGGATGGTGCCAGCCTGCGTTAGCAATGCCAGGCACTCCCACTCACCTGTTTGTGGAGGCCAAGGGCATCGATCTCAGACAGCACCCAACCCACGCTGCCATCCCCACCACACACCAGGATTCTGAAGGTGGAGAACTTCTGGAAGAGGCGCAGTCTGGATGGGGGGCAAGGAGAGAGAGGGACTGGGCGCTGTGCCAGATGCCCACTGGGATCCCACCAAGGCAATTCCAGGGTGCTCAGGCAGGCACTTACCCCAGGTGTGGGCCCCCATTCATGAGGTCAAAGACTTGGGCTGGGTTGAGGAACTGCTTGAATTTGCGCAGAAATTTGACGCCCTGGTTGTCCCCACTCTTGGAGTTGACAAAGGCCAGGAGAGGACTGGAGCAGGTTGAGGGGCAGGTGGCTTTCCAGAAACCTGCAGTGAGCCCAAACACGTGAGCCCCGGCTCTCACTCCCCACAGACACTTCAGGAGAGCAGAGTGTGGACACTCCATCTGTGCCAAGCCCCATCTGTGGGGTGCTGGGGCAGGAGGGGCAGCGATGGGGATGTCCAGGGGATGGTGAGAGGCAGAGGGAAGAGAAAGCACTGTGCTTTTAAAGAAATTATATGGGGAAAGAAATGTGCCCAAGGCAGAGAAGGATTGACAGCTGGCCCAGAGCCCGCACCTGCGCCTCAGGCACATCTTGGTCATCCCAGTCCCCTGGCTGGTATCTGCAGGCTCCTTCCCTTGGCAGACCCAGCAATGCTGCAGCAGGGACCGCATCAGCCGTCACTGCCACTGGCACCAGCTCCACAGCCATTGCCCTCAGAGCCCCGTGGGCTGCAACCAGGAGCCCCAGCACCCCCACCACAGCAGGAGCATGGGGGCAACTTCCCCACAGCCCACCCCCTCCTTGCCTGGCCACCGCTCCATCTCCACTCCCAGCCCAGCCGAGCAGAGCAGATCAGTAACACAAAGCCCTGGGAGCTGCTGAGTCAGAGCGTGGGCTGCAGCGGAAAAGCTCGCTGCCAGCAGTACCCATATGCTGGAGCAGGACAGCATGGCAGGACAAGGGGGGACTAAGGCCTTGCTAAGCTGCTCCCAGTCGGGTGGGCAACAGTCACAGCCACGGATGTCTGGGCTGCTGGAGAGGGAGAGGGCAGAGATGCTGCCAGGGATCAGCCACCAGCAGCAGAGACTCTGGAGCTGAGGAGCAGCCACGTAATGGTTACCCTGACAGCATCCCAATGAGCAACGAGAGGCAAATGAGCCACCGGCTGAGCTGAGTGGTGAAAAGCATTAAAGAACGAAGAAAGAAATATCCGGAGGAGAAGAACAGATTTTGCTCAGCGGAGGCCAGCTGGGCCCCTCAGGAGAAGGAGACAGCCGGGGGGGTCCCCCCACGCTCCACATGGCTTCTCCCTGCAGTGTCCCGTGCCAGGGCAAAGCTGTGCTCTGCACTACCAAAAAAACAGCTGAGCTTCAGACACTGGGAAATAACCCAAGCAAGAGCTTCATCCTGTCTTGAGAGATGCTGAGCCATTGAGATGCAACAGAGGACAGCCCACCTCAGGGGTGTAGGGCTGGCACCACTGATCCCAACACAAAGGGACTATGTCCTGAGTCACTGCAAGAGGTGGCCTGGCAGGAGCAACTAAAGCCATATGCGGGCAAGAAGTGCCACCCCAAAGCCCATAGAATACCACCAAGCCCTGGAGCACAGTGCAAGGCCACAAGCAGCCTTCAACCAAGGGAGGGGCGTTGACTCTGGAGCCTGCAGATGGTGGTGTTCCTGCTGCCCCACAAAACAGGCACAGTGTCACAAGTCAAAGCCTCCAGAGGAGCTCAGAGAGCTCAGAGCCCTATCCCATACAGCCTGTCCCCTCCACCAGACCAGCCCTGTGCTCTCCAAGACTCACCATCAGAATCAATGCTGTTCAAGGCAGTTGGAGGGATGATGGACACTTTGTACTGGCCCAGGGGGCACCTCTTGCCAAGGAGCTCCTTGCAGGCACTGTGAACCTGGGAACACAGGGACACCTGAATAAGCAAAGCTGGGGGGACGCAGCACCAAAGTCCCCAGCATCAGCTTTCCCAGAGATGCACACAGGAGGGGCAGTGCTGTCTGTGCTGGGAGAGGGGTGGGGACAGGCATGGATACATCCTTACGATGGCCTTGCACCAGAGACACCGCCAGTCCTGCAGCCTCCGGACACTGCCACAGGTCCGGTCACAGACAGCACAGCGCGCGCTGACGGGCAAGTTCCCCTCCAGCCACTGATGGGGCATGGCCACCTGCAGAAAAGGGCAGCCACCAATGGCATCCTGCACGCTTGAGGGACAGTGTCATAGGCCACCTCTTTCCCAGGCACCATGGAGGTGGTGCCACACAGCAGGGCAAGGTAGGTCAGGGACCCCTCCTATGTCCTCTCATCCCTGCCTGCCTGGCCCCTTGAAGCCATCAGCACATGAGGCAGGGCAGACATGTCCCCAGAAAATGTCTGGAGGTGGCCCCGCTTGGACAGCAAAAAGGGATCCTGATACGGGGTGTCAGAGGATGTGTCCCCAAGCTGTGTCTCTGCAGAGCCAAGCGCAGAGGCCACACAGTGCAGGGGACAGCTACGGTTTCTTCCTGCTTCCTGATCTGGGCACAGCAAGGCCAGTTCTGCTGGTGGCTCTGTCCTGTCAGGATCCCTGACAGGGACTCCCCTGCTTACCCCATCCTCATCCTCGATGATTTCAATGCCGATGGAGGCCAGGGTTGTCCACTTGCAGTTGTTTGTGGCTCTGACGGCACAGCGCTTGTGTGCCTTGAACTTGCAGACTGCATGGAGGGGAGCAGTGAGGAGCAGGAAAGGTCTCCACAGCATGCACAGCCCTGGTCCCAAACCCCTCTGCATCTGGGGATGGCAGGCAGCGGGCACCACCCTGCACCACACCTGCTCTGGCCCAGCCTTGAGAGGCTGCCCTGCTCTGATCCCAGCCCCTGCCCATCTCCCAGCAGGACCCCGGCACTGACCTTCACAGGAGAGGCCATGGGAGGTGACCCCTGGAAGAGCTTCACGGCACACATTGCAGAAGGTGGGGCGGGCGTGGGAGCAGGCGTACCAGTTGTGCATGCCCGAGAAGTGCTCCATGTTGAACTGTGTGGCCTGGAGGCACAGCCCTGCCCCATCAATGCCTGGGACCCTCAGCTGGCACTCCCTCCCTCCTGGCCCCCCAAGTCCCCCCAGCCCAACTCCTGTCCTCCTTGTGGGACTACGCCAAGGACAGCAGCTCTTGTCTGGCAGTCAAAGGCACGCAGAGGGAAACATACTCCATGTGGAAATATGGATCCACGCAGCCCCCTGCCCACATCACCTCATGGATCTCCCACTTCTGGACAGATTTCAGGGCAGTGATCCAGTCCTCCATCTCCTTCCGGTTCTCCGCACATAAGATGAGCTTCCGGAATGGCGTGATCACCTGCAACAGCCACCATCCCCATGTTCTCTCACAAGGCCACTGCCAGGCCAGCCAGACCCCAGCAATCTCTGGCACACCAGTGCCACCTCCAGCAGCAGGAGGCCATGCTATGGGGTGTCCCATGGCTCTGGGGGGATGAGGGAGGTCTGCAGTGCCTCTCCACAAGGTGCCAAGGTCTCCACAGGGTGTAGCTGGTAGCCCCACACCTCCCTCACCGTGAAACTGTTGTTGATGTTCTTGGTGCTGGTCTCGGCCACACTGGCATCAGACAGGTCCACCTCGTCAAAGATCAAGGACTGCGAGGGAGAAACCAGAGTCCCAGTCCACCAGGCAGGGATCTCTGTCCCCTCCTGGGCTGGCAGGCTCGAGTCCCCCTGACTGAGCATGCTGGAAGTGCCCCCCAGCCTACCTTGGCATCCTTAGCATAATAGAGCGTCCTGCCCCGCAGCTTGAAGTATCGTCTCTTCCACCTCTGGAAGGAGCTCGTCTGCTTCAGCAACAGCCCCTCCTTTACGCTCTTCTGCAGAGACCACAGCGTCCTGAGCTCCCGTAGACCCCAGGATCACCAAAGCCACCATTTTCCCCTGTGATACCAGTCCCTGGGTCCCCAGGAGCAGATTGGACATTCTGGGGCTCACTCTCTGCTGCATGTATCAGGGCAAATTATGTTCCCTGCCCACCATCGCCTGAGCACCGGGCACTCCCTGTGATCCGGAAGGATGCTGCTGGACATGGCAGGGCTGGAAGACACAGGTCTCCAGCAGTGCAGAGCCTCCACTGTTGATGCTTCCTCTCCATCCCCAGGGCAGTGCCTGGAGATCCTCACCCTGCTGCAGCTCCCTAGAAGCCAAGGGCAGAACTGGGGCCAGGAGAGCATCCTTTGAGGGGACAGCAGTGCCCCAGAGATACCAGGACTGCATCTTGGAAGTGGCATTTACCTGGGCACTGTAGCCCCAGCCGGTTTGGAGAGCAGACAGCCGGGGAGCAGCCAGCTCTGCCTGGCCCCCACAGTCCCTGGAGGGGACAACCTGGGGCTGAGGGTAGCCTGCAGCAGGCAGAGCATCCCCTGCAGCACAGCACATCACTGCAACCTGGCTGCCTGTCCTCTGCCCTCCCCGAAACACAGCACCTGCCAATATTTACCCTCCTCACAGTGGTGTTTACAAGACTCAATTAATTAGTGTTCGCAACATGGCTATGAGCCTGAGCGGGGCGGCAGAGATGCTCTGGCACTGCCTCATCTTTGATTGTATCTTCTTTAAACACCACCGGCAGCTCCGTTCAGCGGCTTCTCCGCAATTAGCTGCCACAGCGGTTGTATCCAATCCAGGCACATGATGACAAGCCACATTTAACGACAAATTAGCACTGGGCACGACGGCACAGCGAGAGAACCATGGCCCTGCGGCTCTGCACTCCCGTGCCAACCCATGTGCTGCAAGAGGTGGCACCCAGGCACCTGCCAGCCTGCAAACACACCAGCCCCAGGTCTCAGCCTTAATCTACTGCCCCATGGCTCTGAACCAGATGGCCAAAGCACCAGGAACAGCAGGAGCCTTCAAAGTCACAAAGAAGCCAAAACCATACCTGGGGTGCTCCCTGAGCCTCAACTCCCCAAATGCCTAACCCTCCTGAACCTCCCTGGGACACCCACCATGTTGTTCCCTGCTCTCTTCCAACTTGGAGTTTGAAGAGGGATGTTTTAAGCCTTTATCACTCCCCAATACTCGTGCAGAGTTTGGCTGTGGTCAATCACCACGATGCCTACGAGTGTCCGTGCAGGTTCAAACAGCCCAGTTGTCCCCAGTGCCAGCACTCCGGGACACACTGTGTCCTTTCCCTGGCCTCTCAGCTGTGAGAGTGCAGAGGGGTCCTTCCAGCGGGGTCCAGCTGTGACCCCCAGACCCACACACAAACCATGCACCCTAGCAGTCCTTGTCCCACACCAGGCGGGGACAAGCCAGGGCCCTGCCATAACGAGGTGGGATCCAGCCCCAAACACCACATCCACCACACCTGGCTGCACTCATCAGGTGCACGTGCTGTGTTTGCTGCAGTCATTGCTGTTTCTGCAAAGGACAGGCAGTGTGTGACAGCAAGGAGTGGCGTGGGGAGCTGTGACGGGGGGAGCAGAAGAACAGGATGACAAGGAGAAGGAAGAAGAGGCGAGTCCATGATGGCGTCTCAGGGCTATCACAGCAGGGGCTGGAGCCAGCTGGGCATGGGCACTCTGCCTGGCTCCAGGGCCACGTGGGTGGCAGGATACAGCAAGGACGGCTGCCCAGGAAGGTGGCACCCATCCTGGAAAGGAGGGTCAGAGCTGAAACACCCCCAGCAGCAGCTCCTGACAGACAGCAGCGAAAAGGCATCACCCAGCCCCAAGATGTCACAGTCCTGGCCATTCCAGGGACAGGATGCAGCTGCCCCGAAAGGCAAGAGTCCCCCACCTTCACCACAACACCCATCAGAGTTTTACAACACTTCCAGTACCATGGATGGGAGGCATGTGCCTCAGTTTTCCACCAGTGCAGACTAATCCCTAGCATGCAAACATGGGGCAGCAAAATTGGTGCAGAGAAACTCAGGGGACACCTCTCCCCACGCCCACCCTTGGAGGCTGCTTTGGGCACCAAAGCCCAAGCCCCCTGTGTCGCCATGTGCAGCATCTTGCTGCACAACTCCTCTTGTCAGCAGCTGCCCATCCAGGCTCCATCATCCCTGGGGTGTGATGCCATGTGTTACAGGCTCCATTGGTGCCAGTGTGTTTTTCCCCTCCCTGAGGAAAATAAGGCAGGTCCCCTCTCCAAAATGAGCCCTGGAGCCCAGCTGTCCCATGCTGCCTGGGCGGGCACACAAGTCTGGGGTGCCAGAGGGCTGTTTCGGGATCTCACTGTGGTGGGCCACCTACCTACCTCATTTTTTGACCATGGGTCTCAGCCAGGAGCACCTGCTCCAGCTGCTGGGGCAGGGAGCAGCTCCCAAATGGCTCCACGGTTTTGGACCCCTGCTTTTGGAATGAAGAACAGGAGGAGACCTGAAAGGCACCTGATAGCCAAGGCCAGCAGCAGGCCCAGCCACACAGTGGAAAGCCACACTGCAGCAGCATTGCTGAGTGAGCCCAGTGTTTTCCCTTTGCAAACAGGAAAGGGGTGGGGATGGCAAGGGCAGACAGGCCATGCCAGGATGGCATCACCCCTGCTGTGCTGGCTCCCCAAAGCCCTGTCCAGGGCTCCGGGGTCACCACAATAACATAGTCCCCTATAGTAAGTGGCTTTTAGGTACCCTAGAGCTCGAAAGAGCTGGAGCTGAGCACCTGCAGGGACTGCCTCTTCTTCCTGGAGAGTTTCAGGGACACTGGCAACCCCTGGGAACTGGGCTGGGAGCTCTGCACTGGTCACTGCACAGCTGTAAGCACAGTGTGCCACGCACACTCCGAAACAAACCCAAGCCCCTCCACTCACCCCAACCACAGCTCTTCTGTCTGGAGAGCCCCAGGAAGCACTGCAGGGAGCCTCAACAAAGCCAGTGCTGCCCCCATCTCAGCAACCGAGGTGGCACACCCAGAGCCACATACAACCTGCCCAGCAATCAGCTAGAGGCCAGCTCCCTTGTGGGGCTCTGTCCCAGCACTCCACTGCCCCATCCCGAGGTCCCTCCCTGCTCTCTCCAGCCCAGGGGACTCAGCACCAGCACTGGGGCGATCCTGGAGGCACAGGGCAGGAGGGCAAAGGCAAGAATGAAACCATACAGGATCTGCAGACATACTACCACCTCCAGCTCAGATGCAACTGAAGTGGCAGTGGCAGCAGAGCCTCGGAGGGGACACAGCTAAAAATGGCCCTGGGAGGATGGCCAGCCATGTGGCCTGCCAGGACTGGGCTAGTTCCCAGAGGCCATCATGCCACAGGCTGGCTGTGTGCTCGGCACAAGCAGGGGGCTTGAAGCGCAGCCCAGGGGAGCTCAACACCCTCCAGCAGGGATTCTTCCAGGTCAGGCCACAACCCAAAATGCCAGCCCTTCCTTCAGCCCTAAAGCAGAACCCCAGGATGCTGCTTTGCTCTGTCACCCCACTCTCCCAGCTCTGCCACCGCCATTCCTGGGAAGAGCCCACCGTGCAGCCAGGTCTGACCACAGCTGGGGCAGGAGGGTTCTCCTGCTGGGATCAGCTTGGACAGCGAAGGAGCACCTGGAGAAGAGCCAGGAAGGTTGTTACACAGGAAAGCCGGCACATATGGCTGGTGAGCACCACACTGTCTGCCCACACAGCTGGCCACCCTACGCCACTCCTGAAGGGATATACTTGTCCCTTTGACCACACGATGCCTCACCCGGTAGGAGGAAAAGAGAAAGAGGATAACCTGTCAACACACCAACCTGCATTGCACCAGCATCATTCCAGGCGGCCACCCTCCTGCTCCAAATGCAGCAGCCCACTGGGCACAAGCCAGGGTCCAGTTGTATCAGAGCTCATCCTCCAGCTGAGCCAGCAGGCACCAGGACAGCAGGGGAAAGCTGGCAGCCCTCAAACAGCCCAGCTGCAGGGCCTCCACCAGCTGCTGGGCACTCCGTGGGCTGTAGTCAGTTGGAAACCTTATCAGGCTTTGCGACACAGCAGAGCTCTTCCGGGACTGGGCAGTCAGGGGGCTCGGTGC
Source organism: Lycocorax pyrrhopterus obiensis (assembly GCA_014706295.1). NCBI lineage: Eukaryota > Metazoa > Chordata > Aves > Passeriformes > Paradisaeidae > Lycocorax > Lycocorax pyrrhopterus. Next base: position 12,145,422 of record JACSVZ010000005.1, read on the forward strand.
CTGACGGGTACTATGGCCCCACAGGCTCAGCTGCTCCCAGAGGATGGAGCTTTGTGCCATTGCAGGACCAACCACAATATCCCTTCCCCATGTTGGGTGGATGCTTGAAAGGAGATTCCAGCACCAGTCCTGACAAGCCATCACATGGTGCTCACAAGGCCATTGAAAGGGGACAGAGAATTAACAGCAGGAGAGGAATGAGGAAAGGAGCCCCCAGAAGAAAGGCAACCCCCCCTACACCTCATCATCCAGCAGCTGCTTTTTAGAAATGAGGTCATGCTTCCCTATCTACAGCCGCATCGGTCCCCAAGCATCCTGCTGGCAGGCATCCCATATCAGCCCGACCCGTGCTGGTTCCCCCCTGCCCCTTGTGCCCTCCCACTCTGCCCAGCAGGGTGGGCAAGAGCTGATGGGCAAGAGCGACATTCGCATAATGGAAAAAGTGAGCGGGGAGAGGGCACAATGCTTGAGAAACATCGCAAACATCCGGCTAGTGACACTGGGGCTATCTTCACATCCCAGGCACCAGCTTGGCGAGTCCTGATTAATGAGAGCAAGCCCAGCCTCTTTGGTCTCAGACAGTGTTTTCTTGTGTTGAGGTGCAATTTCCTATTTTATCATCTCTGTCCATTGGCAAACATCACCAGAAGAGCCTGGTTCCCTCTTTGCTGCACCTCCCTTTCAAAAACTGGGGACTCCTTGGTTACAGACTCTTCTCCAGGCTGAACAGTCCCAGCTCTCCCAGGCTCTCTCTATATGAGAGATGATCCAGTGTCCCACCAGTGTCAAGTCTGGATGCACTGCCCAGGAGCCACGGTCCACCCTCCTGCTGCAGGAGAAAGGTTTCCAGGCCTGGCCCCAGCAGCTCTACCTTGCTTTCTTCATCTTTTGGCCAGGATTTAGCCCTCAGTGGGCAGCCTTGCCCACAGCCTGGCTCTACAGCACTGCCTCACCGGGCTCTCTACAGCTGCCCAACATCCCAGTATGCACAGGTACAGCTTGCCCCATTCCCGGGGCACCCTGAGCCTGCAGGATGCTCAATGCCTGCAGCAAGGACAAGGAGCCCTCATTCCTCAGGGTACCAATAACCCCGCTGACCCCCCTGAGCCCCATGGGAGGATTCTGGTGGGTCCCTCAGCCCCACCAAGCAGCTGTGATGCATCTCAAGATCAGGAACTCAGGAACACGATCCCCCTTTCCAAACAGCAGACAAGCCATGGTGGCCCCTGCCCACCACGGCCATGCACATTGTGCCCATGCCACGGGCAACCCTGGATCCCTGGCATGCACCCCACTGTGCCCCCCTTGATGCCTCCACCTCCCAGCTCTGGTGCAATTACCCCAGGACCTGTCGCTCACTGAACCAAACAGCGCTGCTGGATCACTCTCTGCCTCCACTCAGCTGCTGGGAGAGCCTGTGCTGATGCAGTGCCGGGAAACGAATGCCCCAGCCACGTGGGCAGGATGTGACCCACCACCCCCAGCAACTCAAATGTGTTGGTGCACCCCAGAACCTGTGCCCCCTCTCTCCCCTTCACCTTCTCTCCAGGCCCAGCCCTAAAGGGGCCAGTGCCGGGAAGCAGCATCACATACCCCTCCCACGCTGCCCTTGCACAACTAAAACCTGGTACAGGCAACTGGCAGCCCCCAGCTGCATTGAGGAGGAGGAGGAGGGGCGCCAACAAGACCCCATCCATCCTGTAGCCTTTCAGTCCTGCGGGGGCACCTGCATCTGGCAGCTGTTTTTGTCACTGAGCACAATGACCTCGCCGCCTCCACGCCAGTGCCGGCACAAAGAACCCCACAGGGTGTCCACAGTTCCAGCCTGGAGAAAGCCGAGCTGGGGGTGTGGAGTGGGGGGACATGATTGATGTGGAGGCTTGAGGAGGGGTTGGGGGCATGGGCATTCAGAGCACAGAAGCACTGGGACTGGGGAGCAGCAATCAGAAGGATTCAGCAGATCCCAAAATGATCCTCACCTACTCCTGTCCCAGGGGCTGGACAACAGCCTGGCGTGGGAGAAGCTGCCTGCTTCCATCACCAGAGACCAGGATCTCCCCAGTCAGTGTGGATGGGCAGTGGGGTGGGGGTCCTGACCTTTCCCAGCCCCCCAAAATGGCAGGCTCCTATAGACCCTCTTCAGCACCCCACCCACCACATATGACCCAAAATAGGACCGTGTGCCCTGACCCCCCACCACCGGTTGTCTCAGGAGCTGCCACCCTGGCACTGAACTCTGCCTTATTAACTGTGTTCATTAGGTACCTGCCCCTGGGGTGCAGGCAATGGTTCCCTCCCCCTACCCAGCCCCACCTGGGTGACACGGGTATCAAGATCGCTCGGGAAGGTGCCTACCATGGCACACACTCTGTGGCTCTGGCTGGAGTGACAGGCAGCACATCTGCCATGGTAGGGCTGTGAGCCAGGGACAGCCCGACCTCGGTGGCAGCAGCAATCTCATCCAAAAATCCTCCTCTCCACAGGGAAGGAAGGAGTCCATCCAACAAGGAGCCAGGGTGGCAAGTGTGGTCCTGCCCATCTGGACCAGGGCAAAGGCATCCTCAGGAAAAACACTGAACCCCAACACCGAAAACAGAGGTGGCGGGGGAGGCACACACAGCTCACTCTCAGGCCCCTCCAGCTCTAGCCCTGCCAGCTCCCACCCTCTCCCCCAGCTCCATGGGCTGTTAACCGAGACATGTCATTTCCACCTGCCCATCCATCACGCCACCTGCCTCCCTTGGCACACTGCACAGCATCACCTCCTGCATGGCTAATTGCTGATGCCAGGCAGGATGTGGGCAGCAGCCACGGCAGGCAGGGAGACAGCCTTTCCCCATGTGCAGCCTGTCAGCAGCGAGGCCAGAACCCGCTGGTGGTATGGGGGGGCTTTGGCATCTGGGCTGGGGCTCAGAGCATGCTCGTGTTCCTGTGCTGCTGCTGTAGGAGATGGGCATAGCCCAGCCATCTGCCCCTTCCTCTCAGATTTCCTGGCATTGATGGCTCCCTGTGATGTCCCTGTGCCCCACAGCATGGCAAGTGCTGCATGGCAAACTCCAGTGGCTACTGCTGCCCTTCTGGAAGGGTGCTGAGGGCTCATACACAGAACTAAGCATCCCCATGACCCTGCCCATTGGCCTGGCTTCCCACCATGCCTCCCCCCCAATACCTTGCACTCAGCACAGCCCTCTACACCCACCTGGCAGCCAGCTTGGAGAGGGAAGAGTTGGTGCCAGCCTGCTTCAAAGAAGGGGAAATTGAGGCATGTTCCTTGAGCAGCCAGAGGGACTCAGTAAGAGCCCCCTCAAAACCCCATGTCCCAGAAATCTCTTCTGCCAAGTGGGAAAACCACACGGTGCCAGGTTGGGAGCATGCAATTTCCACACCCCTGGGTGGCCATCCTCTGTCCCACCTCATGCCAGTGCACGAGTCTTGGCACAACAGCCAAGCCAGGGCCAGTGGGAGGGGACACTGCCCCAGCCCCAAGCATCCCCAGAGCTGCCACCGGACCCAGTACACTGCCCCATTCCCCTTCCTTCAAGCCCTCAGCACCCAACACCAGAGTCCGGTGATACCCCTTGCCCCACAACTGCATTCCCATGCTGTGTTTTCAGAGCTCTCCCCTCTCCCTGGAGCAGCACAGCCACCAAATCCACACCGAGGGGTGGCTGGCATTGGAAGCTGGATGCAGGGGGATTTCTAGCAGCCCCCGTGTGCCGCCCAACACTGCAGGCACTGCCTTGACTCACTCTGCCACCTCCTTCCCGCAGCTGAAAGGTGGATGCAAAGGGACTGCTTGCCCAGCATGTCATCCAGAGCATCCTCCCTCTCCAAAATGTCCCCCCCAAACCTCCTTCTCTCCCTGCTTCCCACCTGGCTATTTGGCTCAGGTTATTTCTCCCTGCATTGCATTCCACTGTCCCAACCTGGGACACCTCTGACCACACACTCCTGTTTGGCTAAAGGCACCACAGCCCATATTTTGTAGGTACTATCAAAATAGCTTCTTCTGAGCAAATTGTGACACACACACACACACACACCCCCACACACACCCACCAGCTGTTCTCATGCTAGTGGCCGGGAAGTATGAGTGTCACGTCTGACCTCAAAGGCGTTCCCATCCGTCCAGCAAACCACCACTGGGGACTGGATCTGTGGAAATGGGGCCGGCAGGGGAGCTGGCATAGCCAAATGTATCTGGGGCACTAGGAAAAATGCAGGTTCCATTTTGCCACCCACCAAGCTCTGCATACGCAGTGCCTGCAGCAGGGTGTGGGATCCCAGGAGCCTACAGAACTGACATGACCCTAAATCTCAGCCCCAGAGTACCCATGGGGCAGAGCCTCCCAAAAAGAGTCCTCTTCTTCCAGGGACAGGTAAGGGTAACCCAAGGGATACAAACGCAGCATGAAGGCAACGTGGTGGGAGCTGTCCGGGTATGGGAGAGACCCTGTTCCTGAATGGTGGGATAAAATCCGTGCTTCACAGCCCCACAGGACCAATGCTGACACTACCACTGTGGGGTTTGCATGTTTCTATGTGCCCTCTCACAGGGCACAGGGGGCCAGAACCCTCCCAGCTCTGGCTGGGTCAAGTCTGTCAGCAGCAAGAACCTGGTACTGATTTACACCCTGGAGAAGGTGAATTCCCCTGCCCCGTTCTCAGCAGTGACCCCACATCCAGCCAGCCCCTCACCCCGAGCATCCCACACCTCTGACCTTGCTTCTCATCTGCCCAGAGGTGGAAACCTTCCGGATGAGCTTGTGGGAACTGTCCTCCTGCTCGCCCTCGCTGTCGGATGACTCCTCACCGCCCACCTCGGGTGAGATGGGTGCCAGCTTGTCCGAGTCCAGGGACGACACCGATTCCCGGGTCTTCCTCAAGAACAGGTCCCCAGGCACCAGCTTCTCAGCCATCTTCCCACTTGGCTTGGCTCAGAGCTCTGCAGCTTCCTGTGACAGCCCTGAGAGGACAGGGACATATAGGAGTGGAAGAAGAGCCCTGAAGGGGGATGCATGGCCCCTCATCCTCTAGGGTTCCGCCAGCTGGGAGGTGCAATCCTTAAAATCAAGGGAGATGGTGCTTCCTCGCCCAGGAACGACACTCAGGGTGGCATCCTTGCAGGCAAAGTTTTTCTTCCTTGCCTTTTTTCAGTGTCCCAGCTACTCCTCAGCCTATCTGGCATCCCAACGTTGTCCCTGGGTTGGGCGCAGGAGACTGTGGCTGCCCCATGCTCGCGCATTGGTATATTGGTGCATAGAGGGGTGGAACCCCTCCCCGCAGCCTGTGCTAGTTCCCCTTGTTGCCCATCCCCGAGGTGCTGGGCTGCCCTGCGTGGCCGGGGACAGCGCAGGATCTCCATGAAAAGCAGCAGCTGGACCCCGCCACCCATCTGGCTCCGGCAACTGGGGAGGGATGGGTGCACCTCCGGCGCCCGTGGGTCGCCAGCCCCGAGCAGGTGACTGCGGGTGGGCTGGGATGGAGGGGGGAGCGCAGGGTTCCCGCATGCGGGGGAAGCCATCTCCCCACGGCATCCCTGCCGGCCCCGAGGGCTGCGGAGGAACTGGGGGGGCACCTACCTGGACGAGCGAGCGGGGCTGCCGTGCCCGGGCCGGGGGTGGAGGAGGACACCCCACGGCGCCGTGCCGGGCCCCACGCACCTACCGCGGGCCGGCTCCGCCGCGCCCTCCCCCTTCCCCGCGGCTGCCGGCAACAGCGGTGCCGTCTCTCCGCGCAGCAACAAGCGTTGCGGAGAGGGGAGACGGGGGGAGTGAGGGCAGCGTGCTGACCCCCCCTCTCCCTGGGTGCATTGCCTCCTCCAGCCTCAGGGCTGCCGGGTGCCAGATCCCCGCCGAGCATCCCGCAGCACGCCCAGGCGGGGGAAGGCGGAGCGCCCCTCGCCCCGCACACACCTTGCACGACCCGAGCCGCCGCCGCCGCTGGTGCAAGGTCGCTCCTTCTCCAGCCCCGGCCCGCCGTCCGCAGCCCCCCCGGCCCCGCCGGGACGTGCCTCCGCAACGGCCCCGGCCCTGCCCCTGCCGCAAGCCCCGGCCTGCTCGGCGCGGCGGGCGCTGCTGCGCGGCGCGGGCGGCCCACGCACGGCCCCGAGCATGCGGGCACAGCGGGCACCCGCGCGCCGCCGCGCGCATCCGTGTGCGGCACTCGCGCGGGCACGGGAGAGCACGTGCACACACGTGTGCACTGCCCGCCCACGCGGGCACGGCGGGCACACCCGGCGTGGGTGTGCTCACGCACCACCACCGAGCACATACGTGTGCACACTCCCGCACGCACCCAGGCACGCACAGCCCCGGCGTGGGCACGCACACACACACCGCCGCCATGCACATACGTGTGCACACGCTCACACATGCACGGGCAGGCACGGCTCAGGCATGGGAGTGCACGTGCACTGCCACCGTGCACAAACGGATGCTCCACTCACATGGGCACATGCATGGGCATGGGAGAGCACATGCACCACTGCAGTGCACCTGTGTGTGCACCACCCACGTGGGCAGGGCCAGCACATGCACAGGCATCACAGTCACACACGTGTGTACACCATCCACACAGGTATATGCACAAGTGGGCACATGCATGGTTTCCATGTCGATATGTGTGGTCACAGACCACATGCACATGCCTGCACACCCCAGGCATGGGAAAGCACATGCACCATGTGCATCCACATAGATGCATGTGGGCATGGGTGAGCACATGCACTGCCACTGTGCACATATTTGTGCATTCCCCACATGGACAAGGGCAGGCACATGGCTGGCATGGGTGAGCATTCACACTGTGGCCATACACATTTTTGTGCACATACCCACATGCACACCCCAGGCACAGGTGAGCATGTGCACCTTTGCCATGCAACCATATGGGCATACGGCGACACATGGAGGCACGGCCAAGCACGTGATGCCTCCACGCACTTATTTGTACACACGCTTCCACGTGCACACAAATGTGTACTGGCAGCCAAGAAAGCCACTCATGTCCTGAGTGCATCCCCAGCAGGGTGGGCAGCAGGATGAGGGAGGGAGCTTCTCCCCATCTGCTCTGCTCTGCTCTGTTGAGATGCCCAGGAGTGCTGCCTCCAGCTCTGGGGTCTCCAGCACAAGGAGGATGTGGAGCTGTTGGAGCAGGTCAAGAGGAGACCACAGAGATGCTCTGAGGGCTGAAAACCATCTACTGTGGAGATAGGCTATGAGATGTGGGGTTGTTCAGCCTGGAGAAGAGAAGGCTCCGGGGAGACCTTAAAGTAGCACTTCAATATATCAAGGGGGCTCCAAAAGGAGAGTTTTTCACAGGGCATGTCGAGACAGGACAAGGGGCAACAGTTTTAAAGTGACCTGTGGTGTGTTTGGGTTAGACAGAAAGAGGAAATCCTTTTTCGTGGGGGTGGTGAGGCACTGGCACAGGTTGCCCAGAGAAGCTGTTGCTGGCCCATCTCTGGAAGTGTTCAGTGCCAGGCTGGATAGGGCTTGGAGCAACCTGGCATCCCTGGAAAATGTCCCTGCCCATGGCAGGGGGGGGTTGGACAGAATGTCCTTCAAAGATCCCTCCCAGCCCAAACCCTTCTGTGATTCTGTGGTGTGCAAGCATGCAGATACCCCCACAGAGGTGTGACTGCATAGAACATGCTCCAGAGTGTGTGTTGGTGCACACACACATGCATGCACACATGGGCGTGTGCCGCCAAACAGTCCACATCTAGGGAGAGAGGGTCTGGCCTCAATTTCCACCCCACAGTATCCCATGGGCCCCTGTGCTCATCTCTCACCCACTGCTGCTCTGGGCTCTCCATGCTGGCAGAGCCCCATATCCCCGCCTTCCTGCTGGGCCATGCTGTCCCAGCCCAGGGACAGGGAGGGCTCTCTTGTCCCTTCCCAATACATGGCTTTGCCTTTTGGGCTGTAATGGACTGTGGGAGTGAGGGAGGCCTACTATGGGGTTTGGACTTTTATGCTCCAGGATTCTTCATCTCCCACATGCGGCAGGGGTCTCTCATTAAAACATCACTACCTGCCACGTCCTCATCCTTCCCCAGCTCAGGTATATGGGATATCGTGGGACAGATCTGGGATCTGTAAAATGGAGAGATCATCACGATGGGGAGGCAGACACCAAGGTCAGGGGCTACCCCACCTTTGTGGGTTCTGTTTGCACCTCTGGGAGACTTAGGACCCTGAATACTACGATGGGCCTGCTAGCCTGCATCTCCTCTGGGGTCCCACGAAGGGATCCCCAGGACACCCCATGCCATGGCCTCATCCAGCACTGAGGTCCCCAGTACCCAGGAACCTGGCCACGCCGCCGTGCCTTGGGCCAACTGTCCTACCTGGCAGCAGCTGGAGCTGGATGGAGGGGCAATGGGGTTTTGAATGGGTCATGGGACACAGTTTCCCTGTGCCTGCAGTTATCCATATGCAAGGGCTTGCACAAGCAGCCCTGTGAACTCACACTTACACACATGTGCATGCATTCACCTATGTGTGCATTTGCTCACTTGCATGCACACACACACGTGCGTGCATTCACATGCGCACATCATACATAGGACAAGTTCCCCTTTGTGTGTGTTCACCTGCATGTGCAGTCACTCACCACTAGTGCTTGTGAGCAGCAGCATGGGGCTGTGCCCCTCCCTGTGCCCTGCACACATGCGCTCACACATATGGCATGTGTTCAACTATGTAAACGTGTGCTCACAGGCGTGTGCATGCATTCACCTACGTAAGTGTTCAGCTGTGTGCACTCACATGCATGTGCACACATCCACCTGTGCGTGCAAGTGTCCACTTGTGTGCACTGACCTGCATATGCCTGTATCCCCTGCGCAGCCACATGCTCGCACTCCACGTGCTTCCGGCCACGCGCTGACACGCTCCCATGCGCGTGCACGTGCGCATCCCATTGTGCACTCGCCTGCGCTCACACTCGCCCCGTGCAGTTGTGCTCAAACGCACGGACTCACACCGGAGCACCCCCGGCGTCCCGTCCCAACACCTGTGCGCGCGCACGCCCGCACTCCCGCACCCACCTGCACGCGCGTGCTCCGCCCGAGGACTGGCGCCGCCCAGCGGCCGCCGCCGCCGCCCCTGCGCTGCCCCGGGCAGTGGGGGCGCGAGCGCGGGGTGCCCGGGCCGCTCCATGCGAGCAGAGGAGTCCCCAGGGAAGGCACTGGGCACCACCCTGCCGTACCGCGGTGAACCGGGGCACCCGGAACAGGCTCAGCAGCAGCAGCACAGCGACAACCCCCCGGGCACGGCCACCCCCTCTCCGGGGCTGTCCCAAAAGCTCTGGCAGCGATGCCCTGGCAAATTGCCAGGGAAAACGCTGCATCCACTATCCAAGTGCTGTGACCCGTACATGCATCCCTGAGGAAGGGTCCAGGCACTGACCCATGCCTCGACTCGGCCTAGGAACACTGGGTGCAGAAGACACCCTGCCTACAGCTGCACTTCAGGTGCCTCCTGTGCCACGGGGGCATTCAGCTCCCAAGAGCTTGCCAAGGTTTGGTTCATCCCAGCTATAGCAACTACCCGCTCCCCGCTCTGGTGCCACTTGTTGGGGCACAGGGACAAACCATGCGAGACACAGCTGGGACAGATGTGCAGCTCCTGCTGCTTTACTGTGAGACGTACAATGGCACACAGTAACATGCAGGCGCTGGCAGCTCCTCCAGCACAGGGCCCTGTGCAGGCCTGCTGAACCCCACCATGAGAGCAGCATGGTCCCCAGTCTTTGGTCCTAGCAATGATCCTGGGGGTGGCTGAGATGGAGGGAATGTTGAGGACCCCACTCCTGCCAGGCACCATCCGACAGTACAGCCAGGCAGGTGTGGGGTGTAGTGTTTAACAGGCTAAGGGTAGCTCAGAGCAGGGGCAGCAACATAGGGGGGCTGCTGCTGGGGCACACAGGCAGGCATAGCTGCTGCCAGCACCCTGGGGCTGGGCGGTCCAGCTATGCAGCCACCCCAAAGCGCTGCAGCCCACCTTCCTCCCCAAAACGTTTACCCCTCCCGCCCCAAGTTCCTGTTGGTTGCATTAAACCCCTGTGCAAAATCAGTATCAAGGCACCTGCTCATGCCATGGAGACAGGTGGACAGTGGGAGGGGGTGACATCTAAGTGCTATTTGGGGCTGTTGCAGCACAAGGAAGGGGACAGGTGCCCCGTTTTGTCCTTAATGTGGTTTTTCCTCTATTAATCACTCCTGGTGTTGGGCTAGAAGCTGCAGGTGAGGGCTGGATAAGGCCCGGTTGTCTCCATGCCCACAGCATTGGTGACAGAGGGTAGCTGCAGGCCTCAGTGTACTGGTCCCAGAACCCCATGCCCTGGCAGGGTACCATCCCAAGACATGGGTACACAGCACCTACTGGCACTCACCTCAGCCCCCTGTGGTCCCTCAGCCAGCAGGGAGCGGGTTAAGAACCCGCTGGCCAGGGCCATTGTTTCTGACACAATGGGGAGGAAGAGGATGCTGGGGCTGAAATTCCTTCAGCTCCCACCGGACAGATGGACAGAGCTGGACAAATAGACATGACAGAGGGCGAGCATGATTTAACCCTTTCAGGTGCTGCATGAATATGCCCCAGGGTAGCTGGGGGGTATTTAAGGCATGTGGTGCAGCACCGGATACAAGATAGGCACTGGTGTCCAGGACAAGTTGGAAGGACCCCATGGGCACAGAAAAGACCCATGAGGGTGGTGGTAGCATCCATCCATCTGGTCTTGCTGGGCCACAGGCTGCTGAGTGGCCACAGAGCCCATGACAGCTGTGGCACAACAGCCCCTGTCAGCACCTGGACTGGCAACCCCACTCCTGCTTGGTAAATCAGAAAAATAAATAAAAGGCAGGGGCTGGACAGATGGACAGACACAGGGAGAGCCCACAAGGGGCTGGATCCACTTCGGCAGCAAGCCGGGACCACAGCCAGGATCCCAGAGGGAAGCTGGGTAGGGGGCTAGCAGCCCTTGGAGGCCTGGCCAAGGCTCTCACGCAGGCACCTGAGCTGCTCCTGGCCCAGCTTGATCTTCTCCTCCAGCTCCCGCTGCTCAGCAATGAGGGCTGACTTCATCTTGACGAAGTGCTGGTAGTCCTGGAGGTGCTCGGCGGGCAGGTAACGCGCCACCATGGCACCCACTGCCTCCTCCCGCCGCCCCACGTGCTCCTTCAGTTCTTTGGCATCCTCCAGCTGTGCCACCAGCAGCCGCTGCTTCTCCCGCAGGGCCAGCTGTGGGCAAGACGACTGGCGTTGGCAGGGCATCCCGCAGCCCAAAACCTCACAGGTGAGGGTCCCCTGCCCCATGCTCACCTTGTCCTCAGCAGGGGCGTGCGGCCCCAGGCTGCCCAGGGCAGTTTCCACCCGGGCCAGGCGCCCCGAGAGGGAGAGCAGGAGGTTGATCACCTTGTCCAGGTCACCCACGAAGAGGCGATACTTGTCGAACTCCCCTGGGGTGCAGAGGGCTTGCAGGCGGGCAGCCACATCCTCACCCAGTGCCCCATTGGCGCTAATGTCCTCCTGCAGCCCCTGTTGTGCCTCCTGCAGCACCACCAGCTTGCGGCTCAGGCTCTCAATCAGCTGCAGCTGCCAGAGCAAAGGGGTCAGGGGTAACTGGGGCCACTTCCCATGAGATCAGGGGACTGGCGCAGAGGTGTAGGGGTGCTGTGCTGGGGCCCACAGAACACAAGAACCTTGTGGTACCGCTGGTTCCCATGAGCTACTGGCAATTCCCAATCCCCACAAGAATCTGTCAGTGTCTCAGACTCCATGTGCACTTAATGGATGCCCCCGGTCCCTGTGGGCATCTGGGAACATCCCAGTCTCTGCAAGCACTGAGCATCTGGAGATGCCGCTGGTCCCCATGAGCATCTGGTGAGACTCCCAGGTCCCGCAAGCACCTGACAATGCCCCTGGTCCTTGCAGACATCTGGCAATGTCCCAGCCCCATGTGAGCATATAGCAATGTTCCTGGTCCCTGCAAGCATCCAGCAACGACCCCCATGCCCATGAGTGCCTGGTGATGTCCCCGGTTCCCATGAGCAACCAATGATGCCTCAGTCCCTGTGAGCATCCAGAAATGCCCCCGGTCTCCATGAGCACCTGGAGAGGGCAGTGGGGAACCACGAGAGAATTGTCCCCAGCAGTGTCTGTACCTTCTTTTCCACCAGCTCGTGGTCCACCTCCTCCTCATCCTCCGAGCTCCTCTCCACTACCTCCGGCAGCACCTTCACCTTGTTGGGTGGCTCGGCTTTGCCCACTGCAACACTGTAGTGCACTGGGAAGGAACTGGAGCTGGCAGCACTCCTGGGAGGCGGCGAGATGGGCTCAAAACCTTGCCTGGGGAGACAGAGACACAGAGATAAGCACTGGGGGTGTCAGCGTGCCCTTGGCATGGGGCCCCGTGCCATGCCAGCCCTACCTGTCCTGTGCCACGGCCTCCACATGCCAATCCTGCTGGACACACTTCCGCCAGGCCTGTCGCTCTCCTGCCACCAGCAGCTCACCCATCACCTCAGTGGTGGTGCCAGGGGGAGCCAAGGGGGCCAGGACACTGGCCAGGGAATGGTCCCTGACAGCCACGTCCCACAGCAGTTCCTCGGAGTCCATGCAGCGGGGCTGGGGCCGGCTGCCCTGGCAGCTCACCCCCTCCACTGCCCCAGAACTGGGCTTGAGTGCCTCCGGCAGAGCAGGGCCAGGGCCACAATGCAGGGACACGGAGCACTCACGGGGACTGGCACAGCCCTGCTCCTGGTTCTGGACGAGCCTTTGGGGCTGCTCCTCCATCTCCCAGGATTGCTTCATCTTTGTCCGCTTCTCCCCAGCTCCTGACACCCTGCCAACACCCACCCAGGGCATGTCAGCTCCCCTGCCCACCCGTGGGGACACAGACACTCAGGGCAATGGCCATCCCAGGGAAAGAGGTCAGGGACACCCCACAATGCAAAAAACCCCCACAGGGTGTTCCAAGGGGTGGATTAGGATGCTCTGACACAGGGTACAAGGGCCCACAAAAGCCCCCTCATGTGTCCCAGCTGTGCCTGCAGCCTCACTCCCACCCCCATGCCATGGCAGCACTTGCCTGCAAATCTCAGCGTTGGCAGCATCAGGCCCAGGAGTCCTGCGGAGTGATCTGGGGGGCTCGGGTTGGGGCCAGGCACCCGGTGGAGCGGGAGGGCGAGCAGTGTGCCCCCAGGACTGGCCCTCCTGCTCCCCAGTGAGGCTCTGTGACCGCTCCCTCACTGCCTCAGCAATGCTGCGGATTGGCATTGGGGCAGCAGAGAAGGCAGAGCCATGCCCAGCACCATCTGGTGGGTGCTGGGATGCCCGGCGCTGCCTGTACTTCTCCCAGTTGGGGGGAGGTGGGCGCGGAGGTGGGGGGCCCTTCTTTTTGGGGATGCTGGGAGGGTCCAGCTTGGCACGGAAATGGTCCTTCCGGTCACGGCCCCAGGGGCTGGCAGGTTCCAGGTTGAGGTGGCTCTCAGAGAAGGCTCTACCCCGTAGTGGGCGGTGGAGCGGATCCAGGGGGCTCTCAGGGGTGTGGGCCAGGCGGTCACTATCCCACAAGAGGTCGTGCGTGGATGTGGCCCGGTAGCAGGGTGGCCACTCTGGCTCGGTGCTCTCAAGGCAGGTGTGGAACGGGCCAAGCCTTGGGAAACCCAGTGGGTAGCTGCAGAGTTCACTAGAAGAAAAGGAAGCACCCGTCCTCCCGCACACAGTCACCCCTCTGGCAGTTCAGGCCCATTTCATGCCCTGCCTCATTTACCCCAGCTAGTCACCCAGTCACACTGGTGGGAGAAGCCCAGGCTCAGCCGCTGGGCACAGCCTCCTGGAGATGGCCCCAGACCTCTGGGGAAGGGTAAGAAGGGACCACCTTTGCTGTGGACACCTCCTCACACCCCCTTGCCCGGCATGCTTCCTCCCGCCTCAAAGGGCACCATGCCAAGGATGGCCAAGGCAGTACAGGAGGCACTTTGTACATCCTCAATCAAAATCATGGCAGCCCCCACATCCCCCTGGCGGAGGTCCCCACTGAGTGGCACACACATCCCAGCACCGTGGCATCTGGCATGGGCTCACCTGGTGGACTGGCTCACTTTCCTGGTTATTGCAGGTGGTTCCCACTCATCCTGAGGAAATTCCTGGGTGCGAGGGGAGGGAGTGTGAAATCCTCCTCCTCAGCACCTCTGTCCCATCCCCATTCAGGTGCAGAAGGCATGCAGGAGGTCTGCAGGGCCAACGGGGGCACAGTACTCCGCACCTCAACCCAGGGTCATGTTCCAGGGGTGCAAGGGGGTGCCAGTGCTGCTCCCCAGCACAGTCCCACAGGGCCAAGTTACTCACTGGGACGAAAGCTCTCCGGGGGGGCCAGGCATCGCTCTCCTCTCGCCCGGGATGGGGGGCCGGGCAGCAGCAGTCAGGGCAGCGCACCCAGGGCACGGGGTGACAGCGGCAGGTGTGGCCACGGGGCGGTGGTGGTGGGCACAGGTCCCCTCCACAGTAGCGGCAGGGCTCAGGGCGCAGGGGAACCCCACAGGGGTAGGAGAAGCCCCGCAGGTAATCCGGCTCCCCCGGCCTCCCCAGTGGCTTATAACAGTGGGGCTGCTCCCGGCAGCACTCAGCATAGGGGCCAGCAGAGCCAGGGCGGCTGGGTGAGGAGGGGCTGTAGGGCTGGTCCACGGAGAGGCGGCGGACATCCCGGTGCTCAGGGCCAGGGGGCTGGAAGGCGCCGAGATTCCCTGCTGGCGGCTTGCTGTGCCGGGGTGGTGCCGGTCGGCTGCTCTCCTCAAAGAACCGGCGGCGGTCGGCGAAGGGTAGCAGGACCGCCTCGTCGCTGCTCCGTGGTGGGGAGCTGCGGGCCGCCGGGGCCTGGCTGTAGCCCTCCAGTTCACTGGGGCTGGGCGAGTGCTGCGGCTGCAGCTTGTGCTCCGGAGACCAGCGCCAGCGGCCCCTGGCTGCTGGCACCACCCGCTCAGGGGACGGGGGCCCTTTAGGGGCTGGCACTGGGTCAGGGGTGGGGATACCCCGGTCCCCAGAGCGGCCAGCGTTTCTGCTGTCCTCACTCGGTGCAGGGCTGAGACACTCAGGCAGGGCAGGGGGTCGCTCTGCCAGTACACTGCCCTCGGGGGGCTCCTCAGTCTCCTCCACTGGCTCCTCACCAGGTGGAGGTGCACCAGGACCCCGGCTCTTCTGCAGCTGGGCCTTGCGCCGCTGGATCTCGTTGCGCAGGCTGGTGGCAAAGCGGTCACTGCGGCGGCGCATCTGAGCAGAGCGGTGGGGTGGACCCCCAGCCCGCCGGGCCCCTCCCCGGCTCTCCTCCTCCCCTGGCCCCTCAGTGCTGAGTGCTGGGCTGGCCCCCTGGCCATCCTGCCCACAGGCTTGCTGCAGCTCCGAGCAGCAGCGGCAGGGCGGCGCGCGGCAGCAAGGCTCTGGGCAGAGCGGGGGGTCCTGGGCAGCCCCTGTGGTTCCCCCCCGGCTGCCCTCAGGATGCAGCGGGGACAAGGTCCAGCGTTGCCCACTGGGGGCTGGCGAGGCTCGCCCGCTGCCGGTGCCCAGCTGGAGAGAGCGGAGCTGGGAGGCCAGCAGTTGCTCGGGAGCACTGTGCCGGTGAGACACGTGGCCCTTGAGAGGGGACAGCAACGGGTTGTCACCTGCTGTCATGGCATCAGGCACTCGGTCCATGCTGTCATCCAGGTATGGCTGGTTGTCAGACTCCATGCTCTCCCCTACGAGTGGCTCAGCCGGGCATCGGTCTGGGTGGGAGCTCAGCATGTAATACTGGTCAGCAGAGAGACGGTCTTTCGTGGGGTATGATGCCAGTGTCCTCCTGCCCACCACTTCCGCCTCCCCATCCCGCTGGCAGAGGAAGGTGTCAGAGATCCACCGGCCCTTGGCATGCAGCATGTCCGCTGACACTGACACCTGGCGCCTGTCCCCTCTGCCAGCTGGGGCTGCCCGCAGGCTGTCCCTCCTGACAGGGGGCTGGGGGGGCACAGGCGCCCGCCAGGCCTCAGGGTGCCGGCTGGCAGATGGCTCAGCCCCTGTGGTCAAGTAGCGCCCGTCAGGGGCTTTGCAGGGGCCTTGGAGGCTGGAGTCGATGGACACGGCCTCTTCAGGACGGAGAGAGAGGGCACAGTCAGAGGCGATGGAGCTGGCAGAGAAGGAGCTGTAGGCCGAGTCCCGCTTGCTGTGGTACATGCCCTGGTCAACGGGTGAGGGGTCTCCTTCATAGTAGGCCTGGCCGGGATGGTCCAGGCTCTCCATGCTCCCGATGGAGCTGCTCCGGTCAGTGCTGCAGTGCCAGGACAGTGGGTTCCACTGCAGGGACAGCTTGCTGCTGCCTGGCCCCACGCCAATGTTACAGGCACCTGCCACCCTCCATCCAGCTCCACAGAGATCCCAAGGAGCCCACCCCCACACCCTCCCTGGGACAACGGAGCACAGGGCAGCACAGCCCCAACCTGCCCTCCACCCCCGGCTTGGGGCCACGACCAAGGTTCCCTGGCACTGGCAGGGGGAGCAGGCACAGGGAACTCAGGGTGTGTGTGACTCCAGCCACTCAAGACCTCCCAGCTCTGGCAGCGGGGGCAGTGGGACTAAGCAGCTCCTGGCTGTCTCCAGCAGAGCCACCGCCCCTTCCTGCCGGGAGCTGGGAGTAAACAGCCAGGGGAAAGGGTAGTGCAGGATGAGGAGCGATGCCCAAAAGTGGTGTATGCGAGCACTTATGCCACCCCCACTACCACAACCCAAGAGGGTGTCCCGCCTGCCCCCTCCCCTTGCACAGTCTCATAACTGCCCCCAGGGTCTCACCTGACATCACACCCTGAGGGCCAGGAGAGGCTGAAGGCATCAGCCGGGCAGTGCATGGTGGGGACGTCGGGGCGGCTTTCGGCAAGTTTGGCCACGTGCCAGGAATGGGGCCGGAGGACGGGCACGCTCCTCCTGCCAAGAGCAACAGCGGGAAAGGACAAGAATGGGGAGGAAGCCAGGCCAAGGAACCGGGGCTGAAGTCACTTCCTATGGGGCTTCCTGTCCCCTCCAGGCCAGCGCCCGCCCAAAGGGGACGGCAGCAAGGAGGGTCCAGCCCTGCCAGCACCCAGCACCGGACAAGGGGATCCCAGAGCTCACCCAACTGGCCAGGGCTCCCCAGACTGCAGCATCCCTGTCGCCACATCAACAGGGGACCGAGGACATGGCCCCTGCACAACCCACAGGCAATGCCCTGAGCAGGGCAAGTGTCCCTGCCAGGACTGGACTGGCTCCACCAAGGAACACTGGGGCCACATCTGTGTCTCCCCCGCAAGCCTGACCTTCCCCCTTGTTCCTTTGTCCCTCAGCATCTGCAGCAAGCACCAGCCACATCATGTCTCCAGGAAGGGTCCTGTGCTGGTCCCTCTCCCACCCCTCATGGCATCCATAGGAATCTCCAGTCCCCCCAGCACAAGCCACTGCACAGACGTGGTCAGTAGCCACCTCCTGTACCTCCCAAGTGCCCAGTGCTGCCACAGCATCCACTGACTAGACGAGGAGAGTGGCAAGCTGCGAGGTCAGCACAGGGACTTCCCAGAACCCGCAAACTCACCATGGATGTTGCTGAGCCCCAGCACAGTCCCGTGGGACCCCTGCCCCTTGGGCAGTGCCCTTGCGCCGTCCCTGCCCCTGAGTGCTGCTGGAGCTGGAGTCAGTCAGGATGCAGCCAAGGAATGGATGCAGTTGGAGGGGTTGGGGGTGGGGGGGACTGCAAGGCCCAGCCCTGCCTCTCCTTCCTTTCCCAGGCAAGCAGGCAGGCAGGAGGCAGGCAGGCAGGAAGGGAGAGGAGCGGCCACGCTTGAGGCTACCGCCCAGCAAGGGGGTGGCGAGCCCGATGCACTGCCCTGGCTCTGCTGGCTGGGGAACCCCCACCCAGTGAGAGTGCTGACAGCAGCAAAGGGGCTGCTCCCCACCCTGTCCCAGCAAAGGGAACATCCAAGCTGGGGACAAGGGCACCTCCACATTCCTGCCAGTCCCCCAGGGAGGTAAAACCCCACTGGCCCTCCCTGTGTCCCCTCCACAGCACTGCCAACCTGCGAACGATCATCTTCAGAGTGCGGTAGGAGCCCTTGATGAGGATCAGAGCCTCCTGGCGGGATCCGTACAGGGGAGTCCCGCTGATGTTCACCAGCTCATCACCCGGCTGCAGCCGGCGGGACAGTGCAGCCTTGCCCCCATCCTCCACCTGGATGACAGAGAGGGGTGTCAAGGGGGGTACAGCCCCCAGAATATCTCAGGGGATGTTCCGCAGCAACTGGGTGTCAGGAGAGAAAGAGGCTTTGGAGAAGGTGCCTGAGCCCCAGGCATCACAGAGAGATCTGCGGGGCCAGGCTCTCCCCCTTCTCTGGTCACATGAATTTCTGAGCAAGGGCATTGGGGAGGGGGGAGAAAGAAAAATGTCCCATCCCAGCAGATTCCCCCGCAGGCACAGGCAGCACAAGGGCCCTTTGTCCGGCATGGATGCCAGCCCCCTGCCGCTGCTTCCAACCCCACATTGAGCCTGTCTGGGCACCCGTGGTGATTTCGATGCCCAAAGGATGCCATCCCGCCCTATAGGAGACAACAGCAGGGGAAGTGCTGAGCCCTGGCACATGCCTACCCTCCCTGACACCCATGGCCAAAATGAACCTGGCACCCTGTACTGCCACGCTTAGAGGAAGCAGGGCCATGGTGCTGCCAGCATGTGAAACCCTGGGCCATCCCCTCTGCCCTAGCTGGTAGGTGCAGTGCTGGCAGCCCTGGGATGAGCAGTGCCCAGCTGGGGTAGGCAGAGTGCCCATTGCCGGCACTGATCTCTGCCCATCCTGCCACTGCAATGGCCAGGGATTGCCAAGTCCAGACCATCACACCACAGGGCTGGCAAGCGACCAAAGCTGCTGCTGCGTGGTGGCAGTGGCACAGGGCATGCAGGTGCATGGAGCAGGACCCAGGGTGCCCCATGCTCAGCGTGGATGTGGCAAGACCCTACAGCCACCCACAGGGCAGAGCTAACCTGGCCCCACACTGGGGCTCCTGCACCCCCACTGCCGAGTTGCTCCCAGGCCTGGCCAAGGACTGAGCTCTGCCTGCAGAGCCAGCCTGGGCAGCAGCCAGGCCCCAGTGCCAGGGAGCACACAGGGCCTAACAGGTCAGTCATCGTGCATGTGCCCCTGGGCACCACTTTCCAGCCCTAGTGCTGGGCAGGGCTCAGGGGGCATTCTACTACCACTGGACAAAATGTCACCTTAGGAGGGAGGAAGGCAGGGCAGCCAAGCCTCCTGCCCAGTGTACCACTGCCCCACGGCCCTGCCTGGCACAGCTGTGCCCAGAACCAACAGCTCTCCCATTTTTTCAGGGATCTGAGCACCGCAATGCCATGCCCAGGCTGGGCACAGCCCAATGTGCCTGCCTGTGCAGGCAGGCTGCCCTCCTACCCAGATGTCAGCCACAGGGCCACCTTCCTGGCAGGGGACCCAGACTGCCTGTGAGGGCTCCCAGTCCTACCATGTAGTCGGTGGAGCACCTGGATTTACCCCTTGCCATGCTGCTGCCCACCACTGGGCACCAGCAGAGCATGCAAGGCAGGCTGCACCTTCACCCCAGTCCTCTGTCCAGCCACATGCCCACCCAGTCCTGCTTGCCACGGCCATGGGGATGAGTCAGAGGTGAAAGGTGTCCCCACTACTGCAGGACACCACCAGGTCTGCATCCATGTCTGGGCCATCACATGCACCAGGATGGACAGGCTCAGCCCTGGCATCACTCACCAGGAGCTAAATTTGGCACAAACAGCCCCTTGTTCTGCCTTTGCCACCAGCGAACTCAGCACTGGCAGCCAAACGCCACCGCCTGCTGCCCTGCCTGGCTGGGCCAGCCCAGGACACTTCCCCAACACCATCCCTGGAGTTCACTCTGGGCCCTAATGGTGGGCACCAGATGGCTCACGGGAATGTCTGCCCGTCTCAGGAGAAACTTGTCTTAGGAGTCACAACCAGAACAGTGCCAGAGCTGTGCCCACCCTGCCCCACACCAACCTCCCTCCTTGCCCCCGACGTGCTCGGGGGATCGGGGGAGCCTGTGCCAGAGGGCGTTCGCTGCCCCATGGAAGGCTTAGAGCGCGTGTGAGCACCGCCGTGGGACTCTGCCACAGGAAGGGATCCGGCCCGGAGTGGGCTCAGAGGCCAAACTCTTGTCACCGAGTGCGGGGACGCCCTTCCCCTTTCCGGCCCGGGCCCCCCGCGCCACAAGCGGGGGCCGCCCCCTCTCCGCACACACCTCGGCCGGCCGCAGCGGCGGAGCGGTGGCCCCGGGGGACCCTCCCCTGAATGCACAGAGCGCTGGAACAAGCCCCTTTTGTCTGCCGAGCACACGCGGTGGCGGCGTGTCTGGGGGAGCGCGGGGGCCGACACCCCGCGGCCCGCAAGCCACCCGCCTTCTCAAAAGTGGTAGAGAACATCCCCGGGCCCTCCCACCGCCTCCCATCCCCTCCTACAGCAACCGGCGGACCCACGGGGACCCTCCTCCCGGAGGGCCGGCAGCGAGTCGGGACGCGGGCAGTTACTCCCTCGGCGCCCGGCTCCCCACCCGCCGGCGGTGCCACCTCAGGGCGCAGGGCTGGGACCGGAGCCACTTTTCCAGCTCCCCCAGCCAGACCGCGCTGCCCGCGTCCCGCCGAGGGCGTGGAACGGCCCGGGGGCGCAGTCAGCCCGGCTCGAGGCAGGGAGCAGTCCCGGGGCCGCCAGCCCGGCCCGCCGCACCCCGGCTCAGCAGGACGGTGACACCGGGCGGGCAGGCGGCCAAATCGCCCGGTGACAGGGTCCCCTCCGGGCTCCGCGGAGGGGTGGGTATTGGGGTTCCCTTGGCCGCTGCCCGGCTCCCTGCGAGTCTCCCCGCGAGTCTCCCCGCGGGGCGATGCGCTGGCGGGGGCTGCGGGAATCGGTGACCCTCTGTGTGGCGAAACGTCGGGGCCGCAGGGGTCACCCTGAGCATTCGCTCCCGGCTGCGGCCGGGCCCCGCTCGGCACCGTACCCCGGCGCCAACCCGGTCCCGGGCACGGTCCTGCCCCTGCGTTCCAGGGGTGCCGGGGCATGACGAGACGGACTCTGGTTCCCCCACCGTGGCCCTCAACGTCCCCGCAGAGCCCGGTGCCCGGGGCGCCCATGGGCGCGGCACCGACGGATGGGCACACGAAAAGGGGCTGACTTCCCCCGGCTACGGCCCGTGGGACGGGACAGGGAAAGACGTGAGGGGGAATGTGGGGCCGCCCCCGACGCCAGCCCAACGGATGTGCCAGAGGAATTTCTTCCTGCCGCCGGGCCCGGGCTGTCCCTCCGCCCCTCTGGCTCCCACTCGTCCCCGCGGCTGAAGTGGAGGGTCGCGGGGATCGTGGGGGGGAGTGGCCGCCCCCGTCCCGCCGCGCCATGACACGCGACCCCGCGGCCAGGGTTCCCCGCACCCCCGACGCCGCCGCGCCCTGGGTGTCCACCCATCTCCCGCGTCCCGCCACGGGCGGGAGGCCCCTCGCGGGGGGATGCTGCGGAGCCCACGCGGGACTGTGCCGGCGGTGCCTACCTTGGAGACGATGAGGGGCTCGCCGTGCTCTAGCCCGCCGCGCAGCGTGAAGCCCCAGGGCGCGCCCCCCTGCAGCTGCACATGCACGTACTGGGGGGCGCCGGGCCGGCCCTCGGCCCGCTCCATGGCAGCTACAGCTACAGCCCCATCCCGGCCCGGCCCCAAGCTGTGGAGGAAATGACACCCCCGCCCGCCCGGGCTGAGCGGCGCGGGGCGAGTGCGGGGCGGGGCCGGCCCGCACCGGGACTGCTCCGCCGCCGCCAATGAGGCACGGGGGGACGGCGAGCGGCCGGCTCGACATGGCACGGCACGGCACGGCACGGCTCATGGCATGGCTCTGCACACAATGGCACAGCACAGCACCTTTCTACTCAGTAGCTTGGCATGCCATCCTTTAGCCCAGGGACCTGCAGTGAGCTGCTTGGCTCAGGTTGGTACAGCCCAGCCAGCGTATTTCAATTGTCCAGCTCAGCCCAGCATGGCATGATATGGAAGGCTGGCAGACTTCAGTGCAGCATGACACAGCACAGCTCAGCTCAGTGTGGGATGGCAAGGGGGCCAGCATGGGTTAACTGGCCCAGCATGGCTCAGCCTGGCATGCCGGTGCGGTTCAGCTGGGTTGGCACATTCTGGTTTGGCTCAGCTCAGCTCAGCTCAACACAACACGACACAGGGCTGGCAAAGTTAAGTTTGGTACAGCACAGAACAACCAGGGGCCTCATCTGGCTTAGCTCCACTTGGCCTGGCCCAGTTTGCTCAGTGCAGTTCAGCTTGGTTGACTTGGACAAGCAGGGCTGGCACAGGTCAGCTCAGATGACCCAGTCTGGTTCAGCACAATATGGTGCCACCAGGGACCCACACCAATAGGGCCAGCTTGGCACAGCTTAGCCTGGCACGGCAGCAGTTCGACAGCACTCACACAGGTGCGAGGCGGTGGCAGTAGGGTGATGCGGCCCCACCGGCTCCCCATAGTGCAGTCACACTGGCGCCCCAAGACCCACTGCCTGCAGGCCAGCACATGCTGGCTCCTGTCTGACCTACCCATGCCAGACCCCACCCTGTCCCTATCCTGCCGGGCACCTCAGGGCATGCATGGCAGTTTGGCCGTTCTTCACCTTTGTCTTTTCCCTGCCAGGCCCAAGAGGAGCAGCTGTGCCGCTTAGGGAAAATTGAGGCAGGGGGAGGAGGCGGCGGATGGCAGCCGGGGATGGTGGGAGTGGATCGGCACGGATTCCCGGGGGAGCCCGAGAGTGCTCCTCCCCTTCCCGCCTGGGGCCACGACTCTTACTCATCTCTTTCCCAGACAGCACAGCCGGCTGGAAAGCTCTGCTCTGCAAGCAGCGCCTGCGGCCCTGGTTGCCTGCCACCGCCCGGGAGGGTCGGCTTGCAGTGCCAGGCTGGCGAGCCACTCTAGGCTTGTTCATTCCCAGTGCTGGAAGGGTCTCGAGTTTTTCTTGGTAGTCCCTGTCCACAAGCACCTGCCTTGAACTCTGCCTGCACCCTGCGCAGCCCAGCTGTAGGCAGCCTAGTACATGTGTACATTCTTGTGCCAGAGTGTCACACGGCGCAGGGTGGGCTGTTTGTAGTGCTGGAGCACACCCAGAAACGATGCATGCCCCCCTCCATACAGCCTTGACAGGTCCACCGCTGACATGTCTACCCCTGACCTGAATTTCCTGCTCTCTCCTTCCCACCTGCCTTGTCATGCCCCCCACTCATGACCGGCTGCTGCCATGCCTGGACTTTTCCCAGCCTTCACCGGCTCATCTGGCCCTTGTGCCCTTTCCCAAATGAGTAACCAGGGCTGCCTGGCCAGGTGAGAGGGCTCTGTGCCCTGGCTCATCACGTGGCCCCACAGCACATTTAGCACCATACACACCCCCACACAGCCCTCCCAGCCCTTAGCACTGTGTCCAGCTGGCACCAGGAAGGGTGGGCAGCAGGCACCAGTACAACCCCCCCAGCTCTCCCATGTCCCTATGCCTGCACCGGTGGTTCCCAACCAGTGTGCCCACCCCGTGGCTCCTTCCATCCCAGCAAGAGAGCAACAGTGTACTGTGGGTCTGGGCACAACACCAGGGGCTCTGAAGGTGGCACTGGCTGCAGCTGTCCACACCACACTCTGTAGTGTGCCCAGAGGGCCTTTCCCAGGCAAGCACCGTGGAGTCACTGTCCCCAGTACAGAAAGTGCCTCAAATGGCCCACGCCAGCGAGAGGGTGGGCATCATGCTCACAACCTCTTGGCTTTGAGCAGGTGCTAGCAGAAAGACCTGGAAACTGATCAAGGTAGGCAAAGTTGTGGGCATGCTGATGATGATGACAGGATGATGCCTACAGTGAGGTACTGCTGGCTGACCCAGACATACTCAGTACTGCTGGGCTCAGGGTCACTCTGCTCATGCATGTGCCAGGTGGGTAGAGTGAGGCACTGGGCAGCCTGGCTATGCTGCGGGGTTACTGGGGAGCAGAACCCCAGGCTCTGTGCCTGCTTGGGGCAGTGCAGACCAGTAATGGGCATGAAGGTGCTGAGCCACTGCTGGAGAGTCAGCACAGAGTGGAGGGAGCTGGAGGGACTCTCACTGCATGAAAGCACCCTCTCAGGCTCTGGCCCCATTCCCCTGGGACCCAGGGAGCTCCTGCCTCTTTAAGACCTGATTGAGACCATGCCTTTAAAATGGGCCTGGGCAGGGACCTCCTACCCTGTAGGAGGAGGCTGGCCAGGAGCAGGTGGGCTGAGTGAGCTGGTTCTCCCACCCCACTCCCCTAGCCCAGCACCTTTACAATCCCCTTAGCCAAGCTCTGTCTGGCTAGCTTTGCTCCTGGTCTGGGCTTTAGTCTGGAATTTGTACCCCTTTTTGCATACAGAATCCCCCCACTTTTCTGTTCCTGTGCCAAGCTGTAGCAGCTGGTGTGGTCATCCTGGTTTAACAGGAGCTGGCAGCACCCTGGGATCCTTTTGCTGGTGCCCACAATCAGCTCTGCCTCTCCAGTGGGGAGACGCATGACTGCGGGTTCTCCCTAATTCTTCTGCTGGCCAGCCCCACCTTGTCCCACTTACCTGCTCCCCCCCCCCCCCCCGCCAAACACACACTCACCTATCATGGCTATGCCCTACCCTTTCACCAGCCTCCTCCTCCTCCTTGTTGTGCCCCTTTCCCAGGCTGCAAACCAGTCCCCACTGCCCCTTGGCTCCCTGCCTGCTGTCCCCACCCTGCCCCTCCTGCAGGCCCTGCAAATGCGGGCTCCGGGCAGCCAAGGCTGGCAAGTGGGGCCAGCCAGCGGGCAGCCCCTGCGTTACATGCTGAATCTGTACCGGCGTGCTGCTGACCGCGAAGGCCGACCCCGCCGCAGCCGCAGCCTGGGCACCAACACCATCCGCCTGGTCCAGGCCAGTTCCCATGGGGGTCAGCCCTGGGCAGGTAAGCAGCCGGTGGGCACTAAGGATGGTATGGGGGCTTAGCAGAACTAGCAGGGTGGGCTTGAGCTCTGAAGGCAAGGTCTCTTGCCTGCTTCCTTTCCCCCTGTACCGTGTCCTGGCTGGCGTTGCTCTTGGCCATGGGATTCCACTTGGCAGGAGTCCAAGGCTCTGCCCCAGGGGTAAGATGGGCAAACGCATTGCTGGCCCTTGTGTGCCCTTCTCCCCTTCCCACCCTACCTGATGCTGTGCCAGGCTAGTGGTGTTGGTGCAGAGGATGGGAAATGTTACGGACTCTCATTGCCCTTCACCCCACTAGCAAGCCTTCTGTCTGCTGCAGCTTCTGCCTTGCACTGGGGCAGATGGCTGTCACAGGCTCCACTGTGCTGTGTGGGGCTGTGGCAGCACCATGGGAGAAAGGGGTGCTGCACAGTGCCTCCTGCACTATGCTAAGGGGGTACTGGTCACTGCTTCTCTGCAGGTCGCTGGTACTTGCAGGCCCTCACCTACCGCCTGGAGGGCCAGCCAGAGGCCGAGCACCTCCTCAGAGCCACTGTGGTCTACCTGCCCAGTCTGTCATTGGCCCATGGTCGCCTCCTCTGTGCTCTGGAGCTGGTGGCAGCCAGTGAGGCACCCAGGGTGCTGCTCAGCCCTACTGCCCGTCCCCGCCATGGCTGGGCCGAAGTTGACGTCACCCCTTACCTGGTGCTGGGGAACAGCAGTGTGGGGATCCTGGCACTGCGGCATGTCTGTGTGCGTGCTGGCCGAGCAGGAGGCCACGACGCCCCGGTGGCCCCTAGCCACCCTTTCCTCCTTCTCTACCTTAACGATACCCAGGCAGGGTTGGCACCTCCGGCAGCAGAGCCCCACCGACACCGGCGTGATACAGGGACATTGGCTCATGACCTGTCCAACTACCTGCGGGAGCAGGGAGGGGAGAAGAGTGACTGTTCCCTCCGCCCCTTCCCTGTCAGCTTTGCACAGCTGGGCTGGGACCACTGGATCATTGCTCCCCACCGCTACAACCCACGCTACTGCAAGGGCACCTGTCCCCACTTGCTCCGCTATGACTACCACGCGCCCAGCCATGCTGTGGTGCAGAGCTTTGTTCATCAGCTTGTGGATGCCAATGTGCCCCAGCCCTCCTGTGTTCCCTACCGTTACAGCCCCATCAGTGTCCTCATGATTGAGCCCAATGGAGGCATACTGTACAAGGAATACGAGAATATGATTGCAGAGTCCTGCACCTGCCGGTAATTCCCACTGTCCTGGCACATCACCCCTGGGCTGTGCCTCTTCCTGCAGATCTGGACTTTAGGGTTTATCTTGCTCTGCCTGGGGCTCACTCAGCTCATCTCCCCTCTCCATGCAGCACTGCTCAGTGGGGAGGTTTTACAATGACAGTTTTATGTAAATGGTGGATTTTTAAAGGCAGGAACCTGTGCTGGGGTGGTTGCCCCATGGCATCTGTCCTTCCTGCAGCCCCCATGGCTGCTGCCTGGTTTTGGTGGGCAGGGGGGCTTGGCCTGATGATCTCAGAGATGAGCTGTGTCCTTAAACTGGAGTGCGAAGCTCTTTGGAGGTGGCTGGGAGTCTCCTGGTAGAGGCAGGGCAGGGAGGGTGAGAAGTCCAGGTGTCTCTGTGCTTTGCATTTGACACATTGGTGGTGTCATGATCTGATGTGACCCTGCCTGTGGCATTCCTTCCCAACTCACATGCACCCCATCCCTGTCTAGTCTCAGCTGCAGAGGCATCTCACCAGGCTGAGAATTTCGGCTGGAGGGAGGAAGCCTCTCTCCTCCCCTGCAGTTCTGCTCTGGAAGGGCTATGACAAACTGGAGGGACCTGAGCTGCCATCTCTGCTTCTAGTGCTAGAGGCCAAGGCAGCTGCCTGTGCTGGGCTCTGCCTGCTGTTTCCTCTGACACACTTGTTCTTCAGCTCCTTGGCTTGCCCTCTAGCAGGGCTCAGGTCTCATCCTATCCCAGAGGTCAGACTCCCATCGCAGATGTCTCTCTGCCTTCTTGCACTCTTGCTGTCACACAGGCCTTGGGCTCTGCTGGGCTCCTGGCATGTTCCTGTTCCCAGAAGGGTCAGTCCCACTCTCAGCACCCCTGCTGCCTGACTTTCCTCTATTTATTGCTTGACTGTGAATAAATAAATTGATTGATTTTGCTAAAGACCATCTTGGCCTATTCTTGCACTCTCCCTGGGGTGCAGCAGGTGCCCCCTGGGACAGGCTGCCATAGGCTGTATCCCTGTGCAACTGCCCTTGTGCTTTCACTGGGTGGGGTGGATGCAGGGGTAAATCCCAGCGGGTTCAAGCAGGGCCTGTGAGAAGTGCCTCCCCTGGAGCATAGACCTGCCCTAGTGCAGATGGGACCAGGTGCGGCTGCAGGCAGCTGCCTCCATGGGGCTGGGAACAAGAGATGCCCCACATCCCTCTGTATGGGGCAAGTCCTAGGGAACCATGGAGGGGCAATGAGCCAGGTCTCCTGGGGCTGTCTGTCACCATGGCCAAGGCATTTTTCTGCCAGGGCTATTTTGGGTAGGTGTCTGCAAGCAAACCTGCCTGTTGCTGGATATGATGCCCTGTTTGCAGTGCTGGAGCAAAATTTCCATTCTTTGAGCATCAAGGCATAGGTGGCAGTCATCATCCTTGTCACCAGAGCTTGGGGGCACTGTCACCTGGGTGCTGTTTCTCCACAGTTCATGGCTCTTGCCAGGGTCTCCTCTTGCTTGGGGTCCAGCCTCATCTGTTATTGCTGGCCCAAGCTCCATGGGGAGGTTTCAGCACTTTAATTTTTCCTGTGTTTGCTGTTGGACAGGGTGCTGTCAACTCCAATCCTTCCCTTTCCTGCCAGTCTCAAAGTTTCTTTCCCATCCTGGAAGAGTGAGAAACCACAGAGCCCCAGGCTCCTCTTCTGCTCCTTGTCCCCAGTTAGCCACATCTTGGTCATGAGTGGGGAATGTCTTCTGCTTTTTGGAAGCTCACAGATCTGATCCCTATCAATCATTAAGCATGTGGTGTTGACTCATTCAGGCAAGTGATGATAGAAGGCATGGAGCTGGGCATGCTCCCAGCCCTGGACACCCCTGGATGCCACTTGGCCCCCACCTGCCCAAAGGGGTCCCCAGGATGAGGGGTGCTGTGGTCTCCAGGAGCCCACTGTGCCCAAGCGCTGCTGGTGCACATCTGTATGATGCACATGTGTCTGCCCGCACCTGTGCCTGCAGATGTATGCAGCGTATGCCTGCGTGTGTGTGCATGTGTATGATTGTGTATGTGCATGGGAACTGTGTGTGCTTGTGTGTGTGTGTGTGCTTATGGGTGATTGTATCTGTGGGTATGTACAGGTTTGCACACCTGTGGATGTACATAGGTGCGCGTGTGTGCACTTCTGTGTGCTATGGACACGTGGAAATGCAAAGGGTGTGTGCACAGCTGTCTACACCTGTGTGCACGTGGAGGTATGTGTGCACATGAATCTGCCTGCGCTTGTATTCCAGTGCAGGTAGGTGTGTGCACACCTGTATGTGTGCATGTGTGTGCATGTCCATGCCTTTATGTGCACGTGCACACCTATGGACGTGTCCATGCTTCTGTCCACATGCGTGTCTGTGTGTCTGTCCATGCACCTAGCATACGTCTGTGTGTCCATACAGACCCACACTGGTATGTGTATCCATCTGTGTGTCCGTCTGTGTGCCTGTACAGTCTCACACCAGTACGCGAACCCATCCGTGTGTCCCTGCAGTCCCACACCAGTCCGTGTGTCCGTTCCACACCGGCACACGTGCGTCCGCGCGTCCGTCCCTGTGTCCGTGCGTCTGTCTCTGTATCCATATATCCGTGTGTGTGTCCGTCCGTGTGTCTGTCCTTGTATCCGTGTGTCCGTCCTTGTAGCCGCGTATCCATACTCAGCGTCGCTCGGCCTTCGCCCGGCAGGCGGCGCCACACGCCGCCGCCCCCCCGCCCTCGGAGCCGCCATGGCGGCAGGTCCTGCCCACTCGGTAGTGAGCGCCCCGTGGACCGAGGCCGCCGACGGCGAGGAGCGCAGGGCAGCGCGGGTGGGGCGGCCGCTCAGGGGCTGCGGTGGTGCTCGGGTAGCGCCGTCGGCGGCAGCGACCCGGCTGCGCCGCGGGGCGGAGCGGGGAGGGGAGGGGCGGAGCGGGGAGGAGAGGGGCGGAGCGGGGAGGAGAGGGGCGGAGCGGGGCGGGGGCTCTGACAGGACCCGTGCCGTCCCGCCAGTGCCAGTGCTGGTCCCGGTGCTGCTGCCGCTGTCATGAGGAGCCGGAGCAACTCGGGCGTGCGTCTGGACGGCTACGGGCGCCTGGTGCAGCAGACCATCCTCCGCCACCAGGTGCGGACCCTCCCCGGGAATGGGGAGCAGACCCGGGGCCCCGGCGCGCCCCGCCGGCCGCTGGGCCAGGGAGTTCCGTGGGAACGGTGTGTCCCCTCCGCAGGACGCGGTGACGGGGCTGCTCCCCGCCAGCGCCGAGCACCAGGACGCCTGGGTCCGGGACAACGTGTACAGCATCCTGGCGGTCTGGGGTCTTGGCCTGGCCTACCGCAAGAATGCCGACCGCGACGAGGACAAGGCTAAGGCCTACGAGCTGGAGCAGGTAGGAGGGAGCAGGAGCCGCGGGCGGGCCTGGTGTCACCCGGGGACTGCCGTCACCCGATCTGGTCAGCCTTTGGCACAGCTGGGCCGGGGGCCCAAAGGCAGTGCAGTGAGGGCGAGGACACGGCTGTCCCCCGACGTGGGAGGCAATAGGAATGGATGTCAGAGCCTGCTCTTCCCAGACCACACTGGAGCCCAACCAGAGGGTCTAGACCTCTGGCTCTGGGGTCATCTGGGGCCACAGCCCTTCTCTCAAGGGCTGGGGCACCATGTCCTGCAGCCGTGTCCTCTGTCCCGCTGCATAGCATGGCGACCTGGCCTTGCTGGCAGACTAAGAAATCTTCCATCTGCTGTCTCCCAGGGGCTGTGAAAATGTGAGCAGGGGCTCTGATTACAGATGCTGAGCCCCACAAAGGTCAGCGGCCAGCTGATCCTGAGTCAGGGCTTCTCCTGGAGATTAACGAACCTGTTTTCCTTGTTCCTGCAGAGCGTGGTGAAGCTGATGCGGGGGCTGCTCCAGTGCATGATGAGACAGGTAGGGGCTGGGGAGCACCTCTGAGTGTCAAGTGGTCTCCTTAAAGCCCAGCTATGCCACAGAGTCCTAGCTGTGCCAGCCCTCCCCAGCCTTCCCTGATGAGCAGAGGGAAGGCTCCCTTCCGGCAAGTCTTGAAATAAGTTCTGAGTGAGCATCTGTCCTGGGTGTGATTGAAGTTCGAGAGCTGTGGGCTGGTGGCCAATGGAGCCTTTGCCAGCTGCTCCCTGTCTCTTGGTCTGGCAGGCGCTAGGACTCTGCAGCTCTCGTCCCTGAGGGCATTTGGGGTAACCCTTTTCTCTCTGCATGGTGCAGCTGTGGCAGTGGGCCCTCCACTGCTGCAGTCCTGTGCCGCAGTGGCATGTGAGCCTGCACTCATTGCCTTGATGCACAGAGGGGCTCCGCCGAGGGGTTGTGGAATTTCTGCCCTGCCAGGCACGACTCCATGTGCTCCGCTCATGGCATGGAGCAGCCCTTGGCTCCGGAGCTGTCAGACCTCTCTGGAGGCAGGGTTCGATGAATGCCTGCGTCTCTTTGCCCTTCTCAAGGTGGACAAAGTAGAGGCCTTCAAGTACAGTCAGAGCACCAGGGACTGCCTGCATGCCAAGTATAACACCCACACCTGTGCCACTGTGGTAGGAGACCACGAATGGGGTCACCTACAGATGGATGCCACCTCCCTCTACCTCCTCATGCTTGCTCAAATGACGGCCTCAGGTAATGCTGGGGGCTGCCGTTGCAGCTTTGAGCGTGCTGGTCTTCAGGTTCACCAGAGTCTCAGTTTGGGTGCAGCTTCCTGGGTGCCAAGCTGCTGTAATGGCTTCCCTGATCCCCACTATTTTCTAATGCTCACAGTACCTGAGGTGGGTTTGGGCCCCTTGATGTTGGTCTCTCCAAAAGCCCCTGTTTGTCTGAAGCCCCAGTGCTGCCGTAAGGGGTGGGAGTGGAGATGGGGTCAGCTAGGACATGGCTCCCATTGGGCAGGCATGCAGTGGGGAGGAGTCGTCCCTGGGTTCCTGCAGCCGCATCCTGGGTGCTCTTGTGGGCTTGGAGTGGCTAATGTGAATTCTTCCCTGTGCTTCAGGCCTCCACATAATTCACAGCTTGGATGAAGTCAACTTTATCCAGAATCTCGTGTTCTACATTGAAGCTGCCTACAAAACTGCGGTGCGTAGCATGTGCTGGGGAAGGGGGGTGTGCTCCAGTGGTGGAGATACTGGACTAGTGTCTAGGAACAGCTGTGGGTTCCCCCTGAGCCACACCAGCACCTTCTGGAAGCACCATGGATGGGTGGGATTCAAAGGCTTGTTGGGTGTGTTCTGAAACAGTGCCTGGTTCACAGGACTTTGGCATATGGGAGCGTGGGGACAAGACGAACCAGGGCATCACCGAGTTGAATGCCAGTTCTGTCGGCATGGCCAAGGTGAGCTGGGAAGAAGTGCTGGCTGTCGGGGTGAGGAGCACCAGTGGCCCTGAGCTGCTTTTCGACAGGGCAGGCTGGGCATATTGAACTGCTGAGGCTCAATGCCCTATGCAGTGATAGGTTGCTGGGGAGCAAGACTCTTCTCCTTGTATACTGGGATAAAACTGTGCCCTTCTAGCCTGAGTTTTGCCTGAACTGAGAGTGAAAGGTTCATCGGGGGTGTGTGGTAGAAATGCCCCAGGCCCTTTTGATGTCTGGAGATGTGGTCCCGTTTTGACCAGAGATGTTCTGCAGCCACAGCAGGATTCAAATTCTTTTAAATTTGGGCAGTGCTTTACACACAGCAACTAGCATGGAATGAGAGCTCTTACAGATGAGCAGCATGGTGAAGGACGTGCCTCTTTGGGTCTCACCCTGCTTGCAGGCTGCCCTGGAGGCACTGGATGAGCTGGATCTCTTTGGAGCCAAGGGAGGCCCACAGTCAGTGATACGGGTGCTGTCAGATGAGGTGCAGCACTGCCAGGTGAGACCCACCCAGGCGCTACACTGTTGCAAGAGGAACTGTGATCTGCTGGGTTTGCGGTGTGAATGATGCCTGGCCTGACAGCCTAACAACCTTTCCTTCCCCTTTGCCCAGTCCATCCTCCACTCAATGCTGCCCAGGGCCTCCACATCCAAGGAGGTGGATGCCAGTGTGCTCTCTGTCATCTCCTACCCGGCATTTGCTGTGGAGGACAGCGAGCTGGTGGAAATCACCAAGCAGGAGATTATCACCAAGCTGCAGGTGAGCATCTCTGCCCTTGTCTCACTATTCTCAGGAGACAGCTGCAGTCCAGACTGTTGTAGCCCTTTTCTTTCCAAAAACATGTACAGTGGGGGGTTGCTGGGGCATGTCCTCTCCCAGTCTCCATGACCTGTGGCAGGGCTGTGCAAAGAAGCAGCCCTGTGTGCTGTGGCCCCGGGCTGTGATTGTGGTACCTGAGCGCTGGGTGAGCAAGGGGTGTTTGGCTGAAGGAAGCACCCTGCCCCTGCTTCTGCATTGAAGGTACGAGATATTTCACACTGTGCCTCCTGCTCAGCAAATCTTTCCCTCCCTTCCAGGGGCGCTATGGCTGCTGCCGCTTCCTCCGGGATGGATACAGGACTCCCAAAGAGGTGAGTGTCCTCAGCCCTGCTGCCTGGCAGAACTTGACTGCCAAGCAGCAGCCCGCCTGGATGCAGCACAAAGGCTGTGTTGGGGAGCCTTGGGAATGCAAGACCACTGAGTAGCCCCAGGCAGTGTCATGGGTCTGGGCAAGGCTTCCCAAAATGCCAGAGCTCTTTGCAGAGGTGGTACGTCCCACCCACACCCACAGCAGGTGGCCAGAGGCTGGCTCTGCCTGCATCCTGAAACTCAGTGGGGTGTCTTTCTTAGGCTGGGAGAAGGTGGGACCAGTGCCCAGCATGGGAGCCCTGCTGAGGTGGGCTCTCCCAGGGCTGCACCTGAGCGAGGGCTGGAGGCCTGGGGAGGTTACTGTGCAGAGCCGTAACCCAACGGCCTCATCTTCAGCAGCTCTGGAAGTCACAAAGCTGCATCTGTCTCTCCTAGACCAGCAGTCAGCTTGGGTACTGCCAGAATGGCCCTGGGAGCAAGTGGAGAGTTTGCTGCTTTGGGGAGAGAAAAAAGGAAAATTTTATAAGCAACAGTCTCATTTGATAACCACTGAACTAGGAAATGATACTCAGAGGCTCTTAAGTCATCACCAGCTGTGCCTCTGCAAACCTGCCCATAATAGGCAGCATGTGTGGCTGCCCCCCCTTCAGAGCCAGAGAGAAGCAGCAGCATCTCCAGTCCAGTGTTGACAGCGCTTGTGAGCTTTGGCAGCATGCAGAGTTGTGGATTACTTACTTCTGGGGAGCTGTGAGTCACGGAAAGGGCAGCGGTGCCTGCAGAGGCATGCAGCTAGCTGGAGTCAGGTGGGATTTTGGAAGCTTATGGCTGGAGTGCAGGTAGAAGACATCTGCTCCTTCTGTTCTTTCTGCCTGAATAGTCTGCTAAGGCCAGCGCTCTCCCTTCTCTGCAGCAGACAGAGCAGTTAGCAGGGAGGGTCGAGGAAAGGGCACTACACCACACAGAGCTGAGACGGGAGGACTCTGCGCAGGCAGCTCTTCATGCTGACAACTTCCCTTGTGTCGGGCTCACAGTGGCACCACATGGCAGGAGGGCCCTGGAGGGACCTCTCTGGCCCTGTGTGACCAGCCCAAGCCCTCTCACCTGGCTGGGCCAGCTTGATGATGCTGGAGGAGACAGATGCTGAGGGGCTCAGGCAGAGCAGGCAAGGCAAAGGGGACCCAGCATGGCACGGGGGATGTCGTGCTGTTGCTGTACAACAGCACAACATCTGGGCAGTTCTGGGGGCTCTGGGGTGCTCTCCTGGGGACCAGGTAGACCCCAGGAAGGGTAAGTCTCTCCATCATCAGTGCAGGGGGCTCGGTAGCGGGTAGTCCAATGGAGAAAACAGAAGCTGCAGGTGAAAATGCTTCCCAGCTCTGTCTTGGCCATCTGCAGAGGAGGGCTGGGAGGACATCTGAGGCTGGGGTCTCAGGAGGAGGAGAAGCCCTGTCAGTTTGAGGGGATCCTGTTATGTACCACCTGCCTTGATGTCACTTACAGGACCCCAAACGCCTCTACTATGAACCTGCAGAGCTGAAGCTGTTTGAGAACATTGAGTGTGAGTGGCCTCTCTTCTGGGCATACTTGATGATTGACGGGATTTTCAGTGGAAACATGGAGCAGGTAAGAGAGGCAGGACCTACTGGGCTGGTGGAAAAAAGTCCCTGGCAGGAGAAGTGTGCAGGGGAAGGACGCAGGGAGCCATGACCAGCGGCAGATTCCCTCTCCTCTCTTCTCAGGTGCAGGAGTACCGGGAAGCCCTTGAGGGGGTTCTCATCAAGGGGAAGAATGGGGTACACCTGCTGCCAGAGCTGTACAGTGTCCCACCGGATAAGGTGAGTGATCCTGAGCTATAGTGGGAAGCAGGAGTGTCTTACAGAATCACAGGATATTCTGAGTTGGAAGGGACCCACAAGGATCATGAAAGTCCAACTGCTGAAACTCCTGGTCTCATTACCAGATAATTAAGTTTCAAGTGCTTATTAAGCCAAATTGTTAGTGAAGGGGCAAATGTAATGCATGGAAGCCTCATGTATAAAAAGGATGGCTTGGAGCTGTTATGAAACCATGTTGGATAAAAATTGGGGTTTTTTCTCCCAAAGCATTTCTTACTCCCATACACAAGAGTTCTTTGCTCATAGTCTGCTTGCTTGGAGACTGAGTGCTCCAAGAGCTCAGGACAAGCAGACCTGGGCTGAGCAGGTGGTGCTGAGCTCCTGTTCAGTGGTGAGGGGGATTTGTGTGGGCCTGGGCTAAGAGCAGTGGCCTCCTGATGCCCAGGTCATCCAGGGGAGATATGCTCCTCACCAGTATCAGAAAGCATCTCTGGGAGCTCCTGGGGCATGTCAGTCCTTCTAGTGGGATGGCCTGAGCTGGGAAACCAAACATGGTCTGAGCAGCTGATCTGTTGTCTGACACGGATGCCTGGGGCAGACATAAGAAGAGAGGAGGAATGTAACCAGGCTCTTTTGTACCCTCTGTGACAAATGCTGTTGTGGGGCCTTGTTTTAAGCCTTGAACTGCTGGACTTCAAGATGCAGTGAGGATGCTTCCTTCAGCATCCTGTGTTTGTGGATCCCTTCTTGACCTCCTGGCTTGTCTTCCAGGTGGATGAGGAATACAGGAACCCACACACTGTGGACAGGATACCCATGGGCAAGCTGCCACACATGTGGGGACAGTCCCTCTACATCCTGGGTTGTCTGATGGCCGAGGTAGGGTCACCCTGAGTGCTGGGGAGGGCTGTGGGACCAGGTCCTGAGCTGTGAAGGTGCAAATGCTGCCACCCACCACAGGGAAGTCCCCCAGGACCTCTTAAAGGTGGGTTGTCCATAGGCATCACCCATTCTACCCTGCCCATAAAATGTTAATCTCTTTATACCTTTTTTTCCACAGGGGTTTCTAGCTCCTGGTGAAATAGATCCCCTCAACCGCCGTTTCGCGACTGTCCCTAAACCTGATGTGGTGGTCCAAGGTGAGGGAAAGGAACCAGTCCCAAACCCCTGAGCCTGGCAGGTGGGGGGACTCTGGCTGTGCAGAATTCACAGAGGTGGGTCTGGGATGGCTCTGCTTACTGGGTTGCTGCCAATACAGCCCAGTCTTGGCCCTGGCAAGGTGGGTGGAAGATGGGGTGCAAGTCCTTCCATTTCATTCTGTGTTGACCCACAGAACTATCACCTGCTGCAGCCTCCTCTGCAGAGAGGTTGAAAACTGTCTTCCTGCCACTTGGTGGGGAAGACTTGTGTGTATAGAGTGTTAGGAGGGGCAAGGCAGACTTCTGCAGTGGGAACTGGTTCCCAAGGGACCCCAGATAGCTTCCTCTCTGTGGGGTGGTGCCTTGTATGTGTCCCCAGAGGCATGGGGCAGTGCTGTCACACCCTTGTGCCTCTGTTGCACTGAGACTGTCTTCCGTCCACAGTGTGTATCCTGGCCGAAACAGAGGGGATCAAGGCAATCCTGCAGAAGGAGGGCGTTGACGTGGAGACTGTGGCGGACGTCTACCCCATCAGAGTGCAGCCTGCTCGCATCCTCAGTCACATCTATGCCCGGCTGGGTGAGCTGGGCTCCCTGCTCCTGCAGCAAAAGGGGTGCAGAAGTGTCTGTCCCATCCCCGGCACTCCTGCTCATAGACACTCGTGTCCTGCTCTCTGCCTGGCTGATGAGGATTCTGCTGCCCATTTCTAGGCCTGATAAAGCCACTCATGCCCAAGGGGAACAAGGTGGCAGACAGTGCTGTTCAGTGTGATTCTGACAGAGATAGACCTTTGGCTCGCAGTTGCACAGTCACCCCAGGGACAGACAGAGACTCTGATCCCTTTGGGTTGAACCTGGTGTGGGCAGGAGTTGTCTTCTGTTCCTGTATTCAGATCTGGGTGGGGGAGGCCAGCCAGACCCCAGGAAGGGTCCCCTGGCCATCCCTGGCAAAGAGAGCCTGGAGCTCAGGCAGTATGGCTGTTGCTGGGGAGCAGGCAGGCAGGGCTGAGTGTGAAGGGAGGGTGTGCTCACCTCTGCATGCTTGCTCCTTGATGCTGCAACCTCTCGGGCATGGGGTTTGTTATGCAGGAGCCAGAGATTTAGCCTGGGCCAGAGGAGACACCTGATCTGCTGTGATTTAATTTGGCAGCTAATTTAGGCCACCAAAAGGCCAAGTGTGACATGGGCAGGGGGAGCAGCCTGGTAGCTGCCAGAGCTGACGAACAAGGGGTGATGCTGTTGCTGCACCATCCTGGGCTCTGGGAGTAATTCAGGAGCAATCGGAATGCTGATAGAGCTGTCAACTTAGGGGGGCCAGCCCTATGCAGAGCGGCACCCCTAGCCCTGCTCCAGCTTCTGACATACCCAAAGACCAGGAGGTGTGACATTGCAGAAGTCAGGACAGGCTGTGTATCGCTGTTTCAGCATGTCTCTACCCCTCTGGGCAGGTCTGGGGACAGAGAATTACTGTCCCTTAGAGCTGTACCAGCTTGACACAGGGTTCTGGAGTATCCCAACCATAAACCAGCATTTCCCTGCTGGTTGGTAGCAAGAGGCCTGGCACTACTTGCTGCTGCAGCCCCTTTCATGAGAAGGCTTGTACTAAAAACTCCTCTTCCTGCCCTCCCAGGCCGCAACAAGCAGATGTGCCTTACTGGACGGCCCTACCGGCATATGGGTGTCCTTGGGACCTCCAAGCTCTACAAAATCAGGAAGAGCATCTTTACCTTTACCCCACAGGTGGGTGACATTGCACAGGCTCATTCCCAGCTATTCTGTGATATGAAACTGGGCAGGATGTTTCTTCAGTGGCTGGGTACTTGAGTTATTCTAAGGTGTGACCCAGCACTCTTGGAACAGCCTGAGACTGTGGAGTAGTCCAACTCTGTGGCATGAGGCAGCACAGTTGGTGGTCCTGGCTGTGTGGATATTGCACCAGTGTGAGCCTTCTAATGATCAGTATTGGATGAAAATCTCTTCTCACCCTGACAAGGACACCAGGACGAGGCTGATGGCAGGCCAGGCACATGTGTCTAGGGGACGAGCAGTGTTGCAAGCCTAGAACTATGGGGAGTGCATGTTTGCTTGGAACAGGCACAACATGGACTGGCTGTGTGGGGCCTGGATGCTGCTGCTGCTGAGCTGTGGCATTAGTTACCTCCTCATAGCTGTTAGTGGCTAGTAGCTGCCCTGGGGGTTGAGGGTTCCTTGCTAGGCTGTACTAGCACCTGCCAAGTAAGGTGGGATGAGCCGTCAGTGCAAAGGAGCTGCCCTTGGGGTGCATAGTGTGGCCAGCTTGACTGTGTGCCTGTGGGAAGACATGGGTGGCACCATAAGAACCTGGTGACTGCATGAAGGGCCAATCATGTCTCCTGTTCTCACAGTTCATAGACCAGCAGCAGTTCTACCTGGCTCTTGACAACAAGATGATTGTGGAGATGCTGAGGACGGATCTCTCATACCTCTGCAGCCGCTGGAGGATGACTGGGCGACCAACCATCATCTTCCCAATCTCCCACACCATGCTCGGTATAGATACTCCAGCCTCGCAAGGCATTTGGTTAGAGCAGCCCTGGGAAATAGCTCTGCAGGAGGAAAGGAGTGGGCAGATGTGTGACCATCTCAGTAATGGGGACATGGTGAGGCTGGAGCAGCTAGTAGTGTCCTGTGAAGAGCTTACTGCTCAGAGGAGCCACGCTGAGTGGGCAGCTGGCCTGGCAGCTAACAGGGTTGCCTGTCAGGCACTAGTGCCTGCAGCTCAAGGGCTGTTTGCTGGCACAAATTGAATTGAATTGAGTACAATTCAGGCTCCAGACAAATAGGCTTGTGGGAAGGCCTTTTGGGAGCAAGACCAAAAAAGCAATTTGTGTGTAGAAGTGTTCTTGGTGCTCTTTCTGCATCTTGACTCTTCCCTAAGACTGAGCACCTGCTAAAGGCTTTCCTAGTCAACAGAGAGGGGAAAACAGTAAACCAGAAGAAGCAAAGGCACAGAGCAGAACTGGCTCGCCTGCAGCAGCTCACGGCTTTCCTGTGAGCCTGGTGCAGGGAGGTGACTGTTCTGCTTCAAGGCCTTTCTGTTTTTCCTTCTGTATTTGAAATCCTCTTCATTTCTCAAGCATGCCTTTTGCTGTGGTGCCTCTTGCCCTCAACAGCAGCCCACTCCTCTGCTGCCTCATGTGAAAGGCAGAGACCGAGCAGGGGGCTCTTAGGTGCTGCTGTCTGGTACCGTCAGCTTCAGCCCAAGGTGAAGCCTGGAGTGCATCCTGGCCTGGTTTTCCTTGAATCCAGCCTGGGCAGTCCAGAATTTCCCTTTTTGGGTAGTGCTCTTGGTACCACAGTCTGACCGTGTACCCCAGAGTAAAGGTCTGGCCATGGTGCTTTGGGTGTCTGAATGCCCACCCGGTCCTGGGTTACTTTCTGGGAGCGAGTTTGAGCATGAGAGCCTGACTGCCTGTGCCTCTTCCACACAGACGAAACCAGCAGCAGTGTGCACCCCACGGTGCTGGCGATGCTGCAGAAGCTGCAGGATGGGTATTTCGGTGGCGCAAGGTGAGTGCAGCTTCCTGCAGTGCAGGAGGGCAAGGGCTAATGGCCTCCAAGAGCCTGGTTAGGAGGATACCTGCTAGGCAGAGCATAGGCTGTGGGGGAGCAAGCTGGGGAGGATACACTGAGGTGTGCTAGGCTATCAGTGTGCCCTGGGGCTATGATCCCAACAGAGGAGATGAAAGAGAGGACATAGCTCTTCATGTCTTCAAACTCGTGGCTGCAGGATTCCTCTAATAGCTTTTGGGCAGCCCCTCCATGCCCACCCATAGCTGAAAGAGTTGCAGACAGCTAACGTAGACGTGTGTGTATGTTCCTGGCGAACATGTCTCTCCCCATCAAAGGACCTATAAAGCCAAGGGTATCGCCTCCCCTTTCCTCTCCATGTGACGTCCCTATCTCTTTGCCCAGAATTCAGACTGGTAAATTGTCGGAGTTCCTGACAACGTCGTGCCGAACGCACCTCAGTTTTATGGACCCTGGGCCAGAGGGTAAGGTCTTTGCCAAGAGTTACAGGCTCAGCAGTGACAGCTTTGAGAAGCTAGACACCGAGGAATGGCTGCATGGCTTGCAGGTAGCAGAGGATGGTAAGGGAGAACAGGCCAGTCACTGCTTTGGGGTGGCAAATGCCTAACTCACCCTTACACCCATAACACCCAACCTCCCTGCCAGCATCCACCGCTGTGTTCTTCATATGCTTGGGTTTTCACCCTGTTCCCATCTGACCCTCTGTCAGCCTTGTCTGGAATAAGCGGCTCTGGCCTTCATAAGCTGCTGTGTGGAGAAGAGATAAAGGGTTGGCATCCTGCCTCCGCTTGGGAGATGTGGCTGAGGCTCTTTGATGCAGAAATGGCGGTGCAGAAGGTGATAGCACAGTGACCAAGGTGGTGGGGAAGAGCGACCATGTCCGTAATTAATCTGTTTTTTTCCCAAAGCCTTTGCCCCTCCCCTGGGCAGAGCTGCTCCAGTGAGTGCCAAATTGAAGCCTTACTGCTCTGTAGAGAGTACCTGAGAATGCCTTGGCCATCACAGCATGAGGGACCCCACCTTGTGCTGGGACCATGGCAGGATACAAGTTTTGCTGTCCCCTGTGCAAGCAGGGCTGGGAACATCTCCTGTGTGACCTAGCACTGGTCATCATCAGCCTTCCCACTATCTGTTTTACCTCTGCAGCTCCTGCAGCCAGTGTCTGCACTGCTGGAACTCTGAATGTTCATTTTTCTTGCCCTTCTCTCACTTTGCCTACAGCCTCCTTACAGGCTGCATCAGGGTTTGTCCAAGGTGTCTGCTTTGCCTCCCAGCTCCAGTGAGAGGATCTGCCTGACCTTTCAACAGCATCTCAAAGATGCTGCATTTAAAGGTTTTCCTGTGGTCAGATGCTGCACCCAGGCAGGTGAATGTTGTCAAGGGTGGTGCTTAGAGGATTTTCCCAGCCTAGCCTTCAGGCACTGGCATGAGGCATTCTCTCGAGGGGTGGAAAGGGGATGCCATGCTGCTTCAGGTGCAGTCTGCAGCTCACCTCCTGGGGCCAACACACCTCTGAGTTTGCCAGCTGGAGAGCAGCATAGCTTTGCCCTGGCCCACTGTAAGTGCATTGACAGATCTGTGTTTTATCTGGGGCAATTCCCCCCCCAGGGGCATCCCCTCATTTTGACCTCCTGACTGAGCAGAGACCTGGCCTTTGAGCACCCTCTTCCATGCTGCTGTTAGCACATGGTGCCTCTGGTGCTCCTGATGCGGTGTTGGGAGCTGCTTGAAGCTGGGCAAAGAGCAAGACAGGAATCATAACTCTTCCTGTAACTCCTACTTAGAAATAACTGTTGCAAAACTCACTTTGCCTTGCTCCCTTGCTGGAGTCCTGCTTGGAGGATGCCCTTGCTGTGCTGGGGTGCTTGTAAGTAGTCTCTGCTTCAACAGGCTGCCCCTGGCTGTACCTCCCCATTTCTTCCCTGGAGGGACGTGAGTGAGGGTTTTCCCACAGGGTTTGAGTGGGACACTCCTATCGTTGCACAAGCTTGGATCAGACACATGCTGCAGACCTGTTGCTTCCTTTGTCAAGGGGGGGCTCCTCAGAGGGAGCCCCAGTTTGGGGCAGGCAGCGTCCCAGGCAGGAGTCGTGCAGGAACAGGGGTGCTTTGTGTGCCTGGCTGCTGGCACTGTTTGTTAGTCCACCTGGCTGCCAGCACTGGCCCTACATTGTCACTTCATGCAGCCAGCAAAGCTTTGTCTCTGCTGAGGCACAGCTGGGAGCTCTCCAGGCCTTTGGGTGTCACGACTCAAAGTGGCTGAACCCCTGCTCTGCTGCCTTCCCTTCCAGAGGACACCTACGATGAGGTTACTCAGTACCTGGATCGCCTGCTGCAGCACACAACTCCCCAGTCAAACCTTCCTCCCACCACCCAGCAGGGAGGGCTGAGCCGCTTCAGGGCTGCTGTCCACACCACCCGTGACCTCATGTCCCTGGCATCCAAGGCCAAGGACCTGCATGTCCAGAGTGAGTAACTCCAGCACCCTCCACACCTTCTCTTGAGCCCAGGGGTGAGGTTGAAGTGCTTTGGGAGCTTTCACAGCTGTATGATGCTGGGGTTCCCATGGATTGCAGAGGAACTAAGCCTTTACCTTGGCAAAGGCACAGTATGTCCGTCACGTTAGTCCGGGCCATGGAGTATCTGGGAGCTGGTGCCTGTGCAGCCCCATGGAAACTCAATAAAGGATGGCAGCTCCCTGCAGTGTTCGCCTGAACGGGTAGACAGGGGCTGCTTCTCCCATAGCCGCCTTCTCTGCAAGGACTGCTGGGGGAGCAGTGTCAGAGTGTATGAGGTAGTTTGGGGCACAGTAGTGGTGATTGGGGCTGGACAGGTCTCTGCCAACCTTTGGTTTTTTTTAGATGTTGGGATGTATGTCCCCAGCAGGATCTTCCAGGCATCCCAGCAATCCGTCAAGCTGCTGAGTTCACCCCACCAGCATGACTTGGATGGCAAGGTGAGCTCTGTCTCTCCCAGACTGAGCTATCCTTTCAGCTAGAGCCAGTGTCCTTGCAGGACTGCGAGGGGAAGGCTTGTTGTTTGATGAGGGGGAATATGCATGGGTCCTTTTGGTGCCGGGTGCTGGTGGTGCTCATCAGCAGCACGGGTCTCCCTTCCCCCAGAGCCATGCACTCTATACAGAGATGAACTTGCCCCGTGATGAGGATGGCAACGTGGACTGCAAGGCCCTGGTGGACCAGCTGCGCATCTGCCCCACGCTGCAGGAGCAAGCAGACATCCTTTACATGCTCCACATCCTCAAGTAGGATGAGCTCTGTGTCCTGAGGGCTCACTGTACATAGAGGGGTTTGGCACAGCCCACAGGGCCTGCCACGGAGCTGCAACAGGCAAATTGATGAATATAACCCAGCACGTCCTTCACCTTCACAGGGGACCTGAGTGGCACACGGGGCTTGATAGTGAGCCTGGCCCCACCGTCAAGGAGCTCCTTACTGAGCTATATGTGCGGGTGGGGGAGACACGCCAGTGGACCCTGATCCGCTACATCTCTGGCATCCTCAAGAAGAAGGTCGAAGCTCTGGATGAGGTAACAGCTTTACAGCCAGCCTCTAGCAGGCTGAGGTCTGTCAGAGAGGAGGCAGCAGAGTGAGCAGGTGAACCATGACTGCATCAGCTCTGTCTCCCTCTGCCTTGTGCTGAGCCCCCATACCCTCAGCTGTTGACAGTGGCTGCCTTTCTGTCCCCAGGCCTGTACTGACCTTCTGTCTCACCAGAAACACTTGACGGTCGGGCTGCCCCCAGAGCCACGTGAGAAGACAATCTCCACGTGAGTGTAGCACCTCTCCCTCCCCAAGCGTGCTGGGCTGGGTCTGGATGTGAGCCTGCTGCTTTGTGGTCCGTGGACAGGAGTGGCCCTGGGTGGCTGTCCCCAGCCTGTATCTCTCCTCTTGGGGCTGTACAGACTGGGGGTATGCAGGGTTTGCTCTGCTGCCTCTCACCTGCTCTGCTGTTTGTTCACGCCCCAGCCCAATCCCCTACGAGGAACTCGTTCGCCTTATTGATGAAGCCAGTGAGAAGAACCTCAGTGTGTCCATCCTCACCCAGGTGAAGGGCCAGGTTGTCAGGGGAC
Organism: Lycocorax pyrrhopterus obiensis; assembly: GCA_014706295.1. Taxonomy (NCBI): domain Eukaryota; kingdom Metazoa; phylum Chordata; class Aves; order Passeriformes; family Paradisaeidae; genus Lycocorax; species Lycocorax pyrrhopterus. The sequence goes on from JACSVZ010000005.1 coordinate 12,188,796, forward strand.
CCCACAGCTGGGTGTCTGCCCTGGTGAGCAGCAGTGGGGTGATCTGCCTCTGCCTCTCCAGGAGATCATGGTGTACTTGGCCATGTACATACGCACACAGCCTGCACTGTTCGCTGAGATGTTCCGCATCCGCATCGGGCTCATCATCCAGGTGATGGCAACAGAGCTGGCACACTCCCTGCATTGTTCAGGTACATGTGGCAGGGACAGTACCCTAGCTGGGGTAGGTGCTGTGTTGCTTTGGGCTCTGTCAGCCAGAAAGGAGTACTGTTAAAAGTGGGCGGCTCAGGCTAGGACAAGACCCTGCGTGGTAGTGCCAGTGTCTGCAGCTGGACCTGGTCTTGAGCAGCACAAGCAAGTGATTGCACTGCAGTCTCCATCCCAGCGTGTGTCGGGCTGGCATGGGGAAGAGTCTGTGTTGTAGGCAACACCTGGAGCTAGTGTATGTCCTTGCCAGATGAGCTCCTGTACCAGCGCTCCCCCTGCTCACAGAATGGCATGCAGGGTAGAAGTATCCTAGGAGGACTGTGAGGCAGGCTACAAAATCACAGTTCTGTTCTCTCCAGCTAGAGAAGCCACAGAGAACCTGATGAATCTCAGCCCATCAGACATGAAGAGCCTCCTCTACCACATCCTCTCTGGCAAGGAGTTTGGGGTGGAAAGGAGTGGTGAGTATTGCAGTAGAGAGCATCTCGGGGCAAAGCTTGAGTGCAGAGCATGGCCAGATCTACATGTTCCTACCTGTGAGGGGTGTCCCTGTTCTCCCCCATGTTCAGCACAGATGCTTCAGTACTGGAGGGGTCCAGCAGGAAGCTCTGCTCTTCATAAGAATAGTGCTGAGTGATTTCTGGGGTCAAGCCCGAATCTCATGGCTATTTGAGCTTTGCTTAGTTTGGCACTTGACCTGGTTGGGTCTGAACTGAAGCAGTTCTGTTCTGCGTTTGTGGGTCTCTGATGCTATCATGTTAGAGGGCAAGGACGTGCAGAGGTACCAGTGCCTGGGCAGCGATGAGGGATGGCCATGCCTTGAGTGATGTTGCCCACTCCAGACCTCTCTTCCCCTCCAGTGCGTTCAGTGGACTCGTCGCTCACTACTGCTGTCTCCATCTGTGACATGGAAGCTGTTGGGACCACCAGGCCTGAGCGCACTGGCCTCATCAGGCTGAAAAGTGAAATCAAACAGGTGAAGCCACTCACGACAGGTCTTGTGGGTGAAAACCAGCTACAAACGAGGCAGAACTGATGGAAGAGTGGGAGACACAGATGCTTCCAGGAGCTAATTTTATCTCCAGTCCTGCCCTGAGGGGAAAATTGGGGTGAACCTGGTAGTGGGTGGCGGTTGCTCTGGCAGTTCAGGGGGAGCACAGGGGTGCTTGAGAAGGTGCAGGGGTGGGGAGGACCATGTGGTGTCCCAGGTGTGGCTAGTGTCTTGGTGGGCATCTTCCAACAGCAGAACCTTCATTTCCTTCTTCTCTTGCAGCAATTGGATAAACGTAGGCAGTCTCTGCCTGGGAGTAAGGTGAAGCCCTCCTGGTCCTGCAGCCTCAGCTTTTGCCCCTCATGCCATGCACCAGGGCAGCTTCCTTGCATGCTCAAGTCAATGAGCTTCCCTCAGCTGCTGCAGCAATGAGTTGGCTTCCCCTCTAAGCAGGCTCGAGGCTGCTGTATTCAGGATGGGGATGGAGGCTGGCTCCCTGGGAAGAGGTCAGCATGGCTTAACATGCTGTGGCAGCCCAGGGCTGCCCACTGCCCACAACCTTCAGGAGCTCCCCTTTGAGTGGGACCTGCTGTGTTTGGACTAGCAGGGAAGAAGGCTTCCCTAAGCTGTGGGCGTACTGCCATTACAGCCAGCTGGGAGCTGTGCTCCAGAGCCGCTGTGCTCAAATACATTCCATTATACCCACAAAATCTGCTGAGCAGGATGGCATGATGCTTCCAGTGCCATGACCAGTAGTGACTCTGCTGGACAGTTCACTGGATCCTGCCTGCAGCCTCCCCAGCTATCTCTTCTCTGGGGAAGGAAGTTTCTGGTCAGCTACAAATGGCAAGGACCTCCTCTTGTGCCTGGCATGTGTCCAGGAGGAGTCCTGAGCTCTAGAAGGTGTCTTGTTGTCCAAGAGACGGAGCTTGCAGGGGCCAGGCTGATGCAGCAGGTTTAGGGCCAACTTGCTGCAGTGTGAAACCTGACATCACAGAGGGTTGTCTCTGGGCAGTGACCTTGCTACTGGTCCTCCTGTCTGCTCGAGACTAAATCCTTGCCCGTACCAGCAGCCAGCAGAGCAGTAGCAGTCCTATTCCTGTGTGTAGGCCAGCACAAACCCACTGCTTCTGCAGCCCTGGCATGTGCAGCCCTCTGCAGCTTTCCTTTCAAAACTCCCCTCTCCAGCTCACCCTGGCCCTGGGATAACTTCCCTGTGACCTGACCCTGATCTGTGATGCTGCTGCTCTTGTTTGCTGTGACCGCTGCCCTGCTCTGGCATGGTCTCATTTCCATCTCTCCCTTTCTCCTTCAGCCCCTCAGTTTGCAGTCCGGGGACACCGACCTCAAGTTCTCTCTGGTAACCTCTGTTTGTTGGCGGCACACGTGGGGTCTGTCGTGTTTGTGGCTGCAGGAAGGAGCTGTGCTCTGTGGGGTGCTGCAGGGAGCTGGGGCTGTAAGGTGGGCTTTGCTGGGGGTGGGGGACGGTAGCTTTGTCTTGGGAATGAGGCTGGAGAACTACAAACTCTTGAGCAGCAGCAGGCTGCATTCCTGAGGGATATTAAACTTTGCAGCAGTCTCTGTGGTTCTTGTTTTGTCTGCCCAGTCTGCTGGGCACACAGAGCTGCTGGGCAAGGACTCCTTTTCAAGCATGCTGGAAGACCGGGGCTGTAAGGACAGCCGGCAGGGCCAGTGGCAGCGGAGGCGGCGGCTGGATGGCGCCCTTAACCGTGTCCCTGTGGGGTTCTACCAGAAGGTCTGGAAGGTCCTGCAGAAGGTGAGCTAGACATCAGCTGGTGCCTCTCCATGCATGTGAGCCTCTGGTCCCAGGCACCAGCCTTGCCACGGGGACTTGGACTCTCAGGGCTGGTCCCTGATGTTGTATAGATATGTGCTTCATTACAAGGCCTGCAGCTGACCTTGGAAAGCTGTGGAAGACCTGCACTTGCCTTGTAGTCTTGTAGGACCTACCTCAGCATGTATCTTGCATAGGGGAGCTGGGGTCTGCTCCGGTGCTTCATGCATCAGGCAGACAGGGGCACGGCTAGAGCCACAGCTGAAGGTGCTCTGGGCACAGCCCATCCTCAGCGTGGTGAGCCAGGAAGCAGAGCCCCATGCAGGGGGGCTCTGCCTGACGCTGAATGGATGGGAAAGGAGTGATGCTATGTGGAGTCAGGAGGTGGAGCTGGGGTGCAGCATGCACCAGTGCTCAAGTGGGAGCAAGTTTGTGGGCTGGACCTGTGTATCTTAGCATGGTTATCCAAGCCATAACCGTGATCTCTCCTTGTTCTGCAGTGCCATGGCCTGTCTGTGGAGGGCTTTGTTCTTCCCTCCTCAACAACCAGAGAGGTAGGAGGTTCACATGAATGGGGAGTGGGGCACATGGGTTGTTGTGTGCCCGTTACCCTGGGTGATTGCCCAGCGTAGCTCAGGATGAGCAGGTGATACAGTGCTCTAGGTACACTTCTTTCTACCTCCTCACAGATGACCCCAGGGGAAATGAAGTTTGCTGTGCATGTGGAGTCTGTCCTCAACCGTGTGCCCCAGCCAGAGTACAGGCAGCTGCTGGTGGAAGCTATCTTAGTGCTCACTATGCTGGTGGACGTGGAGGTGCACACCATTGGTGGCATCATAGCTGTGGAAAAGATCTTGCACATAGCCAATGACCTCTTCTATGAGGAGCAGGTAGGGGCCAGGCCTCATCCAGGGCTGCTGGCTACATTCCGCACAGCTGTGCAGGGCTCACCCACTAGGAGAGCCCTGCCTGTTTTCCCTGTTGTGTTGATGGGGCACAGCAAAGCTGTAGTGTCTTCCTTCCACTGCTCACCATCAATGTGTCACACTGTGAGTGCAACAAAGGATGCTTGGGATAGAAGCTGATACAGGGATCGCCTTTCTTCCTAATGATGCCTTTCTCCTTCCCTGTCCAAAATCCAGAAAGCCCTGGGCGCTGATGAGCACATGCTGGAGAGGGATCCTTCGACAGGCATCTGCAGCCTGCTGTATGACAGTGCACCGAGCGGCCGGTTTGGCACCATGACCTACCTGTCCAAGTCGGTGGCCTTGTACGTGTACGACTTTCTGCCCACAGATGGCTGCTCCATGCAGTAGCTCTTGCAGTTCCTCGCTGGGTTGCGGGTGCTCTGCGAAGGTTGTTTCATACAGCTTGTAAAGATGGTTAGTTTAGTTACTAGGTTAGTTTGCAAGGCAGCCTGCGTCACCGTCTCTCCTCCCAGCCCTGGCCTCTTGGTGGGTGAGAGGCCCTCTGAGGAACTCCACAGGAGGCATGTGTCCTAAACTGACCTGTGCCTGTGTGCGGCCTGCGGAGCAAGGGAAAGGCTGAGCTTTGAAGTATGCTTGTGTTAGAAGGTTCTGTCTGCATGACTCTTCCTGAGCCATCACCCCTAGAAAGACCTCTGTTTGAGGGAGTTGGAAAGGGCTCCTCTGACCAGACCTGTGTGCTCAGCATTACAATGTTCTCAGACCTGCTCACACTCTCCCTGCCTCCAGCAGGTTTGCAGTTTTTAACCTCTTCTGTGCTGCTTTTTATTCCAAATCTGCAGGATGTATACTAATGTACTGGAGCTCTTGTTCTTCCTGCTGCTGATGGAAAAGCTTTGCTAGAGGAATAGGGGATGGTGCCTAAGCCTTTCTCCCAGTACATTCAAAATCAATATGGTCCAGCCCAGCCACAGCTGTGCTGCTTGGAAGCAGGCAGCCCCTCCCCGCCCCCCCCCGCCTCCCACCAGGGGTCCTGTGTGCGGAGCTGGGGAGGTTGTGGTAGCCAGGATCCCTTTTACCTCCAAGCTGTAGTACAGGGCTTCTGGCTGGCCAGTGGCAGCCCCTCTGTGCCATCTGTTCTATCCAGGGCAGGGGTGCTAGTGGCCAAGTCACAGGTTCCTGAGCACTCATGTGCCCTGTGAAGCAGCTCTGAGCTGGCTGTTTCGTGTTACCTGTGCTATCAGAGCCATGCTTTTAATGCTCATCTCTGGCCTCTGCTCCATCTCTCACAGCCTGGCACAGAGAGGGGTGGGGACACAACGGATCCCTGCTCTAATCTATGCTGCAGGTCAGCCCCCACTCAGGATGGTGTGGTTGGACTGATGAGGATCAGGCACACACTCCACAAAGTGGTGGAGGAAGTGGGGTTCCCTTTTGGCTTTCCCTCCCTAAGACTTCACGTGTGCTCCAGTATACTCAGCACATTGAGCAACAGGCCAAGAACCCTCACTCGCACCCTCCGACCTTGCAGTGTCTCACAGCTTGTCACAGGCTAGCCTGATACCATCCATGTCCCCTTCCAAGCCTGGTTTACAGCTGTCAGTGAGCAAAGCTCTGAGCAACCTTTCCTCTTTGGGAAAGGTTGATCCCATCTAACAGCAGCATGCCTTGTTAAAAAACTATTAAAAAATCTGAAATTGTGGCAGTGACATCAGCCACCAAGCCATGTATTCAAAAGACTGAGTCCATCTCTTTCAATGTCACTGCCCACAACTGGAAGGACAGAGGAAAGAACCTGTGTTCCAGAATCCCTTACCAATCATCCCCAGGCCCGGAAATCTCTTTTGATTGCCCTTGGTCTGTGTGCTGCAGCTTCATTGCCACCCACATGGAAGAGCAGCAGCGGGTAACAGTCCGAAGCTGAACCTGGCTGGGAAGTTTCCTAGTGCTGTGCTTAACTTGGGCCCCAGGGAAGCAGCAGACTTCCCTTAAGAGGACCGTCTGTGTGGCATATTGGACCCTCAGAAAGGAGTCACCTACAACTCTAACCCATCTTTCTCATGGAGGTGGACATGATCTGGGGGTGTCACAGCCAGGGCAACACCTCTGGACTAACATCCATATCATCCATTGCCTGGCCTTCCATTTGAGAGCTTTGTACCTGCTCTACAGAGGCATGTGGGGAGGCAAGGTGGGCAAGCAGGGGTTTGCCTCCACCCCCTCCTTTCTTTTAAGTTACTGCCTTCACCTGGCAAGGGAGGATACAGGATCCCCTTGAACCTGTGTATTTTGGGGTGGCTGTTCCTGTCAGGGAGGGCAGAGCCTGGTTCCACCAGTCTTTCTCAGACTCCCTTATGCCCTTTAACCTTTCTACGTCCTCTCATAGCTGAGCCCCGAGGGTGGGCAGATCTTGGCCGCACTGAACACGGCTGTTCTCACCACTGCCATCCTTCCCAGTGAAAGGCTCTGGCACTCCCTGCACCCAAAGGCCTGGATGGCTGTGTGTTTTCATGGGAGCTCTGAGTGGCCACATCCACTCTAGCAAGTACAGAAGATGTGGTTTCTGCTGGTTGGATGTCAGGGCCTGAGCTCCTTCTGAGAGGGTGAGGGACAGCAGCTGAACTTGAGCTGGCAGGGTGACAGTGCCCATGCCATGCGCCAACACCGTGTTCTGCCCATGCTGCCTGTGGTGCTCCCTGGGCTGGCTGCGTGCGAGTGCAGAGGTGGCTGCCAGGCAAAAATCGGCCACTCCACTGTGGATAGGGCTAGCTCCAGAGCCAGATGTTTTCCTCTGTGTGTGCCTGGTGTCCAGGCTGGTTTGGCCTCAAAGCCAGGTGGTCTTGTGGGGCTGCAGCTCTTCTGTACATGTGGCTGTATGGAAAATCACGCTATGAAAAGCCAGTGTCCATAAAGGAGAGAGACGAGTCCTGCAACTTTATTTGAATAAAGGGAGAGAGTCCACTGGGACATCTGCCCGCAGAATTTTCTCTCTTGAGGTTTCAGAGAGCGCAGTCTCCATTTATCCTCCCGGCCGCACGTTGCCCTCTTCCTTTCCCCATTGGCTGAGGTACTAGGAAGGTACAGCCTTCCCGAATCGCCTACAACATATTCCCCCCTTGAACCTGTCATTTCCCCCCAAAGTTCAGAAACTCAGGCTTGTGTAGACCCATTTGTCTGCTTCAGGAGTCAAACTGTCTGGGTTCTGTAACAAACCTGTGGCTTGAAGTGGGTGGAAACATTAAGACCCTTTTCAAAGACGTTAACACCCATACCCTCACCCATGGAATTGTTTGTAAAGACATTAGCACACATCTTTCCTATCATAGCTAATTCCTCCCTGTGTGACCCCTGCTCCCGTCAGGGGAGCCTTGAAGGACCCGAGCCCCTGCCCGGCGCCTCCCTCTATCCCGAGCTGCCGCGGGTCAGGGAAGCCCGGTCACCTCCTGAGGTGCGGCTCCTTGAGCAGGGCGGGCGCCGCGTGGAGGTCTGCGTGCAGGCCACAGGCCTTTTTTAATGACATTTTTAGAAAATAACCATCACCCCGAGCTGCGTGGGGGCCCCAATAAAAATGTCTCTAACACGAGTTGGCTGCCTGTTCTTACGCGGCCAGTCTGGGGGGCAGAAGAGTGGCGGGGCGGGCCTACAGCTCCCGGCACGCCGCGGGGCCGGAACTGCCCGTCGTGGTACGCCCTGGACCAGCGGCGTTGCGAGTGCTGGTCCCGGCCGTGCCGGCTCCGATGGCGGCGGTGCCGCCGCCGGTCTACATATACAGCCCGGAGTACGTGGCCCTCTGCGACTCCCTCTGCAAAGTGCCCAAGCGGGTCAGCGCCGCGGCGGGGGCGAGGGGGCGCGGGGAGCACAGCGGTGAGGCCCGGGCGCGGAGGCGGCCGGCGCCCGGCACGGCGGCAGGAAAGGAGGAAGCGGAGGGAACGGGAGGCCCCGGCGGGAGGAGTGTGGGGTCAGAGCGGGGAGGGCCCGTCTGTGCCTTCACAGCGCCCCTGGCACCGCGGGCTTCGACACCGAAGTGACGCTTCCCTTCCCCGGGAAGCCGTGCGCGGTTGTGCTTCTGCCCGGGACACCGGAAGGCCCCTTCACACGGCATGGCCACGGGCCGGAGCTGGGACTCGGGCAGGGAAAGCCGCTGCTGGGAGGAGTCTGAGCCACACCTCGTCTGCGAGTCCTTGGACCCCCGGTTGCTGGCTGTCTCCTGCTCTCACAATCTTATTTTTCTCTTTAGGCCAGCATGGTGCATTCATTGATTGAAGCATATTGCTTACTTGACCAGATGAAGTAAGTGCTCCCGTTTTCTGTGAAGGGATGTTTTCTTCTCCAGTAAAGTTTGGAAGGTGCTGAGTAACTTCAGGTTTCACACTGTCCCTGCTGGCTGTGTGATTGTAGGAGCCCCCACAGTGTGTATTTCCAGGATTTAAGGAAAATGCTTGTTTTGCTACGTGGACACGATTACGGTAGTTGTGGCAGGTGTAATTCATGGTTACCCTTCTGGTCTGATGGAGCACATATAGCTTTGTGCCTTCTCTACAGAGCGTGTGTCATCCCTGTGCTTGGGACTCTGAGCAGGGTGACGGCCTTGGTGCTGCTCCAGATCCACTGATCAGTCAGTGGTGATGCAGAGAGGGACCGTGTTGTTTTGCTGTGTTGTCATTGATCTGGGAGACTTTTTGTGAGGTCTGCGTGCTGTTCAGGAGAGAAGACCGGGTGAGATCTGGGGCAGAAAAGTGAAGTACCTCTTGCCTCATTTGGCTCTTGACGCTGGGGCATATGAAGGGAAAAAAAGAAAGGCTTAGCTCAGCCCCTCTTGTGAAGCATCTCATAAAAACTGAAAAAAACATATGCTCCAGTTCAGCAGGGCCAGAAGGTCTTTTTAAGACTTCTTTTTTAAACAATTTTTTTTTCTGGCTGAGTGCGCTTGGGAAGTGGCTGCAGGTACCATTATGGAGCAGACTCGAAGGCGTGTTTGCCCTCGCACGGGGTCGGAAGCATCGGGGCCAGCCTGGAGCTGGGAGCTTCCTGTGTTCTTCCTGTAGCAGTGGAGCTGTGCTGCACTGCCTGTGTGTGTGTTCCCAGTGTCCAAGCTTTGGGGAGGGCTCGGTGTGTTGCAGGAGTTGCTTAGGCACACTGCAAAGCACCCAGACCCAGGAAAGTGCTGTGCAGGTTGCTGGGAACAGTGACAGTCTGCGCTTTGGTGCGGGTCACAGCATGCAAGAGGTGTTGCACAGCTGCTGATCCAGGCCGAGGTCCTGCCGCAGCACTGTGCTGCGCCTGGGCATTTCCCTCAGTTAGTTCCTCTGTGTGTAATATGAATGTTGGATCTGCTGGGGATTGCACAAACTGAGAGGACATGCAGGAAAGGGAAAAAAACTTGAAGCGAAGTGGGAAGGTTAATGCAGGCAGCACTTGCAGGTGTTCTTCACTGCGGTGGGCACCACAGGCAGTGCTAAGCCAGGGGTAAGGCCTGCTCCAGCTCAGCTGGATGGCTTTCTCACTTGAGTGACAGTCCAGTGCAAGAGGAAGAGGGAGTTTTGTTTGCTTTTACAACAGTAACAGCTGAAAGAAGGCTCCTAGGTTAAAGGCTAAAGCTGGACATTCCAGCTGAACCCTGGAGCCTCTTGCCCTGATGTGCTCCCTTCCTCCTCTCTGCCTAGGATAGTCAAGCCAAAAGTGGCCTCCATGGAGGAAATGGCAAGTTTCCACACAGATGCTTACCTGCAGCACCTGCAGAAGGTCAGTGAGGAGGGGGATGATGACCACCCGGAGTCCGTGGAGTATGGACTGGGTAAGGATGCGCATCTTCAGCAAGAGATTAGTTGAGTGCCAGGGCCAGGATGCTTTTTGCGGGAGCTGCAGTTAGAGGGGTGAGCTCCGGGGGATGCTGGGCTTGGTTTTGAAGGGAAATGCTCTTTGACAGGGTGTTGCTGAACCCCAGCAGTCATCTGACAGGGTGGCACTTTCCCTGGTGGCAGCAGAGGGTACAGCTAGCTTCACACTGCTGCTCTGTGCAGCTTGGCCTGGGGCTGGTGCCCTTTGCTGCTGCTCTGAGGCTCTGGAACAGGACGGAAGACCCTGACACTGCCCTCGCGCTGGAGCTGGGACTGGCTGCAGCCAGCCTGCTGTGGGGAGGGCACGCGTGAACAGCTGCCCGCAGCTGTAGTGACTTGCTCTGCAGGGACCAGAGCAGCTGCTGTCTGTCTGGTGACTTGACTTACGTCTGGAGCAGAGGGCTCTTGCCCTCCTGGACCTGAGACAGCCTGAGCAATGCAGCGGGTGAAGCAGGTGAGATGGCTATGGGCACTGTCTTGGTCTCAGGAATGGGAGGAGTGACCCAGAACTGAGGCAGAGGTGCAGATTCTGCGCCGATCTCATGAGTGTCCCTTAGACTTTACATTCCTGAAGCTGCTCTGTCTGCAGGAAGACAAGCAGCTCTGGTATCATGCTTTGTGGGCAACAGCTGCAGTGAGGCTGCTGTACGACTAGGTGAAGATCATATTATAGATATAGACCTACAGCTTACCTAGGCTTGACTCCTTTGTCAATGTCCATTTTTAGGGAAGCGGTAAGTGACCGTGCCAGGGCTTTTCTGGTCAAGTAGCCAGAGACCTGAGAGTAGTTTTTTGTGAGATTGGTATGAGGGACCAGTAGGTTGGGCAAGCCAGGCACACAGCTTAGAAGTTGGTTCAGGACACATTTGTTAATGAACTGAGTGCAAGAAAACATTTGGGTTGTTGCTTTTGTGGTGGGTTGCTTTTTGTGGTGTGGGTGGGGTTTTTTTGCCAGGTGCCCACCAAGATGCACTCTCTCTCCCCCTCAATAGGGTGGGGGAAAAAATACAGTGGAAAAGATCATGTCAAGATAATAACAGGGAGATGACTCTCCTGTTACTGTCACCAGCAAAACAGACTCTTCATAGGGAAATTAATTCAATTTATTGCCAATTAATAACAGAGTAGGATAGTGAGAATTCAAAATAAAACTGAAATCGCCATCCCCCTCATCCACCTTTCTTCCCAGACTCAGCTTCACTCACAGCTCTTCTACTTTCCCCCTCAAGCAGTGTAAGGGGACAGGGGATAGGGGTTGTGGTCAGCTCACATGTCTCTGCTGCTCCTTCGTCCTCACTCTTGCCCTGTGTGTTTGTGGGGTCCCTCCCACAGGACACAGTCTTCCATGAACTTTTCCAGTGTGGGTCTTTCCTATGGGTAGCAGTTTTTCAAGAGCTTCTCCAATATGGGTCCTCCATGGGATCAGTCCTTCAGGAACAGGCTGCTCCAGCCTGGGTCAGTCCTGAAGGCTCAAACAAAAGGACTGTGCTTCCCCTGGAGGAAAGGACCTGTTGTGTCTGACACATTGGACTCTTACCTGCAGGTTACGACTGTCCAGCCACTGAAGGGATCTTTGAGTATGCAGCGGCCGTGGGAGGAGCCACCATCACTGCAGCCCAGTGCCTGCTGGACGGCAAGTGCAAGGTAGCAATTAACTGGCCTGGAGGGTGGCATCATGCAAAGAAGTAAGAAAACAATCTCTTCCCTTGTGTTTTCTCATCTGGTGTCTAAACCCTGCTTCCTAGCTCCCAGCTTCCCTGTGAACCCTTAGGGTGCAATGGTCCAGTTGGAAGAGAAAGCAAGGTGTGAGGGAAGGCAGGAGATAGAAAGGAAAGAAACAGAATGCAGGGCAGAGGCCTGAGAGGAGGCAGGTCACTGCCCGGTGCTGGTGCTGTCGCTGTCATGGGCTGCAGAGCAGGTCTGGGGCAGGTATACTTACAGGTGTCCTGTCATTCCTTGATACATCATTATCGCAGGAAGCTCAAGTGAGAATGGGTTTTGTGGGGTCCATGGAGAAGCACAGTGGAGAGACAAACAATTGACGTCACTGCCAGTTTGGAACACAATGGGAATGTGGCAACATGTCCAAATTGTTCTATGTGGCTTTTTGGGTTTCTTAAGAGGTTTGAAATGGTGTAGGACTGACCTTGGGTTGCCCCATGCTCCATGGGGGGCTGTTTCCCGTGAGCTCTAACATCAGTAATGGTCTTCCAGCACAACAGGAGAGGAAGTAAAGTTCTGTCCCTGAATCCTGTGGTTCTGTAGTGGTAAAATAATTTGTTTCCGTCCCATTTTCCATGGATGTATGTTTTATTTAACTTATCCTCTCCATCTCCCAAAACATTAGACCTCTTTGCAGTGTAGACAAGACACCACCCTTCCTAGTCCACAGCCAACTGGTGTTTGCAGTGCTGTTCTGTGTCCCTGGGGAGCCTCAGGAGTTCTCATCAGCCCTGTGTCTAACCCTGGCAGCTTGTACATGCATGTGTAAATGTCTTGCTCCGGTGACTTTTCTGACCTGGCAGAGGAACTCTGCAGGTGTAACAGTGGTGTGCAAGTGCCAGCAATAGCAATGTCTCAGGCCATTTCCTGGTGGGTACTTGGCTGAAAATTGCTTCAGATGCAGCTTGCTGTGAAAGGAGACTTGCACGTGGCAGAGCCGAGCCCTCGCTCTGTGCAGAACTGATAGCTTTTGGGAAATCTCCTGTTCTCTTCTGTCTGGATTGCATGGCTTAAAAAATGCCTGTGATGAGAAAAATCTTAGCAGTGTTGCTGCTGCTGAGCTATTAGCACTTGAGTCTGTTTAAAAAAAAGGCATTTAATATTTACTGATCCCAAAGGAGTCTTCTCAGTCACCCCAGTAAGTTGGTGTGTGATGCTTCAGGGTAGGTCCCAGCCCAGTGTGACGGTCCAGCCAGACTGACACCGAACTGCAGATGCCTGGTGCTAGGACCTGTGTCCTAGCAAAATACATTCCTTTTGTCAAAAAACACCTGCTGTCTTGTGGTTTAGTTGCTTTCCGGGGTCCTAAAGGTAGAAATGACCTGGGACTTTGGAAGCTCTCAGTTCAGAGGATGCCTTTGGGGTTGAGGTTAAGATGCTGAGTGAGTGCCTTTTCTCAGGCCAGCTGTACCCTCCCTTCTGGCAGTGACACTCAGAGCTTTGCTGGGTGGATTTAGGGCAGCACGAGGGAATCCCAAGTGCTGGCCCTGAGCTGCAGCTCTGACACTGCTCTGCATTTGTCTGAACCGGTGTCCTGCTCTGCTTGGCCTTGAGTTTCAGAGATGTGTGTTACAGCATGGAGAGAGTGCCCAAGACCCGGCATAGTTCACTTTGGTTCCTTGTGGGCTGTGAGGGAGGGGAGAAGTACGTAATCACAGTTGAGTCAGATTCTCAGGATACCTGTTAACACCTCCATTCTCAGCATCACTGTAAATGAACAGAGTCACTGGGAAACACCGGTGCTCCATGGCACTTGCAGGGAGTGAAAGCAAGTGCAGTTTTGCCACCCGCAGCTTGCTCCTCACCGTTCCCAGCTGTTGCTGAGCAGGAGGTGTCAGGGCAAATGAGCTGAGCGCTGTGACTGGAAGTCAAGAGGCATTTCCCAGAGGTGCATCCTGAATCCTGATATAATTTGTGGAGAAGGTATTTGGGCACTCCTGTTGCAAAGTATAAAGCTTCGCTTTAAATCAGCTGTCCAGGCAGATTCAGGAATGCATGTGGACCGGTGCTAAGTGGTGATGGGGACTTGACTTTGGAGTGAGGCTGGAGTAGGGGTCAAGAAACTTTCTTGTTCCTTTGATGCCAGCAAGGAAGCTGTCCCCTGATTATTTGTCAGGGATAAATCATTCTGTGGTACACCTGTCCTCTGTTTAGCTGTTGGGACTCTCTCCTGGCTGAGCTCAGGAGCTGTATCGTGAAGGACTGCATGTGGGACATCCCATTTGCATTTTCCTGGGGAGAGAAAGAGGGAGTTACTTTGGGAAGAGGCTTAACCTTCATAGCCTGAGACTTTGGAACAGCAGGAGAATCCTGTGACTGCCTTGGACTTGCCTTTCACTGCCAGGACCTTCCCAGGAGCTGTGACCCAGACAGCAGGGGATGGAGTGGCTGCCTGTCTGTGCCTGTCCAGAACTCACAGGAAAGTGACCAAGGGGACTGTCCTCTTGCCTCAGAGAGAGAGTGGGTTTGAGTCAAGTGGCTCTGAAATTCTTTAAAATGTCTCAGGTGCAGAAGGCTAACATTTTATTTGTTCAACAGTGCAATGGTCAGAGGTACGCCCCCACAGGCCAGGGCCTCTCTGCAGCAGAGCCAACTGATGCTTACCCAGCTGCCAGAAAGCCCAGAGCTGAGAAGCAGTTGGCACAAGCAGTCTATGCTTCCCAGCCATGCTTTGAGTGGCTCCTGACCCATCTCTTGGTCGCTGCTGGGCCTTGGCTGAATTTTCGTACTCCTCTCTGCCCCTGTGAGGTGGACACTTGCAAAGTCAGAGTGAGAATGCTGGGATCACTGGTGATTGCATTGGCAATGTTCAATGTCACATTGTTTTCACAGGGACGAAGCTTCTGGCTTCTGTTACCTGAATGACGCTGTCTTGGGGATCCTGCGGCTGCGCCAGAAATTTGACCGTGTCCTTTATATCGATTTGGATTTGCATCATGGGGATGGTAAGGCCCAGCAAAGGCTGCAAACAGCACAGCTGCACAGACTCAGGGAGGAATGGGAGAAGTCAAGGCTCGTCTGCACAGCAGGGCTCTACTTGCTGCAACAGCCATGGCTTTGGCTCCTTTCGGTTCAGTTGAGTTCCCTCAGTCCATTTCTGCCTTGTCCTGCTTTACAGACTTGCCCTGTGCTGCTCCTCAGACCTCTCTTGAGGGTCTGGGCAGAAGTCTTGTACCTAAAGCAACAGATAATGTGTCCCAGTCTCCCATCCTGGCAGAGCAGTTGCTGACAGGGTTTAATTGTTTAATGGTCCAGTGCAAGAGGGAAGCAGCCAGTAGTAAATGGTGCTTTTAAAAGGAGGCTTGATGCTATAAATCTAGAGCCAGAGCTGGCCTTGCCGAAACTGCTTTCTCCTTCAGGGACATTATTTCTACACCATTTAATGTTTCCTGCTCTTCTAAATTTTATGGTGTGTTTCATTTTGCTCCGTTTTCTCCCTGCATTTGGTTTCTGTTAAGTTTCCTATTACTTCTTTTTTCCCTCTCCACCCCCACTATTTTAATATGTCTTTAAGGAAAAGGCATGTTGAACCGCAGCAGCACCGAGAAAAAGCAAGAGAGCCCAGTAGCACTGCTTCTAATCAGAGCCAAGCTCTGGCCAAGGCAGCCCTGCTCGGATCCCTCTCCCAGCTTTGCAGGCCTAGCAGCATAGGCAAGTTCTGCTGCCGTGGGTACTGACATGAGATATCGAGATCCATTCAGTACTGATTAGCATGAGACCTGCCGGATTCATTGCAGTTGTGATCTTTGCTGCAGTTGAACTCCAGTCTCTGTGCATTGAGGATGGATTTATTGAGCCACATCTGCATTTCTGCTTTGTTCATGCTGCTCCTTCTCTGCCTGATGCCCTGTATGTATCAAGCAACTCTGTGTGTTCAGACTCCGTCATTTATGTAAATGATTCATGAAAGCTTTTTTCCCCTTTCCTAACAGGAGTTGAGGATGCCTTTAGTTTCACCTCAAAAGTCATGACTGTGTCTGTGCACAAATTTTCACCAGGATTTTTCCCAGGCAAGTTGAACATGTGAGGTTTGTGCTCATTTGGTTCACACGTCGCTGGCAAGGCCTCTGTAAAGGCAAGTGCCATCCCTGCTGTCCAGCCGACACGTCTTGCTGCCTCTCCTCTTAACCCAGGAGAAGGAAAGAGGGGGGAGCTACCTGTTTGGCATTTCCCCCTTTCTGGTTGTAGCTGAGCTCTGGGCAGAGTCCCTTTGACGCTGCATGGCAGAATTGGGCAAAGGAGAGAACTGGGTCCCTCCACCCTGCCTTTCTTGGTGGTGGCAAGTGGACTTCTCCATAAGCATGCCGAATGTCCTGGCTCTCAGCTTGCCTCTGAGACATCTCACTTGTCTCTCTCTTGCTGCTGCTCTGCTTTCCCTCCTAATTGGGGTGTTTCTGTTGTGCAGGCACCGGTGATGTGACAGATGTTGGCCTGGGAAAAGGTCGCTATTACAGTGTGAATGTGCCCATTCAAGATGGCATTCAGGATGAGAAATATTACCAGATCTGTGAATCGTAAGCCCTCTTGCTCTGATACAGCTGACTTGGATGGGATTTTAGAGAATAAGATACTACACAGCTTACTATTTTTACTTACAGTCCTTTCTTAAGGCTTGTCCCTTCCCCTGTTGCAGCTTTTGATTACAATGAACGTGGATTGTAAGTTCTCAGAGGTCTTGTCTGAATCCTTAAGCAAACTGAATATACAGAGACATTTGTGGGTGGCTGGAGGGGTCTCTGCCACAGGTCAGCCTATCTCCTTAGATATACCTCCACAGGTGTGTATCTATGGAGAGACTGAGAAAGGACAAGTATTTTTTAGCTGTGGACTTAGGGCTAGATGTTTTTTCTTCAAATAAGTGCTCTGAATTCTGACTGTGGGACATATGCTTGGGGCTTAGCTAAAAGTGTTTTTCTAGCACCTTCTGTCTGTGCTGGAAGAATGAAAGGCCGTAGGCTGAATATCTGATAGTGACAGAGCTGCCTCCTGGCAGTCCCTTCTGTCACTCAGCTGATGGTGGACCTCACAAGCTATTGCCCATGTCAGAACTGGGCTGCGAGGCTTGTTCTTTTCCAGGAGAGCGTCAGTGCAGGGCTGCAGGACGTGGGTAGCACGTCCACCTCTAACACTTGAGGGCTGAAAGCTCTCTAAACTTGCAGGTCAGTAGGGCAGTTATGAGAGGGCCATGCCTCCTGCTGGCTTGTTGGTGCTTGCCACTGCTGGGGCAGAGCAGCCCTCTTTGTGCCAGAGGACATGCTTCTGAAAGGCAGCTCTAGGGGCTGAGACAGGTCAGGAACTCACTCAGGAGGAGCTTGCTGCATGCGTTCACAGCTGAAGGAAATAGTAACCTACCACAGATTGCAAGTTGTGTATAGCTAAAGCTTCTGCAAAGAGACTTTGAGATATCTTTTGAGTTCTGTCCAGGCTGGGAGGCAGTCACGGGCATGACTGTGGATGTCTCATCCAGCTGTTGTTTGAGGGTGATTGTCTCTAGTTCCCAAAACCACGGTGAGCTTGAAGCATGAAGCTTTGTCCAATGCAGGTTTTTGCAGGCTGACTACACCCTGCACAGAACTTCTCCTCATAGTTTTGCTTGAAGTCCCACATAGGAGAGAGGAGAGTGAGAGCCTAGCCAGAGCCTTCCTCTGTTTCTCCTGTCCTCTCCTCTCCTGTCCTGATGAGAGGTGTCTGAGAGTTCAGGACTGTTGTTTTGCCAGACCCTGATTTCCACCATGACTTTCACGGGGCAGAAAAGCCCTTGGCTTGTCCTGCAGCCAAAAGGCAGCAGGTGTAAATGTGGAGTTTGATGCTACCACTAAACTGGTGAGGACTAGATCCCCCTCTGCTGTGTTATCCAGCGGTGCTTTTGCCTTCATCAGCCTTTTGATAAGTTCTCTGAGAGCTAAATTTGCTGTGGAGGTAGAAGGCTAACTGGGAGCAGAGGTAGTATAACTAGTATGAGTTGCGTGGAAGCAGAGAATGCAGACGGCCTGAGAGGCATTGGTGGATCTGAGGGACCAGGGCTGTGCCATGAGCATTCCTCTGAGCTGTGCTGGCATTAACCGGACTGCTCCTCCTCTCCCCAGAGTGCTGAAGGAGGTGTATGCTGCCTTCAACCCCAATGCAGTTGTGCTGCAGCTGGGGGCGGACACCATCGCTGGAGACCCCATGTGCTCTTTCAACATGACACCCGAGGGAGTGGGCAAGTGCCTCAAGTATGTCCTGCAGTGGCAGCTAGCAACTCTTGTCCTGGGAGGAGGTGAGTGCATCCTGCTGTTCTCAGAGAAACGTGTTTGTCCTCCTGTGACCCTGCCTCAAGTGCCTGCCTGCCCTCGGGCTCAGCACTGGCAAGGGTTTAGCAGGGCAACTGCTGGGCAGTGTCAGGAGGACACACTGTGGCACAGTACTGTTTCCTCACACCTGAAATCCTTGATACTGTCAGGTGCAAGTCTCAATCCTGACTCAGCTCTTGAGTTAAAAGCTGCATGGCTCCTCCGGAGGAGAGGCCAACAAACTGACCCTGACTTCTCAGTGACACCTCTCAGCCCTTTGGTGCTTCTCTTTAAAAGTGAGCACTACATTCCCAAACCTACCTTGGGCACCTGGGGTTTCATTAAGATTCAAGCAGGGGCTTGGGACAAGGCCTGGCTGCCTGCAAGGTACAGCAGGGCTCTGATACCCAGTGGAAGCTAAGCTGGACTTACCTCTGCTGTGCTGCCTAACCAGCTGCTTGTCTGGTGGAGACAGCGCAGGACAGGCTTTATGTTAACAGAGCATTGCAGAACAACAAAAGCCACTGTGTGCCAGGGAAAGCCCCTGAGCTCCATGATTAGAACTGGATCAGCTCTAGCTGTTGTCCTTTTTGAGATGGGGGAAATCAGGTATAGCATATTAAGGCTAAAATTTGATGTGCCTGATGCCCTTTGTTTTGGAAAAGTTATGAGTGTTCAGTCCTGCTGTGGCTTGTCTGTGAGTATGCTGGAGATGTCACCTTTCAGACAAAACCCAAAACTTCTGTTAAAAAATGAGGATCAACTATGTGTCACTTGTGAAAATACCAAAGGAGTGTCCCACCACTGCAGCACGTGGAAGCATTTGAAGTGGAAATTGGGGGAGAAGTAAAAAAAAGCAGGAAAAAAACCCCACAACAACCAACGCAAACAGAAGGGAATGTTGAAAAATATGGTGTCTCTGTCTTGTCGAAGTGCTTTTCTCCCTTTACCATTCTAGTCATCTTTTCTGGAAAGAAACTTAACCAAGTCTCTTGCAGGATTGCTTTCAGCTAAGGTTTCTCCTTGTGGGCTCATGTTCCGTTACCATGGAGGTAACCATTTCCTACTGACTGTGAAATCTCATTTCCCTGTAAAGCAGTTGCAAGTTGTACTGATGAGTTTCACATTTGTCCTCTCAAGCATGACAGTGCTGAAGAGCTCACCAGCGTACAGCTGGGCATGTGTATTTTGCTTTATAGGCCAAAGGCTGGTATTAAAAAGCAGGAAGCCCTCGTTTCTGCTGTGGCCCTTGCACTTCTCTCCCTGCTACTTGTGAACGGCTCTCCTTGTTGCCAGGAGAGAGTCCAGCGCATGGGGCTGGGAGCTCATCCTGGATCTGAGATGGTGGCTGGAGGACCGGCCTCTGCCACACTGGATGTAACTGGGGTTCAGTTTGAGAGATCTGCTCTTGCATACACTGTCATTCAGACCCGGCCTTGGGTAGCCAGCAGGTGCAAAATGCAGATTTTGGGCATGGCTTGAGTGGATGAACTAAGCTTAATTCATGTAACCTGCACACAGTGGCTCCTTGATTTGTTCCTTCTACTTAAATCTCCTTTTCTCTTTTCCCTTTCCCTACTCTTCCTCCTCAAAAACGCAATCCTTGCTGGAAACAGGAGGTTACAACCTTGCCAACACAGCTCGCTGCTGGACATACTTGACTGGGGTCATCCTTGGAAGAACACTGTCCTCTGAGATCCCTGATCACGAGGTAATGGTTTGAAAAACCTTCCCTTCTCCTTGCAGAAGAGCCAGTTTTTCTGCCTAATCCACACAGCATCCTTGCCACTCAGTCCTGTTTTGTGGAGACACTTACGTAGCAATTCTGCCCTGGCCTAGCAGTATGGTGGGTGCTTGTGCCCAAAACCAGAGGCTGTCTGCAGCTTTCTGCAAGGGGTCTCACGTGCCAATAAACTCCAGTCTCAGATAATTTCAGAGAGGATGGGCAGAAGGAGTCACCGGTTTGCTCAAAGAGCTCTTTAGGATGTGCCTTTTGCCTTTCTCAGGGCTTTAAATTTTTGCCCTACTTTCATCTCTCTACTCAAAGGACCAGGTGCAGCTTTGAAGCTTTGGCTGTAGGGCCTGGTGCTGTCTTCGTGCCTGTGCTGGTGTTTTTCAACTCTTGAGCGGGGCTGGACAGCTTCTTGGAGGGACATAATCTAGACTGAATTTGTGTGGAATAACTATAGGCTGGAATCATCGAATCACAGAAGGGTTTGAGTTGGAAGGGACCTTAAAGGCCATCTAGTTCCGCTTCCCGGCCATGGGCAGGGACACCTCCCACTAGACCAGGTTGCTCCAAGCCCTTTTCAACCTGGCCTTGAACACTGCCATGTTTATAATAGGTCTCAAACCACAGATCAGTGTTATCAACCCTACACAAACAAACCTGCAAGTGCAGAGTAATTCAAGCCATTCAAGTGGTTACAGAGAAGAATTCAGGTTTTACCTATGTCTAAGGATCTCATGAGTCAGTTTACATAAGGAAGTAAAGTTTTTGCGTGGATTGAGGCTGGAAATTCATCATTATAGAAATCTGTGATTAGAGATGCAAGACACTTTTTGAGAGACGTCATGCTTAAATATGATCCTTTAACCAGATTTTTGCAGAAACAGGTTATAAACAAGACTGATATATGTGGGAAGTGAAACGGGTGGGTCTTCTGTAGGAGTTAACCTGCAGAAGGTGGTTAGGTTTGTTGTTGCTCCAAAAACTTTCTCATGAAAACTATACATGAAAAAAACCCCAACTTGTAGATATCAAAACTCTCCTTTCAAAGTAAACTGGAAACCAATACAGGAATGTTCCCTTTTGTTTATGCTCATTGCCCTTGTTATCATTTCATAAACTGATATCACACAGTACAGCAACAAAGCAATCCCGATCCTTCTCCCTGCTCTGAAAAATATCACCACAAGGAATACATATATGCTTACACATATGTACTACACCCACATGAACAGACCAAGCAACATTTTGACCACTGGCTCTGTACCTAATACCAGCAAATGCTTAGATCCAATTTGTTTCCAACCCGCTCTGGGCAGATCTGTTGTTACCTCAACCCTTTGTGCCCCATACTGGGCACCAATTAAGGTTGTCTTAGGAATGGTATTCTCCAATTTAGTGTTCCTGCTAAAAGCATGCACTGCTCCCCCTCCCCCCTCCAATTGGAGACACAAAGGGTACATATCATGGTTTAAATAAGAACAATTTCCTGGAAACAGCAGTGACATAAGAAACAGAACAGCAACAGCAACAATACTAATGACAGAGGGAACAAGAAAAAAAAGAACTCAAACGGAAACACCCCTGCCCCCCTGACGTTCGACAACACTGCACAGCTCCCTCTGCCAGTTGTTTCAGCTGGAAGGAATCTCTTCTGTCTGGAAGACAGTCCCTTTCCCCTGCCCTCAGCAATGACATGAGGTGGTGTAGAATAACCTCTGTGTCCCGGCCACGTCCCCTCCCACCTACTGCAAAAACTGACCCTGTCCTGGCCAGAACCATGACACAGCTGCTGGCAATAACCTGTGATTCTGCGTTAGCGCGTCGACCCCATGTGCTGCAGATTTCCTGTACGCTATCTGAGCACTTAGCCAGGAGAGACACAGTATCCTTGCAGCACGCTGATTTTCCTCTCCCAGGTGTTTCACAGTGATGTCAATGCAGTGTTCAGCAAGGTGGGAGGTGAATGGTAGGATATGTGATTGGCAGCACTTGAAATTTAATAATAAAAAAATCCCATTTGCAGGTGACCATGTGTAAAATGAATGTCAGTAGCTTTCCCAAATAAAGCATTGGGATAGACATTTGACTGCCCCACTGGGCTCTGCTTCCCATCCCTTGAATTAGGAAGCTTTTGAAAACTCCAGGTGGACACAGACACTGCTGAAGTACCACCTTGACGTAGTAAAGCTACATGTGGCCCTTAGATGGATAAATGGTTTTTTGCCTTTTTACAAACAGGTACCCATGGGGAGCCCTCCCTCTAGCCTCAGCCTTCAGAGACCTCTCTGCTGACTCTCCTCTCCTCTTCCCTGCAGTTCTTCACAGAGTACGGTCCTGATTACGTGCTGGAGATCACACCAAGCTGCAGACCAGACCGCAATGAGCCACAGAGAATTCAAGAAATTCTGAACTCTATCAAAGGTGCGTTGTCCAAGCCAACAGTCCTGCTTCAGGCTTACAGGTGTTTTTAGAGGGGGCTTCAGAAGAGCTCATTGGAGTCTTTCTCACTGACTGGAAAGATGAACCACATTCACTTGGCTGCTTATTAGTGCACAGTGCCATTTGCCTCCCACATCCCTTGGGATTTTCAGGGTTGGTGGTACAGAGTTAAGGGTCCCTGTAGCAAAAGTTGCCATTGCCTTTCCTCTGGCTGGGCAGGGGAGCACGGGGCCTTGTCCTTATTGGAATCATAGAACAGCCCAAGTTCTAAGGGACTTCGAAGATCATCTGGTCCAAACTTTCGTGGGAAAGGGAGCATAGACAAAGATTATCTAGCAACCTGTCCAGTCACATCCTGAAAACTTCTGACAGTGGGGCCTCTACCACATCCCTGGGGAGCTTCCTGTGGTGATTGATTGTTCTCACTGTAAAAAATTACTTAAAATAAGGTGAAACCTCTCCTGGTGCAATTCACACCTGTTGTCCCTTGTCCTCTCCATGTGGCTCCTTGTGAAGAGAGAGCCTCTGTCCTCTGAAGCCTACAGAGTAGGCTTCAAGTACTAGACTACTGTGATGAGGTCCCTCCTAAGCCTTCTCTTCTGCAGGGAGAGTCTTTCCTCATTGGGCAGGTTCTCCAGCATCTGGTCACCTTTGTGGTCCTCCTTTGGACCCTCTCTGCTCTGTCCATGCCTTTTGTGATTTGTGGGGATCAGAACTGGACACAGTATTCGTCATTTGTCAGACGCTTGTCAGCCTGGAATGAGATGATCCTGTTTCTCTTAGTAATGCTCCTACAGATGCTGCACAGGATCCAGTTTGCTTCATTGCTGCAGCAGCACACTGCTGGATCACATTCAGCTTGCACACATATCAGGACCCCCACATCCATTTCCACAAGGCTGCTTCGCAGTCATACAGATCCCAGCCTGAACTGGGCACCTTCTATCCCAAGTGCAGGACCTTGCTTTTGTCTTTGTTAAACTTAAGACTGTTCTTTGTAGCCCAGTCTTCCGGCCTGTCCAGCTCTGTAAGATGGCTCTCCCTTCTGACGTGTTCATCTTAGCACCTACTTTGGTGCTGTGGTTGCTTTCAATCTCATTATCCAGGTCATTTATGATGTTGAGCAATGTGGGGCCCAGTGTCAGTCCCTGGGGGACACCACTTGAGACAGGCTGCAAGACCATGTAAAAACCATTGATGACCACCCTCTGTGAGCTCCCTGTGAGCCAGCTCCCTCCCTATCCCCTTTGCAAACCACCCATCCAATCTTTGTCTTTCGAGTTGGTCCAGGAGGAGACTGTGGGAAATAGCTATCTGGAACTGGGACAGGTCTCCAGCAGGCAGGACTCGAAGGTCTTCAAGTCCAGGACAGGCAGCTGTCTGAGCTCTGCCAGCTCCAGCCAACCTCATTCTGTGCCCTTGCCCATCTGTCTTGTCCCTGTCTGCCAGAGGGGCTGGGAACAGCAAGATGGGGCTTGGCAGCCCTTTTCAGTCTGTGTGTGTTGCAGTGTGCTGGTGTTAGAAGTAGGGCAGGAAGTGCAATGGCCATGGATGCCTTTGAGTGTCCATTTCCATGCACAGGCCAATCCTAGAGAGGATCCTTGGGGACCTGTCCAAGAGGGTAGGAGGAACAACATCGCTCCAGAGCTAGAAGGGAGGGCTGTGCACTCCTGTATGTGAATCCAGCCTGAAAGAAGGACGAGGCAGCAGGGAGTGAGCATGTGCCTCTCAGATGCTGGTCCACGAATCCCAAACCAGAACTCAGCATAGTGAAAGCAGTGGCAGGGTCCTCCTGTGGTAATTTCCAAAGCCTGGCTTGGACGAGGGCAGCAGCCTCTGCAAAGGGAGCAAGGGGTCAGCAGGAACTGAGATCTGTGCTGAGGCTGGAATTCCCATATTGTGGCCTAGTCCGTCAGGCATGGGGGTGGCACCCCTTGCCAGGTCACTCCATCAGGCTAAAATATCAGTGGAAATACCCTTTTCTGCTTCCTTTTATTTGCAGGGAATCTGAAGCACGTTGTTTAGCAGAAAAGGAAGGCTCAGGCAAGAGCATTTCCTATGGGGAAGACAGCATATTTATGTGAACAACTGGTGAAATTTGTGGCTGCAGGGAAAATTTGGAAGAAATTACTGTTGGTTGGTTGGTTAATTTTTTTTCTCTTTAAAGAAGAAAAGCTGCTGCATGCCACGAGCACTGTGGCTCTCCCCAGGCAGGAGTGTGGGCCCTCCAGCCACAGCCTTCCAGTGCTGGCAGAGCCTCCCTTGCTCCTTTCTCTTTCCTTTTTTAACACCACAATTTGTTCACACAACTGGTTTTAAACGTTTTTTAAGAGAGGGGCTGCTCAGAGCTGTGAGCCTTCCCCAGCTGGTGCCCAGTGCTGCATTACCTTCCTGGTAGGGGCACAGCCTCAGAGCTGCCCACTCGGGAAGTAGAGCCTGAGAGCTACCCTGAGGCACACAGGTTGTGTCTCTTACCCACAGAAAGGCACAGCCATTGTGTTTTTAACTGGGAATTCTTAAAAAATAAAATGTTTGAAATACTCCTCCAGCCCTTTCCTTTCTTCTTCCACCCACCCTGCCTTGCCAGTCCTCTTTTCCACAGCACCCCCCACTGCAGAGCCATGTGTGAGCTCCTGAAATCCTGCAGAGAGAGGCCAGACCCTGGGGAGCCTCTCAGGAGTGTCGAGGGAGATGCAGGGCATTGTGGCAGCTCCTGTCCTGGGAGATCTTGGATGAACTTCCAGATGCTCTGATGCCCCATGAGAGCTGCCACGAGGTGTCTCAGCAAGGGAACAGGTATACAGGTGTCTGGGGCAGATCTCTCCCAGTGCCATGGGCCATGCAGCCTGGCCTCTGCTGCCCTTGTCCCCTCATTCTCCTGGCCCATGGACTTTTTATTATGCTGGGTTTTTTAAAGATGTCCAGTCACTGTGGGAAAGCATATTTCCTGTGGCTTTAATTAGATTATGCTGGAAGAAACAGCAAGACGAAGGGGTTCCCAGCTTGGCCTTAGCTTTGTTTAGCTCTCTTGTTTTTCACTGCCGATTGAAACAACAGGAAATCTGGCGTTCACCAGGATGTGGCTCCCATGACTCCTGACCCCTTGCCTGCTTCAATGTACCCCTGGTGCCTGGTGTGGTGTGGTGTGACCAGTCTTGTGTGCTGACCACTGGCAGGAGGCTGGTGCTGCCACTGCCACAGCAAAGGATGCCAGTGCCTGGGGGAGGTGTCAGGCTTGGGGACTGTCCATCCATGGAAAAAGTGAGGAATGAGAGAGCAGAGAAGCTGGCCAGCTGCTGCCTCTGACCTACCTCGGGGCCCCATGTGCTCTGTCCCCACACCAGGCAGACTGCTCTGTGAGCTGTGGGAGCTGTTTCAGGAACACAGCTGGGAAAATAAACAATAGGAAACCCCACAAGTGTCAAGTGTTGTGGCTTTAGGTGAGGTGCCTCTTGGGTGGAAATCCCCGCATCCCCCAGCCAGAGTGGGATGCCCCCCTTGCCGCCCAGGCAAGCGCGGGGGTAGCCGAGGCGCCGCTCCAGTTCCCTCCCCGTCTGGGTACCTCGCCGGACCCCACCCGCCCGGGGCATCCCGGGCCCCTCTGAGCGCTGCCGTGTCCTCGTAGACGGCGGAGATGAGCTGTTTACAGTCCCCTCCCCGGGGCACGAGGGACCTCGTGGTGGTGGCGATCCTGCGCTACCTTTTCGGGGCCGGGGAGATGCCGGCGGTGGGGACTCCGCCTGCTCCCCGCCCCTGTGGCCCCGCAGCGGGTCCCAGCCTCCTGGCCAGCTTGCGCCTGCAGAAGCTCCGCGTCCAGAACCGCGCCGCGGGGAGACCCCGGAGCCCCACGGAGCCGGGCTCGCCACTCGCCTGGGGCTTGGGGACGCAGCCGCGGGGCGCAGGGAGCCGCCCCTTCCAGGCCGCCGGCCCCAGCCTCATCGACTCGGACCCGGTGACAAGGTGCTCAGGGCGCTGGTGGTGGAGCTTGGCCTCGACAGGGCGGACGACCTGCCGGAGCCCTGGCTCGCTCACCACGCGTTGGACTCCCCGTCGGCCCTGCCGGCCGGCTACTGAGGCTGGAGAGCGACTGGGGCGGGGGGCTCCTACCTCACCCCACCGGGGAGCAGCGTCCCAGGCTGCCCCACGTACCGGCGCTGCGGGCGCAAGAAACGCTCGGAACCCGGCCTAGTGTGGGAAGGGGCGGGAGGAGGAGCTGGGGCCGCGCTGCCTGCCCTAAAACGCGCAGGCGTCGCGGTGGGCCCGGCAGGCGAGGGTCTCAAGCTGCGGTGTAATAAAATCTGGAGGGACCGTTGTTCCGTCGGCTGTGCCCCTTTCCTTGTCCATTTCGGCGAAGGACATTGTGTGAAGCGGCCCTGGGTGGAAGGCGGGTCGGCACCCAGCAGCTCCAGTGCGTCCTCTCGGCTTATGGTTTTCCTATCCTCATGTTGGAAATTATATAACTTTCCTAGTAACTTTTCTAATTAAAATTTCTAATTAATTGTTTTAATCAGTCATAAACAGTGTAATTTGCCACCGTAGCCAAGCACTTAACAAGGCTTGTCATAAGCTGCTATCGCGGGAACACAGGTCAGGAAAATTACTGAAACCTTTTAAGTTTTGCTAAACCAACCTTGATATGCTTCGTTGGACTAAATATGGGAAAGATACATTGCTGCATGGAATGCAGAATTTATCGACTACAAGGACATTTTGCAGAACCCAGAGATAAAGAAGAAATGAACAAAGACAATTCAGCAATTGTCTTATCTCGGAAAAAGACAGTAAGATAATAACAAGACTGAGAATGTAGACTAATTAGCATGAGAAGCAAGAAATCAATAACTAATAGAAGATTAAAAATTAATGAACAAATTAATTAAGAGAACGATGTACTTTAGCAAAGAAATTAATGTTCATTGGTTATAAAGTGTTAAAATAGTGAAAAGTTTTGAAAGTGTACATGTATAGGTGGAGCTCCCCCTATGCACCCAGCACTGTCAATAAAGTAATGCTGCTCTCTAAAAATAGAGAGTTTCATTTATCCCGGCGTTGTCGGTGACAGTGTCATCCTCGGGAATGGGACCTCTGTCCCAGCCACACCCTGCTGCGGGAGCGCTGCTGTGGGGATGTGCTAGGCGTGGGGCTGTTGCACTCACTGGGCTCCCTGGCGGGGTGCGGGGGCCTGGGACTGTCCCGGGGACTCTGGAGCACTGCAGGGACACGTCGGCCTCCCTGGGGAGCGCAGCTGGGACCACTTGCCCCCCAACTGCCTTCAGGAGTGGGTGCTAAGGGTCGGCGTCAGGTTTGGGGGCTGCGTGGGGTCCCCAGCTCTACCCCGGGAGGGGCCGTGGCAGGGGGAGGGCAGCGTCCCGGTACAGGTGTTACCCCTGGCTCGGCTCCCGACACTCACACGCTCTCCCAAACCGCAGGGGCACAACGTGGCGGGCTGTCCCACGCCATCAGCGATGCCCAGCGATAACCATGGACACAGTGGCCTGGCTAGGAGCAGGGAGTCCCGGAGCGCGGTGTCCCGGAGCGGAGTGCCCCCGTCGGGGCCGCGAGGAAGGCACAAGCCCTCCCGATCTCCCCGTCACTTCGCGGACGGCCCTGGGCCTCCGAGCCGCCAGGGGGCGACGCACGTCGCGGCCGCTACGCTGTGTCCATCCGCGGCGGGCCGGAAGCACCAGCCCTTTCTCGGCAGAGCGCAGCCATGGTGAGAGCGCGGCGTCGCCGCTCCCCGCCGCCATCCGCTGCCATCCCCCGCTCACCGCGGGCTGGGGCCGCCCCCTCCCCGGGGCGAGAAGCGCGGGAGGGAGCCCCGCGCTGGGGTCCAAGGGGCGGAAGTCTGAGGGGGCCGGGGAGGGATGGCTGGGGGGGACCGGGCCTGGCGGCGGCCCGTAATACACCCCTTCCTGTAGGCCCGCGGCCCCAAGAAGCATCTGAAGCGCGTGGCTGCACCCAAGCACTGGATGCTGGACAAGCTGACGGGCGTCTTTGTGAGTGCGGGCCTGGGTTGGGGTCGAACCTGGGGTCGGGCTTGGGTTTGGGGTTGACGCCGAGGTCGGAGGTGGGGCCGGGCTGCTCGTGGCAGGCGCAGTCACATCGGGGAAGTGTTCGGGTACTGTGCGGAGGCGAACGGTGAACAGGGGCAGTTGGACAGGGCAGGAGGTACTTGTTTAACGTTGGGGTCTTTGTGAACAGCGTTCGTTTTCCCCCGTTTGCAGAGGACGTGACGGGGTCATTGGCTGTTCTCTTTTAAGCTGCTTACTGTGCTTTTCCACCTCTGGGTTGAGATGGATGGTTGTGCTGTGTTGGGGGCAGTTTTGTGAGGCTGGCAAGACATAGGGGAAACTGCTGTGAATACCGAAAACAGCTGCAGCCGGTCGCTGCCTGCGTGGCAGCTGCACTTTGTGCTGCTGCCCTTGCATGCTCTTGCGGGCGCTGTTGGCGCCATTGTTTCCTTCTCTGGGGCGGTTGATGCTGCTTGAGCCTCCAGCAGAAAGCTTCTGTTCGCAGGCACCCCGCCCGTCAACAGGCCCACACAAGCTGAGGGAGTGCCTTCCCCTCATCATCTTCCTGCGCAACCGGCTGAAGTATGCTCTGACAGGAGATGAGGTCAAGAAGATCTGCATGCAGAGGTTCATCAAAATAGACGGCAAAGTCCGCACCGACATCACCTACCCTGCAGGCTTCATGGGTGAGTAGGGTTGGGGCAGTTCCTTAGGCAGCTCTTCTATACTGTCGGGGGAGTGTTTTGTGGGGTTTGCATTGTTTGAGGGGCAAGGTTTCCCTGCTGGAGTTGAAGAAAAGATACATATAAGCAGTTGTTACTTAATTTGGAATTGTGCACAGCAGAATATACCAAAGCTGGATGCCTGTAGCCTGTAAGTGCTTGCTTGACCTGGGTAAGTTGCTGTTCAGATTCCAGCGTTCAGCAGTTTTTTCTAATTTGCAGTCTGTCACAGCAAAAGATGTGAGCCTGTGGTCAAGGGTAGATCCCAACCTCATCAATCACACCCTAAGTGTTGTTCAGCAGTCCCTGATTCTTTTTAAACGTAAGCTTGATGCCAGGTTAGGGTCTTGGGTAATGAGCTGATAACAGCTGCTGTTGTATTTCCCTGTCTGCAATCAGATGTCATCAGCATTGAGAAGACAGGTGAGCATTTCCGCCTGGTGTATGATACCAAGGGCCGGTTTGCTGTTCACCGCATCACACCTGAGGAGGCCAAGGTGAGGAGCTTCAGGGTGGTGTAAGCATGGGCCCAGTTGGGTTTGGCTGGGGCAGTGTTTCCTCTTTGGCGTCTCCTGAATGAGAGCTGATGTCTCTCTTCCGTAACAGTTGAGGCCATGCTGCACTTGAGATTGGAGCATTCAGGGCTGTGGTGAAGCCTGTGTTGGGGAGAGGTCCCTTGGTGACATGAAAGTAATTCACAAATGGGTGTAGGTGTATTGTCTGGTGCTGGAGATGGGGTGGAGAAGAGTCTTGGCTTTGCCAGCCAACAGTGACCAGAAACATGGAACCTTGAACTTCTTCCATGAAGCCTAAAACTTCTTCCCAGGACAACAAAACTGCCTTCTCACCCTGGATGCTGGGGAGCAACTTCTTCATGCGTTTCCTTAACCCAGGCATGTTGTGCCTGAGCTGCGGGGCCACACTGTGCTTTGCATCTCCTTCCTTAGGGCAGGCTGTGCAGGCACGTGGCTGTGTGGACAGCAGAGCTGGCTGTGCTGGAGCCAGCTGGGTTGTGGTTTGGGGCTTCTGTTCTCATTGTGGTGTGCTTCTCTAGCTACTCTGTGTTGATCTGTGAGGTCCAGAGAGGCTATGAGGGAGTTAGGGTGACAGGCAGGAGGGAAATCAGTGCCCTGGAGGGTACAGATATCTCTTGGGTCCTGGAGAAATGCAGCCCTCTGTCTCTGTTGTGTGCCCACGGGCTTCAGGGAAAAATAAAGGAACTGCCCTGGTAAAGACTTACTTGTGAAAGTGCAGCCAGTGTTTGTCGGGAGGCTGAAGCCCAAAGTGGGCCGCTGCTCCCGCAGCAAAGGTGTTTTCTGGTGGGGCTGTAGCAAAGCTGCATGGCAGCTGTTCAGAAGTAGTTAACTGAGGCAGGGAGCTGGGTAAGTCACTGCCTGGGTTTGTATTGTGAGCCCTGAGTGTCTGGGTGTTCTGCTGTGACTGGTGGCTCTGTTCCCTAGTCCATGACATTGCTCACTGCCTCAGCTGAGAGGTGTTGGGTTTTGTTTGCAGTACAAGCTGTGCAAGGTGAGGAAGATCTTTGTGGGCACCAAAGGAATCCCTCACTTGGTCACTCATGATGCCCGCACTATCCGCTATCCGGACCCCCTCATCAAGGTGAATGATACGGTCCAGATTGACCTGGAGACAGGCAAGATCACAGACTTCATCAAGTTTGACACAGGTAGGTCTTGCATCCCCTTAAAGCACTGTACCCTTCCCCGCTGGAGAGCAGTGTGGAAGTTAAATGCTAGGCATATTTGCACTGAAATAGAGAGGCAGTGGTGTCAACCTTGGGAAAGGGTTTGTTTCCCAGGATCATGTCCACCTGGAGCTGGAGCAGAGGATTCCTCCTGTGTCCTAGCAGTGGGAAACATTTGGCCTAGGGACTTGGCAGTTCTGAGGAAATTACAGAAGAGGTAAAAGCAGCAAGGTGGTGGGGAGGTGCTTGAGCTTGTCTCTTGCTGGTGAGAGAAGGTTTCAATCACAGAGCTGTAAGCAGTGCTAGCACTGGTGGGATGGGAATGTTTGGTATGGGCAACGAGCCCGAGTGGAAGGACTTCACCACAGCACCTGCTGCCAGCTCTTGGTCACACCTGTATTCCCTTACTCAGGTAACCTGTGCATGGTGACTGGTGGTGCCAACTTGGGCCGTATTGGGGTGATCACCAACCGGGAGAGGCACCCCGGGTCGTTTGACGTGGTTCATGTGAAGGACGCCAACGGCAACAGCTTTGCCACCAGGCTCTCCAACATCTTCGTTATAGGCAAAGTAAGGCTGTGGGGGCACCAGGTGGGGGGTTCTCTCTTGTGAGGGGATGCTGGCTGAGGCAAAGAGCCTTAGTGTTTCCTTGGGCAGCTGTCTTCCCACACGGTGGAGCTTCAGTGCTGGCCTCAGTTCTGACTCAGTTCTGGCTCCTTGTATTTCTCCCTGCTCTGGGAAGGGGAAGAAGCATTTGCAAATTGAGGAATGTGGATGTTTTCGAGAAGCAGCCCTGAAACCTAGGAGCTGCGGGCTGAGCAGTGCTCAGACCTTGGTGTGATCTGGGCAGCTGCTCTGACTCGGAGTGCCCCCCGCAAAGCCTCTGCTGTTTAGCCATCCCTGACGGGTCCAGGTTGGAAAGGGGCAGTGTTTTGGTTTTGGCTGAAGTGCATTCTTCACGGATGTGACTGAAAGGCAGCTGTAGACCCGTGCATCCTTGGCACCTTCCTTAGGGACCTCTGCTGGGCCAGTGCCACCACCATGTGTACCTGGCCCAGCATGAGTAGAGGTGGGCTTCTGCTGCTTTCCCCCTTAGAGGGAGAGCTCTCTTGCTATCTGGGTTTCCTGGTGTGAAATGGTTTCTTCTCCCTTGCTGCAGGGCAACAAGCCATGGATCTCCTTGCCCCGTGGAAAGGGCATCCGCCTGACCATTGCTGAAGAGAGAGACAAGAGACTGGCGGCCAAGCAGAGCAGCGGATAAAGTCCAGCTCAGGCTGGCTCTGGTGCTGTCAGTGTGTTAATTAAACCGTTTACTACATGGCTCTGACTGGCTGGGAAGCATCCTGGGGCTGGGGGGGAGCCATGCTGCCAGTGCCAGGCCCTGCTCTTCAGAAGGTCCTGCTTCTCTGGGGAGACTCCCATCAATCTGAGCAACTGCCACAGCCATATTCCAGAAAGGCAATGAGGAAGGGTAGGAGAGCCTTCAGACTGCTCTGTCCCTGGGAAGGTGTTGGCACAAATGCTCGTGGATGTGCAGGAGGAGCAGGGATCTGGGGAGAGCTAGCTGGGCTCTCCTGTAGCCAGTGGTGCCAGATCAGCTTGAGGGATTGCCCCGGCTGTGTTGGCTTCAAGTGTGCTGGCACTCAGTGTCCGAGCCTGACTGATGGCCACGCATTGGGGAGATCTCTCAGGGGCTGCTCTTCAGTGTCTTTTCTGTGGAGGTGGAGGGTGCAAGTGGTCACGCTGACAGCCGAGACTAGGCGAGAGGGGAATGGGATACTGAGCACCAGCCTGGCAATGGGCTGATGCCCTGCAGGAGCCAGGGAGCTGGGGACCAGTTGTGGCTGTGGGAGTGGCCCTAGAGGGCGGAGTGGGCAGGTGTGGGCAGTGTGCCCAGTCAGCAAGGGCAGTCCCACAACTGGGCTGTGCCAGCAAAGGCGCAGGAGGCACTGTAGGGAAGGGGAGGCTGTGCTTGGGCATGGTGTGCAGGCTGGGGCCACCAGGTCCAGGTGGGTACGGGCACTGTGGAGCAATGCCAGTGGAGGAGCTGGAGTGATGGAGGCATAGAAGAGGCTGAGGGCACAACCTCTGCTCTGCTTGGTCTGGGGAAGAGGAGCCCTGGGGGCTCTCCCACTCTGCCTGCCTGCATCAGCCTTGTGAGCACCTGTCTTCCAAGATGGATGGGGCACAGATGTGTACGATTGGAAAATTGGCATCTTTTATTGGCTTCATCGGGTGTCCATGGTGAAATGTAGTCAAGCCTCGTGAAGTGTCTGCTGTATTCTGACGTTATGTTCTCAGGAAAGCTGAATGCCTGTAGCACTGCCCATGCTCCCATCCCTTGAGTGTCCCTGTGCTGCTCCCTGTGACTGGTGTGCAGGCTCAGAGCAGCAGCATCCCCAAGGACTTTCATGGTGCTGGCAGCGGGCACTGGCGCTTGGGCTGTCCTGTGATGCACAGATGTGAGCAGCCAGAAAGCTGCCAGAAAACCCCACATTCTCATGCGCAGAGCCAAAAGCAAAAATCACTTAGATTTTATGTTGTGAAAAAGCTTCAGAAAGTTGCCAAATTGAATATTTGGGAAAGTAAAACCCAATTTTTATACTAGCAAAAAAACTCCAAAATGACAACAAAACCAACAGTTGGGAAAATTCGGGGTGAAATGTTTGCAGTTTTGGGGGTGGGCATTGCTGTGAGTTATCCAGTGTGGGTCAGTTAGACAGATTGGGTTGCTTCGTGTGGGTTATCCCAAATGAGTTGTCTGCTGAGCCTTATCCCGGCTGGATCTGGTGTATGTCATATCCCTGTTTCCCGTGCATCTCCCTTCCTCCGTCTGTGTCCTTTCTCCGCTCTTCGGCTGTGACCTCCCGCTCCCTGCCGCACTTCTCCCCAGGCGGCCACGCGGGACTTCCCGGGCCGGGACCCAGCCGAGCCGCGCTGGCGGGTGCCACCGTCTGGCCAGTAGATGCTCCTGCAGCCAAGAAAGCTGCGGGGCCGCGATCTGAGCCGCCTCCCGATGAGGACACGTCGCTGCCGTCCCACGGGCGCGATGGCTGCGGCGCTCGAAGTGCAAAGCGCGGAACTGCGGCGCCGGTACCGCCGGAGCGCTGCCGCCGCCCAGCGTTTGAGTGCCTCTGGGAGCCGCTGCCGGGCCTGGTGCCCGCGCGATGCTCGGGAGTGGCGTGGCGGAGCACCGGGCGCATGGCCCGGCGGTGGCAGCGGCGGGTGAAGGATGAGGTCGCGGCAGCGGTGAGATGACTGAGAGTCTCAGCGGGTGCAGAATTGCCGCCTGGAATGGCGGGGTAGAAGCTGCAGCCCACTCGACCCCGGCTCCCGACTTGGGAGGAAGCGGCCACATCCCCGGGCAGGAGTTGGGGCGCCTCTACATGTCGCCAGAATTCTCCTGAGTCTCCACCGGCCCTGCTCGCCCTGTGCCGCTGCCCCAGCTCCAGCATCGCACCTGAAACCTGCCCTGTCTCCACTGGCCGCCCTCAGCCCTGTCGTGACAGCGGC
This sequence comes from Lycocorax pyrrhopterus obiensis, assembly GCA_014706295.1. NCBI lineage: Eukaryota > Metazoa > Chordata > Aves > Passeriformes > Paradisaeidae > Lycocorax > Lycocorax pyrrhopterus. Next base: position 12,222,665 of record JACSVZ010000005.1, read on the forward strand.
AGGTTGGCCATCGAAGTGTCCCCAGAAGCCCCTGCAGAAAGAGGGATTCATGCAAGGGATCTACAGTAATAACAGTCGCTGCTGCTTCTTTCCCTCTGCCAGAGGCCGCGCTGAGCATGAAAGTGTCCATTCTTCCCCGAAGCATCCCTGGGGGATGTCAGTGACTGCACTCGCCTCGGGCTTGCGTGGGTCGTTAGTGTCATCGAAATTACGGGAAAAACAAACCAAAAAAACCCCACCAACCTCTCCAACATTTTTAGTGCTAGAGAATCAAGGCATTACTTTATTCTGGCCAGGATGTGGTTCTGGCCAGGATGTGCAACAGAAGTAATTTCATCCACACATTGACCGGGTTGTGCAGACAAAATCATTCCATGACACATAGTTCTTTACTAGATTTTTCACATATTTTATACAGTCAAAATCCATAGAAATTCATTGGTTCAATGTTCATTGGTCCCAAGTTGCGCAGTTCTTAGTATTTGGTTTCCTATTGGATATGGATTTCTTCGCCTACGATACTAATTAGGTCCTCATTCTTATCTCTCTTTTCCCAGACCAGGTGTCTCCGATCATGCCAGGGGTGATGTCTGGAGTTGATGTTCGTTGATGTTCGTTAATGATCGTTAATGGTTGTTATCTTTTGTGTATCTTCTGTGCTACTCCCAGTCTGTTGAGACGTTAAGCTCATCAGACCTCGCCTGGTGAACAGGTCCCCTGAAAAGAAACTTCAATTCCCTTCCCCCGGGGCAAAGGCGAACTAAACTGACTAAAGTTACATTTAAAAAAATTTAAACTTTATATAATTTCCAACATCAGTACCGGCCTTGCTCCCTCCAGGGCGCGGGTTGAAGAGGGACAGGATGAGCACTTACTGGCTCGGACAGGAGCTGCTGTGGCAGAACCTGGAGAAGCCATAAAAAGGCAAGGAAATAAAAATTGGAGGCCATCCGGCCGGTACCCACCTCCCTCTGCAGGCGAGAGCCTGCCTCTCTGGATGAGAAGGGGAAAGAAGCATCTGAACTAGCAAATTTTCCCGGCGGTGCCAAGAGTCAGAGCTGAGGTGAGTCCAAGGTCCCTTGGGCCCTGTTTCCCCTCTTGTGTGTCTCAGGGCCTCTTGGCCCCTTTTTTTGCATGCTGCTGTGACTGCTTTCTTATGCTTCCCTATATCTCTCCTCTTTTCTCTATTTTGTCTTGCTTCCTCTTCTTAACACGTTCCCTTTCCTTTTTCTCTCTATGCTTCTGTCTCACACCAGTTCCCTTTCCTTTTTTCATCCTCTGTCTCTTCTGCAGCTTACAGCTCTGTTTTCCTTTCCCATCCATTTGTTCTGAGTTGAATCTGCCCCTTTTCCCCTCACAATTTATCTGGCCTGCTCTTTGGCATTTTTTTCCTCTCTGCACCTCTGCGTACTGCAGTGTGTCCCTGCCTTCCTATCTGTTTCCCTCCTTCCTTTTGTTTCTCTCTCTATCCATTTGTTTTGCTAACGGTTGCTGTGTTTTTAGTTCTGGATCTCACTTTCCCTTTCCATTTTCCTGTTCATTTATTACTCTCTCTGATCCTTTTGCTGTTCCCCGACCCTGGTATTTATTACTTCACCCCTCTGGCCCCGTTTTTTCTTGTTCTTCATATCTCTGTCATTCTCTGTTGCTCTCATTGTCTCTATCCCAGCGTCCTGCTCCCTGTCCTTTCACAGTATCCCGCTTTCTCACTCTTTGTCCCTCACCTGGTTTCTATATCGGTCTGTTCTTCCTCCTGTTTTCTCTTGTTGCTCTGGCCTGCTGCCTGTTGCTGTCTTTTTTTTTTTTAATCTGTCCCCATTGCTCTGCTTCAGTCCTGTCATTTTCCTGCTCTCTCTGTTTCGATGGTCATAAACGTAGAGATGGATAGGTTTGTGCAGAAGTGATTTTACAATGGTTGCAGATTATTTTGAAGTTAATTTCCTTAGTGACTGCTAAGGAATGGACCTGAGACATGAGTTGAAATACGCTCACTGTCTGTATTCCTTGATGAAGGAATGCTCTAAGGAACTTGTCTGCTGGCAGAGATTAGGGTTTGTTGGTCTGAGCCTTCGTTTGAAAATGTATGTTGTGTCTTGAGATGTAGAATATGGAAGTATTACCCTTCCAAAGCCATCTGAAGATAACGAAGACTGTTGCGTTAAGGTTTTACTGGTATTTTGTTTTCTTTTGAGGGAAATTTGATACTTGTTTGTGGATATTATTGCAATAACAGTGGTCTGTGTGAAAATAATCACAGTAGTGATAGCGATTGATCTGATGTTTCTACGGGAAAAAGGTTAGATCAGGAATTCTCATTGAGCCATGAGCTCAGTGCTCCCCTGCCCAGGGACTGCTCCTGCAGCCAGGCTTTGGGTACACTCTTTTTCCCGGCTTTCTGTCTGTGACCTGCTGCCATTGGAAGCTCATCAGGAGCAAAAGTCTCTGTTCATTTGCCCAGCTGTGACTGGACAATTCCAGCATTTTATTGCAGAGATTAGGTCAGTCCATTGTTTCGATGCTCCATGGTAAAAAATCACTTCTGCTGTTCAAGCCAACACAGTAATATAGTGCAGAAAGAGGTTTTCTGTATGGTTGTCATGGAGTTCCATCTGATAAAACCCTCTCTCTTTGCTCCTGAGCTGAGCACTTGCTCTGTTTGCAGCCTCTTCTACAGTGAGGACTCGTTGCAATGTTAATGGCAGGAGTGGATCGTGTGAACACACTTGTGAATACAAGTTTGGGGAGGTGGATTGTTTTCAGGGTTGGTCGGTTTGTTTTGCACCGGTCAGTCCCGCCAGGACTTAAGATTCAGTGGCAAAAATAGAAGAAAAAACCTTCATGCTTGTATTTACCATCATTCCTGCACACCGAACGATTAAGTACGATGTCACAAACAGATGCTGTGGGTGGTGTCACAAGCAGACGCGACACCCACCCGCCCGCGTTCCAGTGTTGCCAGGAGCCGGGCCCGGCCCCTCACAACGTGCCTCGGAGCGCAGCTTCCCAGCAGCTGGGACGCTCTTCTCGCACTCCCGCAGTGCTTCCGCAGGCTCTATGTCGTCGCCGGGGCGGTCCGAGGCGGCGGAGCAGACCCTGCTCGTGGGGAACTTGGAGAGCCGGGTCAGAGAGGAGATTCTCTACGAGCTCTTCCTGCAGGTAGCTGACGGGTACCCTTGTATATCGAAATGCTTTTCTAATGCTTGAGAACAAATATTCCACCAATGAGATGTTCAGTCAGGAGAGTTGGACAGCATGCTCTCCAGAGGTCCCTTCAAATCCCGACCCTTCAGTCACCGTGTCGAAACACAGAGTTGTTGGACCTGTTTCAAGCCTGAGCTTAATTCCTACCTGTTTTCTAGACTGAATAGTAGTCTGCTGTATAACTGTAAATGTGAGCTTAAGAAAGTTTATCTTCCTGGAAGACATGAGTAATAAAGTACAAAATGCAAAAGTGATAAAGATGCTCTTAGAACACAGTTTTGCATTATACTTCTGCTTAATCTGCAGCAGTCATCCAACTGCCAGCTTTTATCTGGGTCTTTAGGTCATCCCAGTAACTTGTCTTTTTCCCTCGTTTTATCTCGTTTTCACTCAGGTTTCCCTTTTGCTGCAACAGCCTGTGCTTCTCATTGTAGTCTTGCCCTGTCTTGGGAAGTATCCAGTTCAATATTCCTGCTATGGCATAGTCCTAAACACGCACCTCTGGCCTCTAGCTCTTCCCCCCCATAAAATGATGAGCAAGCATCTACTGCTACTTCTAAGCTGTTAATATTTTTATTGACAAACTGGAAGGTAACTTTTACTATGGAGTCAGTAAATTAGTCTTCCCCTTTCGGAAGCTAATTATTATGGTATGGTATTCTAAAAATAATAAAAATTCTGATTATGAAAGACTAAGCATCAACCGATGCTTGGTTCAACATCGGTGGAGCTGATTTTTGTTTGTAGAAGGCTCAGAATTTGAGCTTTGGGAATGTGGAGAGACATTTTCAAAGTAAGAAACTTACTTATGGCGAAAGAGAAATCGTCATGAAATATTCAAACCAAAATGAAATGTTGGTCTCTGCTAAATAATAGAAATTTCTTTCAGGCTGGACCATTAACCAAAGTGACAATTTGTGAGGACAAAGAAGGAAAACCTAAGTCTTTTGGATATGTCTGCTTTAAACACAAAGTATCAGTGCCTTATGCAAAAGCTCTACTGGATGGAATCCGTTTGTATGGAAGACCAATTACTGTGCAATATTGGAAGGGTATGTTTCATAGTCCCAATGGTAAAGTTTAAGAGTCAATTTTTAAACTTTTAAGCGCAGTTTTGAATCCTACAGTCTTTTACAAAGATAACAATTTGTAATTGGAAAAATTTGTTGTTGTTAAGAAACAAAGACTTCCTGTGGCTTTTGCGGAGGGAAGGATTCAGTCCTTGTATTTTTTTGTTTGCTAAGAGAATACAATAGATTGGTTCAGAACAGCATAACTCGCAAGCTGTGTCAGACACTGCTGTACGGAAAACAGCAATCCAGATTTTCATGCCAGATTACATTTAGGAATTAGGGTGTAACTTTTCCTTGCAGTCTGACAGGAAAAGTTGATTCAGTAAGGCCAGCCATTATTGAGCTCTTGGATCATTTTTAGACTAAAGCCACAGCGTTACCAGAGCTGTTGTTTTAAAGGGAAAAGCTTGTAGTTCAAAGAATACATTGAATTCAAACTCATATTCTTCATTTTATGTATATGGAACTAAACCTTCGAGCAAGCCAACGGTCAGGGCAGCATTTGCAACCCAGACATTAAGGACTCGTGTTCCTTCTGTGCCACTGCTTCCTTCAAAGGCTCTACAGAGCAGTTGCTGGGTTTAAGCAGAATATCTGAGGTTCCTAAAATCAGGACCATCTCCTGTGTCTGTAACTGGATGACAAAGATGCTGTTCTTGATTACTTCAACAGCCCTGATTTGTGCTTCTGTAAGTGAATAAATGAGAAATGAACATTTTCAAGCTGTAAGATGATGCTATTGATTATCTGCCATAAAATGACACCATACCTTTGTATACTACCTTAGATCTACTAGCACGCTACAGATGACACAAAACACTTTCTGTGGTTTTTAACTTGTTGATTGAATTGTCATAACTGAATAGTCATTACACTCTTGTACTCTTGTCTTATTTACAGGGACTTCTCACTCACCGGAACTAGACAGCTGTACACATGGTTTTGAAAACCATATTGACTTAGATTCTCCTGCAGACAGGTAACAGAGATCACCTGTGAATAAACCTTATGATAATAATTTAAAAAAAAATCTCATTAAGAAAGTGAGTTGATGTGGTAGAGCAATTTTGAGGTTTTTCATTAAAACAGCATCTTGTCATTGCATCCTTACCGAGGGCTTGCAACAGGCTGCAGTTAATTTTAATGTTTGGTTGTTCAGCTTGCCAGATGTTTAGTTAGCTTCAATTTTCCATTCTTTATTTGTTTCTGCAGTATTCAGGACCATGAGGACATCCTGAACCCCGGGTTTTGCACTAACAATGTTTTCAGTCATCGGGGAAAAAAATCTGACAATAGAGAGTCTTTTTTTAACCCTCACTGAGTTTACACCTGCATTTTTTGTGTGTATAAGCACAAGCAGCTGTCGTACATTTGAATGCACAGTTATAAACCTGTTATAATGGAAGTCTGAACACCCCAGATTCAGTATTTAAGCTGAAATCCCATAGTGAAATCTAGTACCCTTTTGTGTGCGCACATATGAGGATTGCTCATTAATTAAGTTTGGGTATATTTCCTTTGTTCTATCTTTTTTTTCCATGTAAGTCCTGTTGTTAATATCTCACTTGTCCTCTTGGATATTCCCATTATAGCCCAAGAGTTAAGTCTCAGCACTCTGATAAGCAGTATGTGGTGGACATCCAGCCTTTGTACATTTGCTTGTTTTTCCTTTAGGCATCAAGAGCCTTCCGGAAATTCTCCGTTTCCTGTTACTCCATCGCCAGTGAACAACAGTTTACTTCATGATCCCCCTGGCTTTCAAGAGGTGGTGAGTTTGTGTTAAAAGTTAAAAATTTGGGAGCCTTTTTAGGAAGCTGAATGCATTTTGCATTTCTGCAAAAACCAGTGCTTACTTCATGTCTCAAAATGTGCTGTAAGCACAGTATTAGGACACTTGAGAGTCCTCTAATAATGAGATCTACCAAACCAAACTATTTTCTTCCTGCAAGAATGTCTTAAAGGTATATAGCATAAGGAAGGTAAAAATGCTAAAGTCTACGAAGCTCTCTCCTGCACTGTGTTCCAAATGGTGGGACAAGCTGACCTCATTGGACTACAACCATGCAAGCAACAGCTTCTTTACATACAGCTAATTCCATTGGGGAAACCTCTCAGTTCTTCTCAATTCAGAAATGCCCAGCAGAAGTTTGAAATGTGCAAAAAAAACCCCTAAAACTTAATCAATCACCACTGCCCAAGTTCGGGACACAACAGTCAGAGGGTTTCTGGCCTGAACCTTCACATGCCCGTGTAGGTTTCTCCTTCACGATTTACTTTCACAGCAGTAGATGACAAGAACTCACACTTCGCTCCCCCTCTACAAGACTCTGGTGCCCTGTACCATTCTCGCCCTTATCTCCTCTGTCTGAGATATTCCACAAAGCAAGGAAACCGGTCTCTTCAGGTGGAAACTTGTGCATCAAACCTACTCCCCAAACACATCATGAAGCTGCTGAATCTGCTGAGTCTATGGACTAGTAGGACTGAAGAAACCCAGCCTTTAACGTGAGGTACCAACCGTGGACAGTCCTGCTCACCCAGTCTGACTCGGGACTGGCCAGCCCTTGGATCTACAGGAGGGGGCAGTCTCGATCAATTACCCTTGTTGGCTGCAACCTGAGCAGGAAAATGGAGAGAATCTGTTCCCTACTGCAGGGATGGGGTGGGGGCTTGCCCTCCCATCTTCCCAGGCTGTGCCCTGAGAAGAGCTGGTGCTTGTGCCAACTTTCCCATCTCCTCTCCTCCCTTTGGAAAGCTCAAGTGCACCACCTTCCTGTCTGTGCTTGCTGATAAACCTACTCCTCAGCAACAAGGCAATAGATATACACTGTGAGACCAGACTCAGCAGACCAGCACACATAACCAACTTCATCCCCTTTTCTTCTTGCCAGAGAGGATGGTATTGCAGTGTGTCTCACATGATAGTTTGTTGAAGCTTCAGCAGAAAGTGATCTCATCACCAGCATGCCTTTGCAAATCTATTTCACCTTGCCTTGGCAGGTTGCCAGGCAGGTTGCTCACTTGGGAATCTTTCAAGCTCCTTGTTGGAATGCTTTGTTCCACATTGACTTTAAAATCAGTTAAACCAGGTTTGAGGAACTTGCAGATGTGCATGCCTTTACATTACGAATAGGCACTGCAGTTACAAATATTTATCAAATAGAGATGAGGAAATGAAAGGAATACCATGTTTGTTTACCTTATGTGAGGACTAGCTGGCAATTTCATCTTTAATCAGATTATGTCTCTGTTCTAACTTTGCCATGAAAAATTTGTCTACTTTTCTGAACTATACTAGTTGTTGTAATAAAATAGCTTTATTCTCAAACATTGTGTTATCTTATAGTTTGTCAGTCTTTTAATTGTATAAGTCATAATACACGCAAAATTAAGGTGTTTAAAATTTCCTCTTCACAGTGTTAACAACTCAAGTTTCTATTTCTCTAAATGTACCATGTTTTAGCACAGCAGTACACAGTACAGAGTCCAATGGGTTGACAATTTCCTTACTAGCAGATGACTCCACCAATGCCTTCAGATTTATCCTTTTCTCCCTATCAGAATCAAACGGCACAATTTAAGACTGCACGGAGTTCTCCTGAATTGGCCACATCCAAGTGACTGTGAAGTGCATCGAGCGGGATGAAAGAAAGAAAGAAAGAAAGAAAGAGAAAATGGCGAAGTTGTGACAACGACACTAGTACTGAAGATAATAAAAGGAGACCAAGACAGCATGGCCAAAGCTGCAAAAAACACAAAGCCAAGAAAAATACATTAATACTGGATAAATATTTTTTATTATTAAATTTGCTTTCATGTTTCCTCCTTGAACCTTATTAAAGAAGGAATGTTCAAGATTCATTGTATTTTTGAAACGCATTATGCACAGAAACATAAAATATTCTGAGTCGGAAGGGTCATCGAGTCCAGCCGGACCTGCACCTGCCACGCTGTCCCCCTTCCCGTCCCCTCCCAGAACACCAGCCCCCTGGGGAACAAGTTCTCCCCCAAACCCAACCAGAGCCCAGTGAATCTGCAAGGTCTGGCTTTTGTGCCCCTTCTACACCGTCTGCCACAACTGAAAGGCGTCTGGCTGGCTCCACTGTACTTGCAATGGCCCTTTAAGTAGCTGCAAATTCCACAGATCCAGCTACACCAACCTCATAACTTTACTTATCCTCAATAAAAGGCATTGATTTGACATATATTCACAGAACAGTTAGTTGGTGGTTGGAAAGGACCTCTGGAGATCATCTAGTCCAATCACCCCACCGAGGCAGGGTCACCTGGAGGTGACACAGGAATGTGTCCAGGTAGGTCTTTGTCTTGAATGTCTCCAGAGAGGGAGGCTCCACAACCTGCCTGGGAAGCCGTCCCAGTGCTCTGCCACCCTCAATGTACAGAAGTTCTTCCTCATGTTAAGGTGAAGTTTGGCTGTTCATTACCACTGAAGTCAAAGGCTATCAGCTTCTGTAGCTGTTTGTACTTATGAGCAGGTGATCAGAATAACCACTGGTTTATAACGAGCAAAAGAGTTTATTGATTTTTTTTTTCTGGTAGTAGTAGAAGGACCACATTTTTCCAACATTTTTTCAAGGATGGTTCAGTTCTCGTGACTTTAATACATACGGAAATAATTCTGCATTTAACAAGAATGACAGTTTGTCTAAATAGAAAATAGATTATTTTCCAAATCCACAAAAATGTGAAACAAATAATTGCTAGGCTGTGTGCAAGACCTGTCTTGCACTGTTGCAGCTATCCTTACTCTTAAAATAATCTAAGCCTAATATAAAAAAACCCCGAACCCAGGAATAAACCGTAACAAATTGTTTACCACTGAAATATACAGAAACATTACCTGAGCAAACTGCATTGTTAACAATAACAACTATTTTTTGTCAAATGTTTCACAAAACTGGATGAAAATTTGATGGCATATTGCAAAGCATGAAAATCAACACTAAAATGCTTTGTTATTTTTATTTCTGTGCAAAATGTTAAATGGCTGAAACAAATGACAAACATGCCATCTCTAGAATTAAAAAAAAAGAAATTAAGTTATTAGATGGTGCTTTAAGTGCAAAAGCTGTTCCATGTGCTCAGATCTAATTTTGGCTTCAATTTGGATTGAAGTAATGTGTAGAAATGCATCTCCTTTTTTCACTATGAGAACAGTCAGGCATTGGAACAGGTTGTGCAGAGAAGTTAAGCAGCCCCCATCCTTGGAGGTTTTCAGACCAGGCTGGATACAGCCCTGAGCAACATGGCCTAACATAATACCTAATGCTGCAGTGACTGGACTAAAAACTACCTGAAGTCACTTCTAACAGGAATGACAGAGTATTGTGATAGAACTACTCTTAGTAAGAATCTACAAGCATTTCTGTTTGAAGGTTCACTGTCACTTATTTCCTTAGACAAAATACCCTCAACTGGTATCTGATAATTTACAAGCAGCTTTCATTTGAAACCAAACTTTGTTAGAACCAACTTAGACTGTGATACTATCAAGTGTTGAGAGCCGGAAGTACGATTCAGCAAGGACCTTAAAAATAAGAAAACAGACCGAAAAGTGTACAAAACTTTACACCTGCACATCAAGCATCTTTTTCATATACATTTTACATTAAATATACTGTAAGAATGACAAAGATCTCATTTTTCGATGAACCATCAAGTATATCTTTACACTGGGAGCAAGAACTTCTGTAGGCAAATGTCCCTTTCCTGCCTCCTAGTCATTTTTGCATCCCTCATGGACTGAACGCAGTGCATCGAGGGCCTCCACTGTCACTGTGAGCTTTCCAATTACTGCACTGGCATCTTGTGAATCGAAAACTAGAAAGGAAACATCAGAAAACAGCATTAGCTATAACTTAAGATTTCACTTTTGTTTTGATGATTTTCCTTAGTGTTTGGCAGATTAAAGGGCACCTAGCATATGCTAAAAAAAAGGGAGAAATAAATAAATAAATAAATAACCAATCTTCCAGTTCGGGTCCTCAGGCTACTGGAAATTAACCACTCTTAGAACTAGAATGTACATCAGTAAATATTAGCGTTGGAATTAACTTAACAAGGAAAGTGTTGATATAATAATTGCCTATATAAAAGAATTATTTTTCACAATATGTAAATAAAGATGTTCCAAATTCTATTAAAGACATATCTACATACATAGGAGCAGTTTTAAGTAAAAATACACCAATTAATGCATTTTCTGCACTGTGTATGATGGATGGGTCCAAATGAGCCTCGACAAATCACTCAGTGAACTGTCAATTTCAAGAGCAGACTTCAGGGGACTGTATCCTTTTTACTTAAAAGAAGAGCAAGATAATTGTAATTAATTATATCTGAAGATAACACATTCTATTTTCTCACTTTTTATACTGTCCTGTTATCTCTGAGACATACTGTTAGATGCTTTTACTGTAATATTTTTCATCCATCTTCTTGCTTAGCCATTCACTTAAGTGCTTCAAATTTCACATAAAACACTTTGACACAATCAGCAATGAAAGGAACAAAATACAAAAAAGATAAATGGTTGCAATCCTCAAAAAGAATAAAGGAAGTTTATGGTATCTAACTTAAGAATGACTTTATCTTCATGCGGTAGTGTCCTATGAATTTCTCTGCGTCTAGGTTTATTATTTTTCCTTAAACCAATATCCAACTCAGAGAACGTGTACGTTACTTAGGAATTCTGTTTATTGTGCTCTTGCATTTAACGGACATCTGTGTCTGGATTTTAAGAACTGATCCTTTTACAATGACTTAATCCAAGAAAATATACAGATATATTCTTTTACCATGATCTGACATATATTAACATAAAATTAATTTAAATTCTCTGAAACATCTTAGTTTTCAGAAAATATGCAAGTTTATATGTTATGGATGCAATAAAAAAACCCAAAAAACTGTACAGCATATGCAGGAAAGAGGAGAACTGCAGAAGGGAAAAAGAATAGAAGTATTTCCAGGCATTATAATTTTCATAGATATAATTAACATAAAGTAAAAATTAGTCTAAATGTCTCATGATTAGGGGAAGAAATGCTCCTCACAATATTGAAGTAGTTGGCATTACATGGTAATGATCAGCTTACAATAACTAGTAATAAAACCCAGTCCTTCTGGTCCTAGTAATTCTCTCAGATGGTGATTAGGAATTTTAAGAGTTTTGTGAAAAGTGACTTTCAAAAATTATGTTTACATAACTAATCAATCTTATCAAATGGGAATTATGACAGTGGGACGTATGGTCACAAATTCCAGAACAAAACCCCATCTTCCAGTGAGAGATTACAAAATACATTTTTGGAGGAGCTTTTGTACTTGGAGAAAAATGATTGATGGACGAAAGCTTAAGCTGCTCAGCCACAGCAGGAAATGCATCAAATCTGTATATTATTTTTCCAGAGTATGGAAATTTGATTCTTCTTAAGAGTTTGCCTTATCGCATTCCTGTAACTCTGAGTATTTTATCAACAGCATGGATGCAAATCATGTGTGATAACAGGAATGGATAAGAAAGCGTATTTATTTCCCTCATTACTCAGCTCCCCATTGCTCAAGGTACAGGAATTAGACACAATAGTCGAAGTAGTAAAGTCACATTAGCCTGGCGTTCTGCTGGGGCTCACCAGAACTCTTGCTATTGCAAAAGGCACCTTGTGAACATGGGTGCTCTGTATCCAGTCATTGAACTAGTTCACTTACTGGGAAAGGAGAGCGACTCTTTTGTAACAGAGGTGCTTTCAGCTTCTTCACTGAGCTTCACCCAATGGGGAAAGAGGATTGAGAGGAAAAGGTAAAGAGAAAAGTGCGCTGTTGGTAACCATGTCCCTGCTGCCCTGGGGAACAGGAAATTGAGCAAGGAGAATATTATCCTCGCTCTCTACAAAAGGACCAAAAAGCCTTCTTGAATCTTCTTATAAGTGTTATAAAAATGCATTCTATGACCCCGAGAAATGGAAGATTCCACACTTCCTACTCACATCACCTTGCTCTAATGAAGCACAGTGAGTTTGGTCACAGTCTGTTACAGAAGGGCGCTCACTAAAACCGATTCCTAACCAAAACCACCAGTTATTTCACATTGTCTCATACGTGTTTCATATGGCGGAAAGAGACTTGAAGGTACTCTGGGGGTTATAACGTAATTTCAAATAAAATATAGACATTAGTAATACCAAATTGCTGATATAAATTTTAATACAAAACAAATTTTTATACAAAATACGTATTTATCCTCCTACCACGATGAAGTATGTTGTAGAAAAGAGAATTATAGTAGTGGACATGGCTTGAAAGTTCTTATGTTTTATAAACTAATTAATGTGAGGTGAGAATGCTGTCTGGTTTGAGGTTTTTTTAAAACAGACTTTAAGGAATAACACTAATAGTTTTTGCAGACTTCTGCAAACAATGTGGAAGTTACTAGTTAGTATTAAAGAATTTCTTATTGAAACAATGTCAAACAATTACTTGCACAGCAAAGCCTGCAAAGCAAAGAAGAAATTCAACAAATTTTAGGCTACAGAAGTTTACGAGAAAGTGATCTTTAAAACTTACCATCAATATCTTGCTCAATGATATCTCTTTGCTTCTGGAATATCTCTTTTAAACTGACATAAGCAAACCCAATATCCTCGCATTCAAGATCCTGTTCATCTTCTGGGGGATCACTGACCACTGTAAATTTTAGGCTAAACACACACACACAAAAAGGTATTTTGCCTTCAAAAAGGGTCAAAAACCAAATTACAAACCATAAAGAAGGAAAAACCACACTATTTTACAAGTTTAAAATGCACAGAAGTGGAAACATTTGGTGTACGGGCAGAATCTTTCCACAAATTTTGTTTCTTGGTGGTCCTCTTGCTACGATAAAATGGGAAACTGGACTACTGATGAGCTTCTGCCTTCCTATTTATTCAATACAGAACTGAAATTTCAGCACAAACCAAACCAGACATTCTGACAACTGCAGGAAACAACCTACTTAGTAACACGGTGGACAGTAGTGACATGATGGCACATGTAAGAGACGAATGCTTCTGTTCTGAGAAAAAGCTCACTGCTTTTTACCTTATTTTTACCTCAGGTTTGTAAAATATTTAGTACAGATATCTAAGTATTTATAGGGGAAATTGCAGCACACAGACCAGCTGTTTTCTTTCACGGTGTTGAGGAATGCATCCAGTGCAGGTGGCTCAGGACCAGCTGCAGACTGAGCACTGGAGGAGCCCAGCCCAAGGCAAGAGGCTGTGAACTACCATCCGTTAGCACAACAAAGGGCCCAGGGACCTGTGGCCCAGTCAGGGGAGGGACATTCAGAGACACAGCAGGAGCCAATAAACCCCAGACTTTGGGTACAGCCAAGTGAGGGAAACTAGCGGATGTGGCAGGAGATGATGACCAGCTGCCACATCAGAATGCAGGCATCATTTCTAGCTGAAACAATTCTTTTTTTTTCTTGTTAGTTACATATTAACTACTTAGGGTTACCTTGTTAGTAAAGACAAAAAGGCAAACCACAAGCATTATTTACAAAGATTTATATTAGGGGTTTTCAGCATTAATCTGTACCTGTCAGCAGGTAGATCTGGCTTTAGAAGAATTGATTTGAGATACTCTCTTTCTGCACGATTATCTTCCTTATCCACATTTATCACTGCAAAGCAAATAAATTAATGTAAATGGCTATCAATTGTTTTTCACCTATTACAAGAAAGAGCATGAAGAAAATAACAAAGACAAATAAGCATTTATTTCCTCTTCTTTTCTAAGGAAAACCAATGTTAGAATCAAATGTTAGAATCATGTGATCTAACGGCATGTCATTGGCAGGTTTATAGGAACACTGCCAAAAAAGATATAAGCAGCATCTAAGCACGTCACAGAGCTGTCACTTTCTATTAACAGCAATAGCAGCTATGATTTTAAAAGCCAAGGGTCTTTATTGCTTTGTATTTGAAGTGATTTACTGTATTTTCTTCCACTAAAGAAGGTAGAGATAATGGGAATGTATGGCAAAGTGCTTATCCTTTTTGACAGCCTCAGTAATTTAATCCTCCTTTCCTGCCACAGTAGTTCAATACGAGAACTCTCCAGACCAACGGACGGGAGAAAATCTGTCATTTATATTCCCTCTCAAGTGGGCAATGCCAGCATAGCAGTGGTTGATGTGACATTTCCGATTCATTTCAGTCTTCAGCTACACACAGAGCAATCCAATAGTTTATGAGTAAGAGGAGGATCTAAATGAGCGAATTCTTTGGCAAATTGCATTCTAAAATCAGGTTTGTAGATGGTAGCAATTTTAGAGATCTGACTGAGACACCATTTCTGCAAAGCCACTTTTACAAAATTATTTTAAAAAGAATGCTTAATTTGAATGTCTGTATTAATGGTTTGTCACAAATAGCAAACTGATTCACCCACTCCAGAATACTCTCAGCTAAAAGTCAAAGACTGAAGCACTTACGCTGAATCTTAAATGAAATAAAACTTTACCAGGAAGAAAAAGTTAATGAATAATTGAAATACAATGAAATAGCTGGGAAAGTAATTAACAAGAGAATTATAAATTACTATTACAATAGTTCTATGTATGTTAGTAGTGGAAATATAAAGTATTGTGAAGTAATTGGCAAAGTATTAGTATCAAACATGGATGAATCGGTTCCCGTATTAAAAAGCTGTCATTAAAGGAACACTGAGTATTTGCAAGTAGTGGTGTTATGCTATTGAAGAGAAGAACCAATCCTGCTCAGGAATACATCAGACTTACCAGTGCTATAGTTATAGTGAATCCTCTGACCACCTCTTGGTTTTGGAAGTGACAGTGGGGTCTCCTCTGCAAGGAAATTGTTTAATCTGCATTCTACAAACAGCTGCTGTATTGTTTCATCTGACGTAATTCGTGACTCAGTAAGACCGAGTGATGTAATTTTAATCCGGATTTTTTCAACTCCCTATTTAAAAACAAAACAAACATAATACAAATTATTTTTCGTTTCTTTAAGTGTTAACACAAAACAAACATACATACATATACGTAAATCATCAGCTTTTTTATATGATTGACACTGATTGATTGACATATACAAAATGAGAATTCAAAGCTCCGGGGTCTGTAGCTAAGACTGTTGTTGCAAGAGATTTGATTTCCATTCAATGTTTAAAATATTTTTGCAGTAGTCACAGTCATAGTCTGCTGGTTATCTTTATGTAAAAATGCTATCTGAATCACAAATTTAAGATGTCGTCATTTTTACCTTCACAGCAAAGAGATCCTGTAACTGCTTAAAATACTTCCAGTAATACAAGGTACCAAAGTTTCCCAAATAAAAGAGAATTGTTCGTACCCACTGCAGACTATACTACAAACAGTTCAATAAAAATCCATCAAATCACAAAACTGTTAGGCATGTAAAGTAATAATGTATTTGTAAAGAATTCAACTTCATATAGTGAACTTTCCTAGGTAAATCAAACACACCTTTAAAAGTTAATTTTAACACGTCATAATAAAAGTAATATCCCAATTGTTCTTCACCAGAGCCTTTTCTTATTATCTTTAACCGAAATGACATTTTTCTGTTCCTTATATGGAATCGTTTCATACTGTTTTTCTGGAGTATTTGGGTACAGATCAATTTTAACAAGTTTTATTTAAATAGGCATGTCAGACTCACGAGAAAGAGTCGCAAATATTTCCCAAAGTTACTCTGGGAAGAAAGAAGACAGAAAAGCCACTATGGTTTCAAAACTGGAATATGTAGATGAGCATTCAATGACATTCTTCAAAGAGAAAAGAGAACGCACTGGACACAGAAATGTAGAAAATTTTTTTACTTATTTCTTTTCAGTATTTTACTTTCTTTTCATAACTTCATTAAAAATATTTTTTCTATATGGAAATATTTTGACAATTTTTATTTCTAAACTTAAATCACTTGCAGTACTAAATCACATTCAAAAGATTAGCTTCCTATATTCAATCAGAACTTTAAGTCAATGCTCTTATTTAATATGGAGATAGCTTACATATTGCTGAGCAAATTATAAAATTAATCAAAAAGAAAAGCACGCGTACGCTATTGTAAAAATATCCACCATATAGAACAACTTCCATTGCTGTCAAGTCCTTTCAGTATTTGATGATGCAATTTTACCCCCTCCTTTCAAAGGACTTTTCCTTTTATAATGTATCCTATGACACTTCAACTAGAAGTCCAAATCTGGATCGGTATTTCAGTGAGATTCTTTCACTATTCAGCAGTTTCATGGAAATTTTACTAGGACGACAGAAAAAATTCCACACCATTCCGTCTCTACTAATACAGGTACACGGCTTCAGCAAATATTTTTTCCTAAAATCTAGTAAGTCAAACGGCTACCGAACGTCATTAAAGTGATGGTCTTCAACTTGAATATGCTTTTCATATTTAAATTTATAAATGAAATGAAACAAAATAAAAGTATTTTATAATCAATCATACATCATAGACAAGAAGAAAAAATAAAGAAGCAACTGGTACAGCTTGACACTGGAAAATCTGTTAGATATACCATATGATCAATATATCTCCGAAATAACCATGAACTGTCTAATTTGCAACACATAAGAAAACCCCAGTATGATCTTAAATGACTTAAACAGTCTGGCATACAATTCAGATTTATAGGATAATTAGCACAATGATCTCTAAAAATCACAAAATTTATTTATAGTATTTGATTACCAGCAGGATAATTATCTCAAAAGATAAAAGGCAGTGATTTTTGATCTTAAACAAATTTGAAAAAAAGAATTCAATAGCAATTTTGACTTGCTGTATTCTATAATTAACCCAAGAATTCAAGTAAAGTAATGTGTATTTTTAAAGTCCAACTTTTATCAAACATGTTGCCTTAATAGTGTATAGCTCTCACTGGTTTTATCTGCCATTTACAAACATGCACATTGTTACAGAAGAACAGATTGATGGAGGGACGTAGAAATTGATGAACCTGAAATGAATCTACATACAAAATCCTCTCAGAATTGTTCTTAAATCATTCTGATAAAATAAAATACACGATGAGTAGAAAGGTATAGCGCAACTGTATTATAGTTTGACTTAACAGTGATTACTGGTATTCATTTTAATTCTCAAAATTACAGGTGAAATTCTTTTAACATTTTACACACAAATAATGCAATCTTCGAAAGTACCTTCTGTATCTTTCTGAAGAACATATAAGTGACAGCGTTTCTACAAACCTACTGTAGCTGAAGATGTGTAGCTTCTTTAAGATGTACTTTCTACAGCTTAAAAAAAAAGGAGCAATATTTCTCATACATGTTTCTTGTTGCTAGTTACTTTTCAAGATATCACATAGCCTTGAAAAGAGCACTTCAAAAAATAAAACCACCTCTAGGATATCACATTGCAGAACATTAAAACCAGTTAATTCTAAGTACTAGTTTTACGGTTAAGATTGTTCAATCAGTGTTAGATCTAAAAGTGTGAAATATTAAGTTTTTTGAGAACTATCCTAGTGAAATACTGTTCAAAGTAAATTTTCCAAATTTATATTTTGCTGTGCTATTTTGTATATATGACTTCAAGTCCTGAATTGCTGGTTTTAAGAATAAGTCAAGAGATTTGATATCGTACATGTACAGCTTCATTGAAAACCGATGTTAGATATAGCAAAGCTACTCTTAGAGGACATTCGGCTTAAAATATTTTTCTTAGTCTTACCAAATAATTGCCATGTATACTCTGACTCAGCTGTTTAATATTTGTGGATACTGGACTTGAAATAATACAGTCATCACTGTCAGTTTTTATTGATTCAACAGCATCATCCTCTTGATGATCTTCTTGATCTAAAAAAAAAAAAAAAAAAAAGAATAAGTACCAGGTAAGTCTTCTCTTCCTTGAAGAAGATTAACACTGTGAATCAGTGACCTCTAGAGTCATTTAATCTGTAATTTTTCTGGTTTGTTAAAAAAATAGTAACGTTTTCCAGATGCAAGCTGGCGAATGGAGTAAGTCTTGTAACGCACAACTGTTAGCTTTATTTAAGAATATGGCCTGAATTTGTGGATTTCCTCTGACTTCCTTTAACACCATGCATATGTAAAAGAAGAATGCACCGTTTTTTTTAGTAAAAAAGTAGTCCCGTATGCAGGTGCATTATTTTCTGGAACATTCTAGAGCATTTTTTTCCATGAAGCAAATTATAAAGACAACTGGTATTCAACATCAACATGCAACAAGTTTTTCCAACCTCTCTAATGAATTCTTATGCAAAAGCTGCAAACAACTAACATAAAATTTTAGCATTCTGCTACAACATAAAATTTTAGCATTCTGCTTCTGCTTTTATTTTAAACTTGGTATCATGGACTTGGTTATTGCCATAATAAACAGTTTAGGCCCAGAGGTGGAACAGGACGACCCAGCTTTAAATAAATCTTTAAAATCTTTAATCTTTAAATAAATCTAACAACTTTGTGTCAAAGATGTGATATGGCACACTAGCCCTCTCACTGTCTGAAAGGATTTCCGGTATCAACGCTGGCTGTTCGTTATCCGCAGACAAAAGGAGTATATTCATTAAAATAGTCTTTGGAACAGCATAGTTCTAAGGGAGAATATAAAGAGATTTAAAATAGAAGCCAGGTTTCCCTTAATGTTTTATGACTCTAAGTCATATATCAGATTTTTGCAATCAATTACAATATGGTTTCCATTTGGGAAGAAAATGCATGTTATCCACCACCCAGCTTCAGCTGTAAAGTACACCAGAATATAATTTGTCATGAAGTTTCTCGTAAGGAGACAGCTTCCACTACTAGTAAGAAATGCTTACGAAAATGGAAAGAGACAGATTTTTTCAGAAAATACAGCTACTTATTAATAACAATGAATTCTACCTTCTGGTTCCAATTCTTCAGTTATTTCTGTCTCATCTCTAGAAGTAATCAATGTTTGGTCAGCCAACTGCTCCTCTGACAGATGAGAGACCTCTTCTTTTTCCTGTTGAATTTCTTCAGCCATCTCCTTCACCTTGTCACCTGGTAGCTGTTTAGCCTCCTGTACCACATGATACAGAAAAAAGATAAACTTACAGTCTTCTTAACACTCCTTGAATAGCAGAAGTTACTGAAGTTCAAAACTTGAAGAGTTATGGCCCACGTTCATTATCCAGAGCCTTTAAACAATTGTGTTGCTTATGCAGTGCAGGAAACAATGAGAAGGTGTCAACTGCTGTAACGTAAAATTGATATACAGCAGAAAGACATTTATCTAATCGTATTTGTGAAAATGTAACTATTATAATCGTTTCGTACCTGTCGACATATATATAGCCTGTTTGATTTCCAGATTAATTTATATTTCATCTTTTTCTACAAGTTCTACAAGACTCAGTCAAAAAACGCCAAAACACACAGAAAACACCACCATCACCTTATTCAGTCAACAATTTTCTAACTTAAATTATACAGTACTTTCTGTCTCAAAAGCAAACTGATACAATATAAAAAAAGAATCAGCTTTGCTACACAGCACAAGCGCGTCATCTAAGATAAAATATCTTTAGTGCACAACATATTCTGAAGTAATCTTATTCTTTTCTTTCTGTTTGAGTTCTATTACACAGAATAATACCTCATCAGTGGATACTGCATTACAGACAAGGCACCTTCCACAAAAATTCGCAGTGCTTTATTGCCTGTGCATTATTTATTATCCAACAATTCTCCTCTACGACTGAATTTTTCACAGAGACACTGGTGCCTCACCTCCCACCCTCAGAATCCATGAAAAAACTTTCAGCTGCCCACAGAACATCAGAGTTTTCCAAAACTGGACCTGAAGAATTATTTCTGTTCTAACACATTTGGAGCCACACAAAGCAAAGCAATGTTACCAAACAGATTAGAGCCTTGTTTTGCAAATCAAGGTTATCCTAGAAGTTTTCAAGTCATAGAAAACTGACCTTATGTGTCTTACGTTCCTCCTTCTTATAGATGTGTCATAACCACTGTGTTTTATACAATGTTTAGCCATTCTTCTTAATTCCTTCAGTGACAGAGTTACACTTTGTGGGTGAAAGTTTCAGAGAGAACATTTTTTGATTATTCTAATTGACCAATACCACCTGATGTGGTCAGGGAGAGACTTTTCTCAATCAAAGCCCCAGATGAGCTTTAAAGTAGAAAAGTAAAAGGAACATAAGAGCCAGTGATTAAATATTGTGTTATACCACTAGAAACTACAGTTTGCCAATCTGCCACAACTTACTTTTACAACTAATTGGGCCAATACAAATTACAATATTTAATACTTTTCTTCTCCTTGAAATGCTACGTACTGTGGTGGTGCATCCCTCCTACATCATCCACAAGTACATCATCCTTAGTTCTGCTCTGTGATCTCAGGCACTCCTTATAAGCCTTGACAGAACCAGCTGAGTAGCGAAGTGTCTCTTGACCCTACCTGTCAAACCGTGAGGGACCACCGGATCGTAACAGGAGCTCTATCATGGCAGAAGCGGGAACAATCAGAAACATCAGCTGCCCAACCAAGGTGGGAAACAAAGGATAAGCAATTGTCCCCTTCAGCCTTGGTAAACCATTTACCTGAATTGTAGCTCAAGTGTAATGGTATTATTGCTGTTGCATGTTGGGGAAAAAAGACCAGGAGCGACTGACTTGGGTTTTGGCCAGGAGGGAAACTGCTGACCGAGATCAATCATCTTGCAACCCTATGAACAGCAGTCCTGAGTGAGACCCTTTGAGCTCTCCTGGACAGCAGTGGCTTCCACTACACCGCCCACTCTGAGCGGAGCCTCTCAGAGCTTGCAAACCCTCGAGGTTGGGACATCCGAAAGACTGCCACTAGCAGCGAGGCCTGGGCTGATACCACACTTCTTCACATTCTTCAAGGTGCAAGCCTTGCCAGCTGGGAAACGCAAAGGGATTTGATGCAAGTATTTC
Organism: Lycocorax pyrrhopterus obiensis; assembly: GCA_014706295.1. Taxonomy (NCBI): domain Eukaryota; kingdom Metazoa; phylum Chordata; class Aves; order Passeriformes; family Paradisaeidae; genus Lycocorax; species Lycocorax pyrrhopterus. The sequence continues at coordinate 12,243,956 of JACSVZ010000005.1, forward strand.
ACTGAACCCAAGAAGAAGTTTCGATAGCTAAATTTACACACATAGGCCTGCACATAATTTTACCTGTGTGCATGTGAATTGATTTTGGTATGAATGTTACTATTCCAAATCTGTAGTTAAGTCATTATTGTAATTGTGGTGAACCCCGTGGAATTGCTTCTTAAATGTTAAAGTACTTTCATATTATTTTCAAATACAGAGCCCTAAGTTAGGAATAAAATAAGTGGAAGCCTTTAATAGATAGCAGACAATTAATATACAAAGTAGGTATAAATTTACTGGTGGAGAAGCATTTGGACAGGAAATGACGTCCTCCTTTGCCTCCCTGCATTAGCATAACTGGTTCTATCCTCTGCTATAGCTTCTACGTACGAGGCCGGACAATTCTTACAAGCGGTTTGGGTGAGTCAAGCCATTCATCCCACTTTTTAGTGAGTCTCCTTTTCTGATAAGAGCTATTTGCTTTGGCATGTATTACATTGATAAGACCTTTTATTAAGAACTAGATTCTCTGCTATTCAGAAAATGAACGGGAAAACGAAACAGACTTCCCATTTTAATCTGTCGAACTTCTGTTTTTCTTGCATGGACACTCTCTTGCCATTTCATCACAAGACTTAGAGAAGGCCCAGCTGCTTCATTATTTAGGCCTAAAAGTACCTTTGTCTCTAACCAGACAATTAGCTTAGATTTTTTAAACAGCTAGAGCAGCTGCCAGCTGAGCAATGAAGACTTCTGATGGAGACCAAGTAGCTGTCTCACTTAGAAAATCCCAGTTTGTGAAAAACAGTCGAACTTTGAGAAGTTTTTGTTTGGACAGCTGAAGATATTTTGTGCATGTAACTATCTGGCTAACGTTTCAGTTTTTCATATCTAAGCTCTCAAAAGATTATATTCACCAACATTTGACTTTTTGTTTTTTGAAGTTAATAAATGCAGCAGATCGACTTAATTCTTATTTCCAGTCTATACTGTATAGCTCTCAACAAAGTTCTAGTCATAGTAAACTAAACAGTAACAGAACCTGTTGACTGAAAATTGATGTTAACCTTTCAAAAAATAAATCCAATCAAGTAATTTATGAAAGGAAAAAAATCCACAACTAGTTTTAAGTTAATGCAATGTTATTAATATTATAATTATCTATAATATATAATCATAACCTTTTATAATTACCTGTTGAAGAACCTACCTTTACTTACTGGATTTAATTAAAAGACTAAACACAGCCTATTCTTAGTTCTCTGAATGCAGATTATTTCAGATGAAAATTTACACAATGCAGCAAATACATTTGAATTAGTTCCATGCGGACTCTCTTAGACTCTGGAAGGATGTACAGATGACAGTGCATCCCATGTTAAGAAGTGTAATCATTTTCAGAATGTGTGCGATCTCAGCTGATAAACTTCATTTTAGAGGTGACTCTGAACTGTGCCAAACTGTGTATCTCATTAGCCCAACGCTCACGATCTGTTTGGAACAAGCTGATTTCTATAGAGCCATTTATACGCGGTGCAAGCGGTACACTGTAGAAAGACACCTGAATAATGCAGAGAGCTGAGAAACAGGGCAGAGAGAGCTGATTGGCCCTGTTAGAATCTGCTGTAAGCCAATGCAAATTGAAGCTTGTAAACTGCGGAGGATATCGAGCAGTTCTGAGGGAGTCACACAAACATCCCTGCATTGCGTCCCTCACCTATATGCAGTACTGTGCTATCATTCATTGCCTGGGACATCCCAGTACTGTGCTGCTAAAATAATACAGTGTTCTTGATTATTAGTTCTACAAATTGCCCATACTGAGCCATAAGTAGCCTTTCATGCTTCAACACGCATCACAAAAATACTCAGGACTTACTGCCATCTGTATCGTACTAAGACCCAGAAAAGAGACTCTCTTGTGTGCTTGAGCTGAACGCTGCTTCATTTTGAGTGTTGGTGTCTGCAATAAACAAATATATTGGAGATCATTTACTACCATCTTATTTTACAGTAAATTACGAGGAAACAAATTTTTTTTCAAAAGCCAAATCTAAACGGCACTAAATTAAATTCTAAAAAGACACGATTTAGCAGAATTCATACACAACATACTTCTCAGATTACATCATGGAACCCATTGAGATTTTAGTATAATATAAATCTACGCTATGGAATAATAGAAAACATTAGAGTTACTGCAGACATAAGAGTATTTTAAACCGCTTAGGTCAAAAAAAGCGCCCACTAAAAACTCTAGTATTTTAATTTATACATTTCAACCTGTTTGCTTTTATTTCTTAAACAACTGTTAAACATGTCTGAAAGTCCCTTCTTTTCCTGTGACCCTTATTTAAATGTGATTGTACAGTGAATTATATTGTCAAAATTCTCTTCAATATCCAGCGAAAAAACCCAGTAAAAAACCCAGTGTGAGGGAATCTCAATCTCATAATACTCCAATGTGAAGAACTTCAAGACCTTTTTGAACAACTGCTTCACCAATTCCACTGATTCGACACCTACCTGGTTAAACATTCATGAGTATGACAGTAAAACATCTGTCACTTACAGCTCAAGAAAATGAAATATAATAACGTCAAATGTTCTAGTGACAATTTCAGTAAAAATAAATAACTAAGTTTAAGATGCTGCCTCTTCGGGCAAGGTCTAATTCAACTGGTTCTTGATCTCTTTATATGAAAAACTGCTAACGTATTTCCCAGCTCAAGAATCCTTAACTTTGCTGCACTTTGAACGTATCAAGACTTAACCTAAGCTATTTGAACTTAAAAAGAAAAAATTGAACAGTTTATTTTATCAAAACTATGAGAGAATGCCCTGGATTGGAAGGGAATTTAAGATTTAGTCCCAAACTCCCTGCCATGGGCAGGGATACCTTCCACTAGACCAGGCACTCCAATCCCTGTCCAACCTGGCCTTGGACACTTCCAGGGATGGGCAGCCACAGCTTTTCTGGGCAACCTGTGCCAGTCAAGGGAACGGCTGGAGCTGTGTCAGGAGAAGGATAGGCTGGATATCAGGAACAGGTTCTCTCCGCAGAGGGTGTGGTCGGGCACTGAACAGGCTCCCCAGGGAACGGTCACGGCCCCCCGAGGCTGCCAGAGCTCCAAGAGCATTTGGACAACGCTCTCAGGCACAGGGTGGGATTGCTGGAGTGCCTGTGCAGGGCCAGGAGACGGACTCAATGATTCTGATGGGTACCTTCTAACTCAGCCTGTTCTATGATTCTACGAAGAATTTCTGCCTTCTAATCTAAACCTACTTTCTTCGAGTTTGAAGTCATTCCCCCTTGTCCTACGCCCTTGTAAAAAACCTCTCTCCATCTTTCTTTTAGGCTCCTTCAGGTACTGGAAGGCTGCAATTAGGTCACCCTGAAGCTGCTCTTCTCCACGAAATAATTCTCTCTATCAAGTACAGACCCAAACATACCTGGGATGGTTGTTCATGTTCCCTAAAACTGGGTGTTATATATCCCAGAGCCTTTGACCTCTGTTTGTAGGGAATAATAGCTTGGTCCATAGGAACTTGTAACCTGATCCAGTATTCTATGGTACCATAATTTTGAATGTGTCCCGTTTTTCCTGGGGAATAAATAAGAGATTGCATTCATTTTCTTTTCAACATTAAGGCTAGTCAAAAGGTAGGAAAAACCACAAATTAAAGACTTATAGAACAGAACAGCCACAAATTAAAGATTGTGCCTACGCATTACGACAGTGCTTGTGATGTGACATCTGTAGCTCACGACAGAAACAGAAACAACTCGGGCTCCCTCTGTATGATCCAAAATCAAAACGTGACCATTTTTTCATACTTACATATTTACTACAGAGTCACGTCAAAGTTCAATATTTTTATCTCATTAAGGCAAATAAAGGTTGGGACAGTTAGAAGTGTCCCAAAAAGCTTAAGTATGCTTAATCAAATTTAAATTACCGGCAAAAGCACCACTTTATGATGCCTTATTAAACCAGATTCTCTACAACAGTGGACAGTTAAGAGGTCACTGAATATGCTGATCTGACAAAACGTTTCTAAAAGAAAAAGTAAGCAGCGCAGAATATCCAATACTTCTTAGAAGTGTCTTGTCCAGGATATCTTAAAATTATTTTAATATAGTGAATACAAATGTGCCTAAAATAATGCACTAAATGTAAATAAACACCCCCCTAGATTATGCTACTACATGAAATATTATTAACCGTAATCACCATAATTTGTACCTTTTTCACTATTATACGGCGACCTTTGTCTTACCAGTTTAGATTACACCATTTCTTCCTTTGTTTATCGATAAGGAACGAGAGGATATACTTATGACATTTGGGCCAGATATAAAGCATTGACGTTTGATACGGGCGAAGCGGGGGTGCCTCCTGTTTTGGGTTTTTTCCCCTCTTACCCTGTGTGGCTATAAGCCATTATGAGGACCATTGCACCCATCCCAGCTTTCCACAACTGCTGGCAGAATCACAAGAACATGCTGCATATCCAACAGAAAACAGCATTCTTGTAAATGCTCTTTTTTTTTTTCTTTTGAAATAGTAATGCACAAATTCCTTTTTGGTCAAATATGCATTATTTATCAGTTGCAACATAGTGATATATAACCAAACAGAATACTTTGTGATATATTAACTACCAACTAAATTTGCTGTGTTGTAGATCTTGCCATTGTTTTCCAAGATTTCACGGAACTTAAGTTGACAAGAAGCAATTGTTTCATAATCTATGCCATACGCATGATGAACCTCAAGTGTGATGCTGTCTTCTTGTATATAGCGAAAGAAGCTGTCATCAGACTGCACAAGAAACCGAGAAGTGAAGTCATATGATGGGGCGTTCCCATGAACTACTGGCGTTATCTGAAGTTCAAAGTCATAGAATGCGTAAGTACAAAAGGTTGCAGGTTCCCAGTCACCAAAAGTGTGCACGGCTTCAGATGAGAAGATCACTTTGCTGATATGAATTTCAAAAAGGTTCTCTCCTCTTTCTAAATGAACAGTTTCAACAAATCCATCCACCGGCTCACTTGGCAACACTTCTGGTCTGGACTTAAGTGGTTTTGTATCATAGACAGTATCTCTTAGTTGGGCTGCAACAGATAAAACAGAGCTATACCATGGTCGTCTTTTTAAAAAATCAAATACAATTAATGACCGAGAAGAAAGGATAAAAGCATAATTCAATTATATTAACAATGCTACTTTCATAAAGGCATTACCAAAGAGAATTCATACACTGAATGCCCACTGAGCACACTGGCAACAATCAACAGTATTTCCTCAATGGAGCTGCCTCAGTATACATAGACACAGGCCCCTAACGGTTGTTATCAGGTTATAAGGGAGCTAAAAAGCAAAAATTCAGAAGTCTTATGCAATGTTCAAAATAAGTATCACTATGCAAATGTAGCAGAGATTTAAGACGCATATTTTTGTAGGGTTGAACTAAATTTGCCAGATAAAGAAATAATACATCTGACTATTAGCATCTGTTAAATCTTGAGTGGATAGAACTATCAGCAGAGACCTTCACGTTTCCCAGCCTCAGGTGGTAAGTGGTTAATAAGCGGTTAACACAGGTTGGATGGAGCTCCGAGTAGCCTTCTAGCGGAAGGTGTCCTGCCTCTGGCAGGGGTTTGGAACGAGACGCGTTCCAACCCCAGCCATTCTGGGATTGTACGATTCTATGAAATCAAAATACATGCTTACAGAATTAGGACATAAACCATGATGCAGTGGATGCAACTTGGAGACAAAACGTGAAAACTGTTTCAACATCAGTGATTGTAAAATATCCTATTTGAGGCTTCCTATACATCTTTTACACAGTGGAGCCGTTAAAAGAAATACTTGAAATTCATCCTGTTGAAATACTATGTCAGTGTATTATAACAAGACTTGGGGGATTTTAGTAACACAAAGTGATTCTGTAATGATAGTACCGCCAAGTAAAAGCTTGACCATAAAAGTATGATTAATTAAAAAAACCCCAAGTTTGGTAATTTTATTCTTACTCAGCAGTAGCTGCAGCATAAAAAACATTCTGTTGGATTTGGTTTAATTAATAACTGTCATCTAAGTCAATGAAAATTGACTGGAATAGATACCTTTCCGTGAAAGAACTGACCTTGCTACCAGTTTTAGGAATGGAAAAGCGTTTCGACTGGAGAACAAATTTACAACAGTAATTTGCAAGAGATAAAATATAAAAAAAAGATTAGTGAAGAATATACTTTAAAGATACCTTCAAGTTTTCTGATCCGTGCAGCTCTAATATCAAGAAGATGGGTATACTGTTCCAGTTGTACCTCATAGTCTTTCTGTAGACTTTCCATCTTTCTTGTCATTGTTTCTACTTCGGTCTGAAAAAAAAATTGCATGTAAAAAGAACTTCTGAGGATTGTCTGTGCTGATGTTGCACATGCTTTTGGCTATAAATTAAAATACAGTTTGATTTGAGGAAAGAACATTTAGAGTATGCAAAAATAGCAGCAGTTTTTCATTTATCAATACAACAAATCAGTTCTAATTTCAGCAAAATCTAAAAATATCATTAAGAAAAACAGAGTAGCTTTTGTTTTAGGACAATATACCCAACAGTTTCTTTAATGATTTCGTTATTTTAAATGCTAATTAATTGAATGAAAAGTCAAAATATGATCTGCAATACTCCAACAGTGGAAGCAGAAAGAAGACAGTGAAAGCAGAGTGCTACGGAAAAGGAAGCTTCTTTGATAGGCACATTTACTGTCTTACCTGTGAAGACCTGGTAGGAGCTCAGAGATAAACCCAAGAAGCCACAGTCTGAGGGTTAAGAGCACTACGAGCTAAAAGACTACGATTTACAGTCGTTCGGATCGCACATTTTTTAAACGATACCTTCAGCAACAGCAGATTTTATGTTTGGTTCCCTATGCACAGACTGGCTTCGTTGCTGAATTTGCAAGTCTTAATTATTGTAAGTGTCAGAGCTACAAAGGTTAAAATGTTATTATCAGGTTATTTTCCACTGTGAGTAGAGTTTAGTACCTGGTAATCTTTGCTAATTTTGTGCTGCACAATTAACAAATTCCTTGTCTTTTCAAGTTCTTGCACTGTTTCCGCATGTGTTAACTGCAGCTCCTGCACGGAATATTCTAAATCTTTATGGATATCATCTTCCACTTTTTCCAAGAACAGAAGGTCCACATTCTTCTGTTGCTTTTGATCCTGGAGAACATTTGAAAAACTGCTAGAAAAGACTCTTGCAAAAGACTTGCACGTACTTGTGCCTAGCTAAATGCAACACTGGCATATACTTTTGGTACAACAATAAGACAGTAAGCAAAACTTTATAAATTTTGAGCACATGGTAACACAAAAATAGGAATGAGGGAGACTAAAATGTGTCAGGATTGTTTTCAGCAATGTAGTCTCATGATTATCGGGAACCAATTAAAATGTATCAGATATTCAGAAGCAATCACTCCCGTCTAGCCAGTGAAAATACAGACAGATACGTTTGCCTTTCTTATAATTATTAATCCTGACTCCGTAAATGTACAAACCCCGAACTATTATTCTCAAGTCTACATTCCTTCTGTTATCAATACGGGGAAGTTAATTTTCATTGAGGTTTTTTATATTTTTTTCTTTTTTTTTCCATTATCATTACATAATCACTACAGTAAACACTTCCTCGAGAAAATAAAACATAAATCGCCCAAACAGTGCGAACATTGCAAAATTACTTGTTCACTGATTTCTTCCTCTCACTCCATTTTTAATTCGTGCAAGAGAAAAAAGAATTGAGTATTTTCTGAGTATTTTTGGTTTTCTGTTTTAATAAATAAAGAGAAGTTGCTCAGCATTGCCATACCACATACCGGAACTTCCGTGCTTACGGTACGCTTGCATCAATTACAGAATTAATAAACAAAATTGGTTTTAGTAAACATTACAGGGATAACAAGATGCCGTGATAAGTAATTTAACTGAGAAAAACGAAGTTTTTTTGAAATGGCTGTGAATCTGATTAAATTCACTTTTGATGTTCTAATGAATTATTTACATAAATTTAGATTTAATTCTGGCAATTTTTTCATTTTCTCTTCCAATTAACTGTCACTAAAAAATTACAAAAGCACACATTTGAGCTTGAGGCATTAACTACTAAAAGATGCTCAAATAATTCAGCCCTTGAAAATTCCAGGTGTGTAGAAAGCATGTAATGGTCAGCCAAGGGTTTAACAAAAGAAGAAAAAAAACCAACAAAACAAAACAAAACAAACAAAAACCCCTTGCATAAACAAGAAAATAACAGAATGCAAAATACAGAATTCTAGAATGGTTGGGATTGAAAGGGATCCTAAATACCATCTAGTTTCAACCCCTCATATGCTCATTCTTTGTAAGTTACCTTTATAAGCAAGAGGGTTTCATTGAGTTCTGCCACATCAACATCCCTTTCCTGAAACTTAAAGGAAAGGTGTTACCAGATGTGAATCGAAGAAATATATTCAGAGTAACAAGATACATTCTCATTAGACGTGATATTTTGCTTGACAGCATGAATGAATAAATAAACACTTATTTTTCTATATTCTTTGACTTTTGAGAAGTATCTGCACTACGCATAAAACATAGAGGGTTTTTTTTCTCATATTTGAAACAAAAATATAGTTCACCTTGGTCAAAAACTTCACTTGATTTTTTAGATCATCTAGTTGTTGCTTTTGTTCCAGGTAGCGTAACTGCAGGTCTTTGTTGTCTTGCATCAGTTTTTCCTTTTGGTCTTGATACAGAAAGCCAAAATACTATACTTAATTAAACATAGTTAAAAAAATTACAAACTTGCTTTTTTCATATTAATATAGGCATGAAAATTTCATTTCAAAACGCAGAAACCAATGTATTTTGTACGGGGAAATCCTCTATTAAGACAACCGTAAAAAAATCGTACTTAGTAAATAGTGTACTCTGTAAAACGGTACTATAACTAAGAACAACAGATGCAGCAACGCATGAGATTTTATTCATGTAAAATAAAAGTTATTTAGACATAACTAAGTAAATACATACACTGTATATATATAAGTGACACCGATCCTTGCTATAGGAATTGTTTCAACTTAGATTTTGTACTAGCTTATCTTAGTCTTTTAAAACTTGCATGAAACACTACCGTTAGTAAGATTCGACGAACACGAACCAAACAGCTGTTGTAATTTACGGCTGAGAATCTGGGAAATACCGGTAAGACAAGAAACATGAGAATAAATGTGTAAGGGAAATGGGGCAGGTGGAAGGGTGCTAAAGCTTCTGCAAGTACCATATTAAAAAAAAAAAAAAAGGAAAACATAGTTACAGTGTTACTCTGTTTTCTGTCTAAATACATTTCTTTTAAGTATTACAAAGCATATTATGATGTTATGGCCAGAAAAATACTACTAAAACATACAGATCAAATTACAGGGTCATTCTAAAAGGGAAATACTGAAGGAGGACATGGAAAATGTCGAGATGATATTGGGTCTCCTGTAGCATAAAGAATTTTCAAGGCTTCATTTATTTTACCATCTTTCTTAGACCTGGAAAAGAAGTTTAGGAAAAAGATTCATATGCCAAACTAGAAAGAGTAGACAAGACATTATTCAATTAAGACAAGCATTAATTTCAATTCTCCTGCCGAGCTTCAAAAAGGAATGCGCAGCAAAGGCAGATACTCTGAAGCACGTGACTGAAGAAAGTTATACTGCCTACGTTTTGTGAAAGACAGAGCTGTAATCAAATCCTAGATAGAGAGGCCTAGAAGGATATTAGAACATCTACTCCAGCTGCAGCAAGTCAATTCAGTAGAAATCGGAAGTGTAGTACCCCGGTGATTCCGTTTAAGAGTACAACAAGCTACTTGGGGAAGGGATAGTAACCCCCTGACAGTTAAACATAATGCCCACAGGAAGGAAAGAAGACGGAATGCCAGTTTTTTCATAATCAAGCTATCAGTAAGAACTGTTAATACGTCATAACCTCGTATTAACGTAGCTTAAGGCGTCTTTATTTTAGCGTCAGTTAAGGCTAATTTTGCAAACACTTGCTGTGGTCAAATAAAATGTTTAAATATTCAATCTGGTATTTGAAGTCAGCAGAGCTAGTGAGAATCCTAATGGCAAGCAAATGCTGAACTCAAGCCATAATCATAAGCATTATTCACAACAAGTTGGCCCACTTCATCCCATTAAGCTGTTCACAGAAATACACCTCCTAAAAATACACATTTGAAGAATCAACTCTAAACAAAATATTTTCACTTTAGGCCTGTGCTTGTCTTTTGTAAACTTCATGTTGCTACGGTAATCAGCGTTGAGATGAAAAAAAGATTGCAAGGTCAGTATTCACTAAGAAGTTGTCCTACAGCACGAAGAAAACATCTATGAAATAATCTGTTCATTAGATTAAAAGAAAACTGTGTTATTTTAAATGTACAATGCTGTAAATAAAAATCAGTACATACTGAAAATACAATAAAAATCTGAATTAATGAAATTGAAAGACAATTAAACATCACCAAGGGCCTATATGGGCTTCATGTAGCTTTGTACAGTGAACAGAATAGCGGTTAATAATTTGAGAGAGACTGTCAGATGGGTTTCTTTTCTGTAAGAACTTTCAACGTAGAGAAGAAATACTGAATAGAGAGTAAATATTAACCCAACAGATGAAAAATGAATACAGCTGAAATTATAGGAGCCTCATTCAGCCCATATTCTGTATTGGGTCAATTTTTGCACTTAATAGATAGCCGTAACTTAGGTGTATTTAGCAAACGTACACTTAAAACGCAGCTTTGAAAACACCAGCAACAGAAACCACACATTTCTGGGCACTGTATCTCAACTCCAACATGGGTATCATCTCACATTTTGAGAAAATACTAATTTTTTCAGAAATATACCTCTTTCTACTTTGATCTTGTCAAGGATTTCATTTTTGTCCGCTAAATCAGATTTCATAGCTGTCTCCAGTTTAGCAATTTGCAGTTTCAGTTGCTGTTCCTTTGATTTCCATTGCTGTTCACGGGGCAGACTGAAGACACTGCGATAAAACATACGTTATACGAAAAACTTTTAGAAATCGGCTTCAGCAGAAAACAATCAAGAAGAAAACCTTTTAGCGGCACAGAGACCATTGTCATCGTGGCCAAGGAATTACGTAGACGTACATTGGTCTGCTGCTCTTGAAACCAAGGTGGCTCTCTCAGGCTGCAGTTAAAAAACATGAAAGGTTTGTGGGATGAGCAAAGGAACTGGCCTTAATTTAGAGCTCCAAAGTTAAAAAAAGTTGGTAGCATGCAACATTTTTGGGACTAGAAAAGGAATCGAGATGCATATCCCAAAATAATCCACAACTGCAAACTTCAGGCAGTGACAACTACAAAACCGTATTTTTTGCGTACAAACCCTCTTAATGTAGAGAACTGGGATCTTCCACCTGATTTCTTTCAAATTTGTGAAACATGCAGAACCTAAAGTCAGTTGCCTGTTCAAAGAAATGTTGACCACAAAGTGACAGCAGTTTTCTCATACTCTAAAACAACAATTCTGATACTGATTAAGAAGCACATACAAAGTAATCTTTCTCCTACTCGAAGAAATAAAAAACTGGGAAGAGTGGGAAAAGAAATTAGAATAACTATTTTGCCTTTAACACTATTTACTTGCAAACACTGCCAATCTATTTGCAAGGAATGCATGGATACAGAATCAGAACTGCTAAAACCACAACAAAATGTGTCACTCAGATTGAAATGAAAGTAATTATATTATAAGTAATTATATTATATAATTTACAGTATAATTCCTTGCAGGTAAAAAGAAAAAGCAATGTAATGTGCTTTCTTATAACTTAGACAGTACTATGCTCTTCATATTACTGTTGTTCTATACCTGCATTCTTATTGACTGGAAAAATGTCCATCCTAACAAATCATAAACTTTTTTATTCACTTATATATTCTGTGAAAAATTCATTTGCTGAAGCTCACCAGTTAACAAATATTATATTTTACATATATAAATGTATTAAAAAATCCTCTGGAATCCATTTCGCAACCTATCTCTCCCAGAGATCTATGTAACAAGCCTCAACCAAAAAAAATAAAGGAGAAGAAAGAAGTATTGCAGAAGGGTCAGCCCACAGAGCCTCGTAGACCGTACCCGAGGACTCAAAGAGAAGGGCCCGCTCTGATGAGTGACTTCATGCAGTGGTTCTGAGTACTTTTAAGTGCAGTTACATCAAAAATACTTGAAGAATGACCTTAAGGTCAAAGACAAAAAAACTATCACAGCATGAACCCTAGACTCCGGAGTATATGGCAAGGGCTTATATTCCAGATTTGTGCTCTTCTTAAAAACAGTTGTATTTCCCTGTATTTTGTAGTTTCCTCATACCACACTTAACCTATTTAATACATTTCTCTAGGCATAGAGCCTCTAACATTTTGACAGATTGTCTTTTACAGCATGCATGAACTTAAGGAATGCTTCTAAGTCCTGCGGTAATATATATTTTACTCCCCTATAATTTCGAAGATAATATGCAGGGAATATAATGCACTGCACCCGCTATCATTCCATAGTACTGCCTAGGTACAGAAAAGGTACAGTGTGTTCTCTAACTGCATAGACTTAAAGTCTGATGGGTCCCATAAGGAAAGAATAAATCACATCAAAAAAGGTATCAAATATCCTTAGTTTTCACGCTTCTGAAAGTGTTTTCAAGTTTTAATGACAACTATACGTGCATTTATTAGCTTTAGGTACAATAATTTCACATAAAGATGTAGCTACATCTAATTCAGTTTTTCAGAAGGCTACGCTGTCAGAAAAAACATTAAGAGTTCCCATGACAGTAGTTCAAGACTTCAGTGTTTAAATGAAGAACATTTTAGAAGACAGGTTTCATCCAAGCCCGTATCATGCTAATATTTATGTTGGTTGGTTTGAATTGAGTCCACTTGTGTCGCTTTCTGCATTTGAATTTCAAGACTCATGTGGAATTTCTTTCACATCTACTGCATTTCATCAGAATTGAAGCCATCTGGATAAACAATAATGGTCAACCACATCGGGCACTGTTTCTTTTGAAGGAATTTAAGCATTGCTAGATTTGCATTACAAGGTCATATGAAAACCACTCCTCCAAACCTTTTATCAAAGTGTATTATTTTCTTGTACACCGAGTAAATAGTAAGAGTCAACTGACAAATTCATACTTGTTCTTCGCAAACTTTTCATGTCCAGCTCCGCAGTCTCGGCTTTGGCAAAATTGCTACCGACTTCCCAAAAATAACATCAGCAAAGAATGGGTTTGTGACTCTTTTCCTCTATTAAAAATAAGTATTTATTAATTATCTAGGACCCGTGGACACCTCCCACCCACTGCTCGCAACAAGTAAGCTGCAGTAGAGTTACATTGTGAAAATGGCAAACTGAAAAAGCTGGCCATTAAACACTGGTTATAATTAAACGATCCATTTCTCTAATTTCTTGTTACACGATGTGCTGGTTTTGGCTGAAGCAGAGGTAATTTTTTTTCCCTAGTTGTTAGTATGGGGCTGCGTTTTGGATTTGTGCTGAACACAGCGACGACAATACAGAGATGTTTTTGTTACGGCTGAGCAGGGCCTGGAGACAACCAAGGCCTTTTCTGGTTTTCCTACTGCCGTCCGGGGGAGAGGGCTGGGGGTGTGTGGGAAATTGGGAGGCGACACAGCTGGGAGGGCTGACCAAAGGAATATACCCTAGTATATAAAGTGAGAGGAAGGAGGAGGAAGGGAGGACATTTGGAGGGATGGCGTTTGTTCTCCCAAGTCACCGGTACGTGCGATGGGGCCCTGAAGGTGCTGAACACCTGCCTGCTCCTGGGAAGCCAGGAGTGAATTCCTTCTTTTGCTTTGCTTCTGCGCACGGCTTTTGCTTTCCCTATTAAACTGTCTTTATCTCAATGCACAATTTTTCTAGCTTTTACCCTTTCAATTCTCGCCCCAATCCACCGGTGGGGGAGCGAGCGAGCGGCTGCGAGGGGCCTGGGGGCTGGCTGGGATTAAGCCACAACATGGAATGATAAAACATGAATCAACGTTTCAATGGGACTATATAAAAAGACAGATCATTTTAGATAAAAGAACAGCCATATTGTAGGTTACTGCATAGTAGCAGAAGCATATTTAAATTTATTTAAACTTCTTTTAAAATTCTCTATGACTTAAGTAGAACAGAAATATTGTAAGACGTTGTCGGAGAGTTTAGGTTTTTCCCGTAGTTTCGGTGACGATAGAGCGCTGCCTTCGCAGAGGAGGTCAGTCCCACCCGGCACAGGGAGCTGCAGCGTGCGGGGAACGAATCCCTGCCGGCCGGCCTCCCGCCCTCGGGCGTCCCCCCGGGAGCTGCCGTGCTCCAGGCCGTGACTGTCACCTGCGCACCTAAGGACTCCGAGCGGGTGTTACACACCACGGCTGCGGCGGGGACAGGGTCAGGCGCGGTCACAGAAGTGGCCGTGGCACCGTCTGCACGCTGTCCCTGCTGCTTCTCCCCCAGCCGCCGGCGGGGGGCAGCAACTCCCAGCCACCCGCTCCTGCAGCCACGAGGCTACAAATAAGAACTTCTTGCACTTACGTTCAAAATAAAGCGACTCTTACTTATTTTTAATTACGTTTTTAAAAGTCGTAATCTACTATTTCAAGAGTATTAGAACAAGTTGGTCCATTTCAACAGGACCGATGAAATACAGGCAGAGAACCATAACTGTTTCCATACAAACTTATTGATACGATAAACCGGAGCATGAACATATTTGTACGTGTGCACAAACACTCTATATGCACATTCCAGCACGTAGTGTATGAAGACCTATTCGACAGGACAGGAGCCTAATTTTTTATATACAGAAACCATAACTTACCTCTTATGCAGCTTATCGTAGTTTTCCTTTAAAAGTTCATTCTCTTTTTCTAGATCATTTATTCTTTCCTGTAACTAAAATGAAAAAGGAAGTTTCACGGATGCACAGCACAAAAGCAAGTGACAACGAATGTGTGAAGACAAATAGTTAATCATTTGTAGGCATTGTCAAGCTATTATTTGTTCTTTTTATACAAAATCAGAATCGCAGAATATTCTGAGTTGGAAGGGATCCACAAGGATCATCAAGTCCAACTTTTAAGTGAATGGCCCATTTGGGAATGAAAGCCAGAACCCTGGCAGTACTAGCACCCTGCTCTAACCAACTGAGCCCGTCTCAGGGTATACATCGGTCTCCCAGAAGCTTCAAAATAACACCTTTTTTCATCACATGGATTGACATTTGGCCCAAACAGACTTTTTCATTTTGTTTATATGAACCTGAAACTATCATGTTGCAGCAGAACAACAGTATCTAATCACATTCTCACGCAAAATAATATAAAAATCTAAAAGTCTAAGTGTATTACTGACATTATAGACAACACATCCTTGTTTTCAAAATATTCACTGAAGCAAAATAAAACTTTAAAGCTATGAGATACCAAGAAGATACCTACGTGCATTACAATAGTTTAAAGGTTTGGAGGATGTGTCTATGAGATAATCTCGGTAAACTCGGTTCACGCAAAATACATCTAAAATAGGTAAAACCGGGTGGTAAAACTAAATTTAAGTTACTACAAAATGTAACAAAAAAGCAAATAAGCTTGCGGACTCTTACTCCTCATGCATCGAAGAGAATGAGGAATAAATCACTTGATTTTTAGCCCTAAATGTGGGTGACATTAGTCTGAGAGCCTCTAGACAAAGAAATAGAAGTAACTGATTTGAACTGCTAAATCAGATATAACACTATACTGTACTGGAATTAAATCAAGTTGAAAGAATACTAAAAAACTATTATCGATAAATCAAGTATGATTTTCTTTCAGTTAGCAAACCACTTGTTCAGTATCAGAATCGACATGAAATCCTATGCTTTAACCTCAAATATTGTCCAAACACTGGTGCAGTGACTACATGGCACGGGGATCGGGTGTGGTTGATAATTCTACCAAATGCGAGCAGCAGCCACTGTTTTTTCTTTTTAACGGGATAAAAGTATACACATTACTACGTCAGTCTTCTAAATGCGTTCGAAACATCTTTTCACATTTCCACAATTAAAAGGTATCCCATCATTAACTATTCCCTTATCTATATGTACCTCAAGACGATTCAAGATCTCTTGAACACAGTCTCACCTCTTCTGTCCTTCTGTTTGAAATAGTTACCGACTGCAACTCTTTTTGAAGATGGAAACACTTGGATCGCTCCTCTTTAAGCTGTACATTCAGTTCATCACCTTTTGCTAACAAAGCATCATGGTTAGTCTTCAAGTTCTTTAGGTTCTATGAAAAGGAAGGAAGGAATATCAAAATCACACCCAGTAGAATGTACCCACACTATGTTTCAACAGGGGGCTCTCGTGGCACTATTTGAATAGATGTTCTCAATGTGGTCAGCAGGACACATTCTTGAACTAAGTAACTAAAAGTAACTTTCAATTCCCATGGCCAGGAGAAGGTGGCCTTCTGGTTGCCCTCATGAACATTAACTCCTCAGTTCACTCATGATGAAAACGACAAAGAAATACATCCGTAAAGCAATTAAAAGATTTTGCAGCGGTTACAGCGGTCGGACGTACTAAGTAAAAACCACTGCGGCAGCAAGCAAAAATCAGTGTTGCCCACATCTACGCTCCTCACAGAGCTTGCTGCTGCTCTCCTAAACCTTGTATTTATATTTATTTATACGTATGTACATGCACACGCATATAAATCTTTATACTTACAGATATACATATACACACACAATTGTAGATACGTAATTCTTTCGCAACCCTCACGCATTCAGTTCTATTTCTCAGCTAGAAGTACTTTAATAAAGGACTTCTGATTTCCTTTACATTTTCATTTACTTTGATGGATTATAGTAAGGCACATTTAACCAATTTTAATATTAAATGGAGGATGCCGATAGAGCCTCTATTTCCAGAACAGCAGTCAATATTATACTGCCTACATTCCACAATCCTGTAATTAAGCCTCATCCATTAAAAATTTCAATGTAAATCACATTCAAATTATGACTTGAAACAAAATAGTTGAAAGGCCAATCTCCTGTTTAATAAAATGACTGGACGAAAATTTATGCCAAACACACATGTGAATATAGTTAATGTTTAATGCTTTTAGACAGAAAGAAGTTAGCTTCATTTTTTCCATGCAACATTCCTACAAAGTAGTTAAATGGAGAAGTTGAATGTGAATCCTGTAAAAATTGTTCACATTCACATGCAGTCTGAATAGACTGGAAATGAACAAAGAACCCATGAAAAACCAGTCACCAACTTGATCTTCAGCCTTTCATATCTCATTTCTCAGTAAGATAAAAACCACAGAGAATAAACAATATTAGCAGTCAAAGAAAAAAAAATACAGTTATTTTTGTAACTATTTTATTAAATAACTAGTTATTTATAATTAGAAATAGAGTCAGAGAGAATTTAACTCTAAATTCTAGACTTAAATTCTAACTCTATTTTAGATATTATATTTCTTAAACAGAAGCCATTTTAAACCTTTTCTCAGTTTGGCAGAGAAGATACAGGAGTTAGACTGAAGAGGGGGAGGGAGGCAAAGCAAAACAAAACGCAGAAACAGAAAAACACGGGCAAAAAACGGAATCGAACAAAAATCTGACGGCACGAGCGTTATTTAGCACGCTAACAATAAGCAGACAGAAGTAAGAGTTTTTAAGGATACCCACTGCTTCCGCTTCATAAGGCTGGATACTTTGTAAAGCTCTATTGCAGTTAGGATTCCTACTTACGGGAACGCTCTTTCCCATTTCCAAGGTACTATCATTCCAAGATATTACCGTACCTCCTCTGAATGCACATGCAGTTCTCCAGACAGACAGGAAAAAGCAGAAAAAAGCTGTATAATTAAAACTATAGATAATCTGCCACGGAATAGCATGTTCTGGAGACATTTTCATGAAATTGATCTTTTTATAAGGAGAATTATTATTTAAAGCAGCCCTCTAAAATAATTTCCGTGAACATATGAACAGAGGTTAAATCCTAATGTCAGAACAAAAGAGCCAAACTGCCCAAACTTTAGCGAAGAGTAATGAAGCGGAGGGGGCTTGGTATCCCTTTTTGGTAAATCACTACATCTAAGTCAAAGTCTTCTCTTTAAATCATCAGGGATCTCTTTCCATAGCCAGACAACTCAGTTCATTCTTCATAATCTGCTTGGTATGACTTTGCAGATGAAATCACTAAGACCTGCTAGACCCTGCTGAAAAAAAAAGAGAGATTAAGACTAAAAATCCCTACTCCATTTGGAGCAGTCTGAGTTCAACGTAGTTGCGGTTCATTTTAATGTACTCGGTATTGACTCAGAATCAAGAACCGTGTATAATTTTTTTTCTTCTGTTTAGCATGCTTATGTGACGAGTATAGGAATGTTACCGACCAAACTGCAATTACCTCTTGCAACTGGAGAAATCTTCCTTCCATTGCTGAAAGAGCATTGCTTTTCTCAGCCAGCTGTTTACGGACCTTGATCATTTCCACGTTGTCCTGAATGTTTAGCCTTCAAAATTAAAAAGAAATGCATCATAAACACATATTTGGAAGAAGATGTAGTGTATAATACCCAAATGAATTTGTTCTTCTATAATTCACACTAGAGAGCTTAGGTAAATAAATATGCTACCGTATGATGACACAGCAACTTCAATCAATACATATACATCTTTGTTTATTGTATAAAACTGTATATGACAGAAAGAGAAAGCACTCCTAACTCCTTAAGAAATTATTTTCCAACTTTCCCACCATCCAAAGTATGTGGTGCCAGCAGAATGCCATTTTGTGAAGTTTCCACCTATCAAATACCGTAAAGAAAATGTGACTTGGCAATTTAGACTGTAACACCTGATGTCTGGTATTCAAACAAGCTGCAGGTGTGTCTTAATTACACGAAAATCATTTAATATCCATGCCGATATTCTTACAATTCTAAGATTAATTTGCACATGTACTGTTTATTAGAAAGGACAATGATTCAAAATTTAAAAAAATATTTACTTAGGTGCTTCTCCTTACTTCTAACAGTGCAACTAAACCCCATTACTTCCACAAGTATGAGATGAGAAACTAACTGGGATTTTTATTGATGTAAATTATGATAAAATCAGATTACGTTTTCAATATTTGAAAAGAATTTCTCTCCCAATATTTGTATATTCTCGACATGCTGGACAAATCGTCACCATGCCACGCTGGAGCAAGTGAAGGGGCTACAGAGCTTACACATCTGGAAAACAGCAGAGTATGTGAAATACCTTCCTTTTATTCTTTAAAACATCGAATCCTATTGTGTTTTGGCATTGCCCAGCTAATTGTCCTTACACGGAAGAAACATACTCGTGAATCTGAGATCTTCCCAAAGAAACAGTCTTAACTCAATGCTAAAACTATCACGTGTCTAAAATATTGTTCCGTACATAAAGTTGTCATGAGTACAGACGGCA
Organism: Lycocorax pyrrhopterus obiensis; assembly: GCA_014706295.1. Classification (NCBI taxonomy): domain Eukaryota; kingdom Metazoa; phylum Chordata; class Aves; order Passeriformes; family Paradisaeidae; genus Lycocorax; species Lycocorax pyrrhopterus. The sequence goes on from JACSVZ010000005.1 coordinate 12,263,556, forward strand.
GCACTGGGTCATGCCACCTATTTAAAAGCTAATAAAGTAGTACATTTTTATTAATCTCGTTCCACACATCAAACAAAAGGCTCTGATGCTTTGCAAGGCTTTTTCTTTCGTTTTCCCCTCTTCTTTTTTAAGCAGGGGACTTTTTCTTTTTTTTTTTCTTTTTAAGTAGAAAAAGTAGAAAAGATGATAGTGAATTTATGATGTATGGGTGTAAACTCCATTGCTCCTGACAATCAAGACTAACTACTTTTTCAACAGTGAACAAAACAGCATTTGCTTTAAACAGGGTTGGGGTATTGACATTATGGAGCGAATTATTCAAGTATGGAAGTGAAAATTACTTCTTACTGGGATCATTTCAATTCTTACTACAGTAGGAGTATTCATCTCGTGAAGTTCCTAACTACAGAAAACACGTTCAATTAATTACTTCTTAGCGCACTATATCAACCACAGTATCAGCTCTCATTATATGCTAGAGCAACAGAATTATTTCTCTATAGTACTTCTCCAGTATTTTTTCAATTTATTTAAATAAAATGTGTCTAAAATATGTCCACTGCATCTAGGTACACGAAAAGGAGCTTGCTGTTGAACAATGAGATAATTTCAGATTTTGTGGGCAAGGCCAAGTTAATTGAGGAAGGTTCTGCTGGGAAGGTTCATTTTTCTGTAAATGAAGTCACAAAGCAGTAGAATCAAAACTGGTGATCAAATAGCTTTCTCCCTCCCAGGCAGCTGATATATTCTGTTCCCAGAACAACTGCCCAGGTATTCTGCTATAACTTATAAATAGATGTTATATACAGATTTAATAGAAAAGTCAAGGGTACCTTTCACTTAAACAGATAATATTTTGCTCAAAGAATAACAAAACAATGTATAAGACTAAAGACGTATAAGATAGCTCATTCAACATTTTCTTTATCGCCGAGAGAGTAGAAAGCTGTGCCCCGGAACCCTGAAGACATGGGGGTCGAAGTTAAGCAAAGAAACTAATATTCTTTTGGAGGCAGTAGCACGATATAATGGGCACACTGATGTGCTCTAGCACACCTTCTACCGCAACTACAGCAATAAGGAACTCTATTCTTCCACTTTAAACTTCATCGTTAAGCTGGATCAAAAGATCTGAAACGGAAAATGAAGTTAGGAGAAAGTGACTCTTAAAAGCACTAAGAATTATGTTTTTGGTGTACGTCAGCTATTAACCTCAGAGACAAGCTCTTTTCCAGACCTCCTATCATTTGGATTGAAAGTAATGTAGGAGGGTCCCAATAACAGGCTGGGGACAGCTGTACGGGAACGGGGGACTGATAGCAACCTACACCAGAATGAAATGCCTAAAGAAAGGATCTTGATCTGCACGGTACAAATTTATGCCCATAAATCCCAGATGGCCGAGCTAATGAAACTGAGGTCTAATTAAACCACACCCTTTGCATCTTGTCTTTACTTCCGTATGAGCGAGACTTGGATATAATACCGAGACTACTCTTTTAAGAGTCTGACTATGGCATCGGCTGGACCAGCGGCTCACAAAATTTCTGCATTCGCATCCAGAACAAGAAAAACAAGCAAGTAAAACACATATCACCACCACACTTCTCAGGATCACTTGCCCTCTGTCTAGCAAAATAAACAAAAGGCCTCTTGGCTAATAGTTCTCAATCACAAACGCCCCGATGGCCAAGGCATATACGCAGACTCCCGAGCAGACAAGGATAGAACATCAGCGTGCAGTACCCTTCTCATTTTACAACGCTCGGGAACTAACAGGATTGTACGTTGATGCACATCGTGTCCTTTACCTCTGATTTCTTACAGGAACTCAAACAAAATGGAAAAAAGCCCCAAGAATGCTCACCTTCTAGTAGCACCTTTATGTTGTAATTGATAGTGTATTGCAAGAAGCCAAACAATAACACTGCATGAACAGCTCTAGAATCTAAGTTATTAACACTACTGAAATATCAATATACAATTCTGCATTTGTTTGCCTGGCTAAACAGCTACCTACAAATGAAAAAAAAAAAAAAGAGAAAAAAAAATTTAATGGAAACCAGTTAAATAGGAAAAATAAGATGCAGAAATGCAAATATATTCGTTTGGGTTTTTTTATTGATAGAATTTAGCAAATTTTACACATGCTGTATCGTCTCAAAACCCTTTCGATAATGCGTCGTGATTAACGTGTTCCACATTTTAATCTAGTTCCGCAGTGCTATAATGCAAACAACGGAAGCCACGAGTGCATTAGCTACGACACTCCTGTCCAAAAATCCACATATCTAATAGCTTTAAATCCAGTCGTATTGCAGCAAAAAATTCAAAAGGAACTAAAAACTGACAAAAACCAACGAACCAAAACACACACACAAAAAATGCACAGGCACGTGCAAATACCGAACACCCGTTTCGCAAACGCATTTTGGGATGGCTTTTAAAATGTTCTTGGAAAATACTTATTGTTGTAACTATCTCCTTGCTTAGAATTACCCACGCTTTTTGGCAAAACATTTTATGACTTGGTTTCACCAAACGGACAAAAACGAATAAGGCCCATATTCCTTTACAGAAGTAGTAACTTCAGCAGCTACCTACTGACATCATGACATCTAATGCTTCCACCACGGAGATTTTAATTTTTCACAATACCTTTGGCTTGCTGTACCCTGCTCTTTCAGCCGTAGGAGGGATTCTTCAATTTCCTTTTCTTTCCTTCTGAGTTGACTCACGAGAATCTCTCTGGCATGTTCTAGTTCCTCAATGTGTTTCCTTTGGGACTCAATGACAGTCTCCCTGCAAGTACAAGCATCCTACATTCCAAAACCAGCTATGCATTTTTTCAAAGAACACAAAAATAAATGAATACTCAAGCAAGTCAAACTTTTAAGCGTTCAGCAAAATCTGTATTTCTTATTAACGTACATCGGAAGAGAGGCTTATGAGTTTAAATTGCTGTGAAAACGCAACACAAACTCTCAAAATAAATGTTTCCGTGGAGCGAGCAACGTTTAGCAGAACCTCACTAAAAACGCTGTTCACGGTTTCTTGTACCCTATATTAGAAGTATCCTTTTTCTAATCCATTAGCACCTATGGTTTCTCAAAACCAAAACACCATTGCTAGCTATCACAAGATTAGATCTTCAACGGACGGACCACTGAAAGTCATTTTTAAGCTTTTATTCTGAGATAGGAAAACCTACACCCAAAAAAAAGAAAAGAAAAAAAAAAGATGCGTTTTAAACAGTGGAATTTATCCAGTTAATGCAATTAAAAAATAATATATAGGAATATTTCTGTACAATTGTTTCCTACGATTCCAGTTAATCTTTGTGTTTATAAAATTTCAAGCACAAAATAAAGGACGGCACATTAATCCATATATCTTTAAACTTAACTTGCCCATTTATCGAAAATTTAGCATTGATAGAGAATTTAATCGATAATCTGCTTCAAGTAAATCACTATGGAAATAAACAAACAGCTCTTAGAAAACCCAGGTTCTAAACATACAATTTAGAGAAGCAAAATGTTCTACTCAGACCTCAATACCCTTAAATTAGATGTTAACTACCTTTTCTATATAACACCTCTCTATTCTCATGCAATCGCTACATCAAGGATGTTGTAAGGGTTTCCTAAGCTTCAATTTCAGTTAAAATGTGCAGTTGCATTACAAACCGCACTTCAAAACGCAAAAGCGAATCAGAGTCATTTTACGTAACTATCCCAATAGCGTGCTTTTCGCACTTATCCATAAAATCGGTCCGCCTCTAGAAATGAAACTTAAATGCATCAGCAAAACACATTCACATAGACACCACCTGCATGGCGGCGCACGTTTTAGGACTTACGCTGGTAAAAAACTTGCAGCTAAGGTCCTTTCCGCTCTTGTCGGCTCTGACCCGTAACAAACTAGGCAGCACTGCATCCTAGCAAAGAGAGGCTCACCACTGGAGACCAATTTTAACTTCCAGCCAAATTCTTATGTGCCTACATTTTGCATTCTAAATCCCCGATTCCCTGTTTTCCTTATAATAAAACATTTCTGCATTGTTACCAGTGTTATTGTTGTCAGATCCAACAGTTTTATTTTCTGAAGTGAAAACTTCTTAAAAGATATACTTTTTTTCTTCAAGAAAACCGTAAGTTCTAAGAATTATAATGACAAAAAAAAAAGTAATATGAAAATCATACAAATTTCTGATTTCGGCCCTTGAACCCTCGAGCAGACTCTGTCCATATTTGGGGAGTACAAGGTCAGACGACCTCACTTCTAAACTCTGAAACCTCATTCCTGAAAACCAAGAAAAAGATAAATTTTTGACATGTTGCATGAAAAAGCTTTTAACAAACCATCTCTATACAGTACAAACAATTGCAATTTCTATACAGGTGTCATAAAAAGTATTTTTACATCAAAATCGCATGGAAAGAAATAATCAGAGTACGTACGACATAGCTGCTGTGAAATCTGAAGGATGGGCGATGCGGAATAGCGTTAAAGCGAACTGTTAAAAACAAGTCCTGGAAGTTTTTTTAGAAGATTTTACTTTCACAGACAGAGAACAGGCATTGTGTCTTCAAAGAAGAGAAATATCGGTATCATTAGACAGGAACAAGGACTTGTAATTACTTTTTTTGCAGCATTTTCTTTGCAAAATCCCAAGTGCCATTCACCCAGACATGCAACTATTAGGACTATTTTTTAGTAGCAGTGCAGATAATTCCCTTGTGTTGTTTAGAAGCATCCTAAGCCCGTGGTGAAGAAGAGAGAAGTGAGAAATTAATTAAGGAAGAATTGCTACTTTAGGAGCAAACACAACGGTTTCTCCACAGTTTTCTCCTACTCTCAGCAAGAAGAAATTAACCGAGTTTTGAGGTGGGACCAAACACATTTCATTTCAAAGACAGCATTAACGCTGCCATCCCTCAGTCCCTAGAACTGAATCATTTAGGTTCAAGGTACAATGATACCAGCACGTTCCCAAAATGCCTGAAAAAACTCACCTACTTTGCTGCATTGACTTGACCTATTTTGAATTTTGATCTTTAAGTATTATGTTAAGGTAGTGGTAATTGTGATATATATGTGTATGTGTATGTTTGTGTGTGTGTGTACATATATATATACGCCTAGAATTTTTTTTGTTTACTTTTGTTCAAATCGAGGTATTTCTTAGATGGTTGCACTCAATAAAGAAAGCAAGTACTTATTGAACATTCATACGTGATTAGGACTTTTGGATGAGCTTTCCATAGTATTTTTAAATCAGCCAAACAAAAAGCAGATACAGGGAGCTATATTTATTATTGGTCGAGTTTTCTTGTCTCTTAATACCTTAGAGACAGCTAAACTATCCTTATTTTTTCCAGGCATTTTATTTTTAGATAATTGCTCTGCATGTTTTCTGATCGGCACTAAAAACGTTTTGAAATTCAGACTCGCGGTTTCAAGAGCAATCTACGAGTTCACCGTTTTTAATAAATGTGAATTATACCCTTCTTGGTGTGCTCTGGCACGCCAGCAGCCTCACTCTCTTTTTTGAGACCGGTGTTCACACGAGACTGAACGGAGCCGTACGGACACGGCCTATGGCCTTGAATCTGGAGCTGCTGTTTAGTTGAAATGAGTTTGTTGCGGAGGCTCTCATTTTGCTTCTCGAGCTCACGAACTCTTTCTCGCAAATGCTCAATCATTTCTTCCAGCTCCAGAGCCTGACCCAGCCGCTTGGGTCCACAGCCAGCCTGGTCGCATTTTCTTTTATCATTAACAAGCCGTATTAACTTGGTGGTCATTCTGGGGAAAACAATCAAAAAATATGAAAAAGAATGTGAAAACTCAGCATAAAAAGTATTTTGTTGAAAGGAACATAACCACTATGAAGACTTCAGCGCAGAACCCTGATAGTAAATTTCAAGTTTTGATATAACTATTGCTGCCTGTGACAAACTCCTGGAAGATAACTGAAATCATTGTGCAGCAATCTGCTTTATAGCGCTGACGAATAACAGCTTCCTAAGGCTTATCATTTAAGGGTAGTAAAGGAAGGACACATTTACTCCACAGGCTGCTTAATTTTTAACACATGACCTTATATCGGAACCTCTGCATGCTGTTAAGTTACAGACTTGGGATCCTTGGGATGGGGCAAATTATAAAAGCTACAGTTCCACAAAACATTTGACTATTGAAAGAACGATAATTTTAGGATTTAAATATATATTTCATTTCCAAAGTGCTTAAAATATGCCAATGGAGGTATTTAAGAAGGTACTCCTGAAAAAGGGTCTTAATAGTTCCCGTTACCATATGCAGTTTTAGTTGGGGTAAATATGACCAATTGCTCCAGAGAAGGAACAGTTAGCTGAAGAATATAATTAGATATAGAGCGTATAGCTCTCATCTCTCTTTAAAAAGGATAAAAAATTTTGCCTTTGGCATCTCGAGCTGTACTTTTCATTTCCTTTAGTTTTGATAAACATTAGTATGCTGGAACAAAAGGCAGAGGGAACACTTGGGGGTAATGTAATTTAAAAGAACAGAACACACACCTAGCAGTAAATGGAAAAAACCTGGAAGAGAAATAGAGGAGGAGAGGGAGGAGAGGGAGGAGAGGGAGGAGAGGGAGGAGAGGGAGGAGAGGGAGGAGAGGGAGGAGAGGGAGGAGAGGGAGGAGAGGGAGGGAGAAAGAAAAGTGGCTTTGATGAGAGACGAGTTCAAGACTTCACAAAATTGGCTGCACATATTCAAGACCTGTATCTAGTTTACAGGGCAACTACTTTTGAAGGCTCAGAAAGAAAACTAAAAATTTTCAGCTACCCTTTGATGAATTCATTAGCTCCTCACCAGAAGCTGGCTTAGATGCAGAAACTTTGTTAACAATTAGCAGAATGCGAACACAGAGTATGTTTTGGTATTAATCAGCCCTCCCGCAGTATCGTAATACTACAAACAGTTCTGCACAGTCCAGATTGGTTTGCTGCCACAGTAAGCGCTGGCAAAGATTAGCACATAAATCTTAGCATATTAAGTTTAATAATCAGCCTAAAGTTGCTTGTATATTTGTGGGCAAACTGGGTACTGTGCTCCCCATGCCACTTGGGAGTCCTTCACTGAAGTTATCTATTACACTGAATAAAGAAGAGATGATTATAAAGATATTTTAGTGCTAACTCACCAATAAAAAGCTAGATGCTATTCAGCTTCTTGAAAGACAGACAGGGACCAAAAAAGGGGCAGAATCTCTCTGTATAGACAATTTTGATTCTAGAATGAAACTCCTGATGAACCATTAGGCTTCTACAGCCTGCTCTTCAAGTCCCAGAACACCTCTTATATTTGTACTTCGCCAGCACAGCTGGGAACCCGAGGCATCATCTCCGATGTACTAGACAGCGGTGTACCTCTGTACACGGAGACCTAATAGGGGTCACTGCAAAAACCATCTCACATACTCAGAGACAACTAGAAATCAAAACAAAAATCACTTCCAGCGGGTGATTTTTGCTACTGCATTAAAAAGTGCTCTGAGAGAAATCAGCATGATTTTTAATTTGTTGATGATGCTTTAAAGGGACAAAAAGGTGCTGCGAGCTAACAAAAAATATTAAACCCCGTACCTTTTAATTTTCTCCTCTTGCTTATTTGCATACTGTTTGAGTAGGATGTGGTCATCATGTAAACGAAGGAATCTGTCTTCCAGTTCCTCTCGACTGATTCGCGATAGGACTTGTTGAGCTTTTACATTCTGCGTAGATGATGATTCTACCCAGACCAAGGCAATTTTAAATTACCTTCAATACATTCAACAACACATAATTCAAAGTCTAACTCACTTTGAAATTCTGAAAAAAACTACTGAAAATTTTCAAGTAATTTGATATTTTACACTAGTTTCAGTCTATCGATTAGTCTCCTCATTGATTAATTTCCTCAGACTTATTGGCAGGTTAATCACGTCCCTTTTTTTTCCTCTTACGGACTAAAAAAACCCGTAGTTCAAATGATGCAGCAAACTGATTACCTACCAGGCAATGCAAAGATAACAATTTAGCAAACAACCAGGAATGGTCAAACATGCTAATTAAAAAATAGGATGAGCATTACCATTGAGATGCTTTCCGATGTGTTTCAAAGTGAACATACTCTCTCGAAGCTTGAAAGAATTAACTCACAGTTGCGAAAATGGACTCAAATGCAAGACTAAGCCCGGTACTTCCGCTCTAATAGCGGCTGAGTAACTTACAAGAATTGCATAGTACTTTTGGTTCCCATTTTGTTAAATGGATCTGACCTTGTCCTCCATTCAGCAAAAAAGCATTCTCTTTCCTGCTGGAAGGATGAATGTTATAGCTCGATGAGTTTTCCAGGTTTTAGCATCTCACAGCAACTTCTCTCTTATAACAACCAACTTGAATATAGAATGGGTCACAGTACCTTTCAAAATTTCACCCAGATTTTGAACGGTATTTGAACTTCATTTTGTGAAACATTTTTAGAAAAAAGCTAAGGAAGCCACTGATCGAAAGTCTGTAACTGCAATAAATAGCATCTGGTACAAACCTTGTAATCCTTCGATTCCAGCTGGAGTTAGGACCGTATCTCTCACAGCCAGGTTCCCCACAGTTTCATCAGCTGAAACAGGCATGGCTTACCTAGGGATAACAAAATTCAAATGCCTCTCCATCTGCAATTTAAGCTGTGAGACTAGAACCAACTACAAAACTTCATATAAAATGATGGCAAAAATAATGACAAGTTCACTGGAATGACGGACTCGTGCATTACCGTAAATGCTCCTATCTCAACTGAATTGCTCAGAGGACAATCAAAACCGTCAAGTTTAACGCTATGCCATTTTTAATCCATGCACAAAATACGGCTTATTTCGTGACGCAGTAGCTCCAATTGTATTTAATGTATGCAGAATGCATTGGCTTTTTAAGTTCTAGTTCTGTTGTCTTTAGCAATCTTTGTGCTAAAGCCATATTTCCAAGTGGACGCGGGAGGAGGACCTGAGCGGATTTCCTCTGGTTTTTTTCTGTTTGGTTTTTTTTTAATTGTTTGTTCATTTTAAGACAGGTCAAAGCTTAGGGCATCAACTGGTAGGTGAGTAATGCCATCTTCCACATTCCGAATGGGGCTCTGAAAGCGAGGTGCTGGGGGTTATGGAGTCATTTCGATGTTACCTGCCAATCCCCTAGACTTTCAATCATTGTCCTAAGAGAAATTACTTTTTGAAATAGACCCTCCTACGAATGATACTCATAAATCCAAACACCTTTCTTTCTTGAGACAACAGGAAGTTCAGCTACATGACCAAGTGAGATTAGGAAAGTATTATTTAAAGTATCAATCAGTGTAATATACGAAGATACTGCTGTTTCTTTCTTGTCTTCCAGTGCAGAAAATTAAATGTTGGCCAGAGAATTAAGGAATGCCGAAACAGCGTGAAAAGGAAGCGCGTGAAGTCCTTAGGACAGCATTTTCCCCCCGCATTGTTACATCCTTCAGGTGATATAAATCCTTATCCTATTAACGGTGATGTTAAAAAGACTTGCATCGGAAGACAGAAGTGACATAATATAATCCACAGACATTCCACGAAATATCTCTTAATTTTTATCATCGAAACTGCTGCTAAAGCGATGCCTTTCTTTTACCAGCAAAGCCCTCTATCATAAACTAGTCTCCACATGGCTTTGTCCTAAAGGAACAAAAAGGATTAATGGAAGTTCAGTTTCCAACAAGTCGGTCTTGCTTTCAATGTTCTGTTTTATCATCGCTAATATTTAGAATAAAATAACAATTTATACCTGGACAGATCCAGACGCTATGCTGAACCTTAAAAATTTAAATCAGATTTTATCTCCAAAAAAAGTTACCGTACAGTCACTTCTGCACTTTTATTAATCAAAAATAAGAGAAAAGAACTTCACATACAGAGAGAGGAAAATTTTCCTAACCCTCTAGAACTAGCCTGTAAGAACTTCCAGTTAGCTCTAAGCAAGAATTTTATAGTTACTGCAGTTAAAGAAACTTTAACTTTCTTGCATACTGCACTACTTAAAAAGAGGTTTCTACCACCATCTGACAAATTACAAAAAACTGCATACGACTCTGCAGCATTATGCGAGACCGGCCTGTAATGTGATGAATACTTACAACTAGAGAATCAAACCTCATGCTTTAGGTCCAAATTTTCATATAACTCACAGAAGCGAACCGTTGCCCCGGCACCATTCCAAAGCAGCAAAACTAAAGACGGACTACTTACATTTTCAAAAGTACTCAGCCAGTGGGGGTAGCAAGCACTTCTAGGGAAGGGGTTTCTAGGGAAATCTTAAAAATTACGACATTTAATTGTTTCAACATGGATTTAGAATTTCACGAGTCTCGCACGTGGCCGAAATGATGCTTTTCTTGCTATCTTCCCACACTCGAACAGGGAAGCGCGACTCCGCTTTTTACGTACAAAACAGACGCTGCAACTGAAAAAGCCTCTAGAGCCGCTCTGAATAAAGCGGCGAGGCACCGCCCTTCCCCAAGGGCATCGAGCTGCGCGCGAGCAGCCTCACGGGCCCGATACTACCTCTTCAGGAGCTCCGCCGCAGGCCGGCTCCCCGGCTGGGAACAACCCGCTGCAAGGCGCGGTGCCACATCCCCCGAGCAGCTCCGGCCTCGCGGCGCTCCCCACGCCGTGCCCGGAGGAGGAGCAGCCACCCCCACTCACCGCCCCGCCGGCCCGCCGCGTTCCCCAGCGCTCCGTCCGCAACTGCCGCGGGACAAACGGCTCCTTCCGCTTCCGGGGCCGCGCACCCCGCTGCCTGCTAAGAGTTGGAAAGGCATTCTATAAAAAGATTAGAAAAAGCTTTCTAAGATTGCAATCGGATGCACCCGTACAGGGTGTACTGGGTTTGGTATTGTTATTAATTGACTATTCAACATTAAAAGTGTTTCACTATACGGGCAGGTGTCGGGAGGAAAAGGTTCAAAACGGATTGGTGAGGACAAAGTTGTTTCTGGAACTGTTTTCCCTCAAAGACCAGCCTTGTCCCTGGGAGATCCTAAAATTTTTCAGCGTGGAGATTTCAGGTGTGTTTGCTGTAGGTTGTTTTCTGTCAGCTGAAAGAAATGGAATTTGCTCAAAGAGGATAACAGGATGTTAAAGACTTCAGTGCATTTTCCCCGTTTGCTTGGGCCTGCTTGTGGGGGGAGAGAAGAGAGATGGAGAAGCTCAGAGATTGTAAAAACACAGCCTTGTGATGCAACGTGCCCGTGCCAGGCACGATGTTACCTTAAAGCAGCGCACGGGCCTGTCGCACGCACTTTTTGCCCCCGCTAAGACGCGATAAGCTTAGCGGTGTCCGCGTCCGCTGTTTTGCCAGCGTGATGGTGGAATAAATATACTTTTTATACTTCAGATGTGGATTTTGGCCGTCTTGGTTACCTGCACGTATTGTGACTCACGCAGCGGGAAAAAAATCCGATCTAAGTTTGCAACCGAGGATTTTAATAGAAAAATAACTTTAGAGCCTGTTGGCAGTGGTAAGATTCTCAATAACTCTTTAAAGACAACCTGGTCATTTTGTAATTGGCCTTGTTTTGGTACAGTTGTATACAGTTAAATGCTGTCTATCAGAACGCCAGGGACCGGCTTTTGATTTGTGGTTATGCAGTATGTTTCTTCTATGTGATAAGCTGATCTCACTCGCTCAAATTTTCACGTGTATACCGGGTTTTGTTTTATGCCGTCGTGGAAGAACATTGTTGTTTTAAGTCCGTGTGGTAGAAGTTCTTTAGAGTGCAGGGCTGTCATACGGCAATTTCCACTTTGCAGGTCACTCAATTGTAAGTAAGATGGAGTGCGTAGCAGAAATGAAATCCTTTATGCTAGTATTTAATGTTCCAAGCCCAAGAGGAGGAGGAGGAGGAGGAGGAGGAGGATGTAAAAATTCATTTTCGGGAAGAGGGTCTGAAAAAAGTTTGGAAGCTATAATACTGGAAATGATGCAACTTTAAAATTTTTTTCCTCCCACAGGGGTTTGTTCACCTGTTTGTCCAAAGGGAGGGGGACTTGAAGTTTCTCTTCAAAAGACTCCGTTCAAGACTCTGTTCACCGCGTGAGGCCGGACGACCTTAACACGAACAGATTAGGAGTAGCCAGAAGGCACACCGGAGATGAGCGAACGTTGCCCCCCCCCGGTGCAGTTGGAAACGCCTGGTCTGGGAAAAGACTGATAAGAGAACCAAAAAATAAGGACCGAATTACCATCAAAGGCAAAGGGATCAATAACCAGTAGGAGGTCGAATACTAAGAATTACGTAATTTAAGACGAACGAAGAAGAATTTCTTTGGATTTTGTATGTATAAATATGTGAAAAGTCCGGTGAAGAACCACATGCGATGGAATGATTTTCACTGCACAGCCCATGCATGTGTGGATGAAATAATTTCCATTGCACGTCCCGGCCAGAATAAAGTAATGCATAATTCTCTAACATTGAAAAGACGTTGTCGGAGAGTTTAGGTTTTTCCCGTAGTTTCGGTGACGATAGAGCGCTGCCTTCGCAGAGGAGGTCAGTCCCACCCGGCACAGGGAGCTGCTGCGTGCGGGGAACGAATCCCTGCCGGCCGGCCTCCCGCCCTCGGGCGTCCCCCCGGGAGTTGCCGTGCTCCAGGCCGTGACTGTCACCTGCGCACCTAAGGACTCCGAGCGGGTGTTACACACCACGGCTGCGGCAGAGACAGGGTCAGGCGCGGCCACAGAAGCGGCCGTGGCACCGTCTGCACGCTGTCCCTGCTGCTTCTCCCCCAGCCGCCCGCTCCTGCGGCCAAGGGGCTACCGGGACACTGCGGGGGCTCGTGGGAGCCGGGGGCCATCGTGACACGGCACGGCCGCACGGAACTCACGGTGCGTTGTGACCCCGTGGCACCCAGGAGACCCTTTGTGACGCTGTGGAACTTCTTAGAACCCTGGGGACCGCTGTGACACCACGGAACCTCGGGGAACCCCAGAGACCGTGGTGACACTACAGAACGCCTACAAAAAAACTACGTTCCAAAATACCAGAACAACCTAGTTTCAAAATAATAGAAAACCAAATTTCAAAATACCACAGAAAACCAGGTTTCAAAAATCTCAGACTTAAAATACCAGAATTTTAACCTAACGCTAACCCTAGTTCCAAAATACCAAAGTAACCCAGTTTCAAAATACTGGAACAGCAAGTTCAGAAATACCAAAATAATTCTATTTCAAAATACCAGAATGTCAAGTTCCAAAATATCTTAATGACCCAACTTCAAAATATCAAACTGCAAAATACCAATTTTCAGATCTCTTATATGGTCAGGATTCCCACACCCAAAAAATGCAATATTGTCAAAACGGGATCTGTGCTACCAAAACGGGTATTTTCTCCTCTGAAAAGCTCTTCCTCGATGACCATCAATCCATGTATTTATTTTAATTGTACAGCCAAATGTAATAAGAATTTTATTTTAAAAGCAAACGCTTGCAGAAATTTTCTGCTTAGATTGTGTCTGTGAGAACTGGCATTGGGGCCAGAGAGCTGCAGTCAGGAGCAAAGGATGGAGTAAATCTGCTCCCCAGATGGACAGGGAAAGCCTGAGTAGCAAGCAACAGGAGTATTTATAAACTACATCGGTATTTCACTGAAATTCAGGGTGGACCGGCGATGAGGGTGCTTAGGTTCGGTCTGGACCTGTCAGGATTAGCCATAAAAAACCCTTCCAAACCCCCGGCCCCTGAAGGGATGCGTCAAACACTTCAACAGAAATGCAGTTCAGTAACGATTGCGGAGGAAAAATTACCGGTAATCGCTTATGACCTGCGGGAAACTTCCTCGGTAATTACAAACCTAGGACGTAGGGAGTTTTGGAGGAAGAATCCCAATTTTGGCCACGGACACCCGGACGAGAAGGCCGGTTCTTTTCCACGGAAAGGAAAGCCCGGCCACCCCGGTGTTTCAGGGGCAGATAACTGGCCGTGTAGGGGAAGGAACGACCGGCAGGACCTTTCTCCACCTCACCCCCCCCCCCCCCCCTCCTCCCTCCCCGCTCCGAGGTGCGGCAGCTCCGGGCGCGACCGGCCGCTTTCGGAGCGTTACCCGGGTACGCCTGCGCAGGGAGCCGCCGGTCCGGAGGGGCCAACGGGGGCATCCCGAGCGTCCCTTCGGGAGCAAGGACCGGAGCATCCGGCGGAGGCCGGGGAGCGGCCGGACGTACCTGGCCACGGAGCGCTACTTCAAGAAAACGCACAGGGTAAAGCCTTTGTTGCCAAGCGGCAGCACCTGAGCAGGCGGTTCGGCATGTGGCGTCCCAGGGGGAAACTTTCAACTTTCCCCTTCCATCTCGTCGGTCCCTCCCCAGAGCCCCCAGCCCACCCCCCCGAAAAGATAAGGGGTTATTAGGAGAAAAGGGGTTTAAATTGAGGGTGAAAAAATTCCTTTTCCATAACTGTCTGTGTTGAAATTGCGGGGGAAGCCCCTTCCCTTGCAATTTTAATGGGAACAATTAAAGGAAGCCCTGCCTTTTCCATGCTTTTAGGGGTATCCACTGACAGGGAATCCCTATTTTCCATTATTTTCCAGTTTAAATGGAAGGGAAAAACCTCGATGATGCTATTTTATGGGTTTGAATTACATCCCCCATTTTCATCGTCCTAAGGCTTAAATTGAGGGCGAAGCCCAGCGGTCCCTCCTTTTGAAGCGTTTGAATTGAGGGAAAAATCCCCCTTTTCCCATCGCTTGAGAGATTTAAAGTGAGGAAAACCCCTCTTTTTCTAGTATTTTCGGGAAAGTTAAGTTAAAGGGAAGAAGCCATTTATTTGCTATTGTATAGGTTTAAGCAGAGGTAAACACCGTCCGTTCCCTCAGTTTATGGGGCTCAGGTAAAGGAAGCTCTCCCTTTTTGAGCATTTTAAGGGATTAAATCTGCATTTCGGGGCACTCCTACCCACACCCCGGTACCAAACGTCATACGGGAGCGAGCCGGCACGTAAGTAACTCTAACGCCGCCCGGGAGCCTCTTAATTTTTCTTATTTTTATTTATAAGGTATATAGCCCTAATTAGAGGTCCCAAAGAGAGTTATATCATTCATATCATTACTATTCTTCTCCACCCTACTTAGCCACATGTGGAGTACTACTTGGCAATCACTAATGAATAATTACACAAGTTAACAACAAATTTTCCCACTTATCTAGCTATGCTGCCAAAACACAAAGTTTTATTTCTTACCGGTTGCCAGCCCTTCAGCTCGAGGTAAAAGCAAAATAAGAAAGTATCATCCTTTCCCTGAAGAGCTTTCTTCTCTATCGAGCCCTTTACTCACCTCAAATTTAAGTCAGAGGAGCCAAACAGGTGCAGCTCCTCTGAGGGCTTTTATACCTTGTGGTATTTGCCTCCTCCCTTTTCCCGGGCATCGTGGGAACGAGAGGCGGGCCCAGCTGGGGGTATTTTAAGCCCAGGGTTTGCCAAAGGGCTTCATTCCCTCTCTGGGATTCACTGGGGTAAGAGCTCTCCTCTCACTTTAATGAAGGAGGTCTTTCAGCTTATCTCAGCTTTTTTTTTTTTTTTTCCAGTAGATGCTTTTGGCCTCCAAAGCAATAGAGGCTTTGAAGACACCATGGAGAAGATAGCATGGAACGCAGGGAGTATTTAAGCTCGTGATTTTGGGCTGAGTGTTCAGGGGTGGTAAGGTGCTTTTTTAAATTTTGGGGGTTTTTGGTTTTTTTTTTTTTTTTGTTTTTTTGTTTTTTTTTTTAGGGGCATTGTAACTTCTGGGTTGCATCGAGTACGAAGCTTCAAATTTGTTCGGCGCGTTCATCGTGTCACAAAAGGGACCCGCCCCGTGTCAAAAGCGAGGCTTCCGGTAGGTAAGTTGCGGATCGAGTCCGGGAGAGCGAGCGTGAGCAGGGTGACCGGTTTAGGAAGCGCCGGGAGGGGTTTTGAAAGCCCCACGGTGGGAAAAGGCGTCCATTCGGGGCCCCCCGAGGCTTTTCCTCGAGGGCACCGGATCCGTTTATGTGTCTTAAAGCGCACAAATGCATCCACCGTGCCGATAGAAACGCCGTGTAACTTTGTCCCTTACTAACCCAGGTGTGCATTGAAATAATGGCCACAGCTTTTGACTCGGGACAAAGCCGGAGACTCGAGGACCTGGGTGGACTTAGGAGAGGGGGAATAGCCAAATTGCTGGGATTTTAGCCCATATGCCACTAAACCTGTGCATTGATTTTGGCTTTCTTTATCTCAGCTGACTAAGAGGCTAATCCGGCTATCGCGGGGCCTTCCGAGACGGCCGAGGGTCCGAAGCGGATTCACGTCGCCGTCCGAAAGATAAGTCGGGGGCTTTGACTCGGAGATGGGATCGTAGCGGGGTGGAAATTCCCGGGAGAGATTTAATAATTAGTGCAGGGGTAAGGGATGTCCTCTAAGGGGCCTCTTAGGACAGCTAAAGGCAGCAGCTCTGCTTTTGATTGCAACTGTAGGGTGTTCAGTGCAGAGCAGTTCCAGCCTGTGTCGTGTTGTCTAGCGTGTCACGTCGTCTAGCGTGTCTTTGGGATCCCTCGGATCGGCTAACTCTGCCTTTTCCCCTCGAGGACCTTATCGCAAGCGTCGTTCGTCATCTCTGGGTTCTCGAACGTTCGCGCTTCTCGGCACGACGCCGATATCGTTCGCCCTTTTACCGGCGGGCTCGGCCGCGTCTCGGAAGCATCGAGTCGGATGTCTTTTGCGTCCTTGTTCCCGGCTGTATTGCCATCCATCCTTTCCGGCCGTGAGTTGTAACGTCCCGGGGCTCGTAAGGATACGAGGAGCCTTCTGAACGTAGCGTTGTCTCGCAGCCGTCTCGATCATCGTGACCCACAGTTCTTGTAACGGGTCGCTCTGTTACGGTCTTGTCTTCCGCTCCTTAGAGCCACGATATCGGTCGTCTCTTTTGGCGTCATCTCGGTCCTCGCCATCGTTCTTCTCCTCGAGAGCTTCTTTTATCATCCTTGTGTCACACTGTAGCATAATGTGTTGTTTGAGTTTGTGTTTAGCCTGGAACTGCTCTGCCCTGTGGAATCGACTGGGGGGTAGGTGGAGTAGAAAGAAGACTTTACAGGTAGCCTTTAGCTTTGCTGAGCCACACCTCAGACAGAGCAACCATGGTGGCTATGTTACAGCGTTGTCCTTTGTCTTTATTTTTAGGAAGTAAAGCTGGATAGCAGCAGTCAAGGTCGATGGAGCGAGGTGACCGGTGGACAGAACCGGTTGTTATTGCTCGGGTGCCAAGTTCCGGTACAGCTCTTAGCATCCGTTGTCGCTTGTGTTTTAGGGGGTTCGCTCGTATTACGCCGAACCCCCTCGCCGACCGGCCGACGGACCCGGCTCGCCGCCCTCGCGAGCCCTCCGGAAGTATTACGGGACTGTGCAATGAAGCCTTTACCTTTTCCATTCGCAGATGCTTTCTGGGTAGCCTTTGACAACGGCCGAGGAGCTGGGGCGAGTCGGGGAGGGAGGGAGAAGGAGCGAGGGTCCGCTCAAGTTTCAGCAATGCCATATCACCTTGTTTCCTGTTAACCCACGTATACCCCGCCATGACGGCGTCAGCCTCGGAGCGCGGCCCGAGGATCTGGGCGTTCTTAGGGGACGGTGAGTATCGGAATTGCCGGGTTCTGGCCGACGTGCCGCTAAGCTCGTGCACCGATGTTTGGTTTTCTTTATTGTAGCCGACTAAGAGAGAACAGCCCGGCGACGGCAGGAGCTTCCCGGATGGCGAGGCGGGCCTCTTTTGCGCCCGAGGAGGATTCACGTGCCCGGACATCTGAGAGATAAGTGGAGGGGATGAAAGCGGGGTGTTGGATTGGGACTCGCCGGAGGGAATTTTGAGTCAGCTTTGGAGATGGGGATACCCGAGAAGGGGCCCCTTAGGCCCCATAAAGGGAAAGTCTCACTTTTGATCACAAGGCCGAGGTGTGCAAGGCAGAGCGGTCCCGGTGCACGTTGCGTCAGTTGTCCGTCGTGCGTTCCGTGCCTTTTGGGCATCTTGTGTCTCATGTCTTTAGTCTTAGCCCTTCGATGTGCTTGCGGTCATTCTTCTCGCCGGGAGTTTTCTCTCCTCGTCGCTTCCCCTCGTTTGTCATCTGCCGTGTCACGGGTGCCTGCATGGGTTTGGCCCGGAGCCGCTCTGCCCTGCTGCATAGTCCGGCCTATAGGTGTAACAGGACAAGGCTTGGGGACTTGATAATTATAATGTAGGGTGTCGTTTGGCCTCTAGATGGTATTCCTAGGTTCACACGGGATGGCTGGAGCCATGGTTAAGTCCCCATGCAGCCCTTTGACTTTTGTCATCGCTTTCTTTCAGATGCAGACGGATTAAATCTGTGGCAGAGCGCCCCCCCACTGGATGAAGGGGTTCCCGCAGGAAGGTCGGTCACTGTTTGTTTTTGCAGGGCAAGCGTAAATGGTGGCTATGTTACAGCACTGTTCTTTGTCTTTATTTTTAGGAGGTAAAGCTGGATCTCAGCAGTCAAGGTCAAGCGAGCGAGGTAAGCGGTGACCGGTGGAAAGAAAAAGTTGTTATTGCTTGGGTGCCAAGTTCCGGTGCAGCTCTAAGCATCCTTTATCATTTGTGTGTTTTAGGCTGTCCGCTCGTATTACGCCGAACCCCCTCGCCGACCGGCCTACGGACCCGGCTCGCCGCCCTCGCGAGCCCTCCGGAAGTATTACGGGACTCTGCGACGAAGCCTTTACCTTTTCCATTCGCAGGTGCTTTCTGGGTAGCCTTCGGCCGCAGCCGAGGAGTTAAGGTGAGTCAGTGAGGGAGGGAGGAGGAGCGAGGGTCCGCTCAAGTTTCAGCAGCGCCACGTCACCTCGTCTCCTCTTAATCCAGGTATACCATGTAACGATGGCGTCCGCCTCGGAGCGGGGCCGAAGCGTGCGGCCCGAGGACCGGGGCCTTCTTTGGAGACGGTGAGTAGCGGAACTGTCGGGTTTTGGCCGACGTGCCGCTAAGTTCACGCCTTGATGTTTGGTTGGTTTTCTTTATTGCAGTCTGCTAAGAGAGAACAGCCCGGTGACAGCAGGAGCTTCCCGGATGGCGAGGCGGCCTTCTTCTGCGCCTGAGGCGCATTCGCATCCCCGCGCATCTGAGAGATAAGTCGAGGGCTATGACCCACAGAGGGGATGAAAGCGGGCTGTTGAGTCGGGGCTCGCCGGGAGGGAATTTTGAGTCAGCTTTGGAGGCGGGGATACCGAGAAGGGGCCCCTTAGGCCCCATAAAGGCAAAGTCTCACTTTTGATCACAAGGCTGAGGTGTGCAGGGCAGAGCAGTCCCGGTGCATGTCACTTGTCTACTGTGTGTTTTGTGTCTTTTGGGCATCTTGTGTTGCAGGTCTTTTGGCCTTAGGCCTTTGAGATGCTAATCAGAAATGCTGGGCATTATTCTTAGCATCTCTGCTTTTTGGTGTTCCTCGGCCCGGCGCCGGTACCATCGATCCTTTGACTCGTGAGCACGGAGGCGCATCAGAATTGTCGTCTCTCTTTAGAAACATTGAGTTGGACGCCTTTTCTGGTCCTATTCTGAGCTCTGTTGACAGCTGTGCACTGCATTATAGGGGATTAGGACTCTGTAGGAATGTGAAGAAGCTAGAGCGTTCCATCCGTACGATTCTCGGGCATCCGTCTTCGAGGTTCTCGGAATAAGTCCTTCCGTTAGCATCTTCTTCCGCCAGGGTTCTCGGAGCCTCGTCGGCTCACCGTCGGTCTCGCCTAGGTCATCTCGTTCCTCGTTCTCTCAGTCCATGCGATCATCTAGCTGAGAGTTTTCTCTTCGTTTGTCATCTGCCGTGTCACGGGTGCCTGCACGGGTTTGGCCCGGAGCTGCTCTGCCCTGCTGCATAGTCTGGCCTATAGGTGTAACAGGACGAGGCCCGGGGACCTGATAATTATAATGTAGGGTGTAGTTTGGCCTCTAGATGGTATTCCTAGGTTCACACGGGATGGCTGGAGCCATGGTTAAGTCCCATGCAGCCTTTGA